>JAGFBZ010001012.1:132500-1589963 GCA_018398805.1 Hirundichthys speculiger
CTCTGCGACAAGCTGACGGCGACACATTGCCGCGAGAGTCTACACGGGGAAGTGTCCGCATGCGTCCACGACAACACGCGCAACATCGCGGCAGCCAACCCTCCCGGACTTATCGGTTAACGGTTATTAATCGTTAAAGGGCGTCGGTTAACGGTCATAAAAAAAAAAAATCCAAAATGTGCATCCCTAGTTGGGATGCCTCCCGACCAACCAGGAGAAGAGGGCGGTCCGGTCACGATGATGCTGGACAGCTGCCCCCGTGACATACGAGCGCTGCAAAGTGGACAGTCGCTGTTCTCGTCTGCTCGAATGCCAAGGACCAAGCTGCTCCTTACCCCCTTTCTGGAGCAACCAGTAAAACCTGCGACGCTTTCCATCATTTTTATTAGGACATCACCTTGAAGAACAGGTCTACGTTCCGGTTCCCCCACATTAAATAAGCAAAAAAGCACAAAAGGCAAGAGATTCCTCTACGAGGAATGCACGCTAATGGTGAGTACTTTTGAATGAGGCAGCGATTACAAGGACGTCAACCTTCCAGTTCTATGGACAGAAGAAGCGTGCGGCACTGTTTTTGTCAAGCATGAACAGGAGAACGGTCTAAATTCATGTGTCCATCAAATATTGATGGATATTAATGGGAGGGGTGCATCTGTCACCATTACTTGTTCATGGAAAGGTGCTGAAACCTCAGGCTCAACAGAGAACAGCTGAGGTGAACACTCATGATGCCAAGTTTAATGTGAGAACCCCGTTATCTGCGACATAACACCAAGAAATAAACGGCATCCAACACCGAGGACATGAACTTTGCGTCCTCGAAGCCAAAGCCCCGATCAGCAGGGCACGGGGGCTTTCGTTCACCGGCTTCGTATTTAATTCATCAGCCGTCCTCCTGATTGATGGTCGCTGGGACGCACTTCCCCCACTCAGCTGGCGCCCGTGAAACCGGCTTCGCTTTTCGCCCTCGAGGCCTGCATGAACACCGCACGCACATTCAAATTCTGCATGCAAAATTGGCTTTCATGTGACAGGCGTGGGCAGCAGCAGACTTACGAGGTGGGGAAATTTGATTTCAGCTTGTGAAGCACAACGTAGATGACATTTCTGCCACGTATTTCTTTGCGCCCTAGTAAGTGTATATTTGATACACACACATGATATATTTGGTTCCAAAGGTCAAGGGATAAGCAGGTGAAATGTGAAGGAATGAACACTAAAACCCTTGTGTTTTCACATCAGCTGGTTTAAAACAGCAAACCTCTCCCTTTGAAGCCTCATGCGTGTTCCTCCACTGTTGACAGTTCAGACACAGATGCTTTTTTTTTTTTTTTTTTTTCGGTTTCATGGAGACTTCTCGCAGTCCATTCTCACCTGCCAGCTGCAGTGAGAATGCTCAGCGGGGCTTGTGTAATGTTTTCAGAGCTGGTATTCACACATATGTTCTTTGATAAAAGTCACGCCGAGCAGTCGGGAGCGGGAGAACCTTGGCCTTTGTCTTACGATGAGAGGGAGGATGGAAAAAACAAGCGATAGCAGCCCGACCATAAATATACCTTTAAAAGCCCTTTAGCCTTTTCACTTTCTGAAGCAACTCTTTGACGTAACAACCTGCAGAAACATTCAAGGATGCCTATAGGAACTGAAATGTGATGCCTATTGCATGACGGGAGTGTATTACAGTCACAAGGCTCCGTTTTATAATCTTTGCTCGTTTGGAAGAATGTTTAACTGTGCACAAAAGGCTCATTTCATATAAAATATTAATCTACAAATCTGACGGGCCTTGAATCTGACTGTCTTTTAGTGTATTACTCAAAATAAAATGAGACATGCACGCTGGGATTATCATACTGATAATATTCCTGAGAGGAAACCTTTCAGCTCGTTCCACCTCTGGTCACATGCACATCTGTTACTGTGCGTCTGAACACTTGTTTTAAGCCCGGCTGCGCTTCATTTAGCCACGGCGACACGCCACTCGTCTTGACGGCACTGCTGGGAAACACTTGCTTAAATGGACTGCGAGATGTGCACAAGAGCGCGCTAATAATTCATTTCTTTGACATCAACGAGGCAGAAATATCACAGGAAACTTCAGCTTTTGAGTTCTGCACCTGCTGACAGATACGGCAGATTTAATATTAACATGTTGCTTTAATGTTGCCACTGTGGGATCTTATTTAAATACTGCAAAAATGTCCTTATCTGAATTGAGATAAGCAACATAAGAATGTTTCAGGTCAACAATGTGATACAAGGACAGTGCAGTGTATTTGTAAAGTTTTATGGAACTGACAAAGTCAAATCATACAAGGCCACTTGCAGGAAATTTTTTTTATAGACAGGAAATGCTTTTGTCAATTCAATTCAAGTTAAACTTGTGATATGTTTTGGCTACCATTAACAATAGTTTTAAAATCTTGCCAGCTGTTATGCACACTTCTGAATAACTGAAACAACCAAATCTCAAAAAGGAAAATGTTAGAAAAAGCTCAGTTTCCAGAACTGCAGATTTCCGAGCCAAAATAATCTGCTTTTACTCCAAAACTGACACTTTTTTCAGGGGTTTTTCATTGTGATACACTTAAATGTAAGCCAAAGTGTGATCTTTTTTCACTCTAACTTGTTTTTTTTTGGGTAGAAATTATAATTAAACCATTCTTTTCTGTTGGAAAACAGCTGCATGTCCTTTCCAGGTTGGAGGTGCTGCCTCAAGCACAGGAGTTTACGTATCTCAGGGTCTTCCTCAAAAGGGAGGGAAGAATGGAGCGGGGGATTGACAGGTGGACCAACACCTTTAGGGTCAACTCTGTTTCTACTCTGATTTATGGTCACAAATTGTGACAGAAGAGTGGGATTAGATATACAAGTGGCTAAATTAGTTTCCTCAGCAGGGTTGCTGGACTCTTTCTTAGAGACTCAGAGTAGAGCCGCTGTTCTTCCACACCAAGAGGAGCAGAAGTGAGATCTCTGCCTCTCTGCAACCCGTATTTGGATGGATGGATGGATGCAAACCCCTTTTTTCTCAAGCATGAAAATCCTGCCACACACTTTCACACCACTCCTCCGTCTGTTTATTTTCTACACCCACTCCACCCTGTTCAGAGTCCTGGGAGACCTCGATCCCATCCCAGGTGTCATCAGGCAGAGAGGTGGAGTACACCCGGGCCACACAGATACAAACAATGCTTTTAAAGCATTATACGTAGGTATGTCCCTTAAAAAAAAAAAGATGACAGGCAGAAACTGTTAAATGACTGATATGTGGCGTCATGTTGCGGATGATTTCTGTTGATTTCCACACGTGTTTGAATGGGACTGCGTGATGTAAATTATATCAACTGCACCAGCCCACAAGGACCATAGAGAGTCTTCAGATGTCCACATGAGATATAAAATCTGTCTTCACAGGCTACATGGATTCCAATAATAAAAAGCAGTTTCTACACTTCCATATCCCACACCACCAAGATGTCAGATTTCCATATTGCTATAGTATTAATAACCAATTTTCTTCTTAATATTTGACAAAACATGCCCCATTATGAACACTCCCCTTCATGTGCACGAGCACATGGTCTGGATCTGCAACACAACTATACCCTGCATAATCTGAATGGCCAACAATATGAGAAAGAATTTGCAAAAGACAGATTGTCACCACACGCTGGTAAATGAGCATGTCTCTTATATTTTATGACCTACTTTTCAAAGCCATCGACCATGTTTTTGCAGACAGATAAACACAAACGCCCTAACTGGCTGTTGTGCTGTTACAGACTCGACAGCCACATTAGACAACTGTGCTCATGAGGCGAGACACACTCCGTTTGACTGCTAATCTGATTTTACAGTCCTGCAGGAAACCTGTTTTCACTAACTATTTTAGGAGATTAAAGAAAGCTGGCCAGAGCAACTACATTTCAGTTGCAGTCATCATTTGATTCTTTTCTTTTGACCTTCTTTATGTTTTATTACTCAAAAGCCCTGCAACTTTGTGTTGGTTTCAAAGACAAGCAGATTATAACGCATTGTTGTGAAAGCATCCCCCATGTGAGTTCAGGTTTGTTTGTCCAGTAAACCGAATAGAAAAGAAGTACAAAGTTCGGTACTTGAGCGGCTGGAGGAGAGCGTTTTAGGACAATTCATGCAAATAGAGATGTAAAGAGAAAAGTTGACTTGAGCAAAGAAAATAATGACACCCTTGTGCAGTCTGAGTGATAAATACCAGAATCCTCCAATAGTGTGAATCCCAATGAAAGACAAATGTACAAAATAATAAAGAAGCGCGCAGAACCTGTCTGTCTTCAGACAGAAATACCAGCAGGTGTCTCTGGGAAAAAAACATCTTTCAGAAATCTTGTCAACTACGCATGCAGCGCGCTGGAGGAGGTGGACGGCGTTCCTCAGAGGCGTGGACGTCAACTGACGTGAGCTACCGAGACAGCCCTTAAGACCTCTCTCACGCGTCAGCCATTCCTCGAAGATTCCTCTTCACGCCAGCTTTCATGTCCAACTGGCAGAAGAATCTGGGGTAGCTTCGTTCCACACAGCCGGAGTGGAAAACGCTGACAACCACCCCTCCGTCAGATCGCATGACCCTCGCCGGCTCACGTTTCAATATCCGGGTCACGGGACAGGTCACGTGACCCAAGCACATCATGAGCTGCAAACTCCGACGTCGAAATGTTTTGAGGCTGAAAACGGAGGTATTAAAGTGTGTGGAGAGCCTTTTTTTTTTTTTTTTTTGGTGCAGCCCATTAGTCCGACCACCGTCTGTCCTCTTGTTTGTTCTCTTCCCACCGCTAACAGGGACAGGAGCCACCTGATGCTCTGCAGTGGACGTGACACGAAGGTGACCTATTCTTAGCCCGGGGAAGGCTTTTAATGGGCTGATTACGGCAGTTACAAATGAATGACGAATCAAACCACCACAGCCACAGCTGCAACGCACGGCGACATTTAATTTTCCAGGTCTTTGGCAATCTACTTGAGGAATCAAGCGCCATTCATCTGGTATATTGTGTAAATCAATTATTCCTGACTGCTTCAGATGGGACATATTTGGCACGCCTTCACTGGAGTCTCACACACTTGCAGGACAAAGCAGTCCAGATCTGATGCCTCAGTATGGACCCAAGTTAAGTTTTGGAACAGAACTGGGTGATAACGTGGCACGTGACTGGACTGAGTCAGGTCACAGTGGAAAAATGTGGGCTTTTTCCTTTCCTTCAGCGTGCTGTAGTAGATAACTTCCTTAAAGAGAGGTAGAAGGTCTGCAGCGACCTAAGCACAAAAGCCCACAACAAAAAGAGTTCTTCTCTCCCACATCACCATGAAACACATTCACATGTTCTCCTAGTCACTACTTGAGCACATTTTTTAATTCAAAAAGAGCAGAATGAGCTTGAGTGACCAGTCAAGATGAATCTGGTCTTTCCTGGATCTGGAAATAAGACTAATGCAGGTTCTTTAGTGGATTTGAGCAGTGGGATTTTTTTTTACATTTTGAGAGGAACAAGTATCAGTGTGTTCTGACTCATTTTCACGCTTCAAGAAAAAATCCAGATGAATGTCTTAAACTGGACACGTTCTTGCCGACCAGAAACACACCCATCCTCATCAGCAAAAGGAGAAATATAAAGCATTCATAAGAGAAATATAAGTCTTTCTGAAACTCTACAACTAATGTAACTATATTAGAATATTACTCATCAGCAACTAGTAGTCAAAACCACCTAACAGCATCTTTAATTTGCCTTTGTCCTTTTTAAATTGGATTAAAAATTTTCATCACTATATTTACAAGACAAAGTCCTTATTCCATTATTCTGTTATTGGAAATGGATTTCAGACATGAAGACATTTAAAGGCAGGATAAGCGATTTCTGGCTAACGTCCGATCTATTGGTATTTCAAACAAAACGACAAAACGCAGAGAGCCAGCTCTTCCCTGCAGTGCACCCTGGGAAAACATGCCCCATCATGAACTCTCCCAGGCTTCTCACACCTCCCCCACTCATTTCTTTACACGACCAAGTTATTTTGCACAAAGAACTAAGAGGATAGTCGAGATGAGCAAGCCCTCACCCCCCCACTCCCGTCGATAATGAGCTTGAGCAATGTTTGTTACAATTTGGTGGCAGCTTAAAGAACAGGGAGGAGATATTCACTTAATGTGGCAAAAACGTATGCTAGGCTAGAAATCGCTAAGACTTGCTTACCCTGCCTTTAAGATATCTTTGAGTTAAGATTTGTTTATACTTATTTATAGTTTTATTATATTTGTTGTTTTGGATCTGCTTAGGGATGTTAAGTGAAGCCAACACAGATTTGTTTAGCAAAAAAAAAGAAGCAATTTGGCACTTCTGAACTAAAGAGAAATTACGACAGAATCTCCAAAGACGCATCTTGAAAACATCGATTTCCTCCTCCTTCATCATCTGCAATAAAGCTGCGATGACGATAATGAAATGTAATGACTAAAACGGCATATATCTGCTGTAATCATGCAGACTGGGACAAACACTCATGCAAGTCATCACAGGTGAAAATGCAAATGTCATTGTGCAACTCATACATTTCCACATGTTGGAGAGGTCCGACGAGACTAAAAACAGGCTTTTGAAATACATTTAAACATGTTTGTCAACTGGCACCGAGTTCCTCTAACTCAGAATAATCCACCCAGATAATGACGGTGGGAACTCAAATCAATTATTGCTAGAAAGTGTAAGTCTAGACCAAAGTGGCGCACAGACCAGACAAATAGATTGGAAATGAGATCCTGAAAACAATCCAGCCAAGATTACTTTGAAGAACGCAGAACCAAGAGCTCATCTTGCACAAATTATTAATATACTTCCTTTTAGGCACCGAGTGGCGTGAATGGACTTGCCAATGAGGTCCTGAGCCCATAGCCGTAGCATTCACACATTCATGAAACCTGACTCTAGGAAATGAAGGGTGCCATTCCTGAAAGGGCAGCTTCACACCAGCCTGCTGGATTATTATGGACTGTTGGTTATAAGGAGGACTCCTCGGGTCAAGCAGCACTTACTGCGATCCACTACGGTACTTAAAACGGGTTTAGGAGGGAGAAACACCCTGCTGACTGAAGATTCACTTAGTCCTTTTAATGACATTGATGTGTGAGTCAAAATTACATGGCTTGTTTATGAATTTCAAAGTCCTCTCTCTCTATATAGCTATATTTAAAAACTACACCGCCTGGCCCATTATAAGTCCTGTTCAGATTTTGAAATACGATTATAGAAAAACCCTGGGCCAGCATGCGCAACAACAGGAATTTTAATCTGGAAAAGTGTAATTGGAGGACACACATTTGTCAGTGCATCTAATTTTGTCACCTTGATGCACACAAGCGCACAATGACACATGCATGGGATTTCAGTTAACACCTAGGTGAAGACAACAGCATCCACCCATCACACATCCATGTATGAGACTAACACCAGACTGAATGAAGGCAGTTGGGTCGGCCTCAGTTTCATCTCAGAACAGGTGAGGAAATATCCTGAAAATAGGATGGAACGAGGACTGAAACACTCAGCTGTGGCCTACAGGTGCTGCATTATTGAACTCGTGGGACAAGCTCAGTGTAGATTGATCTACCTACCAACACGCTGTTATTAAGGCTAATATTTGCTTTAATGAAGTAGCTAGTGGGGTGCCATTTCCTGCTGAATTTTTACATCTTTCCAGTTGAAAACTTAAGTTCGAAGAGTCCTGCTTCCCTCTTCTAATTGCTTCCTCCGCTCTGATTGGTCAGCTCCAGTGGCCCGAATCAGAATCTGCCCTGAAACGTGAAATGGCAAGAAAGCATTTCACTGGGCCCAACGCTAATATGCGCTCCCAAATGCAAGACGTGACAACAGCGATTGTAAATTGCGTTCCAGGGAATGACCAACTGAAAAATCAAGAACAGTACCAAGAAAATGACTGTCTTGTATAGTGGATGTAATCTGATCTGCACCATGGAGGTGAAAGTTGCAGTTTCTGCTGCAGGTCAGGTCTTCATGCATTTTGTCATTATTTCCTCAAAAAAAAAAAAAAAAAAAAAAAAGTAAATTTTCACTCCTGGCAGGTTCTGCAATGATGAGAGATAGCACCAAGTAGTGCTGGGCAATATGACGATATATATCGTGGGGACAATATAAAAGTGTGTATCGTGCCATTTCTCTTCTATCGTTTATTTATTATTTATTATATATTCTCTATTGTAGTGATTGTTTATTTTTATTATTGTTTTATCCTATTTTATTGTTGTCCTTTTTCTCTTTTTTATTGCTATTCTTGCTGCTGTAACAATGTAAATTTCCCCATTGTGGGACAAATAAAGGATTATCTTATCTTATATCGTTTCTTACCTAATTTTATCAATTATTACAGCAAATATCTAATTAAATAACCTGCAATGATAAATTTGATAGAATCATATCTACTTCTACAAAGTAGCCTTTTATGTTTGCACTTTTATTCATGGTTAATGCCTTAAACAGAGTTCTCTTCAACCCTGATGTTTACTTTAGACACTTTATATTGGTTTGCAAACTTTGCACTACAAGGTTACAGATTTCAGAAAGTTGAAAAATAATTTTTGTTTATTTTTTATAGCTGAACTTCAGTGCAAAAATGTGTTTTTTCTCTCAGAAACTGTTGTACACTTTTTAAAAATGTGAAAGCTACTGTACCTCTGTACCTACCTGATTTTGCTGTACTAAAATGTATGTTTGTGACAGTTCAGCTAAATGTCCTTTCAAAATAAAGTTGAAAAGTAAGCAATTAAATTTTTGTCAAACTTTTCAGAGAATAACTGAAAACATACTTTATTATGGTATATCGTGATATATATTGTTATCGTGATATAAAATAGTCCATATCGTGATATATGATTTTTTTCCATATCGCCCAGCACTAGCACCAAGTATTGTGTGCAGTTTTTTTTTTTTTTTTTTTGATTCATGTCTTAACAGCAATATTTTGTGAGTCACTGAATGTCTTCATTCTGGGATAGCATGGATGACTCAATCAGAGGATACGTGCAACCAGTCATAAATGTAGATGGTGGCCTTACAAAGAAATCAGTGTCAGCAGCTGAATGACTGATATGTTTTCTTAGCAAGCGACTGGTAGGACGGCATTTCAAGTCCGCCCATTTTGACTAATTTTTCCCAAGAGAGTTCAACCACCAACTGCAGTTAATTTCTTGTTTCATCTTGTGCTGCCACTGCAGGGAAAAAAAAAAAAAAAAAATTCCTTGAAACTGCTTCTACAGTTGCCGTGAATTGTTGTGTGACTTCTGTCATACGGCATTTCTTTTTCCAGTCACGGCAGAGCTGGTCAGTCCCTGTGAAAAATCAATACTCCGTGTTAGGTCACGGAGGACAAACTCCCTTTAAGAACAACAGCGCAACAAACCGATCACCAAGTGTTAAAGGAGCACATTACAAAGTCACAAATGTCCTGGTTGTGTTGGACCACTGACTGGATGTCTTTCCTTCAACTTGCCTTTATGTCAACCGAAAATGTCAAGTAATAGGATGCCAATCGTTTTGCTGATTAAGTCAAGTTCGCCATTAAATTCACCATTTCCTCATGTCTTAACAAAACATGTGACTCTTTTAGGTAAAATACCTCTAAAATGCAAACACTCCTTCACAGCTATATTCATAGCTGCTGGTTATACACCTGGTTTCCCTTTTTGAAGTGAACCAGAAACTGCATGGTTCTTGAATGAACGCTAAAAGCTGGCTCCATAAGTCAATCTCCATCGACCCCCCACGTTAAAATTTCCAACTTCACAGCAGAAATAAACACACTGTACTTCTCATAACCTCCCCCCAGCGTGATGTAAAACACGACCAGGGGTAGCGTCTGTTTTGACGCCCTCAAAAATTCCAAATGCTGTTCTCAAACCAATTCACACAGACCAGCGTAACTGAATGTGGTTTGGTGGGGTCTGAGGACGAAGCGTAGCTTAGCTTAGCCGTGCTAACAGCAGCAGTCAGGTCATGTAGCCACAATTCCACTTGGAAGAGTCCTGAAATGACCTCCGTAAGCAGCGTGGTTCCTACAGGGCGGCGAGGTGGCGAGGCACCAGCCACCGCTAGGCTGAGCGCATGAACATCAGCTTCTGTGGCGGCTGCCAGCGGACTTCGAGTGGGAGCTTAGCCACATAGCAATGGAGTCATGGACAGTTTGAGCAATAAGCTCTCTGTACAAACCTATCAACTCTGGCAGTACTCACCTCAGACGTCACCTCAGTAAAGACATCTGAAATGAAGGCGGATGGACAGATTCAATGAGAATACATGGAAGGTACCATTAGCTAACATCATAGGTTAGCATGAGGTAAGCCAAGCTAAAACACCTGCTTGTTCCTTCCTATTTGCCAATTTTTGGATTTTGAGTTGGACAAGGTAATCTCTGGCCAACATGGTGCTGCTCAGAGCCTCAGAAATCCAAGCTCCAAACCAAACTCCTGCAGGGAGTTTGTGCTCTATGTGCAGTACGTAACTAAGTTAACCTTAACAAAAACCAGAAAGGCACAGATCTGCAAAGCGGTACTCAGGTAGCCTCTGTTCTCCTCTAATTTGGGTCTGTGGTGCCTGAAGAACCCTAAGCCTGACCCTAATCTGAAGTTTTTGAGTCAGAACAACCAACTAAATGACTGTAAGCACAGAAAAAAGTTGTTTTGTTTGTTCGTTTTTTTCATGATTTGTCTACTTTAACTGAAAAGCACAAACATCCTGGTTTGGAGACCTAAAATGATAATTCAAAACACTAAATCATATAAAGACAGTTATAATAGGGATGATGAATCTTTGGTTTCAAAGCTATTTAAAGAGCATAAACTGGGATAATTTTCTTGTTTTCACTTCCCTCTTATAGATTTGCAACTTCCTGCCAAGCTGACCACCTTCTGACTTTGGGACAGTTGGACCAAATGAGTAAATGACCGAATAACCAACCTTGAACTACATATTTTAAGAGTCTTTTCACACACCAACACACCGAGAAAATTGCTCAAAGTACAAACAGATGAGTCACTATAACAGAAATTTTGTCTTATTCCGGAAATATACAGTAACACACTCTGTCATTTGGTTTAAAAAGAATTGTGTTACAGACTTTTAGTTTTTACTGTCCTTTAGAGAATTATCCAGTCACACATAACCGATCACTTTAGCAAGATATAAATTAAAACACGACAGCCGGAGCAGCTCCAACGGCACACAGATGAGGTAATCAATGGGTGGAAAATCAGCAGGGTGAGCTGATTGGGAGTATGCACATTTCGACACGGAGCATTCCCCGTGGTGCAGCGGGGTCAGGTGGCTGTCGTCCGCAAGAAGACCTCGGGTGTGTGCAAGAGATAACTTTCAACTTAAATTCTCAACCTTATCTGGAGTCGAAAGTGAAGGCGACACCCGCCGCCTCACAATGCTGTGACATTTAGGCGTCTATCACTCCTCCCTGATGATAACTGTGTGTGTGTGGGGGGGGGGGTCTTACATTCCTCATATCATAGTGAAAAATGACAGCTTTCAGCTGTTTCAAAAGGACAGATGAGGTGAACCATCAAAAGGGAATGTCGCAGATGTTGCTGATATGTAGCGAAAATGTGATTATGGCGGAGGAGATTTCAAGCACTTGTCAAATGTCTACAGTGGTGCCGACACGCTGTCCAGACAACACTGGTACCCTGGAACTTAAAACTGCATGAAAATAAAGCAACAACATACATTCCCCATACTGGGGACAGCAGAACCAGCTCCCGATTCTGTTTGCTGCTCGTTGAGGAAGTTCAAAAGATCAGCTCTCCTGAAAACTGTTGCTGATATTTTCAGTCATTTAAGCTTCAATGTTAAAGGTGAAAGAAAACAGAAGATGTCACTTCGACTCAAACTAGTCCTCAATGCATCATGGTTTTGGTATCTCAACAGAAGAGCGCCAAAGACTAGCATGGTACAGGACAATTATTTTGGTATGGTTTGCAACTTTTGATGATGGAAACTAGTGCTGGGCGATATGACGATACATATCGTGGGGACGATATAAAAGTGTGTATCGTGCCATTTCTCTTCTATCATTTCTAACCTAATTTTATCAATTATTACAGCAAATATGTAATTAAATAACCTGCAACGATAAATTTGATAGAATCATATCTACTTCTACAAAGTAGCCTTTTATGTTTGCACTTTTATTCATGGTTAATGCCTTAAACAGAGTTCTCTTCAACCCTGATGTTTACTTTAGACACTTTATATTGGTTTGCAAACTTTGCACTACAAGGTTACAGATTTCAGAAAGTTGAAAAATAATTTGTGTTTATTTTTTATAGCTGAACTTCAGTGCAAAAAAGTGTTTTTCCTCTCAGAAACTGTTGTGCACTTTAAAAAAAATGTGAAAGCTACTGTACCTCTGTACCTACCTGTTTTTGCTGCACTTAAAATGTATGTTTGTGACAGTTCAGCTAAATGTCCTTTCAAAATAAAGTTGAAAAGTAAGCAATGAAATTTTTGTCAAACTTTTCAGAGAATAACTGAAAACATACTTTATTATGGTATATCATGATATATATCGTTATCGTGATATAAAATAGTCCATATCGTGATATATGATTTTTTTCCATATCGCCCAGCACTAATGGAAACAAAGATAACTGCATACAGTAGCGTGCCTGAAATAGACTGTACTGCTTGGTGGAAATGGACTATGAGGGGAGAAAACAAAAGGAGCTCTCAAAATTTTTGAGACTGGGCATCCAAACTTGAAATTCACTCCAACCACTAGTCGATTGCAGGAAACAGTTGCCAAATATATGAAGGACTAACCAATGAATGGACGTGCATTTCAGTCACTCGTATTACTTATCCTTGAAATAGGCCAACAGACTTTTAGATGCAATGCAAGCATTCATGGTTATAAAGAGAAGCAGACGGGGAGTCACTTTGACCTGAGGGTGTGCAGATTCTCTACAAAAGTGAGCGGAAACAGAAGAGGTCCATGCTTTTTGCCTCACAGCCTCGCTGTCTGTGTTTAAATGTAGTTAATGGACCAGATTCTGCTGCCCTCCATAGGTATCCAGCCTGGACACTGTAAATAGATTTTATGTGGGCCAAACTGACCACCGCACGTGTCACGGTGTGAGATTTATGACGGGATGGTGCAAAAAAAAAAAAAAAAAAAAAAAAAAAAAAGCCCTATTGAGCAACAACACCTCGGCCCGGATCCAGCGTTGCACAACACTGGAGGTCCAGTGTGACCGGAGAGCGAAGCCTGATTGATCTGCTGGGCGATCAGAGCGCACGTGAAACGAACCCGTCCACTCACGCGTTTGGAGTCACAAACACACCCGCGCGCACGCTTACACAAGCCAAAGCGACCAACCTGCTCTTTGCGCTTCTGCCAGCGGCCGCAGGGGCTCTCCTCCAGGATCTCGCTCTCATCCTCGCTCTCCTCTTCCTTCCCCTCAGATCCCGATTTCCTCTCCGGGACAGACATCGTCATTTTCACGCCGTATGTGTCCAGATTTTCCTCTCCGGTCCTTCGGCACGTCCCCCTCTTGTCCCGTGTGTTGCTGTTGTGGAGGAGGAGGAGGAGGAGGAGACCAGACGCGAGGAGCGGTAGCGCAGAGACCCGTCCGCCGCTCGTCTGCGCAGCGGAGACACCCCCCCTCTCAGACGACACAAGGCGCTCTGTCAGACCCCCTTTTTGGCGCTCAAAACATCCTGCAGAGAAACGAATCCAGCTCAAAACCAGCACCTCTCAGTCAGTGGGAAAAGATGACACGCCCTTTAGATAATAACTAGAAATGTGCACATTGCAAGGGCTGGAGAACTTGTGGAAAAATACACCCAGACCTCACGCGCCCCGTGAGCAAGACTGCACGCCAAATGGTTTTTCTGCTTGTCTGTCCGTTCACAAGGAGAAAACAACAACAACAACACGGGTGAAAAGGCGAAAAGAAAAACCTTCCCGGATGTGCAGTGCGCAAACAGGCTGCCAAAGATGTCGTTTGCCTTATAGAGGAGAGTTGATTTTCCGATCATGATCATCACGCGTCATTGTCGGTGTTGCGGGAGCAGCGGGCTTCTGCCAGGCACGGTGCGCAGAGGGATGGAGCCAAGGACCGTAATGTCTCGACCGAGTGCGCACAACATATTCGTGCAGACAGAAATGTCAACAGATTGGGGAGCCCAATCCTGGTCCCCTAACAAGCATGATTAAGATGTTTCTCTGCTTTGGGACACCGTGATACAAGTGGCTGTCTCATCAACAGACTCGTGCAGACAACCTGATAATGACCATTAATTAGAATCAGGTGTGTTGAAGCTGGGAAACCTCTAAAACAGGGATTCCCAAAGTGTGGGCCGCGGCCCCCTGGTGGCCGTCTCGGTACTGCAGGTGGTCCGTGAGAGGTCATTAAAATTAATATAATATGTTTTAAATCCACGATCTTTTTAAAATATGTTTTTAATTACTGTAAAATACTCATGACATGATTAAAAAAAACATTAAGAAGTAATAAAACAAACCAGTTAAGTGTTATTCTACTGTCGTCTTAACTTAATATGACAAGTGTCACCTTATTTGTTGACCCCTTATATTAATATCGGAACATAGTTCCTAGTCCTGTATGTTGATCACAGTTGTGATTAAAGGTTTCGGTGGAGATTTTTCACGATAGATAGATAGATAGATAGATAGATAGATAGATAGATAGATAGATAGATAGATAGATAGATAGATAGATAGATAGATAGATAGATAGATAGATAGATAGATGTACTTTATTGATCTCAAACTGGGATCATGTCTTGCTGTCTAGCAGCAGCAAGACATGAAAAAACACAATATTAAATAGCAATATAAAAAACAGAAAGTATTCTATTTACAATATAATTATAAGACACATAAAAAAAAACAAAAAAATAAATAAAAAAAACACAATAACAATATAACAATGGGAAATGCTGCACTAAAACATGCTGGATAGGGGCTCTCGAGGACCAGGATTGGGCACCCCTCTAGTGTGGATTAAATCTAATCTGCACGACCGTCTGCAAAGTGAAAACAAACAACAACAACAAACAAACAAAAAATAACAGCCAGGTTAGAGGGGATGAACATTTCTGAGAGTATATTTAAAAAAAAAACATGAAACAGTTGATTCAGGGCTCAGGGCTTTCATGAAGGTTCCTATTTAGTAAAACTACACCAAGGTGGAGGGAGGTCAAACCTTTTAAGCTTATCTTGATTTCTGAATCTAAAATATCTCAAGTTGAAACAGAAAAGTAAAGTCAGATAGATATCTTCTGATTTTCGATGAGGCTATCTAGCCAGCTGCATAAATGTGGGAAAAGGTGCTAAAAAAAATATTAGCTCCTCCCTCCACAGCTCCCCCTGAGATCCCACAGCTCCATATACACATGCCAACTGTTTTGGTACCACTATTATTATTGCTGTCAAGTCATCCGTCATACCTGCCAGTCACTCTGGATCTAAATGAATACGCAAAAGCCTTGTGATGATTTTTAACTGATTACCCTTCAAACGCAAATTTTATAAAGTATCCAAGCTGATAGAAACCGATGAATGAGATTAATTGAATTATGAATTGTGCGCAAATTGCAATGAACTCGACTGATTTGACCATGATTTAGATATAATTTAATTACTGTTTCACTTTCTAAACTTGTTGTGAATTGGTGTAATACAAAATAAATTAATTTAATCAAACAGTTTGTTTTTTTCTGTCTGTTTTAATTGTGGTGTTCTCTGAAAAGTTGTTGTGATTCCTTAAAGCCACTCTATGTAGAAATACCACTTCTTTCCACATATAGGCAGTATATGCAAAAAAAAAAAAAAAAGTTTATATGTCAGACCCAAGTAGGTTCCTGGTTCGGATCCTGGCAGAGGCCTTTCTGTGTGGAGTTTGCATCCCCATGCTTGTGTAGGAATGATCTGGCTTTCTCCCACACTCCAAAAACATTTTCACCAGGTTAACTGGTGGCTCTAAATTGCCAATAGGACCAAGAGTGAGTGTGCGTGGTTGTTTGTCTACACGTGGCCTTGCGATGGACTGGCAACCTGATAAGCTCCAGCAGATCTGACTCTGATTAGGAATAAGCAGGTATAGATAATAGATAGATGGATGGTAGCAACCCCTAGAATAAGACAAAGCACAAGTACTTCTAGTCCCCACTCATTAATACAGGATAGTTAATGGTTCTTTTGTCTACACAACAGATCTATATGCCCTCATGTGGTCAGAAGTAGTATTATTACATATAGTACCTTTAAATATGACATTATCTCTTTTTGCTCTTACTGTGTGTGTTGCATTTTTATTTTATAATCTAGTTGTATTCCAAATGTTTCTTTTATTTCCTTATTTCTTGATGTGTTGTCTGTTTTCTGCTCCTACATTAAAGCCCAAACCAACATCAGAGACCTTTTCCCCATCAGATAACATGGATGACACTCCGGTTTACTCCATTAATCCTCCTCTCCATGCATACAAAGCCTTTGCTGGCCACTGGGGATTTGAGATTACCATCTCCAACAAGGACAAGTCGAAGAAAATGCAGCGTGAAGTTAGACTCCTCGGTCCCAACATTCTTCAGTCAGTCTCAAAGATCTCTGAGAGTGATGCAAGATCTCAAACAATTGATGGAAAAAATGTCCTCTTTCTTTCTTTGTTTATTTCTAAGCTTTAAGATGAATTAAAATTTCATCTTCCACTGAATGCAACACGATGGGCCCTATAACTTGACTAAAAGGAAAGCCCCTTCTTGTCATGACTGATAGTAGAGCAGCAACGGGCTGGATTCTTTGTCTTTTACAACATTTATGTTTCTGCCTCACGCCCTCAGTTTAGGTCTTTTATTCCCACTTTTGCAAATATTTGGACTTAAAATTTAGGGTGCTTTACTTACAAAATGAACTGCTGAGAACTGCGGCAGTCAGGACGTTAAAAGCCGAATCTCAACCATATTAGTGTACCTGTGTTGTTATCTTAACAAAAGCAGAAAGGACTCTTTGTACTTTACAAAGGAGGGCCCATGTTTTAAAGCCAGGTCCACCATCTGGGTGAGAGGGTCAAAGAGCACAGGGTGGCCCAGCCCAAAATCCAGGGCAAAGGTCCACAGTTGAGCCTTAAATGTAGCCTCTGAACCTGACGGACCTGAGAGCTCATGTCGAAGGGCATGTGTTTCAATTGTCTACCTTCAAAGGGATCCAGACAATTTACTCAGGGGCCCGAGCTGGAAAAAGTGTCACTCGGTTGTCCATAATTTGTAGTGACTGCTCAGTCAGAAGTGGTGAAAGGTCTTTCAGTATAGGAAAACACAGGTACTACGGTTCTCACAAACCAGTCCCCAGTTGCTGACGTCTTATTTCACACTCGTATTGTTTTGATAAAATCCAGTTCCTGTTTCCTGTGTGTAGTTCAGCAGAGCTGGGCTGCTTAGTGTCCCGACAGAAAATATTGCCTCATAATTTCAAGATATCGCTGTTTTTTTTAAATATAAGGTCCGATTTTGTTGTGATGCCTCATGATCGAGAACAGGAGAGGATGCGAGTCCTGATTCGGGGATAATCATCTGGGAACATCTGGAGGAAAATAAACATTTTCATCCTTTCATCCCTAACGAGGTAAACAGAAAATCAAGACCAGAGACTATTTGATTGTGCAGTCACACAGGACCGAAAGATGAAAGAGTTTGCACGAACCATCAGTTTATGAAAGCTCACATGCACTATGTCAAACTGATGAAATACATAAACGACAACTGGCAGTTTTTAATTCGCTCCAGTAAGACTGGATACAACAGATACGTTTATCCCCATTACAGACCTGGACAGAGGTTGGAGTTCTTTCATCCTTTGATAACGATGTGAACGATTTATTTTTGAACTGTTGATAAACATACAGTGAAACTTGGCAGTTGGTTTTTATTCCCTATTTATACTTTCTCCTGAGGAAGGCTTTGCTCTAACAAATTAAAATCTCTGACCAGCCCTCCAAACTAAAACCTGAGACAGTGCTGCAGCTGCGTAGCGTCTGCGCCTTTAAAAGCAGAGAGTTAGATACCCAGTCTGCATGTCTAAGCAACAGGACAATAATTTTATCACTTCAGCTTTTTAACATGAGCCCAGTTCACCATCTGGTGGCTCTGTTGAGAAGCATGTCTGTAAAATCATGTCTGCAAAGGTTGTGATACAAGTCTTGCAGAGTTATTCACTAAGTATTTGTATTCTTAGAGCCTATTTAATTTCTAAAATAAGCCCTGCAACACCAGCATGTCTTGAAGCTTATGATCTGCTCAGTCTCGCGATAAGAACCTCAGCGGGAACGAAACAGCACGGGTTAATAGTTCAAATGTAACCATGGATCAAGTTTGTGGTAATCACCCTTCCTCTCTATTTTTAGCCCCTCTGTGAGCCTGAGAGTGAGCCCGTGCACCGTTGAGCCTTCTCGCTCTTAATGAGATTTACTTTTGGCACAAGGAGCCGTGTGGAGCCAAGCAGACAATGGAAATCCCTAGACAGTCCACATCTAGCACACTAGAAACGGCAGACAGGAGGAGAACCAGCGCCAACATGGTCATGATCAGATGATACCACAGTGGCTCAGGTTGTTTGATTTTCTACAGACAAAAAAGAAAAAAAAATCACTTATTATTAAGATACAGATGAAAGGTGAGATGATGAAAAAGAATAATGAGCACAGAATGCAGGGAGTTTAGGAAAGGGTATCTATGCAGCTGGCTTGGATATAATAAATATATATATATATAATAAAAATGATCAGATCAGAGTGGGTGTATCAGACAAATACAACCTCATATGAGCAACAACATATACAGGTTTGCCCATTAATTTAACAAAAATGAAGCTAAAAGAATTAAGAGAAATCACATGTCCAGTACTAAGTAGCTTGTGTATCTACTTTCAGCAACAATAGCCTGAAGTGGCCATTTCCTGTATGACTTTATTAGCTCCTCACATCATTGTGGTGGAATTATGGCCTTTTCTTATTTGCAACAAAGCTTCATTTCCTTGAGGGTTTGGGGCATCTGGGTAAATCTACAGCTCTCCTAAGGATTCACCACAGCGGTGAGGTCACTTCGGGCCGAGCGTTGACAAGGCCATCACAAACTGTACCTGCTTCATCCTGCTCAGGGCTGTAGGACGTTTGGAGATGATCCCAACCTTATGTGCTGGCAGGGTTACATCCTGACGAGGTCACCGGTCCTTCGTGTGAGAAACAGAAAGAGACACTCACAACTACAAGTAACTCAGAGTCACAACTTCACCTAACACTCTTTGGACCAGGGGAAGAACCAGGGCCTTTTGAGAAAGAATATATCTAAACAGAAACAGGGAGAGGATGCAAACTCCACAGCAGAAGATCAAAGCAGGGGTTCTCTCCGTGAGGCAACAGTGCCATGCACAATGCTCCTGAAATCTGTAATTCACCATAGAGACAATGTGTAGTTGTTTATTGGACCACAGAGTGGGATTAGAGGGACATCTTGTGGTGCTAATTCACAATTGCAAGATTATCTTCCATTTTAACAAATTCATGGCACTGAACAGTTAAATTCCAGTTTGAGCTACTGACTCTATATTAGTCTGCTCTGATGGATGTGACGGAGTCACTGTTGATGAAGAACATACTATTTATATGGAGCTTTTACTTTGTCTTAACAACGCTAAAGATAAATAATTTACAACAGACTGAAAGTTTATGCGTTTTATATAATTGTAGCTGTGGTAAAGGCAGCATTGAGTCCAGACTTAAAGACGGGAGTATAAGATTGTTTTCAAATGCCAAGAACTCAAACCTTTGCAGTGTCATTCAAGCCACTCTGTGTACCACTTCTGACCACATGGGAGCAGCAGATCACAAGGAAGTCCACGGGTCAGTCAGTGGACACAACCAGGTGCACCTCTAGTGGGACAACGTGGTATTAGAAGAAGTGCCAGGCCATCCCCGGCTCATCAGCACAGCATCATCAGTGACTCTTCAATCAACGCAGCAGATCTGTGTGCCCCCATGTGGTCAGAGTTGGTACTGCCACTTTAAATACTAGTTTTAAAATTGCAACTAAATGCAAACTCTAAAATAAGGTAACATAGAATGAAAGTCTTATTTATCATGACTCTCGTTCAGACAAAAACCAAACTGAAACATACACTGAACAAAATGACTCACATGCTCACAAAACAATAGATGAATGGTGATTATAATTACGGGGTCATTTCCAGTGTATTACCTTTAATCTCTGGAGATGGTGAGAACTGACTGGTGGTAAGTTTTCTTTTTGGAGCTGAAAATTCGTGGAGAGGAATTCAGTCTGTGAGGGGTTGGAGGTGGGGGGGTCTGGCTGACATGGTTTGGGCATCTGGTTTGGATGCCTCCTGGGCTCAAAGGAGGTGTTTGGGGCATGTTCAACTGGCGGAGGCCCCAGGACACGCTGGAGAGACAATCTTGGCTGGTTTGGGAACGTCTAGGCACCCCCACCCCGGCAGAGCCAGAGGAAGTGACACATAGATTAGAATCTAATCTAATCAGTGATTCCCAAAGTGTGGGCCGCGGCCCCCTGGTGGGCCGTGGTGGTGCTGCAGGTGGTCCGTGAGAGGTCATTAAAAATAAACAAATGTGTTTTAAATGCTCGATTTTTGAAAAATGTGTTTTTTATTACTGTAAAATATTTATTACATGATTTGAGAAATATTTAGAGATAATAAGTATCACCTTATTTGTTAACCCTTTATATTAATATTGGAATGCAGCTTTTAGTCTTGTATGTTGATCGAAGTGGTGTTTAAAGGTTTGCATGGGCCGCAGAGATTTTTCACATTTCAAATGGGGCCTTGGTATTGTGAGGTTTGGAAATGGCTGAATTAGATTACAGCTTTGTGGGAGTGAGTATAGAATATAGTGTTGCATTGTAGATGAATTTGCAACAAAATGAATCTGACGCTGCTGGTTTCAGTCTGTTCTTTAATTACATTCTTTTATATGAAAACACAGTAAATCAGAGCAAAGGGGGAACAAACATATCACAACAGAGAGAACTTGAAGGCAGAATTCTTGAAGTCTTAGTCAAAGTGACAATAAAATCAAATAAGCATGAGTCTTGCATTGATAAGGAATATATATATATATATATATTTTTAATACATCAGGAGGTGTCTGTTTAGCCAGAAGAAACAGCCAAAAGTGTTGGAGCTCCGCTGTTGTAGCTCATTTTGCTGCAGCGTTCAATCCTTGTGCTCTTCATTACCTGAACCAGGAGAGGACACATTAAGATATCAGTTCACACCTCACAGCTGTGATGAAAACTCAAGGTCAACTATACATTTTCCAGCTGCATAAATATGCTGCTTTCTTTTAATTCTTTTGGTCTCTTTTGGCTTTATTCTTTTTTCTATTTTGCTTTTATGCCTTCATCTGAGTGGAGTCTGATTTTGAGAAAAAAGAATAATTTTATGCTTTTTAATGCGTCCAAAAAAATGTATATTGTAGATTTAAAAGAGAAAAAGCACTGAAACAAAGGATAGTAGAACATAAAAATGTGATTAAGATGAAATAAATCTGATAATCATAATCTAATGATACACAAAACTTCCCCCAGTGATGTTTCAAATGTCCTAAAAGTTGAAAACCCCCATAAAGCCAGGACATGAGTCACAAACCTCCGTGAGCCTGGGTTTCTGCATGCAGTGAACGTACGGGGCGGGATCGGTTTGGAGCTGGTCTGACAACGTTTTGTAGCAAACTGCACAATCCATCAGCGGCTGTGAAGAAAAAAGACAAAGATCATAAGGACGCCACTGCTCCTCTGCTGCCGAATGTGACACCATTCCTTCTCTTTTTTCACGTTGACTCACTCGGTTATTCCTGAAGGGGCATCTCTCAGGGTTCGACTCAGCTGTTCCTTTGGGACAAACGGTGGATTTCAGAAAGAAGTGATGGTACAGGTATTTCACACCGAAGTTGCCCTTAGAAAGAGGAGAGGGACATTTTAGTGAAGCGTCACAGAGCATTATGTCCAGGAGTTTCCTCTGAGTCTGTATGGATGGTTTTATTACCATAAAAGGACATTACAGAGGACCCATATACTTCATGTTGAGAAGCTGGACACATCTTTGTGAATAATTAGAGACCTATTTTAGTTCCTAAATTAAGGTATTGACCCGAATATAGGACGATATTTTATTCTACAAGTCATATTCTCAAAAATTGGGTTCGTCTTATAATCGAGGACTAGACTTTTCTATTGTAATTACACATCGGCGCCACTAGATGGAGCTGCACCAAGGTAACCAGTGAGAATGGAGGAACCACGCAACCAACTCAAGCAAAGAGCTTTGAAAGTTGTTGGAGTCCAGAATTAGTGTTTTACAGACTGAATTATTTATGTTGTTCTTGACTAAAATTCGACTTCAATAGTTATGCAGTTATTGAACTACATGGTTGTAGTTTATTCAGAGTCATATTCTCACATTTGAAGAGAACACAGTTTATTAAATAGTACCATACCTTGATCTTAAATAACATGGAAATCTGACACGCAAGTATGGTACCATACTTCCAAAAAAAGATAAGATCATTAAAATGTTTAACAGTACAGCAGAATGTTATCTCTGTGGGAGTTTTTTCTATAGTAATTGTACAATTAAAAAAATGTTTTATGAATAACCTTATTGCCTTCATCATATTTAAATTTTCCCAAAATAATATTTGAAAAATAGGGGTCGTCTTATAATCAGAGTCGTCCTATATTCGGGCCAATATGGTAATACAGACATAAATGCGTTATAAATCAGCTTAGAAAATATATTAAAAGTAAAGGCAATCATTTATACACCTGTACCCTGGAAAGTTTTTTATTCAAAAAACGTCTTACTCGATCACAGCAGTTCAGCAAGCTTGAAAGAAAGAGATGTCACGTGTATTAATGCCAGACAATCAATATTCCAAGTCTTTTTTTTTTTTTTTTTTAGAAGAAATGGGTGCCATGTGCTTCAACTCAAAGACAAAAAGGATCATCCATGCTGTTCAGAGCAAAAGCCAGGCCCAGTGATGGTACTGGGGGGTATCCACCCATCCGCAATCTTTTCCAATGATTTCATATGGGTTTTTTTTTAAAAAACAAGATAACACAAGACCACATCCTGTATCTCCCCAGGACATGACTGAGCAGGAAGGAGGGATGTGCTGGCCAACCTGCAGTCCTGGCCCGTCTCCAACAGAACTCATGTGGAGACTCTTGAAATGAAAAATGCAAATGCTGACCCTGTACTGAACTGAAATGCTTTGTTACTGGTATCTTCAATAATGCCTTTTGAGAGTCACGAGGATTAAGAAGGGACTGGAATTAGAAAATGGCTGAAACTTTACTGTCACTTAAAAAGAAAAAGTGTTACATGTCTGAGAGGCAAAAATATTTGAGAAATACAAATCAAACTAATGGTGTCATTTTTTTCATTTCCCTTCTCCACATCGTCCCAAAGTTTTCTGACGTGGGGCTGTAAATCTGTCAGTGGATTTATTACAACCAGTCCCAGATCCAGCTGTCGCTCCGTTTTCCCTACCCGGTTGTAACTTTTGTACCATTCACTCAAACCATTTTATTGGCATTCATCAGCAGCAAAAATCAATTCTTTGTCAGCTTTTTAGCAAAACGTCTTTAAAGCACAAAGAAAACAGTGTCCTGATCTCACCTTTCAGAGCAAACAGTCCAATCCTTTCCCTGAGCGTATAAACTAAAGGTCATTTTTCCTCCTTTGTAAATGTCAGCTCACGTTCAGCCCCATTAATAACAATTAACACAAACCCATGACTGTTCACACTTATTGGTGCTGTTATATGAATTTCAACGGCAGTGGGAAGTGAAACTTATTCATTTGTGCCTGCTTTCCAGCAGAGACACACCTAATCTGGATTCTTATTTGGCAAAAACAAACTGCTGTTCAAAAAAAAAAGGTGACTCAATGAAAGGTGACACTTATCCAGAACAGATGCCAAAGCAAACATAAACCAGAATTCCCAGAAGGCAGGAAGAAGATAAAGGGAAACGAAACAGATGGACAAATCCAAACCTGAAGTTTTAAAGAATTTTCTCTCATTTAAGACAGTTTAAAACTCTTATATTCCCCTAAAGGCATTCGGGAGAGTTTGTGAAGACATCACATCTGGGATGTGATATCATCCTGTGAATGTACACTGAAGCATGTTTCTTTAAGATAACATCATTATAACACTAATAACTCAAATCAACATTTTCACAAACAGCACTGACTACAAGTCCATACAGATGAAACATTTAGGAACACTCAGATATTTACCTCAATCTCTGACTTGCTCACGGTTCTCAAGAAACGAAAATGGTGCTGGACGGTGGAATGGGACTGAAGCTGCTCCAGCACCAGCTCGACCCCCTTCTTGTATGGGCCGGGGAGGGCATCATACTGGTCCCTGGAGTCGGCCAGCTGCAGCACAGCTGCAGCACAGATCAAAAGCAGTATCCCAGCAGCCATCTTCCCTGTGAGTGTGAGCAGAGTCCGGCTGTCAGCTCTGTGCTCCAGAACAAGTCCTATTATGGCCGTGGAACTGACACACTAACAGGCGTGAGCTGTAACCGCCGGGCTTAAGGTTCACTGCACTGATTGTTTACTCTCAACTCGCCCTGATTTCCTGTAAACTGGTAGGGGGACACAGATTAAGCCTCCCCCTTAACAAAAGCCCTCTCCCAAAGGTTTTCACAGAGGAAACTCCCCCATTCTGTGGTTACTTAATGCCCATAAAAAAAATAAAAAAGGACTGACACTTGCATCCTTAAGTATAAATACAATGGAGAGTTAGTTCCCGGAAAGGGTTTTGGCTCCAGGACAACCCTCCTTTCATCACTTTAGTTGTTGCTGTATTTGCATGAAGAAGCTCATTTATAGGAAGTTGTGAGTTCTGAATTTAGTGTGAGCTGTGATTAATGGATGTATAGGTTTTTCTAAGAAACAGCTTGTTACATACAGTCATGGAGCTATAGTTCTAACACGTTTTTACACTATATTGCTCTATATTTCTCCTCGCTTATCTTTCCCTTTATCCTGATCGTTTCTCAGCTCTTTAAACTTTCTAGTGATGAATGGCTACTTTCTGTCCACTTGTAAAAGCTCAAGGTAAAGTTTAAGCCACCCCTACTCTCGCAAGTCTAAAGATAAACTTTGTATCTCATTGTATTGTCTTATTGGCTACGTGTTTAGAGCCGTCTGTTTCTGACTATTTTAAAGGTCAGCGGGTCTAGAAAATGTTGGTGATTCCAGACTTCTTCTAGTTCAAAGTGATGGAAGCTGCTGCATATCTGAGCTCTAAAAACACTCTGTGTAGCAATACCACTCCTGACCACACGGGGGCTCACAGATTAGAGGTGGGCGATGCTGGGAACTTTGGTATCAATTCGATAACAAGTAAATACAGGGCCAGTATCACCGATACCGATACTTTTTTATAATAAGCTTGATCTATCTCTGACCTTTTGGTGTTTTTGTGATTTTTGTCTTCGGATTATTTTGTTCAAACCTAGAATACAATTTCGGCAAACTTTATAGGTGGCAGCAAAATACTTTATCATCACAATTAACATTTTTCTGTAAATAGTCTTTGGAGTTGAATTGTTCTGTTCATAATGTTTTTTCTAGCCCACCTCTTATATTTTTCAATACTTATGTAATTTTTATTTGCACTGTGTGAACTTTCCTGTTGCTATAACTATAAATTTCTCTGTTGTGACATAAATAAAGAATTATCTAATGTTATTTTATCTTAAATAACACCTTTCAATGGGATACATGACATGTACTGGGTTATTTCAAGGTCTTAATTATGTTTTTTGAGTTGGTTCCAGTAAAATATGACTTAAGTAACATGTACTTTGAAAGTTAATATGAATTGATGCTGAAATTGACGACTCTTATCTACCTGGATACTCTGATGGACTGAAGGAGGACACAGCGACAGCGTGTCAGACATAGACTTTAATGAATTCACCCTTTGCAGCAGTCAGTGCTTGTGGGAGAGAAAAAAAAGCTTGAGTATCGATCTTTTTACACGAGTATCATTCCATATCAATATCAGCGTTGGTATCAATATTATCGATATTTGGATTGATCTGCCCAGCTCTATCACAGATCTCCTGTGTTGCCAAAGAAGCCACTGAGTATACAGAGTATGAAAAGAAATGGACTGAAAAAAAAAAACCTCGACAACAATAGGCTTCAGAAGAAGTACTTTTAAAGCCATTTTATGCAGGACAATGTGTTGGGAGGAACTGAACCTGCACAACACCGGTGAATCCAAAAATGGGCAAAGAAGCTGTTCAAACAAGTCTGGCAGTCAGGTTGAATCCAACTTGACTCAAGTTACCACAAGTTAGTGATTTTAGCTTAGCTCGTGTTGACCTGTGATGCTGAATAAAGTCTCCCAACATTCATTTAGATTGAACCTGTCCTCATTTTAGATGTAGTCTTGGTAGTGTTAAAACCTGGATGTTAAAGCCTGGAGTGTTCAGCTTTACCCCCAAGTTCGTTGATTCGAGATGAGAGCAAAGAGTCAAGACTCAAGACAAGGTTAAACTAGTTTATACAGAAGCTTCTGGAGATCCACACAGTTCCAGAAAGATATGCTCTAGTCTGCTACCAAGTGAGATCTGAGGGTTTCAGTGTCTTTATAAGATTACATCATCTTTTGAAGTTTGTTTTTCTGTACCTGCTCGTCTCTGGTACTTACCTGAGATCCTCCTGGCATTACCTCATAGTTTCAGAAAGGCTACCTATTTTCCTTATATGGAAGTGTTCTCAAGGCCTTGAGCTTATAATGATCATGGCAGGTGCATGCACACAGTGATACATAAAGTACTGATACTCACAGTAGCAACGTCTGAAATGAGGGCTGCTGGAACTCTGGGCAAGATCTGCCAGAGCCAACCGTCAGTCGCCTAACCTTTGACCCAGCTAGGTCGCTCAGGCACAAAAGCACAACAGCAGACAGTTGTTGGACTGCAACTGTGGCCTGACCCAGAACCCTTCCAGGTTGGTCCTGGATAGCGTTTGGACAGCGAGCAGTCAGGGGCAGTCTTTGACTGCTGCCTTTGGTTCTCGCCCGTAATTATCCATAAATCTGTAGCTTCACATAATATCCAATGAGCTATGTAAAAGTTTGGTTCTTTTTCAGGGTTCGTGGACCACAAAGCACTGAACATAGTGGTATTCAGTGAATACGTCCTGCCATCTGCTAGCAGCCAGTCTCATGAGTAAATAAACACAGACGCCACTGCCACTTCCAGACATTTTAGTGTGAAAATGTTCTGTATCATACTTTTTTTATTTTTCATAAACACGTGCCAGAGGAAACAGGCATGAAGTCAAACAAAGCCTGACACATTAGGAAACAATCTAAATGAACAGCAAGTGTCTGAAAACACAACTATGACGTGACAAGATGACAACACGGACAGAAATCTTGAGGGGTGATGAGCAAGAACGGTACAGTTACAAACTAGTCCTCAGAAAGCAGAAGACGCCAGATGCTGCGTGTGTCATGTTTTCCAGCAGCTGCATCACTTGGTCATTTTAGACGCCAGAGGAGTTGAACCTCCGTGGGTGTATCCCAGCGCGTTGCAGCGCTCCACTCTGGTCTGCAGCATCTCCTGCAGGTCACAAGTGCACATAAATGGGAAAAAAAAAAAAAAAAATCATGTCAGAGGTATACTCATGCATCGCATTTTTAAAAAAAAAAAACCATCATTAAAATCAAAAGGTCAAGAGGGACTGACCTCTGTCAAGGACGGTTTGTGGATGCAGTGGACATACGGCACGGGCTCTTGCTCCATCTCACCTCCGTATGTTTTGTAACAGACGGCGCAGTCTATGAGAGGCTGCGTGAGCGCACACAAACAATGACAGAGGCAAGTTAGAGCAGGCAGTCGCCCCCACATTCCTCATTTCTCAGCTCAGTTCGGCGGATGAAACTCACTCTGTCGTTTCTGAACTCGCACGCCGTGGAGTCGACTGTTCCTTTCGGACACCTGGTAGCTTTGAGGTAGAACTGGTGGTAGATGAAGCTCACATCAAAACCAGGCTGAGGAAAGAAAGAGAGGACTTTTAGTGAGTTAAGTCAAACCCTGAGGAGTCTTTCTTTCTGTTTAGTCACCACATTCTTCTGGAATTAAAGCTATTACCCTCAGGAAATCTGCTTATGAGTAACAGGAAAACAACTGACTACAGACCGACTAACTTGGGAAGCGGTACCTCAATGTCCGACTTTATGACACTTCTGAAGAACCGAAAATGATGCTTGATGCCAGGATGAGAGCCGAGCTTCTCCAGGGCCAGAGTCACTCCTTTCTTGTAGGTGTCCGGGAGGCTGTCGAAAGCCTCCTGCGCGCTGGAGGAGAAGAACAAAGTTCCAGTGAGGAAGAGCCAGAGGATCGGAGCAGCCATCTTCCCCTGTGTGTCTGTAACAGTGAGAGGGATGAGAAAAGCAGCGGACCACCCACTGTCAGCTGTTTTTCCAGAGAGAGGGATCCAGCCCTCCCCTTTCTGGAAGAAAAAAAAAAAACAAAACATTGCTTGTTTTCATCTGAGCTGGATCTCAGTTCAAACAGAGAAGGAAAACATTTCCTACTTTAACAGATTTATGAAAACTGACAACTACAGAGCTGCTCTTCATCCTCCAGTCCTCCCCCGAGGGAGTATTGTTGTTTAGACACTTCTAAACTGGTTTGAAACAATCAAGCTTAGAAGATGCCTCTGGCTCACGGTGAACTTAGTGAATTATGTCTTCAGTGTTACATGGAACAGCTTTGATTTCTTTATCTTTATATGAATGCAGCACTAATGAGATTCCCGCTGGATGCAAATGTGATTTGATTCATCAGATATCAGCATGCCACTACATGCAATGCATGACTTGATTTTTTTTTTAAAATATATACAGTATAAAGTTTTCAAGTTCCAGCATGTTAGAACTTTGATTTTCAGTCTCAACATTTCAGTCAGATGTGTGTACATTTTCACGTTCTTCCTATTCAGATCTTTAAAGATGATTTTTTTTTAAATATATTTATTTCTGAACAGATATTGGAGTGTCTGAAAGGGTCTGATTTAACACAGCCGTGTTAGATCTGATGAATATCCTGCCTTGCCATTTTTCTCTCCATCCAACCTAATATAATTCTGCATTTGCTGTATCCATGAAGAAATCAGCACAAAGATTCAAATTAAAAATGCTGCTATGAACAGAGCTGTAAACATACGGCTGAGAAAGGAAGCTTTTACTCTACATCTACGATATTTTGGGCCAAAACGTGCCAGACTTTTCATTAATCGCTTGAGATTTGTTTTTATTTTTTAAAAGAAACTTTTGAAAAAATAAAAAAGGGATATTATGTCTTCTTTGAAGCAACTCAAGGTGGCAACGCCACTTTTGGCCACCTGGGGGCAGCAAATGACAGGAAAATTCAAGCGTCAGCCCCAGTTTATAAAAGAACTGGAACTGGTGAAACACACTCACCTAACCTCAGTTAACCCAGTCTAGCTATTTTAACTTTGCTTTAACTCATGCTAAACTATGATTATAACTTACATTAATTCTGATCAAATCTTTTCCACCCATCTGTATTTCAGACACCACTACAGAAACGACATCCAAAATGAGTTCTTCCAGAACTGAAACAAGGACCGACTTTGCCCAGAGGCCTGGCAGTTGCTATGCAGCTGTTGCCAGGCAGCTGCCCGGCTACCCGATAGTTGGCGGTCCAGTTAGTCAACCTGGAAGGGTACCGGGGTGAACGTGGCTCATTAAAAAGGTGGTCGAGTGATGGATTAGAAACATAAAGAACATTTAAATTTAAAGAGAGACGGGAAGCAAACTCAGAGCGAAGTGTCTCAACACAGCCACCGAGAAAAGCGACTAAATAGAAAAGCAGCGAACATTTAAACAGGGGCCTAGTGTCTTACACATGTCCATAAAAGTAACAAACTATTCATTATTAAAAAGTTAAACGAAGGAAATTATATGAAAGAAAAAAATTGAATAGTCTTGATGTTGCTCTTTGACGTTTCCGTGATTCAGTCTGAAACCCCGCCCCCTAGTGGTCGTTCAAGGAACTGCAATCCTTCAGTTCACTTATAAAGGGAAAAAACAGTTCTTCTTTGCTGTTTTATGCCAGGTCCTGACCAAAGTTAAACTCACCAGGACAACATTTCCAGTGGCTCTTCTGTCAATATAGATCTACATACCTCGAGCTGGTCAGAAGTGACATTGCTACATAGAGTGACTATAAAGATGGAAAAATGGTTTCCTTCTAATATCTTGTTTGTAAAATATCCTGCTTTGCCTCATCTGTGAAGCACAGTAAACATCTACCTCTGTCCTCTTTCTTCCAAGAATTGTTCAATGGAAAAACAAACAAAACAAAACAATACCCCACAACAGGTCAGACAGGATAAATAGAAAATAACTTTTATTTGTCATCAATATCTGAACCCTTTATACAGAAGGGAACATCCGCAATAGCTTCTTGGACTTTGTATTGCTTGTGAAATTAATCTACACATTTTTATCAGCAGTTAATGACACTATAGAGATACACAGGCTACTTTCACAGGGACGATTATCATAAACGATGTACTTAACTTTCAGCTCGTCAATCATTCTTCATTGTCATGATCATAGTGCAGCCAAGTGTGTGTACATTTAAAATTCCGTGATATACTTCAAATACACATTAAAACAGCAATGTCACATGTTGCAAAAGATAAATAAATCAAGAGATGTTTGATTTATGAGTGTCTCAAAAATACTGTAACATGTGTCATCCTAACAAACACACCAGACACTTGCAGCTGGTTACTTCATGGTCCCACAGGCACTTGAGATTTTGTGCAACTTCGACATCAAAACAGGCACAAGATCACAATTTCAGTCAGGCTAAGACGGGACAATACAGAGGGAAAGATAGTGTCTCAAATGCACACGTGAGAGTAACAGAGCACTGAAAATTTAAGGTATTTGACATAGTCAAAACTTTAACCAATCCATGTCACAGTGATGCAACATGACGAAAAAAAAAAAACAAACAAAAAAATAGTTTTTAACAGCCTTCCCTCAACAATGTATTTATCATCAAGATTGCCTACACAGCTTGTGTGGAATTTTGGTTGTTCAAGATATACGTAATTGCGAGTGAAATGTTTAAACAATAAACTGATATCTCAAAAAAAGAAAAAAGGTAAAACGTGGAATGTTGTACCATAAAAATGTGTCGATTTCGGCTTCAAAAACCAGCACAGATGAGATGCGCCTGAAGTAGGCTTATTGTTCTGACCACAGAAGTATTTACACTAGACATTTGGCACATGAAATTTAAAAAAAAAAAAAAAAAAAAAAAAATTACAGCATTTCCCATTAACCAACCACACCAGGTGAGATCTCACATTAGTATTATAGTGCCCTAAACATGTGCATGGAGACATTTATAAACTATTTATGTGTCACTTCCTAAAGAAAAATAGTAATTCTGCATGAAAAAAAAAAGATTTCATGGCATTAGTGTAAAGATAAAATTGCATTTTCATGTAATGCTTTTTTTTTTTTTTTTGATCATCATAACATAACAATCCTCTAAGATCTGCCTCTGCTGGTGATCTCACGTGACCACAGGAGAATTATTTGACGTACGGCTGAAGATAGTTTAAGCTGCTGCATTTGAGTCCAAAAAAGAAAGAAAGAAAGGAAGGAAGGGCGGGCTAAAAAGCAATCACAGATTATTTAAGAAGCCGACGACAGCTACCTCAATATAAACGAGGTTTACGAGGACACGAGGCTAAAACAATTACATACACAGTCATTATTCAGATTTGGTATTTTAAAAAGTGCTACAAGCGTTGCATTTAAAGTGATCAGCTGTCTGAAATAAGACAGTGTGTGTGTGGGGTGGGGGGGCAGCTTAATATATCATTTTTTTTCCTTCATAAGGCGCTTGGTGAGCTTAAAATAAAAGGAAGGAAGCGACAGACTCGATTAGCACTAACACAGCATGTTAACCTTGAGGAATGTATCGTCTATCCTCCGGATATATAGTGACAATAACAGCAACAGTTCTGGTCTAAAAATTAATCTGGCTTGCAAATCACTCTACTGTTAGCGCGTTTAAATCCCGAGCTCGAGATCACATCCTTCGATCTGGAATCTCTTGTCCCCTGAAATGAACGTTTTAAAAAGCTAAGCCTTAGGTGAACAAATGCTAATCTCTTCGTGTTCTTCTTTAAAGCCACAAGTTGCTGTTAGCCAGCAGAAAAGCCACTTAAATGGTGTAATGACTGAGCAGACCTCCGGCCCTCTTTGCTTTCATGTCTCTTTCCCCCAGAACTGTTTCTGGTGTCTGGTGAGGGGGGGGGGGGGCATCAGTGGTAATGAGGGCTTGCTTTGGGTTACACCGGCATGTGCATCTCCGAGTACTCATCGTGACCCTCGCGCTCGTCGAACTTCGGCTCTGCATCGTCTGCATCCAGCTATGAGAAGGACAGGGACATTACATTCAGGAGCAGTTTGAAACCATTGATGAGGTATCATTTATTTCCATTAAAGCATAAGTGTGTATATTGCACACTTTCCCCCCCGACAGTGTGAAGGAAGACATGTTATTAAAACAAAAGAACAGAAATTATAAAGGTTTAGTGCATCAGAAACACCTGATTTTATTCCTCCATGTCCACACATACACATGGAGACAGAAATGATCTATAAACCTGGCAATAATAAAAATACACCGTTTAATAAGACTGTTCTCGTGTGCCAAAAGTCCTATAATTCCAGCAAGATCTTGATTCGAGGCGTTTCTGCAGGTGCGTGAAGAGCAAATGGCGCCCCCTGGTGTTTGACTTACACATGCGATCTCTCTGACGGTGAAGATGCGTGGCAGCAGGAACATTTTGACAGGTACGGTGAGGATGAGGACAAAGGGGAAAGCCAGAGATGCCTGCGTCGACATCACGGCCCACAGGATGGCCAAAGACACCACCTGGATGCAGGTGAACAGGTGCATGCGCAGCGTGCGAACCTGGAGAACACACAGATCAGTCTCATGCACTTTTCATTACTTTGTGTAAAAACCTGTCCAGACAGTAGAATCTGGCTTCTCTCACCTTGCGGACATAGGTGTGGTCGGGGTGGTACTTTGGTGGCATGAGGAGCAGCATCATCCGCTCTGTTAGCTGGATGCCGTTGAGCGACATCACACCCATGTAGAGGAAGATGCCAAACAGCACAGCCAGGGGGATCTGACGCAGCAAGTCACCTATCACAATGGACAAGCCTGGAGAGGAGGAGGAGCATTGTATTTATTAAAAAAAATAAAAATGCCATTCCATAGAGACTGAAAGGGGAAAATTCAAACAAAAAGAGATTAAAATTGAAATTTCATCACTCACCAACCAGAACAGAGACCAGGAGCCCGGTGACCCTCTGCTCCTTCACTTCCTGGATGCGGGGCTTGTCTCCAGGGGCGACGGCCTTACTCATGACGGTGAGGGCGTTGACGTGGGTGACCGAGCGAACGGTGGCGGCCGCCATCCACGGCAGGCCGAACAGCGCCGAGGTGCCGCCCAGAACCACGATCAGGAGCAGGTCCAGGTGGAAACCTGAACCCTTCACCAACATCCGCTCCTTCTTACTGACTATGAGGCTGCGGGACATCAAACAAACACACAAACAGCTGCATGAGAACTGTAGCCCCTGCACATGAGGCTCACATAGCAAGACGAAATGTATTGACAACCATGTATGACGAGGCTTTGCACCAAAACTGCGCTGCACATATTGCACGTCCGAGTATTTCAACATGACAGTTGAAGGAGCCTCAACTAATCTCACTAGTTGAGGTCAAACAAGGTGCAGTCGATTTTAGTCAGTTATTTATGAAGACCTATGAAAACAAACACATGGGACATTTTGTTTCAACTCTCTTTTCCGCAGCGCCACTCACGTAGTGATCTGAGTCTCCATGAAGATGAGGATGAAAACCAGCAGGGCGGGCAAACAGCAGGCGAACATCATCCATATGGGGAAGTCGGTCTCCAGGCCCAGAGGACTGATGATCCAGCCGCGTTTGTCGGGACTCGTCACGGAGAATCCACTGGGCACGCTCAGTTTCTGGGCGAGAGACGACGGGACGATCAGCGCGAGCTCGCTTGATGATTACCGACGACCAGAAACACGCGATCCGCACGGACTCACCTGTGTGTACGTGTCATTGATGCTGTAATCTATCAAAACCATGATGAGGATCGCAATGGGTACGCCGAAGTCTCCAATAACCCTGCGGAGCTAGACAAGACAGGAGCGGCTGGTTTCAGCGAAAACTGCTGCTTGATGTATAACGACCAAACAAGAAAAAATAAAACATTGCAGAAACATTCAATCTAAATAAAAGGTTTTTTACAAGGATCTGCTGATCAAATGATGACAGTAAAAGTTTTTAAGACCCCTAGTTATATGACGATTACCAGAACCTCCACTGATGGAAACCCAGCAGATCTGTACGTCTCCATGTGGTTAAAAGAAAAATTTATACAATGAGAGGCTTAAAAATAAATAAGAAGGAGGTCCAAAAACAAACTTCTCTGTCTTGAATGGATACATTACACACTTTCCAAACATGACTCATTTTTAAAATGGAACACTGACAACAGGACGGGATTTAACGCGGATTAATGGGATTTATTTCCCTCCAAAGGAGATGAGTTAATGTTGTATGACTAATTCCTCACCCTTCCAGGAAAGAAGGCGCTGTTCTTGAACTTGCGCAGGTAGAAAGCGATGAAGAACGTCCCAGCCATAAGAACCAGCGACAGAAGCGCAGTGTTGGGCTCCCCCGTCACAGTCGGAGGGAGGGTGCCGTTGCCGGACCCCAGGGTGCCGTTGTCCCCCGAGGAGCCCCCCTCTGTGCCGTTGCTGAATGAGCAGCGTTTCAGTGGGTGGTCCTTGAAAATCTGCACGCAGAGTTTTCAGATTAAATTTCGGTGAAAGTTGCATTTTCAAATGCAAATAAAAAGGCGTTTGGTCCCTCAACACAAACGTAACTTTCTGGAAAAGCCTTTCAAGCCGGTGCTCTACAAGTCTAAAAATAGCAAATTCTTTCAAAATCATAAGCCTGGATAATCACTAAAATCTCAATCCATTTAACTTTCAAGACAAATCAGTCACAAAAGATTTCAGATGTGCTCGTAAGAAAAACATACTCATTTCGACCTCAAGGTTTGAAAACCGTCCAAAGATTAGTCTGTTCGGTTTAGCTTCAGTGACGTAAAACACGGAGCGGGCCAACAAAAACTTCTCGCCGTCGGGATTTGTCATTTCGAGTCCCGCGTGCATACCCTGCCAAGCTTGATGAAGGTCTCGCAGATGAAGATGAGGGAGATGAGGAAGGAGAAGATTTCCTGGGTGAAGCGGGAGACGAAGCGCACCAGGAAGCTGCCTTCGAAGGCCACGGTGACGAGCACGATGATTATGAGCCAAAACCCGATCCAGACGCGGCCCGTCAGGTACTCGATGGCGTTCGCTTTGCAGAACTGTGAGGACACGGAGCCATGAAAAATTACCGGGGGAAATCATCAAATTCATTTTGTTTTTAATAATAAATAATAAATCAGAGTGCATAATGTGTCCTTGTTTAAGTGCTGCATCTTAAATGAACTGATTTCAGTTTCCCCAAATCTAACAACAAGTGAAGCACTTGTAAAAATTTAAAAATTAGCACCATGCTTTGCTTCTTTTTTTCCTCGGCTGTGTACAATGCTTTCAGCCCATCAGGTTTTGTTCACAGTCACACTGATTTAGATCTTACGGAGTAAAAGGCCTCTTCAAACACCAGCAGCGGTCCAGAGAAACCCACGACCAGCAGCGGCTGAGCTCCAAGCAAGCAGAAGAGGACACCCTGCACCGCCGTCGACACAATCAGCTCAGAGACGCCAATCAGGCCTTCAGTCTTCTCACCTAGCAGTGGACAGGTACGTCTTCTGATCACCACGGTGAATACGTTCATGAGGCTCAACAATGCTACGCAACAGGAGCAGAAGCGGTATAAGAGACAAGCCCCTGCAGACTCACCCAGTAGACCTCCAAATGTGATGGCTGGAGAGAGGGCAGCAAAGTAGATGAAGATAACCGCAGCCATGCACTGACTGTTCAGGGCGTCTTTGAAGTCACTGACGTACTTCGGGTAACGGCGGCACACGTCCCGTATCAGCCCGCCAAAGGGCCGCCCGGTGCGCTGCAGGGGGTTGTCGGACTTTTTCGAAGGTACGAGGAGGGCCTCTGGGAGACACAGAGACAAACGTTGAGACAAACGTTGCATGAAAGGCAGGGGAGGTTTCCCAGAAGCGGCGTACCCTTTTCCTCGAAGCTTTTGGGCTCTTTGGCCAGCAGCCGGACCTCCAGCTCCTCTCTCTTGCGCAGCATCTCCCTCTGGAAGCGCGCGACCGAGCGCAGCAGCTCATCATCTCCCATCTCTGAGGGCGGCAGCACGATGCTGCAGTCCAAGAAGCTGTTGATGGCATTCAGCAGGTCCTGCCTGTCATCTGCCAGATAAGCTGCCTCGTGAAATTGCTGGATGGGAGAAAAAAAAAAAAAATGTCAACAAATGTAACGATTAATGTAAGCAATGGGCAGAACCTAAACTTTATATTATTTTGTAATAGTTTGAACATCTTGTTTGCAGGTCTTCTTTTAAGTGCATATGCCAACCAGTAGGGGTGTGAAAAAAAATAAATTTGGCGATATATCGCGATTTTCGGCCACCTGATATAATATCGATTTTTTTTAGGAAAATTCATTCATTCACTTAAATGTGCAAAAACACTAATAGGCTGTTTTGAAGCAAATAGTTTTGACATAATTTGTCCTATGAATGATCAATATCATCTGATGAACATATACAGCAACTTGATTTTTCATCTCTACTTTTAATTTTGATATTAACTGGGTAGAATATCGCAATATATCGCGATACCGCAATATCGTGATATCACATCGTGGCCTAAGTATCACGATACATATTGTATTGTGAGGTCCTTGCCAATACTCACCCCTACACGAGATGTCACCAAAATCACATTGTCCCTTTAAAATCTTTCAGAAAATGATGTAAATGTATCGTAAGATGAATATCGATATATATCGTATCGTGAGCAGAATATCGTGCATCGAATCGCAAGATTAGTGTATCGCTACAGCCCTACCAACCAGTTTTATTTCACTTTCCTTTCACTTTTGGTCGAAGAATGGCCAATAAAATTACCTTAGTTGGCTTTATAAGAAAGAGGAAAGTGAATATTATTGTTAAGAGTGGAAGTAACAACTAAAAAAGGAGCCTCAGAGATAAAAAACCTTTTTGGAGAAAATATATAATACTTGGTTATACAGATGATATTTGATATTTGGAGATTTGTATCTTGAAAATGCCTAGTTTACTGCCACTGATCATATCTTGGCTGAATCAAATAAAGCAATAGGCCTATTTTTCCACTGTTTTGCTATATCTGATTAGGGTTTTGTGTTTGGCACCAAGGTAAAACCTGATGCAGCCACGTCCACCTGAAGCGTACCTTGTCAGACATCAGGGTGGAGATGGAGCGTCCTATCTGGTGGTAGTCCATGCTCGTTGTCGGGGGTCCCAGCAGAACAAAGAGGAACCTTACAGGGATGGGCACCTCAAGGACAGACTCCAGCTCCACTGCCTCTTGTAGCCTCACAAACGCCATGGTGGGCTGCTCCAGGAAGTCCACGCTGCCTGGAAGCCCACGAGACAGGATTGTCAGAGCAAAGACAGTACAACACAAAGTAGGGCAATTATGTGATTTGGATTTTTCTCTTTTCTTTTCAGCTTCATCTGGGGGTAAATACAACCCCTAGCAAAAAGTATGGAATCACCAGCCTTGGACGAGCACTCACTCAGACATTTCATTCTGTAGAACAAACTCAGTTTCTTCTTCATTTGTCTTGTACATTTTCTGTTTTCAAGACATATGGCCTTTAGTTGTTTGTCTTGACGCTTAGATGTCTTCCTTGGTCCACCAGTACGCTTGACTTTAACAACCTTCCCATGCCGTTTGTACTTGGTCCATATCTTCGATCCAGCTGACTGTGAACAGCCCACATCTTTGGCAACCATACGTGTAGTTACCTCCTTCAAGAAGTTTGATAATCCTGTCTTTGGTCTCAAGAGACATCTCTCTTGTTGGAGCCATGCTTCTTGCCAGTCCACTTGGTCCAGCAGCCCTCCAAGGTGTGATAACTGCACTTTTTTTAACGGCTGACTAACGAGCAGATCTAATCTGAGGCAGATGCTCAATTGAGGAAAGGAAATTGACTGGGTGTATTCTTATTTTCTACTCAAAATGGAGTGATTCCAAATATTTTTCCTCAGAATGGAGTGATTCCATATTTATTTCCCTGCACTTGCTCTATAAAAGTAACATTTACTGACCACCACAATGTTTTTTCTTCATTTCTTTTAGTGTTTCTGAATGCCAAGAAGTTGCACTTTTGAAAAACGTCATTATTGTTTCATGCTTTTTATCGAGTTTGTTCTACAGAATGAAATGTCTGAGTGAGTGCTCGTCAAAGGCTGGTGATTCCATACTTTTTACTAGGGGTTGTATTAAAGACTCACCGACAAGGACCACTGTGGCCTCAGCGTTCTCTGGGATCTTCTCCAGGAGCTTCAGCTCATGTTTGGACTTGGACCGATGCATGCCGGGACCCAGAGCTGCCTCCTTCTGCTCAAAACAAGAAATGCGTCATTAAGGCGGTTGAGAAGATGGGTGGGCGGGGAAGTTTTGGCCAACACGTCCGATCAAAACTTGCCTGCAGGTCGTTTTTGTCCACGTCGATGCGCGTGTCTGTGTCCGCGGTGGAGTTGACGGCGCTCATGAGGGGGTCGGTCACCGATGGCTCCTGCGGGTGGCCGTGGTTGGCGTTGTGATGGTGCGCCATCAGACTGCCGAGGCTCGCCGCCGAAATGTTCCTGGGGAAATGGCTACTGTGCTCCTTCTCATCGCTCGGGTGACTTGGGGAGGCAGGGAGAGGCAGAGAGAGGGTGAGGAGGAGGAGGAGAGGAAGCGACCAAGCATAAAGCCATCTACACGCAGGAAGTATGGAGCGGTGAGAGAAGAGAGTTTCACACATCGTGTACTTACCAACATACCATACACCAGTTATTTTGACTTCTTGAACATTTTAGCATTTAAGAGCACTGGTCTAATCCAAAATTATTTCATTTATAGACATCTGTGATGCACAACTGGTGGCAAAACCAAGTCAAACCTCATTTCTACAGAGAAGCACGGTGTCAGGGTCTTTGCTATGCCTCACGATTACTGAGCAAACGGTTTACATTCAGGTCGAGACTTTTAAAGGAGAACGCGCGGATAGAAGTCCAAGTTCAGACTTTGAATAGCAGAGGGTTGGATGGTGTCATCCAAAGTACATGATTAAATTAGCGAGCAAATGTTTTTAGACCGACCAAGTCAAAGCCCTGACCTTAATCCATACGGCCGGAGGAGAACTTCCAAACAACTGATGTATGATGCATAAATGTCTGCAGAAAAGGTTTGATGAAGGATGTTGTTGCAGATGGAGTTTATGGATGCAACAAACTCAAAACAAATGTACCGTATTTTCTGGACTATAAGCCGCACCTGAATATAAGCCGCACCCATTAAAATATAAACGAAATATATATTTTGTCACATATAAGTTCAAAACTTTTCTGCCTCTTCACTTTCATCAATGACAAAAAAAAAAGTTCACCTTGGAACTCCTTTTATTATTTCTTACTAGCGAATATTAATCTTACGATGTCAAAAGAGATTTCGCAAACCTATTTTGATCTCTCAGTTAAATTCGGCATCCACGGCAACTAAAGTATAATTCGGCCCCTTTGAACAGCTTGTTTTTGGCAGTCACTTCCTGTCACCTGTGTTTAAGCAGCAGAGCTCTCAGGACGTTGGCTCGGTCCTCAGCTTTGATCTGGTCAGAAATTATCATCTGCTCCACCACCTGGTGGGCAATACCAGGCAGGGTCTTCTGGTCCAGGTCCAGCAGCACCGCACCTACGAACACACATGCGCGCAGTGCTCAGCCGAACGCACTGCTTTCAGGCGCGGAACTGTACAGGTGTATCTCTCTTTTACCGTGCGAGATGGTCTTTCTGAGCTCCAGCAAACTGCGGAAAGACAGCGAAGCCACATGAGGCTTCCCCCAACGGTCCGTCTCCTCCTCCACGTCCTCCTCAAACTTGATCCAACGAGCCGTCTCTTTCCACTGCATCTCCTGGTTTTTGTCCATAGTCAGCTCGTTCAGCTCCACAAAGACCTAGAGGAAGCATCCGACAGGTGCAGGTGAGCCACCAAAGAAAATCCATGCGGCGCTGCCCACACAAAAATCATGTCCACGAGCCAAACAGTTAAGCACTCAAACTTCATTTGCTGATTAGCTGGAGCTGTTTGGTGAGGAAACAAACTCGCAGGTGAGAAAACAGACCTCATGCTTACAAGTGTCCAAACCAAGTCACCAAAAAGAGCCTTAAAATACAAGAAGATACAAATCCGAACCCTCTAAAATACAAGATGCAAGACTTTGAAGACCTAGCCCAGCTTAAAAATACTATGTAAAAGTGCAGTTTGTGTTTTATCACATCCTGTACTGTAGCTGGAAGTAGCTTTGCAGTGTGCTCATGAATGTAATTAACTCAAAGTTGAATAGATATGGAGCCAGAAGATTGACACTTCGTTCCTACTGATCAGCACCTCACTACAGTTCATGTACTATACTTTATGATGTCACCTGTGCAGGCTAGACGAATGGACACGTGTACGTTTTTTTTCCATCGTCTTCATAGTTTAAAACATTGACGTGCCTGTGTACTACTACATTAGACTCCCAGGTTACTGTCTCATCAGCACCCTTTATCTCAGCATCCAGTGTCTGTTAAAAGAGGTTAATGAAACGCCGTGCTGCTCTGCGTTTAATCACAACAAAGACGAGCCTTTAATCCGCACGTCTTTCGCCTTTACACACCGACTGCATGCCTCGGATATCACTCCCACACAAGCCAAACCCGAGTCCGGCTGGTCGCCCAGCCTCACCTCCTGGTACCGATCCATCTGACTGGGGTCCGCGTTCAGCAGGATGCCGTCTGGACGCGAGGACGAGCGGTACAGAACCACCGGTATCGGCTGAAGGAGCGAAACGGTGCAGGAGAGGACTCAAACACTGACACAGCACGAGGGACGGGACCCTCACTTTTCCACACATACCCACAGGTAATTCTTCCTCAGACACACCTGATAAGGGATTTGTTGTTTTACTGGGTCTGCTGGGGGCTCGGAGCAGAGTATGAGAATGAGTGTGCGTTAATAAAACATTGCTCTCCCCTTTCTCAGCTCCCTCCAGTGTCTGGTTACCGGAGCTCCTCTCTCCCTTCTTTCCCGCCACCCCCCCTTTCTGTTTGTGAAAGGAAAGAACTCTTTCATTCATTTTTAATTGTCTTTCCTCCTCGCCCCATCGACAAAAGAGAGCAGGGCTCAACGTGAGAGAAGCAGGAAAGCTTTTCCAAGAATTTGCCACGATACGTGGAGGCAAATAATCAGAAACCTGCAGCAGATATTTAGAGAGCAAAGATCTAAAGCATCGAAGAAAAGCTCTCATTATTAGATATTTTAATCACCAAACAAACAGCTGTTCATATAAATGATTTAAGAATGTGAAAACCTTCTTTCCCGTATCTTAATATACCATCTTTTAATCAGTGACGTCACAAAGGTTTCTAATTATGGGTCAGAAATTAATACTGAAGTAATTAACTCTTTTCCTCACTGCAGTGAATATATTTGTAGTTTTGACTGTTCGTATTAAATAAGCAACTCATTTGCATTAATTTAACTAATTATTGCAATTTAAAGGAAATGTCAAACATTTTTTCTAGACTATGGATCAAACAATAAAATGAATCAATGTGAGGTAATGTGTTAATCTTTATATATTCTCTTTAAATGTCTTTTCTGTCTGCCTCTCCAACCCTAAATAAGTAGTAATAAAGTAATAAAGCAAAATATGTAAAATAAAACTGAAAAAGTAACAAAATAAAATCCTAAAAAGTAAAAAAAAAAAAAAAAAAAAAAAAAAAAGGAATTTTTGTACTTTATATCCATCTGAAAAGTCTGAAAAGCTTTCCAATAACCTGAAATTAGTTTCCTGCAAAACTGTTTAAAATCAAATCAAGCTTAACCAACGCTCGCCCTGCTTTCATGTTAGCGGCTGCGAGCGAGTCCAGTCGTCCTGCAGACTCACCTCGTGCGGGGTGCGGTCATGCTTTCGGCTGCGGGTTGTTGGCTCTTTGTGGTCTTTGCCAATGTGCACCACTTGTCCCTTGGTGCTCTTTCTAACGAGGTGCCTGCGCACGCCAGGAACATCCTCGAAGCGGTGACCTAGAGGACAGAAGACGTGAGTCTAGAGAAAACCTCCCCAAACGCAAAGTCTCACCAAAGTAAAAAAAAAAAGACAAAAAACAAAACAAAACAAACTCAAAAACATACAAGAATCTGTGAACATGATGTCCAGCTAACAGATTTCAAAAGGCAAATCCAAGTCAAAGGTTGCGCAATTCCTCAGTCTTGTTATGTTTTTTTTTTTACTTCTGCAGCTCAAACCGACACAAACTGACCAAACTGACCTTGCACCCCGAGATCAACTCTCTGCCCACCTAGTCAGAGGCCTCTTTTTTTTTGTTTAAATGGTCCCACAGCAGGGGTAAAGTTACTCAGGCTGGCAGCACAGCAGGCATTGAAAAGGATGTGGAGAACGACACTGGATAGCTCTGGACACAACGCAGAGTAGAAACTGCTCTATCAAAAGTTCAAAGATCAGTGGACCTTACTGGTTTAAAAAAAAAAAAAGAAAAAAAAAACCCACAACAAAACAATGCTGATGCACTCAACTTGTACTAATCAATGAAGGAAAACACAACTTCACTCTGATAATCAAGACTCAGAACACACTTGGAAATGCTCTTTGCAAAATGAGCCGCATGTTGACGAGCAAGTGCAAGAAAAAAGGCTAAAACATCTGGACACATTTTCTTGAGAAAAGTGTCTTACCTTGATGAGGGCTCGAGAGTACGTAACACACAGTGAAGCTGCTGAGATTCTTCATCAACGTTTTTAAAACCATGAAAAATGCCACAGTCCTTTCAAGGACAGAAAGAAAACCGGTCCGTTGCTCTTTCTCAGAGTCACTTCCACAGCCTTCAGATTTTAATGAGAGGGCCAACTGTCAAGTCTCTCCATGATGTCCGACTGCAGGTTGGGACCAAAAAAAAAAATTAAATAAAAAAAAAAAAAATGTGGATTTGAAGGAAGAGGAGGGTTTGAGTTGGGGGTCAGGTTAGAGCTGGCACTGCCAAGCGCCTACGTGATCCCACTCAAAACAAGGAGCGCGCAACTTGCGCTGAAGCTTTTACGAAGTTGAAAAAGCTGCTGCTTCCTGACCTGCGCCTGACCCCACATCAGACTGCATCAGCGGGCAGAGGTGTTAATTTGCTCGGGTCGAACAAAAGCTGAGGGACAGGGATCTAATAATTCCTATTGTTGAGCGGCGGCCAGATGCACGGACACTTTCCCAGGACGATTTACGGGAGCCGCGAGCAGATAAAAGACGACGCAGGAAAATACCTGCTGATGAACCGGTCTGCGGGCTCAGCTCTGCCAGTTAGCCTCATAATGATCAAACCCACACTTCCACGCTCAGACCCCTTCAGTTGGCCTTCAAGTCAACTCAGCTCTTCCCCTGGTTTCGCTCTTGTAATGAGGGAAACAAGGGCTCCTGGTTCCACAATTAGCCACCGTGTTGGCCGAGGCCCGAGTCCGAGGGCCTCATCTGACAGCAGGAACGCCTAATTAACAACGCAGGCCTGTCTAACACACTTTCTAATAAGTCCCCGTTCTCCGCTGAGGGGTCGGCTCCTTGACGTAAATCACTTCGGCCCCTGAACATAGGCCCACGCTGGGCCAGGGGCCGGGAAAGTCACAGGACGGGGGGGTGTGGGGGTGTGTTTGCGAAGGAATCTGTGCAACTCCAAAGGCAGAGCTTCACTGGATTATTACGACACTGACGAAACTGCATCGAAGAAGTCTCAGCCCGCAAGGTTAAACAGTGAGTCAGAGTCTCAGCGGGTCTCAGAGGTTAGAGAGTATCTTGTGGTCGTTCGAGCTTTTCAGGTCCCATCAATATTAATGACATCATCGGTGTCAGCCAAAAGAACATTACGTAAAACTGGGAGGAATGTGAGATGAAAATCATTTTTTATTATCGTCAATCATCTTCATTTTTATTATAATGATTGTTGGCCACAGAAGCTTTTAATACTAATGGACTGCTTAAGATATCAAGTTTCTTTTCTTTCTTTTTTTTTAAATAAATACTTTGCAGGCCCTGCATGCTAGTGCTGGGCAATATGACGATATATATCGTGGGGACAATATATAAGTGTATATCGTGCCATTTCTCTTCTATCGTTTCTATCTTTTCTAACCTAATTTTATCAATTATTACAGCAAATATGTAATTAAATAACCTGCAACGATAAATTTGATAGAAAATCATATCTACTTCTACAAAGTAGCCTTTTATGTTTTTCACTTTTATTCATGGTTAATGCCTTAAACAGAGTTCTCTTCAACCCTGATGTTTACTTTAGACACTTTATATTGGTTTGCAAACTTTGCACTACAAGGTTACAGATTTCAGAAAGTTGAAAAATAATTTGTGTTTATTTTTTATAGCTGAACTTCAGTGCAAAAATGTGTTTTTCCTCTCAGAAACTGTTGTGCACTTTAAAAAAAATGTGAAAGCTACTGTACCTCTGTACCTACCTGTTTTTGCTGCACTAAAATCTATGTTTGTGACAGTTCAGCTCAAATGTCTTTTCAAAATAAAGTTGAAAAGTAAGCAATTAAATTTTTGTCAAACTTTTCAGAGAATAACTGAAAACATATTTTATTATGGTATATCGTGATATATATCGTTATCGTGATATAAAATAGTCCATATCGTGATATATGATTTTTTCCATATCGCCCAGCACTACTGCATGCTAATGTTGGCATAAAATACTGTATAGCACGAATGAAAGAGAAAGGAGTTCATTCTGGATGATTTTTTACAAGTCATCCATAAAAAAACATGGCGAACCAAACTGCAAAGCTTTTTACTATCATGGCCAATATCTTCCATAAAACACGGGGCAGCCTAATCGAATTCATACTTTTCAATCCTTCAGAGACAGAACAGCCTCATGAAATAAAGCGCAGCGTCACCAGACAGGCTCCTTTCACGCAAGAGCACAAGATGACACATCGCCGGTGACTCACTCTTGATGCCGTCCAGGTCGGCGGAGGCCAGCGTCACGGCCTCGCTCTCGTCCGTGGGGATGCGCTGGTACTTGGCCTGCTCAGCACCCGTCATGTTGCCCGTGCGTCGGCGCTCTTGCAGGTCGTAGCTGCGGCCGGCGGAGGAGACCCTCGTCAGCGGTATGTGCTCGGGTGAAGCCGGAGACCGACTGGGGCGGGGGGCTGGAAGTGTCGGGCGAAGACGCTTTACTGGAGAGAAACCAAGAAGGGAAAGAGGGCTGGTTGGTTTCACACATGCTGAGTTGAGGGAACATTTCTCCTCCTTTAAAATAGCGACGACGGAAAAATGCACAAAAATAAAGTCTTAAACGACTTACGGACACTTTCATATTTAATCTCTGTGATTCTATGTAGCTCTTTTAGTTTTCACTGTAGTAATTTATCTGCACTTGTTCTGTGTATTACATCCTTTACTGTAACACTATAACACATGAAAATGAGCGGCTGAGACAAATCCTCTCAAAACAAACATAACTAACTTACCGTCTTAAAGGCAGCTCTTGGCAGTATTTTAGGAATTGTTTACAAAGTCCTTCTCGACTTGACCTTATATATTTAAGTATCATTAAAAAAAAAATAAAAAATGCTGTCCTCCAATAAACTAAAAAGAAAACTGAACGTTACGCAGCTTTATAGCAGCTCAGGTTAAAACCTAAAAGCGAATGTTGTGAGGAGGAGCCCAGTGCTGCTGGGGTGCGCGTCGTCGTCGTCTATAGCGACTAGTGATATACGGGTTTGTGAGGAGAGGATTACTCTGGTCCGCCAGATGATGCTCAGCAGGTCCACTGGATGCCTGAGACCTGGTAACGCTACGGTGTGTGCGCGCCTCACGGCCCAAACAGGCACCGCTCTCGATTAAACCGCTGGCAAAAACATTTCAGAAACGTGACAAAAACATGTCCTATATCTTTTTTTTTTTTTTTTTTTTTTTTTTAAAGTTCAGTTTTGCAAAATAGCTGCACTCACTCGGTGGAAGAGGCGTCTTCGGTATCTGCTGCCGCGCCAGACTGTGACACAATGACGAGCTCCCGGGCCGAGCGTGGGCTGTCCTTGCCACATGTGGCCGCTTGGTCTTCATCCGACAGGAAGAACTGTGAAGGCCGTGAGATCCGTTTAATGTACAAACCTATTACAGTATTTTAGATGGGCCCAATTCAAACAAAACCTGAACATCCTTTATTTACATAAATCTGAGGCCACAGTTTTCAAGTTTGGACAGAAGAGTCTCTACATGTGTAGTTAAAGGAGAGTTAACCATCTCTGAATGGGCACAATGCACCTTTAAATCCTTGGAGGCCTACTTTTCTGTTTTTTGTTTTTTCAAAAATTGGAAAAAAAAACCCAAAACACTCTGTAACTGCCTGTTTTCGAAGGGTGGAGTCAGCTACTGTACTTCCCTTCTCTGTGGGCTGTGCCTTTTGTAAAACAGGTGTTAAAGCTTTGTACCGCCCACTTCTGAGGCACGGCGAATGCAGCAAGATGCACGAAGATGAGAGGAGACACAGATGGAGAAGCTGGAAAACTCAACTTTGATGGGTGTGAGATGGAAACAGCGGCTTGTAAAATCTCACTGAATGAGAAAGTCTTGGATCCAGGTCACCCCGAACAAAGGGACAAGGCTTTGTTGTGTTGAGTTTCTGAGGTGGCAGTGACCTCGAAGGGAAAAAATAAATGCTCTTTTTTTTCTTAATATGTCCCCTTTAAGAATGTTTCTTTGGGATAAAAATACAACAATTACACAACTAAATCCTTTTACTTAAGAAAATATAATGCAGTTATACAAGGAATGCCGGTAAGCAATATTTCCACTATCCCTAGCTGTTTTTCTTACTCATTCAAATATCTATTCATGAAATCAAAGAACCAGTAGTTGAGTCCGATGCTTACCTCCACGTCTTTGGATCTGTCCGACTCTGGACTGAGCAGAAGGTGCCTCTGTTCCCTCGTCCTCGTCCTCATCTTCATCTTCTCCCTCCTCTATGGGTTCGCCGGAGGGAACAAGGCTGCTTTTGTGGTCTTTGTCTTTTTTCCTTTTCTTGCTGCTCTTCTTCCTGCGCCCCTCGGAGGGCAGTTTGGACAGGGGCCGGTGGATGTGTCGGGAGGAGTGGCGGTGGTCTGCAGAAACAGAACACCTGGTTGAGTCCACGCCGAGAGGCGCGCGCAACGACAGCAAAGGCTCTTTTTGCTCACATTCGATGTCCTCCTCGTGGTACGTGTGGTGCTGTTCATCGGGCACGGCGGCGGCAGGGTGGAGGATCTGCTGGAAGCGCTGGACGCCAAGAGCTTTATTCAGGTCCCCGTCATCCTCATCTTCTGGACGTGGAGCCCTTTGTAAGGACGAGGTGGCAGGAGCCTCCGGCTGCAAAAGCAAGAAAAAAAAAAAGGACACAAATGAATCGACGAGCGACATTCAGTAAAGTTTATAAAATCTTTTTCTGCTGACTCAAGCCCACCCTGCAGTTGCCTTTTACTTAAACTAACACCAGAGGGAGCACTAGTCCTGCATATCCATCACAACCTTTATATTCATATACACAGTCACATCACAGCCCAGACATCATGTGACCAGTGCTCACATGCGTGCACTCCTAAATACCAGCTTTAAGCTGGAAGCAATAACCATGTGCATTGATCAGTTACAGTTTTTTAACAACGCTGTGTGACTTGGATCACATGGGTGATAATAGATCTGTTTTCTCACAGCACCCTGCTGCACCCTGCCCTGCCAGCGGGATGTTGTGATAAGGATGGATCCACCTTCAGCCGACGGGACCGTGCGGCAGACGGTCACGACAGAGTCAAGTGTTGCCATGGCTACTGTGCAGGTGTGCAGAAATCCCGCAGTGAGTCCTTCCTCGGGCTAAACCCAGAGGTCACCTGATGTTCTGGTGAATGATTCTCAGCACGCTCGACGCGTCTGTCATCCATTAGGTTATCCTCCGAGCCGCAGGGAACATCAGTGAGCATGTGATGGGACGATTACGCTCCTCCAACCTGGGCTTTTATTAATTCTGAGGTTAATTTCCTCTTTTCAGTTCATGTTCGGCAGACTCATCCCTGCTGGAGGGGATCAGTCATGCAGTTAATGCATTTATACTGGTAAAAATCCATGACCCAAATAATTCAAAGGGAGGTGCAACTAGTGAGAAGTAATATTCCTCGTCGACGCCAACTTTCTCATATTGTAGCTGAGAGATCTTCTCTGCAGGACCATGTACTATTGATTTACTACCACAGATGATCAGATCTGTGTGCTTGCCACGAGTTAACATGAAAATATTCTAAAGTCATATGTTGTCTCGATTTTTCCGTCCAGGCCTTTGACGTCTCCCTGAATGTCGATCTCTATGCGATTTGAAAAAAATGGTGGAACGCACAGGCGTTCGATTAAGACCTCAGGAAATTGCATCAGCTTGAGAAAAGGGAAAGGATATATCATCTTTAACTGTGTCAATGGCAGTTAAAACTACCTCCACATCAAAAAAAAAAAAAAAAAGACATCTTGATACTTGAAAGTGCATACCATGATAACATTTCTGGATTTGACAAAAGATTTTTAGGATGTGCACTGCAGAACGTCTACTGATCACAAAGTAGCTTCACACACTGGCACCTTTAAAATGAAGCAACAAATTGCATCAGGAAGCAGACGCTGACCTGGCAATAATGCAACACCGACTCAAAACCACCAGCTCAGAGCATTAAATAAATTACAAGAGCGTGATGCGCATAAACGTGGTGGAGTCTGTGCCCGTGTCACGCAGAGGCTGACCTCCTGACACGGTGAGCTCATCAAATGCATTAGGAAAAAGATGAACGCGAGAAACTCTGCCGCTCCTCCAGGATTCACGATCCTCAGAGACGCAAGCATGTGCAAGACGGTGTGAAAAAGTGATTCCCATGACCCATGTAGCTACGTGCTGCTCTACTATGATCTGTTTTAACATGCCACACACACGTGTCAAAAGCCAAAAGCCCCTGCTGAACCGCTGAAATTTATACCTTTTAGGCACACATTCAATGTTGACACAGGGTTCAACTGCTCGTGCACCCCCCCCCCCAAAAAAACAAAGCATGCATTCTCCTGAAAGCTAGAGAGAAGACTCAAGATTTAGCAGCAATGCTAACAACATGCCTGAAACGCTGGATGAGGATCAAATCCAACATGCACTTTATATTTTCCTCTATAGTCACTTACAAACTGAAGAAAAAATACTCTGCAATTCAGCATCATCGTACGTTCATAACAGTATGTCATTTACTCCTTACTGGGACCAGCAACAGCATATGAGAACAAACGGCTCATGGTCACCGAGTTGACCTTAAGGTCAGGATGCTTTCACACCTACGGGCTTCAGTCAAACTTGAATCTGTTTCTGTGTGTGGTGTGTTTCATCTTGTCTGGCGTAAAGGGAATCGCAGATGCGTCCAGACCACCGCAATAAAAACAGAGGCATCCAGCCTCGACTGAAATCAAACAAACTCTTGTGCTCCCTCCCCCAGGCTGAAAAGAAAATGGGATTAAAATGACCCCAACCCCGAACTAAAGCACCAATTTGTTGACCCGCAGAAAATCCTAAACCAAATATAAGGCAATCCGGCAAACCCCCTGGCATGTTTCAATGTCCATGTCCTGATAACTCTGATAACAATGCTAATGGCACTCATCTATAATAATAACAGAAACTTTGTTTGATGTGACACACTTCCATTATCCAGCAGGGCGATCGAATGCACTTCAAACCCTTGGGACCTGTGAAATATTTGAAACCAAAGATTACCAATAAATAAATAAACTAAGATAAATTAAAGGTTCAACTAGGAACAACGGCAACGCCAGCGTGCAGGTCGTGAACAGCGGTAATGTTTAAACATGGACGTCGTCATTTTCAGAACGCTGACGTTCGCCTTTTTGAAAAAGAGAAAGCACGATGCGAGGCTGAGGAGAACATCGGTTAATCGTGTTATTGATCAACTGAGACCTCCTGATGTAACCAGAGCTAACGCAGTGCTTCACAGCTCTAAATCTCATGTTGACGCTCCCTGCAAACACCGGTTCAGGCAGTTCAGGTGCAGAATTAACTGATGGAGGCAGAGAACTCAGTTTGGTTTACATTTAGAGCTCGGTAAACCTGCATACCTTTCACGTGCAAAGACAGCTAGATAAGCATGTTAACTTGCAGCAAGAGCATTATCAACCTTAACAGGGTGCTGGGAGGGAAAAAAAAAAAAAGGTTGTGCTCCTTTTATTTGAAATTTATTCAGCTGGTACAATAACTGATCATAAAACAATAAGAGATACACCTTTTAAAAAAAAGCAGCGTGCATGTGCAGCGACTGTACTGCAGATACTAAATCGTGGGCGGAGGCGGCCAGAGATTATCTGTGTCGTGAGGTAGTCTGAAATCCCACACAGTCAGCACTTTGAGGGAAAAGAGAGAGACAGGCCACAGATGCTGGAGGGATCGTGTCGTGCCATGTGGCTGATGAGTGTCTACACTCCTGCATAACATGACACTGCAAGGTAACCTTTGTCCGCAATATTTCCCTATAAAACAGCAGGAGTTGTAAGCCAGTTTTTTTTTTTAAATAAATACAAGCCAACCATTATATTTCTGTTATGCAAGTGCTGATCTTTTTTCCCTTCCAACTTCCTTTTGCATTGTTAAGAAAAAGGCCTGTTTTTCCGACTGCTAAAATCAAATATACTCATGAGATTAGAGCCGTTTGTCTGGGTTCAGATGGATTGGTTCGTTTCCAGCTTCGCTTTAATTTGCTTCAATCAGACATGAGCTTCATGACTTCACCGAGGTTGCCTGAAACAGTATTTCAACTTTTTTTTGTTTTTAAATCCAAGTTGAATTGGCTTCGCTGATAACGGCAGCCTACTGAGCGAGAACAACTCCGCAGCAGCTGCCAGCGACACGAATAACAAAATTACTCCTCCTCATTAATAACAGGCCACGGCTGATCGTCTCTGCTGACGAGCTACCCCGAACGTTTCCACGCCTGGAAGTGAAGGAGCTTTGCAGCTTTCGCCAGGCAAGAGGCGGGTACAGCCTGGGAACGTTGCCAGTCATTCACATCAATGCAGAGCTCGCGATCAATGGAAGTCTAACCAGCTACAGTGATGATGTACGATTATTCCCCAGGTACGAGTGTAAAAAGCAAATACATCCTGCATTTTATGGGTTCGCAAGTTCACTGACTTTTATCATTAGTTTTAGAGTTTACATTTCTTTTGAACAGAGACACCTTAGCTTTCTCTATTGCTCACATTGCTCTGATAAAATAAATGGCTACTAACCATAGTTTCATACCTAAGACAGGTATCAAGCTTTAAATCTAAGTCTGGGGGAGGGAAAGTAGTTCCTGAGTGTTAAAGGTTCCCTCAAAATGGGAGTGAGACACGAAGTTGGATATGACTGGTCTCAGGAGCTTTCTGCTGAGAGATGCCTCATATGCTTGTTCTGACCACAGACTGCAGGGTACGAGAGGCATAGAGGACCCTGACAGAAATAATAAACCCCATTATTTATTGACCAAGCTGGACCGCCGGCAGCATCTCTCCAAATACCAGATGCATGCAAACAAATGGTTTCATCTGCTTTTTTTTGCTTTCTGTACTTCAGATAGTTGCAGCCCCGCAGGCGAGCCCTGTTGCAGTTTTAAGGAATGTCTGCTGGTAAATTTGGCCTTTAACGTCCGTCGAGACGAGCGAGCATGCCAGCGGAAAAAGTTCTTTACATGTGGGAGCAGCTGTCTGAGTTTTTTCCAAAAGCCCAAGAAATGTCCAGGTGAGACCCCAGATCCTGCCAATTTGAAAAGGAGATGCGAGGATCAAAACAGAGAAAGCCAGTGGATATTTAAACCATTTCTTTCCGTCAATTGTCACGAGTGTTTAGAGTTCTAACACGGGAACAGGATTTTGAGAAATGCAATGTTAAAGCACGTGTTTCATTTAAAAGTGGCTGCAGAAATACAGCCTGGGCTCTCACCTCTACTAGTATTTCAAGACTACATGTCCAGCAAAGGCCTGAGGACAGATCATAAATAACTATATAACTAGAATATATAAAAAAATTGATAACTATCGGGCCGATAACAGGAAATTATGACGTCATTCCGATAAGTCCGATATCGCGACAAATAGCACCGATAACATATATATTTTTGTCAACACGGCAGTGCCTCGCTCCCTCTGAGTATTAAATGACCGGCAGTGAATGTTATGTTCAAGTAACATCGGCATAATCAGAAAACCGATTCGTCAATCAGGAAAATCAATACCCTCATGCCCGAAAACAACTTCTTAAGTCGGTCATAATTTTAGTAGCTGCTAACTTGAATCGATATTCGCAGTATTTCAACTCATGTTACACATAAAAAAGGAAAAAAATAGAAAAGGCTGAAAGAACGACTAGCAAACGAGGGAACGTCGGAATTTACGTTACACCTTGAATGCAGCCTGCAGCACAGCGCTGATCACAACAAACATGGCGGCGTGGAACTTCGTTAAAGTTTCAGAAGAAGATAGTTTGTTGATTATTTGTGACGAATGCTCCGAGCGAATTCTACGAGGAGGGAAGCACAAGCTTTAATACGTCAAACCTGATCAGCCACCTACAACATAACAATCGCTTCCATGGAGTTTTGAAATCGCGCTAACGAGAACTAATGCTAACGTGCGCAAGCCAGCAGCAGTCTCTCCTCCCCTCTGCTCTCCCTCATCTAAAGCGTCCATGAGATAAAAAAAAAAAAAAAAAAAAAAAAAAATCACTGAACCTCATTTACTTTAATTAAAGGTATTAAGTTAAATGGAACCACAAGTCAAAATCCTTTAAATGATAAATCCTTTTCAGTTTGTATTTCCATCAGTTCAAGGAGCCTTTATTTTTTATATCAGTCAGTAATGCACCTTATTTAAGTTTAATGTGAGATATCAAATAGGTTTGTTTGATAGCTTTATGAAAATGTTTGAGAGGCTTGCCAATAGTTTTTCAATGGAAAAAATAAATATCTGTTCATTTAAAGAGTCCAAACTATTTTTGATTTTGTTCATAGTATTGATGTAATGATCTTAGGTATATGTGTGTGTTATCGGTTATCGGTATCAGCCTTTAGGAGCTGAAAGTTATCGGTTATCGGCATCGGTTTTCAAAAACAGTTATGGTGCATCCCTAGGCTGAAGGAGTACACAGATGGTGGAGCCCTCGGCATGCTACGATGAAGGAGCGTCTCTGTGACCCTGGTACTGAAAGCTTGGGTGCGAGTTTTCCTCCACGTTGTTCATGATGGCCGACTTTACTGCCACGTGTGAAATCATCAGATCAGTCGTGAAGCTACAAACACCTCAAAGAAGTCTTTGCGTCTCTGGACAGATTTCAGCCGCGCAGCTCTCGCTGTAAACTTCCAGTTTGAGTTCAAAAGTAAAGGTGGCGAAGCGTTTCACTGTGAAGAAATCCACCTGCTCGCATTAGAGGGGCGGCAGTCGTGGTATATTAAGATAAGAATTAGGTAGTAATTATTAACTTTTATTTCTACTGCCTAATTGATGAAGTAAAAGTGTATTTTGAAAGCAAAAGAAGTCCGAGTGAACATTAACTTGCTTCAGAGTTGATAAAGAGGTTGTATATACCTGGAGAGTGAAAGTCAGATGGGATATATTCTTACAGTTTAGAGCGATATAACGAGTGGAAATTATGAGGGCGAGAGCAAACGTTACACTCACACGTGGAAAGAGAAACCATGCTTTCAACACACATGCCAACTTGAGAGAACAAACTCACCTTAAACACATACAGGAAGTCCATCACATAACATGCAGGTGTGTTAGTGCATCAAAAGCAGAGGGGTTAAAAAAGAAAAGGAAAAAAGATAGCTATATTTGTTCTTCCACTGTTAAAATGAAAAAAAAAAATGAAGCACTGGCCACATTAGTGGAGGGCAGCCTGCTTCCCCATTTCCATTTAGCCCTGATCACATGACCGCGGTCAGTCCTGAGAGTAGGAAGAAGACGTTGCTCAAAAATGTTTCAATCATTCCCCATATCCAAACAGATTTCTGCAACTTATCTGTGACCTCATATGCACACAACCACACATTGTGAAGGAGATAATAATTAACTTAGCGGAGTTGGAGCCAGAGTGGGCGGCCAATAACCGCGAACACGCTGCAATAGAGCAAACATTTTTATCTTCAGGGAGCTTCTTGGTCATCAAGCTATGTGCTGGCAAGTGTTATTACGGCCATGTCACAGTCTGGTCCATAAATTCAATACGTTTATGGCAGTCTGTCCCCTTATCAAGTAAAAAAAAAAAAAAAAAAGTAGAACAGGACGCTGATTGCAGCCAATGAAAATTCTCACACCAAGGAAAGTACATTTTTTTAAAAAAAAAAGTCACATTTACAAATGTAGCTAAAGTTAAAGGGAATCATGGGGTGGAGAACATGTTACGAAGAAATTCAAATAATAAACCGTTTTATCAATTTTTATCTTATCAAAAAGAAAATTCCTTTAAGGAACACCCAGTCTCAAACTGACTTTGAAAAACTAGTCCATGTACTTGCTTCTTTAGACTATGATAAAACGTATTTATCATCATCACTCCCTTATATTCTTCCCGTTAAAACTACCCTTTCTATTTTTAAGGTCATGCTTGAGATATTTAGATAAAGTCACAGTTAGTGTTGGCTCAGGTGACCCTGAACCACCTCTGAGATACTCTCCTACAGGCCCTGGCTGCTCCTGCATCACCACCTCCTCACTCCGCTCTTTTCTTTTTTTTTTTTTTTTTTTGCACGTCATGGCTGCATGTCATCAACTCTGTGCATTCTCTCACGCATTTAATTTTTTTGCCTCTGACGGGTATCTATGAGCCGAGTGATGCACGTTTCTCACCACGAGGAAATTATGTAACGATCCCGACATGAATGCTGATTTCCAACTGAGCAAAGACTGGTTTTTATGACAGTCATATTTAAATGAGGCAGTGTGTGTGTGTAATATATACATATATACAGATATAGATAGATAGAGAGAGATATATAGATAGAGATATAGATATACAGACAGAGAGATACACACAGAGAGATATAGATATAGATAGACACAGAGAGAGACACACAGACATATATAGAGAGAGAGATACATATATATATACAGAGATATAGACATATATATATATACATATATATATAGATATATATATACATAGATATACATAGAGATATATATATATAGAGATATATATATATATATATATAGATATATAGATATATATATACACATATAGATATAGATACAGAGATATACATATAGACACACACAGATATACATATATAGATACATATATATATTAGATAGATACAGATAGATATATATATACATATATAGAGATACATATATACAGAGACATACAGACACACATAGAGATATACAGAGATATACATACATACATACATACACATATATATACATATACACACACATATATACACAGATAGACACATATATATATATATATATATATACATATACACAACATATATATATATATACACATATACACACACATATATATATATATATACATATACACATACATATATCATATATAGATATATATATACATATATATATATATATATATATATATATATATATAGATATATATATATATATATATATATATATATATATATATATATATATATATACATACATACATATATATACACACATATATATACACACATACACACACACCTCAACTCATCATATTTGATTTATTTATCTATGATACATCTCTGCATATCTTTTATGGGTGAGTAGTTAAGCTGTGCGTACGTTTACATATCTTCAAGTCTTTGCTTTCAGTTTCTAAATGAATTTGAACTTGCTTATGTCTAGAAATGAACTCCTTTGGTTTAACACAGGTAACTGTGGAGTCCGTCTGCGTTGTTGCACAGTTGTGCAACATTGAAGAGGAAGTGGTGCACAAAATGCTGACAAAAATGCAAAGCTAAGTGAAAGCTGGCATTTCCTAAATTACTGCTGCGGCTGGGAGAGGAAAACATTTTCGGTGATCTTGAATTAATATTTTGATTTCGCCGAAAGGACTCGCTGGATGAGAATATGTGCTCTTTTGCAGGAGATACAGCAGAAACTGGATGTGAAGTCGGTCAGACTTGCTCGCAGCGTTGGAAACGACACCGTTTTCACCCATGAGAAACGTGTTGTCTGTTGAGTAACGTTGGAAATCTTTCACTGAATCAAAAAAAAAAAAAAAGCAGCATGACAGCTTTTGCAGAGCATGGGTAAAATCAATAACAAGACGATCCTTATAATTCCTGGAATGCAATCTAATGCAAGTAGCCCTGGGATTCTCTTCAGGAAAAAAAAAAAAAAAAAAATCTAGCAATATGAGACTATTGGAGGTGGATTTTTCGTTTAGGCTCGTGAAGTAGTAATGCCCCATCTTAATCATAAGATGATCTTACTGAGAGCCTCCAGAGCAGAAGAATGCTGCTTTCTTTGGCCACTGACCAGCAGCTCTGAGGGCTTTGGGCCACTCATGCTTATCAAATCAACTGCTAACGCAGATTGACAATCGCCATTTTTTTCAAACCACTTCCAACAGTGTCAACTCTTTGACTTGAAGAAAAACGTTTAATTTGGGGACTTGTTAACATTCCTAAGCATTTTATGATGGGGATTTTAGCAGAAGCAACTTTTTATACGCGCTTTGCACTCAGAACTGCATGTCGGCAGGGGAGCGAAGGTGACGGGTTTTTTGCACATGAGGAGCAGTAAAGGGGGACGGCAACGTTCGAAAAACGCACTCCGATGCAGAGAGCAAAGAGGAAGTTGATGCAGCATAAATCCTGCACTGGGAGATTGTGAACCGAAACAGAGGAGACTTTGGACCTCGATTCTTGAGCATGACAAGAATATAAAACCGTTAAGCGAGCAGCACCCTGAGCTGCATTTTAATCTGTTGCGCTGCCAGAATAACCGACTCCATTTTATCATTTGGCTGGTGAGACTGGGACGTGATCTGGCTGTGCAAACTCAGGCGTCTTTACACGTGGCTGTGTGGACTTACACCCTGATTCACTGGGAGAGCATTTGTAATCTGCTTGGATGTGTTGTTGCTCATGGCTCTGCAGTGGAGTTGTTGCTGGGCAGGCGCTGGGAAGCTGGTTTTGACTCGTTTGGCTTTAGCCCTTCTCTTTCTCGCTGGGACTCAAACAGCTTTTGGGCAGCATAACCTGGAGGTGGATAAAGATCAGGGAGTTAGTTCACATATGCCCAGATTTAAGAGTTCGTGCACACACGGATTGATAGGACTTGCATGAAAAATGTTGGGATTTAAAGTAAAATCAGAAAGCAGGAGGATGCCAACACATTTCACCAAACTGGGAATGAAAATGAGTGTAAAGGGTCATGTTTAGCCATCTTGGTGATGAGGTTGTGAGCCTGTTATGATCTCACCTTGTTAAGGAACCCGGATATTAAACAAAGACTTTACCAACTTCATCCCCTTTAAAAACAAAAAAAAAATAGTCAGAAGCTCTGAGAACATTTGGGTTTCTGGGGACTCCATTCAAAAACTGGGCTTGTGATTTTTATCTTTTAATAAATAATAATAGAGTTACATAACACTCAAGGGGAACAGTGGCAGAAGGGTGCAAAAAAAGTGGCTTTAATAGTGTGTCATAATTTCGAGCCCTGCAGGGCCTCCTGAATGCCATTAACCATTTAGTCAGATAAGAGCCAGATAACAGTGTGGCTGTGGAAAGGACCCTCTGATATGCACCAGCGCGTGCCTCAGTTAACCTTCCTCTCTGTCACCAAACGCTCCGTTGGAGTCTTTTACAAGCAGAATTAATGAAACAATGTTTTCCTTCAGTCCCTGGCCTTCTGTCAGCAGCTATCAAAGAGATATCAACGACCTTGTTGACAGAGAGGGATTTTATTAGAAGTGTTTCACTAAAGTATAACAAAAACAGATCAAACCCAAAGCAGCAATGTGTAGGAACTGGCCAAAGCCGCGTCCTGCCAAAAAACCTGAAGCTGAAACAAGGAGAAAACGATACACCGCGCTAGAAGTTTCACGCTGCACCAAAAGCCAAGAACATATTTTGAGACTCTCCGGTTAAATGGATTAATAGCGCGAGGAGAAAGGCTCGTCTTGGGTGTGCTTGAAGACGACTTTCTCAGTAAACCTAGAACCAACCACCGTGGAAAAGGCAGGGGTGGTTACACAGGGATAAAGTTACAGAACCCTGGGATTCCAGGTGAAAAAAACCATGGGAACCAGTTTATCTACCTGAGGGCTTGTCTGTAATAATACCGCAAGGATAACAGTAATCCACAGAAAGAGAAAACAATAATACCAACTGCAATTGTATTTTCAAGCAAGTAAAATTAAAAAAAAAAAGAAAAGGGTCTTATGATGGGTTCTCTGCCTCCCAGAACATCAGGTACAACTTGCCTGTCAGAGCGCTCCATAAAAAGCAACCAGCCATCCCTCATGCAGCATGGCCAAGTCCTGACAGTGTACGAGGAAGTTAGGAAATGTATTAATGTCTTCAGAGTAATGCAGAGGCCTGTTACCATGTAACATGTTCCTAAAATACAACCAGCGTGGACCCCCCCTCCCCCTTAAAACGTACAACACTTTTCCATGTCAGGTTGAGCGTCAGCATAAAACAAATGCACGCAAAACCTTCTGGAAAACAAGGAAAGAGGCAAGTCTGGAAATAGGAAGAAGGAAGCTGCTGACTTTAAAATATACAAGCTTTAAAGAAAAAGTACAGTATGGATTTGCCTTTTTTATCTTTTACGTCACATCTTAAAAGAACTGTGACAGAAAAACAGATAAATGAATACATGGACTGGATCTAAACGGAGCTGGGTTAATATAAAAAGACTGGATGTACCTTGTGTTATTTTAGGTTAACCTCTCTTGTCGCAGCATGATAAGCCCTCGTCTTCACCGGCCTGTCCGAGATTGGGAACACAGAGGCCAAAGGCAAATCATCAGCCCACATGTACGCCAATGCATCACTTATTGTGGCATTTATGTGTTTAAAACACACCTGTAAATCACAATTAAACTGTACATGTAATGAGCAACTTGAGATGTTTATTAGCCAGCGTGACGCCGACCCCGAACATTCGCCCGGAGTCTCCTGAGAACCAGCTTTGCCAAAAAGGAGTGCAGGCAGCCCCTGGAGCAGATGGTGCAGCCTCCCTGGACTCCTGATCTCAGCATCGTTGAAGATTACATGGCGAGACTGTAGTAAGATTTCCAAGATGCTGGAAAAACCTACCAGCCTGATAGCTTGAGAAACTTGCGCGTAGGTACCTGCGTTAAATGATGCTGGTTCAGCTGAGTAATAACTCGAAAGCTATTCATATCATCATGCTGCTCTTTTAGTTATCTCTGACACTTTCTGAATCAACACAGCAATAATGTATTAGTTCATAGTTAATATTAGTTCATCCGCTTTCATTTACAATCCAGTCATGGAAACTGATCCAATCTAATGATAAACCTCTATATAACAGAGCACTAAAAAACAGGAACCGGGCTGCAGTTAAAGCTGCTCAAAATATGCCAATTTTTTTTTTATCTTTATGTGGTTGTGCTAACTTGTGGCTGTTTTTATGCTTGTTTGGTTGTTTTTTCAGGGGACCTTTTCCCATCTCATCTTTTCAGAGAATGTTAGGCACCTCTAAAAAAAAAAATGAGGATCCACGCTGAGTGTAATAGTTCGGTACGTTTTAAGGCTACATCCAGAAGTGATGACAGGTTATAGAAATTAGGCCAACTTGGGTATCAAAGACTACGGCCTTGATCGTACACTTCCCGCTAGCCGCTACCCGCAAATTGCGGGTTTAGGAACCTCCGCTAACCGCTACTGCAATTTTCTGCTCGCTAAAGCCGCTACCCTTTATGTCGATTCCCTTACTCACATTGTAGGTGTGGCAATAGGGGTGTCTACTGGGTAGCTAGCCCACAACCCGCATGTCGGTGCGTAGAAGAGCACGCCCAAATGGCATCAATGTCGAATGTGGACGTGCACAAATGGCTCTGCATCTCGAATTAACTCTTGTATAAAAAGCATGATCTGGCCTCAGTTGAACCCCTGAGAAAATGGCAGAGATCGTCTTAAGTGGCTTGCTCGCCACTTAAACTAAAGACGACCAGAGCGTGTTTACTGGGAGCGCACCAACTATTTGGGACTTTCAGGTTGCTGATAGGAATTGTCTGTGTAAAAATATTTATATGTATATATCAGTGCAGAGGAGGAGGAGGAAGGAAGAGGAGGAAGCTCTACAGCAGAGTCCCAGATGAGAGTTGCTCCAATCTGGATGAAAAGACGCTCCATAGCGGTTTGCAGGTAGCGCAACCTGCTCTTAAAGGCAATGGCTACTGACGCACTGATTGGTTTAACAGGTGGAACGCCCCAATCACTCTTATGCATAATGTAGCGGTTAGCACAGGTGGGAATAGCAGGGTTTAGGAAGGTGGAAGATTGCGTTCTTTACAGGGAAACGCTCCTCCCGCTCCCCAATATCCCTAAATAGCAGCTTTAGGAGATCTGGCAGAAGATTGGGCCCTATATCTAGAATTAATGCTTTAGCACAGAGGGTCAGTGATTTTCTTTTAAAAAGAAATAAAAAAACCCAGAAGGAATCCCACAACCCATCAAAGAACTGTTGACTTCCAGACAAGGTCTTAAAAAGTGCCTATTTTGCACTTAAATATTTCACTTTCATTTCATGTGACCGTCTGTGTTAAACACAAACAAAGTAGTTAAAAATTCTCTACAGTTGTTCGTCATAGCAATTAAAAAAAAAAAAAAAAAAGATAGCAGGACAGAGGTCACAAGCCAGACTTGAACTCGCAGCTTGTGTCTTAAACCAGCGTTCTGTCAAGATGCCCTGACCGGGCATCTTTAGTCTGACCGCACACTGCATGCTGATGTAAATAAATCTATCCAAACAGGATAATTAAAGAACAGCTCAATAAAATGCTGAAACTGCCAATAAAAATGCCTTTGACCAGAAATGGAAACATGATCGCAATGTCCAAACCTCAACCAATACGCAGGCCTAAAAAAGCAAGACAATGACAGGGACGAAAAGAGAATTTATAGCCCCATTTAAAGAAAACGGGGAAAAAAAAAGTGCAAGCCATTTATTGTGTCCGTGTGACTGACAATGCATGTTTATGGGGAAAATTTACATTTTTCTACTTGTTTTGATAGTTCCAAAAGACAGAGACAATCTGTGACCTTTTTTCTCCTCCTTTAATTTGAGAAGATAAAAATGTTTGAGCAGTACAGCTGCTACCATAAAAGAATCAACTCAATTATCACCACTTTAAGAAAAATAAATAAAATACATGTGAGTGACAGCAGCAGAGAAATTATCTTTAAAAAAAATGTAAAAAAAAAAAAAAATTCTGTCACAGAAACAAGAGTTCACGTGATTTAATAAAAATTAATTAATTAGAAAAAAAAAGTATGCGTCAGATGGTCAATATTTTTGAGGGGACAAAAAAAAAAAAATCCTATTTTGGATTTCTATCACAGTTTGTGCTTTTAACACCAAATGGGCAGAGAGCGGCTTGTTTTTTGATTTTTTTTTCTGTCTCAACCTGTGGAGCACATCAGTGTTTGCTGAAAGTTGGCCACCGATCAATGTACTCCAGGTTCAACACAGCTCTCCCCCCCCTGAATCAATGGGATATGAAGAAAGGCTGATACTCACTGGAAGAATCAAGTTTCATTAGGAAAAAAGAAGAGGCATCAGAAAGAAAGCCACTTGTTCCCAAAATACATTAAAAGAAACAAACGTCAAAAAAAAAAAAAAATTAAAAATTAATGATTTTGAGTTCTACCACAATGACGGCAGGTTTGCGACAGAGACCAAATGGGCAGAGAGCAGCTTGTTTCAAGTTTTTTTTTTTTCCTCTCAACCTGTGGAGCATATCAGTGTTTGCTTAAAATTGGCCGCAGATTAATGTACTCCAGGCTCAACTCAGCTCTCTCCCTCCTGAATCAATGGGATATTAAAAAAGTGTGATACTAACTGGAAGAATCAAGTTTCATTAAGCTTGACCCGGCAGTAACTGTCATCTAATTAACCAACATCCCATCATGAAAATTACTTGATAGATTGATTGAATAACCTGGTGGGGAAAAAAGCATTACAAATGTGACTATTTAGACTACTTGAAAACATTGCAATTGATCAAGAAACACAAAAAACACGCACAAAAAAAGATCCATGATTGTACTATACCTTAGTGTGCTTACTGCAGAGAAGCCACCGCAGACATTGTAGTGCAATTCTGAACTCTGCTGTGAAGGGGCTGGTCAGAGAGCAGGGGAAAAAAACAAATAGAGAAAAGAGAGATAGGGAGACAAGAGGAAAAAAAAGGAAAAGGAGGGGAAAAAAAACAAGAACAAATGAGTGTCAGCGATGTGTCAGCGATGTGGAGCGTCTCCGGCGATCATGTGCCGTTCTGGCTCTCGTCAGATTGAGAGCTCTCTCAGACTAACGTGAAGAGACTGATAACGGCAGCCTTCCTCCTTGGGATTATGTTTCCTCCTCCGAGCTGCTGACAACTAGCCATGTGACTCCAAGACCCATTCAACATTGAGTCAGAGGCTGCTGCTCAGACACAGTGTGTCTGACACACACACACACACGCATGCATGCGCACACACACACACAATGGAAATTCTACCCACCCCTTTCCTCGAACAAACCATTACAGGGGATTTAGATGCTTTAACCACTGTTGGTGATACCTGCTCTCCAACTCCTGGCAACTAGTTACAAATGTGCACCCCCACTCAAAAAAATTTGGCTCAAGACTAATTTCACCCAATTTCAATATGTATTTTTGTATTCTTAAGAAAATACTATAATATGTAAATTCATTAAAAAAATAGTAAAGGTAAAAACTATTTCAACCTCTTCATATTCTTTGTACATGAAGAAGTTGAACTCAGAGGCTCAATCTATTATCATTTCAGAATGATGTTTATTATGAAGTCTGCATGCTCACATACTGAGGATCACTGCATTTAGAGTGAAATTTAAAAAATTAAATAACCAAATGAGTTGAGCCAATGTATAAACCAATGTATTTTTGAAAAATTGATAAATAAATAGGACAGATAAACATTTTTACAAACAAAAAGCGCAAGTGAAAACACACAGAGATTCAGTCAAATCTAAACCTCTGAGGATCACGTCTGTCTGTGGTCAGACCTTCAGCTGAGGAGACTCAGAGGGCTTTAAATGTCTGGCAGGCCACATCTGATGTTTCAGTGATTCTATGGACACATCTATGGCAAGATTGCAATTTAATGTTATTTCAGAATGGACAGTTTTCTGGATAATGATTCAAATAATGTTGGTAACTTGTCTTCCAGTCTGAGGTATACTGCTCTTTTTGAGTCCAATTAGACTCTTCATAAAAAGGGCATGGCTCCCTAGCTTCTGTTTTTACAGGAAGCCTTTGAAAGCCAATAGTCAGCAGGTTTACATGATGTTAGGGGGAAGAGGAAGAACGACTATTGTGCTACTCTGACTGAACTGGACTTTTAAAAAGTACGAGTGAAACTATTTTCTTGACTGAAATTCTGAAAGTCAGAGTTGCGTATCTGAACAGCAGGGCCAGGACTCCTGCATGAATACATTCGATTAAACCCAAACTGGCCCAGGAACTCTGCAGATTCCACAGTTACCACCACCAGCAGCAGAAAAACATGGTAACACAGATTTTCCCCTAATGACGATGACGACACCACCACCACCACCACCTGGTCCTGTTCATACAGCCAGCAAAGACAGAATTCATGATGAGTTACAAAAACCAAACAAATACTTATTTCCAAACTGTTTTGAACAAAAGTCTGATATAACAGGCCAAATAAATGGGAAAAAGAAAAAAAAACACCCCAAAACAGCAGTGTCAGATGTGCTCTGGTTAATAAATCAATGCCAGAATACTGGAGCCCTTTAAATAGTTTGAGTATTAACCACAACTCCACTCAACTCTGCATGTAACACAAGATATTTTTGGGAGCATTTTTTGGGAGCAGGTGCTGAAACCGAGAGAAAAGGGCACGCTCAGTTAAATTATATTTATCCTACTTTATAAGATAACATACATTATATTCCCAAAATATAGTGCTCACCCATCCAAATGATCAGAATCAGGTGTTCCAGTCACTTCCATGGCCACAGGTGTATAAAATTAAGCATCTAGACATGCAGACTGTTTCTAGAAACATTAGTGAAAGAATGGGTCGCTCTCAGGAGCTCAGTGAATTCCAGCGTGGAACTGTGGTAGGATGCCACCTGTGCAACAAATCCAGTCGTGAAGTTTCCTCGCTCCTAAATATTCCACAGTCAACTATCAGCTGTATTATAAGGAAATGGAAGTGTTTGGGAACGACAACAACTCACCCATGAAGTGGTAGGACATGTAAACTGATGGAGCAGGTCAGAGGATGCTGAAGAACATAGTGCAAAGAGGTCACCAACTTTCTGCAGAGTCAATCACTACAGACGTCCAAACTTCATGTGGCCTTCAGATTAGCTCAACAACAGTGCAGAGAGCTTCATGAATGGGTTTCCATGGTGGAGCAGCTGCATCCAAGCCATACATCACCAAGTACAATGCAAAGCGTTGGAGTAAAGCAGCCACCACTGGACTCTAGAGCAGTGGAGGAACGTTATCTGGAGTGAAGAATCACACTTCTCCATCTGGTGATCTGATGGAAGAGTCTGGATTTGGTGGTTTCCAGGAGAACGGTACTGGTCTGACTGCATTGATCCAAGTGTAAAGTTTGGTGGAGGGGGGAATTATGGTGTGGGTTGTTTTTCAGGAGCTGGGCTTGGCCCCTTAGTTGCAGTGAAAGGAACTCTGAATGCTTCAGCAGACCAAGACTCTTTGGACGATTCCATGTTCCCAACTTTGTGGGAACAGTTTGGAGCTGGCCCCTTCCTCTTCCAACATGACAGTGCACCAGTGCACAAAGCAAGGTCCATGAAGACATGGATGGCAGAGTCTGGTGTGGATGAACTTGACTGGCCTGCACAGAGTCCTGACCTCAACCTGACAGAAGACCTTTGGGATGAATTAGAGCAGAGACTGAGAACCAGACCTTCTGGTCCAACATCAGTGTTTGACCTCACAAATGGTCTTCTGGAAGAATAGTCAAAAATCCTCATAAAACACACTCCTAAACCTTGTGGACAGCCTTCCCAGAAGAGTTGAAGCTGTTCTAGCTGCAAAGGGTGGAGCCACGTCATATTGATTAGGAATGGGATGTCACTAAAGCTCATATGTGAGTCAATTCAGGTAAGCGAATACTTTTGGCAATAAAGTGTACCTACAGTGCTACACACTCATTTCTGTAATCACAGAATCATAATCATACAGAAATACCAGAGGTGGTATTTCCTTACCTGGATCCTCAGTGTCCTGCCATGTTACTGAACTATTTTTACTTTGTGCTGTGAGTGTGCATGTGTGTGCTGTGTATGTGTGTGTGGGGGGGAGACTGACGGGTTTTTATTAACTATTATGATCTTGTTTTGTTTTATTTTGTAAAGCACTTTGGGTTGCATTTTTAATGTATGAAAAGTGCTATATAAATAAAGTTTGAATTGATTTAGATAAAAATCATGACTTTTTTCTAAGAAAAAATCCAGACTTTTTGACATATCACAAGATTTTAAGAAAATTGACAAAAAAAATCCCAATTTCTGTAGAATTGTACACTTTTGTCATAAAGAGAAAAAGAACTAATATAAAAGCTTTTGTTGTGAAATGGCAACTCTTACCAACTTGTGACTTTTCAACTTAATTTTTCAACCTTTTGCAGAAAAAAATTTACTTTTGCAAAATCGCAGATTTGACATACAACGACTATGTCAAAATTTGCAACTTCATCCCTTTAACTCAAGAAACAGGTGACCTAACCAGGTAGAAACAGTTTGTTTTTAAAAATCATGGCAGTGGTATACCCTGTCTTTTTGAGTAATGACCATAAAAGGTAGGGTTGAGAAAATCCCCTGAGTCAGAGTTTGAATTGCAGCTTCCTTTAGCGTTTTATTTTCTTAATTGTAGCCTGGAAATGGGCCAATGCAATCTAGCAAAACAAACTCAAAGTTTCTATGTCAAGTTTCTGATGGGCACAACCCAACTGACCTTAACTTTATCAAATGCCACAAGCATGGCTAAATGACTGATTTGAAAATTTAAAGAGAATTGTTTGAACCAACAATGGATCACAAGATAAAAGGAGGTTTGTTACTTAACCTCACATGAGTCTTAGTGTTTTCAATGAGGAACTACTACGCAGTCATATTATAAAAATAGAGTCAGTCAATCTCTTTACCACTTGTCAAGAGTGGTATAAAGACACCTTGCAAACCAAAGTAAATAGATGGCAACCTGGCAATAAAGAGGCTTTTTATATGAGTTTAGAGCCACATAAAAAGGAGTACATCAAAAGCCTGGTTTATAGCAGACAGGCAAATAGATGACACATTCACTGATTTAGGCAGAAGAGGAGAGTCATTATGATCTGGCTTTCTTTATTATAACGAGCAATTTTACTTCTCATGAAGGACACTGAAGCATCTGAGCATGAAGGTAAGTAAGGGGCCATAAGGTGATTAAGTAACCACTATTACATAATAAGGTCCAACCAAAACTGTTTGGTTCAATTTAGAAATAAAAATAGTAAACAAGTTTTAGAAGGGCATTGTTTTTGCCAGACCTATATTCTTTTATCAGTATAGTATTTGCACTAAATCAGTGGGAAAGCATAGCCATGCAGCATTATGGATCTTTGACTTCCAACTTCGTTATCAATTTTAATATATCGTCAGAAAGAAAGAAAAAAAAATTGACAGAAATTGGTTGTTTCGAATTTGTCCCACTTCATCCTCTACAAACACATGCGCTCCTCAGAAATTGTACATTTCTAAAAGGTCCCTGTCCATATCTCCAGCCACCAACAGGTAATGGTTCTGCCTTCCCCCTGTTGGAGTAACGGTCCTCATTCGTGTGAGCAAGCCTAAACTGTACAAACAAACATGACACTAAACTGTACAAACGCACGTGCACGTACACGTACCAGAATAGTAACGTGTTGATATTTGATAACTTTCAACAAAATTAGAAAAGCACCACCGGCCAGTCACTAAATATATAAAAGTGCAGTCTAAACTTTCCTCTCTAGTTTTGCCGAACAGACCGATAGGGTCCAGAGTGTTCATAGTTTTGCCTTGAAACACTGCCAAAAATGATTAGAAAGAAAGCAATCAAGATGTAATCAAAGTTTTGATTTTTTTTTCAGACTTCTGGAAAAAAAAAAAAACATTTGCCATTTAGTAATAACAAAAACCTCTATTTTCATGGTCTCAAAAGTATTTGGGCAGTTGACTGAGATCGTAAATCAACTGTCTGGTACCTTCTAAAATAAAAAGAAAGCACTAGTGAGCTCAACAACATCAAAAAGGACTAGAAGATCACAAAAGACAACTGAAGTGGATGACTGCAGAATTGTTTCCTTTGTAAAGGAAAACCACGACATCATCAGGAGTCAAAAATTCTCTGGAGAAGGTAGGCACATCATTGTGAAACTCTACAATAAAAACCCATACACTGACAATGTTCAAGAACAGGAAGCCAGCTTAAACTTGCCACTGTAATGGTGTCACCAAAGATCAACCAGAGAACAGAGAGTCTTGCCTTTTGGCTCAGCTCTCTTCAGCACAACAGACCAGTATAGAGTCTGCATTACTGTGGATGCTGCACCAATCTACCAGTCCATCTCCTACTCCATTCTTCCCCCACATGTTAACAAGACCCTGAGATACTTCAACTCACTCCCAACTCAAAGAAGGCAATCCATCCTTTTCCAAACCAGAACCATGGTCTCGGATTTTGTGGCGCTGATTTTAATCCCCCACTGCTTCACACTCAATAACAGGACCACATCATCTTCAAAAAAAAAAAGGATGAAATCCTGAAACCACCAAACCAGAACCTCTCTGCTCCTTGGCTGTCAATAAAGTTATAAACAGAATCGATGACAAAGGGCAACTGTGACGGAGTCCCACTTTCACTGGAAATGAATCAGATTACAAGCAATGAGGACCAAACTCGGCCCATTTGTATAGGGACTGGACAGCCCATAGCAATAGACCCACTTCCCCATACTACTGGAGCACCCCCCACAGGACATGTGGACTGGTTGGGCACATCCCATGCTCCCTTTAGGTTTTCTAACAAGAGTATAGAGCTGGTCCAGTGTTCCAAGTCCAGGATGGATCCCATATTGTTCCTTCTGAATATGAGAATTGACTAGTGACTGGACTCTCTTCTTCAGCACCCCTGCCTCCCCTTACCAGGGAGGCTGGGGATAGTGATTCCCCTTTAACTGCAACACACCTGTCAGTTCTCCTTCTTGAACAGGGGAACCACTACCCCAGTCTGCCATTCCAGAAGCAAGGCATGTTCACCAAGACGGCCCCACAACATCCAGAGCCGTGAGGAACTCAGGTTGGATCTCATCCACCCCTGCCACCGTGCAGCTTCTGAACTACCTTGGTGGCCTCAGCTCCAGTAATGGGTGAACCCACCTCGGAGTTCACGGACTCAACTTCCTCTGTGGAGGACGGGTTGGTAGGATTGAGAAGATCCTCAAAGTATTCCTTCCTCTGCTTGACATCTCCAGTCGAGGTCAGCAGCACCCTATCCACACTGTAGACACAGTGTTGGTGAAGCAACAGTTTGCCAGAACCTTCTTGGAGCTGACCAAAAGTCACTTTCCATGGCCTCACTGAACTCCACCCACATCTGAGTTTTTGTTTCAGCAACCACCAAGGCCAAAGCCTTGGCCTGATTGCTTTATTTGAAATCCACAATGGTGGTTTGTAAAGGCAAAAGTCATAAAAATATCGTCATTGTCTGTTTATTTATGGACCTAATGGTAATCAGCTGTAGCAGCTAGTCATTTATTCGCAATCCGAACCAAATGCTCCCTGTCCAATCCCAGCCGATGAAGATCAATTCCTCACAGTGCAATCAGGAATGGTTGCTCCAATACTTCACATGGTACAAACTAAACATCTGACCTTGGCCTTCTGCGACTGTAGCGGGGGTTCTGCAGCTTCGAAGCAGAAGTCCTCAAAGCCACCAGATTAATCGTATTTTGCAGTGAAGCAAAAGCAACCCTGTGATCTAAACATGTTGCCTACCCGTTTTCCAAATAACCGAGCGCCGCATTCCACATGAGCTTATATGAGCCTAAGAGCAACAGAAATACTCAATCTCAGAAAAAGTCTGTAAGGGCATGTGAGATATAATTGTTTGTCCTGAGGGATATAGGCTCACTGCAGAGTCACATGCACGTCTGGCGGGTTAAAAAGGAACAGAGTTAAAGCCACAAGCAGCTAAAATCGAAGTCCACTTCAAAGTGTGGAGGCTTTCCTCAGTCAGTGTGCTGATAATAGCATTATCCACTGTGGTCAGCTATAAAAAGATGTGTTACTTCATACAAGCAAGGACAACTGACATCTTTTTCTTAACACAGACCTGTAAATGGCATGCTCATTTCATAGTAACACTGACCTCTGAAAAATGAAACCCCCCCCAAATTCTTGTGCCTTTGTGACATTCTGTGCAGAGTCAGGTTTTGGCCTACACTTTTGGCTAATTATGGTGAAATAAATCAAATTGTACCTCCATATCATCTTATGCATATTTCCAAAGATGCTCAAACCACAAATTAAAGCATGGAAATAACTTTAAAAAAGAAAGAAAGAAAGAAAAAGAAAAATTACATCCCGTTTTCAGTTTTTCTAGCTTTTATTTTAAGTGTTTACACATTTCGGAAGTTCTCTCCTCCAGCTTCCTGTTATTCTTCACTCCATTCGAATCTAAAAACAAGCCTGTTGGGGCATATTGATGGAAATAACAAGCCCTGAAGTGGTTAAGCCAAGGGCCAGCGGTAATTACAGCGGAATGGCATCGTGTCAAAAAGTAAAAATTGGTATATACAGAACTCAATCCGGCAAAGCTACACAGACAGGAAAAAAAAAGCAAAACTCACCAAAACCCTGGCCAGTGTTCTCGCCCAGTCAGATCTCCAACAATCGCCAGACAGTGCAAAAACCGACCTCAATTTGTTGTATACCTGCCTTGTTTGTGGATCTCTATGGGGACTTGGCCTTGCTCTATGTCAATGTCTGTGCCTCCAGTCTATTGCCTCCGAGTGTTTATCCTGAAATAGCTCAGCAGTTCAGAAGTCACAAAGCCACCTCCAGAGTCTTTTAGCACACCGATGTCTCTACCTCCCTGCTCTGCTCTTCACAGCCCAGTGGCCACATTAACTTGACTCGGTTTGGCAGGGTCCAGCACTTCAGCATGACTGTGCACAGAGTCTCACACAGCCAACAGCTGCCCACAGTCAATCCATGCCCATCTTTATCTCCCTCTTTGTCCCATCAGGGGCTTTAGGCAGCAGCGGCTGTGCTCATGGCTCAGACAGCACCTGTCTTCGGGGAGGGATTTAAGCGGCAACTGAATTCTATCCATTTATACAATGGATACACAGTGTTCTCTCCTCTAGAAATAAAAAATGCAATCGCAACACAACCTTTTTCCAAATGTCAAAGAGGTTTAGATCTAACAGGGCGTATTAATACGTGAATAATATGCATTTTGCATTATTCACCAATGTGCCTTTAAGTCTGCCTGCACTGGCCAGAGTGCCGGAAAGAGAAAGGTAGAATACTGAAGCTGTATTTAAGCCGTGCGTACCCTGTCTTCTTCATACAAAATTAGAGTTGCTTCGATTACGTCACCAGCATCAGAAATACTGGCAGATTCTACCGAAAATAAGGGTATCGGGATAGGGGAGCACTAACGTCACAACTTCTTGTTTGTCGGCAGGTGGAGAAGAAGTTGTAATAAAGATGGAAGACTGAGCTTGTCATTGGCATGATGAAATTGGCAATATGGCATTATTTTACACAGGAGTGCCACATTATACAAAGCTGTGGTTTCAAGAGGTGGCATGAATGTTGTCAAATGTGAGACAATCAACCTACTTAAGAAAGTAAGTAGCCCATCAGGGGAAGGAGTCCATTAAGCGAATAAAGGAACCGCAGCAGCCAGTTCTGGAATTAAACCGAATGAGACTGTGACCAAACATACGCCACGCAAGCTAAAGGAAGCACAGGCAGGCAGCTTTATGATGGACACTTGGATCTCCGGTTTGATGCGTGAACGGTATCAGATTTGAACTCCGTATCAGCCGATATTTGTAGCCGAAAGCAGCCGGTGGTGATGGGGGTGTTGGAACATCTCCATGCAATACGCAACATAACCACCAGCAAACCAAGATTTACGAAGGGCCACCTGACCACATTTCATTGATCCAGTGACTATTTGAGTTCAAGAAACTGTACGATCCAATACCACAGCACCACTGCGGGCATATTTTGGTTCTTGACCGTCTTGACTACATCATAGAGCAAAGACTAACAGGATGTGCAGGTTTTCAGACGCTCCAGCCAGCTGTCATCATAATTTGATCATTGTTGAAACACACTTAGACAATTGCCATTCTAGTAAATAAACAAAAATTATTACCTCCACCAAGGGGGTAATGTTTTTACCAGCGTTTGTCTGTCTGTGTACAAGATAACTCAAAAAGTTATGGATGGATTGTGATGAAATTTTCAGGAGTTGTCAGAAATGTGAAAAGGAAGAACTGATTTCATTTTGGGTGTGATCCGGAAGAAATCCTGGATTCTGGATCCCTTTCAAATTTTCAGTAACATTGCGGTCAATGGAGTGGAAAATTTTGTTTCTCAATATCTCCGATAATTATTGCCCAAAACTCATGAAATTTGACTCAGGCATTGACAATGGGAAAATCTGGTTTTGCAATTGTTAGTGCAAAACCAGATTTTCCACATCTTCCACTTTAGGCCAACTTCATCAGCAAAGAAGTGTGATGCTTTCCTGTCTGCAGTAAAAAATAAATAAATAAAAGGAAATAGTAACAGATAATTGTCAGCAGGCTTACCAGTGTAAGTTATATTTATATATAACATGCATTATGATAAAGGATAGATGGAAGGCAGTTGATTCTGTTTACCTCTAAAAGGAACAGCCGAAAGGAAAAGAAGAAGCAGAAGAACATGTACAGTATTAGAGACCGCTAATATTTAAAAACAACCTTGATGTATTCTGCCTTAAAGCTCCAGGTGTTATTTTTATCAGTCTCAAAAACCCCATATCAAGTTGTAATGAAAGCGCAGAGCTAGAACAAAGCTAGACTCTACCCTCACAATACTACCATTGTTCAAGTTGGCTTTATTGTTTACCGAGTTATTCACCACTAAGGAGTGTACAGTGGGAGGAAAAGGTGCATCTTTGGCACTGTGTGACCCTGCGGTGACTAATGACATTTCTGATCCCGTCTGCTGAAAATGTACCTACTATACTGTGTATGACAGTCTGTCATTTCTGACCTCCACTGGATAATCTGACCTTTGTTGACGCTCTCCTGAGGCTACTTCTATCCAGACCAGGTAGTGTCAGGGTGTGGTTATTCCCCCAAACCTACTCAAGTTGCATCAGCTGCACAAAAAAGTCATTTTCACAGAAACACTGTAATTGTGAAGCTCTGACCCAGTGCACCTCTTATAGGCATATTTAGTCTCCTGAGACTCCGGCAGAGGCGGGAATAAAACATCCTCCAGGCTCCCACAAACAAGATAAAAGGTCTAAAGTCTCATACTATGGTCAAACACAAACCAGCCATTTATTCATTTCCTGAGAAACAACACAAAGTCATTGTGTTTTTGTGTCACACAACACAACCTGGAAGTCTCCGCTAGTAAAGGAAAGGGATAAAATTTAAACTGTGGAGGAGCAAAGCCGCAAACTCCTTGATTTCAAACAGTAATCAAGACTAAAATAATAGTGTTTAGCTTCAGACTGATTTTATTTTTAGGCTTGACGTGGACAAAATAGAAGCTCTGTTTATCTGCACTGGGAAAGGTAAAATAAACAATAAGAGGCCAGAGCCCACATTTTCTTTTCCCTTCTAATACCACTTAACAGGCTTTTCCCCTTCCTACTCTTCTGCATGACCAAGCAATTTTCAAAAGGAATGTGGAGAGGCTCTCCTCAACTATTTTTTTTTTAATCTCTAAAACAAAAACACAAAAGTGCCATCACAAAATTGGTTCAGTAAAATTGCAGAATAAAATAAAAAAAAAAAAAAAAAAACCAACGAACTGATTACAGAGACGAGATGGATCTGTGCGATGCGCATGGTGACAAAAGAAAGCTGAACCGCTTGGGAAATATTACCCCCCCCCGCTCAGAGGCATAATGCAGACAGACTGACCAAAATAAAGATTTCAGATTCCGCAGTCTGAGTCCTTGAAGCGCCCTAGGCTTTGTAATGTGACTTTTTTTTTTTTTTTTTACAAATTACATTTGTCTTAGATTTATTAACTTCTACAGAGAGAGAGAGAGAGAAAAAAAAGAGATTGCTTTATCCAGTGTCTCGCTTTCACATCAAAGCAAAGTATTTCTTCAAATAAATTCGAGCACACATGGAGATGATATTGGTGAGTCAGCAGAAGACAGACATCCGTCCTCTGTCCTGCCAGAGGCCACGTCCTGAAATCTATCAGCCATGAAGGCACTTGTGAGACTGGAGTTCCTGACTAAGGGAGTAAAGGAATCCTGAAGGAGGGGGGGAGAGTTTATAATGGTTAACTAATTAACCAATAATGACAACTAGTGGTAAATTGATTTATAATTCAATGAAATGATAGTGGTTCTTTTCATTTAAAGAATAGACTTGGCCGTAATCCATGATCATTTTCCACTAGACAGAACTTTAAACGCACAAAGAAATTTCAGGAATTTAGTCAAAAAAAAAAAAAAGGTGCACAATTAGATTTTCTTGTTAGCTTTTGTCAAATTAACTTTTGTCCAGCTTACTCAGGTTTTTACACACAAAGTCAGTGTTTCATAAGTCTCCAGTTACTTTGGATTTGACCGAGATTAAAGTGGGTATAATATGTAGCTGGTTCAACAAAGCAGTCTTTTATTTCTTCTTTCATTAGCTGGCTGACAAAAGTGAAAACTGGAGTCAGAGATGAGAGACAACATCCCAACAGAGCTTCACAGCAATAGTTCTTAACTCTTCAGGCTGAGTGGAAGGTCTAGAACAGGGGTGTCAGACTCATTTTCACTGAGGGCCACATCAGCATCGTGGTTGCCGTCAAAGGGCCAGATTGACAGCATGAATGTAACAAATGCAATATAAATCAAAATAAATTAAACTGCACCTTATTATATTGTGAAATTACTGTTTCTGTATTTATTATGTATTAAAGTTTCAAATATTTAACTCATTATTATATTAAACCTACCTTGCACAGGTGATATTTATAGAGTCCGTTGCCATGGTAACGGACTCTGTAAACATTATTCATGGTATCCATTACCTTGGGTTTCAGAAGCGGAAGCGATTCTTTGTTTTTCTTGTAGGCTAAATTTAGCATACTTAGCTCCGTGTTTGTTGTCAAAATGCAGACGTAGATTAAACTCTTTCATGACTGACATCCGCCTCATAACACAAAAGACACACTGTTTTTTCACCTTGAGGTACAAATTTGTATTCGTTTTCCCATCGTTCGTGAAACTGCCTTCCTTGTGCTTCAATTTCTCTTTTCTTGGACGTATTGGGGTTAGTTTGTAGAGGTTTTTCTGAAGTCCATCAGTTCTGAAAAATTGTCTTGATGTCTTGCTCATGGTGAGATACTGGGTGACGACGAAATGCATCGTGGGGAATGTAGTTTATTGTCAATATGCACTTTTAAAGCTTAAATTGGCTTAAATTTTAAACCAATATTTTAAGTCTTAAAATATTGGTTAAAAATTTAAGTCAATAAGCTCTCGAGGGCCACATAAAATGACGTGGCGGGCCACATTTGGCCCGCGGGCCTTGTGTTTGACACATGTGGTCTAGAAGATGTTTGCTCTGACGGTTCTTCCGCAAAACAATGCACCGATCACATGCTACTTACCTCAAATGAGAACCAGGTTTGTGTTTATATATATTTCTTTTTTAAATAATTTTCACAGCTCTAATCATTATTTTTGAATTAATATTTTGTCTTTTCAGTGCAGGAAACCTACCACCAGGACTACCTCTAGACAACAGTTCTCTTCCAGTGTTAAGGCCACCGGCAGAAATGGTGGCTTCATTGTCTCATTCAAAAAAGTTGAAACCAACTGACAGAAAATGCGAAGAATAGAAATGTTCTTTCCTCCTCCGGCTTCACAAATGAAATGAGCAGATGCATTGCTATCACTAAAATAAATGCCTTGATGTGGTCACCGGTCATTTACTGGGAAACGTAATGGATGAATGACAAGATGAGCAAACAGGCAACACTTCTATTCATTCGTTTGTGTGTCAAATCTACACAGTGCAAAGGACAAACACATACCTTTTTACTGATTAATTTAAAAATTAGGTTTAAAAATGCCATCTATCGACTGCTAAAACAGCAGATAGATATTCTCTACAGGGATGCCTCAGGGGTGTAATGATCCATTGATGTACATCAGTACATCGATTTGATAATGAACTAGCAAATAATACTGATAATACCAAGCATCAATACATGCCATGAAGTTATATTTTATTATTTTAATTAAAACAACAGATAGTTCTTCATTTAAATGCCTGGTTGAACTGAGGGGAAAAAAAAGAAGGTGTCGAATGATACATGACTTCCTTTATGCAAGTCAATGTACAAGGAAATGACTGTCATTAATATAATTTGCTGGCTCCTGAACTGAATCAAATCAATGATTTGTACACATGCCTGCCATATATATAAAACAGCATTTGTTTTTTTTTTTTTTGTTTTTTTAATTCTACCCCTGATGAGCCACAGACCAAATCCCAGAGAGTTCAGCACTTCCATTAGTTGATTTTGGAATGATGCTTTTCAACTTTTAATCATTAATTTCCTTATCTACAGGGACTAACATCATTAGATTCAGGGAATGCAGAGAAATGTCAGTAAACAAGAGACAGGGCTGGAGCACCAGTGTTAAGTGACGGCGATCTTCCCTCCTTCAGAAAAACTGAGCCCATGCTATTATGTCCGTGGCAAAATTGTGTGTAAAGCATGGGCTTGGTTTGTTGCTCCAGCAAAAAGACTCTACTAAACCTCTACTGTGGGAAGACAATCCATCCAAAAACAAGATCAAGAGAAGCCACTACCTTCTAGAAGAAGCTAATTTAACCCCCTCCGACCCAATGCAACACTTGCTGTTTTTTTTCCCCCAACTTTTCAAGACAAGAAACAAAAAATATTGAGTACCATCATGGGAAAGTCATATAAAACAAAAGCTGAAGGTTTCACTTCTTAAATGGGATTATTTCAAGCTCCTAGTTTCTTCAGAGGCTGTGAAATAAAAAGGTTTTTAACCTTAAATGTGAATGGATTAAGCATAGGGCGATGCAGACCGTAAATATGTTGCGTGGTTTGATGAATGAGAAATTGGAGTTCCCTTTGGAAATCATGGACACCGCATGTCCCAGACTGAAGAGGAGAGGGACCACCTGACTTTTTAAATCAGCGCACAGTTAAAAAGCAATGACATCAGGCCGCATTTATCTACATAGATAACTGGCAAGCAAGTGAAGGGTGAAATGTATGTCAACAGTGTTTGGAGAAAACCTTTACCGCCACGAGGAAAAAGGTCTTTTCTTCAGAAGCCAATCCAAGTTCCAGGTGCTAAACTACAGTCTTCTCCATTTTACATTTAGCATTAATGACAATTTCATACTACTTTATTGAAACAAGATTGAAATATCCTTGTGTTTTAAAAGTATAGTTGAAATAAATAGCCTATTTGAAGACTTTATGTGCAAGGATGTTTTTTTTTCTTCCCCAAAAATTACAATATAAAATAGAATTATAAGTTTGTTCCAGTCTTGGTTGTTGTAACTACACATACACTGTCGAAGCTCTGCATATGAGCAAATACTTTTATACTTGTCTTAAAGTGGGAAACTATCCAGTGACAGATCTGTGTAACTATGTCACCCACTGACCTGAGAAACAAAAGACTCAATGCTGCTCTTGTTCCAGTGAGCTATGAATGAATGAGTAAAGTTGACTAAACCCACACACTACACACTGGCAGTTTTTTTTTTTTTTTTTTTTTTTAAGCTTCCGCTAATTATGCAAGAAACATGAAAAACATCCAGCTTTTAGATGGACCTCATCATCAATGACACCAACGTGGCTGTTGTTAGAAGGTGACTCTGCTATCTTGCTATGGGGAACTTAAGTAATATCAGTTTTCAGTTTCTCAGCAGTCTGTAAAGGGCACTGGACTAAAAGCGAGCGCCAGCTACGAACATATGTCATTTACCTCACCTGGTTAACAATCCGAGACACAAAGCCAAGTCATCCGACGCTGATAGGGTTCACTTGCATGCGTGTGTGGCAGTCACTGACTGTCAATGGCGAGTCTGTCCACTGGAGAAGGAGTCAACAGTCAACACTCATTAAAAAACCTCAAATGTAACGTCAGTTTAGAGGGGGGAAAGCCCATTTTCAAAGAGAGAAATCCATACGAGTCCTACAGTAAAACAAAGATTAGGGGGTTATTACTCACCGGTGCCTGGTACTCAGCTCAAACTCTCTCTGAATCTCATCTCTAACCGGAGTCAGCTACCTAAAATATAATAATACCGCTTCCGCTTGGAGCTTCAAATTAAAGTAATTTTATGTGCAGTTAATGCCTCTGCCTCGGTTATCATATAGGTGTAGAGTTTTATATTTACCCCAGTATAACAAATAAATATAATTAAAACACATTACAGCATGAAACAGTTTTGTATATTTATCACACGCCGTTTGATACCTTTAATTTGGAGATGCATCAATCAAGTTCCGGTTTTACGCAGATGCTTTCAGGCAATTTGCCACCGTTAGCCACTGCTGCGCCTGCGTAAACGGTGATTCATATTTCTGACTTGGGCGTCGTTCCGTTATAGTGCTTTTAGAGAAATATAAAGATATTATAGAAACATAAAAATATATTCCAAGTCAAACAAAAGTTTTGCATTTTCCTTCCTGTATGGTCACCTCGCTCCTACAAGTAGAAAGATGTTACTGAAAACGCCACCTGACCTAAAATTGAACCAATGAATGACGATTTAATTATTTAAACTCAGCTTTCTTGAAGAGTTGAAATATCAATTTATCATCTCTATCTACGCCATTATCATCAATAATTTATATCCTGAATGTGGAGTGAAATTGCATAATGTCTGTCTTCAGATTTTCCTGCTCTTCCAAACTGACCATTATATATCTACAGTCCTGTTGCTTATGTCAATTAATTTTAGCACATTTTTTGCTTTAAGAAGGTTACACATGCTGAGTTTTTGTTTATTGTTTTCATTGAGACTTTACTGGATGTTTATTAAGTAGATGGAGAACTGAATTTCACTGCATTTAAAATGCATTTATTTGATAAACTCAGTTAACATCCATGATTGTTAAGCTCTACAATATTAACAGCAGCTGGTTAAAAAAAAAAAAAAATCTGTTGTATCATACTTCATCATAATATGGGTGGCTGCATGCAGTTGCTCACTGCTGTATGAGTGAGTGGTTAAATGAGAGGCCTCTCTAAAGTGCTTTGGGGGAACCAAGATGGTGTCTAGAAAGCGTTATATAAGTACAGACCATTACCATGTCATCACTTATCATAAAGTGAGAGGAAAAATATGACACCTGTTGAGGACAGTCCAATTCAGCTGCTTCTTGTGTAAAAGATGTGTTATGGCCCAATAACTGCTATGACTTTGATTACTCATCAGTTTCTTGCCCCCTTCTTTCTTACATATGTTTAAATAAACCACCACAATATTAGCTTGCGAAGTTTATAAAAGTTTATCTCACTTTAATGACAGTTTTATCTCTGCTGGTGTCACCTGCTACTGCTGACGTTGCGTAGGCCAGATGTTTGTTCCTCTGTCTTCGAGTTTCTCTGATAACGTGTAATCACTGTGTAAGCATTTTGCCAAGGTGGCGGTAAAGGGTTAAGTTTTGCCATTAACTTGCAGAGTTAAATTTGCCAAATAAACCAAACAACTACCGGTATATGCCCGTATACTGTATGGCATGAAAAACAGACCTACACTGCCCCCTGCTGTTAAATGTCAATGAAAGGAGATATCAGAGCAGTTAAATGCATAGACTGTATACAAATCTGAACGTTGGCATTTTGTCAAGATGATAATGTCTTCATTTCTTTTATTATTTTTGAATACTTTTTTTTATTTCATTGTGTTGTATTTTATTGTTTTATTTTTCTACAACTCCTACCGTCTGATTTTTATTTTACTTTATTTTTTTTGATTAACCAAGTTTCAAGTAAATCTCGATAGCCGTTACTGAAAACTCAACGGTTGATTGGATATGAGACCTGTCAATCATTGAAAGAGTAGGCGGGATTTCTACGCCGGTGCCTTGGAGGAAAGCTCCACTGGCCGTTGTGGTGATTGGCTGCATTTCTGTTGACGTTCTGTCATTCTGCATTCAGAGGAGGAGAGGTCAGTGTGTAGCTAGCGCAGCGAGCATTCTTAACACAAACAGGGAGTCAGCAAAGTTCACAGTTACTGACAGTTTCAGTCTGATTCTTTTCTGCAGTGCTTTTGAAACAACGACATGAGTTCTGCTGGCTCTCCGGTAAGCTTCAAAAAGCCGACCTACCTTTGACCCGAGACTGAACTGCGCAGAAATATTAGCCTGCTAGATGTTTTAGCTAGTTTCAGTGTCGCCATCACTACGATTGAGCTAACTGCTCACTACTGTGCTAACGTTGCTTGATTACAGCCCTTTTGTTCCAAGTAATAACGAAACTAAGATTAGCGGTTCCTTTGTGGGTTCGTGGCTGTTAAGTATAACTTTGCTGGCTTAATTATCAGCCAGTTCATTTGCTTTGACTCAGCCAACTCGCTAATATAACTTTATGAATTATCCATTATCCTTAATTATTGCAGTTAACATAGTTTTCTGAACAGTTCTCTTTACTGTCCCCCTTATTGAACAGTTGTAATAGGCTGTAACATTTTTTTTTTTTACACTTGCAAGCAATAACTCATTAGTAACACAATAGCTTAATTCAGGAATTAAAGCAAATGTAATATTTTGGTATGTATAATATCTGTTTACCTGCAATATAATTAATTTCTAGTTATACCGGGAATATAGCTTTTATATGCAGATATTCGATTTTCATTTTTATGGTATCCATATACAGATCAGAGGAAGGACTCTTTAGTATGTTTCAGCCAATAATCTGTTCCTACGCCTCTACTGTAACAGTACGAATTATCATAACATTTAAAATTTAAAAAAATCATTTTTAGATATAATCAAAGTTAGGTTTCCTTAGTGTGTGATTCCTACAGCAATAATAGCTACATTATTGTACAGCTTCAATGAAGATACTTACTTAAATCATGACAGTTACTGCAACAATTTAATTTCCTTTTGAGGATCAATAGAGTATTTTTGAATTGAATTGCAGCTGTCTGTGAGGATGTCTTTCAGGTGCTGCAACAGTTAGGTTGGCCAGGCAGTTATAACCCTATTTCCCAAAAAGTTGAGATGCTGTGTAAAATGTAAATAAAAACAGAATGTAGTGATTTACAAATCTCATAGAACCCATTTTCTTTTCCCAATATCTTCATAGAAAATATTAGCTCATTTTGACTTTGATGGCAATACATCTCAATAAAGTTGGAACAGGGTGATGTTTACTATTGTGTTGGAGCCTCTCTTCTTTTAACAATTGTTTGTAAATGTCTGGGAAGTAAGGATTCTAGCTGCCTTCGTTGCAAAATTTTTAACATTTTTGAGATTATTTTTATGAAGTGCTTTTCTATTTGGTGAAAGGTCTGGACTGCAGGCAGGTCAGTTCAGCACCTGGACTCCTATCCTCTGAAGCCATGTTGTTGAGATAGTATGTGGTTTGGCATTGTCTTGCTGAAATAAGCAAGGCCAGATAGGAGCATATGTTGCTCTAAAACGTCTATATACTCTTGGGCATTTATGATGCCTTTCCAGATGTGGAAGCTGTCCACGCCATTGGCATTAATGCAGCCCCATACCATCAGAGATGCAGCCTTTTGAACACTCTGCTGAAAACAAGCTGAATTGTCCAGTTTTTAATTTTGCCTCTGACCATTTAAGATGAGCTTTGTCCCAGAGACGACAGCAGTGTTTCTGGATTGTGTTCACATGTGACTTTTTCTTGCATCTTACAGCTTTACCTTGCATCTGTGGATTGCACAGTAAACTTTGTTCACAGGCAATGCTTTCTGGAAGTGTTCCTGAGGCCATGCTGTGATGAGGCTCCACCTCTGTGAAATGCTCCTTTTATTCCCAGTCATGTTGCTGATCTGTTGCCAATTAATCTTATTAGTTGTCAAATGCTCCTCCATCTGTTTCTGATTTGCGCCCGTTCCTTTTCCAGCCTTTTGTTGCCACTGTTTCCAACTTTTTTTGCGATGTGTTGCTGTTGTCAAAGTCAAAAAGAGCTAATATTTTCCATGAAATGGTAAAATGTCTCAGTTTCAACATCTGATATATTCTTTATCTTGTATTGGTTTAGGAGATTTATAAATCATTGCATTCTGTTTTTATTTAGATTTTATACAGTGTTCCAACTTCTTGGGAATTGGGATTGTCATCGAAAATTAAAAGTTAAAAAGTTAGAATTAAAATCAAAACTGATATTCAGAACCTACAACCAACATAATCTTTTCCATGTCAGTTATTTCAATTCCTGTTTCAATTATCCCAAAGATATGCAGTATTTCATTTAAAAGAAAAAAAATCCTGACCAGAAACCTTGTTAGTGATCGATGAGGTCAAACAAAACAAAATGATAATATTACTCATTAATTGTAAGAGAGGTTGAAGGTTCAGTTAATCATGATATTTATTTGAGGTCATATCATCCGGCCCAAGTTGAAGCCATGTTATTGGGTTGGCTGTTGCAGAATAACTGCTTTACCTTCAAACATCTCTTGGATGCTTTCTAATTATATTTGAGAGTTCACTGTCCATCTTTAAAGTGCTGACCAACCAATTTTATTGTTTTTGCTTGAATTTAAGATGACAGCCACCCATCCATTAACTTCCACTTATCCAGGTTCCACTTATCCATGTCGTACATTCTTTTGTACATGCATGGTTTTATTAACACAATTAATGTCTCATTTGCACAATTGATCACTCTCATTGGCCAAACCTAATGCTATTTCAACACGTTGACTCGGCTGCAAACAGACGGGTCATAGAACAGTGGTGCCTTACATACTGAAAAGACGTCTGTTACTGACATTCCTGATACCTGATTGATGACTGATTGATAAGGGCTCTGACACATAGAGATTATTACAGAATATCACATGTAAGGGGGCAGGACTCCCATACACGTCTTTCTCTCCTATGGCTTCCTCCAATTATTCCAGTAGAAGTAGACAGGATCACCACTTGTCCCGCAGTCAGTGTTGATCTGTTCCTTGCCAAATTTGACAGTAACTTAGCCTTGGAATTTCTTGTCAAGTTCAGCATGTTGATATTCTTCCCCGTTTTGGTCCTCACCCTCATGCTAAAGCGGCACCATTCAGAGTCTGTGGGAGTTTGCATAGTTGCTTTAAAATCAGAAGTTAAAATGACACAAAAAAGCCCCAAATGAAGCAGTAATGACCGGTTTTGACCAGTACTGCCACCCAGTGGATACCATTTTAACTGTACTCAGGCTTCCCCTACTCCAGACAAGCTGAACCCCTGCAGTCAGTGCAGGCACTGATGAAGCTGGAAGAAAAAAAAACCTCCATAAACATTGTTTGGTAAACTGCTATTGACATGTTTTTCTGATTTGTTAGATGACTGTTTTTGAGCTGTGTTTGATATTGTCTTGTAGACCATTGGGGAGCTATTCCTCACCCTCAGTGAGATGGGTTTCACAGAAGAACAGATCCAAGCAGCTGTGCAGTCGGGGCATTTTTCAGTTACGGAGGCAGCTGAGTGGTGAGTGCTCCCTGATCTCATCTCTTGCACACCTATGATGTGCATTTTTAATGTCCTTTGAGAAAACCTCTCATAATTTCAAACACTTGTCTCCTTTTTATATATTGGTAGGCTTTTACAGGGTCAGTATCCGCGGCACAGGTTGGCCAAACAGTCACCGCAGCAAGCTGAGACGGCTTTCTCTGCTTTCAACCCTCCCAAAGAAGCAGCAAGCACCTCCACTTCACATACAACTCCCTCCGACAGTAGCGGTAATAACTGCCATTTTGACTAAAAGTGGATAATTTAGGGTGCAAAATAATCTTATAATTTTTTTTTTCCAATTCTGTCTTTAACAGCAAGTCCATCACTAGTCCTGAAGCAGTCATGCACCCAGTCCTCTTATCCACCTCCAGTTGAGTCACGGATCAAACAAGACAAGAGCGACTTTGAAGAGAAAGAAAGACAACGTGTTGCTCAGGAAGCCAGGACAGAAAGAAGACAAAAGAAACAGGTCTGCAGTGCTGGCCAGACTGAAAATCAGTCTGAAAATCAGTAATCTTTCAAAGAGGAAAACCTTTGAAGTCAGGTACCTGATCAATAATGTTATTAATGATTTTTTTAATACCTCATCTGTCCTCCAAGGAGCGTGATATGGTATTAAAAAGAATAGCTGAGGATCGAAAGAGCTTGCAGGAGAAGACCCAATCCAGTGCTGCGACAGAGAAGTCTCCTCCTTCTAGTCAAGGGCAGAAACTTGGAGGAAAGATTCAAACAAATGTAGATAACAACTGCATCCTCATGGTGAGGCTAAAAAAAAAAAAAAAAAAAAAAAAAACTTAATTTCTGGAGTATATGTGAGTGAGTTTAGATGCAAATGGAATATTTGCAGATGTTTATATGTCATATATCTGTGCATTGCTGCAGATTCGGCTACCCTCCGGTGAGTCCATGCGTGAACGGTTCTCAGCTGATGCCCCACTACGCACCGTTGTGGAGCACATCACCGGACGTCACCCCTCCCTACCCTCCTTTTCTCTCCTTCAGGGTTTCCCACGGAAACGCTTTGGAGAGGCAGAACTTGCTTGTTCACTGCACTCTCTGGGCCTCACACCTAACGCGGCATTATGTATAGAGACCACTACTCAAGAAATGCCTCAGGATGCTCTGAGTCCAGCAGATTCCCCGTCAGCAAATCAGAATGAACCATCTCCATGTGTTTTGCCTCCTCAACCACAAATACCTGTTCAGGAGGGGTCAGGGGGGCAGGATGCTCTATTACCACCCCTACTCCCTAACCAGCTGTGGGAGGAGGCAGTGAATTATGCAGGGATACCTGGAGCTGGTCCCTCACTGTCTGGACCTTCTCACTTCTGGGGTAATTATTATACACATTTACAAGCAAAATATTTCATATCCAGCAAGGATTAAAAAAAGAATGTTGTTTAAATAGAAAGCTTTTACAAATTATTCCTCAAAGGTTAAAATGGGAGGATCTAGCAGTTGAAGAGGTATTTCTCTGAATTACCATATCAAATTAGCAACAGGGCAGCTTAGACCCTAAAATGAGACAACCCCTCACCATTGCATACTCAAACTCAACACTCCACTAAGGCTGGAGTGGGGGTGGGGGTTGTCAAACAAATTTTGCGAATATAGAAACATATTTTTATGTAGTGTATGACTTTATCTTATCTTTATATACAATAACATGACAACATTGCTTTCCTTGTCTATTCTATAAGTCTTCCATATAGTATAGCTACTTGATTGTTCTGGAGTCATTCTTGGAATGTGGATATAGAAGTACTTCAACACTGGCTCATTTAATCAAAGTTTACGTGTCTCTAGCTTCATTGATGTTAAAAACCTCTTCTGGGCACTCGGTAATCAAAGGATACACGCATTGAGCCAAGAACGAAAAAAATAGCTATTTGCACATTACAATTCAATATGCGTGGGTTAGGTTAGTTAGGGTCGGTGGGGGTGCGGTGCGATGCCAAGGTGGTGGTGTGTAACCCCAGGGATCATGCCTTTTTTTTTTTTTTTTGCCGTACTGGAATAAAGCGTAATTGCACATATACTACAGTAGGCGGCAGTGGCGCTCTCATTGTCACAGTGTGCCCAGGGAGTATTAGCTCTATTGTGTTGGGTTTTTTGCACGGACATGCGCGCACAGCACAAAGCAGGAGATATGAAGTGAACAAACCCTCAAGAGACACCACAGAAAAATATTTAACAGGGATGAAAAGAAAGGGAAAGAGATACAGAGATAATGAGACAAATGAAAGTCACCAGAAAGTTAAGACAAGGAAACACGATGATGCTGATGTAGCGCTTGGCCTCACTTGACTACAGTGAGATTGATGCACTTAAAATCTTTATAGACTAAAAAAACTAATTTTAAAAAAGTTATTCTTTGTTATAAGTTGATATATTTTTCTCTCCTTTTTGTTTCCCTTTAAGTTAATAAGGATACTGTTATGGCATCTGATTTATACACATCAATTTTCCCCACACAAATATTTAATCTGGAACCAAAATATTAAATATAAGAACAAATCAGTTTTCCATGAGAAATGGGTGGAAAACAATATTCTTTTCATATCACAACTGGCTAATGAAAGGGGTCTTCTCCTTACATAGAGTGAGTTTTTAAGAACATTTGGTATTCCAGTACCTGTGAAACAACAAACAAATTTCTTAAAAGGTACAAAAGTAACTTGAATAATTCTTGCGTATTTTGTAATAACTATGCAGAAGTAATTATGAATTTATTTTATGAGCATATTTTCCACAGTGTGTGGATCCCAGGTTACTTTAAAATAAGGGCTTTTTTCAGGAAGGAAAAGCTATGAACAAAAGAAGCATTTTATTTTGAATTTTTTTGTTTTTATCTGGTAAATTCAATATACTATAAATCCAAATGGGTCACTCCGAAACCCAACGTTGTCCTCTTTGAAAGAGCTTTCTTTTCAAACCTTTGCAAGGTCTAACACATCCAAAGGCTTTTAGGACTATGAATATGTTTCAATGTTTAGAAAACTATTTTTGAGTTGTGATGTAACTCCACTTTCTTTATCTTTTCTCTATTTGTCTTGTTTTCTTATTTCTTTCTTAATTTTTTATTTTTTTTTTTTTTTTTTATTTTACATGCATCTGGTTGAACTAATTTCATGGATGCTTTTCAATCTGTCCAGATACTGTGAAATGTATATCTGCATATTCGATAAATAAAGTTATGTTTTAAAAACTTTTTTAAAAAAGTAGCATATTGAGAAACGAGCTCCCGGTTACAGGGTCCTAAAACCCTTTTCGTTCCAGAATATATCATATATTGTCACATACAGTGAGCGGTCATGCCTGACTGACTGAGTTCAGAATTAAACATTTTTTTAGGCCAGCCAGTTAAAAATTTAAGCTGTCCATTTTTTTAAATGGAGCGTGTCCAAAAGACAGCTGGATGGCCCTCTGGCTAAAAGCCTTATTTTTTATTTATTTATTTATTTTTTAATGAGATGAATAGAATCGGGCAATAATTAGTTAATTGGTACAACAGGCTTCTAGAAATACCCAAGTACCCTTGAGCCTGATCTGCTGTTGCCATGGTGAGCAAACCAGACATGAGTGCTGTTGCAGTTGGTGGACTTGCAGCATTATAAGGTCTGTCCAGAGGCACTACAGGAGTCCTTGTTCATTTTATATGATTGTGTGCTCATGCTTATAAGATAGATTTTAAAACAGTGATAATAATAACTCTGGGGTTTGGACAAGTGATCTGAACTGAACAGCTGTAGTCACTGGATGATGTTCCTGGTGTCTGGCAGGGCGAGGCCAACGACTGGTTCCAGGCGATGCTGACAACCCCGGCATAGCAGTTGATGAGGAACAAGAAAGAGAGGAAGAACCGCCATACATGCTTAATGGTACAGCTCCTGGTGTCTGGGATTACTGCAGACACACCTCTGACCTACTTTTTGACTCTCCCCCCTGCCTTCAGCTCCCCCTTTCCTGCTTCTTTTGTGCTCACATCAGAAACAACTGGCACTGCCTCTTTACTATAAGCTGCTGAAAAAGCTTTCTCTTCGTTTTCATGTTGCGTATCATAAATGTTCTAGCCTACAGAAACATTTGACTGACTAGCCCAGAAATACACGTCATGTTTGAGAAAGATTATGAAATGTTTGGGTGAATGGCCCCTTCTGTCTAATGTACAGTAGGTCAGCTGCCCAGCCCCACCACTGTGAGCTGAGTTCCCCGAGTACATACAGATCATCAGCCAATCATAGTCAGTTTTTCAGATTACAGGATTGTGATGTAGTATTTTGAATGTGTGTCAGATCTGAGAGAGTAAGGAGCTTTCACAGTCGAAGCTAGTAAGAGGGGACTGCTACCTACAACTAAAAATGTTGATTCGAGGTGTGTTTTAAAAGAAAATACCGGAGGTTGGTTTTATAACCATCAAGCCTGCACATTTGAGTTTCACACTGTTGGCATTAGAATATCTGTATGGATTACTCTTATCTGTTGTGCAATTTTCAAAGGAATGCCCCGGCTGCCTTTCTTTCCCGAGAACAGGATTCGACAAGGATTTGAGGCCCGACATCACTGGCCAGAGCAAGGCAATCGACTCAGGTGGGTGGCTAGAAAACAATGCCAAAAGCTTATGTCATGTCTAATTTGCGCTTCTCTCCTCTTCTCTCCTCTCCTCTCCTCTCCTCTCCTCTCCTCTCCTCTCCTCTCATCTCCATACTTCTGCCTGTGCCCCAGAAATTAGTCTCATCTAAGTATTTTTAAAGATGTTTTCAATTCCTGAAATGCACCAGGAGGAGAGAGGAGTGAGGATACACCAGTGTGGTCTTTGTAGAAGTCTTTTGGACAGGTTGGATGTCTAACAGAGATGCTCACTTAAACCCATATAGTAAATTGTATATGGAATTAGAAAAGAAGCTCTTAGAAACTGCTTTAATGCTCATGAATATCAGACAGATAATCCAGCTGTCATTATGTAACTGATGTTACTGAAGCAAGGACATCTCAGTTTAATATGTGCCTGTTACCATCACTCATCTCTCATCTCTCATTATGTCTGTCCTTGACTACTTGTTCTTGTATCTTTAAAAGTACAGATAATTATAAAAATCTTTGGCATATGTTTATCATTGTTTTATATTGTTTGGCTCAGCTGAAAAATACATTTTCCATCATTTGAATTAGATACGTCACTTCTTTACATGCATTCACAGCCAGGTTAAGTCATTAATCGGGGATATTAAAATGCATTAATTGAGGAGAACAAAGGACAATAAATATGACATGAATAGCTGTTGCATAATTGCAGTGATCCAATGTCACACAGAATGTCACGCTGCTCCTTGAGCATTTGTTTTCAGCAAATACCTTCTGCTTTCACACATTTTCTTTGTGCATTAAAAGATGATGTGTGTCAAATAGAGTTGTTTTCCGTATTACAGGGATGCTCCAGAGGAGGAGGCAGCAGAGCTCGAGGAGGCAGGAGCCCCAGTGGCCCCAGTGGCCCCTGTAGCAGCAGGGCTGGCTGCTGTTGGAGCGTCTTCAGAGAGCCGCACTGCAAGACGACCAGCGTGGCTCCCAGGGACAACCCTCGCCACCTAAACGACCCTTCAGGACACCCAATGTGCCATCCTTATGTGCCTTGGCCACCCGTGCAACTGTCCATCTCATGACTGGTAATAGGCCTTTAGAGAATTATATATGGTTCTAAATCTTTCCCAGAACATGTATATTATTCCTGTGTTTTTTATTGCCATGGTGATTTTATTCCTCCGTCTCCCAGCTCCTAGTATGCAGTACAGCAGCAGTCTGGCATGCCTGACTCCACAGCTGGCAGAGCTTCTGCTTAACCACATGGCCCAAGAAAGGCTGCTGCGTCCACGTACCCTGGAGCTCTTCTTCGGGTGCCAATTGCAGAAGTTTGTCCTCAACTGCTATCCTTACTCCACCAATGAACTCCTGCGGCAGTTGCGTGCCTTCCCAGGGCTGAAGCATTTGAGTCTAGTCAACTCACCTCTTATTACAGGTGAAATTTGCACACCAGGATGTTTGTAGGCTTTTTTTTCTCCTAAAACTTGTCAAATGTTCAGTTACTCATAAACTGGTTTTGTCCAGACTCGGGTCTGTCAATCCTGTCCAGCCTGGTTAAACTCCAATACCTCAACCTGGCCTCCTGTAGCAAACTGACTGACGCCTGTCTGCAGCATATCACAGGTTGGTCTTCAGCTACTCTTACTGTAGAGTGAAAAAGTCTTAGACTTATTAGAAATGATTAGCACATTGTTATGTTACACCCCTTAAAATGTATTTACAGTGGTGTGCAAGAACATCTCAAAACCAGCTGTTCTTGTGTCAGCCTACTTATTTCATCCTTTTGATCTCTTTTAGGTTTGAAGAGCTTGCATTTTCTGTCTCTGGATCACACCAAAGTTACAGATGCTGGGATGGTTCTGTATCTGCAGTCGGCTCCATCCTGCCTCTCTCAGCTCAGCCTGAACCAGACAGCAGTGACTGAAGCCACACTGACGGTGCTCCCCACCTGTGTACCACAGCTGCGACTTCTTAGCATCAAGCAGACTAAGGTACTTCAGTATGTTCCATTCTTATCTTAATAATTACTGGCTTAAAGGTTGTCTGTAAGCATTGTTGCTTGTCATTGTGCCAGGTTAAGGATGTGACTGCTCTGGCAGAAATGTCCAGTCTGCAGACACTCAATCTGGATGGGACAGGTGTGACAGAGGACTCTCTGAAGAACCTCGCCACTCACCCTGCCCTGTCCTCTCTCAGTTTGGCAGGAATACCTGTAATAGATGGCAATGGTACTCTAAAGATTATCTCAGGTTTGTAAATAGAATTTTATTATTATTTTTGTTTTAAATCATACAGTTATAGGGAAAGAGAAACAGATCAAGTCTGTTGAATTTGAGAAGTTTTTGCTTTCTTCCCAGGTCTAAAGTTGACTCATCTCACCCTGCCTGGACGCCACACTGTGACAGACAGCGGGCTGTTGTTCCTGTGTAGGCTTTCTCTGCTGTCAGAGCTGGACCTGACAGACTACACACGAGTCACGGACCAGGGAGTCAGCCAGATCTCCACCATGACCAGGTCATTCCCACACTTCATGAACATATTCTAGCATGAGTAAAACAAGGCTGTTGACAGGAGTTTTTTGTGCACTACATGTAGGCTGAAGAAGCTGTCTCTGAGCAACACTCAAGTGACAGATGCAGGGCTTCCTTCTCTATGTCGCCTGCAAGAGCTGCAGGACCTGTGTTTGGACCGAACGGCAGTCACCAGTCAAGGAGTGGCCCAACTCATCACCTGTCTGCCAAACCTTCAGGTGACTTTACTGTTAATCTTGTAAATTAGCTTATCTGTCAATGCACAGAATAAATCAGCTTAATTTTAATAAGACCTATAAAGGTATGTTTTTTTATAATTATGCTGATTGTCAAAGTTTTAGTTTGATTTTAAACCAAATGAATCATTTGTGGTTCTTATTCTTTAGGTTTGTTTGGTAAAATTTCATAAGGGAAAATTAAAGAATTTGTATGAATTATAATCTTGTTTTCCAGGTGCTGGGGTTGGCTAGTACACGGGTGGGAGATACAGTAGTGAGGAAGGGTCTAATCCACTGTCTTCAGCTTGTTAAACTTAATCTCAGTCGCACACGGATCACAGACCACGGTAAGTTTAAACTCAAGTCTTCACTCAAGTGATTTGGCCAGTGCAAAGGTTAATGTCTGTGTGTATGGATAAACTATCCCAACTGATTCTCGTGCTTTTCTTACAGGCCTGAAGTACTTGAAACACATACATCTTGCTCAAGTAAACCTGGACGGCACTGGAGTGAGTTTGATGGGCATTGCAAGCCTTCTCACTTCAACCAACATTAGCAGCATTCGGGCCAGCAACACTCAAACCATTCCACTAGATGAGGTCTCAGATGAGGAATGGGAAGCTAATTGAGCATGGATACATACCTGTTTGGTTCATATTAAATCTGAGTGCGACTCAGACTGCTGCTGACCTTTTTTAGCCCCTGAAATATGCTGCCACCTAAATAATCTGAAAGCATTAGTGTAACACTCCTACTTGCACTGTTTCAACTGCAGCTAGTGCCACTAATCTGACAATCATGCACACCAAGTTAGAACCTCAAACAGGAGCCTTTCATTCTAACTACTCCATTCATGTTTACATACATCTCGCAGAACTACTCACTATTTCCTTGCATACATTGCAGTCTGTCTTCACTCAAACTCTGGAACTTTTAACATGTGTGTGCTGATTTATCATTTGAGCAACCAATTTTTAAAATAGCTAGTGCATCTTTTGGCAGTAATGCACAACGCAACATGTTTAAGGACTGTATTGACTAATAAACATATCAAAAGAATGAGGAAATTGTAATTCGAAAAAGAATGATTTTGAAGTCTTAACTTTTCAGTGTTTCAAAAATCTGTGATTAAATCTTTCATTGGCTTGAATATTTAATAATGGAATCAGTACATGTTTACTATTCTCATCCAGGTCCAATCAGTGTCAAGCTGGAGTCTGATTATATGATAGAGCATGAGTTTCATAATTTTTCAGTTTGCCAAGAGTAGCTGCTAGTTTCTTTGAACCTTAGAATGGAGATGCACATCCATCAGTTGGTTGTTAAGGATTGGGAGTTAAGCCATTTTCAGCCATTATGGGTGTGATGTAATATATTGTCTGTAACAGATTCTATGCAGCCAGTGAGCAGGAAACAGAATCCAAAGAAACTTATTTTGGTCATTTTTTCCCCTCCCTTACATATTTGTATTAGTTTATTTTCCCTGAAAGCCTTTAACTTTTGGATACAGACACCATGCCCTCTACAATTACCAATAAAGTCTTTGAAGTGTGCCGTTTGTGTTCTGTTTATTCAGACAAACCTTTATTGCATTACATTGTTAAATAAGGCAAAACTGCTTTGTTTCTCTTTAAACACAGAAAAATCAACTTTTAAATATCATAAAATATGACCTAAAAGCTGCTGCATTCATGTTGGGATAAAAACAGAACATTTGGGAGAAAGAAAAAAAAAATCTATGAAGACAGCACAACGGAATGCAATCCAAAATGCACTAAGATGCTTCAGGTGTATCAGCCAATCAGAGTGCAGCCTGAGGTGAAGGGATTCGGTCAGGTTCAGCACTGTCAAACCAAGATGGAAAAACAGTACAACATATACAACAGACAAGTCCAACAGAATGCATACGTGTTTTAGTTGTAGCTGGGACATTTACTGCTCATCCTTTCAGGAGATGGCAGGTCCACCATGATGGACAAATGTGTGGGCTCAGTGTGATGCAGTCTAGATATCATGCGCCTGCTTTTCAATCTTGGATTTCAAATGCTCCTTGTATGCCAGGATATCCTTATTCCACTTTGTAATGGTTTGATTCTCACACACCCAGATCTCCTGAGCTACCTGAAGGAGCAAAAATATATTAGAATGGGGAAAAGCTACAACCAGTTGACTCACTGCCAATAATACATTGAATTGATCAAGATGTTAGCACCAAGTACATACCTGCTGAATTAGCCTGAAGTCGTGGCTAACTAGCATCATACCACCCTCAAACTCATTGACTGCTTCTGCCAGTGCATCAATAGTCTCGATATCCAGGTGATTGGTAGGCTCATCAAGGAAGAGCATGTGAGGGTTCTGCCATGCCAGCCAGGCAAAACAGACACGGCATTTCTGACCATCTGACAGGTTCCTGATTGGACTGACCTGTGAGAGTTCAAGTGTCATTCCAAGAATCGTTTCCAGGTATTTGCAAATGAGGAAGAAAAAGAAACACACACCACACACACTTTTATAATTTCTTTTTTAGTTGTACCTGCTGTTTTCCTGTCAGTCCATAGCGACCAATGATCTTCCTCATCTCCTCCTTTTCTTTTATCTCAGGGAAACACTTCATCATGTACTCCAAAGGAGACAGGTCAAGCTCTAACTGCTCTGTCAGATGCTGTAAAATCAGATAGGTGGGATGTTAGCGAATTTAATCCTCGTTATCACAAGTGGTCAAATAGGATGCCACTAACAACCTCAGTTTTACCTGATGATATCTGCCAATCTTGACATGAGAATGTTTGCGGATCATGCCATCAGTAGGGAGGAGCTACACAGCGGGGGGGAAGAGACAGCCTTAAGACACAGGTACTTTAAAGCTGTTTGATAATTGTGAAGATATTGTACAGACCTCTCCCATGAGCAGCTTCAGCAGTGTGGATTTCCCTGCACCATTGGGTCCCACCAGAGCCACCCGAGTATCCAAGTCAATACCAAACTCAAGATCTTTATATATGTGTGGCTGCAGGGAATCAAAACACTGATAAGTCTTGTCATCAAAATAAGCAAACTCTTAACATTTTAACTTTACTTACTGTGTTTTCATTGTACTTGAAGCTCACATTCTGAACCATGATAACAGGAGGAGGAATCTTCCCACAGGGAGGAAAATAAAATGACAGAGTCTGGAAGAAACCAAGTTAATGTCACAATAGTGCAATTGACACTTTATTAAAATGCAGTTGTTTGGCTGTTAATGATTTAAGCCATAAGTTTCCAGCTCATCAGTAAACCACCATGAGTCTGTACCTTGTCATTCACAACTTTTTCAGTCAAGCCTGAAGCCACCATCTTCTGTAATGTTTTCTCTTTGCTCTGAGCCTGTCGTGCCAACTTTGCAGAGCCGTGACCAAACCTGGCTATGTAATTCTAGAGACAGGAACAAATAATACGGGTTAATTAATAATTATTTTACCACTAACATTATGGTTTGTTTATAGACAAAAAAAAAAAACAAAACTCAATTGTGAGTCACTCAGGACTACAAAAACTAAAGTGACATATCAAAAACCTAACAAAAAAAGTATTCATTTCCTATGACTGAGAATTGTTTTTAAAGAAGCCTGAAACAATGACAACTTTTAAAATTAATATCAACAAGCAATTGTGATCCAACCTTTTCACACCCAATGACACTTCAAGTTTTAAGTCTGGTTTTTTGAGGTAGTGCACAGACTTTCTAAAATTCTCCATGGAAAACTTGAAGGTCATGAACATCAACTTATTTTAAAACCTCCGATTGGGTGCAGTAAAGATGTCACCACATCGTGACATTTACCTTCATGTGTGCTATCTGGTCCTGCTCCCAGTTGAAGCGCTTCATCTGGTTCTCTTCCAGCTCTTCTCTGGTCTTCACGTACTGGTCATAGTTACCCTTAACAAATATAGATTTGCATGGTCATCCAACAGCCACGACACAATTAGCAACAGCCCAGTCCCAGTCTCTTTATTTAGCAGTATTAAGTCACATATGGCCCAGTTCATTTAAGGTATTCTTGAGTGCATTCCCCCTTCAGGCACTCAGCATCTTAATTTTCTGTGGTTTAAGACAAAAGTTATTATTACCGTGTAGTATTTCAGTTTTCTCTGATGCAGGTGGATGATGTTGGTGCACACACTCCATTCAAAAAGTCTTGCGAGTGTGAGATGAGCACAAGGATTCGCTTGAACCTATCAAGAACCATCAGGTGGATCAGTTTGCATAAGTGATATCGTTTTGAACTGTCAAACGACTGAGGGAGGCTGTGAACTTACGATTTGAGCTCCTCCTCAAGCCATACACAAGCATCCAGGTCCAAGTGGTTAGTTGGCTCATCAAGCAACAGCATGAAAGGCTTGATGAAAAGAGCTCTAAGGAATTATAGCATTTAAACACCAGTACATGTAATTAGTGATGGTTGTTTAAAGAAAAAAAAAAAAATCTCGGCATTACTGTGTATTGAGAATCATAGTTGAAAGCAAAAAAGATTAAACACAATCAAAAAGATGCTGCAAGATGCAGTTATGAATCAGCACATTTTTACTCAAGTAAAAGTTTAAGTCTTGCCTGCTGGAGCTTCCAATACAAAATATAATTTGCTCAGTAAATAGCCCCCCAATTTAAACTTAAGCAAAAAAAAAAAAAAAAATTATTTCTAGCAAGTCAACTTTGCTCTCTCCCTTTACCTGGCTAGAGCAACACGCATCCTCCATCCTCCACTGAAGTCTTTCAGTTTCTTCTGCTGCATAGCAGTGGTGAAACCCAAACCATGGAGGATCCGAGAGGCTCGCATCTCTGCCTTGTCTGCATCCAGCTCTTCAAGACGCTCATACAGCTCCATCAGCTTCTCACACTCAGCTTTATTGGGGTACAATAAAGGGCAGTTACTTTTGGCTTCAGTCATCCCAAAAACACCTTTGTATGCCAAGTCTCAAATATCTGCTTTTGAGGTTGGCTTTAATCAAAAGATTAAACATTTTTTTTCAGTTTTGTTGTACTTTTGCCAATCAAGTCATCTTAAATACTCAATATCCCATTTACACTGGACGTCTCAACCTCTACAACTTAAACTCTCATTTAGAAATATGCAGCACTTAATTCTTACTTGAATGTTCCTCACTTTCAGATTGCTTTAGATAATTTGGTTGATTTAAATAAAAACATCTGCTAAATTACTTTAATTTATATTCCTTGCTCGTTTATATTATCCATGTTGCTGCCTTTACTCAACTCCCCTTGTTGAGTTTGCGCTACATAATCCCATTCAACTCACAGTCTTCATGGGCAAGTCTCTCTGCCTCCTTCTCCAGCATTATCCTCTGTTCATCCACTTCCATGACACACTGCAGAGACGTCTTATCGCTGGGGGCCATCTCCCGGGTCAAGTGGTAAATATCGATGTGCTCTGGAATGGGAATCTCACGGTGTCCAATAGCTGACAACAACATGGATTTTCCTGGCAGAGGGAAGCATGTTGGAACATTATTTCCTGAATGCCTGATCAGAAGAAATAAACACTTGGCAGGAAATGGATGACAATGAAGGAGGGTGTTTAATCAACCGCTATTATGGAAGTTATGTCATTACTTTCTGTAAAGGGAGGGGCACTTACCTGTCCCATTAAGACCAATGAGGCCATAGCGTCTGCCTGAATTGAGCTCCAGACTGGTGTCTGCTAACAGTTCTTGACCATGAAAGGTGAGCGACAGGCTGCTAATGTGGACATCAGTGCTGTTGGGATGGGAGGCGAGAACTCCGGTCACTGCCCGTGCTTCCGTCTTTCGGAGCTCAAATTCATCCAGCTCCTTTGTCAAACTGGCAACACCTTTTACAAAAAAAAGAAACCCAGGTCTACAGTCAGTTATAAAATTTTGGATAGATAAGACACCATAGTACAGGATCAGGCTTGGAATACTGATATAGAGCCAGCAACCAGAGAGCAGATTAAGTGTGATGAGGGTTCCTCTTACCATTGCTTACTGCTCCATTTTGTTGGGTCTCTGGTTGTTCAGTGTCCCCATTTACTTCGTCAGTTTTCTTGGTGCGCTGGCGAGCTTTGGCAGCCTCCTTTTTCTTTGCTGCCTTCTTTTTAGCCAAATCTGACGGCATGGTTTCGCGCGGCTTCTAAATGGTGGAAAATAAAGACAAGAATCACCCTTTTCCTCCCGACATGTCAGAAATCTCATAGATGGCAGATTCTCCGCAGATCCAGAATTTCAAACCGCTGGGGTCAATGGTAATACACCACATTCTTGTGAGGGAATAAAATGACTAACCGCTTACATAAAGGAGGAAGCCCGACCACGCTTGCCGGCTCACCATAATGCCGGTATTTTTTTACCTGAAGTGTGGTCGATGTATACGGACTAAAGTTTCCTTATTAGGCACAACGTAACCAATGACACCGCTTTAAACTGTATGATAATGGTGAGAATGTCACTCAGGACCGCATATAGTTCCCTTAAATTCCACCTGCTCACACGTTTAAATTCTTTATAGTCTAACGGCTGATTAGCTTAGCTAGTGGCCGGGATCAGAGAAAGCCGTTAAAACAGCCGATACAATTTATCTCCAACGGGTGGATTAGCCAACGGCTGTACCCACAGAGTCCCGTTAGTTCGTTGATTCAGAATGTCAGCAACAAGAAGGGAAGGATGACTATTTTAACGGGAAAAAACTCGACAGCAAAGCTAACAGCGTTAGCGACTGCTGACAGGCCCGGCGGGCTAAAGCTAACTTGAGGGAAGGCCCAACAATCTACGACAAAGTCCAAAATGCGGCAAACGAGTGTTTCTCAACCCGGCGGTTCTCGTAACGACGGCCATCGTAAATTAACCGTTGAAGTCATAGTTGTCAGACACCGACAGCGACATTTTTACCTAGATATTGTACAGCTTGTCTCCGGAGCACACCGACGTCTCGTGCCCACTTTTTTGCCGGGTGGATGTAGCCGCTCGCCAAACCGCCAGACGGACCATATATGGTGATGGAGGGCGGCGTCAATAAAAATCCCCTCCTCTTCTCCTGGGACTGCAGTAAATTACTGTTTTTTTGCCTGTACTGCTAACAAATTTCAAATGGAATTATTTTAAATATTTTATTCGTTGATTTAAAGTGAAAAATAATAATAATTACAATTATAATAATGAATAAAAAAATCAACCGACATTTCAATGTAAAACACTGATGTTAAAATCACATTCATAGGATTTCTAAAATCACCGCTTCCACGCTACTTGGCGAGGATCATTATGTTTATATGACTCCACGTTGAGCGTAATAACATAAATTTGACCCGTCGTGGTTGTAGTTTTGGAAAGTTCTGTTTTTTTTTGTTTTTTTTTTTGTTTGTTTTTGTTTTTTAATTGAACAACCCTTATCGCTGAGCAGCATACAGGTCTGCTGATAACGTGGATAAGCGAGCAGAGATGATGTTGCAGCAGCAGCAGTAGTGGAGTCAGTCAGCGATGATGAGGCTGGAAACGATGACAGAGGGACGCTGTCTGTGCATGTCGAGTGCTGCACGCAATTTTTGAGGAAGTCAAGAAACTGACGACATGTCCATGGCTGTTTTTGGAGCCTCTTTTTGTGCCGTTTAAGGAAAAAAAATATTTTGAATGGGATTTATACCTTCTTCTCAGTGTTCGTGGACCGTCGTGTTTGCACTAAAACAACGGACGCGGTGTTAGCCTGCTAGCTTGCTCTTTTGATGTTTCTTTCTCCGATACGTTATAGACGTTATAAATTTACGATGCAGTGACAAAGTTTGGACAATTTTCTTCGATTAAAAAAAAAAAGAAAAAGCCTTAAGCTATTAACCCGAACTCACATGGTTAACTCCAGTGTCCGGCAACATTAGTTAGCTGACTTTGAGTGTAGCTATTAGCATTAATGCTAGCCAAAAATTGTAAAGCTAATTAACGTTTCATTTGTTTAAAAGGGAGTAACAAAACACACTGTACTCGTCAATGATTAACCTAATCAGCTGAGATTGCTGGCCAATAGTTAGCTCGTTAACGATGTTAAGCTATTTTCATTTAAATGTTCTTTTAAATAGACGAAGTTGTTCATACTGCAGAATTCATTTATCGTCAGCAACTGCGTTATTAAAACTTCCAATATTTGAGGTAAAAACAATTTTTTTTCCAATCTAAGTTTTGCTGCATTGGTTAGAACTATCAAATTGAGTGAGATCAAGCAGAATAAATATACATATGTATTTAATACATGAGTGTTTTTAGCGAACAAACTTCCTATTTTTTCTGTATATTTTGCTAAAATGTATTAGGTTGGGGCCGACGCATTGGTCTAGCAACTGCTGTCATTTTTTTTCTTTCCTCCCCCCCTTTTCATCCTACACTCCTTCAGTGTGGGTCATAACTGCCAGGCATGCGTCTCTCCTCGGTTCTGGCCCTGTTCAGGCCTGCTTTACCCCTGATCCTCGGGCTGTCTCTGGGATGCAGTCTCAGTCTTTTGATGGTGTCCTGGACACAAGGGGACACGGACGACCCCTGCAGAGATGACCTGGGGAAGGCTAAGCTCTTTCTGGGCAGAAAGGATACCCAGAGAGACACAGGTGTGACTGCAGATGAAGACTTCCAGCCACGTATAGTGCCCTATCACAAAGACCCAAACAAGCCACACAAGAAAGTCCTCAGGTGAGTGTGGAGGGCCTTTTTCACTCCCTGTTTGATAAAGAATCAGCACTTGTTAATGCCCTTGAAATTATTTTTGCTCTGTAAAGCACTGTGTTTCATTTCTGCTTGATATGAGTTGAGTTTAGAAAGGTAACAGGCTTATACTGAATGGGGTACACACTTTAAAGTGGCTGGTCCAGATTTTCAAAGTCATGGCCAGAAATATTAGTAGTGATATAGTGATATTTTAATTTCCATTACATACTGAAAAATCTTTATAAACATTCTGCAAGTTGGCAAATACATTACTTTGGTTAACATTTTTACGGTATTGACCATTCTCCCTTTAATATTTATGCTGTTTTCTTTGTACATGCTGTACATATATTTCTGATCATTAGAGATCCATTCTTGCTGTATTAAGCCCTGAGCTGACCACAGTTTGTAGTTTTCTGCTTGTTCACCTGCTTGTTAAGGACTGACCACAGGATCTCATGGGATTAAGACCCGGGGAGCTTCTTGGCTGCAGATCCAAGATTTCAGTGTTGTGATTCTTCGAGTCACTAAACCAGTTTTGCCTTCTGCCAAGTTACTTCATCATGGTGGAAAATGCATGGTTCATTACCACATTACTCCTGGAATGTTGGGATGAGTGACTCATGATAGATGTTTTGATACTGGTCTTTTATTTATGACAGTGTTTTTGGGGTAGAATTGTAAGTAAACCCACATCTTAAAAGAGAAGCAACTCAAGACATGGATGGTCTCTGGATGTTTCACTATTGCCATGATACAGGTCTCATGGTAGTATTCACATTATCTTCTGTGGACAATTGATTTTCCACAATTCCCCCAACAGCTGTAAAGGTGCGTCATTGGAGAAAATAACTGCTTGAGTTCTTTACTGTCCAGTTTTTGTATTTCCTGCATGTCCAGGATAATTTTGTTGGAAAGAAGCAGCTTCTTTGCTGCATTTCTTGATACCAGACCTTTGTCCAAGTCTTGGCCTCACTGTGAGTGCAGATGCATTCACACCCACCAGCTGCTCATGTGGACCAAGCTCTGCAATTGTGGTGGCACAGTTTCTGAGCCAAGTCCTCGTAGGGAAGTGTCCTGGTTCTTTCTGGACACTTAGTGGTCCTGTGGTTTTCTTCAGAACGGTTGCACCTCTTCCTTTGAAGCTTTCGATGATTATGTAACTGATACCACAGTAATTGGGTTTTTGTTCTTTAGTAGTTCTTTAGTAGAATTTTATGCCAGTGAAGCTCTTTCCAATGTTTTAAAGTACATCTCTTCACTTTATCTGACAATGTACCACAAACGCTGAAACAGAAAAAACACAAAATTTGTATCATTCCCAAAGCTTCTGGACATGATTATAGATGTAGAGACCAAACCTGTTGAGTCATTCATGTCTGAATATCAGATTACTTTGTGTTGTAAAAGACGGATGTTACAACATTGTGTTAGCAGAACACTGTTGCAATCTGCAGTTTCAGTCGTTAGAATTTGTTCCCTTCATTGAGCATCTACAAATGTGCGTGTTGTTGTTCTCATTCTTGACTCTTTTTTTTTTTTTCCCCCTTTAATCTTCTCCAGAACTCGATACATTCACACCGAATTGGGCATCAGAGAGCGACTGCTGGTGGGTGTGCTAACCTCTCGGGCCACGCTCAACACACTGGCTGTGGCGGTGAACCGAACAGTTGCGCACCACTTCCACCGGACCTTTTTCTTCACAGGCCTGCGCAGCCCCAAAGTCCCGCACGGCATGACTGTGGTCGCCCACGGTGACGACCGGCCAGTGTGGCTCATGTACGAGACAGTTCGCCACCTGCATCAGCACTATGGCTCCGACTATGACTGGTTCCTGTTAGCCCAGGATGACACTTACATGCAGGCGGAGCGTCTTTCAGAGCTTGTGGGCCACCTTAGTGCGGGTCAGGACCTGTACATGGGAAGGGCCGAGGAGTTCATCGGAGGGGAGGAGAAGGCGCGTTACTGTCACGGGGGCTACGGCTATCTGCTATCCCGCAGTTTGTTGGCCCGTCTGCAGCCGCATCTTGACGTCTGCCGTAATGACATCCTCAGCGTGAGACCCGATGAGTGGCTGGGCCGCTGCATTATTGACTACCTGGGTCTGAGTTGCGTAGAGGTGCATCAGGTAACAACACAGACTACTGGATTGACACAAAATGCACTGAAACTGTAAAGTCAGTTTTCATACGGTTCTTTTGGAATTATTTTCACTTGTTTAATTATCATTTCCATTGTCACTGTCTGTGTGATTCACAGGGGATGACGTACCGTTACTTTGAGCTTGGAAAAAATGCAGATCCAGAGCGCGAAGACAGCGCCGAGTTTAAAAATGCCTTCACAGTTCATCCTGTGTCAGAACCAAATATCATGTATCGACTGCACAAACGTTTCAGCCACATTGAGCTTGAATGGACTTACCAGCAGATTCAGCAGCTACAGGTTGGTTATACTACTTTTTTGTTTTTGTTTTTGTAGCTCTGGTGGCTTTTATTGACAGGGTAGAGATGGGACAGGGCAGAGAGAGTGGGGAGGGCTACAGGCCAGGAGTTGAACCCCCAGCCCATGCTGCAGGAGGACTGTAGCCTCTGTACATGGGCTGCCCACCCAAACCACTGAGCCATCCAGGAGCCCATACCTTTTAACAGTTAGACAATTGTGTGCTTGTTTCATACTTCATGGGACTGTGTGAAAGTATGCAGTTTGTTCTCCACTCCACCCTAACCACTTTATGTGCCAAGGCAGAAATTCCTCACCACTGTAATATTCATGTATGCAAAAAAGCCAAGACATGGGATTGTGGGTTTTTTATTTGGGGCATGAGGTATTACATTCCAGTGTTATGTAATCCTCAGCATGAGCTCCATGAAAACTTTTTTGTATCTTTTTTTATATCTTTTTTGTCTTTGCTTTGAATATTACATAAACAACATCAATTAAACGTCTTTTTCACAGTTAAGACAGTCTTTTTCATCAGATTTTTCTATTTGACAGACCTTTCATCCATTTATTTTATGTGTGTGTACTCATCAGATGCAGATCGGTAACCTGAGCGACCTGACACCAGAGGGTAAAGCTGGGGTCACATGGCCTGTAGGAATCAATCCCCCTTTCAAACCCAAGACCCGCTTTGAAGTCATAAACTGGGATTACTTCACAGAAGAGCATATTTACTCCTGCGTCGACAGCTCACCTAAGTGTGAGATGAGAGGGGCTGACCGAGCTGACGTCAGTGCAATACTAGAAATCGCAGTTGAGCGATTGAACGAGCGCTACCAGCCACAGCTTCGCTTCCGCAAGCGACGTCTCCTGAACGGATACCGGCGCTTTGATCCCACACGTGGTATGGAGTACATACTAGACCTTGCATTGGAGGCCTTCACCCAGAAAGGCCACAGCCAGGTCATCGCCAAACGTGTCAACCTGTTGCGACCTCTCAGTGCAGTTGAGATTATCCCCATGCCTTACGTGACGGAGGCAACAAGGGTTCAGGTCATCCTGCCTGTTACAGTCCAAGACCAGGACTACGTTGGTAACTTCCTCGACATGTACGTGATGAACACCCTAGACACCCACGATAACGTTTTACTGACCTTCTTGTTCATCTACGATCCGTTTGATGCCCAGCGGGTGAGCCAGACCGACGTTTTCGCCGGCATCAAAGCCATGATCGGGGAAGTTGAGAAACGTTATGGAGATGTGAAGATCCCTTGGATTAGCGTTAAAACTGAGGTGCCTTCACAGGTCAAGCTGATGGACATCATCTCTAAGAAACACCCCGTGGACACGCTGTTTTTCCTGGCCAGCGTTTGGACAGAGGTCAACGCCGACTTCCTGAATCGCTGCAGGATGAACGCCATTAGCAACTGGCAGGTTTTCTTCCCCATTCACTTCCAGGAATTCAACCCTGCTGTCATTTACCGCGACCAGCAGCCCTCCGCCTCCTCCTTCGCCTCTGAGTCGCTGCGAGACGGCCACTTTGACCGACACATATTTGAGGAAGCTTGCTTTTACAATGCAGACTACATGAGCGCTCGGACCAAGATGGCGGCTGATATTTTAGACAACGAGGAGCTGTTGGAAAGCATGGACGTATATGACATATTTGTGCGTTACTCAGGGCTGCACGTCTTCAGAGCAGTGGAGCCTGCACTGATCCAGAAATATGTGCGGCGAGCCTGTAACCCTCGGTTCAGCGAAGACATTTATCACCGCTGCGTCCTCAGCAACCTGGAGAGTCTGGGGTCGCGCTCGCATCTAGCAATGGCTCTGTTCGAGCAAGAGCAGGCCAACAGCACATAGAAGACAGGACTGTAGAACCCAGAGCGTGCTGAAACCTCAAAACATGACTGGACTAAAAGATGCAGAAGCAGAAATCCATTTTCTTAATTCTTATACTGACATTTCTGGTCTTTTACAGGATGGAAAAAAATGTCAAGATCAATCAGTTACAGAAAAAGACAGTTTCAGCAGAGCAGATGTGCTCGTTCTTCAGCTTGCATCCTGCAGCTGGAAATCTTGCTTGGTATGGGACCTTTCGACTTCTAAATCTGTAACTTTAAATGTTTCATGCTCAGACGGTGACAAATTATGAGTCACGGAGGTGTCTCTCCCTGAGCAGACAAGTGGAGGAGCTGTTACCTATATTCTTACTGTTGATGTTGTCTCACAGGAGGTGAGCTACGATATTTATATTCCCAATTTTTAACAAGATGTCAGAGTGTCTGTTGTAATAAATGAACAAAGGCCTTGATTGTTAATAATTAATTTAAAGAACTTGAGGCAGGTCTTCCTTGTGAAGATGTTAAAAAAAACAACTGAAAACTCGCTGTAGCCATTGGCTGCATTTTCTTTAAGAAATGTTCCTTTTTAAAAAGAAGAATTAAAAAGTGATGTTCCCACTCAGTTGCTTCTGCTTTCATATTTCTAAAAGTTCTTGTTTCAGTCTCATTACAGAAATATTAACTGCTTGTATTTATGGAGATATGTTATGGGCTCAACAGAGCTGAAGACCAAGTGTTTTGTGGTCAGTCCTGCTGGCATTTCAGATTCAGACTAATGCATCTTATGCTCCTTTCTATTTGCCTAAAAGCTGTGGTTAAGCGCCTGGAGGCAGTGAACAGTTTGTTCCTAAGCAGCATGTCCCGCCTCATCTCTCCTCACATTAACTCAGCAAATACCCCCCCCCCCTGCCAGGGCCTCCCTGAGTTCTGCACACGTATATCTTAGGGGGGAGAGGATTGAACCCGGTGCCCAGAGGGAGGGTTAAGTCTTCGCTAGCCAAGGTGCATCCCAGCATACCCTAAACGGCGAGACGGAAGAAACGAGCTCAATGCCTTACTTCATGCTGTGTCCTCGCTGCTGGGGTAAGACGATTTTCGCCGAGGCCCCCCCTAACCTCCCTCGCCCACAAAGCGCCTCCATGTGAGGGTTTGTGTGCTCAGGAGAATAGTGCAGTAGGAGAGTGAAAGAAACTCTTTCTGAGGTGGGAGCAGGGCTGCAGTCCACACTGGGACGGAAGGCCTCCATCTGGTTCCTCGTGGTGAGGTCACTGAACAATAAAGTGCCTGTCTGCTACCTGAAGATCACGTCGCTCACACAAGAAACGTTAACCCACCGACGAGTTGGGAAACGCAAAATCAACATTTTGCAGCAGAGTATGAGAGTGCTCTTTTAGTCTGCTTTTTTATGGTTACACGGCTAGTAGCATAAATCTGAAAAACCCATGGCAAACGCAGTCTACAACTTAGAAGTAATAAGCATGACCGCATGTCAAGATTATGTGTTTTGATCGGTCAGTTGAAAAGGAACATCAAGTTACATTATAAGGCTTTGTCATCATCAGGTTGTGAAGTGTGTATGTGAATGCTTTGCTCTATTCTTTTTGAAGTTGACCCTATTATTCTGATTTACTTTAGAGGTCCTTGCAAATCCAAGAAGATGCCAAAGGTTTGACAAGAAATGGAAAAAACTGTCAAATAAACTCAGAGGCACCTCGTTAGATCTCTTATGTAGCCAACATGCAGCTTGGTAAAGGTAGTGCTGCATACTGGAGGTTGTGGTCTAACTGGTCCTCTAATTGTTAATAAAATAGCTAATGTGCCCCACCACATGCCAAAGACGCTGAATCCCATAGTGCTGTGGTCCCAAGCCTGGGTTAAGGAGGAGAGTCTTCAGAATTACATCCAAATCATAACCATCCCAAATCAACATTTGACCATACACCTACACACACATGCATATGTGTGTGTAGGTGTATTGTTTCTTTTAAGATGGAATTTAATTTATTTAATTTAAAATGAATATCCTTTTAAATATTATACATATATATATATATATATATATATATATATATATATATATATATATATAGTATCAATATACAAGATTGTGGTTATTTTTATTTGCATTTTTTTTACAGGTAATTTTCTGCCACATCCAACCATGTGTAGCCTTGGGAGTGCAAACTTAAATTTGATTAAAACAAAAAAAAAAAAAAAAATGTACAAGTGGGCTTTGAAAGAAAAAAAAAAAAAAAGGCCAGTTCAGATATTTTGTAGCTTTGCCGTCCATCCTCATTTTTTTCCCACTCTGATACAAATGGTTGTTTGGACTTTGAGTCCTAGATTTCCATATCAAGGACACTGAACAACCCGCTGCTGGACGTCACTGGACAGGCGTATCAACAAGAGGGCACGTGATGGAACCAGAATAGTACCAACAAAAACAACATCCAAAATGGTGTGAAGCAGAAGCGACAGTGAATGACTGTTTTTTGCCGTAACAACTTCCCCAAGTGTTATCAGTAATTTTGTTGCCATTTTATTCTATTTTAATTTTTTAAGTGGCTCTTCGAACTCTATTGGATGACTAATCGTATAAGGCCCGCCCCCCCTCCAGTCTGATTGGTTCAATCTGTTCTGGTCGGGCGGAAGTGGGAGGGACATTGGATCGATTTCAGAAGAGAGAATATTGCAGTGAATTGATGTGTCTTGGCAGGTTTGATATTTTATTGTTTTAAAACACTTTTGGCTTCGTAGCTGACAAATGTCCCAATGACATGCGCGCAACGGATCTTTTAAGACAGTACAAGAATATAACTGTCTCCTATAGGTAACATAATCTGTAAACAGCTTTTCTAAATTACCATTTATTAAACTTTAATAAGTTGTGTCTCTTAAATCAGTCACCATCCATAAGTGGTTGCAATATTTATGCTCTTTTAATCATGCAGACTCCACTTTCACCTAAAGAAGGAAAGAAACAGAATCTTTGGGAAACATACTGCTTTAAAGAAATATATATGTAAGGGATTTATAAGTGATGCTGCTTTTAGGGTATCAGTTTACTGGACTAATGTGTTGTGGGGCTTATATATAAACTTAATTACTGTGCAATGAAGATGGAAAAAAAATACACTTCAGATATCATGGCATTTACAAACTTTGGCAAGCGCTTCTTTATTTACATCCAGACTGTCTTGCAGTGTCACAGCTGTTTTCCCTTTTTTTTTTTTTTTTTTTTTTCCTTTTTTAATTTTCTGTAATACATAATCACCAAACCCTTTACAGATATACAGTACAGTATTGCGTATACTATAATCTGATCGGTGACCCTCAGTGTAAACAGAGAGAAAGAGCAGCTCCCACTCTTTAGAAACACATGCAAGGATTGAGACAAACATGTTCAACAGTGTGCCAGGCTTTAGTAACAGAAGACACCAGTAAATAATGAGAGATTTTGACAATGAGCTGCTCAAAGCTGAGGAGTCGCAGCTCCAGTTTCGTCCACAAGAGGGTGCTAGTAATTCATCGACAACAGTATGAATGCCCTGGCCTTAAAGTAAATTCACTCCAGGTCAGACACAGGACCAAGACAATACCTATGACTACAATTTCTCCTCTACAGAGTGCAGTTAATATAACTTAGTCCTAATAACAAAAACACAGCTCAGAAAGAGAATCATACCTACAGTTATTTGCTGGTAGGGCACGTCATTTTTGGCAAAAAAAAGTTTCCAGAAGGCATTTCAACAAATGTGCGCTCGTCACACCCACCACCATGCCAGCTTTTTATATTTACAGATACTGTCTCATCAGATGTACTTATTATTGTCCGTTGAGCATGCATAGGTCATTGTGAAATCACTTTTTGTGTACGCTGGGATAATAAACAGAGACTCCACCCCATGATGAAGGGAGCCCCAACAAAGAGTTACAGCACAGTGCAAAGAAACCCTGAAAGGGTCCCAATCTTGAAACAGCTGAGACGAGAATCTCCATCTGACAGTACAACATATACAAACAAGTCAAGTGTCATTTAAAAAAAGGTGTAAAATGAGACTGGTGCAGATAATATATGTTACAACTACTGAGACAGAGGGAGGGAGGTCGCTCTTCTTTTTTTTTTTTTTTTTTGTAGCTCCCACAACAGACACGGGATGGACCTAAAATAAACCATCCCAAAACCAAGATAGTACACAGAGGAACATTAACATTCCTGCTCTTCTAATTCAAAACTCATGGAGCTCCCATACAGCAACATGTAACCCCCCCCCTCCCCCCTCCAAACAAACACACAGATAGTCTGTTGTATACTGTACAGCTGGCCCTCTTCAGGGGACAAGAACATATTTACATTCACATCTCTAGAAAAAAAAAAAAAAAAAGTGTGTAACATTTAAAAAAAATGCAGAAACGGACAAAAACTCTTGAAGCTTGAGCTTGAATGTTCATTGAAGTAACATTTGAAATGTCATCAAAAGCATTTGTGAGTAAATCCTGTCTTAGATTTTTTTTTTTTTTTTTTTTTTTAAAGCCCAGCTCTTTATTTTTGTCCGTTTCTACTTCAGTGATCACGTTCACTTCTTGTTGCTGTAACCTTTGGTAACACCTTCAGAACATTAACTTCCAAAATACCACACGAGAAAAAGAGGCAGTGAGTGACAAATCAGTCGACAAGGCCAGACATTTAGAGGTGCATTTGTTTCTGTGTTCTGATTAAGGGAAAAAAAAAAAGTCGTCATGATCAGCAATACTTATCTCTCCTTCGGTAAAACGTCACTTGAGACAGACAACGTGATAATACTTTAGCTTAAAAGTCTTTTTCCTGCCACGTGAACTTCCACATTGAAACTGACTGAAATCCATTCCTCTGGTTTAGAGACGGCGTCGATCCTCAGCAGTTCAACAAAAGCTGCACATTGTAATCTCAGCTTTGCTGGTGTAATTAACCTTTCAAAAAAATGCTCCTAAAGAGGACAAAAAAAAAAAAAAAAAGCACACGGACTAGAAGTCGCACTACTCACAACAATAAAGGGAAAAAAAAAGCAAAACAAAATGTGAAGACTCATCCACACAGCACTGCAAGGACTGACGGCGAGGCCGAGTTACTGCATGAACATTTCTGAGTCCAGAAGCATCGCGGTGCGTGAGCAGCCAGTTTCATCCTGACACGTGGAGAAAGAGCCGTTTCCTAACGATATATTTACAGAGGCGATCCTCTAAAGGGGTGACAGCCCAGCCATGGTTCTGCATGAATGAAGTGGATACGTGCAGCACAGCGATGACGCCACGCTCCCATGCAGCCGCATCGCTGCTGTCGTGGGAAAAACCTCCTCAATTTCGTCCTCATTTGACTTCAAACCACCGGGATGAAGATGAAGGTGAAGACTTCTTTTGTTTAGTTGATTCTTTTCAAGGTTCAACATGTCGCCACCCTTCAGTGATGACACACACGCACATGCTCACACACAAACGCACACACAATGAGCTCTGAAATCTGCTTCAGAAATCCAGAAGGGTCGTCCACCCTCCTCTGCTTAGGTGTTGCGGACTGCTAAAGCCTGTTCCAGCTCCTGCCTCCTCTGCTGGATCTGTCAGAGGGAGAGGACAGGTAAAACTGTGATTGCTGTCATGTGGACAAAAACAAAAGGGGACTTTATTTATTTAGTTTATTCACCTTGCAGTAGAAATAACGGCTGACAGCCTCTTGGGACCAGGGTTCGTGGTAAAACGCCGCCCTCCTCTCCTCTTCAGGGGTTTCCAACCACGTCTGTCATTAACTGCAGGAAAGAACAATATACATATATTTATTTTAAAGGTGTTTGCTAGTTTTGGCTATTTTAAAGCTGAGAACTGCATGTGATTTACATCAGACAGTGCTGGAACATTTCAAATTATAGCCACTAGAGGGCACTCGTGAGGCTTTTGGGGGGGATCTATTTCTTTTTATGTTTTTGTTGTTTTAATGTAAGCATTGATTACAACATCCTATACAGCTGCTGATGAGTAAACGGTATATTCCTGATGACTATTCTCTCCGTACCTAAAAGTAATGACCACAAATGTCAGCAAATAAAACAATCAATCCTTCCTCTGCTCACTATTGAGTCCTTCCTGTCATTAATGTCTATCAGGAACCTAATTGCATGGATTCAAAAACAAGATTTTAAATAGAAAATTTCTGAGGCGTCATAAGTCTAACAAGGGTGTGTGTGTGTGTGTGTGTTACTATAAATAGTAGCACTGAACCTTAAGGTCTCGGCTCTGGGATTTGAGCCAGTCCTGGATGTAGCCCTTTGGATCTCTGGAGAAGCTGAGCATGAAGTCCCTCTGGATCTTCAGCTGGTTGATGGACTCAATGGTCTCGTGTATCTGGAAAGAGACGGATAGCGCAGAGCGATCAGAGCCGAAGCTCTCTTCAAGAAGATCTTTGCATGTGACAGCAGAGGACGGAGCCGAGCGGCTGGAGTCACCTGCCTCCGATCGACCCATTCGTCCGTCATTGATCGGGCTGCTCTGGCGATTAGATTTACAGGAATAAAGTTTGTATTGACGCGTGTTTTCCGTTGTGATATGTAGCTAAGAGACCGTAAAAGGGCAGAACATTTCTGGAAACTTTTTGTGGCTTTTTTTCTGCAGAATAGGATCCAAAAAAAAAAAAAAAAAAAACCCCACCAGAACCTAAAGCCCTCTGTGGACTGGTCTGATGAAACTGAATGGTTTTTTTTTTTTTCTATTGTATCTTATCTTTCGCCTTCCTTTAATAGTTTTTACAGTTTTACAGTTGCTTTGAAGTGAACGGATCAAGTTTTCAACACATCATTTGTCTGTTTTGCATCTCTAAAAGTAATGCCAGTGTTGACTCCGTATAAAACAAGACTGCATTTCTCTGAAGGTCATTGCGGTTTTCACAACAACAAGGCTTAAAAGATTAAACTTAGCCTGTGAGACAGGAATCTTTATCAAACATTAACAGCTCCAACATTTAACACAACCAGGTGTGGAAATCGCTGTAAGCAGCTTCAGATGTTTGTTTGTTTTTTTCCCGTTTTTCTGGTGTTCTTGCAGAGTTTCATTCACGCCGGCGTGACTCTCACCTTGTTGTCGAGCGAGGCGATTTCTTGCTGGTTGGCAGTGGACAGGAGGAAGCTGCTCATCTGGCTCTTCAGGGGGTCTTCCACCTCTACGTCGATGTCGTAGCATGCTGTCTTCTTCTGGTCGTTGGGATCCACGCTGGGAGGGAGTGGGGAAGGAAAAATATAAGAAAAAAAAAAGCAGTAAAATACAGATTCATGCAGAAGCTATAATGAAATTCATCTCTTGGTTTCTCTCTTTACATATTTTAAATGACCTACAATAAAAAAAAAGAAAAGAAAATGCTTGAACATAAATGTGGATGAATGTCAACAGTATGAAAATATTCACTGATTGCAAATAATGTTTGGTCCAAATCATCCGCAGTTGCCTTTGGCTCAGATTTAGTGTTGAGTGGGTGTTTAGTTAAGGTGACTGTGGTTCCCTAAACTCCGTCACATATTCACCAGACACGGCACCACTCTTTATTTTCTTTGGACCACACCTGGTCCTTTCTAATTCATGTTATAACCCACACCAACGCTGGCTCAAGACTTTAGGCTCACATCAGGCCCACGTGACACTCAATAGTGAACAAGAAAATTCACAATGAGAAATTCTTCCCGAGTATTTCAGTGAGAAGACAGGACTACCTGATCACATGGTTGATGACGATGGGGTCGGGGGGCAGCAGGAGGTTGGTGAGACGCTGAGGGATCTCAGAAAACTTCAGTCGGGGGCAGTCAAAAATCTGTTCCGAGAGGAAAAACAAAATATTTTAGAATATCCTTTGATTAAGACACGACAAACTGAAGCAAAAACACCTCAGTAGTAAAGAACTGTGTTGATGTCAAGTTGTACAAAATATCAAATGTTTGATGTGCGATGTTGATGAAAGGAAAGGTGTACAAGACGGTGGTGAGACCGGTGATGTTTTGGAGATTTTTTGGCACTAGTGGCCTTTATTGACAGTAAAGATAGACAGGAAGGGGGGACATGTAGCTTTGAAAGGTAATGATTTCTCCTTCACCGCTGTTCTACCACCAGAATGTGGTTTCACATATTCTTGCCAAAATAAGCCAAACCGTCCCTGAACCTTCTATACGACAGCACATGTTAATCCCAAACCTGCATATATCATTTACAGATGCTGCCTTCACAGATATCCAAGCTATGCGCGTCATGTGCTCTGATGGGCGCTCATACCATCACAGGACGCTGGATTTTTGTGATTTTTTTTTTTTTTTTTTATAACAGTGAGCTACTCTTTAGCCTGGAGGATGTAGAAATGCCTGAGCTCCAAAAGAATTTCACATTTTCCATCAGATCACAGAACAGTTTCTCACTTCACCTCAGTCCATTTTAAAGTGCTGGACCACTGAGAAGAGGCGAGATCATTTCTGTCCACAGTGGAGATTTTACCTGGCCTATTAATAATCCCATCTGTTTTTATTGAAGTCCTGCCCGATGCCCAAAGAGCACAGTCATTTCAGAAATTTCACTGAATCTTTTTAACAATATTTAGTCCCAGAGATGATGAAATGCTCCACATTTTTTGCAGTTCCATCTTGAGAAACATCATTCAAATTCTTACATTTTGCTTTTCAATTCAAATTTGAATGAACGATTAAATAAAAAATTTTGGTGCTTTTTCCTGGTGACATTTTGTTTTCACTAGGGATGCACGATAACTGTTTTTTAAAACCAATACTGATAACTGATAACTTTCAGCCCCTAAAGGCCGATACCGATAACCGATAACACACACATATACCTAAGATCATTACATCAATACTATGAACAAAACCAAAAACAGTTTTGACTCTTTAAATGAACAGATATTTATTTTTTCCAATGAAAAACTATTGGTAAGCCTCTCAAACATTTCCATAATTAAATAAGGTGCATTACTTACTGATATAAAAATCTGTAGTATATATATATATATATATAGATAGATATATATATATATATAGATACATATATATATATATATACATAATATAGATATATACATACATACATACATACATACATAGATAGATACATACATACATACATATATATATATATATATACATACATATACATATATATATATCTATATATATATATATATATATATATATATATATATATATATATATATATATATATATATATATATATATATATATACAGTCTTGGAAAAAATTATTAGACCACCCTTGTTTTCTTCAGTTTCTTGTTCATTTTAATGCCTGGTACAACTAAAGGTACATTTGTTTGGACAAACATAACGATAACCACAAAGATTGCTCATAAGAGTTTTATTTAAGAGCTGATATCTTACCATTTTCCATGGTTTTCTTGATTATAACCTAAATCACTTAAGTTTTTACATCAATAGCTATGGCGTTGTACTGCCAAAAACACTGCTTTTATGCATTCAGTGTTTTCTTTTCTGTCTGTTTTAGTCACATGATGACGTTTAGTGGTACCAGGTATTAAAATGAACAAGAAAGTGAAGAAAAAATGGTGGTCTAATAATTTTTTCCATGACTGTATATGTGTGTGAGTGTGTGTGGGCTGTTCGTCATGATTACAGGACTTATTGGAATGACAACATAATTTCCTGTCATTGGCCCCGATAATTATCGATAATATCGTGCACCCCTAGTTTTCACTCTGTGTTCTGTTTGTATGTGCATTCAACACAGCTTCCAATCTTTTTCCCACAAATGGCTTATTTTGTTATAGTGCAGGGTCTGGGTCTGGTATCTCCTCCATTCACAGCCTTTTCCACCAGTACGGAACGTACTGGACGGATCACAACGGGACAGAGGTGGGCTTGATGTGATGAATCAGAGTCGGTATTTTAAAAAACCAGGACAGCTGAATTATTGCTTATAAAACCTCACATGTTTTTACTGCTAAACGGACAACAGTCGTTCACCCGTGTTCCTGCTCTGCTGCTCGCCCTTGCGGATGTCTTTTGATGATACTAGTCTGGTTGTCACTCTGTCTGACTGGTCCTACGCCTACCCAACGGCATCCATAATCCATTTCTTCTGCATCTGCTGTTACTGTCCCCTAGAAATCAAATTCAAATCCAGAGGAACCAGACTAATCCTTTGTACCAAAGAGGATAACTAGGACGCCTTGCCAGGCTAAAACTCTGCAGCACACCTGTTGGAAGTACTTGTCACAGTTGATGTACTCCTTGTCATGGGAGTCCTGCAGCTTGTTGGTCTTCACGTACTGCCAGAGGGCCTGGATGATGCAGGAGCGAGTCTGGGTGTGAATGCCAAGCAGCCGAGCCAGGCGAGGGTCCAGCTTGAACTGGGGAGGCTGCGGAGACAATGTAATCACATTAAAACACTCCTCACCGCCGCCCCCACAGCAGGGCCTCTATAATAGCGCCCCGACATGCAGCGTAACTGTCGCATTTAAGGTTCCGAACTGAGTCCGAAACGCATTGGAATGTTGCTATAAGCCCGCACTTATCAGCGCCGCGAGGCCTGCAGGCTGTCAGCGCGGCAGCTGATTTCACGGCGCGGGTTAGTCACACATTTCTAACGGATGAGTCTATTTGTGCACTGTTGTGCACACACCACGCACACACCTGGTAGTCCAGCATCAGCAGCAGAGTGCAGCGAACGCTCACATCTCCTGGCCGCTTCACCTGGAAACCGTCCGTCTCCTGGGTGGTGGGCGTGCGGTGCCACTGAGAAAGCAAGCAGATGACACAACGATGTAACGCCATGCGGAAAAATGACACTTTTGGCTTTTTTTTGCTTTAAAAATAAAATGATTTAAAGTGGGTGGGTTCAGTTGGGAGAACACAGAATATTGCAGCCCGGTGCCGGTAATCGTCTGGCCTTGATGATCTGATCATCAGACCTCTATAAGAGCAAACAGTCCTGGTGTTCTGGAGCATTCAGGTGTGTGTGTTAACACAATGCTAAGAGGGAAAGACATAAGCAGCGGTCTTAGAGAAGGAGCTGTTGCTCCACGTCAGTCTGGAAAGGATCGTAAAATAATTTCCACACAATTTTCTAAGGATTCGAGTGCGGTAAAGTGGAAATCATTAAAGACAGTTCTCAGAAGTGAACTTGCTTGGAATCCTGTGCCAAGACTGTGCAATGTTCAGAGAAATGAATAAAAAAAACAGACCCTCCACCCTCCACCAAGCATGTAAAATGTTAATGTCCATGAAAGTACAATTAGAAGATGACTGAACAAGTAGAGTTCGTCTTGGAAGCGTTGTTCTAAAAAGAGAACGTGGAAAACCCCATCTGACGAAACCTCAAGACTGGAACAATATCTTATCATCAGATGATGTCACAGTGGTGTTAGTTTGCCATAACAGCACCGTGTTTAGTAAAGACACAGCATCAAGCACGGTAGAGGAGAGGTGATGGAACTGGGTCAAATCTACACCAGAATGGCTGAAAAAAAGAAGAATCACGTTTTTTGGAAATGGCCAAGTCAAAGCCCAGACCTCGAACCTCACTGAAACGCTGTCACAGAACCGTTTTGCTGTGCATAAGTGATTTCAAAATACTTAACGAACTGAAGCAATGTTGTAAAGAAGAATGGACCATCGTCCCTCCACAGGGACGTGATAGAACGATAAAGTCACATCGGTCATGGCTGCTAATGGCTGGATTTAGTTTTTGGGGGGGTGCTTAGTATTACCCACAAAAAGTTGTTTCCCTTTGGCTTCATTTTTATTAAGTCAATAATGGCACATTGAAAAAAGTTGCATGTTGTTGTTAATCTTGAAGCTGTATTTACCAAATACTAAGACTAATGTCTGAGCGCCACAAACTATGAAGTTTGGTTTATACAGTTCAAGATGTCACTTATGTCATAATAAAACCTCTTTCATTTCTGTCTCAATACACTAACTTGTTCTTGTTCAAATGTGCTCAACGTGTACCAAGGTGCTCGACAACTTCAGTGTTTTAGAAAGGACTTATTCAGACTATAAAACTATTACAAATGAGGATACAAAGAAAACAAAGGGGTAATTTCAGTGGCCAGCGCTGATTCTGTTGAAAGAGATGTGCGGTAAGGGGTTAAATATTTACAAGTTAGTCATGCACAACACGCCAGGAAAAAGAGAAAGAAAAGAAAAAAATAAATAAAAGAAAACACAAGAGGTTAATTATGAGGCTACATGTCCTGCTCAGGAACCGCATCAGCAGAGAATTAGAGTAAAAGCAACTAAACTAAAGTACAGATTTAAATGCCTCGGACTGAAAGCGTCTATTTCCACTTGATTCTGTTTTCTTCGCCAGATATTATTTGAATATCTTTTCAATCTGAGGGCCCTAAGGAGAGAATAGGCACATAAAATTAAAAAAAAACTTCCTTCGGCACAGCAGAACGTCGAGTAACACAGAAGACCGATTTCCTTCAACCAGCGGCTGACTAGTTCAAAACAGATTAAGCTCTGATTGTACCTCAAGGTAAGGACGAAAAAAAAAATCAATTTAAAGAGAAGCACCTCAGTGCCGGCGCTAAAATACATTCTTAAAAAAAGAGGAACCTTGAGAAGTCGTAATTTTCACTCTGAAGCTCCTGAAGTGATTTTTAATGTCAGTACATTTTTTGTGAGGCTACAGAAGCCATTTTCTGCACACGCATGTTAAAAACAACCTTGTCCGCCGAACACGCAGAGCTTCTCCTTTCTGCTGTAATAAAAAGTAAGTGCGTTAAACTAAAGCAAGGACAGTCCACTTCTTCAGTTTGTTGAATTTAGCATTTATCCAGTGGTTTCATAACAAGGAGCAGGCCAGTTATGAAGAGCGCGCCTCAATATTCAGCCAGACGTGACAAAACCGTTTTCGCTGAAAGAGTCTGTCATTGACCCTGACTACTGATTCACTGATTTATGCAGCAGCAGAAAAAAAAATTTCCTTCACGATGGGGAAAAAAAAAAACGTGTTAAAGAATCACGCTGTTAGCCGTCGCGCTTGATTTTCTTGAACAGTTTGACATTCGTTTGGGAAAATGAAATCGCCAAGTTTCTTGTCAGGAGTCAGATGGACTGTGAGAATGTGGGTTTGCAAAATCAACTTTAAAGCTGATGATCCAAATAAGCTTTTTATGCAAAAGATCTGCAACATTACTGCAGCTCACCCTCATTCATTGTTATATTCTCTGATGTTTTCTGCAGGTAACCTGCTACTTTGAGTGTCACACGTGAACGTACATACTCACATTAATGGTGCTGCTGCTAATCATCAAGACAGTCACACAGAAGCACGTCTCTTTTTTCAAGTTGACACCAGCCAGATGTCCTTTGCTTCCTGTTTATACTAAAAGAAATAGTCATGGTCTTAAAGGGGTGTTACGAGCCCAACCATTTCTTGATTTACTTCAGTCTCTGCTGTCAGCCACAAGTTGTCAAACTGAACTGCCCCTTTTCGCTGTATTTTCACCCCATTCACTTTGGGAAAACTCTCCAAACTCCCATTTCCGCTGGTACAGAATGTACCAAACCAATGGGAACGGGGAGTATCAAAGCATTAATGACATTATTTTTGACAAGTAGTTACATGATTCCGGTTAAAATGAGGGAACTGCTAAATGCACCGTGGATCAGCAAAGATCTTGCTGCAAGGTCGACAACAGTCGGCGGTGTTTCTACTCCACCAGCAGGTGCTTAATTCCTCTGGTTGTAAGTCCGTCCAGTTGAGTCCAGAGGGAGTTTCTTTCTGCATCCTTCGATTCTGCCTCCTGGAAATTACAGTGGAGTCCCGAGGAACCAGGCTGAGTCTTTGTATCAATGAGGAAAAGACTTTGGGTGGACGGCCGGGTGACGTAACGTTTCAGCGAGTGCTAATGTGCGATAACAGCCACTTCCCTCCGAGGAGCGAAACTACTGATGTGTGTTTCTCCTGCGGCAACATGTCCAACTGTCTGCTGTGGAAAATACAGATTAGGCTCATTCTGCCTGGTTAGACTTAAAAGGAAAAGAGCTGATCGGTCAGGGTAAAGATATTTGGCTCGTTTTTTTTTTTTTTTTGGATTGATAGTGGAGACAAAGGGATGCGACTTGATCAGCTTCAGTGCAAGAATAGAGACAGAAGGTAACACCAGAACAATGTTTTATGAGAAGCTAAATGTTTAAAAAAAAATGCAGTTAACTCTCCACACATTTGTAGGTACTTTTTGAGTTTATTCTTTCTCATGGGTTTTTCTTCCACGGTGAACCTGTATTTGTTCTCACCTCAACCAGGTGGTTGTCAGGACCGTACAGGTCTTTGTCCAGCTCGATTACCAGGCTCTTAAAAAACGATGAGAACTTCTTCTTCTGCTTTCCTGGCTGTAGAACAAACAGAAGGAGGTTGTCAGTTAACCTCCGCTATCAGCCGTTCTCGCACACATGCTAGACACGCACATCAAACACTCATCTATTCACATTCATAAAACCCACTCGTCTTGTGTCGATACTGATATCATCATTATGACTAATGACGGGTAATAAATCCCACAAGGGGGCTGCGTGAGATCAAAAGGAAAAGCAGGCCGACCACTCTCAGGATCTGTTTCCTATTAGATCAACGTAGCCTGTAAAAACCGTAAAGCTTTGTGCTCCTGTGAAATGACTGCCTTCCTGAGAAAATCAAAGGTTGTGGCACCAAACAAATAATTTTGCCTTTCATCTCTGAACACTCTCCACCGTCACTCGCTCATTTCACATTTTCAGCTGGATGATAATTTTCTGTCCAAAGTCGTTTGAGCGCATCATTACAGAAGCGTCACTGTGGGCCAAAGACGTCTCAACGCTGCGCCGAGATCAAAGAGTGGCACACTTTCATACTAAGTAGGAAGATTAAAATCTCACTTATTTTTCAGAGGACAAGCAGCCATTTGACTTTAGACCCAGCGATTCTGGATCCTACCAGAGTAAACTGGCTCTTTTATTCATCAGATAATTAAAACATAGTTTGAGAATGATGAAGAAAAGGTCAGAAATGAACACAACAAATGTCAAAACTCACATCATCCAGTAACTTCCCCTCCACTCGCAGCTCCCATGATGCAATGCTGCCGTCTGAGTCATCGGCATCGGGTCTGGCCGGGTTGAAGGTGTTGGAAATGTAGAGCCTCAGTTTGCGCTTTTGCTGCTGACACGAGCGCACGACAAATGGGACAGTTTAACGGGACAATTCACAAAATCGGCCATCGAAGGACATCAAAAAAAAGATGTGGTTTTAGTTTATTTTATTGTCATTACCTTCATTGGTCTCTTCAGTGCTTCCTGGATGTCCACGCGTTTGCGCATGATGGTCTGGTCCAGTTTGCGCTCAAACGCTAGCAGATCCATGTAGGCCTGAGACTCCGGGACCAGCTCACGGATCTGTTCGGATGGAAGGATATTTTACGTTGAAGATTAGTCGGCGTTTCACACTGTGAACTAAGAAATGGGATTTTTTTTTTTCCCCCTCACAAATCTAATTATCACAGAGGGGCTTAAGCAAATAAGGCGTCTATTCGGGTGCCGGTGGGAGGTCCACCGTGTTGTTTCAAGGACATTTTTATACCTTGTCCTGTAATTTTTCCTTTTATTAGTATCCTCTGGAGAAAAAAAAAAAATCTCACTCAGGAGATTTGGAAGCAAAAAGGTATCAGAGCGAACACTGCAAATCTAAAATTATTTGATAAAAGAACATGGATAAACATGAGAATATGGGTAATAATGAGGTAAACAAATAAATATTTTATATTGGTTCAATATGCAGCACCTCAAGTTCATTTTCTGTCTAAAATAAAGTGTTTTAGCAGTTTAGGCGTGCAGTTTGGTTTAGTAGTTTAGTGGCTATGTGGCTTAAAAGCGAAAACACGCCATTTTTTGGTTCAAAATCTGCAAAGCAGGTGTCTAAAAAAAAAAAAAAGATTGTAGATTTGTGTTCTCCTCAGGTATTTTTAATGGGATGCTGCCATTTCCAGAACAGCTGAAACCGTTTTTTTTGGTGTAGCTCGACATCTTTGGAAAAAAAATCATATACAGTCGTGCACAGGAGGCGTCAGGGCTGCCGATCTCACAAACCAGCTGCAAATCTGCCAGGAGAGGATCCTTACAATTACCTACGTGGAACACAGGAGCTGTCTGAGCCTTAAAACTAGATACTTCATATGTTTTGAAAGCAAATCTGTTAAGCATAAGGGAAGAGGTAAAGAAATACAAAGAAGTTTAAGGTGACGAAAAAATAAAATACTCATGTACAGCTTCAACGCTATCCTCTGGACGCCGGGGGATCAAAATGAGATGCAGACAGTGAATCCAACCAGCCAGGACTCAGACATTAGCATACCGATGAAAGTCCTCAGAGCATCAAGGGCTGCTGCTTACCAAACTGTGCACACACACTCCTGCGGTCCTCTCAGCCTCACCAGCGCTTCTCTCCTCTTTCATGTTTCCTCCTGAAAGCCTGCTTTCATTGTTCCCTCTCATTCCTCCTCTATCTGCATCTCTCTGCCTTTCACCGGGCTGAGGTGCCAAGCTGACGGAGGAGTGTAGCAGACATTCCCCCTGCCTGACTCATTGTTGTGGAGTGGCGCCCCAGCCGTGCCGGCTGCCATCTCCCCGTCTGGGCAGTGTCAGGGGATAAGACCTGAGCCCAGACGCTCGCGGTCTCCAGACCTCCACGGTTTCGATGGCATGCGTGCCGGCCAGGATGTAATTAGGCGATCGGAAGAGGAAAAGAGGCCAGAAGCTGAGACTCCAGCATAATAATTTACCCAATCACGGGATCCACACACTCACCTGTGGGGATTCTCCTCTTTCAGTGCTACTTTTGGCTGTGTCTGTGACTATATCAGTTTAAGTCAATGAACCACCATCCAAATGAGAGAATGAAACCCTAAAAAAAAAAAAAAAAAAAAAAAAAAGCTCTAAAACCTTCGGATCGCACCCCTCATCCCTGTCCTCTCTCTTCTAGTTAATTTGGAAATAATACAAATAATCGTCTGGACCCGAGCGCCTTCCAAGTACCCAGGACATTAAAAAACAAACAAAAAAAAAAAACAGAAAAAAAAACAATCAGGATTTTTTGGCTCTGCGCACAAAAGATAAAACACACACAGAAGAAGCAGAACAACAAAGGTGGAAAAAATATGCAGCCTCACCCTTTGCGGAAGAATCTTGTCTGCCATTTTCCTTCTCTTAGCACTAGAGACGGGGAGAGAAAGACAGAGAGAAAGAGGAAAAAGAGAGCATGTTACTATGGTGACTGATAGCGTAGCACCCAGGCCATCTGCTAAAATGCTGGGCCATATCCAGCACCCCAGCATCCCAGCTGCGCGTGTGTGTGTGTGTGTGTACAATCCTGGGTTTGTGTGTTCTCTGAGATGCAGCGGTCCACCTGGATAGTGAGAGCCTCTAATCGCCAAAAAAGTGTCATATCAAACATCTCTTGCTTGGCACGCGCACGCACGCACGCACACACATGCACACGCTGCAGAATCACTGTTGCTGCAAGACTGATGGGAGGATGTGTGTTCAAGCGCTTTTTAAGAACGCAGCCTTCAGGATTCTCACCGAGGAAGATGAATGTGTGTGTTCTTCTGATTCATGCCTTGGTGCCTTTCTCTTTCCGCTTGAAACGGATCAGAAAACAAAAACTAATTCCTCCTCCTGGCTGAATTTCTCCAAACATCTGATTAACATCTGTGAGCACCTGCGGTATGTGCAGCGGCCAAGTAAATTCATGCAAGTTGACTGTGTTTACACTGACCAAAACAACAGCGCTACACTGCAAAAAGAGTTGAAGTGAAAACAGCTCATTGGAGACTGACATCAGTTTATTTGTCTCATTTAAGATAATTAATTAGGGCTGGGCAACGATTAAAATTTTTAATCACGATTAATCGCATGATTTCCCTGATTAATCACGATTAATTGCATTGTATACGCAAAATCAAATAATGAATTCAACTTTTACTTAGCTGTTCTGCTGCCATATGAACTAAAGTGCCATAACATTTGTTGTTCAAACACTTTTAACATCAGCACTTGTCAGTAACACATATTTAGTGTAAATCTCATCTTAAAATATGTAAAATTAAATAAAGTTTATTGCCACTGCCAGGACAATAATGTCATCCTGTTTTTAGAAAAAATAAAAAAAGAGTCTACCAACAAAATCCTGAGCCACAATCATGACATTAAAACAGGTCATTTCTGCAGCAGAAACATTTAACGGGGAGTTCAACTTGGCAGTTGTTACAAATAACCTTGTTTCTGTCGAATCTGCCGTCTGGGAGAACTTTAAAATAAAAATGTCCATGTAAAAGTTCTGTAACTCTACCGTCTCCATGTCTGTTTTAGCTTTCCCGCCAGTAACAGACTTTTCAAAACAAAAGCATGTGAGGACCATGCGTTAATGCGATAATAACGCGTTATTTTGCCCAGCCCTATGAATAACCTTTCCTTCTGGTTGGTAAATCGAATACATGCGGGGCGACGCATTAACGTGAGCGGATTTCAAATGCTAATTTGACTAACATTTAAATAAATTGTGTATTTCTATATTTTGAGAGCAGATTTAATTTTTTTCTGCTCGAGAGATATGAGATTAGTCTGTACAGTAAAGTACAGATTGACATCCAGCAGATGGTTGGTTTGCTTAGATTAAATCAATCCTTTTTTATTTTTATATTACAGACAAAGACCACATCTCAAACACTCCCCTCTCTACCTGATCTCTGCACACCCATTTATCCTTGTTTGTGACCCTTCTTCCCGCTTCCTTTTGCTTCTCTGCTACCTTTCCTCTCTTATAAATCAGGGTTTGTCGGCCCAGGAGCTGCTGCTGCTCCAAAAATGAAACTGTTTGTGTTTCTGCTTGTCATCATCATGCCTCGTTTGAATTAAAAAAATAAAAAAATAAAAAATCCAGTTTCCTTCCTTACTCAGCTGCGGTGTGGTATTTGCAAAAAGACTAACTGAGAGGAGACGACTACACTGTTTTTGTACAAACAAATCCACCTGCCGCCCCCTCAAAAGCTCAGCGTTAGGGCTGCAGTTGTTACACTGAAATGTAAAAAGAAATCAAACAGTTTCTAGGCTGGGAGAAGTGCCATTGATTTTTTTTTTAATTTAGTTTTTTTTTTTTTTTGCAGTCTAATGCATTTAAGTCCTCTTTTAATTCATCTATCTACTAATTCACACATGATATATTGTATTATGTAGATTGTATACCCTAATGATCTTTAGCTGCACGTATTTTAAAGTTCAACTTGCACTTTATGTTTACTTTTTTAGCTGCATCTCCTACCCGAAGCCTAATTCTCAAAATACCAATGACCTTTCCATTTTAAATGTAACTAGTCTGAAGAAATGTTGATATACTATTTAAGATCTGAGCAACACAGGTTCGTTATGGGCCGTTTTCATTCTGTGACATCAATTTATGTTGTGATTCTTTTTACATTGTTGATAAAACCTTATCTCGTGTGTTTTTGCAGTGTAGAGAAGCTTTCTGTCACAGAGCACTGCAACGTTCTGTGTAGCAGGTTACATGAGCATGCCAAATACTAAAACAAGCCTGCAGTCGGGAGAACTGAGCGATCCAGGAATGCAGTGGAGATCAAAACACAAACAATCCGCTATTTTACACTGTTTGTAAAATGCTCTAAGGTTGGATTCTGCAGCACTTTTTCGGCTTTAGCTGCACAAAACCGTTCCCATCATGCCATGCTCCAGCCCAAAGCATGCACCACCACACTTCAGGAGGCAAACGTCTTGGCCTGCAAAAATTTGGCCAAAACAGTTCATTCAGGGGACAGCTGGGCTCAGGTAAAAGACCAAATAGGCCAGAGTCATCATACGAAAGAAAATGGACATGCAGCAGAATAAACTCCTACTTTGATCCGAGCGTGGGATCTGATTGGGGCTCTCTCATGTCCATCTGCCTCGCCGGCATCTCACTGGCTCCAGGGAATCCAACTGGCTTCCTAAGAATTGGTGAGGATTCGAAGGTTGTCCGATTAGAGTTGTGGCGAGACACACACTCAGGGGAAACACCTGGTGGTTCTGGCTGTTTGTACATGTGTATGCGCTGGATGTGTGTTAAGTTCAAGGGTCTGTTAGTAGGTGCAAACAAGGCCAGGCTCTGTGATGGGAGTGTAATTGTGTCCACGCATGCACGCAAGTGCAGCAGAGGAGGACCTGGGCGGCTTCCTGCTCATCTGAGGGACACGCTCATTTCACAAAAGTTTCTCAATGAACCAAAACAGTCATGCTTCACACACAGAGACAGACAATACACTGATAAAGCACACGCTGTGAACTCACGGATCACAGGAAAGGGTGAAGACAAGCCGAGTTTACCTCTCAGGTTAATCTGAAGGTGGCTCAGTGTTGCGTACTTTGATGTTGGCCTGAAGCAGTGATGAGCATTAGGTGCACATGAAGATGCCATGCAAACATAAGCGTAGTTATACACCTTTACTTCTTAGAGCATCCCTGCTGCGGAAAAAACAAGCACCTGACCAGAGGTCAGAGATGTGGCATGACACAAAGAAACTAGTTGAAAGACTCAATAGGTTCTCCAGCAACCTGAAGTGTCCTAATGTAAGAGGGATGTGTTTTGCTCATACAGGATCTAAAAAGGTTCAAATGTTCCCAAGTCACAGGGCACCAATCACAACACAAAGGGGTGCGCCTGAAGCTGGGCTCTTAAAGGTAGGGTAGGCGATTTCCTGGTTTCAATGTAACATCAGTAAAACAGGCAGAGGTCCTTCCTCCCCCTCCCTTCAGAGCTCTCAAGACAACAGGGCCCACCACAGCTACAACCCCCCCCCCCCCGTGACAGGGTTGAGCAATAATCAACAGGGTAGTTGTGAGGTGGGCGGCAAGCCGATGGTGAGGAGATAGCTACTGAATGTGACAAAAGGTTTTCTGGGTTATAATACCGTAGAATTGCTTCCTGAGAACAAAGATGCTAATCAACCAAGACTCTTAAGTCAATTTAAAACTGTCATTAACAGGAAATGACTGAAACGCTGATGTTCATCTTTAAGTTTTGTTACGATGACGGCGCTTTAGGGCCACTGCAGGTAAAATACTTGAATTATTGATGGGGGGGGACAATATCGTGAGAAAAAACTCCCTTGACTGGTCACAAATTTACAAGAATATTGAGATACTTTCAGACATGTTAAACCGGATATGTGTTTTGCATATTGATATGTATATGTATTTATATAGATCGGTGTGTATACATTGGGTATACATTTTGTTTCTTTTTTTCTTTTTTGGGGGGGAATATGTCCATTTAATATTTAGATTTATTTACAAGAGGTTCTATATGTTTCTAAACTATAGTTATGCACATGTGGCAGTGCATATTGATTTATGCATTATTACATATTTTATAAATATATTATATTTATTTTCAGATACATAGATTCATGATAGTGTTAAAATTGTCTATGCTTTGAAAGATTGTTTTGACATGTCTGGAATAAATCAATAAAATGAAATAAAAATGAAATGAGATATTTGAGTAAAAACCGGGATGCTCTCTGTTACCTTAAAGGGATACTTTTACAAGGAAAAGACTTGTATATTTTGTCAAATATTTTCATGCAAACGTCACCTAGTTTTAACAAAACAAGGGGGCCACCAAGTAAGGTCTGGACAAACCCACATGGGACCCGTTTTGCAGCCCGCTCCTGGAATCATATGGGGCCCACATATGAAACTGCGTGAGAGCATCTCAACAAAGCTTGCAACAAATTATCCAACATAAACTGTACAAAAGATGTTACTCTGTTTCAGAGGGGTCCTTGGTTATTTAGTCTGCTTCAAGCAAACAAAACAACTACGTAGATTACTCAAACAACTACATCTGGGTTGTGAATGGTCCAATACATTTAATAAAAAAAACATTTTACATTAGTATAATTAGGCAAAAAAAAGCACAAATTTAGGAGAAAATACATGGAATTTCTCTTAGTTCAAAATGGTGTATAACTGAGAAGAGAATGTGGATTATATGCAGGATTTAATTATGAATATTAAAAAAAAAAATAAATAAAAGATTTAAGAGGACAAACTGTGACAATGACGCAAACATATTCTCTGCTGTTGCATCTTCTCACTAACGTGTGCATGTGGACTTTCTTTTTTAATTGATAAAATACTTACATTTTAAATAAATAAATTTAAATAAAGTCTGGACTGGTTTAAAATATAACCACCACACAGGGGAAGCATCGTCATTATAATCCAGCACAGGCAGCACAAAGCATGTCAGAGGAAATAAACTAGTAATTTCAAGGACACTGGGTCAAGTATTTATACCGCTTTATGCAAAACACACCGGCGTAAATGTCTATTTTTAGAAGCTGCTTGTGCATAGAATAGTGTTATTTCTGCAGAGTGTAACTGGGACCCATAAGGCTTCAATGACACTGCAAACACAGGTGGTCCGCCCTCAGCAGGTGGCAGCGTGCGGTCTGAGCCGGATGCAGGAGCAACAGCTTTGAGCTGTTTGCCAGAGGACGCGCACTATCGCGCAGAGACAGAGAGCAAACAGGACAAAGACACCTGGTCGGGTCACCCTGGATCATCGATCAGAGGCGCTGCAGCCAGACGGGCCGCTCTGGGGGGTTGAGCCCCCCCCGACGCAGGACAACATTTCCTCTGACCTGTTCGACAAGCCCATTTAATTGTAAATGGATCAATCGTGCCGCAGATAGTGAGAAAATGAAACAGAGAGGTCCACTGGGTGTGCACATTGATCACCTCTCTAATGACCATACCTGCCACACACTTGTCTCCGTGCAAACATCCTGCTACTCTGTTTGTGTATGTGTTTGTACTGATAGTGTAACAAGAAGCCAAAGCATGAACATCTGCGTCGATGCCACACACTTGCTGGTAGAAATGACATTAAGACCACGGTGAAGACACGTCGGGGAGCAAACACTTAGGGATGGTAGTGAAGTTAAAGGTGAATGAACGAAACAGCGAGCAAGGCAAAAGACACAAGGAGGGGAGAAGAGTGGGAGAGAGGCGACGTGCAAGCATGGATGGAGAGAATAACGAAATGAAAGCTGAAGGGACACACAAGGGCCACAGTTTTACTTCCCATCGATAGGAATTTTGGAGCTTTTCAAAAACCAAAGTGCGTAAAATGTTACAGATGCGCATCTCTCCGCTGTCTTTCCTTTTCCTCTACAGTGATCCCTTAGTTTTCGCGGTTAATGGGGACCGGCGCCCCTCGAGCCTCAATAATGTGTTTAAAATATGTTTAAAAACCCCAAAAAAGTAGCGAAACAAGACAAAGGCTCAACTGTGGTCTTTCTGTTACCTTCACAGCCTCTGGTCTCTGAACCGTAGTAAAGAAACCGCTGCTATTGTGCTATTTTTGGCTCATAATTAGCGGCTAACATGCTAACAACAACAAAACAAAAAGTCCAGTTTTCTCTGCATGGAACGAGCACTTTATTCTGGCACTGCAGGAACTTGTAACATCACACAGGTTGTATTGTTGGGCTCCTGTCGGTTAACAGAGAATGTAAATCTATACACGCTGGGCTGCTGTTTATGCTCACTCCACTTTTCATCTAACCCTGTTTTCTTCTGCCATCCCACGACACACACACTACATTACCCATAAGGCCACATCCTTACCCATAAGGCCACCTTCTTAAAGGGGCCAGGCTGGCTCACAGCATTTTTTTTCACTGTGAGAGAACGCCACAACATCCTGTGATGTTTCCGTGATTTTCTAAAATTTTTTAAATTATATTATATATTTCTGAAAAAAATCCGCGAAGCACTAAAACCGCGCTACTCAAACCGCGAAGTGGCAAGGGATCACTGTAATGTCATGATCAATTTTATTAACGTAAAGCTACGTGTGGGAAAACGACCTGCAATCAGAGACGGATGCACTAGAGAATAGCAGCAAATCCTACAATTTAAAAAGCAGCATTTGTCATATTCTTCATAACACCAGGCCAAAACTGTTCCATTTCCATTAACCTCACTGACCTCAGCTGCACGTTGGCGTCCAAATGCTAGCGCACTGTGCAGAGACGATGAAGCTGCTCAACGTTGGTTGAGACGACGGGTGTCTGCTGTAATTAACTGTCATGTCCGACTATAAACTCACTTGACTGGCAGAAAGAAGCAAAATAAGCCTCAAAAGCGATGTCACCTCACTGAAAGTACAAACTCAGTCAACAGCCGTCGGCTCCTCTTCTGCATGATTTGCCCCAGATAGAGCAGTCTGTCGGAGGAAAGCTCCAACATTTTTACAAAATACGATGAATAAAACTTAATGGTTCCAGCTGTTTAAGTTCTACGTTCAAATGTGCTGACTTGTGTTCAGCAACTTTGAAAGACTCGTCCCATTTATGCCCATATTTGGCATGCTGCTTGGACGAAGTGATCGCAGCAACGACTGACTGACTGACTGTTTTCCTTCTTTTTTTTTTTTTCCGGCCACATTCCCTTTAAGTGGGTACTGAGACTTACTGAAAACATCTGCGGTTGCGATCTTTCAATCAAGGGAGTAAAATTAGGAAGCGTCCAAAAACGAAAAAACAAAATTAAGAAAAGTACTCTGCTCGTCGGCGACGACACAAGATGCCTCACAAGTTCTTGTGTGTCAATGGTGTGTGGTGTGTGTGTGTCATGTGTCTATCAATACCAACACGGTATCTCAGTGAACTCCATGAATGATTCATTTCTACGGTCATGCCACAGTTCATCCTGGTTAAGTTGAAAGTGAAACCACAGCCATTGTTGTCTAGCCGCTCGCGGACACGCTCTACAAGCCATGCAGTGTTTTTGGTGGGACTTGAAGGGGAGCTGGGCCGAGACTCACTTCCTGGCCCGGTTCTGGACGGCCTGCTGCTGCTGTTGCTGCTGCTGCTGCTGCTGCTGCTGCTGGACCTGCTGGGAGGGGGCGGGCCTCTTACGGCTGGGCTCCATCACCGGGGAGGGCAGGCCGGGCCGCACCGCCGGGCTCCCCCCGTACGGAGGTCCGGGAGGGCCCATGGGTGCTCCCTGGTGGGGCATCCTCGCTCCAGACGGCATGCCGGGACGCTGGGAGGGGAGGGAAGCATAAAGAAACGGATCACATATGTAGAAAATATGCTCTTCTCTGTTTTCTGTGGTTATAACCACTACTCAGTGGACCCAAAAATAAAACCAAGGAGACATTAGATCTTTTGATTCTTATTTTTTCATTACTTTGTTGTGAATTTGGTTTTTTTTCCGCCCTCTTTCATGTCTGAGAAATTCATTAATTAGAGTCAAACAAAGAGCTTCTCATCAGCTTCTAAATCCAGACGTCACAGATTCGACCGATAAAAACACAAACAGCACGACGCTTCCCACCTCTCTCCTATCTTTGCCAACCATCCGTGACCTTTCCGCGATCAAACGGCAGCAGCTTTACGCGTTTAAGTGACGTCAATTCCCGCGGTTTCTGTTTTGAGATGTTTACAGCCGGGCCACAAACAGCGAGATAAAACTGTCCTCTGACGCTTTAAATGCAGCGCACGTTGAGTAATGCTTGCTGGAGGGTGACAGGAAACATGCACGAGTGTCATCATTTAGGAAACTTTCGAACCCTGGAAGTATCGATGCCAGCAGTGTGAGACAATCTTTCCACATGAAGAAAAAAAACTGACATTAGAGTGGTCATGTTTTATTATGTCATGTTTGAAAAGGCAAACTGAACTCAGAGCAATCACAGATGTCTTGTCCTTTAGTCTTTGGGAAAATAGAAAAAACAAACAAACAAAAAAAAATAAGATTTGCAAACTGTCAAGTGCACAGTCGAACACTAACACATCTCCCCAATAATGCAAACACTGTCAGTCCTGCACTAACCCTCCCGACGCCTGGGAACAACTGGGGGACTCTCACCTGCGCCTGTCACTCCCATGGCAACAGCTGCGTCCCGCCTCGGTTTATTGTCTGAAACCGAGCGCTGGTTTGTGTGGAGGGAAGAAAAAATGTCTGACTCCACGCAGAGCTCGGACCTCCCACTGTTTCTGAAGGGCTAAACCAGAGCACATCTGCTGAGGACGAGCAACCCTCCAGTCCAAATAAAAATCACTTTAACTCAAACAAAGAACGCATGAAGTCAGATACGGTCACGCATAATACTCCGCTGTGATCCTGCTTTCATATTCTTTCAGCGTCGCTTTAGAGAAACGGCTAAATTATGACCTGCGTAGGACTCTTTCAGATGTTTTTCTTTCATTTTGATATCAAAAAGGGTAAATATTTTCATAAATATATGTACATGCGTGGTGGTTTGCACTGCTGCCCCCCCGGTGCCGCCTGCATGGCTTTTTTGTCTGCTGACAGCTGGGACGGGCTCCAGGAGACCCCCACGACCCCGAAACGGGTCGGAGCAGGTGTGGATGTGGTGAACCAACTTTCCTAACAGCTGTGTGAAACTGCTGTGTGAAATTTAAATCCATATCAAATGCAATGATTTTCAAATCCTTTCGAATTTATTTTGTTGTTGATGAAATCACAAACGCAAACATTATCAGCTGCTCAAACAGTTTCCCAGCATTCCTTTTGCTGCTCTTGCTTTCGTCATCGTGCATCAGATCCTTTCCTACGAGGAACCAATCTGGTTTCCTTGCAGGTCACTTCAGCACCTGGACCCTTCGATTACAGAGCCGCGCTGATGAAATATGTGCAGAACAAGGTCTGGCGTTGTCCTGCTGGAACAAGTAAGGACTTCCCTGACAAGAAATGTCATCTGGTGGCGGCATATGTTGCGATTCATTCAGTGATGGTACGCTCACAGATGTGCCTGCCCACACTATCACAGCTGCCTTATTGAAAATACGGCAGATATTCCCTCGACTTAAGAGGAGCCGTGATTGATCAGCCCACACAACAGTTTTTCACTCCACTTCTTTAAAAAGAACAAATCCAGAGAAGCCAATGGTGTTTCCAACTATTTACTCTCACGGCCATTTACAGAGTATTGAACTCCTCTCGGTCTTTCTTCCTGAAAGTGCTCTTTTTAAACCCCTGTCAAGGACACAACTGTTGCCACTCACCCTGATTAGCTTTGGGGAGTCCAACCAGGAGTTTCAAAGTCAGGGCGACCAAAACTGCATCCAAACCCCCTTCCTTTTTGACACAAATGCTACGTTCACACTGTCCTTTTCTGTTTCAGGCCTAGTTTGGTAATGGCCTGATTCGACGGCTCATACTCATAACGATCATCAGACTTTCATGTGAACATGTGCGGCACGTGTTAGAGGTTTTACTGAGGCAGAACAGAAGCCACTGCTGCTGTTGTTGGTGGCATCTCTACATCGACAACTGTCACTTTCCTCCATTGCTGCTGATTCATTTTTGAAATCAAGAAATGCTGGCCAGCCATCTTCATTATTTTCCTCTTTGATAAAAATGTTTAGTCAGGTTCTTCTGGATTCGACCGGCCGGCCAGGCTGGAGAAACGCCCAATGCATGTGTTCAGGCAAAAAGCCACACTGAAGTGACACGATTCCAACATGAAATCTGATGGGTTTTTGATTTTTTTTGCATCTACACAGCATCAGGGAAACTGTAAACATCGGATACAGCTCACCCCAGTCAGGTAGTGTGAACATAAGCTGAGTTTACTGCTCGCCAGTTGAGTGAAAAAAGTCACTCACTGCACACAAAACCTTCACAGTAGAAGGAAAAAGAGTCCGCTGAGTCTGCAGCCACCACAGGGATGCTCGCTTAGCAGTGATTAAAACTTATACCACCATTGAGGAGCAACAAAATCTGAGTCATTCTTATAAGCCTCTGATAAAGACATTTTACACTTGCTGCACTTTACTGTCAGCAACTATCAACTCCTAACTTTTGGTATTTATGTTTTTTGTGTTATAGTTTTGTATTACATATGTCTGCCAGGTAAGATAATTTGTTTTGAATTTAAAGCAGAATTTGCTCTTCTCTCATCGTGCCTGAATTACTGTAAAGGCCATTTTCCTGCATGTTTTGCATGAATCAAACTGATGTAGTGATGCTGCCAGACTCCTAACCAGGTGAAACAGGTTTGAACAGATCAGCTGTGTTTACACTGGCCTCCACTACATTTTTAAAAAAAAAAAAAGTTATTTTCATAACTTTTAAATCGTCTTAAAAGTTAATTTGTCCCACATGCAACCCCGCTCATAGCTTGAGATCCATGTTCAGGCGGTTTCTACATGGGATCATGAGATCTGTTTGAAATTAAAAACAAAGAGAGACTGAGCTTTTGAAAACCAACCGCAGCCTTTAGACCATCCTGCATCAGTGGCCGAACTGATCGCTGCTAAATCTCAGCTTTAAACCTTTTTATTTTCACGGCTTTTCACTTATAGATCTTGTCATGGGTTTTCCTGTAAATTCTTTCTTTCTTTCTTTCTTTCTTTTTTTCTTTGTCAGATTTCCTGTGGAGGGTAAAGGTAATAAGTTAATCATAGGTTTTGAAAAAAAAAATCATGTTAAAAACCACAAAGCTTCACCTAAAAAGGATAAATCAAGTGGAGCTAGTTTTGAATTTCAATTTGACTTGCTTTTTTTTTTTTTTTAGATCGGTGATGTCATTTCTACATCCAATCAGTGGATTGCATCAGTAACTGGCCCGTCATATCTTTACTCTTCCTATAAAGAATTTATATTCAGGATGTTTCCACATCCTTATTCTGATCTTATTTCCAAATAACTAAATGTCCTCTAGAAATAAAGTTTCCTACCAATGTGAACACAAATTCATCCTAAAATCTAAAATCCTCGTCACTGTATTCAAATGTGCTGCGATGTTTCAGTGATGTTTCAGAAGAAAAAGCTCAGACGTTTAACCAATCGAGCCTGATTTAAAAAAGAAAGAAAATCTGCAGAGAAACTGCAGTTGAATCTGGAAAAAGAACAGGTTTGCTCACTTTTTTTTTTGTCATAAAAACAGCAAACATTTGTTGCCTCTAATGTGTATTTACTGCACGTACATACACACACGTCCAAAGTGATCTTTAGACTGTCCACAAACAGACTGAAAACAAACAAAAACACCAGCAGGGGCACAGCGAGAAAACAAGTTGTGACTAAATGGCACATGTGTGCATTCACGGGGATGTTCCCTCGCTTAAAAACAGACTATGACAGAATGAGGTGGGCGACGAGTGACACGTTACGTGACCTCAGCTTGTAAAGGACCGCGCAGAGATCCTGTGATAGGAAGCGCGAGCAGACGCTGCTGTCACTCTGACTGGGGGTTTAAGGGGGAGGGAGGGGATGTAGAGGGGGGGACAGCAACTAAGAGGGGCTTTGAAACGGGAGAGGATAAAGCAACATATGGCTGGGGCCTCGTCCTCCTACCTCCTACCTCCTAACTCCTTGAATGTTGTCACCTAGTGGAGTCTTAATAGGCGTCCTTTCTTCACTTCTACCCAAACAGGTGTCAGAGTGGGCTTCCAGCTGACACGAGATAATCAGAGACATCGAGATAACAGATACGCAAAGCATAGCTTCATACTGTAAACCTACACATGCACAGTGAGCCGCAGTCTATAATCTGACCTGCTGAACTGACTCCAACACTCTGCCCAGAGCTCTGCCAGCCAGCCAGGCAGCAATCGAATCTGCCATGTGGATGGATATCTGAGAAGCGCGCTGGCATCTCTGCGAAGGTTGGAGGGATTCAAAGAGGCCAAACTTAACCCACAAAGTACCAAGCATATGAGATGAATCTGTCTGTTGTGACGTGGCCCTCGTGAAAACCTCGATGGGAGCTCTGAGGCCTAACGAGGTTCCTTCAAAGGGCTATGACTCGTTTCACAAGTCAAGCATAGTTTGCTTTAAACCTGACAGTTAACAATATAACTCTTGAACGCAGCTCATTTAAGAAACAATTTCAAAGCGTTACCATTCCAGTCTTACGTGTACTTCGTTTGGAAACCAACAACTTCGCGTCGACTGACAATCGTGTTCATTTATTTTATATGAAACCGTGTGTCTGTTGAACACAATTACAGCTGAAGCATCCCATCATGCTCCAGTTCACCTCCTCCGGAGTGAGCATCTGCACAGCTGTGATTTTTGATTTTATCTCTTTTTTCTTTGCTCCACAAATTAATTTGACAGATTCATTCATCCAAAGCAAAAGCAAAACAGCACCTAATCATTACTTTATTGATTCAATTAACTGTTTTGTCTCTAAAATGACAGTAAATAGTAAAAACTGTCAACGTACCAAGATGATGTCTTCAAGGTTGTTTTTTTTTTGTGTGTGTGTGAATAAAATATAGACATATCCAGAAAATAATGTTCACCGTTAATAAAGATTTTCTTTTAAATTGCAAATAGTAGATGTTTTTGTTTAAAAATGGTTAAGGGAAGTCCAAGACAGCCTACAAATGAGGCAGAAGAGATGTAAAAACCTTACATCTAAAACATGTAAAAACATCTTTTACATGTAAAAACCTGTGCATACCTATCAGTTTTTAATATTATATATATTCTAGCATCTGTTGTCAAATAAAGTGCTAAATCTCACTTAAAGGTAGGGTAAGCAATTCTACACAATTTCTAACCCAAAACACTTTTTTGTCACATTCTGTGAATATCTCTTGGTCTACTAGCTGTATGTCTTGTGAGTACACTGTAAAAAATAAAAAATAAAATCACAACACTGGGTCTGTAAACTGGAAACAAATGGGACAGCTTGCCCCGTAAACCACAACAAACATTGCACCTGCCAATCAACAAGAGGGGGAAGGTTTGAGCTCACGCACACAAAGTAGAAACGCATGTTCATAACAGGCCATGTTTTCTGAGAGAACACCGGAGGGAGGAGCCTGAAGGGAGGAGCCTGAGGGGAGGAGCCTGAGGGGAGGAGTCTGAGGGGAGGAGCCAGCGCTCTGTGGTTTGTTGACATTTCATTTAAATATAAACAGACATTACTTCATTCACAAATAGTTTTCATCAACGGCTACGTGTCTTCATGTAGTATATTACTTATATCGCTCATAGCCCAAGAAACATGATTATAGAAGGTAAATTAAAGATGAAAATAGAGCAACAACCACTCTGTTCACAGTTCAAAAGCTTCAAGTGTCAAATTTTTGATCCTGATCTATCATCCATTCTATTTTAAATGGAACAAAGACACTTTTCTGCTGAGAGCAGAAACTCAGTAGCAAAATGTTTACTAATGCAACAATTCAACTGAGAGTTGGGGTATTTATCTTTTTTTTTTTGTTTTGTAGCACTTGTGGCCTTTATTCCACGGTTAGGGAGAGAGACAGGAAAGGGCTGAAAGAGAGAGAACGAGGATGACACGCAGCAAAGGGTCACACACGGGCGGGAGTAGGGCTGAACGATTTTGAGAAAAAATTGTATTGCAGAAAAATTTTTGGCAGATATTGCAATTTCTATTTCATTCACGATTTTTCCCCTTTCAAATCAAGTTCCAGTGAAAATTAACATTAGCAAACATCACAGAACCCTACATCATACCATTCAAACAGTTAATTCCATAAAGTCAACACAAGAATGAAAACTGAAATCAAGAATAGATTTCCAACGTTAGAAATATTTATTAACAAGAAACATTCGTGTTTGATAGCTGGCATTTTTTAAAATGGTAAATGGACTGCACTTATATAACGCTTTCTAGACACCATCATGGTTCCCCCAAAGCACTTTACATTGGCCTCTCATTCACCCATTCACAGTGGGCAGCTGCTGCCATGCAAGGTGCTGCCAGGCCCACTGGAGGCAAGTTAGGGTTCAGGGTCTTGGCCAAGAACACTTTGACATGTGGACAGTTGAGCCGGGATCAAACCGCCAACCTTCCAGTGACTGGACGACCCGCTCTACCAACTGAGCTACAGACAACATCTTTAAAACATGATATTTTTTTTTACTTTCTGTAGTTGCAACTTCTTTTTGTTTTTTTTAAATTCACCTGAATTCATTCTGAATATTCTGGAAACTATATAAGTACGCTGTTGCAACTCCACAAATAAATGAGAAGAAACATAATTTTGATTAACTGACCTGAATTCATTCTGAACTCATAATAATACTAAATCCATTAAAATATTTTCTTGAATTTATAAATTTTAAACCAAGAACATGCCAGAGCTGATCTGGAACGGTGGGTGAAGTCTGCTCAGGTCCGTGAAGCCGACCGAACACAGAACGCTCGGCTATCCGTCACCTTAAAGGGTCAGTTTAATCAAACTTATGTTTCTTCTCATTTATTTGTGGAGTTGCAACAGCCTACTTATATACAGTCATGGAAAAAATTATTAGACCACCATTTTTTTCTTCACTTTCTTGTTCATTTTAATACCTGGTACCACTAAACGTCATCATGTGACTAAAACACTGAATGCATAAAAGCAGTGTTTTTGACAGTACAACGCCGTAGCTATTGATGTAAAAACTTAAGTGATTTAGATTATAATCAAGAAAACCATGGAAAATGGTGAGATATCAGCTCTTAAATAAAACTCTTATGAGCAATCTTTGTGGTTATCGTAATGTTTGTCCACACAAATGTACCTTTAGTTGTACCAGGCATTAAAATGAACAAGAAACTGAAGAAAACAAGGGTGGTCTAATCATTTTTTCCATGACTGTAGTTACCAGAATGTATCCACACCGATGGTGTTTTTCCTTTAAGATTCTAAGCCTTTAGCCTCTTATCTTACATTTTAATGAAGACTGAACACCAAAAGGTCCCACGTGCCCTCTGTTTGGTGGGTCACCGGGCTACTGAGTTACTTTTAATTTACTTTTTAATGCAGAGCAGCCCTGGACTAAATTCATTTCGCTGCTAATGAGTTTCAGAGGAGACTGGCATCGGAGATTGATATCTTCAAAACAAAACTATCTGCATGGCTGTACGCCAGTAGCGGTAACTCACATCAAACATTTCTGTATAATTTAGGTGAGCTACCCCATCAAGGTGGAAACAAAGCCGAGGAAAGTGAAGCTTCGTTCCATGTTTGAACACTAACCCAATCAGGATTTGTCAGACGACACAGCTACAGTGTCACTTTATGTTTTGGCTTATCGGGGTTTCCCACGCAGAGTGCTGGAAGGCTTTTCCCTTCACCGTGGCCCTCGCTGACCTCCACACACACACACACACACACTCGAGCCAGAGACAGCAGGGGGGGGAGGCAAGACAGATAATGAGCGAGACAGAGGAAGAGCCTGCCCATCGGTCCTCGAACCAGAGCTCGGCCAAACGCTCCAGCAGGGAGGCTGGAACACCACGTCCTTCGGGAGCCGCAACTATGACTGTGTGCGCTGCGTTTATCCGTGTTTGATGTACGCGCACACATCTGAACCTTGTGTGTTTTCTGCTTCAAAAAAAGCCCCCTTTTTTTTTTTTTTTTTGCTTCGATTCGCCCAAGAAAGGAAAGAAAACGTCATCGCTTGCCACAAGCTGACAAACTGCGCCAAATCATCCCCGTATCCCATAGTATAAATATTTCTTCATTCTGCAGTACACACACCAAGGAACCTGCCGCAACTATTATAACAAGACTTTTCCATCTTCAAATGTGGGGGAGAGCGCGAGCGAGAGAGGGGGGGGAAAAGAAGACGGAGGGGAGAGGCAGGCTTGAGAGAAAATAAGCAGAAGGAAATATTTGGCTTGGAGCAGCCAGAGCCTCATCAAGGTTAATTGGCCTGTTGAGAGGACACACTCATCTGGCTCATCAATCACCTGGTCCATTGTTTCCTAAAGTGTGTCTCTGAGCGCAGGACTTCAGCGGCGAAGCCCCTCTAATGACCGCTCCTGTCAAAGTGACAATACCTCATCTCGCTTTCACCGTATAAATCTAGCGGGTGTCACGGCGCCCGACGTCAACGCCGATGGAAACGGAGTTAAATCTAAAACCAATCAGACAAAAAAAATTTAAATAACAGACTGAAGTCTTCCTGACAAACTCAATGACGGTTATGGGATTAGTGAAATTACATTCAGCAGAGAAGAGAAGCCACGGTGTTTAAAAGAAAGGCATGGCTGTGAATGAAAGGAACTGGAAGGTCATCGATTGCTCCGGTCATTTTGTTGTTTTGAAAATAGCCGTAAACCACGGGTGTCAAACTCCAGTCCTCGAGGGCCGCTGTCCTACACAAATTAGATATTTTCCAGCTTCAGCACACCTGACTCTAATGAATGGATCACCATAGGCTCGTCAACCAGGTCTGCTCAGGTCTGTTAACGACCCGTTCATTTGAATCAGGTGCGCTGAAGCATCTATGATGTGCAGGACAGCGGCCCTCGAGGACTAGAGTTGGACACCCCTGCTGTAAACTAATCTGAAAAAGGATAAAGGCTGGAAATATTCAGTCGACTATGACAGAAACTGCAGAAAACAGTTGCATAAAAAAAACCTATAACTTTTGACAGATAATTCTGACGCCTTTCACATCGTGTCCATCAGCTGTATATTTTTCTTGTGAAATACAGAGTACTTGAGTCTTGTTCAAGCCTCTGAAAATGATTAAAAGAAGCACCAGCCTTGAACTGTGAGTTCTCAAGTGAGAACATTTAAAATTTTGCTCAGACACGGTATTAGGAAAACTTGAAATGATTCGTCTGCTGAACAAATGAACTGAGCTGGATCTTTTTACTCTTTTTTTTTTTTTTTTTTTCTTCTACTCCTCAGGAAATTATGCTCTGTTTCTGGCATTTGGGCAGAGGTAACATTCAGTTTAACTTAATCAGGAAGTTAAAACTACAATGTAGCTCCAGAATCTGATTTATGTTCATGATGAAAAAAAAAAAAAAAAAAAAAATCAAATCAGCGGATTGACAACCCACATTCCAATTCTTACATTTTTTTTTTAAATCAAGCATAATTTTGCCTCATCACCTCGTAGAACACCTTTCATTTCTTGTCACCTCGCTCCCTTTGATTATATTTTATTGAAGAAAAAGAAGCCAAAGAAACATGATACAAGAAACTGTCAAATATTTAGACTGCTTATTGCTTGTTTTGAACATTTTACAAGAGAGATTTGTAAAAGAAATGATTTCATTCTGTCATGTGAATATTTGCTTCATCTGTTTGCCACGAGTATAAACTGCAAGCTGAGTACAGTTAATTTCTTCTATTTGTTCAAACAAATTAACAACATTTGACAGTGTCACCTTGAGGGAGCGGGAGATGGAAGCATAATGACAACTATTAATCACATCGCTGAAACTTTATCTGTAATATTTCAGAAAGAAAGACAGACACGAGGTGTGAGTCAACGGCACTTGATTCATTTAAAGGCTCGCAGGCAAAGAAAGGGAAACATTGCCATAAATCACCAGTTTATTTACACTCTCCGAGTCAAATGGGCTGAATTTCCAACAGGAAAGGGACACAGACTAAGCTTTTTACCTCACCCTCAAGCTCCTTCCCAAAACAAACCACCCTCGCCTGCATGTGCAGCTATTACAGAGCTGCTATGAGGCTTATGGTAATAGTTGTCTAACCTCTAACCAAGAGCAACACTTGACTTGACGTTTTCATGCTCGCTTCACATGAATGGGCTGATTGTTCTGCATGATTTCCAGGATTGGCGGTCTGCCACGGCTCCATCTACAATACTACATCCGTTTGTCCCGTGACCTTACAGGTTCAAATCCTTCCACTAGCCAACAGCGCGCCGCCTGGAAGGCTACTCCGAGTGGACTCGTCATTTCCCCCTCCGTCTGTGACTCCCAGGGAAGCATGCTCAGTGTGCTCCTCTGTTAGCCGAAGGGGGAGCTGGCTGCTTTTTTGCAGCTGCTGCTGAGACTCTATTTCCACAATTATCCATTTTTGTCGATGTGTGTGCGCGCGTGTGTGTGTGTGTGTATGAGAAATCTTGTGCCCCACATCCTTCTCCTGCTCAGTCCCATCCATCCATCCTTGCTGCTCCACTTCTTGTTCTCTCAAGCCATCTCCTGACAGGCTGAGATCCAGGGGGCTGGAAATAACCTTCACATGGCCAGCTTTAACCCAGCTATCTCTCACACACAGACCGCCGCCGCTGCTGCCGCTGCTGCTGCGCCGACTCATGCACACAGACGTACGCGCACACACACACAGATGCATGCCAGAGCCCAGCTCCCGTCACAGGAATGACGGACAGCGCCACTCACCACTCCATGGACCAGGAACTCAAACAGTTTGCTCTTGGTGGCTTTCCTGGCTCCCCCCGCCGTCTCCTCCGTAGCCATTTGCTCAGTCCCCTCCGATCACCCTCGCTATGTCTCCCCTCTCCTTCTTTTGTCTTTCCCTCTCCCTTCACCCAGCCTCCTGTTCCCCTCCCCTGCTCCACTTTCCTTCTCTTTGTGCTCTCCTTTTCAGCACTGCCTGTCCCTGACTCTCCTTCTCTCTCTCTCTTCCCTCCCTCTCCCTCTGTTTTGAATGTGCAGCAGCTCTGCCGAGTCTCTCACTGTGTCTAGCTCACTTGTTAGTTGAGCTGCCTTTCAGGAGCCCGGCACGTCGCTCGCTTAGAGGTGGAGTGGTGGTGGTGGGGGGAGAAAGAGAGAGAGAGAGAGAGAGAGAGAGAGAGAGAGAGAGAGAAGCCATGCAGGGGTCTGGAAAGGGGGTTTCAGCCAGCCCACCCTGCCGCTCCCCAGCACAGCTGTTGCATTCCATTGGTAGATAAGGGCAGGCGGCGTGGCGAGGCTGCCGCTTGGAATAAAACGGGGGCTGGGGAGGTGAGAGGCAGTGAGCCATTCCTGCACTGCAGCTTCCCTCTGGAGACCAACCCAGAGGCCATGGTCACCCCACACAGAGGTCTGAGTATGGGCTCATTCTCAAAAAAAAAAAAAAAAAAAAAAAAAAAAAAAGGACACTGGGCTCTTAAAGGGGCCCATTGCATAACATTAACACATGCGAACACAGATAAACCGCTGCATGTGCTGGAGTTATGATCAAGAGACGACGAAATACAGAATAAAGAGCGTAAAGCCTTTTTCCTGAAAGCAGCGAACGCCGAGGCCACTTGAGTCGGGGGAATTTTATTTGCCTTGAAGGTGCAGAGCATTTCACACAAAAGGAAAAGCTCATGCGCGTCCAGAGGACCTTCACTTCCCGTGTTTCTTTTTCCAGGGTGCATTTGTAGGTTACAAGTATTTCCTCCACTTGCCTCATTACCTTTTTACCTTTTACCCAGTTGTCAGCCCAACGGCTACATTCAGGCCGTAGCTACAGTGCGGTGGCAAACAAGTACGTTTGGCCAGCGCAGCAGGCTGACTGTGGGACCTTACACTTATAATTAGATTCTGCTGTGAATTTCAGGCAAGCTTTCTAAAGTGTTATCCGCAAAATTTAGAAAGCTGAAATCCTCCCTAGAAAGAAAGAAAAACCCCTTCAAGGACAGAAGGAATAAAGGGAAGATGGTCAGTTTCAGTGTGCTCTGATTTCTAAACCGTATTGTGACGTGCCATTCGCCACTCCAACGACACACAAGGTTCAGCTTCACTCATTGCCACACAAGACATAAAACCACACAGCGCTGAAGATTATGACCCTTTCGAGTCTGCTCCAGCTTCAGCCCCTACGCTTTCTTCCAGCCTTCACATCACAGGAGTGAAATATTCATGAGGTTATTTGAATGACAAAGGAGGTGAAGTGAGGCAGATTCAGTCAGGGCTCGCCTTTGTGACACATGATTGCAAATTGTCACTAGTATTGTTTGTTCTTCCACTGTTTCACCGTTGTGAAAACGACAAAAAAAAAAGTCTTAAGCGAGGAGACAGAATAGAAAGGTAATGACCTTCCTCATCGACCTATTCTGACAAGTTTGATCTTTTAAAAAATAAGGGGCAGTTAATTCCTATTAGCAAATCAAACACACTGAGAGAACAGCTCTACGGTGATTGGCCACGGTTACATGATGTTTTTTAATTCGGAATTAATTATCCCGAATTAAATAATTCCGAATTAAACTATTTTACTTCGAGTTTACATGAAAATAGTAATTCCGAATTGAGGTTTACATGGAAAACACGTTTGATTGGCTTTATCCAATTCCGCTTAAGGTCTGGGGGTTGGGAAGGGTTCTGATTGGATAGGGGGCCGGACATCTTTACGAATTTATGTCTACCGGAAGAAAACAACATGGAGGGCTACATTATTAGTATCCTTTTTGGATTTGTTTTGATTTTATTTTTAAAGCAGCAGCACGACAACATCATGTCGATGATTTTCAACAAGCTCAGCGCGGAATATAAGCGTCATCGCGACAGACGGGCAAGGGAACGAGCATGCGCAGAAAGACGGGAATTAATTTAAAGCGGAATGAGTGTATACATGACCGCGGAATATATTCTATTCAGATTTAAAATCAGAATAAACCAGCCACTTACTTGGGAATTAAGTTTAATTCGGAATGGACATTTTCATTCGGAATTAGGTGTTTACATGGTAATTTTTAATCATTTTAAATCAGATTTAATTTTAATTTTGAATTAAAGAGGAATTAAACTTCCCATGTAAACGCACTGATTGTCTAAATAGCTGGTTAGCAGGTATCTGTGACCTGTGGTTCAGCTCATCACCATGTGATGGGCACATCGTCTTTCAGAGTCCTTTCAACGAGATCAAAGCCCGTTTAATTCAGTCATCAACCCAACTCTCATGATGGACAGTTAAATCCGTGACAGACATTAGGAAAAGTGTAGCCATGCAAAAATCTAAACATTTGTCCCTCAAACTTCCCTCACACCTCCAAATATTGCAATCAAGTTATTGGCAAATACTGGCTCTTCCTTGTAGCTTCAATTTGCCTGGTGGCGACACCTGCTGTTAAAAAGAATGTACTGCTGCTGCCATCAAATTAGTCTGGGAGACTCTGAGGAGCCCCAACCTTCATTGAAAAAAATGTTTTTACTGCTACCTCATAACATCAGTGTCTCCTATGTTGTCAAAATCACGACAACATCAGTTCTGCCTGATGTTGAGCCAACATTATAGTACAAATACACAGATGGCAATAGCTTTAAATATATTGATAATATGAGCACACAAGGTGTGTCTCAATTTCCTGCAAGGTCATAGGCTCAACCCACTGAGCTTATCTAGTCAGATCCTGAGATTGTGCCACCCTCCCATTTCTCCAGTATTGACGCGTGGGTGTTCAGTGATAACAAAGAGATCCAGCAGTGCGGGCGATGCAATGAGGCAGCTGCGAGCTGAGGAGTACCCCCTGTTGGCCCCCCTTCATTTCCCTCACCAAAGCCAGTCAGTCTCACCAAATGGTAATGTCCCAGTGTGTAGCAGACAGGGGGGGGGGTAGAGGGGGGCTTACAGGGGGTAAGGGAGCTGCAGAGGCATTAATAATGACCAACAGGGGGAGCAACCAAGCAGGCAGGGAAGTGGTGAGTGTTTAAATGGAGGATGAATTTATGTTCAGGGTCTGGTAGCCATTCTTCAGTATAAACACTCAAGGACAGCAATCAACGTCTGCGTGAGTTTCAGCAGTGATTCAAGACTGATATCTGAGTAATTCCTCTTGGAGGAAAAATCTAATTAATAATCTTACTTTCTGGGCATCTTTGTGAAGATTTTTTTTTTTTAAATAAGTTACTTCCTTCTTTGGCCACATGAGGGAGATGAAGAGCTCATCAAATGCTGCAGCTCACAAGGCATCTGGTCTGCCTCTCCTAAGCTTTAATACTGGTCTGCACTCTTACTTTCATTTCTCATCAAAGGACCCCTTTGTTGGTGATCTAAAGAAAAAAAATCTGAGAGAGAAAGAAAGTAGGTAAAATACTGAACCCATTCCCCTCTTCAGAACACTATGAAACCTCCAAAATGACACGAGGAGCTGAGATGTTTTTTTGTTTTGTTTTTGTTTGTTTTTTTTGAGGGGAAGGGGTAATGGATGGATGAAATAGAAAATGAAAACAGACAGTGTAATCAGGCTTTTTTTTTGCTTTGAAAGTTATTTAAACTGAACTGATTATTGCATGTTGTTTTGATGATAATTATATAACCAGCCAACAAATCTCAGTACATCTTTTATGCATTTGGTTTCCAAACTAACTGATTACGAGGGCTCAGAGGTGTAGTTTTCTGCAATACTACTTCTGTATCAAGTTATAAAAAGCATTATGGAGAAAACATAAAGGTGTGACCAAATGTGCACTCCATTCTTCTGTGCTTTTAGACATTTTTAAAGGTTAATGTTTAAAAACTATTTCTTATATGGACTCCTTTTGTGTTCTGGGATGTTTGGTGGGTAGTGACTTCAGACAAGCAGATATGTGCTATAAAACTAAGGAAAATGTTACATTTTTTTTATTATATGCCCCCTCTCAGGATCATGAGCAACATAGATTGCCAAGGGCTGGTGCATATAATTCAAGATGCATAAGTAGATGTGGTGCATCTAAAACAAAGTAACAAAGTAAATTCAAAAGGTTAAAAATTTGTAAGAAAAATCTGTTGAAGGGGAACTTTACTCCATTTGACTGAAAATGCTCTGCTGAAAGAAAGAAGAGGAAATCTATAGCACAAGAGTTTGGCCTCATTGTATTAGAGAAAGAAACGGGGGAGAAATAGAGGGTGTAAAAAGAGGAAAATTTTATATCAGCGCAGTTCCTAGTGGGAAGGTTTACATACCAGAAACCACGAACCTGCCCTCGTCAACATTATTGTCACAGACAGATGAGGTGCACTAGGGGGAATAAGGACTGTAATGAGGGCATGAAAAATCTGATTCGCTCCCACCACTGGGGCCCCTCACTTCACAATCTTCAGTTTAAGAGCTGCAGACAAAACTCAGCTCAAGCTGCTTAAAGGCCGGAGTTCTCCAAGAGCTGCTCAATAGCCATCAGCCGCCATCAAAGGGGACCCTACAAAAGCACGACCTGCACTTTCACTGAGAGGAGATTAAGGAGAAGAGAAGTACATTTCAGCACTGATTTCTCACAGTCAGGGATATGCAGCGAGGAGGAACCGGGAGAGAAAGAGAGAGAAGTCTCCCGTGACGGCCGAAAATAAAAGGGCGTCTGCTGATTATTTTGTGATCAAAGTGATTTGGTACAATGCACTGCGAGGAAACAGGTGAAAAAGGTTTACACAAAGCAGTGGGTGTTTTTTGTTGTGGAGGCATTTTCAGCACCTAACCCAAGAAGGTGCAGATAAGGAGTTTGGGTTTGACCTTGAATTTAAGGGGTTGTTTGGGACAAAGCATCTTTATCCGACTTTAAGTTTAAGGCTCTGCTCCTTGGCTGTGCTTGTCGCTCCATAAAGAGGAGCCGTTGTAGGAGCAGATGGAATAGTAAAGAGCCAAGTTTCCCCACGAGCGACAAACAACACACTGGGACAAGCCTGAAGCATTACCTGCCTTGGGGCATTTCCTGTTTGCTGTAGCCATGGCAACGGCATAATCTGCTCTGCGTCGGATGCCAACAGCCAATCATGTGAAAGAAACACCGACTTTAGTGATTCGAGAAGCAGGAGCTGCAGCCGTTGAACTGCAACGGGAAAAATTTCAGAGCTAAAAACCAAAATTGAAAAGAACGGACAGAGAAAAAACAGGCTTTGACTGGCTGTGTTATTTGAAGCACAAGGCCATCAGATCAACTCAAATGTACAATGAGAAATATTACACAAGATGAAAAATAAATGAAAAAAAAAAATCCCTCCACTATACTGGATGCACACAGCTTTCCCAAAGCTCCTTTCTCTCCGTCCTCCATCTTTCCTCCTTTACATCCTGGTTGAGTGTTAGCGCTGATCTTTCAGCATCACTCTGGCCATGCTGGATGGGAGACGGAGGAGACAGAACGAGGCCAGGGTTGGTAGAAGCAGGGCCGTATCAGGTCACGATGGAAATCAGATACTAAGTTGAGGACAGAGAGCTTTCGCGTCAGATTTTTCTCAAACCTTTTGTGTGTTCTTATACTCCTTCAGTCTACTTTCACACTTCTAATATTCTACATGTTGGGTAAACAGGAAGAAATCCAAAATCTCTAACTTTCAAAAGCCCTAATTGCTGTTCTTAATATATTTCCAAACTCCTATGAGAATTTCTTCTGAATCCAAGTAGCAGGAAATTCCAGATTAAATATCAGATTTTTGCAAAACAATAGAAAAAGAGTAACACTGTAACTGCATGAAAATGTTAAATGCTGATGTAACTGATAATCAAATTAATTTTGTTTCACCCTCTACAAACTGAGCTCTAATGTCCTAAAAACGAGCAGAAATTAAATTATATGTTATTGTGCCATAACTGCTTTTTTTCCCCCCTTCTTTCAACCCACATAGATAGAAAATCGTTCTGAAAACATCTCATGGTAAGTGACCTTCGGGTCGGTACAAGACTGGCAGGTATTTATTTTTGGGGGGGAAAAAAATCAATGTTTAGCAGTGTGACTCAGATGCAATTGTGATGCGTGAAGATAGAAATAAAGCACTCTATATTCACAAAAACCAATGTTGAAGCAGTAACTACGACAGGGAAGCTGATATGAAACAGCAGCTGGCTCATTTATATGATGCAGAGCTACAAAAACAGGCAAGATGGTTTTGGTACGCAAACAATAGCTACCACATACAGTGTGTCATATCACTGTGACAATTTCCAGGCGCTGGACAATGAAAAAAAAAAACTCATTCAGTCAGCAAATGTCAGTTTTTTCACTGTAAGAACAGTACTGCAATACTAAATTGAATGAAAAATCTTTGGTCAGGCAGCACCGTGGACATTCTCCATTGTTTTCTGGCATTTCAAAGACAAGATTTTAAATATTTTTCCACACAGAGGAAATAATAAGCAGCCTCAATAACAGGGAAATCAGTCATTGGCTGTAGAACCGTCCACAGAAATGTCTCTTCTTCTGTCAAAGCCAACGCTGCATAACATTTCTCATTCATTTCTACAGTTCTGCAACCACAAAAAGCAGTGACGAATCTTTCCGAGTGTGAGCAGCTGCTCTACCATTATCATCGCACACAGTGACAGTTACAACCGGTTTCAAATGTTCAGCTCCACCAAACTGTGCAATAAAGCCGAATGCAGTATTGAACACAATCTTTTAAATGGGTCAACCAGCTGCCCTGTGAACGGTGGAACCAATAGCACCCAGATTAGCTTGCCTCAGAGACAAGTGCACAGTCTCATTATACACTGCAATTTATGAAAGGATGCACCATACAAAAAAAAAAAAAAAATATATATAACTTAGGAAAAACACAGAGAAGACACAGTAAGGATTTGGGAAAGATAACAGTGATTAAAAACACCACTATAATCTTTTAGTACTGTAGGCTGGAGGGCACCATATGAAATTAGGTTACAAAGAGCTCCATTTAAAACCACAATGCAGTGAAAATGACAGGGAGGTTTACATGGCTTCGAGAAAATGGTTTTTATAGGTTGAAAGCAGGATGAAATTCATCTTGATTGCTGCCTGTGGACACAGAGAGCATTACCGCCATCTTATCATGGAAATGATGGAAAAACCTAATTGTAAACTGTCAACATTTGTGAAAAAAATAATGCCAGTGATCATTATATTACTAATTAACTAATTAAGCAACAAAAATAAAAACCCACTGAAAACCAATTCTGTACTACGTTCATCCAACAGCCTTAGTTGCTACAGTTTAGTATGAAATAAAACAAAAACAATTAATTCAACGTAAATCATTAACTGATAGTTTCGGCTCTGATCGTGAAATTGATAAATTTTTTCTAGGTTTTAACGCTAAGCTCTTTTGTTTCCACGGTAGCAAATGGCCATTGAGCCAACACATTCCTCGCCAGCCAAAAAAGGAAGTGCTCCATTGTCCGTTTATCCCTGAAAACAACACAAAACACAAAGCCAGGGAACACTTAATTGGGTGACCGAATATTAAGAAAACAAAGCTAAAAATGTGTGCTGCTTCCAGACCGTCGAATCAAATCTCGCCTCTGGTGGAGTCAAAGCGTGAATAGGTTTTACAAACTTACGAGTTACCTAGTGGCCCCCAATGACTGTCCCAAACTAAATTTCAAACATGACTGAACAAACTGACTGGTGTGTGTGTGTGTGTGTGTGCGTGTGTGTGTGCGTCTCTCCTTAAAAAGTCAGGTTAAGCGCTCAGCAGACTGTAAAAGGAGCTGATCCTGTGATCCTCAGTTGGACCTCAGAGGCTGTGATGGCACGCTGCATACTAATGGGGCTGTCCTTCTTTCTATACACTGAGGGGAATATCTGTGCCAGCTGCCCGTTTAGGGGAGACTACAATGGGAATCTGTGCTGTTCTGGAGCTTTTTTATAAAGCATGGACGAGGACCAAACACGTCTTCTGCTCAGCATACCTCAAGCTGGAAAAGCATTTGTCTGTTCATGACTTTTTAAAAGAAATATAGTCAAAAGCTCATTTTAAAAAAGAAGAGAGCGAACAGTGATTCTGTTCCAGCAATACCAGATGGAAATGGGATGTATATGTTATATGGGGAAAATCAGTGCAGAGTGGAAATTCGAATGGAAAGACAAAACCTATGGAGAAAAAAAAACAGCATACAAGATTACATTTTCTGAAATAACAGTGGTTATGCAGTTTTCTTTTAATGACTAATCGCAGCCGTTTGACTTTGTTGTTTTTTCATATAGAGCATTAAAATGAAAAGCATTCTTCAAAATCAACATGTTATGTAGTCCTCCGTAAATCAAAACTGCTGTGCATGAAAGCAGAGCAAGGAGAAGAGATAGGGAAGCTTAAATCAACATGGTTGCCATTATTATACAAACACCTTGTCCCAAAATAGCAATAGCAAAAATGCCAGACGCTTTAAATAAAAAGGTTGTATGGCATTTGAAAGAGATCAGAACCAAGAAACACTGAACCATGAGATAGTCGACAATCATTCAAACAGCGGAGGGCCAAACAAATTCATCTTCAGATCAGAAACTCCCAGATAGCATGGAATGTTTGGCCCAGACTTGGTCAATATCTGCAGGGTTTTTTTTTTTTTTTTTTGGTCCACATTTGGCCTTGACTGATGGCATTGGCTCAAGGTGAGTGTGGCTGTCTAAACTCTGAAACATAGCTACCAGATGTATCCATCATGATCTAATTCTTCATTTTCTTTGGGCCTTTGGACCACACCTGACCCTAGCAACACTCGGCATATCCCACATCACAACTAGCTTATGAAATCTGGGGCACATCTGGCTCAAACAACGCATGCCAAATGCCAAATCTGGCCCAGTTCATGAAATTCTGGACAAGTCTGACTCACATAGCTCCTGCCATAACTGAGCCATAAGTGACAAAATGCGTCTGCTATTTGGGATGCCATTAGACTGCACAAGTGGGGTTTGTTCGAAAGGATTGCCAGGAGAAAGACAGTTCTCTCTGAAAACAACAGGACAGCACAGCTTAGGTTTGCAAAGTTGCATCTAAATAAACAAACAACAGCATACCAGTACAATCACACACACTCAATCCTAAGACTAAGTTCACAATAATATATTTTCATTTTGAAACCTAACACGTTTAGAATGGTTACACCTTTCATCCACACTGCTCCTGACAAATTTGACCCTCAAAAAAAAAAAAAAAAGGAAAACATTTTGATCAGCTACAGATCCCATTTCAGTTTGTAAACCCAACTGTTCCCCACCTTATGTAGATAGACAACAATATAAAAATTTGGGAAAAAAAATGTTACGGTTGCACTGATTTGCCAAACCCATATTATATGATCATCACTGAAAGATAGTGAGGATGTGGATCAGTTTCACTTTGAAACAATACTGTGGAACAAATGCAGACGAGTGGGAACGTAGCCAAACTGTCAAGCTAGATAGTAGAGTGTGATGACTTGGACTTGTTTCATAGCCAAAGGATCCAAAGCACCTTGCAGCCAACCATGAACTCCTCTGTATACAAAATTAGTCTAGAGTTAAATGGGAGGCCATCTGTCCATGGCTAAAGCTTGGCCAAAATTGGGTCGTGCGGCAGAACAATGATCCCAAGCACACCAGCAAAACTACAACAGAATGACTGAAAAAGAAAAGAATCAGGATGTTGCAATGGTTCGGTCAGAATCCAGACCTCAATCTGATTAAAAAGCTGTGGCACAACACATTCAGAGAGCTGTGCAAATAAATGCCTTAAAACCTCAATGAACTGAAGAGACTTTGTAAATAAAAGTGGGCCAAAATTCCTCTACAAAAATGTAAGAGACTGAGAGCATCATATAGAAAACATATAGTTTCAGTTATTTCTACTAAAGGTGGTTCTACAAGCTATTGAATTATGGGATATACCTAATTTTTCTCACACTGCTTCTGGATCTTAATCAGCTCTTATTAAATATATAATGACACTGTGTGTTGTCTAATGTGCTGTTGTTCCTCCATAGATGTAATTCTTTAACTTTAAAGGCAGGTAAGGACCAAAATATTTCATTTATCTTTCATTTTTTTAATATCCTGATAAGTAAAAAGTTTTCACATGACTGTACTGTATTTATAATTAACATTTTTTGGAGAGAAAAGTTTGACTTGCTATTTTTTGGAGGGCTAGAGATCAATCACAGTTAGTTTATCTGTTAAATAGGAAGCTACTTCCTAAAACCTAATTATCTAGTTCAGCATAAAGAATGAAAATATGTGGTAGCCTGCTTGGGAAACCTCTAGGTCTAGGAAATGAAACATAGCCTATTTTTAAACTAATATTGTAAAGACCACAACTAACACTTTAAACTTCATATGGCCCAAAAATATATATAAATATATATAAAATATTAGTGATTTAAAGGTTAACTGATTGGCTATTTCACAGTAACAGTGTCAATGCTAAGCTAGGCTAACAAATTCATCCTAAACTTAGCCTGAACTGGAATCAACAGGTGATACTTTGGACAACTGGAAAGAAAGAAAGAAAAAAAGAAAGAAAGAAAGAAAGAAAGAAAGAAAGAAAGAAAGAAAGAAAGATTTAATGTCCGTACAAACAACAACATGGAGACTGAACGCCAAGCACTGCTGATGTTGTTGTCTTCTGCTGTTATGTAGCTAAGGTTTGCGAATAATATTACTACACATAAAACACATTAGAGCAATCTGCAACAAAGTTGTTTTTTTTTTTAACCAGTAGTTTTCAACCTGTTCTCACTCATACACATTTGCCCAGTCAGCTTTTATGGCCATATGATATAAATTTACAGTGGTGTAACTTGAGTGGAGATCTTTACCAACAAGGAGTTGAAACATTAATGTGGATGGGATCAGTTTTATTTCAAAATAGTCTTTTAAAACAAAAATGGACTAATATGGACATAGGCTATGTGATTTAAACCTTAGCCAGGCAGGCTACTCAACAGTTCAGTATTCAGTCAGCCGAGCTTACTGTCTGTTGAATGTCGCTCCTAATTTACAATGCCAGACAGACGGTGTAGTTTAGCTCAGTATGAAGGCTAAAGTGGTTAAATACACATCAAACTCTGTATAGTTAGGGAAAAGAAATATACGGAAGGTGTTAGTTATTCAGAGCTTAGCCAGGCTGGTTATTTCACACCTGCAGTGATAAATGCTAAGATAGGCAAACAGGTGAATGACCGTCGCTTATGCTACAATCCTCACAGACGCTGTAGCTCAGACCTGTGATGGACTGACAACAATGGACAGTGTAACTGTACGTAAATACTTATGACAGTAACTTGAAGGCACAAGGCAAAATGAGTTGTTAACAAACACTTTGGATTTTGTACAGCTAACATGTAGCTAACATGTAACATGCGGCTCCAAATTCACAGTTGCGGACGAATGATGTAATTTAGATCAGTATAAAGACTAAAGGATGGTAAAAATAGTTAAATACATATTGAACTCTGTACAGTCACGGAAAAAATACAGTCATGGAAAAAATTATTAGACTATAATTTTTTCTTCACTTTCTTGTTCATTTTAATACCTGGTACCACTAAACGTCATCATGTGACTAAAACAGATAGAAAAGAAAACACTGAATGCATAAAAGCAGTGTTTTTGGCAGTACAACGCCATAGCTATTGATGTAAAAACTTAAGTGATTTAGGTTATAATCAAGAAAACCATGGAAAATGGTAAGATATCAGCTCTTAAATAAAACTCTTATGAGCAATCTTTGTGGTTATCGTTATGTTTGTCCAAACAAATGTACCTTTAGTTGTACCAGGCATTAAAATGACCAAGAAACTGAAGAAAACAAGGGTGGTCTAATAATTTTTTCCATGACTGTATGTAGAAACGGTACAAGTTATTTCGAGCTCAGCCAGATTTGGCTACTTTACATCTGTAGTGATAATGCTAAGATAAGCAGACAGGTGATTGACTGTAGCTTAATATTTAGCATGGACAATAAAGCTTAGACTTGTGATGGACTGGCAATAATGGGCAGTGTAACTGTAATCGAAAATTCATGACAACAACTTGAAGGGAGGATGAGTTAGTAACGAACACTTTGAATTTTGTACAGCTGACAATAATGTTGCCAACTCCAACCAATAGCCTGTTAGCCTAGCTACGTAAGACGTGCTAAGCTAGGCTAAGAAACTGTTAGCCGTAAGGAACAATGTTAGCTTGGCTTCACAGTAAAACAAAAAAAATGGCAGCAGTGACTCTTATCAGGAGTATTAGAAAAAAAAAAGGTTTCATAAAAATGTAAAATTCAAACCTAGGTTAAACCCTCATAGAAACTGTGAAGCACAGAAGAAGAATTTAGTTGGAGCTGAAGAGAATACGTCTCTGACTACAGCTTTGATGCTTTTTTTTTTTTAAAAATGTGATTTTCCTTTGAATCAGCAGAAGTAGATCTGGTTTCAGCAGTACACCCCAAATTCCTCTCCAACTGCTGAGCGCAGCACAGTCTGCCAGCAGATTAAGCAGTGAAACTGAAACTTTTCCTGCATGATCTTAAACACGCCGCCCTCTATACACAGCTTTAATATCCCTTATTTGTATCGCCATTACTATAAAGTGCGCCCCGAATAAAAAGCGGAGAAGGGACGAGGACGGACGGAGGTGGTGGCACATTAAAACGCACGGTCTGCTCCGCCGGCAGGGATCCACCGCGCATCCCTGCTATTACTCCTCAAGTGTCTGCTTCCCCACACCAGCCAAGGTTAACAAGCCGCGCTGGTGTCTGCGTCGGCTGCAAAACGGGGAGGGGTGGGTGGCGGAGGGGTGAGGTGCTGCAACTGTACACTGTTGTGTGATGATGCAGACAGGCTGAGAGGGACCTACTAAAGCCTACAGTCAAAAAAATCCACATCCAACTCCCTGTTTGATATTTTTGTACAACATTTTTTTTTTTGTGCCACGCGAATGTACGCCTTGGAATGATACCCGAATTAAGCACGAGGTGGAAATTAATCCTTGGCAGCTTTTTTTCCGAGACGCACAATAAATTACAGCTAGACGAGGAAAAAAAAACTCCAGTGCGCACTAATCCTGCTCGCAACGCGCCTACAGGGGAAAGAAAATATATAAAGAATAGTTTTAATGGTGGATGCGGGTACATGAGCAGCAGGCACTCAGCGAGGCAAAGTGATGTGGAATAGAAAAAATGTGCTATATATATATATTTATATGAAGGTAGCATAAGCGTCCATACCTTTCTCTCCATCACTATGCGCTTTTTAGGCTACTCAACAACAGCAACTGTGGGATGAGTCTGGTCTCTGTGGAGCGGTCCGGTCCGGCGCGGCGTGGAGCTTCCCCCTCAACTTCCTCACGGCTTTCACACAGCAGCGTCTCCCTATCACTTCCCCATTACCGGACAGCTAAGCGACTTATTAGCGCTGGCCTGTGGGACGCCGAGCAGGGGATGGAGCCAGAGCCAGGATTGGTGAAGCCTTGTTCGGAAGGGAGCAGGAGCGCAGGCGCGGTCTCTGCTGGAGAGTCGATATAATGAAAAATTACCAGTGGCAGGGAGTGTCATCAAATTATCCTCATGAGCGGTTTTGGGGGGTGCTGCTGTCTGTTCAAACTGAGTATTTTTTTTTTTTTTTTTTACCAAAGCAAGGGGGAGAGGCTGACTTCAGGTTATCCTTTTACCTGCAAGCAAACCTTTTAAGAATATACTCAGCGCAAGAACAAAGAGACGGTGTTCACTCCAACAACAAAGAGGGAGCAGCCTGCACCCTCATCAAAAACCACTGTACCCCATTTAACATGGAGCCCTTAATAAATGGGTTATAAGTTGGAGCTAATTGCTATTATAATGCATGATTTAACGCTTTAAAATGCATCAGTGCTCATTTTCATAGTTGGACTGAAATATCTAATTAGAAAAAGGGTTGTAAAAGGAACAAAAAAAAAAACCTGCACCATAATCAATTTATCAAATGGCAAAACATTTATTCAGGAATTGCCACCAGTTATAACATGTTTATATCTTTTATTATCAAGCTCTTGCTTGTATATGGCTACATTATGGTTTATCTCAGGTTTCCTTTATTTAAGTTATTAAGCACATACATGATGCATGGATGCTTTATAAATATGTTAATGCTTTATTTTCTAGTCACTATAGACATTTATGTGACTATAGTGTACTACACTTTTGGAGATCAAAAACCATATGATTGTATTTAGCTTTTGAATTAAACTTTTTTTTAATCAAAAAAGAATGAAGCAAAAAAATAATGAGAAATTATCAAAATAGAATATGTGGAAATCTGTTTGTATAGTAATAACATATCTAAAAACATTATTTTTAACATGTGCAGTCACTGTATGTTCAACCTTCTTTTTCCTTCTACATCTGAAATGTTTCTGGTTTTACATTTTCTCTGTATTTTCAAAAAGGATTTGATTTACCACTGTATGTCGTTTATTTCATACCATTTTATTTTCCCCAGATATATACACTTATGGTCTGCGCAAATATACTCAGCCAAACGGTTATAATTTTGGCTTTCTCTCCCCCTTTTTAGACATTCATTTCCATCCGGTCTTCTCTGAAGGCTTCCTTGCTGTGACTTCAGTCTTTAGTTTCCTCCTCGGCTTCTAGATGGCATGGGGGTTTGCCTCGTGTCAGCACCCTCGCAGCACTAATACGAGTCAGCATCTAAACTCGCAACCTCGCAGTTTGCAGGGGTGAGTATCAAAGCGGTGCATTAGCTGGAGTGCAGGATTCAACTGACGTGCCGGAGTGTCCTCAAGCGCGTCTCCATCAGGTCAGCCTGATCTTAAAATACTTCACACTTCGAGGAAAAGTTTTCAGAAAGTGCAGCCCCATATCTGGGTCATAGCTGGAGTTTCAAACAAAGCTTTCTTTCTGCAGTGCAGCCCACTTCCACCCACAACCTCCACCTCCCTCAGCATACATTTACTACAGGAGCCTTGGCTCGGGACCAGCAGAAAAGAACAAAAGATATTTGATGCCTGGAAAAGTGCTCTGCTTAAACCAGAAAGAGCCCCTGAATTCACGTTGCGACTGTAGTTTGAAGCTGATATTAAATTCATTATCAGTATTTGCAGCCCTTGAATAAGAAATTCTATTTTTGCTAAACTGTATTAAGGCAAAGAAAACGCAAGTTTTTCAAAACCAGCTGCCTCAAAATGTGTTAGTCTTGAGGACTTCATTATAAACCGAAGCACAGCACTTGACTCGTCTCAGATTTTACTAAGAGCTGATGTTCCCATGAGACAATCACATCAATAAACTATTTCCAAACGTAATTTTATTTGATTACACATCCAGATGAAGGATCACTGAGGAACACAACTGAAGAAAGGTTTCAGAGTATTTTTTTGGCAGATGTGGACTGAAGTTTTCAAGCGAATCCTGAGCTTAAGCCTCATTTCAATCCTGGACATCAAAATAATCTATCACAGGTTCCTCTTTCACCATCTTGGACCAGGTGGTTGCAGCTCTAGGAGAAAAACAAACAAGGAAATGAGACGATAAGTCAGTATGAGAACTGTGGCTCTTCATTTACAGGGCAGCGTGACCACAGAGGAAGACTTACTTGCTACTGTGCTGTTGGATATGAGCGATAGGAGGAGGAGCCCTCGCAGCCGTCTCCCGCTCTATCAGTGATGTCAACATTGAGTTTGGACAGGCCGACTTCCCTCTGGGAACAAGAAAGATACACAGACACATCCTCATAGCCACGATCAGCATTTTCATATGTGATAATCGGAAACGGTCGTACTTGTGGGCTGTGATGACCACGTTGCGCTTGGGCTCGTTGTCATAGCTCACGCTCTCCACGCTGTAGACCTCGGCCAGTTCGTGGATGATCTTTCGGTGTTCTCTATTCATAGGTGGGAAGCAGTGACTCCTCTTGGACTGTTTCCCCTGCAGAAATCAGAAGGCACGTCCATTCAGAAATCTACTTTATGCTCAATGAAGACGATTTTTGTCCAACCTGCACTTGATAGTCTTGCATGACAGATCTGAGGTCTGTAATCTTTATATAAAAGAGCCGAGACACACAACTACAGATGCATTTTTTCCAGACAAAAACAGATGCTTTTATTTCTCGTCTCCTCATAATAAATCTGAAGATGAGTAATTAGGGTCAATATAATATTGTTGTCTTAAATCGCACAACCATCACTCTTTCTTTGACTGTTATTTTATCAAAACACTGCAACATTGTAGATCCCTTTGCTACGGTCATTAAAATGAGATCTAATCATCCAACATTTGTGCCTTCCCCCCAGCCAGGTTTCTGTAGCCGCATGGCTGCAAATCACTTCAGGCTGCTTCCAAAAATCATGCAGAAAAACCAGCACAGAACTGTGGAGGCTGGTTTAGCAGCACATTACTGTGTGCGTGCGAGTTCAGTGGAATATCGGATCATCCACGTCCTTTTGAGTTTGTACGTATACACACGAACAGTTTTTTAAAGGTAGAGTCAGTGGGCACACTTTACCTGGCTTCCTACAGTGGAAACAGAGTGCAGAGGAAACAATATCAGGAAAAAAATGGTTTTCTTTTGCTGCTGGAGAAGACTACAATGACACCATTGCATTTAACTGCCTTATTTTTAAGAATGTAAGAGCCAAAAAGAAAAAAAAAATAAAGAGGACATGGTTTAAAGATTAAATAAGGGTCAGTAAAGTCAACAAAGAATGCAGCAAGTTTAAGAAATAGGAAAATCTGACAAGACAGCTGGAGGTGCTGACACATTTAACATTTGGAGATGAAACACAAGTATCAGTAACTTTAAGAGCCTCATTAACAACGGTGAAGGGAATAAAAAACAAGTGTGGTGTGGGCTATAAGATTCTGCCATTACAAATGCAATTAGAGAGGCTGCATTGTCTTGTTAGTGAATCCACAAGCCATCAGAACTGTTCCAGTATGGAGGGAGGCCCCCAGAGGGACGCCTGATCGCCAATATAGCGGAACGTTCAACGACTCGGTCGGTAAATATGAAGATGATGTAAGCTGTGGGGACCAGTGGAGGTCGGATCACATCACAAAACAGCCGACACCCCAACTGTCAAACCGCAGAGCTGTAAAAGTGGTCACGTTACCTTACTGGCAAGCTCAACAAGATTCTTGATCTCTTCTTCTACTTCCGTGACAAACTTCAGGTCTTTTCTGGAAGACAAGAAGGAAAAAGAAAAAGTTGGATTTTAGCAAAAGGTCGATCTGAACCTTCAGAGCTGTGAGGACAAACTGCAGATAATTTTGAAGAAATAACTCAACGGGAAGCAGTGATAGTTTTAAGAGGAAGTCAGGACCTGGCGTCCTCTTTCAGGCTGTCACTGTACACAGATGTTGAGCGAACATTGAAGGGGTCAGAAGAAGAGTCGATCTGTAATGCTTCTGCCAAACGTCTGTTTCTCTCCAAAGTAGCACACTCTTGATCACATTCAAGCCTACAAAACATTCAGAAATGCAATCATGAAATGATCAAGCATCAAAAGCACCTTCAGCAAAGTTTTAAACACTGATTGATATTAATTTATTTACTTGCATCACTCTACCTCGTCTGTTTTAGCTCCTTCTTGGTGAGGAGCGGGCCGATGTCCATGGAGTCACCGAGCTGCATGTCGGAGAGTTTACTTGCCATGGCGATGGCTGCATACCTGCAGCGCAAAAATGGAAGATATCTCAACAAAAACACGTGGGGAATTTAAAAAGTCAAATAAACAGCGAGCAGAACAGACCTCTGATACGAACTGGCTGCTTCGGTGCAAGCCACAGTTTCCTTTCTACGCCCACAGTCGCATTGTAGCGCCACCTGTAAACGACAAATTCCACAAGCAGTTAGACATACGATCCCTCATAATCATTTTTCCTTTCCCGTGTAATGATATATCGCATGTTTTGAAAGGCTGACTATGGTCTCCACAAAGTAATTCCTGCAGCTGTGAAAGGTCTCATTGTCTGTTTAACTCTTGAGTTTGGAGGGCTGCCACTGGCCTGTTGTTATTTCATCTCAGTTAAACATTTATGACAGTTACACAATATTATGGCAGATGTCATCGACTGCTGGAAAGTTCAATGTAGCTACAAGGCACAGAGGGAATGTGCACCTGGGCTCTCGAGTGTAGATGTGACCGACTAAAAACATTACTCATCGAGAAAGCAAGTTATTACGGCGAAGCAGGACCTCTCGTTGTGGGAAAACATGCTTCGAACTCCCTGTGAATTCGAATCCCGAGACAGCGCGCAGAACATTTGTTTTTCCAGCCATGGATTTCCAGCTGTTCTCAGTGGCGGTGCGCCGTACCTTGGCAGTGCAGGAGGTGCGCGGACAGCTGCTGCCTTTATGACAGGGAGCCGAACACGGGTGGCCGCAGTCTGGACGTGGCAGTGTGCACGGCTGCTGGCAGCTACCTTCCGGTATGCACTCCCCGCGGTGGCACAGCCGCCGGCAGCGGTGCATTTCGCAAGGCAGCATCTTATTACATGTCAGGCCACAGGAGATGTCTTGCAGATGACATGGGATGTTGCTGCGTTGCTGAGCGTCGGAAAAAGAATGTTACTTTTATTGCATTTTTTTTTTTAAATTTTTCTTTAAAGAAACAAGTCATGCGGGCTTATGAGGTTCGGGGACATTACCTCATGGTTTCCCATGCACCACTTCTGAGTGAGGTATGTACAGGGTGGACACTTGTCTTCACTGTGGCAGTTGTGAAACACTAAATCAGAGGAAAATGCATGAAGCGCATTTAAAGTTACTGTTTATACCTGCGATGTCAAAGGTTCTGCCTTGTGTTTTACCTGGGTGGTTACACTCATGTCTTCTTGTGCACAGGTTTTTGCACTCTGGTGGCTTTGTGCCACAGGGAATGGGTGGGTACAACACAGTGAGCCCACAGTGACACGTCAGCTCATCAAAACCTGCCAACAGGAGGAGTCGTTACACGCTGGATGTAAACTACGAAGACACTCGGCGCCAAACATAATAAACAAAAAAGGGAAAAAAAAAAAAAAAATGACATAAAAAAAAAAATCTTCAATTAGTTCTTTTTCAGGGAAACCATATGGCGCATTAGAGCAGTAGCTCATAAATAAAATGACGGCGGGACTCACTGGACTGCCAACAGGGTTCACAGTTTCCACGGTGACAGGGCTCCTGGCAGCGGTGGAGGCCACAGTTGAGCTTGTAGCTGCAGATCAGGGGGCATTTGTGCTCCACGTTCTTCATGGATGCAGACAAAAAAAAGAAAAAAAAAAAACACAAAACATCACCACACAAGCTGTCTAATAAAGAAGCAATTTACACTGAAGAACTTAATTGGATCCATGTTGCAAGATGAAATTAAAATTTTGTGCCGCCACCAGAAGGCACAAAGCTTTTGAATTCAGAAACAAACAAGGAAAAACTGAAATTCGACTGTTGTCAGTAAATTACAGAAATAAGCAGAAAGCAACGTAGTCATTAAATTGTACCAGCAGCAAAACACACAATGATAAATCAGAAAAATGAAATGTCAGTGTGTTTGTTTGTTTTAACCTTGCCTCGATTTTCCTATTTACTTTTAATTTATTGATGCACAACAATATCTGCAGATGTGCCCATTTTAAAAGTGAGACTAATCACAACTGACAACTGCAATGCAAGGCGATGGTACGGCACGAGAAAACTTACGTCATAGTACATCTTTATTTTCCAAAAGGAAAACTGCTTTTTCAAAACTGGAGATTTGACTGAGTTCAAGAAAGTTTCTATAAACTCCAGCACAATCAAATAGGAATTATAATAAAATTCAAATGGTCCGTATGAAAAGAAAAAAAAAAATTCAGATCTGGAACACAGGGAAGAAAAAAAAAAAAAGACTTAGCAGTTTTTAATACCCAAGTCAAGTTCTGTAAAAAACAAACATGTCTGATTCTAATCAGTATGGCTTTAAGACATGATAACATATCTGCCAGTGCAAATTAAACACAAAAAGAAGTTGATGCAACTGAAAAAGAACTGAAACGCAAAACAAAACAATGCATTTCTATGTGCAGCTATTCCATAATTTCAACTCAGACACAATCACAATTCAAGACTGTCCGTTGTATATACAAGCACTTTTAATTTGCTGCTCCATGTTGTTTATATTCCACTTAGAGGAAACTGCTCAACATCTATATTTTACAAGTATATACAAAGGTGAAAAAAAAACCCAACAAGGTGAAAAATTCCATACTTGTCCTTTAAGGTTGAGAAAACCAGGTTTTGTTTTTGTTTTTTTTAAGTGGACATACATTTTCCTAAAGCCCTATTATATAATGTTGCATCCTTTGTGAATGAAGACTCACAGTTAGACGAACAAAATAGACTCCCCGGGACTTTATGAAGGAAACTAGTACAAGAGCTATTTCTTATAAAAGTTCCTCCATAAATTAGGATTATACCCTGCCTGGCAAAAAAAAAAGTTGCCACCAAAAAAGAGGTCATACACTCTAATATTTCGTTGGACCGCCATTAGCTTTTATTACAGCACGCATTCGCTGTCGCATTGTTTCCATAAGCTTCTGCAATGTCACCAAGATTTATTTCCATCCAGTGTTGCATTAATTTTTCACCAAGATCTTGCATTGATGATGGTAGAGTCTGACCGCTGCTGCAAATCCTTCTCCAGCACATCCCAAAGATTCTCAATGGGGTTCAGGTCTGGACTCTGGATATTCAGGTAGTCAGCTGACCTCATTCTTTGAGCTCGTACTGTTGCTGAACCTGGACCTGACCAACTGCAGCAACCCCAGATCAGAACACTGCCCCCACAGGCTGGTACAGTAGGAACTAGGCATGATGGGTGCATCCCTTCATCTGCCTCTTTCTTACCCTGATGCTCCTATCACTCTGGAACAGGGTCTATCTGGACTCATCAGACCACATGACCTTCTTCCATTGCTCCAGAGTCCAATCTTTATGCTCCCTAGCAAATTGAAGCCTTTTTTTTCCGGTTAGCCTCACTGATTAGTGTTTTTTTTTAAGGCTACACAGCTGTTCAGTCCCAATCCCTTGAGTTCCCTTCTGCATTGTGCGATGTGGAAATGCTCTTACTTTCACTATTAAAACAGCCCCGAGTTCTACTGTTGTTTTTCTTCAATTTGATTTTACCAAACGTTTAAGTGATCGCCGATCATGATCACTGAGGATTTTTTTTTTCCAGGCCACATTTCCTCCTTGAAGACGATGGGTCCCCACTATCCATTCCAGTTTTTAAATAATGCGTTGGACAGCTCTTAACCCAATTTCGGTAGTTTCTGCAATCTCCTTAGATGTTTTCTCTGCTTGATGCATGCCAATGATTTGAGCCCTTCTTAAACAGACTAACATCTTTTCCACGACCACAGGATATGTCTTTGACATGATTGTTTAGGAAATGAGAAGCAACTCATTGCACCAGTTGGGGTTAAATAACTTGTTGCCAGCTAAACGATAATCACCCATGCAGTAATTATCCAATAGGAGGCTTGTACCCATTTGCTTAGTTAAATCCAGGTGGCAACTTTTTTTTTTTGGCCGGGCAGAGTATGTAAAGCAGCACAAAGGACTTTTGCCATTTTTAGTGCTTTGGCGACCTCTATAGGCAGTGAATGTCAAGTCACTTTTACAATACTGTCTAAAATGTACTTTTTTGGTCCGCACCTCAGTCACTCTCTCAAGTTTCTAACTTTCTTGAGCACCTCAGCCGTCTTTGTCGTGATGTTCACTGTAGCTCTGAGCTCGTTTCATCGTTGTTCATGTGTGACATAGTACTGTACGTGATGCACATTTGTCCGAACCAGACGGGGCAGAAAGTTACCGTTTTTGGTTTTTTTCAATAGCGGGCACAGATGATCACTGCAGTTAATCAGTGCTTTGGGAAAGTAAGCTAAATATCCCGCCAAATGAAATTGATACCGTTATTTTCATGTCAACGAAACGCTAGTTTTGCTTTAAAGTTAATGCACTATAAGTGCAGAGACGGGTGATAAAGCTTCTAAATGGAAAAATGACAACTACTGATTTAAAAAAAAAAAAAAAAAAAAAAAAATGGTACGCTTGTTGTGACTTTTGTACAGAGTCCAAATTGATAACCTAAAGCTTATTTTACTGCACAGACCATAATGACACTGAGTCCTGTGTCAAGGATACTCACTACACAGCAAAGCTCGCCACACTTGTGTCGGCCACAGGAGCGTTTCTTGTTGCAGCGTCTCTCGCATGTGAAAACGAGGTCATCTGGATGGTCAAAGTTAGAGAAACACAAGACAACACATCAAGTGTCTTTCTCTCACGTATGACTGATGTCATCCAAATGTTAGTGAAATTTCACCTTCTTTTTGGATCATTGCACATGGAACCTCCTGAAAAAAAAAAAAAAAAAAAAAAAACCTTTGGTTTCATAAAAAAGAAAAATGCAAAACGACAACAAATAAATGTTCTGCTTATGTTTTTTTTCCCCTCACCTTATTCTTGGAGCCACACCGGCACCTAACAGTTGAGGTCAGAGAGCATGGCCCACAGCTGCCTTCATGACACAGTTTTTCACACAAATGGATTGTTTCTGAAATGGCAAAAGATTATTATCTACAGACAATCTATAGGAACAATGCCTGTAGGCTCACGATAACACACATCCTGTTTTTGCAAGCAACCATGGGCTTGCACAGCTATCCTTATTAGCGCAATGCATTAGCTTCCAGTGATTGTGTACAGCCTATAACTTACCTTAAACATTCCCAGTTCATGCTAAACCGCAACTCAAACCTTAGCTCTCACCTGTGACCACAATATCAATATTAACGCTCTGCCTCATTAGAAGCAGGCTTTGGTCCCCAAAAATCAGCACTTATCAAGATTATTCAGTGTCAGAGGCTGGATAGGTACACAAATGTTTTAACAAGAATAAACCAAATTTTGATGAAGCACTTTTTTTTTTCCCCCTACCATTGGAGCTGCAGACCAGAGGCTTGTTGCATGTCTTTCCACAGGAGGGGATGGGATCAGAGCAGCTTTGTCGTTCAGAGTAGCCCAGCTCCAGGAGTTTGGTCAGTGCAGTCTGGCCGCATGGACACGTCTTCACCAGGCTTGGCGAGCGTGGACACGGCTGGCATGGCCCACGGTGGCATACCTGCTGGCACCGGTGAGCTTCACAATTCAGCATCCTGAGGAGAAAGAAGAAAAAAAAAAAAAAAAAAAAAGGTGTCAGGTAATGAAGGAAATTGTCTTATTCAAAGAAAAAAAGAAGGTCTGAACAGTCTTGCATTATATAAATGCTCTGCAGTCACTTACTTTCCACACATTTTTTGACAGGAGAAATGTCCCGAGCCATCAAATCCCTCGTCTGTGCCACACGGGACTTGACGTGTGGAAACACCACAGTAGCAGACTAAACAGAAGCGCAGAAAAGAAAATGATGCATTTAGACGCTCCAGTGCACATCTCCAATAATATTTCTAAAAGCTCTGCCAAAGACAGACTCACCCTGCTCAACTTGCAGCTGGCAAGGGCTGGCACGCCCCGCCGTGACACACCTCTGCGCAAGTGTGTTCAGCACAGTTGAGCAAAGAGCCACACACTTTGTCACAGCGGAGCACTGTAGCCTGGCCGCAGCGTACCGGCTGACTAAAAGGAGGTGGTTAGATTTATGGAGGGTGTAAAAATTCAAAGAAACAATGAGACTATGAGAGCACCAAACACTGTCGAATTGATAGCAATCAAGCCTGAAGTACCTCATCTTTCCACAGACACAGGATTTTGTTACAAAGGCGGGACACTGAGGACAAGGTCCAGGATGACATAAGCTGAGGAGAAACACACACGAATCCAGTTGTTGAAAGTCTATGTTCAGGTGACCTTAGGAAGATACTGAATGCAACCAAATTGTCATGTATCTGACCCAAGTTTTACAATCAAGCTATTTTGTGGGCGCTCTGAATGATATTTCAGGAGTTTGTAATTTCCTTGTCACCAAGTTAAAAATCTCAAATAATTATTTTGTCTATGGGGAGTAAGAAGTTGTTAAGATCTGGTGCCTAACAGGTCCTGGATGATCCTGATGCATCATGGTAGATCCAATCACAAGAGGACTGGACAGTTCTAATTTATAAAAAAAAATAAATAAATAAAAAAGGTACAAGCACACTGTTTGCATTGAGAGTGCATTCAGATCCAACTCCTCCACCAGTCTGAACATGAATCAACTCCACACAATGTGTCAATCCATTTTCAGGAAAATAAATCAAAAATCAATCAATCAATCTTTAAAAAGTGCCACCCAATCTCAAGATCATATTCACAAATCAGCGGTGATCGCAGCATCAAAGGTCCTAATCTGTCCTGTTGGTTTGGGTGTCATCTTTAATAATCTGTGTAAGGGCGAAGGAGGAAATGTGTTGTTTCACTTTCCAAGGAACACACAATATATGGTTGTATTACAGGCATTAAAGTTCCTCGTTTTTGTGAGCACATGTCAATTTTCAGGCTTTTCTTAAGAGAGCATGAAAACTGCAGAGTCCAAAAGCTCCAGTTTGCTTGGTTTATTCAGGAGAGCTGCACAGACACGAATATTATTTAATTCTTCTTTTAAATCCATCATCACATCACATCCTTTGAATAACTGTGGTTATTGAAATGTTAAACCTCAAGTTTGGTGTTATTTAAATAAAAAAAAAAAACCCAAGCAGTTTCAAACAATCCTCTTACAAGACCCTGAGTTTGAACAAAAACAACAAGGACCAAACTGATGGAAACGAGAGGAATGCAGATCTGTAAACCTGAATTAGATTATATAATAATACTTAAATACTTAAAGATACTCCACTTCAAGTAATACAATTACCAAGTATTTTTTTGTCAAATAAAGTCATCCTTAAAAAGCAATGAACCATTAAAAGATTGTTGGCACTGAATTTTCAAGATAAAAACATTTTGACATGATATTTATATTTATAAGGGTGGATTTAAAGAAAAAAAAACTGTAATAAATCTGTAAGTATACTGTAACCGTAAGACGACTAAATAGTCAGTTAAAGGTGAAGTCTGTTTGAGAAGCCCTTTCATGTCCAATTTAAGTTTAAACCAATCTGAAAAATCTTAGAAAAACAACAACTAAACTATCAATCACAATATTCTTTTAATCAATTTTTGTCTTTTTTTTTTTTTAAACAGTTTTTGCTTTTTTTTTTCCCCCCAGGTAAATGAAAGTTAATGGAAGGACATTTATAGATTTTTTTTATTTTTTTTTTTTTTTACATAGCGAACCATGAGACCTAAACATGACTTAACGTCTCATTGCTCACAAGAATTAAAACTGCAATTTCACAACCTTGAAAAAAAATGGGAAAAAAAAAAAAAAAACATGGCAACAGGATGAACCCATCTGTATCTAACAAAAAAAAAAAAAGTCAGATTTTTTTTTTAGTGGATGGAGGCTTTTAAAACAGGTGTTTAACAGTCACAACAGCCCTAAAGCAATGTAACCCAAAGAAGAGAACATGTTTTGTTGTGTTTTCACGGCTCACATGTTGCAGGGGTGGTTGCAGTCCACTCCACTCCTCTTCTTCCCACACATGTCACCGCAGCTGTGGGGAATCTCGCTGCGCTGCCACTCAGGGTTTATCACCTTACCTGTCAATCAGATGCAAAATTAAAAAAAATTATAGATCAAACATGGAGAGATGCATCACTGGGTCATTCATGACCTGCCCAGCATACAGATTTTTTTTTTTTTTTTTAGTTGAAGATGTAAGATGAATGAAGGGAAACACTCACCGCAGAAGCAGGTGTAAGTGGTTGGCGGTTTCATTGCAACATTCTGGCAGGCTGGACAACGCCAACCATCGGCTGAATCTGGAAAAAACATTTTTTCATTTAAAATGCACGCATTAAACAGAAAAGCTGATGTTTTGTATTTTACAGCGTTTTACTGAATAAACACCAGATCCGCTGGGCTGCTGCGGTCATTTCAGCTGCAACACAATACAATGTTGAATCAGCGGTAGTTGTTAACAGAGCCGAAGTGCCCCTCTCTGTACAGCGCGTTCTGTCAGGCAGCTTATTATGCTGTGAGGATGAATTGCTTTCTAGACTTACAGTTAAACTACACTGAGCAGCTCACTGAGAGTGATGACGAACTGTGAGGCTGAAGGGCCGTACCGTCTGCTTGTGAGGCCGGAGGACTGAGCCCACTTCTTGATGCAGTTGAGGTGGAACACGTGGTAGCAGCTCTGGCAGCTCCACACCGGGGCCATGAGCCGGATGACATCACAGCACACCATGCACTCGTACTTCTCCTCGGACAGCTGTTCAATCAGACATCCTGCGGGGAGGAGAGGACGACGGTTCAGAAGACAGCGCTGATTCAGACTCATGACAGTTTTTAAAACCACAACGAACCCTTTCTGGGAACAGAAAAATCATGTACCAATTAGCCCTGTTCACAACTGTACACCTTAATCTTAAAGTAAATGTGCATGATTTTATCAGGGAAGATTAACAAGCAGAAAAGGAGCAGTCCATTTACGGTAATGTTTTACTTGGTTCCAAATGCACACTGTAGTGAATTTACAACCTCGGGTTTTGAGCAAAGTGAATATTAAAAACATCCGACTGATTGTAATTGTGTTGTACTAACAAAATAATGAAGCCGGAAAGCAGATATGTGAAAGCAACTCGTCTCTACCACACATCAGAAGAACTGCACTCTCACCCGTTTGGGTCTCCTTGCTCTTGGGCATCTTGTCCCAGCTCCTCTGGCTCATTCTGTGATTTTGCTGGTTTCCTCTTCTCCCTCCTTTGGCCTGAAGAGATGTGTGCGGTTCTGAAGATTTTCCAGTTTTGCTTAACAGCACCCTGAGGTGCTCTCTGATCAGAGTCGTCCAGGCCAGTGGCACCTCTTTTCAGAGCCCACATCCTCTTGATGTGCTGGTTTCGGTGGTTTGATTGGTCCTTGTCGTCGCTTCATATCTACATGATGTGCGTGTTTCTTTTGATGATCATAATATTGAGCTCTGGAACCTGACTTTGTTCTGTTGAGTTCTTTCTGCGGTATCTGAAGGGGGTCTCTCTCTTTTATTGCCGTGGGGTCTGTGACCTGTTGATTTATTCTCCTTTAAGTCATCGCTTTTCTCACTCGGTTCTCCCATCCTCCGCTCCTGCCCAACATTCCAGTGTTTTTTAGCCCGGGCGTCTTGATCCTCATTGCCTCTTTCTGGATTCCTGTTCACACTTTCCCTCCGCCAGGTGGGTCCATCAGGTCCGTCCATGGGATGGGCACCTGACTGGTAGCCACCTGTGATATCTACCGCTTCCACCATACTGGCCAAAGTTACCACCGGGTCTTTGCCACCCAGAGCCTGAACCATTAAGATTTCCATTTAAACCTCTATTCCCATCCCTCCTCCCCTACCTCTGCCCCTCTTCCTGCTTAGGTCCTCTCCTTGGTAGGGAAGATGGTAGTACTCTGCATAATTTGAATTATTCTGACCAAATGGGTGATGAAAGTGCCCGTATTCTTGAGCTGTATCAGAGCTATTACTACTCAGGTTTCTGTCACCGTAGTGTCTTGGTCGACCTCTTCTAGGTTTGTGCTGATGCGTCTTTTGATGCAACGTCCCATCTGGATTGAGGTCAGGTGGGTCTGCAAAGAAAAACACAGTCACTGGAAAATGCAACCACGCTTCCAAATTTTTATTCCCAACAGAACATATCACGTCAAAATTTTACCATCATAACCGTTTTACCATTTCACCTAAAATATTAGCTCAAAAAAAAAGTTGGAACAGGGTGATGTTTACTATTGTATAACATCCTCTCTTTTTTATTAAAACAACTGTCTGTGAACATCTGGGGAGTGAGGAGACCAGTAGCTGGAGTTTTAGAAGAGGAATGTTGTCCCGTTAATGTCTGAAGCAGGATTCTAGCTGCTCAACAGTCCTGGGCCTTTGTTGGATTTTTTTTTTTTTTTTTTTTTATGATGTGCTTAATGTCCTCTACTGGTACCAAGTCTGGACTGCAGACAGACCAGTTCAGGCACCTGGGGCCTGTTCCAGGAAGGAGGTTCAACAAACTAAGAGTCAAAAAACTGAGTTTTCTGTTTTAGAACAGATGTTTCAGAGTTGGTTCAATCAACTCTGAGTATGTTGACCGCGAATTACGGCGACTGTAAAAACCCATCATCAGTGGAGTGCCGAGACCGTGATTCACCACGGCAACGGCAAGTAAATGGAAGAGATCCTCCTGCTCTCCTTCAGTCATGTGACCTTCTACAGAAACATAAAATGGCAGAAGCGGCGAAAGGAAAAAACAGTTGGTGTGGAAGAAACCACAGAGTGAGTGAACGTGAGCCGGGCGACATTTCTCACAGCTCCGCTGTTCACTCTCTTATAGACTTTATTCAGCATCATCGTTATTAAGAAAATTGGACGAAGTAAATAATAGCTAATGAAATAAAATAAGCCAAGATATTTTGTATAAAGTACGGGCATTGTGATACACAGAAGAATAAGATTTTATATACACAAGTTTATATAAGTTATGCAACTCTGCAGCAAAACGGTAGACCTAAAGTTCTCTTAAAAAAAAAAATTAAAAATTAAAATTATTGGGCGTGACAGTGACAACTGGTTTAACAGCAGTAAACCATCGAGATCCTCAATGTACTTTCTCGATGCAAATGAGCGATGTCATCGTTCAAACGTCTCCAAAACGCACGTCATATGATCCATTGACTGAATGAAATTGAACACGTTTCAGCTTCATGAAAGGGAAAGAGACGTAAAGTAACTTGGGGTATTTGGAAGTCAACATGCCCTTGACCAGGTTTAGTTCACAGAGTCAGTTACCGCGGTAATAGACTCCAAGCATGAGTTACCTCGGCTTCTGAAACTGGATTAACTGAACACTCCAGCTCGGGGTTAAGTAACCTCACTTTGTGAAATGGAAAACTGAGTTTCCCTGAGTTCGGGGCCAACATACTCTGAGTTTCTACATAACCCACTTTCTGAACGGGCCCCTTGGACTTTTCTCCGGCGAAGCCATGGCATTGTGACGGATGCAGTATGTGGTTTAGCATAGTCTTCCTGAAATATGCAAGATCTTCTCTGAAAGAGACATCATCTGGATGGTAGCATGCAGACTGGTGAACCTCTACCCATGTCACACCCGAGAGGTTTTGCTTCTCTGAAATGCTCCTTTTATACCCAGTCATGTTACTGACCTGCCATCTGGTAACCTAATTAGTTGTCAAATGCTCCTTCATTTGTTTTTGGTTTCCACCCATTCATTTTCCAGCCTTTTGTTGCCTCTGTTCCAACTTATTTGAGACGTGTTTCTCCCATCAGTCAAAATGAGCTAACATTTTCAATGAAATGGTAAAATGTCTCACTTTGAACAGCTGGTACGTTCTACTAATAATACACGTTTATAAGATTTACAAATAATGGCATTTTTCTTTATTTAACATTTTTACACAGCATCTCAACTTATCTAGGGATTTTGTAGATATAGCGCTTCATTGAAAAAAGATCAATTCATTGTAACTGTTTTATTGATTTAACTTTATTTTCATCTCTGCTCTAATCTTCAAGTGTGTTTCTGTCACACTAACAAACAACTTTCAAAAGCTTACCAAAATAAAAAACGTATGCGCATATATATTGACGTTTTTAAAGTGTATTTGGTATAAGAAGAGACCAATATTACAGAAAACATGTTGTTTTTAGTTTATTGATTTAAAAAAAATATATAGACACACATAATCAGATTTTCACGTGGTAACAAGACTTAAAATAGAAGAGCTCATCAAGCACCATTAGCTGCGAGGCTACCTAGCTGCTTAGCTCACTTGATCGGTTATGTTATGTTGCTTAAGTTCATCGTCACATGTTGTCATGTCAGCTATAGTCTTATCTCGATGTCACGATAGGTTGCTGTTTTAAAGCATGAAATTAGGGTTTTATTTTTCTTAAGCAAGCGACTCACATAAAAAAAGACCTTGCGTCAAATAAAAGTTCTCGATAATGTTGCTACCGTTAGCTAGCCGACAGACCTCGGCGTCATGACATGTCAGGGTAAACTAAGAGCAGAAAAGTGGCTAATTTAAATGTAATTTAATTCCGATATCAAGAAAATCCATGCAGGACATCATATACCAACGATTACTTGATAGTAAAATACTTTAGGCAGCATGTTAATTACCCGAGGAGCCCTCAGCCATTCACTTTGAACTGCTGTCGCTTCTCCTCACGCAGCAACTTTGAAGACACCAAGCTCTTTCAGGAGAGATGACAAGCGCAGGCAGCCACCCGGCGACAATATCCACCTTTGTCCCTGTGCTCTGGTACTTATATAAGACAGGAATTCCCCTAGAAGCAGCAATAACTCCCCTCTGCCTTGAACACACCTATCAGCACCATATAGCTGAAGATTAGCACGGTTGGTGTTACATAGCAGAGCGGAATCAAAGCCGGAACTTCCGGTCGGGATTTTGGAAATAAAATGCTCGCCACCACACACATGAAGGTCGGCTTGTTACAAAATACGGATCCTATGCAGCTAATAGATCAGACACGAGACACGCTGTGACTCAGTGTAAATTTCAAATTAATTCTGCATCCAATTATGTGACATATCTTTGACACTGAGAGCCCCAAAAATAAATGTTTGGGAGGGCGGTCCCCTTCTGAAGACTCAAACCTGGTCTGACTGGCTGAAACTGGTGCCATGATGAAACTAGAAAAGCACTCGGAGAGCGCAGACCTCCGCCAAGTGCAATGATTCCCCCATGTAGCGATTTACAGATTGCGATAAAATCCGCGTTCTGGATCAGATCCGGATCAGCCATTGTTAATCCCTGAGTGAAATTTCATGAGTTTTGGGCAATAATTAACGAAGATATTGAGAAACAAACTTTTCGGCCCCATTGACCGCAATGTTATCGAAAATTTGAAAGTGATCCAGAATCCAGGATTTCTTCCGGATCACACCCAAAATGAAATCAGTTCTTCCTTTTCACATTTCTGACAACTTCTGAAAATTTCATCAAAATCCATCCATAACTTTTTGAGTTATCTTGTACATAGACAGACAAACAGATAAACGCTCCTTGGCGGAGGGTAAAGGGGGACAAAAGTCAGAACTTAAATGATCTACTTACTGATGAATGTAACAATGAGATAAAGGAAAAAGAGGAAGCTGGGAGGTCTGGATTATAATCAGGAGGGTAGAGAGTATTAGAATCAGGGGGTATATGACTAATGGACAGGAAGAAAACAGAACTGATGGTTAAAAACATTTCTTCAAATATACAGCTTGGGAACTTTTACATTACACGAGGAAGAAAATACATTTTTAAAAAAGACAATATAGAGGAGCACTGAACAACTGTAGTTGAGTAATTAGTCAGTGATTCGTATATTTTGGACATATTAAATAAAGTGATTTGTAAATCTGGCAATACTTATACTAGATCCAGCAATCCATCCATTACCTAAACTCACTTGGGTCATGGGGATGCTGGAGCCTCTCCCAGCTCTTTACAGATGAAATGCAGGTGTACTCCCTGGACAGGTCTAAACACAAGATATGATTTATTATATATTACATTTTAGTTGTATGCCACTATGATGCCTTTGCAAGGCTGGGAAGAAGAAGGGATGCTGATCATGTAGAAAGAGACTTTAAGCAGGACTTGGCTCATGGGGGGACAGAGAGGATGATGGAAGGCGAGAGGAGAGGCACAAATATACAGTATACATTATGAGGGACAAAACTTGTCAGTGTAATTATCCAGCAAGATAGAGAACTAAGAGTTTTACGTTCTGATATTCTGACTGACATATTGTTAGTTAACGTACTACAGAGATAACTATATAGACGGGTTTAGGCAGTAAACACTGGGATGCTCAGAGGCCTGGACTACAGATCAGGATGTAGCTCTGAAAGTAGAAAGACCAGCAAAAGTATATGGGGAGGAGAACTGGAAGGGAGGGGAGGGAAGACTGGTGAGGGGCACAGCTCAGTGGAGCAGTGGAGCAACCAATTACACCAAACAGATACTACAACTTCTTGAAACTTTTACTCTTTTCAGAAGATACTACAGTGTGTTCCACATATTGTTTTGGCAAAGATATATATATATATATATTTTATCTTGGATACCCTTCCTGACACAAACTTCTACTGGAGGGCAACCAACTCTACTCACTCCTCCATAGTCAATATCAATGATGTGGGAACAAGGCCAAATGCTTTGACTATGCATGAAAACACAAGGACGTAGGTGCAGAAAAATGGCCGCAGGTGGTGTGTTAGTGATGAAATAAAATCTAAAATATTTGGCTGTAGTAGAAAGGTAGTTAATTCAGCAAAAAGTGGTACAATAATAATTTGTTTTGCAGGTTTGAGGCTGCATTTTTGGAGATAGGAGCTGGGGGGGTTTGGACAGGGGGATTGGTGTCTTCAGTGCTGAGAAATACAGGCAAATACTCATCCATCCTGCAGTACCGTCATAGAGGAGCCTGACTGACCGCAAATTTATACTCCAGCAGGACAACGACCCAGACATGCAGCCAATGTCATTAAAAGCAATCTTCAGTGTTGTTGTTATTGTTGTTTTGTTTTGTTTTGTTTTTAAGAGATGAAGAGGCAGAAGAATTTGATGCAGACTAAATCTACATGAGATCAGCGGTTGGTTCTATAAGAGCCAGTGACTTAGAGAAACTCATCAAACTGATATAGAAGGGTGGCTCTGTTCTTGACCCCCTGGAGCTGATTCTGCAAACGGATTATACTTCATAAAATGAAGAACATCATGGACAGCGTGAACATCCTCTTCACAACTCAGTGATTCAGCAACACTGTCTCCAGTCAGAGGCTTCTTCAGATCCGCTGCAACACAGATGCTACAGGAGATCCTTCCTTCCCACAGGAATAATCATCTTAAATCAGACATAAATCATGACCGCTTACTGAAACAATTGAATTTCCCTTTGGAGATCAATAAAGTATTTTTGAATTTGAATTTAATTTGAAGATGTTTGGAACAATTTACCTGCCGTTTCCTTCGAAAACTATATGCAAGTATAAGGAAATAATATATGCTATTTTGATTTTGGTTTCACTATTACGCTTTGCTCATTCTGCATTCTGTAAATTATTCATTTATATTTCTGAAAGCATGTCTTACTTTCCACTATTTCTTCACACCTGCCAAAGACATTTGAATAATACTGCGCACTAACAGAGATTGTGCCTTTTTCAGGCAAGGCCTTGCTTGATTTAGCAAGACGATAGTAGTTCCAGTTCATCCATGGAATACAACATCACAGCTCCATTGTAAATGAGTTTAGTACAGAGTGTCACCTATTGAATAGATTTAGTGAATTATCAAATTAACAAAAAAAAAAAAAAATAAAAGAAGTCTTGAACTGCTGAAAATTTCAGCAAGTGAGAATGTGGGGGAAAACACTTTAGTTTAAAAACTACAACAGTTGGTCTTCTCCCTTACTCTCTTGATGCAACACTGTAGCAAACATGACTCTGTTCCAACATGACCCGTATTTTGAAGCAGACTGCGGTCAATAAACCAATAATGAGTATATACCATCCAAACACCAACATTCCTGAGCGTCAACATTTCATAGGTTACATTTGTGCTATTTTCAAATTAAGTGAGATTTACATGGCTCAAAAATAAGAGTTTTTTTTTTTTATATTTACATTTACACTCCATGTATGGATGATGGATAAGTGGATTTACGCGGCTCCCAACTTTTTCTGTATATGCCTTTTTGCCACAAGGTGGCGCCTCGTGTCAGAATTTGATGTTGAATTTGGAGTGTTGAGGGTTTTCCTGATGATGGACGCCAGAAGAGAGAAAAAAATAATACATCATCCTCTATATCTCTGCCACATACACCTGTCAGGCATGTTGTGGTATATTCACATATTACACTCATGCAGTTTACAAAAGGAAGTGAAAGTCAGTAAGAGTGAATAAAAACTGGAAAGAGTAACAGCTTATTTTCGTCTCTGGCTGAGTTTATAAAGCTTTATGATAAAGATAAACAACACAGTCCTGTAAACGCCTGATCATCTAAAATATGACTCAGAATGTAAAAAGAGGACAATGATGGATAGTTGTGAACCAGGTAGGACTTCTTCTTTTCCTTTCAGCTGTTTCCTTCAGGTGTCTCCACAGCAAATCATCTGCCTCCATCTAACTCTAGCCTCTTCATCCTCTTCTCTCACACTAACTAACTTCATGTCCTCTTTCACTTCATCCATAAATCTCCTCTTTGGTCTTCCTCTAGTCCTCCTGCCTGGCAGTTCCAATCTCATCATCCTTCTACCGATATATTCACTATCCCTCCTCTGTACATGTCAAAACCATCTCAGTCTGGTCTCTGACTTTCTCTCCAAAACATCTAACATGTGCTGTCCCTCTGATGTTCTCATTCCTGATCTTATCCATCCTCATCACTCCCAAAGAAAACCTCAACATTTAAACCTCTGCTTCCTACAACTCTGCCTCTAAGTGCTGGTCTCACCACCGCCTCATACATCCTTTCTTTCATTCTTGCCATTACTCTTATATCACACATGACACTTTTTTTTCCACCTGTTCCAACCTGCTTGCAGATGCTTCTTCACCTCTTTTTCACATTTTTCCATTGCTCTGGACTGTTGACCTTGAGTCGGCCTCCTTAAAATCCTTCACCTTCTCCGCCGTTCCACTTGGGTCCCTCTCATCCACACAGATATATTCAGTCTTGCTATGGCGAACCTTCATTTCTCTCCCTCCCAGGGCCTATCTCCACCTCTCTCCCAGCTCAGAGCTAACCCTTGATGCAGTCCCACCTCCACCTGGAACCACTCTGTCACACCTACAGCACACCTCACCACGTTAAAAAAAAAAAGAAAGAAAGACAGAAAAAAGATGACCTTAGATTTGGCAGGATTTGCAAAGTGAATTTGTATTCCCATATGTGTATTACATATGTACCACCATTTTGGGTTCTGACCCCAAGAAACTCTAGTCTCAAAACAAACTCAACTTATTCCATTCAAGACATTAAGAAGAGCTTTAACACTTTCTTAAAACCCCGTGAAATCTGAAGTTGATATTTCCAGATTACCTCAATTTCCTGGAAAACAATTCTTTAAAACTCCCAGAGTTTTTCCAGGTGGGAGTTAAGCAGCTAAATTATAACGAAAACACGGATAATGAGGGAGAATTGTGATAGGTTGTCACAGTCGTTTGTGTTAGCTTTGGAAACAAAACGTAGGCTAATTCTAATAACGAATACTTAGTTGTATGACGTTTAGGTAATCTTTTAAACAAGTTTGCCATCACCAAATTATTACTGTCGGGCTATAAGAGAACAAGAGAACATAAAACGCATGCCCCCCCGCGCATGTTTTGTTTGTTTAGTTTCATTGACTGGTTATCGTCGTTTTCTGTTTCAGTCTGACAGTTAAACTGATCACTCTGCAGTCACAGAGTGTAGATCACGCATGCGTATTGAAGCTCTTCGTCTCCGTCAACCAGGCAAGGTGGGTGGGAGAGGATTGCGTAAAGATAACATGAAGTGACGCTATCTACAGGAAACTGAAGGATTTTCTTTTCAGAATAAACGAAAAAAATAATTTTGCTGATTATGTTACAAAATCCGTATGATTCAAGGTTGAATAGCATTATCACGGGACAACACAAAACTAACCAGGGATTTACACTAACAGGTTTTGTCAGAACAAGCCTGCTAGAGCCTGCTAGAGTGTAAAGTTTTTGTGTTGAATCGTTCTAATGACTTTTATATTGAAACTGTTCACCGGAAATGATGCTATTTCGTTCTGAAAGCTTGACATCGCCTTTGCATCGCTTTGAGCGCGGCCGAGAAGGAGAGAGTGGTGGTGAATGTGTCTGCGGCAGCGTTTAGTTAAAAAAAAAAAACAAACCCTCACAAACTACGACTGGAGAAGAGAAGACAAAACCCGGCTGCAGTTCCAGACGACTCCGGCAGACCCTGGACTATGATACATTTAAACCAGGGGCTGGTAACGGTACGCTGTTTTGACGACAAGCGGCTTATTGCACATCTGTAGAGCATAATGAGGGCATCCGCTATTCTTCACGGCGGTTTTTCCTCCAAGGTTTAGTTAGACGCGGAGTGACACTATTTATTAATGTGTCGCTTGTAGACATTCTCTCAAGGAAAAACGTTCACCGAGGAGACAGCCTGTGGAAATTTAGCTAAATCCCTCCTCCCGTGGCCCCTGGAGAACAGTGAAGTCATTTGAGAAGTCACCGGAGAAGACGACACGTCTTAATCATCCCGATAGTTTTACACAGTTTTCGCAGGGAAAACGGCGTCGCCAGGCTCCCCCCGCTTTCTGCCTGTTTTTTACATCTTACATGGTTTTGCCTTTCTGAGCATTCGTCGCCGACCTTCCGTGGGGCATTTTCGCCGTTAAAGGATGCCGGATCAAATATCGGTGTCCGAGTTTCTCTCGGAAACAACAGAGGATTACAATTCCCCGACGACATCCAGCTTCACCACCCGACTGCAGAGCTGCAGGAATACCGTGAATGTGCTGGAGGAGGTAAGGCCACACTTCAGCCCTCAGAGGATGGATGGATGGATGGATGGACATATGAGGATGCCGTAAAAACAAAAACACACTGCTTCTTCTTATGCTTATTTACATCTCTCTCAAAACTATATTATACTCCAGTGGAGTATAATATAGCAGCAGCATACAATCTAAATGTAGCTGGTGAGGCAGGACAGCAATTCAGCATCCCCTCGAGGGCCCAAATGCATTTCTATGCTGCACATTAGCCACTCAGAGAAGAAAAATAATTGCACCTGTTGCTGTTAAAGTGCATATTTTGTTATTAGTGCACACTCTCTTTAGCCTGGATCCGGATGCATAAAAGCACATTACACGTCAACATGGAGGCTGATGATGCAGAGCCAGAGCATGTAAGGCTGAACTCTGTTATCTCAGGGAATCTTGCTGAATATGTGGAGTAATAATGGAGGGAGTGGATGGCTTTGTTGGAAGAGTGCAGGGAATAGAAGGATGAGCACTCAGGCCTGCAGCTTCTCTGCGTTCATTATTACATAACTGAGCTTCCAGTGAGCTGCCAGGATGTAGCACTGTGCGTGTATGAGTGTGAGGCAGAAAGATTTTTGCTTTAGTCATTGGCCTAAGTGCATTTGAAAGAGATACATTTATTCAAAAGCGAAAAAAAAAACAAAAATCGCAGATGGGGGTGTAATCAGGTCAGGTAGGAGCATTGAGAAGGTGCATGTGTTTCCCTCCTGGCACGACTAAATGGAGCATCAAACCGGGGGAGAGCACACCTCCACTGTTGTCTGCTAATGCCAAAATATCACCTAATTTCCCCCTTTCAAGCCCATTTAACTCCGCGCACGACTGGCGCGAGGCCCAGGTTATTTAGTGTAATCTGTCATGTAAATCGAGGGCATCGACTTTGACACCCGTCTCTCCATTTGTGTTACACCGGGGTGACTGAGTTGAGGTAATTTGAACGAGTAACTGTGTTAAATGGTATGTAAACATGAGAAGGAGGAGGATAGTGATGGGTTAGGGGAGGAAAAACAAGCCCAGTCCCCCCCCCTTTGACATTGAAATAAATACAAAGACACATAGTCTGTGCTATCCATCACTTCCAACTTTAGTCCCCCTTACAACTTTATTCTCTCATAACAATAGAAAATCTACCAAAACAGAGCCAGGGTGGTGTTTATACTTAACATGGAGCTCGCTTGGTGTCTGCTGACTGTAACAAGGAGATGGCTCGCATCATGAATCACCTCTCTGGCTCCGAGCCTATGATCCGAGAAGAGTGCTGCAGCTCAAACGAAAAACATCTGTTGGAGAGGGACGCCATGTGTGCTGGGCTTCAGTAGCTTCTCTGGAATTTTTTGAAGAGATCACATGACAGCGGAACACTATTATACTGGCACCAAACGGCGAGGAACATCCTCCTCAGTGTTTGTACAAAGGCGAGATGCGCCTGAGAACGTCGTGGTGAGGAGAATCGGCCTCGAGGGTCACTCAGACTGGGGTACACCCATGGCTTTAGACAGCCAACCTAAAGCCATAAATGCCGTCAAGATTACCGTCAGATTACTGTTTTATGAAATTAGCAGCGCTCTCCGACTCCTGCTCAAACATGCAGCGACTCACTTGCATCAGGCACAAAATAGAGCCGCAGCAGAGAAGAGAAGTGCTTTTGGCACTGCATTGCCTGAAGTGGAGTTTGTTTAAAATGTCCTGGGTTTCTGCTGAGCACTTAGTCCTTGCACTAAAATTCAAAACATTCACAACTATTTTCTCCAAGTCATTTCATTGCTGTGTTGACGAGGTAAATTATGCAAGGGTACAGCGTGAATATTTGATAGCGTAACCTGAGGGGAAGAGAGCTGTTCTCCGTGTGCTTCCACTGAGTCATCAGAAGGTGCTGGGAAAGAGGGAATAAGTTGCTGCCGCATCGCATCATCTTAATATAGCTCTAGCTATTGATCAGTGCATATTAATGACATTAAACTATCCATGACTCATCCGGCTCTGCCTCAGAAATTTCCTCTCTAGATGTTTACAGTTGGATCACTGCAGAAATGTGCAAAACAAAGAGCAGCCAGATGGAGAGATAAAGTTTAAAAATAACCTTTTTGACTCGCTGTCGTTGGCTGCTTGAGACAAAGGAGATTCGAGGTGTGTGTGTGTGTTTGTGTGTGTGTGTTAGCTGTGTGGGTGGCAGACCGGAAGCTGGCTGATGTGTCTGGCTTTTATTTCGCTGTCATCTTTGGTGCAAAGCAGTTATTGTTGTGTTTGTTGTTTGGACTGTGTTTTCCCCCAGAAAGCACTTGGCAAGGAAACTGGATGTGTCGGTCCGACATTGAGTCGGTGAAGTTTGAAGTGCTCAGTTCTTCATCTAATACGGGAGATTAGGGGCACGACTAGTGATTGTTTTCATTAGCAGTTAATCCCTGTTACTTTCTCAATGGACGAGTCAGTTGTTTGCTTTGCTGGATCTCATCATAATGGACAGGACATCACAAACTTCAAGAGACCGTTGTGTTTTCAAATCTAGCATTTTGCCTGAATAACAGTATCATATTTTCTTTTTCTTACTGTAAAAGATAAATGAAACCAACATTTAGACATTTTAAAAAGTCTGAACAGTGGTGTTTTTGGCTAAATTGTCCAGGTTAGATAATTGATCTTCAATAAGTGTCATTATTGGTGAAATGATACAGAGATTTTTTCTTGGTTTTCTCTGTATGTGCGTTTTAAAAAAAAAAATCTGCAATATGATTTGGTCTCTGCATCTAAACGGGGAGTATATCAGGGAGAAGAAGATCATTAGTTGCGTCTCTGTAATCAACGTTAATGCGACGTTTTCTCCTGCTCCATTACAGACGGTTGTCGTGTGCAGTTTATTCCCCACAATAAAGATCACACAGTGTCAAAAATTTACCATTACTTGTACATTTGCACTCAAAAACCAAAGACCAAGCATTTTAATTAAAATATCAAACAAAGAAAAAAAACCCACCCCTGATCAGCAGATTGTGTTGGTTTATCTAATACATCTGCTTATTTAGAAATGTGACAGGTTAGTACTCTGACGCTCTTCTGCTTTCTCACATTCTCTCTGAAGTAAGTTAATATTAGCTGCAGGCACTTGTAATTCCCTCGGGGATGGGGGGGCATGCATTGTCTGTCCCTCTACCCCACAGATGGCACTTTGCGTCACAGGATTTGCGTTCCTAAAACCACATAGAGCCACAGCAGTATACAAGGGAAACCCTCACTGCATTGGCATTCCTTTGAGCATGCCTCTCGCACCACATCACATGGGCCGGATCAGTAAAATGTTGACTTTTCACAGTCACTCTATTCAAGCATGACCGGGCTTGACCTAATGGGCAGGGGCCTTTTATATTTTTTACTTTTATATAACAAGGCTTTTCAGTTTGACGTAGACTTTGATGGCATCTTCTTGTGAGTGGGGAGGTTATTCCAAACCACTGCACATTTAGACATTCATACAATGCAATTTTACATGATCCAAAGGTTTCCTGTGGAGTTTGTTGTCCACATGAGCGTGTAAAAAGTGCGATTTCATACTCTACCGTCACATGAGGGTGATGCATATTAACAACGCTGGGTAATAATGTGTCATAAAAGGCAACCAAAACGCCAAAAAGAAAGAAATGAGGCTGAAAACAGGTTTAAACATACCCCAGATGGAAAGGGACACCAAAGAAAAGACTTTTCAGTTTTTTTTTATTTTTCTTTTCTCTGCAGTGTGTAGCAGGATGTTGGAAAGTCACTGGTAACTCTCTGACACACAGGAGGTCGACCGCTATCACAAGGCTGCCAGGCTGTTTATTTTGAGCTGCGTTCACCTTCCCCTCTGTTTTTCTGTTACATTTTTAAAATCCCCTTTGCAGCAGAAAATGACAACCTCCAAAGCCACACAATGAAAATGACAGTGATTTTCTGAACATTGTGCAACAAGGTGTGCGTGCCTGGTTATATATATATGCGAATCATCGAAAACATCCAAACAGGAGCATTTTCTGTCTATCAAGGATTTTCCATTAAAACAAGTTCTCCTCTGAAAAACTACTTTGCAGTGCCATTGTCTCTTGGGCTTATCTGCTACATTTTTATGTGATTAACAAGATTAGAATCATGAAAAAATCCATAGGGCCGGGTCTACAAGGTATCTGTTTATTGACAGAAAGACAAAAGTGTGGACAGATGAGAGTCATAAGGCATTAGCTATGACGGCAGTCATCAATCCACTGACTGCTTCCACACTGAGCGCCTGGTTTGTCTAATTGCTTGAAGTTCCTTCGTTATTTTAGTCCCACTCACACAGCCAGTTCCTTCTGCCTCTGTAGCACCTTTATTCTGCCCCGCTGTGCTGTGTGAATGGCACTGAGGTGGAACAGTGGAACATTTTGTTCGGCGGCTATGCCACCCTGGGAGGTAGGAAGAGAGTAACGGGGGCACAAGAATGGCTGCAAACTTCGAGCAGAGGTTGAAATCAGTCCGCCACAGGAATGATGGGAGACGGCCCGCTGTCAATTGATGAGCCAATCGATGAGCAAGCTAAAGATGCAGCAGGGGTGGAAAAAAAAAAAAAAGGCAGAGACTGGCTGGACTGGCTGTGTTACAAACTTTGTCAGACTACTTAAGGCGCGAGCCAACGCTGTGCAACCTGGAGGAGCCTCAACCAACTGAAGCTGGGCCATCGTCCTCTTCCCGCAGCCGGGATTTTATCCCAAATTCCAGCAGCAACAAGGAAATCGAGGCCAGCACTGCTGCGTGTGTCGAATGGGAACAACCGGGTAGAAACTATATTTTTGATTTATTTTGTGCTGCTTTTCTTTTCTTTTTTTTTTTTTTAAGCACAGACTGAATAAAGCAGCCAGCAGCCAGTGACTGGAGACATTAGGGAACCGTTAATGACTATGGACTGCAACTTAGAGGAAAGGATCCCTGTTCAAACTGGGGAGGTGGGGAGGAATATAGCGCCTTCGTGGAATCGCTGTGAAATGCACAACACATGAGTGGAGGCAGAATGACGACGGGGTCATTAGTGTGTCTTTATACTATGACTGATGACTGAAAGTGGCTTTTGACAAAGCCTCTACCCCCTTACCTGCTAAATGTTTTTAAAAGTACCTACTTTCGCCTCAAAATGGTTTCTTTGGAGTTGAGTTATGTCTTTCATTTTGTGGAAAATCTTGCTCATGAAATGGGTCCGGCACCCCTCCTGTTAACAGCCATTTCCACATGTATTTTCATTAATTTTGCGGTGGTCTCTAGTCTGGAAATAATGCCCTGAGAGTTGGTTTCAAGGAAAAATATGCTATGGTTGTCTTGTTTCAAGCTGTTTTAGTTAGGTGAAAATGAGAGCGGAGATCGTACGAGAGGAATCTTATTGATATTAATGATATGTAAACGTCTCACTTCTGATTGGCTAACAGCAACTGTGACGCTCCCTCTAGTGGGTTCTCCTTCAGTTGGTTTCTGTCAAATGAAATAGAGATAACTGGCAACAAATAGCTAAACATGTGGAAAATGTCTTCAGAGATATAGCAACATTTTTGTTGATCCCGGCCAAAAAACTCTGTAAACACCAAGTTATTAAATTTTAGGTTGGAAGATTATAGATTTTGCAAGCTAACGTTACTCTCTGGGTAGAAGTTACTAAGTGGTTATGGAAACCTTACCATACCTATAGCTTGTCCCACTGTCATGCATGCTATAGCCTACTAACGAAGTAGAATAAAAGGCTTTTAAAACTACAACCGTAGTTGGAAAAAAAATGTTTCCTTACTGCCAGCCTGTGAGCTGGAGGTGGATCGTTGTGATGGCACAGATCCAGGTTTTAAGCACAACTTATCCGGTATTGTCGGCACCGTAATTTGAACACTTTGATGATCAGAACACACAAGTAAAGTTGCGTTATACTTTGCTGGTGGTGTTCATAAATACATTTTTTCTTAGGCAAGACATGCAATCTAGATTTGTTATTGTTGCAAAGTGCACAGCCACAAACTTTTTCTGCCATGTTTCTGAATTGTTAGCTCCTCTTTGTTTTCGGGGGGCGGGGTTACGAGCCACTGCATAGCTAATGTTCAATGTGACGTAAGCTACTACGGCTTTTACGATCACAGGCTGATACAGACTACAGGGGTAGAAGAGCATTTTGCAGTTGAGCATTCAAGTTCAACTTCAACTGACCTATGATCATTAAAAAAAAAAAAAAAAAAAAAAAAACAAGTATTAAACGGTTTGTTGTGGAAGGAGACCTTTAGGTTACAAATTGTCGAAGCAAGAAATTGATGAAGTAATAGCTTCAGTGGGCTGTGACTACAGGATTTGAAACTGACCTAACCACAAAAGTAAAACTCCTGTAGTGTGAATATGTCATCCAAAATAAACCCCCCCCCCCCACACACACACATTTCTGGTCTTAAACACAGGAATGAGGATAAATATGTGTGTGAAAGATGCAAGCAACAAGCTCCAAGTGGAAACTCATTAAAATATGATATCAGTGTTGGAAAGCCCTTTTTTGCCTCCACTTATCTAAAGGACAGCCCCAACCCCCACCCGAACCACAGTTTGTCTAGATGAGATAGGAAATGCCTTCCGCATTACACCGCTTTCTGAATTCGCACATTGGTTTGGTTAAAAAAAACAAAAAAAAAAAAACTAAAAATAAAAAAAATGCTGCAAGTGAACAATAAAACTGGTTGTTAACAATAAAAGCTCCACAGGTTACCCAGAAGTGAATCTGCTCTGTGTTTGTGTTGTGGCAAAAGTCTGTTGTCTGTCCTTCGGTTTAAAGGAAGAGAAAGGAGCGAAATATAGACTATTTATTCGACCGGCCTCCAGTCCTCTGTCTGAAAACCGAACAGCACCTGGGGGCACATCCTCGACGACACGCTGTCATGTGAGGCTTCAGCCTCGCCACATGTGACATCCAGTCCACCGGCAGGGAGTAGGCTGCAACAATGACAGCACAGATAGCAGATAATTCCTGCTTTCTTCTCGTGCATTTGGTCATTTAGCTTTAGAGGGTGAGTTGGCAGGTTTTGTTGATAACAACTGGCTTAAAAAAATAAAACAAAACAAAACAAAACAAAAGCGTCATGTGATAACCACGGATTTTAAGGGCATCATGTGCTTCCTGTACATGTGTTTTAATTAAGTGTTGAACATTTATAGGATTAGAAATTACTATATGTTGTTGATTGAATTGTGATATTTTAGATTAATATTGTGGACGGTTATTTTTCCTGATCATAGATTGTTTTACTTTTCCTCCGTGTCCTTGCTTTGGCATGGTTCCATATTTGGATGTTCAGGGCTGTTTTTAATTTTTCCCCACCAGGAAGGAGGTAGACAACATTGAATAATTCAAAAGGACAGGACAAGTTTTTTTCCTTTTTTTTTTTTTTTATCATACTTGGCTTTACATAACGAATCTGAGTGCTGGTTATTTAAGGCTCCATTCTGCAACATTAACCACTGAGAGGCACAGCTGTGTCAGATTCAATTATTAATGAAGTTATGGCTTTTTATTCATCATCTGTCCCTTGTGTCTCCAAGCCAGTGAATCACACAGAGAACGGGAACATTTTTGGTCCATTGTCATCTTGTTCCATTGAAGCTGCACAGTAAAGAGGTTGGCATTTCTTAATTTCCAGTAATAGAGCTGAGTAAGCAGGTAATCACATGGTGTTTTCTGACTGCGCTGGCTTATAACAGTGATCAGAAATGACCTATGCTTGTTTTCAATCTGTCAACAAAGTCAATGAACCGTAGTTTGTAGAGAATTGCTCCAGTTTCTTTGGATGTGCATAGCTTTTTTTTTTTTAAATGGTGGGGGTTAAAAAGTTGGAACTTGAGTTCTTCCTTACTTTAAAATCTTTGCCCTAAAGCTTTTATATCATCCATTGAAGTTTTATCTACAGTAGCTGTGATGTGATACTTTGTGCTGACACATTTTTAAACTAAGAAAATGCAGAAGCATTAAAGTACGATGATAAAGGCTGAGGCTTTTAGTCCTCTTCATTTCCTTTCGGCTGTTCCCTTCAGGGTTCACCACAGTGAATCATCTGCTTTCATCTAACCCTATCCTCTGCATCCTCATTACTGTATGTACACTCCTTGAGTGTCAGGCCTTTATTCTCCTCTTTGTTATTACTTGCCATGCTTTCCTGCAAAGTTTTATTTTGATGCCTCAAAAGGAAATGTGCAGTAGTGCATCTTCTGGAGGTAAAGTCCTCGCTCTATATTCTTCCATTTGGGAATTTAGCTCGAGTGGATGGAAAAATAGTGAATTTGTGATGGATTTCAAAGGGAATTTTGTGTTGTGTGCTCAGACGTTGGACGAAGCAGATGACGAACAGGTTAACAGACTAGTAGTCCGACAGTCAAAAGTAATCAACTTCTTTCATCTTTTACCTTTTTCGGGACGCCACAGTGTGGGATTCAGTGTCTTGCTCAGGGGCAGTTTGGCATGTGGTAGGACTGGGGATTAGCCTGGCCAGCCGTTCTAATTATTTTCCTTTTTGATACAAAGATTTATTCAGGTCTCTCTCATTTCCAGGCTGATTTCCAGAACCAACGAATGCAGAAGAAACTCCCTTTGGATGCCTTTGGATAGACATGCAGCCAATAAGAGAAATGAAGCATGTGACGTAGACATCCAAAATGGCGTGCAGTGGAGTAGCAACACCGGTGAATGTTGTCAGCTTGGTAGTGATAGCTTATTGCGTTATTGGAAAGTGTTTAAGTGTTATTTGTAATTCTTGGTTGTTTCGAATAATGGCTCTTGAACACTCCTGTATGGGTCACTGCATAAAACCATTGCTCATCTCGTTAGCATCGGTTCGGTACATTCTGTACCGGTGGGAATGGGAGGGTTAATGGGCCCGTTTCATGAGAGAGAACTTTTGTGATGTGAATGGTTATGGTTGGCAAGGCTAACTGGGAGTTGATCCTGCGATCCAATGTAGAGAGGCCATACGTAGTGTGGCGGACTGATGTCTTTTAAAATGTTTTAAACAACTGATGACACACAAGCAGAGAAGTCAACTTGCTTCTTCCCCCGGTGATATGAATGTTGTTCTGTAAAACTGTTCTGGAAAACTCGCTAAAATTAGCCTTTCCTTGCCTTTCACTGCTGCAATGAAGTTATCTTAAAAAAAAAGAAAAAAAAGAAATGCATTTCCTTTTGTTGAATACAAGGGTGCATAATCCATACATCAGAGAGAATTATAGACATATGTGGAAACAAGGGATTAAAGTTCCCACACTGAGCTGCTGCTCGAGACACTCAGCATTTTTTTTTTGCATCATATTGTTTTAAAAGTTTTTCTATTTTGAACCAGAGACTTGTTTGTCCTTGGCAGGGCTTTTATTGTGAAAGTAAAACAAATATTGGCTGCAACAGCAGAATGAACTGATACGAAGTGAATGAATTAACTGATAAACAGCAGTATTGTAGTTTACTATGTCACTCTTGTTAAAAACTGATCATTTCAGCATAATTATGGACGGATTAATCGTGGAAGGCCAGAGGGTACGTAGTTATGAGGAGATGCAACTTGTAATCACAGAGCAGCTCTAGGAATGCACTGAACCTCACAGAATGACACTGCAATAAAAGAGCGTCCAAATGAGGGATTGTTCCTTTAAAATCGCCTCTATAAACCTTCAAGCCTTTTTATTAATGGGTTCTCTGTCTCCCACAGCAGGAGGTGAGACTGTTGTGTTGCTTGTTCGCTGTCTCCAGCTAAAATCAGATAATCGGTCCATGGATCACAGCTGTTGGCCTACCTTCCTCCCACAGCTGCACTGCGTATATCATCAGGGGCTATTAGCTGGGAGCGGATTAGCTGTGGACCAGACTCTGCTCTGGGGTTCTGATCCTCCACTGTTCCCCCAGATTTAAGGGAGGAAGAGTGGGTTAATGGAGCTGGAAGGATGGTGTTAAAGGTTTCTCTGCATCAACTCAGATGTGATGTCGGATGGAGAGCTATTGATAACGAATTACTCTAGCTTAGTGGGATACGTTTATGGCTCCTTTTTTTTTTTTTTCTTTTTAACCATTGCCAAATGTTTTGAAATAAACATGTCCTTTTTTTTTGTTTTTGCTTGGTTAGTCCACCACTTTGGTTCAGACTAATAGCTTAACAGGTATGGAACAAGTTGGCACAAACTTTCAAGTCTCACTCTTCATATCCAATAATCTCCTTGGCTTCGCGTTGCTTTGAGTCTGTGGTCGTCATCAGACCAAACCCGTACCTGTTATACTACTACATGACAACAGAAGAAGGATGTGGCTTAGTACGCCCCCTACTCCATCTCTGGCATTTATACTTGTATGTTTTGTTTACGTCGCTCTGTAATGGCACCCCCAACTGCTAGATGGCGGTGTGGGTTCTTTTCTGCAGTTCTGTGGCTGACAGTGGTGAGTTTCCTTTTGTTTACTTCCTATATGTGGCTCAGACATAGCAATGGAGCAAGTAAAGTATATTTTATGTGAGTTCTTGAATGATGAGTAGAGCCAAACAATTTTATAGATTCTGCGATATATATCGATATTTTATCGAGTATCGAGTATCGATTTTTCAGCCGCGGGTATCAATGTTCTAAGCTTCTTTCAAAACCCTCATGTCCCACCTTTAAAAGCTTGGAAGCAACAATTTGCTCTGTTTAAATAAATGAAACTATTTTTCTCAACACATCTTTTATTCTTTTTGTACAGCATTTGGTAGCTGCCTGTCAGCCATATAATGTGTAATTGATGCTTTCAGTTCAATAAATTCAAACAAAGTCATTGAAACACTCACAAGATGTCACCAAAATCACTTTGTCCCTTTAAAACCTTTCGGAAAATGATGTAAATGTATTGTAAGATGAATATTGATATATATTGTATCGTGAGCAGTATATCGTGTATCGTATCGGCGAGATTAGCGTATCGCTACAGCGCCTAATGATGAGCATCAGTTATTTTTAAAAGGCACTGCAGCAAACTATCAGTCTACTTGACCTGAAGACGACAAAGAAAAGTAGGAGTGGGTAATATGAAGACGAAAAAGAACAAATCTATCAAGCGGATGGTTTAGGGTTCACAGCTATGTCGTAGCTACGGCATCGCTTTAATGCAGAAGTATAAATCCGCCTTTAATGTGATTGGGAAGGAGCTTATTAGCCAAACTTATCACTTATCACTGTTTTTCCGCTAAAACGAACGGAAACATTTTTCCTGGTTACCTCCATGGCCATCAGTAAGTAAGAGTCCACTTAATGAACGCAGATCTAGATATTCGACTATCTGGCTCCAGCTCTATAGCTGACTGGTATCGGCCGGGCCACCAGTCTGAACCAGTTCAATAAACTAGTCCAATTCTGATCACGGAGCCATTTCATTGGTCCTCTCCTGTTGGTGATTGGATTTAAGAAGGAACAAAGCATCAAAAGGTGCTCTTCAGCCTCCTCTTCCTCCTGACTCTCTCTCTCTCTCTCTTTCTTTTTTTTTTTTCTTTATGGTTACATCAGTGGCAACATTGTTGTCCTCAATGACTGGTTCCCAGAGCCAGGAGACAGAGTTGTCCTCTGATGGCTGGCTGTCTAGTTGTAGCTTCAGGGGTAAACAGTACATCTCTGTGTACGAACTTTGAAAGTTTTTGGCCCCTGCTCTGTGTGTATTTCCATGTGTGCGCGCACAGCCGCAGTTAAACAGCTGGTACAGATTTTCACTGTGGTGTTTGCCTTTGTGTGAAGTGCCCTGGGATTACTTTGTTATAAATTGGTGCTATACAAATGGAATTGAATTAAATAAAATTGAACTGAATGCCGTCTTTCTCAGAACAGCCTGCTGAGGTCATTCAGGCTTCCAGGCGGGGCTTGGACGGGCTTTACAGCTGAGGTTCAGCTTTTCTTATGACTGGTGCAAAAGCTTACGTCACTTTCTTTTCTGCACCGTGACAGAAGCAGACAAAATCATGATTCCTTATCATGGAGCGAAATCAGAGTGAAAGTGAGCGTTAAAAGCATTTAGATATTATGGACCTTGTGGCAGTGGTGCGTTTCTGTTTCTCAAGATGTCCAGTTACTGAAGTGTTTGAACATCCGCAATGTTCAGTGAGAGGGGGGGGTACACCTGTGGCTTTGAAATGACTGGCGGGTCACCCCGAGGAGTCCTGTAAAGTGTGAAATCTGAACCTCTTCTGCCGGAAGGACTTCAAGGAATGCAATCAGCTGCTATCTGGAATCCGTGCCTGTAACTCGGGCCATGGATTCATGGATGAGTGTTGTGTAGGAATGTTATTAAGACGGCTTGGAAAAAAAAATGTGCATCTAACAGCGTGGGCTGTCAAGGCAGCACATTCTTTGGCTGCACGCCTTACAGATTTACAACAAGGTTTGCTGGCTGATAGGAAGAGGAGCTGACAGGCTGGTCAGCTGATCATTGATCGTATAAAGATTAGAGACTCAAAGCATTTAATATAATTTGTTTTAATTACCTCGCACAGTCTGTTATTGGAGACAAATTTGGGGCTTTCGCTCTCTTTCTGGATAATGTTTCTTGCTTCCTACTTGACACATAATCACTTCTTGAGAACATTTTAAATTATTTAATTGTGATTAGATAGTAGGGGTGAGTATTGGCAAGGACCTCGCAATACGATATGTATCATGATACTTGGATCATGATACAATATTGTCACAATATCGCAATATCTTGCGATATTTATTCTACCCAGTTAATATCAAAATTAAATCAGATGATATTGATCATTCAGAGGACAAATTGAGTCAAAACTATTTGCTTCAAAACAACCTATTTATTGTTTATTATTAGTATTTTTGCATATTTAAGTGAATGAATGAATTTCCCTAAAAAACCGATATTAGGAGCTGAAAAATAGATATTATATCGGGTGGCCAAAAATTGCGATATATCGCCTAATTGATTTTTTTCACACCCCTATTAGATAGCATGGGATGTATTGATGTCTTTTGTCATGCACCTTTATCCCTTCAAATGTCAGAAAATGTCAGAATGTACCCATCATTGTGAGAACCAAAAGTTCCAAGCCTTATTGATTTGGAAAATCATTAAAATGTATGAATAACTGCAAATTTCTTTTTTTTTTTTTGCCACTCTGTTCTCACCACATGTAGTGAAATAAGACAAAGTTGTTTTTTTTTTTCAAAAGCTGATTAGAAAGTATGCGCTCTGTAAGTGAGAGCTCTGAAAAACAGCTACAGATTTGAATTTAGTTTCTAGGTTGAGTGTGATCTCTCAGTTTTAGTGGAGTCCACATCGTACAGTCAGATGAAAGCTAAATGCTTCGCTGTGTTCTGTTCCGGCGGTTTCTTATCTCGAAGCACCATTTTCATTTTGTCGGTTCAGGTTAGAGTTGTTTCACATTTTTGAGGTTTGTGGGGAACAAATCCTTATTTTCATTTTCTTTCTAAACTGGATGTCAAAAGATTCTTAAGCCTCTCAGATAATGATAAGAGATAGTGAATGTGACTTTAGTTATGCTGACGGCTCACTAGTCTCTTTATCCAAAGGAACAGTTCCTAATCTTTAGTAGATATTTAGTGAATCTTTCTGAATCTTTTTAAAGTAAAAGTACCTAACTTTTTTTTTCCTTTTTTTTTTTACTGGCAGGCTTTTATTATGGGGATTTATGGAGAACTTTCATGTCAGTTCAGTTCAGTGAAACTATATGTTGCAGTAACTGTCATTGTTCAAGTCTCTTCAAGAGTCCTTCTAGATGGTTCTAGCTGTGGGCAGGAACCGTCTCCTGTAGTCGTCTGTGTTGCAGCGGATCAGAAGAAGGCTTGTCTGTTGGACAAATATGTGACTTCAGTCCGTTGTAGAACTGATAATGTAATTTAATCCAGATGAAAATCTGCAGATAGATTTATGGGGTAAATAACAATTTCTTGCAACCATATTTGCCAATAGAAGATATTTAAGACCGTAACTAGAAGAACGGATGATGATAACTTGATTCAGCTTTCATTAAGAAACAAAAATGGTTTTGTCTCTTTTGAAGTGTAGTTTCATCCAGAGGCAAACATCCTCTTTTCTACAGTTGTTTTCTTACCTATCACATTCTATAGAAAGAGGATGTGAGCGTTTTTCTTTTAAAAAATGCATTATGTATATGCATTATGTGCAACTTCCTCCGGCTTTGCTGAGTAGAATAATTCAATTTCACGCGAGTAATGAGTTTCGACAGTACCGATAGGGGTTTGATGCCAGGTGACCCCAGTGCAGAAATATTGCACGTGGGTGTGATTGTGAAAGCGTGCACATGGGCCGAGTGAGAAACGAGCGTAGCAGAAGAAGCTCGACAAACGATGTGCAGATCTGATGCTGCTGCTGCTGCATACACAGCCTGGCCACACACATGCATGTCAGTTCCTTCACCACGTCCCTGGAGATGTGCAGCATCTTTGCAGCTCTGAAAGTTGGCATCAACCACCACGCACAGACACATTCACAGCTGAGCAGCTCATTTCTCTCCTCGAGAGTGTAAAACAGGATGCAAAACAGCAGGACCAGTGGCAGCAGAGCGTTGTGGAGTAATCGCTTGGCTGATGTTGCCAGAGATTGGCTCTTTGTGGCTTTTGCCTTTTGAGATTTGACAAAATACAAGATTGTAGGCTAATTAAGCTGAGTTTCAGAATTAAAAAGGGAAAACAAATGGCACTTCTGCATGTTGTGAACCATAAACAGAATACTGTGGAAACTGATATGACATCAGCTGACTGAAGCATTTTAAAAATGTCATTTTATTTCAAACCGTTTAGATCACCGGCAGTTCAAGTTAGCTTAATTTTCTGCCAAAGGAATGCTGTGATGCTTTGCGAAGTGAAAATTCCTTTTGGTTTAGGCTTCCTTCTGGGACGTTCAAGTGGTAATGGAAGGTCACCACAGATGGGAACTGGCTGCATCAGTGGGTGCGCTTCCACTGGCGGGGGTTCTTGGTAGTATTTCAGGGGTCGGATCACCGACGCGAGTCTCCATGACCGGGAACGGCCCTGCAGATGAGGCCTTCAGGAACCTTTGTGGGGCCAAAGACGTTCCTGCAGTAGGAGAGGTACTTGGAGCGGAGCCCTGATGACGTCATCCAGCCGTCTAACATGTTCTTTGTGTACGAGTTGTCTTTTCTCATTCAGCGCCACCTATATGTATTTTCAAACAGCATACAGAGGCGCTACAAAGCCATCTCAAGCTCCTCTGACATTCTTTCCATAATTTTAGTTTGTTTTTCTTCTATTATTCCTTTGTTTTTCCCAACATCTTTGTCTTCTCTTTTTGGTGGTTTACAAACAGCGAAAGTGGTGCGCCGGCCACACTGTGTGGTTTGAAGTGGTAGTTTACGTGTTACGACTGTGTCACCGTAAGTGGACACCCGACGGCTGACAGAGCTGAGGAGGAGGTCGGCCACGTTAAAATTCCAGCCTCTTAGTTTTACCCTGGAAGCCCCGCGAGTGAAAAACGCACCTAATGAGCGTTGTTGTTGGACAATCTAATGGATGTTAGAGAGGGCTCGGTGTGACAGTCTGGTCTGTCATTTCATTGTTTTATAGGGAAGTGATACACAAGTCAACTGATATTAGGCATCCAGCTATATACTGATGTCTGTGAAGTGATCCGTTTCAGCTCAGCTGCTTGAGAACCAGTTAGTTAAACAGCGTCAAAGATTTCTGCCAGCTTCATTAAGAGCAAGACCTTTTAATGATCTTCACTCAGGATATTTATTATTTTTAAGATCTGATCTGACTTTTGTTGTTTGTCGTGTGAGACTCTCATGACCACATTGGGCTTGTGGTTCATTCATATTCACCAAAACCAAAACCATAAGCAGATGATTCTTCTGTTTTGTTCTCTTTTTTTTTTTTTTTTTTGGTCCAGTGTGTGAAAGATGGGCTGTCTGAACTCAGATGCTTATTTGAAATGTTACATCCTCTCAGTTTTCCCATTCCTCTTGGAGAGCTGAAGGCCTCTCCGGCTGCAGCCCAGAGAAAGGGATGTGCATTTGTTTCCTGCCAATGAAAAGGGCTCCCCACCCTTCCTGCTTGACTCATGCCACATAGACTCAACCAGCACACAGACAAACAAACTGATGTATCTTAGCTTACTTTATCATTCTAACAGACCAAGCAAGGTTACATTTGTTGCTTTAATGTTCACTTTTTCTCTGCGTGTCCTTTTTAAGAGTTTGATGTTTTATTGATGGGGAGGAAAAAGGAATTTAAAATGCAAATGTGCAGAAGGAAGCAAAAAAAAAAAAAAAAACATAAGGTTGGTAAAGAGAACTTAAAACTGATCTGGTCTGTCACTTTGGCTTTAAAAATGCCATCGCAGATGCTTTTTTACTCTGCGTCTGAATCCTGGGGAAGTCCTTTGATAATTACGCCCTTTCCTTTTTCTTGGAGGTAATTTGCATTTTTGCTATTCTGGTCATTTTTAAAGTTCTCTCTGCTGGTCTGAAGGGTAAAAATCTGCCAAAGTGGCGCCTCTGAGTTCCAGAGAGCTGCTGACAAACCGCCGCGCTCGCCGGTCGAAGAATGTTGAGCTGACGCATGAGGCGGTCAGATCTCATCTCCGTGGCAACTGTGCTGCTGTCCGGCAAAGTGATGACATATGCCGAGGAGGAGAGGAGAGCGGTTCAAAGAGCGGATCAAGAAGAGGCAGCCAGAAAACATGTTGTTTTCTTTTCACTCTTCACCTGTCAGCAAAGAGCACTTGGTGTCACTGGACGGAGAGCTGCTGACCCGGGACAAGACTCTGACGAGACTCTGACAGGCCCGGGCGCTTCCTGCTTCCCGTCAAAGGACGGCTGCAGGGGAAGCGGCAGGGCTGCTCGGGGAGGATAAGGCCCGGGGCAGGAAGCGTGAAGCTGAGACAGCCTCCAGTCAGTCATGCTGGGTCGTTGCAGCCACCAGTTTCCCTCTGCATGTGGGAAGCAGGAATGTGAATCCTTAACCTCTTTGGTCACTTTTGTCACAGTTTGGGCGGTGGGGGCCGGTCCTTTTTATTGTTTATTTAAGCAATAATGGAAGGCTGCATTTACCAATGTATGTAATCTAATAGAGTAGTGTATGCAGAGTGTGAGGTTTAGGAGGACAAATATACGACTTAAAAAAATGAATAAACTTTAGAATATCATATATTTGGCTTTCTCTTTTTCCACAAGTGTCTTTTAAGCCACATTCTCTCTCTTCCCATAGTGGGGAAGTATTGTCCTGCCTTTAATCCACAATTTTCTGTTCGTCAATTGTGCAGTATGTGTTTCTGCTCTGCAGATGACGGATATGAAAATAATGGTTTCTGTCAATATTGCATCATCTGGTGATTGGATTACTTTTTTTAATAGATGTGATCCAAGTATTGCAAAATGATGCTATTTATCATTCACAATGACAATGATTGACAATGGTGTTATTACTCTAAAGACCCCTGTCGGGATATGAGAGTTGTGTACATAAAATAATACATATGAAACATGAACATTAAAGTATTAAGTTTAAGATGGTTGACACAGCTTCCTACTACACATAACTTAAGATAAATAATTCACGAGGTGTCAGCAATGCGCTGCATTTGGGCGTTTTGCAGACAGAACCACTTCTGATTGAAAAATAAAAATAAAAATATCATCAGGCCAAAACAAGCGTTCTACCTCGGAACATCCAATGGAGTACTACTGCGATGCTGTAGAGTGTAAATCGCATCGATCCGTGATTCCCGATCCAGGGTGTGAGGAATGACGAGACAGGGAGGAATGTCGATGTGCTGAAACCTTGTTGTCGTTGTTTCGGCAAGGAAAAGATCAGCACCGATGTCTACGTGACGATGTCTATTTATTTTGCCTGGAATAACCACAGGAAGACAACTGGCGCGGGAAAGACCGGAAAGGCACATATCTGCAAAGGCCTGGATGAGTGTGAATTGCACCCCCTAACGTGTCATAATCCACCCGTACTCAGGCCGCCTCTGTTGTCATTCAGGGATACTATATACAGCAGTGGCCTCCAACCTTTTTTGCGCCACGGACCAGTTTAATGTCAGGTAATATTTTCACGGACCGGTCTGTGAAATGTGTCGCAGATCAATTCAACAAAGTAAAATGATACGACCAGCATCAAGTCTGTGCTACTTCCTAAATATTATAGTAAATGTAAATCCGCTGTGTATTCGTGTGCAACTTTATTAGAAGCGTCCTCGTCACAACAGAACATCGCTTAACATCTTCTCCACGTAATGATACTTTCCGAAGACACTTGTTTTTCACTCATTTTGCCAGCTTGGGGGTTCAAACGTATCACGTGACCGTGACACGGGTCTTGAAGTCTTGTCATGCGTCAAGAGTAAAGCCTGATTTATACTCGAAAATCAGGTCGTCTGCATATGCGACACAGAGGACGCAGAGATGCCCCCCCACCCTACGCAGACACTCCGGTGTACCTCCTCAAAACTGTAGGTGACCGCAGACAGTGTCGCAGAGAGGAGAGAAAGGGGGCCTCTGATTGGTCAATTCTACATCCACGTAGAAAAGAGCGCGTCATCGAAAAAAATGAGGAAGTACTCACATCTGTACGATTCTCGTTCTCCACACTACAAAGACAGCACATATTCTAGTAATTCATGGAGGGAGATTGCGATGAATGTGGGTCTAGAAACGGCCGAGACGGTGAGGAAGTGGAAAAACACGAGATAAGTTTAGTAAGTTTAGCTAGTTCGTGATTGTCCCTCTTGCGTTATGGCGTGGAATAACATAGATGTAATGGAGAGAATGTGGTCATTTTTTCAAAATAAAACATCATTTAGACTCGGATAATAAATCAAACTCTGCGGGGTTGGGGACCACTGATATACAGCATATCCTATGCAGTAACTGCATAACTAAATATACTGAATATACTAGGGGTTGAATGATATGGATTTTTTTTTTAGGGTTGATGCCGAAACCGATTTTTTTTTTCCATCATCCTTAGCCGAATGACCGATCATGGAGTGCCGATTTTCTTGGGCCAATATTTGTGGCCGATACTGATTTTGGTCCCTCAATTTACATTAAAAAAATGACACAATGATAACAAAGCATTACGGAGGTCTCAGACCTCCGCAAACACAACAATTCCCCCGTGGATGCCTGATTTAAATCATGCTGCGGAAAAAATTCGCATTGTGGAACTCACATCCGGAATCTCGCCAATTTGAAATTCAAGTATAGAGGTTCCCATTTTCCCCCCGTATGGGGACGACTGTTTTTGAAAACGTCACATGCTCCAGCTTTCAAAGGTGGTGTTTATTCACCTTAATAGTCGCGGGAATACCGTATACCCCAGTAAAATGTGAGGGAAGTTTGACGGTATCAAAATTTGGATACCGCCCAAGCCTAGCATGCACTTTCTGGCACAAGGGGAATACATTTTTCTCAACTGTGACGATTAGTTGACATAAATCAACTTACATTTTCATGTTGACAAGCCATATAATAGCCTAACTACATTAATGTCATGGACAGACGGGTCTTAGTTTACTGCTCAAAGGAGAATGGTATTTAATTGTTGTAATGTGCTACAGGAAGTGCAGGGGCAATATGGCTTCCATGTAGCTCGCTAAAGAAAAAAAAGAGGAAAAACAAGGCATAAGCAGCGTGGCTGGATGGCAGGTGTCTTTCTGCTTTAAAGCCGCCCGTGTAAAGTTGATGATGCGTCTGAGGGGTTTCTGTGCCCGGCTATCTTCGGCCATCTTCTGCTCGTTTCCTCCACGGTCCATGCATGAGTGGTGAGCTGCATGTGTGAGCTGTGATAAACTGCTGTCAGTCCAACGCAGCACGAGGAGGGTGTGACAGGAGTAATAGTTTAGTTTAATAGTTGACGAGTAGTTAAAATAACTGGCTGATTAGTTGACTAAAATAGTTCCCAGCTGCAGCCCTTAACGTGTCCTTGTTGCTGGTAGTGGAGTCCCGTTGTGCTTCGAGGTTTTGCATCTACTCACAAACCCAGTGACTATTTAGTGACCTACTATTCATGCCTTCCAGCCAGATTTTCTTTTTTTGAAAATGTTTTCCGTCCCCACGTCTGACATTTTATGAACTTTCTAAAGCATTTGTTCTGACCAAGGTTCCCCCACTACTTATAAAAACTGCTCTGCCGAAGCACCATGTGTGACCACCGCCCTTCACATCCCTTAAATCTGCCCTTGACCCCATTAGTTCCATCTCTCACAAACTCCCCCCTTTGCATGCTGACTTATACAGCACAGACTGCTCTTCAAGAGATTCTTGTCAGTGGGATAGTAAAATGCCGGCATGAAATTCTTTCATTCAAAATTCTTCGCCTCGTTTTTTTTTTGACCGAACATACAGCCTATATGCATCACTTGCTGTAGGGGTGGAAAGACGAGGGACCGCAGATGTTTTGGCTTTGTAACACTTGGTAATTCCCCGAGCTGAGTGGGAGCTTGCTATTGGTTGCTGGCAGATAAAAACAATCTTTTCACTGCATTCAATAGTTGTCGGCCTTTTGGACGGGCAGAGTTTGGATGCATTCTTGCCTGTTGCCAAGGGTTTGCAGTGAGTGTGTGCCAAGAGACTGCTATTTCAGTGACTTGTCTTTTTTTTTTTTTTTTTTTGCCCTAAAAAGCAGAGAAAACAGATTTAACAAGCCATCTATCCAAGGTACATCTGCCACTTTTCACAAAGGAATAAGTGGCAGTCCGTGTGAAGATATTCATTTGGATTTCGAATGAATGAAATAAAATATGTTAAACCTTTTGCACACTGAGGCTGAATAATTAATTAAGAGCGCAGACAAAATGGATTATGAGCGATCCTTGAGAGGCAGTGCCAGCTGCTCTCAACATGAGAGCCCCAAAGGTCAGTCAGCCTGCCCAGCCTCTGCTTTGTGCTCTTCATCCTAATCACCACCACCACCTCTGAATAATCACAGGTTTTCTGACAGTAACTGAGCGACAGAGGCGGGATTTGGCGCATTGCAGAAAGGCAGTTTGAGAGGAAGCACAGTTTGTTAGTGAGCGTGTCAGCTGTTATGGGGGATCTAATCTGTTGCAGTATAACACAATATGTCTGGGGACTGCAGTTCAATGGAGTCTGCTTGAAACTGCTTAAATATATACGTGTTCTCAAGACATTTGATACAGCTCTCGCCAGCACAATGAGTATTTAGGCGGATTAATGCATTTTTTTCGAAGTCTGTTGTGTAACTAATGTCGTAACTTCAGATATTCACTGTAAGCATGCAGTTCTTTTGATCGAATAACGCCAATGTTTTGGACACTTATTAATACTGGGCTTTCCAACATTTTAACTGACCGTTGTGGTCAGGCCATCAGTTTTAGGCACACTTTTAGAACCAGTTCAGTTTGCCTCTCTATTCACCACCAGTCAGCTTACCTCTGAATCCCACAGGCTGTAGCTGTGATTCAGCTTTTTCCTTCAGCCACGTAGATTTATATATTAGTTCAAGAGCTTTACAGAAAAGGAGCACATTGTCTTCAAACTGTCAAAGGCACTTTTAGTCAGCCAAAATCCCATTCTTCTGCCATATCTAATAACTCAGTCACATGCCTTGTACTTCTCTTGTCATTTCTTGGTTGTTGTGGGTTTTTTTTTAAGTATTTTTTTTGTTTTTCAATTGCTGAACTTCTCAATATTCTTGGCTGAAATTGCTCTGATCGGTTGATTTTATTTTTTTTTTTTTTTCTGGTCTGGTGTCACTAATTCCATTGATGTTGTGATACATGATGAGGAGTCTGCAACTGTGGTTTTATTTTGAAAACTGTGTGATTACCTACACAGCCACACTTTATTAGGTGTTGGAAAGTTTTATCTGAAAGGAGGAATGATTTCCAGAAGTGTACTTTTATGGCAGAAGATCTGAATGAATGTGATGAATGAGTTCTGTTGTATCTGTTGTGAGTCATAAAGGTGATGGGGATGGACTGACCTTGATGGAGAGCAGTGGCCTTCTCTCCTAATGACTCAGACAGCGCTGGTTCTGCTCCCTCCAGACTGCAGGACGGAGGAGACTTTTCACCACATCTTGGAAAACATCTCTGGCATCTCACTGCGCGCAGCGGAGCGTCTGAGTCTCCTCTGAAAGTAGACTGCTCATCCCCTTCTTGGGCACGATGTCCATGTTGGTCCTTCAGTCAAGAGACCCTCGAGACACTTGAATCCTGAACAGCCTTGGCTTACGCGTGGTTTATCCTTCTTCGTTGAACTGACGACATGTGTTTGCCCTGTGGGGAAACCCGATGCTGCAACCTCCGTCGTAGCCTGACGTGCCCCCCTCCAGAAATGTCGCTGCACGTTGGGTTGAGGTGGATTGAAACAGATGTGGTTGGTCTGCTTACTGATGCTCAGCGTGTATAAGCTCCAGGCTCACATAAGGTATGCTTTATTTGCTATGCTGCTATCTCTGAGCTACATAAGTCAAAAACAAAGGGAAGCTTAGCACTGCAATCTACAGCGTTGCAGAAGAGAACCCACACCTACAGTTTGGTGGCATAATTACACCAATGACAATTGACAAGTATGACCGCCAATGATAATGTAGGTCCAAGACATAGGCTACGTGCACAGTTGCTAAGGAGAGCCACAGATCATGCATTAGTCTTCAATTTCCTCAATGTCAGCTTGCATCGCTTTGGTCTTGTTGAGCTATGGATCAGCGACTAGGTCGGTTGCACTCCAAAGGTCGTCCAAAAGGTCGGAGGTGTGATCCCAAGCCGCTCTCATAATGGTCTCTGGGCGAGACACTGAACTCCATACTGTCCAGTATGCTCAGATTCAGATTCTGGTGTCTTTATTGATCCCTGGACGTCTCATCTGCCGTTACATCTGCAAAGTCTGGTTCAACGCATAAACAGCTTGGTAAAAGATGACAAAACAAGCAAGATGCCATCTTGACAGAAGTGTTGAAAATAGTATTTAAGGTGCATAAATATAAGGAAATGGATGAATGTGATTGAGAAATGTGCTGTAAAGCACTGTGAATCCTGAAACTAGGTTTAAAAATGGACATACAAGACCAAGTGATTCTTTGAGAACCACTCCACTAAGTTGTGTAACATTGGATAAACTCTTTCAGTCCAGCTGTTTTGGGCTGTTACTCAGATGAAGGCTGCGTATGGTGAGAAGATGTTTCTGTGATGCTCATAAGTAAACGGTTTCGGCCAAGTGTGTGAGTCAGCCCAAATGGCTCAATTCAAGTGACGATATCATGTTATTTTTTTTTCACATCAACCTGTTTGGGTCTAAGTTTGGACCGTGATCCTAAGTTATGAGGCAGGAGGAATGTGGTGGCAGAGTCTGTTCCCATATGCAGCGGGATCAAAGGGCTTGGCCTCGGCAGAAGGGGCCCTGCGGTGACAAACTACCGCTGCTATAATTGGGATAGAGCCATGTAAAACTGTCCGAAGGAAGCCAAGGGCGGCTTAATTATGTTGTGAAATTTAATTAGGTCATTGTTGTGTGTGTGTGTGCCTCTGCTTTTCGCTGGCTGACCTTGATGTAATGGTGTTTTTGCATGCGTTTATCATCTGTTATCTGTGAACATGGCAGAGTTATGGTTTAATTCCCTGTGGTTAAAGTTGGTGGATATTTGCACTGTCACAATTAATTAAATACTATGAAAACTATTAATACAGACTCACATTTGTAATTATTTAAGCAGGAACAAGCATTATAGATGTGTATTTGTGTTGCTTGTGTGCTTAATGAGCCTTCCAATTATCCTAGCTTTTCTTCCAGTAAATGAGCAACTAATAGTTGCCATGAAGAATGGTGGCATCGTGCCTGTCAGGTGATTTTCTTGCGGCTGTTTTTGCCGTGTCTTCTGGTTGTTAAGATGACTGCAGAGTCAAATGCTTGACCTCGGCGTTGGTGTGTGAAACACTAAACGCCCACACTTTCCCTTCAGATAAACATCTGCTTTAGTTTCATTTTAAAGGAGACATATTTTACCACCTTTGCAAAAGTTGATAAGATTCTTAATGAAATGTCTGACATGTATTGGTCAAAACACCACCGGGGTATAGTACAGAAGCCCCCTTCTCAGCCGTGTGATAGCTACTATGTAACTGCCCCTCAATCCCTGTCCTCCCCCTCATCTATGGGGTGAGCCTCTTATGAAACTGGTAAAACATTTGTGCTACCCAGTAGGGGTGACATGACAGATCTATCTACATCAGCATATCAATTTAATGATGAATTATATAATAACATCGATATAAAATGAAAATATCGATCAGACATCAGTACATGCTAATTTCATCAATACATGTTATCAAGTGGCCTTTATGGAGTCTATTTTAATTAAAGGAACAGATTGTTTGGAATTTTAAGACTTTGGTGTCCACCTTACAAAGTCACAAGGTTAAATTGAACATGACATGACTTTCTGTGTCTTTGGAAATATCTCAAGTGTTGCCACGATTGAATGTATGATAACTCTAGAAAATGTGCTGCATAGTTCACACCTCGTCCAGTTTACGTTTGGTGTCATCGGGTTATAGAGTGGTTGAAGGTTTTCTTTTCTTTATTTTATTACGAACAATGTGGAGAACTTGAAATGCAATACAGGATTGGAGGCACAACGCAGATGCAGAACTTACAGTGAGGGACATTTCTGAACACATATAGAGGTATATCATTCATCAGGTTTGTTCTTTATACAAAGGCAAGTAGGTGTATGTGATGGGGTGAGCTCAGTGAGGTGGAAGATGAGTTTTCTTCACGGCATAAAAGATTTATTTTAACATAGCTGAAGGTGTGATCAAATAAACAGTTCACTCTATTTACACATAAGACTGCATTATTTTTATGAACAGGACTGGAGAGAGAGGGACATGACAAGGTAAAGGACATGAGCAGAGTCACAGACAAATGAGAGAACGAAGATGAAGGCATCAGCTGAGACATAGTTGAGACACATGACTTCTGCAGTGTCAGACAGGAAACCAATAAATTAGTTATCTCATCCATTCAGTGTGGTGCAGAGACGGCGCACACTTATTTCCTAAATGTTGATTTATTATTATTATATTTTTTGTTTATTTTATTTTCATTCTGTCTTTGACCAGAGTCACTTTAAGTGAAGAAAACACTAGAAAAATTGAAATTATTGTGTGATTTTAATAGGGTTGGGCATCGTTCAGATTTTAACGATTCTGATTCTCTGTTTCGATTCCTGTTCAAAACGATTCTCGATTCCGATTCTTTAATGTGTAGGTCAACAGATCGCGACTTATCTAACAGTAAAAAAAACTGAGATAAGAAGGAGCCTTTTCACCACATAGGCTGTTACTTTTCTGTGGCACTCGTGTGTTTGCTCCACTGTCATTTTAACCCTCGCAGCCAACGTGAATGGGGTGTCATGTTGTTTGTTCGGCTTGGGAAAGGAATAAAAAATGTCCCCTCCAAATGTTCTGGACACCTCGAGTCACTTTTGCAGGTCCCCAGCAGCAATATTTCACCATGGCTTTATTATAGTATAATATTAACACTGATGATACATATCAGAAAAATAGTGAATTAACACAGTCCTTAACGCAGGAGCAAAAAGTTTGTCCGACCTAGCATCAGTAACTAGGAAGGGGGCGGTGCTTACTGAAAGGTCAATTAGATACGGTACACTCTTTTATTTACCTGATGCTATGCAGGCGAAGGTGTTTTGCCATATTAGTCGTGCACCCTCCTTTAGCAGTAACACGCTTCCAACAGATGTTGCACTGCGCCAGGTAGCCGTCATTTACCGGGCTGAAATGCAGCCAAACTCGAGAGCGGCGTCTCTTGGGATCCATGTTGTGGCAAGTGAAGTCCCGCCGGCAACGGACGTGACGTCGACACTAGCTTTGAGTTGAGTACCCAGGGCGGAGTAACATCAACAAACTAGTGCAAAAAAATGAATGCATAAATAAATAAAAATAGCGCAGACATTTAGGAACCGAAAAAAGGAATCAAAATTTCAAAAATCTTCTAAACCATTTCAGAACCGTACATTAGGAACCGATTCCTACTGGAAATCATTTTTCGGTGCCCAAACCTAGATTTAAGTCTTTAATGTCAAATACAGGTCCAAGTGTTGGGCTACAGTAACAGTTATGTTGTCATGTTGACTCTGTCTTTGATTGTACGATGCTGTTGTGTGCGTCTTATCCTACAGTTGAGTGTGTAGTTGAGTGTGGGCCTTCCATGCTGGTAGCTTTGCTCTAAAATAACTTGTTGGTGATCTTTGACTCCAAAGCATGTCATCTGATCCTTAAAGGTGGGGTGGGTGTTGTTTTTTTGCAACACTTTTTACAATATTGCCTGAAAACCTTTTCACATTTCCATTGCACCCACTGAAATAAAATGTTTGCAAAAAAAACTAAACATTTTGGTCCAGTCTAGAAGGTATAATCAGAGAAAAACTCTGACCAATCAAAAAAGTGATCATCACTATTTTGATTGGCTGCCTAATACGTCCATCAAATATCACCCCTCGCTCCCTCCCTCCCTGTGGTTCATGCAGTCGTGAATCATGTGAAGGCGTGGTTTCGAGGGGTGAGCTGAAGAGGAGGAGGCGGAGCCTTTGGGAGGAGGGAGGGAGTGTATATTTTCAAAATCTCACTTGAGTTGGATTGCTGGAACCGTTTTTCAAACAACACCTACTCCACCTTTAAGACCTGCTGTCGTCGACTTGATTGATCGATGCTCATCATCTAGTTGAAGCAACATGTTGTTGAAACAGTAATCCCTCATGTTTCTGACGCATAGACCTGCACTGCACCTCTTCCAATTATCAGAGCATCATTCACACCCCAGATTTGTAAGCAATAAAACCAATTAAAGCAAAAGTAGTTGCTCCTCCCTCCACCTTGCTCAGTGCTCCCCGAAAAAACACACCCCACGAGCACAAACCCTTCCCCCGTTGGAGACTGCCTGGAACAATGGTCGTTATGGTTTTGGGGTTGTCCAGTTTACAGAGCTGTGCACGAAGACTGCATTTTTCTACAGTTGCACTCACACAATGGGCAGGAAGTGGATTTTGAGGAGACAATTACCGAATGTGACAAATGGTGTTCCGTGTTAGAAATCTTGTAGAGTCGCTCACCCTGCCTTTTAAAGAAAATATAACGCATCACAAAGAAATTACTCAACTGTTTTATTGTGCCAAGTGACATAAATTGAGCTTAAAATGATTAAAATGAATCCTCAAGTTGGAGGAAAGCAACAAATTCTGACCTTAAATGCAATTTAAGGGGGGGGTCCTGCAAATACTGAAACATGACTTTCAGGCTCTGATTGTACTGCACAATGTTACCTCCTGCTAGTGGACCAGCAAAAAAATGATAAGGTGTTACAGTTTAACACATCAAAAGGATCAGAAGACAGTATTTACTCAGCCTCCATTCATCACACAGCAGATCTATTATCAGGAGGGGTTCGTATCTGCTGATGGAAAACTCTTCTGTTGTTATTCCCTTTTACCACTGCAAAAGATTCATAGTGCTCACCTGTGAAAAGTTGTACCTATCATGGCTTATTTCAGTATGAAAAGGCAAACCAAAAATATGTTATAAGCTGATAAACACACGCACAAATGAGTTTTAAAAAACAGTTGGTAACAAACCGAGAAGAACGTGGGCTCAAAGCTTTAAGGATCATAAACATATTTTAGTTAATTCAACATTTTTCTCAATTTAATATTTCAGCTGAATCCCCAGAGGTTTTGACTTAAGTTTATTTTTTCAGTGCTCAGCATTCAGTCACTTGTGTGATTTTTAGTGGGCACACGTGAGTTATGAAGTGTGTTTGAATGTGGCGTAACTGGAGATGTTGTTGGTATTTTCTCTGGCAAAGCGTGAACTGAGCGTTTCAGCCGCACGATGAGTTTTTCTTGCATGCGGGTGACGTTTATGATGATGAATTTTCCTCATGCGGAGCTACATTTCATAGGTTGAAGGGTAACTCGGTTCAAGGGTCACATTTAAGCAGCTTTCTCTTAATTAGCGATGTAATACTTTTCTAAATGAGTTGCATTCATGTGATCTGTTAGCATTTGAATTTCTGACATGACTTTTGCTGCCTTCTGATGAGTGAATGTGTGAAATGTTTCCTTAAGCACGAAACCACTTTAAATGTTGGGTACTGGTCCTCTCTTCTCAGGCCCTGGACCAGGACCGAACCTCCCTGCAGAAGGTGAAGAAGTCAGTGAAGGCCATCTACAACTCAGGTCAAGGTAAGACTGGATGTTTCTGAAGTTATCATTCCAGATGTTGCTCTGGCCCTTCTTTCTGTACACTTTTCATACTCCTCTCCAAAAAACAAAAAACACACAAATTTGTTTGCAGAAGAAAGCCAAGGATACCTTAGAAACCTCAAATCAAAATAAGGATTGCTTTTCTTGTGCCTGGAACGCTGCCTTTTGTGGGACAGATGGTTTATTGTGCTCGTATCCGGGCTGTCCCAGAAATCAACACCTGAGTGTGTTTTGCCTGTTGCTGGGACTTGGATCCTCTGTAATTTTCCACTGAATATTCCTCAGAGGAGCCTCCTCCCTGTAAATTGACAGCTTGAGATGTTTGTTTGTTCTCAACATCAAAGAGTAATTTTATCTCGGCTTAAACCTTTGGAACTGAAAAGCGTTTGAACAATTGAAAGTCACGTGTTCAGTAAGTTAAATACCTGTCTTTGGGTCTGTCTTGCTAAAATGAGAAAAGAGACTTATGTAACATCAAAAATAGAAACAAAGGTAGGATGTCTTGTGTGTTTCTGAAGGCCAAGATAAGGAACAGATTTACTCCAACATGTTCATACTGTTGATAGTTTATCATTGCCCTGCAAGAAAGACAATAAGATGTAACCTAAGTAACTAAAGATATAAACACAATGGCAAGAAAATATATGTTAAAACTTTGAAATTTACTGACTTGATGCAGTAATTTACCATAAAATGTGATCAGATTGTCATCTGATCATCTGTCAAGTCACAATTATAGACAAATGCAATCTGTTTAAGCTGATTAACAGTTATAACTTCTTGGGTCTTTAATAAACTCAGCCCTTACACATTCACAGTGCTGGTAATAAGTGAACCATCTCTTCTCAGGTCATTTCTGTCATGTTCTATGACTCACGTATGGTAGACACATGACTAGAGATGTCTGCCAGTTCCAGTGAAGCCTTCAGACATTTAGCTGGTTCTCATGGGTTCTTGACTGGGTGCCCACCTCTAGAAAGAACGGTGGTTTAGTTATTAAAACTTTTGCATAATGCAAATTTTTGCTTTGTTGACGTGTAGATGATGCTCAGTTCGCACAAACTGTCTGCCGCTTAGCTACGCTTTGTCCTCGGACCCTTCCAGGGCAGCGCATGGCCAGCCATGGTGGTCTGGTTGTGCAATTAATAGCACGATTCAACACGATATCACAGTATTCTCTTTCAAATAAGAACAATTATGCTCCGTTAGTTTCTTATTCACAGCTCTGATCAGAAGTCGAGTCTTAAAAGTGATGACAGCTAACCACCGGCTCTGCTGACCGCTAATCAAAAGACCACAATTCTCACATTACCCTTCATAAGTAGCCTTGATCACAAGTGATCAGAAGTCGAGTCTTAAAAGTGATGACAGCTAACTACCGGTTCTGCTGACCGCTAATCAAAAGACCACAACCCTGATTATAAGTAGATTTGTAGCTTCATATGATTTTACCTGATGGGGTACAAAAAAATCCCCCCCAAACAGTTGTCACGGATGAATTGCTCTCTATTGAGACCAATAGAGTTTTCTGAACAAGTCTGTAAATATGTTTATTTCTGCTGCAAAGATGGACATTTTAACCATGGAGTCATAAAGACTGACTCACTGTTAGAGGTATTCCCCTGTGGTCAGTCAAGGAACTGCAACAAAACCTACTTCCTGGTATGAGTCAGTCCAGAGGTGGGGATGTTGGTGTGGAGATGGTAAAGCAGCACAAAGGAACTTTTGTAGTTTTTTTTTAGCAATTCAGCTTCCACTATAGATATAGAGATCAAAGGTGCATTTCCAGTAGCGGGGGTTGGGTGTGTCGAGGTGTGTCTCTATTATCAGGAGCAGCCCTGCAAAAAAGAAAAAGGGGGTTTCAGGAACCTCAGTGAGGCTAGAAAAACATACCTGAGGCAGGATAGGTACACAGAGGGGCCCCAGGAAAACTTCTGGATCGGGGCTTCACCTCTTCCATGATGACTACCTCGCCGTGTTAGCTAGCTGGCCAGTCTTATGTGAATTGTAAAGTGTTACAAGTTCTTGCAAGAGACAGCTTGGGCGGGAGTTCAAAAACAGTTTTTTTTGTAGATAGCAGGGATAGGATACTGCATAAGCTATAGACACTTCCTAAATATAAGGTTAATATGGTGGGGGGACCGTCCTCACGCAATATTAGGGTTGATGAGTCATTCAGAGGTGTCAAAACCACGATGGCTGCAAAGTTGCTAAAACACCTTGAATTAACAAGCTTTTATTGCAACACCAGTAAGTCCTTTTTTTTGCTTCATTTAAAAAAAAAAAAATTGGTATATGTCTCTTTTTATACCAAACAGGAAAAGAACTATGACGGCTGAAGACAAAAGATAAATTCTGAAAGTAACCTACTCCGTTTTCAAGATAAGAGCTCATGTTTCACCAGTTATTGTCCTTTTTAATGTGCAGCTGCTGTAGGAAACAAGAAAAAAAAAAACCAGACATGTACAGATAAATAATATCTTGCAGGAGCAGGTCAGTGTGCCTTTCGATAGGGGTTTGCAAATGCAGTTCAGCTTTTTCAGGCGGCTAATCTCATTTCTTTCAATGTCAAGCGTATTAAAGTCTGGTTTTTGAAAGGCTCTCTGCATCGGAGCTGGAGAGTGTAAAGTTAGCGTGACCCACACCGCCACAATAGCCACATTAATGAGAAATTTACCAGGTGGAAATAACCTTAAATACAACTCTAATACAACTAATCTCAGCAATATCCTTATACATTGTCACTTCAGTGTGAAAATGGCAGAGCTTGTCATTAACTATGTAATCTTTCATATAGAAAGCAATGACAGATTGTAATTGCAGATTTAAAAGGATGTCGTGAACTTAATGTTTAAAAAGACATAAAACACAAAGAATGAAAATACAAAATAAGTCTTCTCTTCCCTGTTTGGACTGTATTTGTGTTTCCAGTGATATGACAGTAAGGTGAGCATGGCTCTAAGCTCTAGGGGGGGGTCTTGTCTGTAGGTCTCCTCTGTACATTTGGCACCAGTCTAAACACCTCCACCCTCCACCTCCTCTCCCATGACAAGGACAGGGGGATGCTGCTGTTTGACTGACTGCTCCTGCAGAGTTTTTAACTCACCAGGGGACAATCTGTTGTTATATTGACATCCGCTGTTTTAGAAAGATGACCTGTTATTGTCATAAAAATAAAAGTCTCTGGGAAAAGAGCAGCTCGAAAATCGCAGGGCAAGGTTTCATGTGTCTGTTATTGTTTTGCTTGTTTCGCCGGTCATGTGGAGGAACTTTCCATTGCGGTATCACTTTAGCATTTCTGCCACATCTGTGTTATTATGAACGTTAATCCAGCAAATCCTTCTGTTCCAGGTGCGTGTTTCCAATACTTCCGAGAACCCAGGAATGAACATACCAGAAATATGCTTGCTCTATCTGCAACACTGTTTTTACCCCTTGAACCGTTTCTGTAAAAATACATCTTCTTTTGGACAATTAGTTTCAAAAGTTAACCGTCTGTTTGCATATATGTGAAAGTCATCCAGCCATTCATCTCATATGATGCAAGTAGATGCTAAGAATGAACCTGAATGCAGTCATGTGTAAATTATTTAAACCTTCTGTTGAACCAGAAATGATGCAAAGACAGCAAGTATTGAAACTGAGAATTTTTTTGACTTTTTTTTTTAAAGCAGATTTCCTTGCTGTAGATTCAATGCCAGCAACACACTGCGTTAACAAAAGACTGGAAAAATTTTGTCTAATGCCAAGTGGCACCTGTCAGGACATAGCAAGAGGTCAGTTAGAGGAATATAAAAGAAGCATCCCCGAGTTACTGTTTCAGAAATAAAGAGGAGGAAGGCTCCACCGCTCTGTGAAAGACTGAACTGAGAAAAGAAATGAGAAAATCCACTAATTTAAGACGTTTTCAACATTAAGCTGCAAAAGCTTTCAGGATTTTATCACTGATGGTATTTGGAAAGATCTCTGCTGAAAAACAGTGTGTGTGGCCAAACAGCGATGGTTTGGAAGCTGAAGTTGTGGCTCAGGACGAGCAACATCCTGGTTTGACAGGCAGGAAAGAAACGTGGGCGGGAGCGGTGATTGATCAGCGTTGTTCTGCTCTTTCAGCAGTCACGACTGAAGTGCCCTTGAGCAGGTACCCAGCCCTCCACCTGCTCCCTGGATCTGTGTTTACTTCCTCTTCTGTGGTTTTATGACTTTTTTTTTTTTGTTTGTTTTGTTTTTGTTCTTGGATACACCCGGGGACCTTCTTGAACTGCGTTGGTGAAAACTTTTCCATGGAAGTAAAAACACAAACAGAACAAACAAAGATATTTTCAGATGAGATGTAAAACCGTCACGTTATCTTACCTACCAAAATCTAAATCCTTTTTGAAAACAGTGGACAGCTTCTCTCCGACTAGAAGAGACCAGTCCATAGAAGAATAAGAATCCAAAGTTGTCCTCTTCTCCTTAACCACAATCGGGAGCACATTCTTCTCCTTTGCTGCTTTTAAAAGCATTTTGGCCTAAACGCTACAACAGAGCGGTTTGTTTTGACGTGTTGTCTGTTTACTGTCTGCGCAAACGTATTACGCAATCCTACATCCGTCCACATCTCCCCATGAGTCGCAGCCTACGATTAAAAAGGGCTGATCGCACATTCTTGACACCGTACCCACGATTAATGGTACAGTGTGAGGTGTTATGATCTCAAACCCTACAAATCTATCTTTGTATCTCTGATTGGTTTAACCCCCATCCAGCAGCAGAGGCAGGAGAGTTCCTGTGGCTGGTTTTTGTGATTTTTTTTAATTTGTAATAAGCCTTGTAGAGCCTTTGTGTAAAATCTACAGTTCCTTCAACACCTGTCTTATCTTATAAACACCTGAGGCAGTTCACTGGCAGCACACCCTGTGTAAAGACTTTTTAAAAACAGCATGCCCCCTCCAATTGTCTACAGATTAGATGAGCTAATAATGCTTATCAGCCAGAGTTCAGGACTGATAAACTGATCACTGTTTTATCTTTTCCAACACAGACCACGTTCAGAATGAAGAAAATTACGCCCAGGCACTGGACAAATTTGGAAGCAACTTCATCAGCCGGGACAACCCCGACCTGGGAACAGCTTTCGTCAAGTTCTCGTCTCTCACCAAGGAGCTGTCTGCTCTACTGAAGAACCTGGTGAGTCCATCACGTCACCACTCACAGTGAGATCAGTCGCCTTCAGACCTGAGAGCGCCTCCTGCCGAATGCTCTTACCTGTAATGGTAGTTGCATACTTGAAAGGACGGTAAGGCGGTAAGAATTTCCATACGCAGATTGTTTTTCCTGTCTGCGTGCTCTTAAGTGGTTTAGGATTTGGGTTTAAGGTTGAGATTAGGATTAAATTAGGTGAAGGGTCGAAGGTGGGCAGAAGCATATGTGTCTGTCCACCTGAATGAGGGATCCTCATCAAAGTCTCCACCCGTTCAAACTGTGGAAGTTGCCTACACAGTCAAGCTGCCATCACAGTTGGGCGTGAAATACCTCAGAGCTGTGATTTTATTTATTTATTTACTTCCTGCACAGCCTCTTATCTGCGTGCCGCGGATTTCCCCTGACATTTCTGTTGAATAATGTGTCCTGTTTGAGTCCTGTGTGAGTGACTGTTGTTGGAAGGAGAGCCAGACCCCGCGCTCTCCTTCCCGTCCTGTGTGTCTGACAGCAAGATTAGACTCCATAAATACATTTGGCAGCTCGAAGAAACAACTGCGCGTGCATGTGTGTCCATGCAGAAAACTGTGCTAATCACTCACCTGCCAGCGCTATCTGCATATAGTAGGAGGGTGAAATATTCCATTTTCATTTTACTTTTTTTTTTTTTTTCATTTTGAGGCAGCCCATTGAGTTTTTGGACTTCAATAGTCGGACCCTGAGGGCAGCTGGTATGTGCATGTACCACAGATGAGTATTGATGAATGGAGCGTGTCCTGGATGTCCTACATGTGCTGTCAGCTTAAACATAAGGATTTGGCCTGATTTCCTGAATCTTCTATGTTTATTCCCTTTCTGTGAACCATGTGGTCTAAGAAAGCAAAAGGAAGAAAAAACAAAAAACAGAAGGACAGTGATGGTGTCCAAGATGGGCTGTTAAAGCTTGCAGGCAGACGGCCAGTGAGATTGATTTTGAGGTTACCTATATGCAAGAAAGGCACTTAAGAAGCACATTAGTGCCTGTTAAGCGTTGTTTACTTCCTTGACTGCTGCTGTGTGTCCGTGTGGACTTGGCTAACAACAAGGACTTAAATGCTTAGTAGTGTTGTAAATGACCTTGCTGATCCTAATGGTTAGAGCTGCTGAGCAAAGCTGTGGCAACGAGAGCTGCAGGCCGTGTCAAGCCTCTGCTAATTCTTTTATAGACAAGGCAGGAATTAGATTTGGTCTTTTATTTCTTCAGTCTGCGGCAGCTAATATGTGTTGAAGCTGTAAATGATGAGGCGGGGTTTCCGTGTTTTTACAGTTCCTGAAAAGATCTAAGCATCTTCTGTCGTCTTCTCTTTATGACCTTCCATCCCATAATCCCCAATTACACAAGTTGTTATTTTAATGTGAATAAAAGATTAAATCAACGGTAGTTCAGAGGGGTTTGTTTGTAGAAATAACCCAACAGACAGAGTTTATGTTATTTACTTTAATGATTTTGTGACTCTAGTGGCTTTTATTTACAATAAGAGAGGAAAGTGGAGCAGAGAGACAACGGGGAAGACATGCAGCAAAGAGTTGCATGCTGGGAGTCAAACCTGCGACTGCTGCAGGACTGTAGGCTCAGTTCACAGGGCCTCCTGCTCAAACCACCGAGGCTACCCAGCAGCCCCCCAACAGTCAGCTTTGGCCTGACTATACCATTCCTTTCATCTTTCAGTTCACTGTTTGGGTTCATGTTCAATATTTTCAATAATTTTGGCTCAGAAAAAATGTTGTAAACCCACTACGTGCCAGCTGTCTGACACCAATTGTTCATCAATCTCTGACTTGCACAAACTGTATACAGTTTGCCTCCACAGTCAAAACTGTCATTGCTTTTGAACAATATAGCTGAGTCCAGTTGTACCAAACAGCAGATGGACAAAAAACCTCTGACTCTGCACTAAACTGAAACCAAAACCCACCAGAATGGAGGGGGAAAGCATTTCTACAGAACACTGGTGGGTGTTTACTAACCCCATTTCTAACCTGAATCACTTGTAAGAGCACCCACTGGTGATTTCCAGCAAACTGTTGTTTAATTGTTGCAGAGTGCTGCCTTTGGCTGCATTTTACCCGCAGAAACCTTTTCCAGGGACCAGGGTGTTTTAAGGGGTCCTTCTCCCATTCCAGTACCAGCAAAGAGGACTTAAACAGAGTCCCAGGGCAGAAAATGGAAGAAAAATAAACAACCTGATAGGCAGTTCATATTTTGAGATTATGTGGATCTTTCAGGGTTGTGTGAGTGTTAGTTTTCCCAGCATTTTTTTTTTAAATGTATTAGGTTTAATTTATGTATTATATTTAAGATACACATTGGAAAAACTCACCAAACTACTATAATATGGTTGTGTTCAAAATAATAGCCAGTGTGTTTAGAAAAGTGAGTAAAGCTCAAAATCGATGGTTTCCACACACAAACACATGCTTTGGGGACATTGCACATTCTACCCCAAATCAAAACGCAAAGAAAAAACATAACTATATTGCCAAAGGTATTCGCTCACCTGCCTTGACTCACATATGAGCTTTATTTCATCCCATTCCTAATCAATATGACTGTGGATCCACCCTTTACAGCTAGAACAGCTTCAACTCTTCTGGGAAGGCTGTCTACAAGGTTTAAGGAGTGTGTTTATGGGGATTTTTGACTATTCTTCCAGAAGTGTATTTGTGAGGTCAAACACTGATGTTGGCTGAGAAGGTCTGGCTCTCAGTCTCCGCTCTAATTCATCCCAAAGGTCTTCTATTGAGTTGAGGTCAGGCCAGTCAAGTTCATCCACACCAGACTCTTCCATCCATGTCTCTTACGGACCTTGCTTTGTGCACTGGTGCACAGTCATGTTGGAAGAGGAAGGGACCAGCTCCAAACTGTTCCCACAAAGTTGGGAGGATGGAATTGTCCAAAATGTCTTGGTCTGCTGAAGCATTCAGAGTTCCTTTCACTGGAACTAAGGGGCCAAGCCCAGCTCCTGAAAAACAACCCTGTATCTGACGCTTTGCATTGACACTTGGTGATGTCTGGCTTGGATGCAGCTGCTCCACCATGGAAACTCTCATGAAGCTCTGCGCTGTTGAGATAATCTGAAGGCCACATGAAGTTTGGAGGTCTGTAGCGATTGACTCTGAGGAAAGTTGCCGACCTCTTTGCTCTATGCGCTTCAGCACTGCTGACCCCGCTCCATCAGTTTGTGTCCTACCACTTCATGGCTGAATTGCTGTCGTTCCCAAACACTTCCCTTTCCTTATAATAAAAATGGAAAACTACCATTCAAATGGATGGAAGAACAGCCAAAATGACAAAGACTCAGCCAATGAGCACCTCCATGGTGATCAGAGAAGATCTAAAGCTACCTGTGAGAACTAGAACAATTAGAAGATGCCTTTGTGAAACCAAGTATCTTAGCAAGAAGCCCCCACAAAGTCCCATTGTTGAAAAACACGACATGTGCTGAAGAGGTTATAATTTACCAAAGAACACTGACTGGCTGAAAGAGAAATGGTGGAACGTTTTGTGGACTGATGGAAGGAAGATTGTTCTTTCTGGGTCTAGGGGCTGCAGACAGTTTATCAGATTACTCTCTAAACAGTGTTTGGGGGTCAAATCCCAGTTCAGTGTGAAGACGGTGAAGAATGGTGACACACGCATCATGACATGGGGATGTTTCTTATATTCTGTTGTCGGGTCTGTTTATCTCAAAGCAGGGATCATGAATCATTTTCAGTACATCCAAAAATACTTGAAGCGGTCATGTTTGCTTATACCAAAGAGGGAATTCCCTCAAAATGGTGTTTGAACGAGACAACAACCCCAAACGTATTATTAAACCAGCAGCATCTTGGTTCCAGACCAACAAGATTAATGTCATGGAGCAGCCACATATTTGATGGATTTGTCTTCACGTTTTGTTTTGCAGCAGAATGTGCAGTGTTCCCAATGCATTTGCATGCATTGAAATAAAACCTATTGCAGGGAATTTGAACATCACTCACTTTTTAAAACATACCACTATTATTTTGAGTGCAGTTGTACAGCAGATTGGAGTTATAGCGCTGAAGAGTCACTTCCTGGTATAACGGTCTGTGTTGGCTTCTCTGACCAGCGTGTCGGTGTGACTGTGAGGCAGGAGTGACACATTTCAACAGATTTGTTTAATCTTTTGAACCTTCAACCTAAGTGGAAGCAAAAATGACACAGCACTGAATTAATCTTTCAGTTACCAGTATAAAAAAGTCCCAAGATGTTTAAGCTCAAGGTACCGTTGACTGAAACACAGCTTTGATCGAGGAATGCTCATGCTTATTGAGAGTCCAGGTTAAATCTCAGAACCTGTCTTGGAAAGGTATTTGGGCACCTGTTTTAGGTTAGGAAAAAATTCAGTGCTTCTTTTTCTCCACATTTGTCTGCTAGATCTCTATTTCACCATATCTGGATTTATTACCGGCTCCAGATTTAGATTGCCATGTTGTGACTAAAGTTACAAGAAGAAGATTCATGCACGATACTCCTCCCGTCTTTGGTGGTGTTGTGCTCCTTTCTAACATTGCTTTCTAGGTAGGAGTCTTTCGGTGCGAGTTCTCTATCTTATAAAGTTTCTTCTGTGGCTTTGCATTTAGAAGGGGAGTGAATTTTCAGACTCATCTCTCTTAGACTCATTAGGAGGCCACAGATAAGGTTTGTTGCTAATTTTGCTGTTGTGGTGTTTCTGCTTCCTTAGTTTATGGTTTGCTGGCACATTTTTTTAATAACTTTACTACAATATGGGTTTTGGTTGCATTTCGTTCTGCTTTCACTTCCTGATTAAAAAAGAAAGAACCCAAAAGCATTTTCTGTATGTTTAAAGATCATATAAAGAGGAAGTAGTGCAGTTGTTAGAAACTATTTTAAACTATGAATTTGCACATATCTTTTTCTTTAGTGAGCTCTCAAACACTCATGTTTTATAAGCAGGAGAGTTTAATTTGCAAAACCTTTCTTTTATATTTAAATTTAACTTTTTGCTTAATTTTTATTTTCATATCTGTGGTCTAAATGAAACCATTGTGACTATGGTAAATGGCATCATAGCCTTGGCAGCTCTAAGGCAATGCTCTATTAAGATTTAAGCTTAGCTATTTATAAATTAAGCACAAAAAGTAAAGAAATTTGTGTTTAATTATAAGAAAATAAGAAGAACCTTTATTTGTCCCACAATGGGGAAATTGCATATAACAAGTCGTCTTGGCAGTAAATCTTATATCACTGGAAAGTCTGTTCATTTCCCTTTTAATTGGTGCCACATTTGTAAAAAAAAAAAAAAAAAAAAAGCAGGCACTTGTGGGATGAGTATGTGGGTTGCAACCATGAAAGATTTGCCAAATCTTTTCTGCTAATGCCAAACAGCTTCTTTTTTTTTTTCCTTTTTTCGCTATTGACTCTTGTTTCATGCTGTTTGGTGGATTGGACGCTTGAAGTCTGAAGAAACTAGACATATTGACAGTTTAACAGTTAATTTTATTCATTTAACAAACATGAGCCTCAGGTGGAAGAGCCATTCACAGCCACAGATGTTGGGCTTATTGCCCTGCAAACCTTCACTGCACATCTGTAGAAGACTGCAGAGGGTTAACTAAGTGCTGACAGGATGACAGGATGAGGAAACAGTCTTCTGTTGTCCATTGGCATCCCCTGTTAGGTGGAACCTGGCCTTCAGTTTGGAGATCACAACTCTAAAAAATACCCCAACTTGGTTTTGCGGAACACTAGCTTGAATGTCATCCAACCTTTGGGGGCCAAAACGTGTCCTCTCGATTCTTGGAGCAGACACCAACGGACTGCTGTAGCGGGGCTCATGCTGACAATCTTGTCAGCGCCTAAGGCGCACCAGAAACTCAAAGCAAAACTCAATAGCAACATCAAAAAAAAAAAATGAAAATAAAGTTGTTTAACACTGGCAGAGAAGAATTTGGCAAATCTTTCATGGGTGCAACCCACACACTTAGCTCTGCTGCTCATCCCACAAATGCCCATTTTTTAAAAATGTGGCACCAGTTAAAGGGGAAATAAAAATGATTGCTAGTAATATAAGATTTATTGCCATGAAGCATTGTTGCGAACAAAGAAGTAATCTACCAAACACAAATGTTGTTACTTTTTGTGCTTAGTTTATATTCAATTTATTCTTGTTTTTTATCTCCTTGTGTTATTTTTTTTGACAGTTCTTCAAATATTCAGATGTGACAATGTGCTGTGACATATTAACTACGTTCCCTTGCCTGATTAAAACGCTGCTTCTCCTCTCTTTGTCCTCTTTCAGCTCCAGAGCCTCAGCCACAACGTGATCTTCACCCTGGACTCGCTGCTGAAGGGGGATTTGAAAGGCGTGAAAGGGGTGAGATTAACACGGAAGCTATTTTCTTCCGGGACCAGTTGCCTCATCAGCATGTTTCTCTATCCATCACTGAACTTCTGAGCCTGTGATGAAGGGGAGCTGCAAGAGAGGGGTGGGGGAGTTGGGAGAACGCTCCTCTCAAATCATGAATCTGACAGAAGTAAACACTGCCTCTGTGTTGTGCTTGATGTGAGTGGCGAGTAACTGGGTCACGATCCATTGATGTTTGAGGTACTAGAAGGGGCGTGGTCTCTGCCTTGGCATTCAGGCTGTGAATCATGAGCAGAATTGAGGCATTTGCTGGACCTCAAGTTGTGGCCCTAACTCTGGAAATAACTTTGCCCCCACAGTGACCCCTTTGTAGTTGGCTGAATCTTGTCCTTCTCTGTCTCTGCAGGACATAAAGAAGCCCTTTGACAAAGCATGGAAAGACTATGAGGCCAAGTTGTAAGTGGATGATTAAATACTACGCTTACCAGCTCATTAAAGTACTAAAAAAAAAAAGCATGATAAGCAGAAACTGTTTGGACCCTTCAGGTGCATCTAAAGAGATACTGCTTACGAGACAAACACATGAGCTTTAAAAAAAGAGAAGAAGATGAATTTTCCTCTCTCCTTTGTCAGTACAAAGATAGAGAAGGAGAAGCGAGAGCATGCAAAGCAGCATGGGATGATCCGCACCGAAATCACCGGGGCTGAGATAGCAGAGGAGATGGAGAAAGAACGGCGCTTGTTTCAGCTCCAGATGTGTGAGGTGAGTAATAAAACAAGCCTTTTACTCCTTTTATGCTGGAGATGCACTGACTGCAATCTTCTAGGCTGATTCTGAAGGTGGATTTTCTTTACTCGACTCCCACATGCTTCCTTGTTACTGCGCTGTCATGATGTGGGCTGATTTTGATCACCTGCTGATTCCGAATTTAGCTTTTTCTGATTTAATTTCTGAAAAACGATAATCATCCACTAAGAAACATAATCAGCCAGTGAAAGGTAGCTTTGCTTTTTGGGGATCCTTTAGTGGGATGATGGATTTTTCTTTCAAAAGCATCCTGGCTAATCAGACCTTTGAGACTTGAATTGCTCTTATTGCTCTTTTGTACTTTTTAAAACGCATTGAGTATTTTTAAAATAATGAAAATATTTAAAGTTTTATCACATCCCTCTAGGCTGACCACTTTATTAGGTCCACCTTGTTGGTACTGGGTTGGTCTCCCTTTTGCCTTCAGAACTGCCTTAATTCTTCATTACGCAGATTTAACACAGTGTTGGAAATATTTCTCTTATATTCTGGTCCACAACATGACAGCATCACACAGTTGCTGCAGATTTGTCGGCTTCACATCCATGATGTGAATCTCCCGTTCCATCACATCCCAAAGGTGCTCTATTGGATTGAGATCTGATGACTTTGGAGTACAGTGTCTTGAGTGCAGTGAACCATTGTCATGTTCAAGAAACCAGTTTGAGATGATTTGAGCTTTGTGACATGGTGCCTTATCCTGCTGGAAATAGCCATCAGAACATGGGTTCACTGTGGTCATCAAGAGATGGACATGGTCAGCAACAATACTCAGGTAGACTGTGGTGTTTAAACTAATTCTCCAACCGATGCTCAGTTAGTGCTAAGCAGCCCAAACACCATTACACCAACACAAGCCTGAAATGTTGATGCACATGTTTGATTACTCCAAATTCTGACCCTACCATCTGAATGTTGCAGCTGAAATCAGGATTTATCAGACCAGGCAGTGTTTTTTTTGCAGTCTTCTATTGTCCAGTTTCGGTGAGCCTGTGTGACTCATAGCTTCAGTTTTCCTGTTTTTAAGCTGAGGTGGTTTGACGTTTGTTGTGTTCAGAGATGGTATCCTAAATACCTTGGTTGCAATGAGTGGTTATTTGAGTTACTGTTGTCTTTCTACCATCTCCAACTAGTCTGCACATTCTCCTCTGACATCAACAAGGCAATTGAACAGGTGTACCTAATAAAGTATGTTGGTGAGTGTTTAGAGATCTGTATTACTTTACTCAATGCCTTCAATTTAAATCCAGTTCAATTCAATTTTATTTGTGTAGCCTCTATTACAATGCCAATTTTCTCTAGGTGCTTTACAGAGACCCCCAGAGCATGACCCCCGAGCAAATATCATTAACTAAAATTATAATATTAAATCCTAATTAAGGATAATGACAAAAAAACTCTGGGAGAAAGAAACTTTTAAGCCAAACAGTGGCAAGGAAAAACTTTGAGGAAGAAAACTTGAACAGGACCTGACTCATATGGGGGGAGCTTCCTGCCGAAGGCCAGCCGGGTAAAGAAGGAAAAAGAGAGGGAAGACAGGACAGAGAGAGGATGTAGGACAGAGAGAGGAGAACAAGCAAATGACTGAATGAAATTACTATATAAACAGATGCAGGTAGCAGCACTGAGGTGAGATGGTCAGAAGGACCAGGTCGCTGGTCACCACGCCAACCGGCACCCCAAACACATCTACACACAGGTGGAGGTAAACGCGGGGATGGACAGATGGATGGAAGTTACCATGCAACTCAGGAAACTCTGGCTTGCAAACATACAGAAAAAAAAAGAGAAGAAACAGCACAACAAACTACAGGAAAGAAAATGGAGCACAGTTACAGTTACGAGGCGCTCCTAACTAACAGAGATAAAGATAACATAAAATCGCAATGTTCAACAGTTACCATTTAAATAAAGTTGCAACTTTTACTAGGCAGCAGTAAAGAAATAAAGTCACAGTAGCAAAATGCAAATGACTCTAGGAAGTGTAACACAGCTAGGTTGCTACCAGTAACCAAGCGCTCTTCTTCCTACTTGACATGCCTCCTTCCACAGCCATTGACTGAGTTTGACTGATGGCCACTATGAAACTGTACTCAGTCAAAGCACGAGCCCCCTCTGCATCACTACAGGATGTTTACTTTGAACAGCTGATGACAGAAGGCGAAGCTCCTCCGTTATCACTGACGGGCAGCTGCTGCATTGAGACCATAGACCTTCCATCTTTGTATCCATATTTACCAGTGTCTTCAGTAGTGTCTGACACTGTGCCCGGCTTCGAACTAAGATTGAACTGAAATCATATTTACGTCACCGTGCGGTCCAAAGACGGGGCCGGCTCCTCGGCGTCGTGCACTGTGATGTAAACAACCATGGTGGACTAAAAGTCAAAGGAGTTCCTGTTATATTGTAGAAGCAAGTGCATATTGAGTCTTTTTTAAATGTGACGAGGCTAATGTTCACTCAAAAAGCCATACAGTTTTGTTCGTTTAGGATGTTTTTAACATTAATGAATCATTAATGCAACTTAAAAGGCAGGTTGATGGAAAATGGAAAGTCAATGGAAATGGAAAGTTTGCAATCTGAAACGTCACCTCTTCCCACTTGGTCTTTTGAGATTCTGCTTCGCTGAAAGCAAAAGAAGAACAACGTTTGTCAACAACGGTGTAAATGCAAAGGCTTCAGGTGTGGTGTTCATCATCCAGATACACAACAAACGTGTTCGGACCACATGTAAATCCGTTGGTGGGATTGTGATTTCTGGCAGTGATCGTGGTCAGAATACACAGATGCAGTAAAGACTAAACAGGGGAAGTGTTTCAGCTGCTGCCACTGTGGATCTCTCTGCCTTCTGAGCTGCACCTTCTCGTTTCTGCTGTGTCAGGTCATCCTCACTGCAGCACTGCAATGGAAAACAAAATCCAGACTTTTTTCCAGCAAAAAAAACAAACTCCAAGGTGCTTTTTTGGTCTGTCAGATGCATAAAAGTTAGGATCCTTGAGCTTTCTACTGAGTAAAATCATGCACTTCAAGTTTCGATATATCACATCCAACTTCATATCGAGATTACAGTGGTGCCAAAAGCAACAGCCGTTCCTTCTTTGTCAGCACTTGACCATGACGCAGTTGTTGCAGTGATTACATGATAGTGGATACAATTTAGGATAAAATGCAACCTAAAAGGTAAATGAAGAAAAGTCAGATATTTGAGCTCGCACTGCAAACTCAAACATGGATGTCTTTTTAATTTAAGCTCTTTCAGATGTCCCCCTGGTTCCGTGAGCTTTTAATCATGTCGAGTCAAAGCTGAACTTTGAGAAATCTGACAGCGAGAATTGAGTGTAAAACAAATGTGAGCACTGTGTGTGCTCATGAGAATCAGAACAAACTGTTAGAGCTCACTCTGCTTTGCCAAATCCTCTCTGGTGGTGGGTGGTGACGCCTACGAATTATTCACTGTTTTATCCTGGCAGGAATTTTTTTTTTTCTCTTATTACGCAATGGGCCGATGGCTGTTGTATTGCTTATGGTTGTATAAATTATTCACTACTACAAATCCCGCTGCAGTTGTTTTGTATTCTGCCACTCGGATCTCTCCTTGTCTCTGTTGCATTTTCTTCCCACAATTTCTCAATTTGCAAGCTTTGGTTTCAGAGCATAAAGGCACAGTTTAGTCAGATCTGAACACCTTAAACGCGAAACAGTGAGAGATTAAAAAAACAAGATTACAGCCGTGATAGCGTCTCTGAGAGATTGTGAGACGGTTTTTGTGAGTTCACCCACTCAAGCGTAGCTTGTTAGGATGTAAACACACGACAACGGTGCTAATGCTACGTGCCGATCCACCCGATCAAATATTTGATTAATTTTATGACAGAGTAATACCATTTTGTATGTACATGTACATAAATGTAGAACTTGCTCCTGCGGTATTAAATCTCTGGATTATTAGCTGCAGCTTGTTTCTGGCTCATTAACCTCCAGAAAACACATTCAATTCGTCGCATGCTTACTTTAACATTTTATGTGTCATTTTGGTGCATTTTGATTGTTCTGCCTCATTTGATGTTAAACTTTCAGTGCAAAGAAAATGTATATTTAGTCTGACAATTCTGACAGTTTGTCATCTATAAATCATTTACTTACACATCGAGAACCGGTAGCACATGTCTGTTTTTGACTGTAACCTTTTTTTTTCTGCTGAGCATTTTGTAGCTTTTAAGAGTTGTTTTTTTTCCCTAAATATCTGAAAACAGAAAAACACTGTAGCTGTGAAACCAGACAGTGGAAAAAAAAGTTAAAAGCTCTGGACTGTGATAATTATCTGCAGGCTCTGCTTTGTTTTGACATGTCATTTAGCATATTTTTGTTTGAACTGGCTTTTAAAACCAGCTCCCTTTTTGCATATTTTCAGTTGATTTACCCAACCGTCGTTGCCTTATCCAGTTTTTCAGCTCCACTCCAGTTGCAGCAGGACTCCAACCTCCCCTCGCTAGCACCGGCCTCCTCTGTTGTTGGCTTTCCTCACTTTCAGGTTCAGTTTAGATGTTTATTCCTTGCTCTAATGAGCAGTTTGGTATTGACTTGCGCTCTCATCACAGAACCTCTGAGCAGCGTAAAAAGGTGGTTCTGACCAGTCGTCTCTAAATCAGTCTCAGTGTTGTGACAGCTTTAAGACTCTGTAGTTTACGAAAAATGTTTTTGTCTGAAAAAGCCTCTCAAGGCTGTAAATTAAGAGCATAACCACATGTGTTTGTGTCCACATATGATGTGTTTCAGGGCGAAAATAATGAGTACTGAAAGCCAGATATCTCATCAGCTGCTGAAGCCTTTATTGTGTCATTGATCATTAAATTGGAGCCAAAACGATCAAGATCAAGCACTTTGCTAGTTTTATATGAAACGATATAAACCTTGCTGTCATCATATGAGCTTTTAAAGGGAGAAGCATGCAAACTTGTTACTCAGCCGGTGTTTAACTGGCGTATACACTTGGGCTGTAGCGATACAGTAATCTCGCGTTATGATACACATTATTCGGCTCACAATACGATATATATCGACATTCATCTTACAATACATTTACATCATTTACGAAATATTTTAAAGGGACAAAGTGATTTTGGTGACATCTTGTGAGTGTTCCAATGACTGAAAGCATCAATTACACATTATATGGCTGACAGGCAGCTTGCAAATGCTGTACAAAAAGAATAAAAGAGTTGTTGAGAAAAATAGTTTCATTTATTTAAACAGTGCAAATTGTTACTTGCAAGCTTTTAAAGGTGGGACACGGGGGTTTTGAAAGAAGCTTAGAATATCGGTACCCGGGGCTGAAAATCGATACTTAATAAAATATCGATATATATCGTGATATTGGTACGCATGTTGCCATGCACATGCGTGCCAGTCGTCATAGGTTCATTGTTACTGCTTGCGAGGAGGTTTGGATTCACAGATTAGTTCTTTCAGTCTGTAAATGATCTTGATTAGTCAGATATTAAATTTTCTGGTTAAGACCAAGACTAACGTTCCTGTTTTTGTTTACATTTCTCTTCAATGTCTAGTTTTGTCTCACAATGGAGACTTTCTGTTATTTTGTAAATGTAGGATTTTTACACCCATTAAAAAGAAAAACCAGAGTGATCACAAACGCCAGACAAATCTTAAATCAACAGTCATTAATGCTGGGAATATTAGTGCGGCTGTAGTTGTTTTGTGTGCTGCAGTCAGTGGTACAATCTGTTCATCCCACTTAACCTCATTTCTCTCTGTTGCCTGCTCTCCGGCGCTTTCACACTCTCTCTCCATGTTACTCAATCACCAGATCACAGGATGCTCTCACTCTCTCACCCTTTTCATCCTCCGCTGCCAGCGGAGGAGTGTGGAAAGGCAGGGCTCAGTTTCATTATATTCTGCACAGACGCGGCCGTCGGCGCGAACGTCACTCGCCCCGTCGCACAAAAGGGTTGAAGCGGGCACATGTGGCGCTGCTCTCCAAAAAAACACTGAATCCACACAAGCCTCAGACAAAATGCGGATAATCTTCCGTCCAGCGAGCGCCGTCAGGCAGACAAAAGGGACGCCGCACGCGCACGCACGCACACGTACTCATGCGTATGCTAACTTGCATGCATCCACACTCGATTTAAGGAGCGATTTGAAACTGTATGTTGGCGTCAGAGGCTTCAGAGAATAGATTAAACCGGACTGCCGGGCTGAAAGTGGTCTTTAGCTGCGACTCTTCGTAAATCTGTGTGCTTTGGCTCTGTGTAGGATTAATTTAAGATTAAGATTATCTTTTATTCGTTGGTGTGGTGGGAGCGCTGTTTGAAGACGTTTGTTTTGAATCCTCAGATGCCCTCACTGAGCATACACATGAAAAAGCTACTCCTCTGACGGATCCCTTTTTTTTTAATATATATTAACATAAGATGTTTTCCATCATCCTTTTTAGCTTTTTCTTTTCATTTAGATGAAAAGAAAAAGCTAAAAAGGATGATGGAAAACATCCTTTTTAGCTTTTTCTTTTCATTTAGATCAAGGCGGGGAGACACTCTTGCTCTACATGGCATGTTCTGCAGTGTTTAGCAGTCTGGTCCCCACTCCCACGTGTCAACAGTGTTGGCTCGCACATCAAAGGTTTCATGAAGCATATGTGCACTCAAACAAGATTATCAGAATGTAAAGTGCTCGTGTTATCAGTGTCTGTGATGAAATATAAGCTTTTCTCTCTGTTTAACAGCCCCGACTAGCCATGCTTCATTAAACCCATTATAATCTTCCAGCATGCCCTGAATTTTAACTCCTGACCGAACTCCGCTTTCTTTCCTCTTCTTGCAGTACCTGATCAAAGTAAATGAAATCAAGACCAAGAAAGGAGTGGACCTCCTGCAGAACCTGATTAAGTATTACCACGCACAGTGCAAGTAAGTACCACCATAATCCCCCTAACCCAAATGTGCAATGGTCTCCTGCTGTGTGCTTCACACCCACTAAGTAATATTTCACAACATGCAATAGGAAGCGAGCTGCTGCCTCTCCTCTTCTCTGCAGCCCTTGTTGTCAGTTTTCCCCCCGTATGATTCACCGATCTTGAGGGTTCTCAGTTGCATAGTTCTCGTAAATCTGCACAGGTCTTCATACAGATACGTTCTGACAGCCGTGGGGTTTGGTGGGCATATAAAGTAGTTGTTCTCCTCGCCGGAACTGCAGCTCACACCGGCCCGTGACAGAATGACAGATTTTTCTCCCGGTGTTGCTATGTTCTGTCATAACACTGGGACAAAACAATACACTTCCCTGCTAATCTGTTCAACCTGGGCCTGGATGAATAGAGAGGCTGCAGCGACGATGGATTAGGAGCATTAGGAACCCGGATGGAAAGACGAATGTGCATCTACCCACAGCTCGAGAAGAAGGAAGCAATTTGTGTTCAGCCTGGACCACTGTGGTCACAATGATGGAGCTTTCAGGTGTAAAACGTCATCTTGTTTGCTCTTTTTAATGCTGAGCAATCAAGCGATGTAGCTCCAGTGTGATGACTGTGTTGTAGCCTCGCGCTAATGTTAATGAACTGCCTTCTGTGCATTAATATGTAACGCAAGTCAACCAGCAAGTTTGTATGAAGCTGCGCTTCACATAGATTTCCTTTCCTCATATCCTTGAGATGACTGTGTCCAGCTTGTGTCAATAGCTTTTGAGGACTTTTTGCTGCTGCAACAAAAGGGTTTCATGACTAAAAGTCATGGTGGGTGTGTGCAGAAAACATCAAGTAAGGTGAATCCTTTTCTTTAACTGCACTATAAACACTTCAACTATATGTCCTGGCACGTTGCAACGTCAGCAGTGCCTGACAAGCAGAACTGGGTAGAGTGGGAGGAGAGCTGTTGAATCTTCAATGCAGTGATTGAAGGAAAATGAGCAAGATGTGGCAGAGAGAGTAATGAGCAGAGGAAGGAGATGTATGTTCCAAGAAGAGGAGTGTGTCAGGCAGGGGATGAGGAGAGAGTGAGGTCATTAGCGGTGATTTGCTGCTGTGGAGCTCCAATCGAGGTGTGCACCGCTGACAGATCTGTAATTGATTCCAGGATGTGCCAAACATCCCTGCAAATCTGCCGAGGGCTCGGCCAGATGCGATTTTAATGCCAAGTGTCAAAGGTGCCAAGGGTGCTCGGAGGAGCTGAGCTATACATTAAACAAACTGCTCCCATTTCTCTCCGAGTCCGACCTTCAAAAAGGCCAAAAGCAGTGCACTGCAACCCATGACATTTCTCAACCGGTGCTTCCCACGAATGACTGTTGTGCCTTTTTAATGAATGATCACGTCAGTGTAATTCACACGTATCTCTGTTCCTCAGTTTTTTCCAAGATGGCTTGAAGACAGCGGATAAGCTGAAGCAGTACATCGAGAAGCTGGCAGCTGATCTCTACAATGTAAATACTGACTTACCTTCATCTCATTTGGTCCCTTACCCATTTGCGGGCATCATTTTACGGCAGGAATGAAATAGTCTCGAGTCTTCAGTTTTTAAACGGCTCATTTTAAACTTTAGGGTTTTTCAGTTTTCTTACATGGCATTATACAGTGGAGGAAATAAGTATTTGATCCCCCGCCGATTTTGGCAGTTATATACTAATAAATGAACAGTCTCAGATTTTTATGGCAGCTTTATTTTAACAGTTATAGAAAGAATATTGAAAAAAAAATTGAGAAAATTACATGAAATGAAAAATAAAAATTTATTTGCAAGTCATTGAGGGAAATAAGTACTTGATCCCCGACCAACCTTGACCAGTGTTGGCTCCCACAGACCACTGGCATACTCCTAATCTCACTGAAGTAATTACCTGCATGAGAGACACCTGTTCCAAATAGTCACCTGTATAAAAAGCCATCTGCCCACAGACTCAGTAATACTCCACCATCTCCACCATGGGCAAGACTAAAGAGCTGTCAAAAGATGTCAGGGACAAAGTTGTTGAACTCCACAAGGCATGAATGGGCTACAAAACCATAAGTAAGAAGCTGACAACTGATGGTGCAATTATTCAGAAGTGGAAGTGGAAGAAGTACAACATGACTGTTAATCAACCTAGGCTGGGGGCTCCATGGAAGATATCACCTGGTGGGGTCTCAATGATCATGAGAAAGGTTAGAGATCAGCCGAGAACCACACGGGAGGAGCTGGTTAATGATCTCAAGGCAGCTGGGACCACAGTCACCAAGAAAACTATTGGTGATACACTGAGACAGAATGGTTTAAAATCCTGCTGTGGTCCAAGGTCCCTCTGCTCAAGAAGGCTCACGTCCAGGCCCGACTCAGGTTTGATAACGAACATATTAATGACTCAGAAAGAGACTGGGAGAAGGTGCTGTGGTCAGATGAGACCAAAATTGAGCTCTTTGGCCTCAACTCAACTCGACGTGTTTGGAGGAAGAGAAGTGCTGAGTATAACCCCAAAAACACCATCCCTACTGTCAAGCATGGCGGTGGAAGCCTTATGCTTTGGGGGTGTTGCTCTTCTAAGGGGACAGGTCGACTTCACCGCATCGATGGGAAGATGAACGGGGCCATGTACCGCAAAATCTTGGGTGACAACCTCCTTGCCTCCACAAGGACATTGAAAATGGGTCGTGGATGGGTCTTCCAGCATGACAACGACCCAAAACATACAGCCAAGGAAACAAAGGAGTGTCTCCATAAGAAGCACATCAAGGTCATGGAATGGCCTAGCCAGTCTCCTGACCTTAATCCTATTGAAAATCTATGGAGAGAGCTGAAGCTTTGAGTTTCCAAGCGCAAGCCTCAAAACCTTCAGGATTTGGAGATGATCTGCGGAGAGGAGTGGACAAAAATTACTCCTGATGTGTTCAAACCTAGTAAGCAACTACAAGAAACGTCTGACAGCTGTGCTTGCCAACAAGGGTTTTACCACCAAGTATTAGATCATGTTTTGCTAGGGGATCAAATATTTATTTCCCTCAATGACTTGCAAATTAATTTTTATTTTTCATTTCATGTAATTTTCTCAAATTTTTTTTCAATATTCTTTCTATTACTGTTAAAATAAAGCTGCCATAGAAGTCTGAGACTGTTCATTTATTTCTTAGTGTGACAACTGCCAAAATCAGCGGGGGATCAAATACTTATTTCCTCCACTGTATGTATGTAGAAGGTCTGCAGTTACAAAGCCAGGAGTCAGCATAGAATCTATTTGCATAATGCCTAGTCAGTGGCTGGTTTGTCCTACAAAGAATGAGTTGCTGTCTTGTGCCATTTTTGAACAACTGGAGCTGACTGGGCCTTTCAGGAGGGTGGCTTGAAAACAGATGGGAGCTAAAATTGGAATAATGGGTGGTGCATTAAAATTCAGTGTAAGAAAAAAAGTAACTTCTGACTAATCATACGAGTCAATAGTCCCCACACTAAAAATATGAACCGGTAAGTGTAAGGAGAAGACCAGTAAAGTAAACCCAGTTTGAGTCGTGAACAATTCTTTCAAAAAAGTACACAGACTTCTACCATTTATTTCCGTTTACTGGTGCTTCTGAAACTGCAGTTTTATCAGAACGTGAAACTGTAGCATTTCTAAAACTGGAGAAGTTGAGCAATCTGCAGCAACTGTCATGAATCTGAGTCTCCTGAAAACCATTTCACCTCACATATCCAAAGAGGGTAAAGCTGAGGAAACTTGGAGTCGGAGAAAAGATCCTTACACTACAACGCTCCCTACAAATGCAGCTTAAAAGAGTTTTTAATCCAATTTAGTTGCTCACTGGTTTATCAGCACACTTTTATGCATTTCTGTCTTTAGTCTGGTTTTAAATTCAGCTGCTATAATGGGCTTTTTGTCTGTGTGCATTTATCAAACAATGCCAACACAACTCAGACTGTGGGCATCGGTGTGGAAGATGAACTGATAAACCATTGGCTACATTCAGACTGCAGTTTTTTTATAATCTGATGAGTTAATAACAGAAACCAACACTTGGCTTCATTTGTGAGCTGAGTTCATAAAAATGAGTTCACTCCACCTTTGCCTGTCAGAAGGTCATTAATTTGTTGTTAATGAAGTGTTTAGTGCTGTCCTACTAGCAGCATCAGATTTCTCAGCATTTCACTGGATTTGATCCCATTCTTGTCCGTTGGGTTGTAAATGATGCAAAAGACACTGAAATCCACATTTTGAGTGTCCAGACTGAGACACGTATTTTGGGAACCCTCGTATCAAATGTACAACCAAGTAAAAGATCATATCATTTAAATACAGCCTGTAACCTTCTAATTTTCCTTGAATATCTCTTCTCACTGTTGCATTTTTTTTCTCCACAGATCAAACAAACTCAGGATGAGGAGAAAAAGCAGTTGACCGCCCTACGAGATTTGATCAAGTCCTCCCTCCAGCTGGACCAGAAGGAGGTATGCAGTTCACACCCAGGCCCGCAGGGTCAGGTTTAAAAGAAATCCTTGCACGGCCAGCCCAAACTGAAACTGTGTCAGGCTAAAATTGGCTACAACAGACATGATGCAGTCTTTCTTTTCATCAGACACTTTCTCCCACTCTGGCCACTACCAAGTTGGAGCTTGTCTCCTGCAGCACGGAGCGAGTGCCCAGTGCTGTACCATGCTGGTAGCCAGTGTGTGGAAGGCTTTGCTGGTGACCAGTGTTGTGCCTCACTGGCTGCTCAGTGGAGAGCCACTCACTGCCTGACCCTCACACACACACACACACACACACCCTAAACACAACTGCTCCTCATCGCTTTCACTTTCTTGCACACGTTCACACTCTGTGCACTTATTTGCATGAAATGAGCTATCCATTCAATTCACACTTTCTAAAACCTCTCTCGTAAATACAGTAAAAAACAAAAAACTTTAGCAACGTTTAGACTGTAGGCACCTTGTGATTGTTGGACGCCACGCAGACAGGCGACACGCTCTTTCACACCCACCTCCTGAGACGGATCTTTCACACCTCTCCCCTCTATCTCCCCCTTCTGCCTTCTGCTTGTCTGGAATCAAGTCTAGAAGAGTAAGTGCTGGTGCATGTTGAGCATGCTGTGGTTGACAGTCGAGTGGTTTGACCCTGTAGGGGTGTTGCAGAGCATGTCTTGTTGGTAGCTTTTACTTTTCCTCTTAGCATTCTCGTTTTGCTTTTTGGCAAAAGCCCCTTGACATTGTTGTTCGGAGATTAAGTTTGTAGAGTGTATGTGTTTTCCCGTTGCATGTCTTTACCAAGCTGTTCTTCTGCAAGTGCTCAAGTTTTTAAAGTTTTTTTTTTTTATGTATTGTGTGGGCTCATGTAGGACTCGCAGAGTAAGCAGGGCGGCTACAGCATGCACCAGCTCCAGGGAAACAAGGAGTTTGGCAGTGAGAAGAAAGGCTACCTGCTGAAGAAGAGTGATGGGTAAGCTCCAAAACACCGCAATCAATTTACAAACGCTGCAGTACATGTGGCATTAAAATTTAAAGTGCAGATTGAGAAGAAGGAAAAAAAAAAAAAAACCATTACAGCCCCTTCACTAATGTGTGGACTCCCTCTAACAGGCTGAGGAAGGTGTGGCAGAGGAGGCAGTGCTCAGTGAAGGGGGGCATCCTCACCATCTCTCATGCCACAGTGAGTACACAACACACACACACACACACACACACACATGATCCCCCGTGAACTTGCTGACCCCGAGGAGTGACTGTGCGGATCAAAGGGAGAACGTTTTGCGGCGAGCTTTTCCAATCTGGAGGCTGGCAGAGAGGAATTGACATAGATGGGTTGTCATGGCAACACCCCCCCCTCTTCCCCTCGCCTCCGAGCCCTCCATCCCCACCCCTCCCCCTACTGCCTGGTGCGCCACGGTGACTCATTTCAGATGGGGTGTGCGTGTGCTGTATGAACTGGCACGTCTTCAGCGTCGTCCTCGCTCTCGTGCAGCCCAGCGCGACGTTTTCTCTCCTGCAGGAGTCCAGCGCTGGATGCATTTCTGTGTGTCGTGCCACACCGTCCGTCTCTGAATTCTGCAGAGATTCAGACAAAGAGAACAACTGGTCTGAGGGGGCTTAATTCAGTAAATCCAACTGATGGTTGCAAATGAATGTGGAGAAAAAAACCAAGTGTATGAAAATCAAATCATTTTTGATGTTTACGTAAAAGGTCAAATCAAATGATCTCATATATAATCTCTGTTATCAGCTAATCTAGTCACAGATAATTGACTTAGTTTTGCAAGAAACGTTGTCAGATTGATAAATAAATGTGCTATACCACCATAATGTGACCCATATTGCTAAATGCAAAATGAATAAAGCTTTATTTTTGTCGAAATTCTTGTTAATAAAGGTAGAAAATCTTCAACAGATTGAATCTTAAAAAAAATACCCTCAACAACAGTCCGACTTGTGAAGTAATTTGGATGAACAGTTCTCATATTTTGACCTAAACGTGCTTTCTTTTTTTGCTTTAATGTTTTATTTATTACCTGTGAAGAGTATGAGGAACATTGGTGAACCGTAACTGTTCCACTCACCACCATAAGTGAATTTTCTAGTGACAGGAAATGATGCGGTGACACGTGGGCACATTCGCCAAAGGAATGACTGTCACCACCTGGGATTCACTTTTCTGAGGTTGAATCAAAACAAATGACTTTCCGACAGCAACTTGACGAGTGTTCGCGCTGCTCCTCGGGCTCGTGTCATGGACTTTTTTCAATTCTGCATTTGTCTTAGCCGTCCTCTTCAAAGCAGCAACACCTCTGTAAAATCAGATCTGCTGCATCTGAAGTTATTTAAGAAAAGAAATTTAATGAACTGTTGGGTCTGTGTGTAATTTGTGTCGTCTCCAGGTGGGCGTGGCTCCTTGCCCACTGAACCAAATACGCCTTCAAAATTCAAAACTTCCTCACCTGTTGCAATAAAATCCATCTCCTTTCTTTGGATCAAATTCAGTTAGCATTCATAAGTTTACATCTGATCATTTAACGTCTCATGAAAATGAATGTAATAACATTCAAAGGTTTTTTTTTTGGAAATGCACGTGTGCGTGTCTCTGACATATTAGATACAAGCCGATGTAACTTTTATGGCAGATGCAGTTTGTTGTCTTGCTTACAACATTCCTCCAGGGACAGCTGCGGTCCGATTACCAGTTGGTCATCGTTATGGTGCAGATGGACATACTTGAACAGATTAATGACATTTGCATTAATCTCATCTGTATATTGGGCTCACTGATATGTAGCAGATGTAAACATGCTAAGCTAAGTTGGTGAAGCCGGCAAATATTGGCTGAACCTCTATGCAAGTGAGTAATTTCAAACAGTCGTTGTGCTACATTTGAGAGCTGTAAACATTGATTTAGATTTGCTTAACCTTGTTATAGTTTGTGTATTAAATGAAATATGTCAGCCCTATCGATTCGTTCGAAGAGTGACGCACGTTTATGGTGAAGTCTTTGGTTTTCTGCTATCTGCTGCCACCAGTCTGTTCACGTCTCGATCCCAGATGCCTGCGAGCTAACATTTGTCCTATACTCTTGTAAATGTTTAAATTTAAGGTCGGTTACTCTCACTGTTGAGGGTTGGCGGTGAGTCAGCTTGCTGGATGAGCTGATGGAGTCGGGCCTCTGGCAGCTTATTTAGCAGCTGCAGCACAGCAGGGAGCGCGAGCTCTGTGCATAATAATCATGACTGATGTTCAAGCGAGCTTCTGCAGCTTTATTGTTCACGTTGTAATTTTATTGTCCTAAGGTGCGGGTGCGTTGCGAACCTTGTCGTAGATGCTGCCTCAAACACATTTCTGCGAGCTTGAAGGTTTAGAGGAAGTGGTTGTCTTATTTTCTTCGTTTGCTGAGCAAGTCTGACGGGTGCTAAACCTTTAACCTGTAAGTGTGCTCAGGTTTATTTCTAGTAATGATAATGGAGTTTTCTGTGTATTTAACCACCGCCCCATGTTTTTTTCCCCCCCCTCCTCCAGCCGTAGTGACAGCTGAACTCTCGGTGACTCTAGTTGGCATGGCACGTTGCCAGCAGGCCAGCCCAGCTCCAAGGCTCCGCTCGGCCTGTTAGCATTTCATTAGCACGTGCCCCGGTCCCTCCTCTGCCTGGACGCTGGCAGGAGACAAAGCCCCGTGTGCATATGCCAACTGTGTCCATTGCTACATTACAAAGCCCAGGTCGCACAGCCCATTTGTTAAATGGGGGTGCGATGATTTCAGCTCGTATCTGCATTTGTTGTCAGTTTTGTAGCCTAGTTTGCAGAAGGTAGCGTGAATAACCTTGAAGGAGCTGATATATTTATCTCCAATTATGCAAATCTTTCATTAGACAGAAATGCTGAACCATCTGGTGGGTCCAGTGTGAACATTTTCCTTTTTTTTTTATTCTTTTTTTTTTTTTTTTAATGTAATCAAACTCTGAAGTGAGTTTTTTTTTCTCTCTCAGTGTGGACAAATTGAAGAGCAAGAAGGCCACTATGGTTGTATCACATCACTGTGATTACACTAAATAAAGGGAATAAATTCTGGATGTTTCAGCAGGGATGATGTCACATCTTAGACTGGTTTGTTTGCATGGCAGCATTTGGTACATTACAGGTTGTGGGAATATCATGACCTTGGCTGGGAGTTCCTCTCAACACAGGAACGGTCTAAATGTTGAGTGTCACAACAGAGGAGGTTTTCATGCCCTGCAGCACAAACTCCTTTCTTCAGGGTGTAGTCCGTGGCAGAGGGCAAGAATGAACGGATGGTGGAAGCAAAAGGAAATGTGTGTTTGAGTCATTAAGACTTTGATCTGTAGAAGGCACAAAAGAAAAGTTTCAGTTAAGAAAAGGTTCACCAAGGTTTTTGTTGATGCTCTAAAAGGGGAACTAATTAGATTAGACTATTATTGAAGCATTTAAAATGAAACCAATATTTATCTTTTGCCAGCTTTGAGTGCTGTTTTTTTTTCTTGCTATATCACACACTGATGGCAAAGAATTATTCAGATCACCTGTGGAAGCAACAGGGTTTGTCATTGGACCGCTTACTTGTCCGTCAAACTCTCTCTGGAGGTGCAGCTTCGGCGGCGGGTGTGAAGGAAAGGAGTTGGATTCTTTTTTTTTTAATTGTGTATTTTCTAAATCTGGATGAATTTCTGGTTTTTACGACATCTCCTACTCAACTTTTGGAGCTGTCTTCCTTCTGATTGGCCAGCGTCTGGAAGCCTGCTGTGGGGCGACACCTCAGCCGTCTCACTTTGATACTGTCTCAGTATCAAACGATTGTGTCGTTGGTGAGGAAGCAGCGCAGTGCATCTGGCTCAGCTCTTTGTTTGAAAATATCACCTTTACTTGTTTTATTTATGTATTACTGAAAAGAACAATGGCTGATTCATTGTATCACTGTAACAGAATACTGGTTCAGTTTACTCTGTTCGGGCCCCAGTGTAACCTTCACTCTCTCTGTACTTCCAGTCCAACAGGCAGCCAGTCAAACTCAACCTGCTCACCTGCCAGGTGAAACCAAGCACCGAGGATAGGAAGTGTTTTGATCTCATTTCTCGTAAGTTGTTCACACACATATATTTCATTTAAGGTCTGACAGTTTAGTTTCACCTGTCAGCGTGATGAGAGCTTTGGGAAAGCCTAGGGGGAAAACAAAACTGTGAAAGATAACTGACTTTTTGGTTGCGTGACTGACTTTTTTTTTTTTTGAAGTCACACAAATATGAGTTTTGCTTAAGTAATTTAACTATATTCTGGCCGCTGCTTCCTTTCATATCATAAAATGCAAAAATTGAGTTTTGCATGTTTAACACCACGGTGTCTGTTTTTCCACAGATAACCGGACATATCACTTCCAGGCTGAAGATGAACAGGAGTTTGTCATGTGAGTACTTTAGAATAACTGTTCAAAAAAACAAACTTTTTAATAAATGTAAACTCAGTGAAACATAGCCTTCAGTAACTTTCATATCCGTCACCTTTCACCTAAATACAAACACATGCGGGATGTGGATATTCAGAATTTGATTATTTTTCTTTTTGTAAATGATGAGACCTTGGTGAGTGTCTACTCTCACACATTAATGTTATTCTGAGCTTTGTCAAGAACAGCGTGGGTGTTGTGAGGAGGTGGAAATGAGGGTTGCAGCAGAACTGGTGGTCTGCAGCAACTCGGGTCACTGCAACCTCTTTTCTCTTGTTTCCATGGCATACATACTTTCTGCTCGGCAGTAGGCAAACAAACGTCAACAGGAACGTTGGAGATGTGGCACATTTTTAAAAGTCATCCATTATTCTTTCGTTTCTGTGGATGATCATCTTTTTTTTTGCGATGACAGCTTTTTACACAGTTCAGTTCAGGCCTTGTTAGTTTCACTGAAAATGACAGGACAAGTAAGTATGACACCAAGCACTCCGTGTTTCACTGTCTTTTTGTTTTATTTACTTCTGCTAAAGTAGAATTGTAGTATGTTATTTATAAAACTATAATGTAATAAAAGAGTTTATCACTACAAGCAAAATTTGCTGGTAATTTACCAACGGGCCGCCAAAGGAACTGGTGCAGATAATGTGTCAGATGCAGATCTGAGGTGGCAGTTCCTGTTCTCACTCTCATGGTGCAGCTGTGAAACGTTTTAGACCTCAGGTGGAGGGTTGGATGTGAGAACGCAAACCCAGAAATGTGAGTTTTACCTATCAGGACATGATAATCAACTTTTAGGTCTTTGCCAAGACTCAAAATGAGTTGACAGCAGCACCTGACATATTACACTGTTTCATTCATGGAGCAAAGTCTACGGCAAATGCAGAAACCATATGTGGAAAAACCGAGGCCACCTTTACTGTTAATAGGTCAAAACACATTTATAAATGTACACATTAGATGTTATAACACGAGTCAGATCATGTCCCCTGTATGCTCAACATCGACACCACTCTGGGGTATTTTGAGTGTCGTCTTTCTCAGTATCAGAATCAGAATTACACGTGTGACGGTGCAACTGCTGGCAACATCCCGGCCTGAACCTCTGGGTACACTGGAGCCTTCATGGTTAAAACCACTTAAAACCATGTGTTGGCTGGTTTATTTTAAAACCATTTCATTGTGAAAGCCATAAAACGTTCATGCCCTTATATGTTTTCGGAGCAGTTCAAAGTTCTTGAGACGAGCTTGTCAAAGAGCAACAAACACCAGATAATGAAAACAACAACTTTCCTTCAGGAGCGTCACCCTGATTCCTCGCCGGTGTCTCTTTTTAATAATAGAAGTTTTTGAGCTAAGCCTTGCAGTGTTCTCGGACTGCGATTAATTAAAACCATTTATTACCCCCGTCCATGTGACAGAGGCTCAGAGACGCATGTATGTTATAGCAGCGTCTGTGGGTGGAATACACAAGAAACAGGACTTGCGAAGTCTCGTGGACCCCAGCTTGAATTATCTTTGTGAGGTCAGCCTGTCTTACGTGTGGTCGGGGGGAATTTCCTCATGAGGTCATGGTCTCCAGGAAGTGCGCTTTGCTTTAGGAATTCAACCAATCAGAGGACTCTTGACACTTAACTGAGCTGTGCCTGTTTCAGAATCTCTTTCCGTAACTGTCGGGCTGAAATAATTAAGGTCTTTTGGAGTTATGCTGTGTGCAGAGCTACTAGACGTGCCAAACCTTCGATTAAGATGACCACTGCTAAGTTGGCAATGACGTATAACACAGAAAACAAGGAGGTGGCGAGGAGGAGGAGAGGTGGCGTGAATAACAGTTGATGACCAGTCAACTCCTCTAATAGATCAAAAGCGGTTATGTTGTTCAGAGATCTCGTTGATGACGATACTGAGCTTTAGGGTTGGGCACCGAAAAACGATTCCAAGTAGGAATCGATTCCTAACGTCTGGTTCTGGAATCGTTTAGAAGAATTTTGATTCATTTTTTTAGTTCCTAAATGTCTGCGCTATTTTATTTTATTTTTGTTTTGATTTACTGCACTAGTTTGTTGATGTTACTCCGCCCGGCGTACTCAACTCCGCGCTAGTGGCGACGTCACGTCCGTCGCCGACGGGACTTCACTCGCCACAACATGGATCCCAAGAGACGCCGCTCCCGAGTTTGGTTGCATTCCAGTCCGGGAAATGACGGTTACCTGGCGCAGTGCAACATCTGCTGGAAGCATGTTACTGCCAAACGAGGGTGCACGACTAATATGGCAAAACACCTTCGCCTGCATGGCATCACAAAAATAAACGAGCGTACCGTATTTAATGCACTGCGTTGCTATCCCGCTCGTAACCTGCTCGTAACCCTTCTCATATGTGTACAGGCCTCTTCCACACCTAGCGAACGCGTGTTTTTTTTACAGCAGGCTACACTATCTGTGCCGAACGTTCACGTTTGAATTCTGAAAGAGCAGATATGGTCATCTTCCTAAACAAAAACTGTTGATTTCGTTTTCTGTTGGGCAAAATGCATTTTTGGAGGCCAACTGCCGACTGTAAGTTGTTTAACATTTAGGCTGTAAGTGAATTCTGTGTATGCATATGTGCATGCAAGCATGTGTAAGCATAAAAATGTGTGTAAATGTGTCACAGTTTTTTAAATGAAAAAATTCTACTGTTAGATAAGATGCGATCTGTTGACCTACACATCAAAGAATCAGACAGGAATTTGAACAGGAATCGAAACAGAATCGGAATCTTTAAAACCCAAACGATGCCCAACCCTACTGAGCTCTTGACGAGATTTTTCTGTTGCTCATAGCTGGACAAAACACACGGCTTGATGTTAAGAGTAATTATAACAGAAGTGCAAACAACTCATCCAGTCATCCAGGACAATACAAACCTCCTGTTAGTGAACAAGCATCTGTATTTACCCTTCACCACATTGCTAGAGTTTAAATTCTGGACTTAACATGTAATCACTGAAGCCAAAAATAAAGTTTCTGCAACTGAAACAAACCTCAGCCTGAATAGCTAGTTAGACCAAAACTCTCTTGAGGACACTTTGATTTGTGACACTTTTTTTGTTCTGGGCTCAAGACTTGGTCTGACGGTGGAAACTTTGTTGCAGCCTCACTGCGGTTATGCCACATCGCCCTGAGCTGCTCGAACGCGCTGCATCTAATCCTCCCGAGATCCAGTTTCTCCCCCTGCTGCTTCTCTCGTGTAATTCCAACTGCAGCAGCATCTTCGCAGGATTCCCCCTGAAATATTTAGCGCTCGGCGGAGTTTCCGCTCTGTGCAGTCACGCTACAATGGAAGCATGTTTTAATGCAAAAACAGAACCAGGCACGAATATACTCCGGCTCGCCGTCCACACACCTACAAATCAGTGGATTAAAATATCCTGTTTTTCACACACGCAGATGAACAAATCGGTCTTTGTGCCAACTCGGCGTCTGCTCTCTGGCTGTACAGAGGGAGTTGAGTGACAGTGACAGAGGAAGTGCTGACGTCAGCCTCGTCCAGCCCACTATACGTGTGTGTGTTTTGTCCTTTGGAGGGCGAGCGCTGTGTGTAGATTGCAATAGCAGATTGTGCTGTGTAGGGAGCTGCAGGATGCCATGTTTGAAAGGGAGCTATGGTGTTTCCTGCCCGTCTCATTGACCACAATCCTGTGGGGGTTGTGTGAGTGGGCGTGAGTTGATCCATCTGTGTGTCTTTGACCTTTTTAAAAAACAAAAGAAAACCTGTAAGCATAACCACAATAGCTTTTTCCCCTCAATACAGAGTAATATGAGTTGGTTTTAGGAAAACCACAAATAATTCCCTTTTTTTTTTTACCTTATATTTGATATATACATATGTGTGTGTGTGTGTAGTTGTGAAGATTTGAAGCCTTTCTATGATTTGTGTGACTTTGATGGATTTTGAATTGAACAGCTTAAACAACAAGAAATGATGCACATTACTCATAATTAATGCCATGGCTGATGTGTTCCACCCTGCAGTTGGATTTCAGTGCTGACCAACAGTAAGGAGGAAGCGTTGAACATGGCTTTCCGTGGCGAGCAGAGCAGTGGAGGGGAGGATGGATTAGAGGACCTGACTAAAGCAATCATAGAAGACGTGCTGCGCATGCCAGGCAATGAAGTCTGCTGCGACTGCGGCGCTGCAGGTTTGTACTGCTGCTGTGTGTCCGGAGAGACTCCCTGAACAGCATATCGTGTATGTATATTGTGCTTAGTCAATTGTCACCTTGTCACAGGGGGGAAAAAAAACCACCTTCAACTCAACACTTGGTGATTTAACTGAGGAAAAGGTTTTATTCAAAGCTGCACACCGGTGTCGATATCTTTGCTATGTGTCTGCTGCCTTTAAGTCAGCGTCCACAAGCTGCTCTGCAAATCCCCCAGTAGCCTTGGATAAATAAGTGTGTGAATGTGTGTGTTAGTGCTGTTAGCATTCAGGACTCAACTCGATCCTCATCCTCCTCCGCATTAGGAAGCTAAGAGTCAGCACTCAGGAGTGCCGTAGACATTCAGGCCCTCTGACACTTATCACGCACACACACTCGCACACACTCTCTCTGCTTAGTCTCTATAAACACACAGCAGTTCACCGACTGACCGAAGGGAGGATTTTATGCTCTGAGGGAGAAAAAAAAAACATTTCTAGGCTTTGAGAAACAACATCATTACATCACTTTGTTACATAAGTCGCACACGCTCCGTCGACCCCTGCAACCTGCAGGGACTGGAGGTGATTTGTCATTGCATCTGTTCATATACAAGGTGTCAGGATAACACATGTTCCAGATGTGAATGTTTGGATTCCCGTTACATTTTCTTTACAAACTCCCAGATGACTCTTCTCTGAGGTGATGGCGCCCAGCTTCCTACATGTTTCTCTTTTATCACTGCAGAAAATTTACGTCATGGTTCATGACTTTCAGAGGTCACCTCTTTGTTGAAGAAGGAGGTCTCCAGCTCATTAGATCTTCTCCCTGGAACCCCCCCTGTCAGATTTGCAGCTATTCAGGGCACTCGGCGTTCACTCATCATGCTTAACATGTGGCCTGCCACCAGCTTGCATCTGGTCGATGTGTTGTTGGCATGCGTGTCTGCCGTCTCTGCTTTTGTGCTTGACTCAGACACACGCTTTTAGTATGTGCCAACGTGCTTGTGCTCTCTGCTTGGCAGTAGATTATGCAATAAAATCTCTGGTGCAGTGTAAGTTTGTTCCACTGATGGACCCCTAGTAAGTTGGATAGATAAATCGATATAATGGGTAAAAAATCATTCCTAGTTTAAGCTTTCTGTCTGACAAAGAGGCCTTGAATTAAAGATTACTGTCATTCCTTTGGTTTATTTCTGGCCAGAACCTTTAGCAGTACTCAAGCTGAAGCCGAATCGTACGGTCCCTTCTTCCCGATCAGATTCTTACACTGTGTGAATGACAAAATGTATTTCACGTTTTGTGCAGACCCTAAGTGGCTGTCCACCAACTTGGGGATCCTCACCTGCATCGAGTGCTCCGGTATCCACCGAGAGATGGGGGTGCACATTTCTCGCATCCAGTCCATGGAGCTCGACAAGTTGGGAACCTCAGAACTCTTGGTGAGTCGCGCGCGGTCTACCGAGTTAATAAATAGCTTCTCAGAGGCACGCCCGTTTTCTCCTCTGGGGAAATATTAGAAATAGTGAGAGGACCAGAGTTCGGTCCCTAAATCAGCAGGGCTATGACCTCATGTCTCTTGCTTTCTCAACCAGCTGGCCAAGAACGTAGGGAACAGTAGTTTCAATGAGATCATGGAGGGAAACCTCCCATCCCCTTCACCGAAGCCCACCCCCTCCAGCGACATGTAAGTACTCCCGAGTAACACATCCGGACATCCACCCTTCTTAAAAACGCTGTCGTAAAACGTAACATTTTGCCCGCAGGACGGTGAGAAAGGAGTTCATCAACGCTAAGTATGTGGACCACAAATATGCTAGGAAGACGTGCACGTCGGCGGCAGCTAAGATGATCGAGCTGTTTGAGGCGGTCCAGTCAAGGGACCTGCTGGCTCTCATTCAGGTCTACGCGGAGGGGGTGGAGCTTATGGAGCCACTCCCAGAGGCGGGGCCGGTGAGTCGGAGCGCTGATTCTGAGGGAGTGTGCAGAGATTTAAGGGCCTGGTTCAACCAGGCCAAAAACACAGACTTGCGTTGTCATGATGACCATTTTGTTGTTAGGAAATTCTGCCTCAGTAAAAGAGTCATTCAGTTTGTTCGTCGAGCTACAAAACAATGTGACTGTAAGGCATATTTGATTGAAAACTTTTTAGAAAAATTTTTTAGAAGAGGCAATACAGGTTTAAGAAAAAAACAGCAACAAAAACTATCTGCATGTCTTGAAGGAAGCGTGAAAATATTCCTGGAATCTGATCTCCCTGACAGTTTGCCTTTTAACCACCACATAAACCCTATTATACTCACTTTCACTCTGCAATCTCCCACCCGACCACAGATCCCAGAAAGCGATGCTACAAGAGTCCTGTGCACTGTGTTCCCATCAGGAGAACCAGTGCTGACATATTTCTGCCAGTTGCTGGATTAAAAAAAAAAAAAAAAAAAGGGTGTAGCTCTTGGAAAACTCCAACTTATCCAAATAACTTTAGTAGCAGGTAGATAGCCAGAAAAACCTCTGCAGCAATGTGGGACATCATCTGGGTAGATCCCACATTTACTCAGATGACGACATCTGCGTGTGTGGGCTCAGCTCATGCGTCTGTTTATATTTTGCGGCTCTCTTTGTTTCTGCGGCTTTTTTATAGCGCTGCTTTGGGCATGTATGAAAGTTAAAAAAAAACAAGCAGCGGAGGGTGAAGACACCGTAAACAACATGGTTGATCAGACTTAATCTGACATAAATGGGTCAGGGTTTTATAACGCTAACATGGTAGTCCTGTGATGAAAAATTAACTGTGCAGTGCGGCAGCTGAATGTAAGGGTAAAAAAGGATGTGATTTGGCGACAGAGGGAGCTGCTGCTGTCTGCACTATGAAGTCTGACTCACCGATATGCGATCTGCTGCTGTCAGTGCATCTGAAGGCCTGCAAACTGATGTCCAAATCCCCTGGATGTACAGAGATTGACAAAAGAGAGCCCACACTCTACCTCACAGATGATGTTTAAATGGGACATACAGGACATGCAATTATTGAAATATTTTTACCCTCATCCTTCACCATTCGTGCTGCATTTCCATGTAAGAGAGTAAATTCTAGCTTCAGTTTTGAGACACACAGTAAAGCCCAGGCGTCATGCTTGTGGAAATGTTACTTTTAGGAGCCATTTTGTTTACTGCAGCTTTTTTAAATGCTGAAAGATACACACACAGACATCGACGCACAGCAGAATTCAGAATGGATGCTGGCCAGTGCCTCACGATGACTCTCCTGTGTTTGATGGCCCCCTGCAGGAAGCTGGAGAGACAGCACTGCACTACTCTGTACGGACCGCCGATCACACCTCACTGCACTTGGTGGACTTTCTTGTGCAGAACAGGTACTGTTTTAACAGCAATTTCTGTTAAAAAAAAAAAATAAATAAAAAGATAAATTGATTGTTTTTAGATCAGATTTGCCTCTGCCGGAGCTGTCCAGATTTCTTAAAATGCATCACTGAGGAAAACTGAGAGTAAAAATGTCCATTAACCAGCACACTTGCGTAAAAATATACAGGCTCAGGATTTGATCAGTCTGCTCTTGTTCTGTGCGCCAGTCTTTAATAAAGCAGTGGAAGCACAGAGGAAGGCTTAGTGCTGCACAGCTCAGATTCCCACAAGGCAAACAGAAATGGGTCAAGCACTTGCTCTCTGCCTTAATTTATTCCTCTTTTTTCGATTGTTTACCCACCACTGCTCCAACTGCACACAGCCTCCACAGAGGAAGCGGGACCATTTTATTTATTAAATGGCTGTGCTCATACGACATCATGCTGATTTTCAAACGCGTGTGTCTTTCTTGCATTATTTTTGGATTACTGAGTCACACACAGTTTGGTCTCTTCATGTGTGTGCTCCTGGCTCACAGCTGACCACTATTGGTGAAGAGCAAGAAAAAAAACAAAGACCTTTTTTCCAACCCTTGTCTTCTGTGCTCAACCTCAATCTAATGGTTAACAGCACATTAACCTGAAGCTGCAGACATGTAGAAAACACCCTCCGGCATGCAACCTGCATCCTGACCATGAGAGTCTGGGTTTTTCCCTGCAGTGGTAACCTGGATAAGCAGACGGACTGGGGAAACACCGCCCTGCATTACTGCTGCATGTACGAAAAGCCAGAGTGCCTCAAGTTACTCCTGAGGGGCAAGCCAGCCACCGACATCAGTGAGTCACACGCCAGGATCCTTCTTGTTAACGCCGGTCCGCTCCTGTGCATCACTCTCTAACTGTTGATTATGCTTCCTCACGCTCCAGCCAATCAGAACGGAGAAACGGCTCTGGATGTTGCCAGGCGACTGAGGAACATTCAGTGTGAGGAGGCAGTAAGTAAAGCGCTGCCCAGTCGGAGCCGGTGCACATCACAGCAGATGATCAATGATCTAGAAAAAAAAACCCAATACAAATTAGAAGAAAAAAAAACCCACATGCCATGAAGCTTGGGTTGTGCTCCATTAGACGAGTGTTATTGGCTGTTATTGCAGTTATTGACTTCTTTAACTAGACCACTAGATGGCAGTCAAGGATCTGCCTCCACCCTCGGGTGACATAGACAGCAGAGTGGAAGTTATTGTTCATGTGTGTTTGTTATTCACGCAACAATGAACAAGCAGGAAAAACATCCTTTGCCCTATATGCCTTTTATAAACTGGATAAATGTTGAAATCTGCAATAGAATGAGTGTCTCATGATAATTCTGCTGTCTTTAACGTCAATTTTCCTTTATTTTCTTGCGTGTCTTGTTCGTAACATTTAATTTACGTGTATTTATTTGTGTATCTAAATTTGATCTTGATTTTACCTTTGTCTAAAGATTCAAACAGAACAGAATACTGACTGTTTTTGTGTGTGACAGCTTGTGCAGGCTGCAGAGGGGAAATTCAATCCTCACATCCATGTGGAGTATGAATGGAGCCTCAGACTGGAGGAGATGGACGAGAGCGATGACGACCTGGATGATAAGGTGTGAACACAACTCTGAAATACGTTTCCTTCTGCAGCTCACAAGTCAGAGTCTTTGCATTTTGTTTTCCCTCTTTGTAGCATTTTTTTTACTTTATTTTGTAATGCCTGCAGTCACGTGACATATCAAATTAAGACGTTTGTAGTCTCCGCGGCATGAAAAGGGCTTTCCTTCATCGATTCATAATTTTGTACTGACTGAAATCTGTGGTAGACACAGATCTGTCTTCCAGCTTCAATACATCACAGTGTAATGAAACATCAGGTTATGGGGGGGGGCAGCAATAATCAAGGGAGCATTTACTTCATCAGTTGACTTTCAAGTTATAAGTCTGCAACAGCATGAGACTAATTCACTGCTGCTGGTTTAAGAAAAATAGCCAATGCCAAGTAGGCGGTGACTCTGTGATTATCCGTGGAAGAGACACTCAGGGTTTCCCTTAAAATTGTGTTTATTCACTTTTAATGCATGAATTTAGTCTGATGACACAGCCTATTAAGGCAGAGGACAGTTTTCCAGCCCTCCAATTTAGCCAGTGGATATAAAAAAATCCTGAATGGACTTTTTTTTTTTAATGTTTTTCGACTCCACCCCACTTTATTCACACAAATGCATCGTTGTCATTCTCCTGCAGAGCTTGATGACTGTCTGGCCCATTCATTTGAATTTAATGGAACAGGGAAATGTTTAAAACCTGGACAGCCTACAGAACAGGATGTTTCCAGGAAGGTTCCTGACTGAGTGAAGTGACGTGGGATTATGTAAATGTCTGGCCTTGCAATAGATGGTCACATAGTTTCACAGATTCCTATTTTAAAGTCTCCTTTTACATAGAAAATACTTGACTAATTTTCCATCAAGGCAAAGGAACAGTTTTTAGTTAATGATTGAGGAAGTATTTTGTTGGACTGCTTTATTAAGATTATGTTGAGCATTTGGCTTTTAAGCTATAAAGCTTTTAATTTAGCTGGATTTTTAAAATCGGAATATATCAATATGGTGTGGGGGATTTATTGTCTTTATGTTTTAATAAAATCTTGGTTTTGTAACACATGGGTGAACGCATGGGTTGAGATCATTTTATTGCAGAAAGGAGAACTTCTTTAAAAAAAAAACATTTACACAATTTCTGAGATCTTAATAAAATGTCTGTGACACATTTAGGTCAAAATACCACGATGATACAGTATAAAAGCAGTCTTTTTAATTTGATCCTTTCAACTCTTTTCATAACTGCTCAAGCAGGTGGGGTTAGCATCTTAACTCCATCCACCCTCCACTTCTGCAGGGTGGGCCTCTTTTGAAATTACTGTTAAAGCAGCACAAAGGGAGTTGTTTTGTTTTTGTTTTGTTTTTTTTATCACAGCAGGTCCTCCCATAGGGATACAGGTTGCTTTTAGGACAACTGTAAGATTTGTTTGGCCCCTTGCTTGCCCCCTCTCTTGTTTTTATCTTTGTTATGTATCAGTTTATTATACTTGCTTTAGCTTTGCAAACAGGCCGGGATTTGTGCTGGTAAAGTAAATGAGGCAAATCAAATTAGTGCTGACAGGACAAAGAACTAAATATAAGCACTTCCAAGAAAGTATATTCTAGGAATTCATTAGATGGAAAAGAGATGTCGAAAATTGTTGCCGCCTAGATGTTTCTCCATTTCTGTGACTCTGCAGCACATTTCATAAGAGCATCCAAGACTGGATTTGATGTCAATGGTTCGAGTTCTGCACGTTGTGCTCCAACATCACTGCTGCAGCTTGCTTTGACTCGTGGAAGTTCAGACTCCTGTCTCATGTGTCCCTCCCCAGCCCAGTCCCATCAAGAAGGACCGCTCCCCGAGGCCTCAGAGCTTCTGCCACTCCTCCAGCTTGTCCCCCCACGACAAGCTCTCCTTGCCGGGCTTCATCAGCCAGAGGGACAAGCAGCAGCGTCTCTCCTACAGCGCCTTCACCAACCAGATGTACAGCGCCTCCACCGACCTCAGCTCCTCCCCTGTGGCCGACGGGCCGCCGCTGCCACCCAGGAACCAGGGCAAAGGTCAGACATGCCTGCTCCAAGAGCTCTCACTTCCATTTTCAGACATGTTTTTTTTTTTTTTAACAGCTTATAACCATGAATCTGACAAATTCAGGATATCACGCTATGCTAATATTGCTTTTGTCAAATTTGAGCCTGTAATGCGACGTGTTCAACAGGTTGTGTGGATGCGGTTACCACGGAGAAATGAGAACCTGTGAAAACTGACTTCATCATCACTGTTAATGTTTGATTTTCATGCAGAACAGATTACGGCGCGGAGGAACGCTTCATAATCACTTCACTGGAGAGTTTCCTCTTCGCGCTGTCAGTCTCCGCACACAGATTTACACGCCCTGCAGTGGTATGCGGTTTGTCAGCAGACAGATCAGAGGGCGGGAAGCAGGTGTCATTAAGACTGCTTACAAAGTAAACTTTAAGGAAAACATGGCCTCAGGAGAGGGCAGGGTGGCAAATGTTATTCAGACGCGTGAAAGGGAAGCTGGGGACACACTTCATCATTAGCCTCAGCGCAGAATACACAGTGAACGTGCCGTCTCTGCAGTACTCCAGTTAAAAATAACACTCCCCCTTCTGTCAATTTGTTCCAATTTTAGCCGTTTAACAGATAGCTGAGATACTAACTGCTGTACAAGCTTATGCAACAGCATCTATCTCAACAAGTCATCAAATCCATCATTTCAGTGTTAAGAGCTTTTCTTCTTTCGCTTTCACTTGTTTCCAGTCCAGGTGAATCTGTATAAACTGACCTTTGGTTACAGTTGTTAAGATCTCTACTGTAGCAGCGCAGATAGTTCGTCATTGTAAAAGTGGAAGACATATCTTCATGTTTTCTTTTTTTTTTTTTTATTTACAATATTGGAAGAGAAAGCTTATGAACTCGCTGGAATTAACGGGATTTCTTCTTCGATTACTCATAAAATCAGGCTCAGTACCAAGCTCGGTTACTGAAGAATCTGGAAAGGTTTGTTGGCAGGACGGCCACCTCGATCACAGCTTTTATGGGACCGTAAAGGAAGTGTTGCAGAGATTTGCTAAGGTTGAAAAGACTTGACATCTGTCACTCTGCCTACTTTTGTTGTTCCTCAGAAGTTGGTTGTAAAGAAAACCTTAACACCCCAGCCTTTCCACCACTCTGTGGATTTGTGAAAAAGCAAATCACTAAGTGAGGGATTACTCCCTGTGTTAAATAATTACATGAAAAAAGTGTGTCAAAGATGATGAGTAGACCACATTTCTGTGAATAATTCAGTCAGAAATCCTTGCAACTCCAACATCTTCCTGCAGATTTATCTGTTTTGTGAAGATGACTCAGGTCACTTGGATGTGCACTTGCAAAAAAAAAAAAAAAAAAAAATCAAGTAAAAAGCAGGACGTTTTTTTGGCTCGGTCCCAGCGGACTTTCCAACCTTGACCAAGCCTCTTTGTAGGTTCAAACACAAAATCATCTCGTTACTTAATCGTGTTATCTTTGCTTTTGAAAAAGAAATGGTGGAGGTGCATTTGCAGCATGTGTTACAGCAGACAGATGTTTTAATTTACTTAGGTACAATTCTGGGTTTTATGTTTCTGTCTTTATAGAGGTGGCCACAACACCACAAACGGTTCCGCTCCAGCCTCCTGTACTGCTTCTGTGCCCAGTTATGGTTACAGCTCGATCTGGACATGCAGTCTAAATTTAGTTTCTGCTCCAGAAAAACTCATAATTTCACTTTCCTCAGCCCAACATATATGATTGAGTACAAGTCGATGTGTCAGACACATTTGAGGTGATTGGAATAGCAGTAGAAATAAGGTGTTTTGTCTGAAATGTGAATTTTGCAGAAATATAGTTTGAGTGATAACATCTGCGTTCAGACTGACATGCCGACTCCTCAGACGCTCCGTGCTGCAGCAGCGCTCCTTCCCACCCGGTGCTGAGGAGCTTCCTCTCTGGGGCCAGCTTCATGCCGTTTTCTCCTCTTTTTGCTTTGCTCGTCACTGATAAGATTTCATCTTGTTATTTTTCCAGCGTGTGTGGGAGCAGGTCTTTATAAGGCTGACGTGCTTGTAGATTCTCTCCCACACTCCTCATTTCGCTCTGTTTTCTTTCTCTTTTTTTTGTTTCTCTATTCTTTCAGCTCCACACTTGGCATTCCTTGGCTCTCATTCGCACTACGCCACACTGGCTGGCACTCGACCATACATCAGTGAATATCTTGTTTTATGTTCTCCCCCCTTATCCTTAAGTTGTTTCCTCCTTTACAGCTCAAACGTGCCGGGCCGGCGGCTTTATTTCAGCCTAATAACGCGAGCGCGTAGGCAAGCTGCTTCTCAAGTAAACGATTATTTCTTGCCTACGTTGTTTCTTTTTTGTCTTTCTGGAATTACGACCCGCCATCCTTGAGCTGTAAACGCTTAACCACAGCTGATTCCTCTCTGGCTGAGCTCTCTATTAGCTGCTTTCACCCCTACTTTTCTCTACATTAGTGACCGGTGAGTGCTCTGGAGTCCCAGTAGACACGGGCAGATATCTGCAAAAAACAAACCACTAGCAAGCAGGCCAACACCCCAAAGGATATTGTGCTATGAGCTATGTGCGATGTGCTACACCTCTAAACAGATGCCATATTTTTCTTGCTTCAGTTTTATTTATTTTTTCTGACATGTCTCCACAAACTTGACACTTCTTCACCCATGCCTCATTTTGCTCTCCTTGACCTGCTCTGGGTTTTAACAGAATGATTTATTTTGGGGATGGACCTCATCAGCTCATGTGTCTTATGTATCGCTCCTCCAGCTGCTCCCCCATCTGGCCCTCCCTCCACACTCACAACAGGAGGCAGCTCTACCCTCTCCAAGAAGAGACCTCCGCCCCCCCCTCCTGGACACAAACGCACCCTGTCTGACCCACCCAGCCCTCTCTCTCACAGTCCACTCAGTAAAGGGGGCTTAACTGGGGGTGAGATGCAAGCACACGTTAAACAGTAAGGCTGGTTTCGCCCAGGTGTGGCTCCAGCCTGAAGACAGAGTGTCAGGATTCTTTAAAGAAGTTTTAAATTTAATTTCAAGGAGAAATATAAATTTTTATAAATTTTGATAAAAAAATTTTAACTCAAAAGTCCACTCCTGGCTTTTTTTTTTTTTTTTTTTTTTTTACCCAGAACTTGACTTCATTTCACCGTCTGTTGTCCATGTGACAGCTCCATGAGCAAACTTCATTTGTTAATGAAGACCATGAGATGCAGTTTAAAGCTTCAAGAAATAGAAAAAAAAAAAAAGAGCTCAGAAGTGGACGTTTGAGAATTGTTGCCGACGATCTTAAATGTATAAAAATGTCTTAGGACCTTATGTTTAGTTTAATCTCACATACTTCCGTTTTTTTTTTCTTTTTTTTTTGTCTTTTTTTTCCCAGTGTGAGGATTTATCTATGAGTTTAGAATATTTTTATGGATATGTGTAAGACTGCACATCATGATATTTTCATTACTAATTAGTTCATAATGACAATTAAAGTCATATAGAAATTAAAAAGGCAGGGAGCCTTAATAATTGAAAGTGGCATCTATAAAACGTTTTGACTATTAGTTAAATATCACAGTAGTTGCTGATAATTGAGCTGTGGATCATTAACTGACATTCAGCATTCAGAGCATCTGTCTGAAATTATTATTATTTAATTTAACTTCACTAAAACATTTGTATTTCTGTCATTAAAGGACAGTTTGTCCCACAAACACGCACATATTAATAAACTCAAAAATGAATTCAGCGTTAGAAAATCAGTCAAACATATAAAAAAAAAAGAACTTAGAATAATTCAGTTTCCTTGCAGATAGTTAATATTTTTTCTATTGTTACACTTTTAATCACCTGCCCTCTTTTGTTTTTCTCCATCCTGCGTCACGCATTCTTTTAACACCAAATCACCGATTAAATGGCAGCACTTTAAACCGCAGTTTTCCAAATAACACGAGCACACGGAGAGCTCAGCCAGACGGCGCTTCCCTCATTGTTTTATTTAACCATCACAGCATGTTGATTTATTTCCACATTTAAATCAGTCTGTATCCTTGATTGGTGCTCTGACATGGTGTCATGTGATCAGTTTGGCGTCATCGTTGTTAATGTTTTAGGAAGCGACTCGACCCCTCCTCCGGTCAGCAAGATGTCCCCTGTTTCCAACAAGTTTGAAGGCATTCCTCAACAGCAAAGGTATGAACCTTTAAGAGCATGCTGAGGCCTTTTCAATCAAAAATATATCCTCTCACCATTATAAAAATGTTTTATTTAGAAGCGGCACTTTCCTCTTTGATTTAGATTTGATTTGACTTCCCATGAAATTCTTTTCCCAGCACTACTTCAAGCAACACGAAGTCCACACTTGGTCCAAGGGTTCTTCCCAAACTACCTCAGAAAGGTAGGACCTTTGTCACATTTTGGTGCCGATGTAAAGGGATGAACATGGGAAAATATTTACATGTTTCCGTGTGGTTATTCCAGTGGCATTACGGAAGATAGACACCATTCACCATCCGTCTATGGATAAACCCAGCCTTCCTCCGGAGGTCTTCCAGAAGTCTCCGCCGGCAGCTGAAGGCACACAGAAGGGTCCTCTGGCCGACAGGCCTCAGCTGGGCGACCTGCCCCCCAAACCACAGGTGTCTGAACTTCCCCCTAAGCCTGGAGAACTCCCTCCCAAGCCGCAGCTCTCCGACCTCCCCCCAAAGCCTCAGCTGGGAGATCTACCACCAAAACCGCAGCTCAAAGACCTCCCTCCCAAGCCTCACCTTGCAGACATCCCCCCAAAACCTGGGACAGCCGAGTCTGCCCCCAGGCCGCCCCCAGGAGAGACACAAAGGCCGCAAACGCAGCCTCCGCCTCCACCTCAGCCCCAGCCGCAGCCGCAACCTCAACCGCAGCCTCAAGAACCGCCGTCACCCAATCAGCAGACAAATATAGCAGCGCCGTCACATCAACCGGCCGAGGACACCAATGGGACCTCAGCGGGCACTGCAGAGACCCCCGTACCCCTCCCTAGGAAGATTAACACGGTACGGACATACAGGACTTACTCTTTCTCATAAGCCTACTGTGGATTCGGTGTCATGGAGCGGCAGCCTGGTCATTGTGGCCTGGATCACTGGATTTCCCTCCAGTGATCCAGGTCAGATCAGAAGGAAACTGGTTTAGAAAAGTTTGAATTTATGTGTAATTCAACCTACAGAAATAGGCCCATTAAAAATCAATTTTATGATCTTCTAAAATGCCAAATCAACTCATATTACTTTTTTGAATTTATACTCTAAATTGTGTTTTTTTTGTGAGTATTTGATTGATTGGTTATTTGTTTGATTTAAAAATATCAGGTTTTTGACGTTTTGACTCTTGTTGGCCATAAAACTGTCCAGCTTCTCAGACTATTTTTTTTTTATTATAAAGACGGATATTACTGGAAGATATTTAGTATGTATTAAACAGCTACTTTATAGTGTGTGTTATTCTCATCCCCATTAAATTTCACAAACTGGCCACAACACACACACCTGACACCATAGAAAACCGTCTAAGTTAAAATACTCTCTCTGCTCTAATATTTACAGATCTGTCTCACCTCTCCCCTGATATTAGTCCATCTAACAGGTCAAATGTGTACAAATCCCTGACTAAAATCCAACTGCAGGGTCAGAAAAGTACATAATTATTTCCTGAAACCTTTAAAGTAAAGGTAAAGGAGGAGCTCCCAGAGATCAGAGGTGCCCAGCTTTTCCGTTGATAGACGAGCTTGCATTAATACTTTCGCTTGCTGTGTCTTCAGGGGAAGAATAAAGTGCGCCGGGTGAAGACGATCTACGATTGCCAGGCTGACAACGATGATGAACTGACATTTGCCGAAGGAGAGGTGATCATAGTTACAGGAGAAGAAGACCAGGAGTGGTGGGTGAGTGTCGTCTCAATATATCGACCCCTGACTGGACGGCTCCCACTGTACTTCACCGCAATCCTACATTTTTTTTTTCTTAACTTTTTTTTTCTTGTCCCTTTTCACCTCCAGATCGGGCACATTGAAGGAGATCCGGAAAGAAAAGGGGTGTTCCCCATGTCTTTTGTGCACATCCTGAGTGACTGACAGCCAGACAGACTTGCACTACGTTTCTCCCTAAATAGAGGGAGAACATGTAAATTCCTATCATACAGTAACACCCTTGTCACATGACAAGCGTCCTCAAAAAAAAAACAACAAAAAAAAACAGAATAATAAAACCAAGAAGGCTCATCTAGACATGGATGAAACATCCATGCTGTACAAAGAATGTGTGTATTCTTCCTCTTACCAGTATTATCTTAACCCTATAGCATGGCTGAGACAAAGCCACTCTCAAAACCCTAGCACTTACCTAAAAGTCTATGTTTATGCTGTTCCTGTGTATATATGTATGTAAATATATATATATTTGTGTGTGAGTGTATATACATGTTTTATTGTACAAAACATGTACCATTGCTCTCTGCCTGTCAGACTAAGCATCAGGGTGGTAGAGTCTGAATTTTATCTGTATTAATTTTACCGGCCCTCGAAGTAATTATCAGCTTATATTTCTGGAGAAAGGACAAACATGAAATGGAATGTGAAATAGGTCATGTCATTATTTGTGTCTTGCATCCCCTGTTTACGACCATAGTTGACTGAAGAGACACGAGTCTCCACTGATCTCCACAAGATGGGAAGGAAAAAAAAAAAAAGCGATTTTCATTAAATGTATTCCTTGTTCTTGCTTGCTTTGTGTGTACACGTATTATGGTTGTTTTACCGTATAGAAACCTGCTGCTACTGTGTGGTGGAATATCAAAGCCTGTGGTTCACTGTAGGTCACTAATTTACTCCTTGTTACACTGTTCACTGTATGTGTGCTATGTGTGTGAACTCGATGCCATCTCCACAGTCCTTTGACCTTTTTCTGTGCATGGTGTAACAATGACTGGAAATGAGTGGAGTGCTGCGTTCTGACACGCTCACCTCAGGATTTGAAGAGCCACTATTAATATTAAGCAGGACTACACAGAAGGTATCCTGTTGTTTAAGCCACTATCTGCTACAAGTACAGGAAACTCAAGAGGACATCTCAGCAATAACAATTATCTGACAGGCTAGGAGTTTCACAACCTGGGTTCACAATTCAGTGTCTTGTAAAACCTCATGAGCTTAATTTTTTTTTTCCTTTTTTTTTTTTTTTTTTTTAAATCATCTAATATCATTCCATGTTATTGGATTCAGTACATTTCAAAGTTTGCCTGTGAACCAGAGATGTCTTTCAGATGAAGGATGGACTTTGTAAAAGGGTGCAGAGCCTCTGTGTTTTCGCCTGGTCCTCACTGACTTGCAGTTCTTCTCCTTGTTAAGAAACAAACCCATCAACCCATTGTATCATTAAAAGTGCTGTACTTAAACCCTGAGACTGCTCTCTCTCTCTCTCTCTTTTTTTTTTAACTGCTTTGGTAAAAATCCAAGGGAGCCTCCCTTTGGAATTTCAAAAACTCTGCATTAGTGGAGGAAAACATTCCTGAGCAGTTTCTAGAAGTTACTGTAAGGCTCAAGATAAACAGTAGGCGCTTTGAGAGATGTTACACAACCAAACAATGCTAGACTCGAGATGTATTAATTTATGCTACTTTATACTTTAACACATTTGAGGACAGTATTTTACTTCTTACTGAAACAAGATGATTGAACCTTAAACCTGCTAAATGGTCTTGCACAGCACCTTTTTAACCTCATCTGGGCTCAACATTGTTTCATTCAGTCTATGTAGAGATTTTTACACATCAATGAGTGCATTCGTTGGATTCTCAGGGTGGATTGTTGAAGTGTCCTTGGGCCAGATGTGATGGAGCCAGGGATTGATCCACCCTCCTTTTGGCTGGACCCTCACTACCCACAGAGCCACGGCCACCCTGGCCCCTTGGTTGTGGACACACTTTACAGTCACAGACCATATTCCTGAGGGAAAATAGTAACAAACTAAAGGCACAGCTCTACAGACAAATCTTTTAAATTGTATGTCAAAACTCAAGACCCCCGGGCCAAATCTGAGCATCCAGAGACAGCTTTATACTGCATAAACCGCTTTAAAGACATGGACCATAAACATCCCACCATTACATTTTTTTTTTTTTTTTAATCAAGTAATTTCCAACAACCATTTCAGACTGTCCTTGCCAACATTTTTACATGGGCCCATTTGAGATATATAGTCTCCATCTGGGACTGTCCATGGGTTCCATGTGAATTGATCACACAGGTACATGAGCTCAAAACTGTTTCTCACTTGACCAAACCACATAAGTGAACCCAAATGGATGACAGTCCCATATCCCCCCCACACCTTTTTTAAGATCCCAGATGGATCAAGGACAGACAGGGGGGCAAAAACAAGCTTCTTCAGAGGAAAGATGCTTTATCCAAATAAAGTTGGACTTTTTCCCTTTTAATTCAACTAAAAACCTTACAAATATCACAGCAAGGCCTGATGCAGTCTAGAACCAAATGAGAACTCTGACCAGTAGTTCAGGAAGCTCCCAGTTGCATGTAGTTTGAAGGTTCTGACATCTTTTTGGGTAGTTCAAGGCAGATTCATCCACACCACAACTGAAAGATGGTTAGTTTAATGCAGAGGCTACATTTAAAACAGCCTCACAGCTGCCACATCACCATTGATGGTCACCAAACTGCTGAGCAGCTCAGGATGTAGAGTCCAACACCCATTTAATCACCATGTATACTCTTCAAACCTTGAACTCTTTTGGGGGGAAGATTATCCTTCGACTACAGTCATGTTACCATTCTTCCAGGCTCAGATACACCCACTTCTACAATTTTACTCACTTTGACTACTTGTCAGCCAAATTAGCATTGAAACAACCTTAAGTGCAGTTTGCCTCAAGTGGACTGAAATACTGCTTACAGGCATTTAAATTTGATCTTTAAAATGTGTACGTACATCAACTTCACCTAAAGCCTTTGACGCATTCAGTCTGAATTTTTAGCAAGATAAATACAGTTCAACATTTTGCATTCAATGTCGAGTTATACCTTTCTCAGAGGCATAAAGAGTTTTCTACAGAAACCAGATGACACTCCAAGCCACTTTATTAAGTGTTTTAACAAAAACAAAATGCATCCTCCAACATTAGACCCATCTTAAGTCATTACAGGATTCTATGAACACAAAGTATGAAGAAAAAAAAAAGTTAATCTTATTTACATTTAGTATTAGAATACTTGTACAGATACTCATTTACACATTTGGGCCTTGTGCGGCCTGGACCCCTGGTTCTTCTCCACAGACTTGATGACTCCAACAGCAACCGTTTGTTTCAGGTCTCTGGCTGCAAAGCGTCCTGGAGACAAGAGGTCATTTTCAGGAAAGGATGTACAGCAAGAGGAGGTTTACATGGAGGACTTACCTAAAGGAGGGTATGTGAAGAAGCTCTCCACACACATGGGTTTTATTGGAACTAGTTTGACCGTGGCAGCATCTCCAGACATCAGCATCTGCGGACTGTCCTCCAGCTTGTTGCCTGTGCGACGGTCCAGTTTCTCCTTCAGCTCGGCGAAGCGGCAGGTGACGTGGGCGGTGTGGCAGTCCAAGACGGGGGAGTAACCCGCTTTAATCCTTCCCGGGTGGTTCAGGATGATTACCTGGGAGATGACAGATTGGTTCAAGAGACAAGTATGATTTTATTTCCTCCCCAGTTGCAGTGAACAAACCTGCGCTTCAAAGCTGCGCACGTCTGAAGGAGGGTCGTGCTGCGCGTCACCGGCCACGTCCCCGCGCCGCAGGCTCTTCACGGCCACGTTCTTGATGTTGAAGCCCACGTTGTGGCCCGGCAGAGCCGTCTCCAAGCCCTGGTGGTGCATCTCGATGGACTTGACCTCAGCTGTGAGCTTGGCTGGGGAGAACATCAGGATCATGCCCGGTTTGAGGACACCAGTTTCAATCTTGCCCACTGGCACAGTCCCAACACCTGGAAACAAAAAAAAGCAAGCAAGACACTTCGGAACACAGCTGAACTTGATTGGCATAACCGAAAATCCACGAGGCATACCTCCAATTTTATACACATCCTGGAGAGGTAACCGTAGAGGCTTGTTAACCGTGCGGACAGGTGGTTGGATTGAATCCAAGACTTCGAGCAGAGTCTTCCCACTCGTGTTCCCTTCCCGCCGTCGGATTCTCCAGCCTTGGTACCACGGCATCTACAGAGACATTGACATGCTGTACTGCAACATCCGGTCACGTGAAGCCTAAAAAAAGGCCTTTACCTTTTGAGTTGTGGCGATCATGTTCTCCCCAGTCCAGCCAGAAATGGGAACAAACGGCACCGCCGTCGCGTCATAGCCGATCTTCTTGAGGAAACCCATCACGCCTCGCGCAACTTCTTCATAGCGTTTCTGGCTATAAGGCGGTTCGGTCAGATCCATCTTGTTCACGCAGACTATAATTTGCTTGACACCAAGGGTGTAAGCCAGTAAAGCGTGCTCTCTGGTCTGACCACTTCTAGACACGCCGGCTTCATACTCTCCTTTAGCCGCAGAGACCACCAGAAGCGCAACATCCGCCTGAAACGGCACATGACCTTTCACCTCAAGAGTTTTACGCATTTGAAATTAAGTCACCCTCGTAAGTTTTTTTTTTTTTACCTGAGATGTCCCAGTTATCATATTTTTGATAAAATCCCGGTGGCCAGGTGCATCAATTATAGTCATGGTGTACTTCTGGGTGTTAAATTTCAGCAGTGAAATGTCAATGGTGATCCCACGCTCACGCTCAGCTTTCAACTTGTCCAGCACCCAGGCAAACTTGAAGGAACTCTTCCCCATCTATTTAAAACAAGAAAAGGGTTATAGCCCAGCATTTTTAGACATGCATCCAGACACTCGCTACATATTACATCCTTACTTGAGCTGCAGCCTTCTCAAACTTCTCCAGTTTCCTCGGATCAATACCACCACACTTGTAGACAAGATGGCCAGTGGTGGTGGACTTCCCACTGTCAACATGGCCAATAATGACCACGTTAACATGAGTCTTCTCTTTTCCCATGTCTAAAAGTGGATTTGTTCAGCAAATAGTTAAACTGTGGGTTTTCAGTTACAAATGACACAGGCTCTTCCAAGTTTTTCTTTCTAAAGGACCTAACCAGCCCCCCTCGGAGTTACTTTATAAGCCGGGCAACATTGAAGACAGGTGTGCTGCCTAATTAACTTCACCTGATGCCAGTGAGACACTGGTGAAAAATGAACACTGTCAAACAGCAAAACAGTTTTGAAACCAGGAGAAAGGGGCTTTCTTTTACGTTGAGCAAGAAACGCTTCGGGTTGACCTTTGACCGGTGAGCAACAAGGAGAGGTTTAAACGTTGCTGGAGCCATCCTGCGTGGATCAGCTAATGATCTCAAATTACAAGCAGGTGTGTCATCTGGCGACGGAAGCCTTTGAACCTGCAGTAATAAGAAGGCTCTCCATGATCATCAAACGAGTACTGATCAACTACAAAGCAGAAAAGGAAAAAAAATAAAGGGGCAAAGCTGGCATCATATGTGCTTTTAATGTTCCAGATGCATGGAGATGCTTTTTCTGATTAATTCATAAGGTATTAAACTGTAAAAACACAGTTTACTTGGCAAAATCACAAATATCAGGGATACAATCAATATTTATTTATTCCTGTGGTTTGGAGAGACGTTGGAAAATGAGTAAACAGTGTGCTGCGGATAATAACAAGTGGCTTGACACCAAGAGCAAAATGTGTGGATGCTTTTTAAATGTTAGCTTTCAAACGTGAATGGGGTTTGTGCAGTGAAAATATTTATGTTCTGTAAAACCGAAGCCAGAGAAACCCATGCAGTCTTTCATGCAATATAAAGCAAACAAAAAAAAAGTGAATGAAATAATTTGATTCATTGCATCCCAAGCTTTTATTAGTGCTAGTATATGTACATCTCTGCCACTGCTGCCTTGATGTTTGACAATTCACTTTACGTAAATTGTCCCCAACTGAAATCATTTATGTGAGCCTGTCATTACAGAGAAGAGTAAAAAGGGATGCTGTGTATTTAACCAATCCATTGTTCAACAACAATAACATGAGCTATTAACTACCGTATTGGCCTGAATATAGGACTATATTTTATTCTAGAAATCATATTCTCAAAAACAGGGGTCGTTTTATAATCGAGGTCTAGACTTTTCTGTTGTAGTTACACACCTGTGCCACTAGATGGAGCCGCACTGAAGTAATCAGTTAAAATGGAGCGTCACAGTGAACACATGGAGCAGATCTGATGTTTATTAACATAATAAAAAGTAATTTATTAAATAGTACTATACCTTGATCTTCAATAACATGGAAACTTGACACAAACCTGTACTTTAAATATGGTGCCATACTTCCTCAAAAAGATGAAATCATTAAAATGTTTAACAATAAAGCAGATTGTTATCTCTGTGTGAGTTTTTCTACAATGATTTTACAATAAGAAGTTGTTTGACGAATAACTTTTTGTCTGCAACATATTTTTATTTTCCCAAAATATCTGAAAAATAGGGGGTCGTCTTATAATCAGAGTCATCCTATATTCGGGCCAATACGGTATAAAACCTTTACATATCAGTGGGGATATCATTTATCCTGGCTGTGGTACCACTTTTTTTTCTCTTTTTATTGGGTTTGAAAAAGTTTCCTTGTCCTTGTTTGTGCATTTGAAATAAATAAATACAAAAATGAAAAAAAAAAAAAACATCTTAAATTCCTGGAGGCTCTATTTTGTTGTTTTGTTTTAAAGTACTGTTAAGAGACTTAGAGAGAGCTTCTATGCCGAATCTCTCCCACTTTTAACTGTATTTGTTAACATATTTATTATTTTATGTTTTTTATTTTTCTATAACTATATTGATTGTTTTATATGTATTTCATTGTGATTTATTATTGAACAGGTCACACTTGAAAATGAGATCTTGATCTCAATGTGTCTTACCTGTATAAATAAAGGTTAAATAAATTTTTTTTTTAATTATTTAATCCACAGGCACGTCTGGTTCAAGTATTTATATTGCACTTAATGTTTAGAAGTCCAGATTGCAGTAACATATATTTATTAGTTACTTATTTATAGCCTGGTACTGTAGTAATCCACTGGACGTGACCGTTGATACAGATGTAACGGGTGTCTTCTGGAAGGGCGGGGCCAGTTCTGACTGTGAGGGAAGGTGTGTAAAAGTGCTCCCTCCGCGCTCAGAGGTGGAACAAACCGAACTCTCCCCCCCGACCACAATGACGCCGGATAACTAACCCGGAAACAGCGGCAGCAAATCGCTTTTCCCCTCTGAGTCCGTGCCGCTGCTTCCAGCGTGGTGTCCAGACATCCACTCCCGTGTTTCTCAACGAGCATCAAGGTAAGAAAATAAATGGGGGAAAAAAAAAAAAAAATATCTCGCCTCTTCCCGGCGTCTCAACTCTCCACCGGTTGCCATTCACCGAAGCTCGTCCAGAGTGCTACATTTTCTTCCGCGGAGGCTGAATTAATGATAAACGCGGTTCAGGTGAAAGTACACTCATGTATTGTGAAGTTACTGTTGAATTAAAAACAGGAAAAACATTAGTACCAACGCGACGCACCCTCGACATGTACAGTTTAACTTCCCCTTTTTTTCAGGGCAGCCGTTGATTTGTCGGAGGAGCCGCGAGGCTACTACGCTGTTAGCCTCATTTTTCCTTTATTTGGCCAGAGGCATCGCATGTTATACGCTTAAACCCGTAGCGTGTTATTACCGCGGAGCTATCAGCTGCCTCTCCTGCCACAGGGATACATTATATACACAGTTTTCAACTAAGTGTGTGGCTCGGGTTGAGCCTGCCCTCTCACTGCCAGCAAATGATGCATCATTAAAGGAAATGCACACAGTGACAGATGGGGGCATGTTTGGAGTTGAAATCTGGCCAGTTTTAAAAGTGTGGATTGCTTTAGATTAAATATCCAGAATGCACATATTTTTTTATTATTAAAGTAGAGAAGCTTTTTTTTCATGATGAAAGCAACTTGTTTTAAGCTTGATTTGCTCATTGCTGTTTTTAAGGCACTCTCTACCTTTTAGGTTAGATCAGAAATACAGATATCTCCAATTAATATCCCAGCCACAATCCTTTCTGGGTCCCATTTATATATCTTAAATATCGACTGTGGTTGACATCTTTGCATCTGCTGCCATGGAGCCACAACACACAAGCGCATGTTATTTCCTTCTTGCACAGTCGATGCAACAGATGCTGAGAGTGGAAGTGAAACATCCACATTGCCAAATTTGTCCATCATATATTGTGAAATCGCAGTGTCTACGTTAGATGTGTGTCAAAGGCCTTTTGTCGGGATGGATATATATATATCAAGGTTATTATAGTTTTGAAATTTTCTTTAGTTTTTATTTTTATTTAGTTTTCCAGTTTGCTTTTTTATTTCAGTTTAGTTTTAGTTTGTTCAACAAGTAATTTAGTAGTTTTAGTTTAGTTTTTATTTTGAGGAATTGACTAGTTTCAGTTTAGTTTTTATTTAGTTTTAGTCTTAGTTTTAGTTTTTCTTCTTCTTGCAGTATGCAGCAGTTTATACACCTTTTCGACTTGAAAATTGTGGACATGCGCCCCCTAGTGGCCCCGCCATAACTGGAGGGTGCGGTGCTCCATCAAGTAACCCAAACACAGCAGCGTGGAGCATCTGTTACAGATAAGGCAGACATGTCTTGGATTGATGATGTTAGGCAGTGGCCTCCAGTTACAGATGAAGGTAGTTTATCGCTGTTTTTAATGATTGGTTATGGAAATAGCATGATCTATTCCCATAACCAAACACTAAAAACTGTGGAACGCTGGCTATAACTAACGTCAACAAGCCATAAAGATTATGCTGCTGTAATGTTAACGCGAGCGGTAAATTAGGCTATGTGTTAATGTTATATTTAATTTATTTTATCATTCTCCTAAGTCATTCATTCATTTATTCATTCATTGATTTATAGGCTTGTGCTAGTGCCGAGGGCTACAGTACCCTCATACTGCTGTTCTTTTGGCCAGAATCGTCCGGGACTCTCAGCGAGACTATGAGTAGTACGAGATTGAATGTTAACGAAAACTCACCCGGCTGTATTCATTTGGAACAAAGTTCTTTCTGTTGATATTTTTCACCCACGTCTTCCTAACTTCTTGTTCTGCAAACAAGGCAGTCTCCGTGCATACTTTCCATTGTCGAATTTTCACACCATTGTTGGCACAGTTTATGACGGAACATTATTCCCACTCGACCTACTCGACATTATAAAAATATATATTTGTAGAAAGAGAAAAACACTGGTTAATCTGCGAGCCGGTGAAAGTGTCGCTCTGTAGCACAACCCCGCAATGGCGGTCGGGGTACTTCCGGGGGGCTGGCCCGAAACGGTCTATATCAGCTATGCTGCCCCCTCTCTGGAGGGAGGGTAGCATAGCGGCTGCTGCAGGACAGGCAGTAATCTCTATGGCAGTAATCGAGGGAGAAAACGAAACGACAATGAAAACGAAGCTGAATTTATCTACAATTCAGTTTAGTTTTAGTTAGTTTTACATCCTTCATTGTAGTTTTTATTTAGTTTTCGTTTTTTTTTTAATTGTAGTTTTTATTTTTATTTCAGTTAACTGAAATATTTTTTCATTGCTAGTTTTAGTTTTAGTCTTAGTTTTCGTTAACTATAATAACCCTGATATATATAATTACAAAAAAATGCATAATGCAGCACAGAAGCCAGTTTGGCAAGTGGAAAGTTAACCTCTTCTGCTTCTGAAGCTCTTCACACATCCTGTGCCCTAATTCTTCAGACCGCTGAAATCATTTTGTTTCATGTCAGCCAGAAATGACCGGCTCATCCAGTAGCTCTGAGATGTGACTGTGAATTTAAGCCCCTTATGATGCCTGAAAACAAAGAAGCACCTTATGTTTGGCTCTAGAAATGAGTGTGTGTAGTCTTATCACAAGCTCTTGTACTCAGGTTTAGTCAGATAAGACATTTTTTTTGCCAGATCATACCTTTTATTTAAAGAAAGTTCAGTTTCCAGGCTTTGTGTCTTTCACTGTATGCTTTTTTTTTTTTTTTTTTAAGGAAGTTGACTCGTTCTCTACATATTAGGTATGTTCTTTACAGACCTTTACTCATGCAGAGCCCTGAGCGTAGACCTTTTAAGTCTGGCTGAGGAACATGACAGTACCTGACTGGTGCCACGGTTGTAAGATGTTAGACAGGGTAAGACCTGTTACGTCATGTATCATACCAGCGTGAACACATCTGATCATAGGTGGAGTGGCTTTTCAAGGAAACTTAAGCTTCTCCCTTGATTGGATCAGTGCCGTTGGTGTAATAAAAATGACAAAAATGAGGCTTCCTGCAACAAAAAAAGTGAAATCTGGTGGCATTTTATGGGCTCAGCATGCAGTCTTTGCAATTTTATTTTTTTCATGGTCCCAGTGAAATTGCTGTGAAGTGGTATGAAACAATGTATTCCCTTTGATTCCCTGTGAAATCCCAGCCGAGTGCAGGCACAGGCGTGCAGGTGTGCTTCGCTGTGACTTTTTTTTTTCTTAGAAATGAATGCAACTCGCACCAATAAAACAAAAGCAAAAGTTGTTTAAGTCAAAGAAACAATCCCTATTGGGTCTTTTTTAGTAGTGCTGCACACAGAAGAATAGAAAGTGATGAAATGCGGACCACTGGACAAAAACAAATGCATGAAAGCATCCCTCATCTGAGTCGCTGAACCCATGCACCCCAGAGAAATCCCACGAGGGGAGATTTTCCACATACTTTCTCCAGCAAATGTATTTTCTAGCCGAGGCAGTTGTTGATTCTACAGCTCATGTTGCACGACGAGGCTAAAGTAAGCGTTAATGTTGGTTAATTTTAATTATTAATCATGTTTCCAGTACTCTTTCCCAAGGACTCGTGCATCCAGTGTTGTTCTGATGTCCTCATGTCTCAAATCGGGAAACGGACCCAGAAAGATATTTTTGAATATGTCATTCATCGCCTTAAAAAATTTGGGAAAATGGACTAATTTGTACTTTGGGAAGAAGTAGCTCAGAGGCCTGTACATGCTTGTCTTTACAGGTATGACCTGAAGACACAGGGTGGTCCGAGCCCCTCTTTGCAGCCCACCCTTTTGATGACACACCCACAGTTATTGAGTTGTGTGCTTCATGTTGAGTTACAGCAGTTATTCTCGGTATGAGATGTGCTGTAGCCTGCTGCTGACGGAATATATCACATATGTCACTACCAGAAAGTGGATACACACACACAGGCACTAAACGTTCATTCAGCAGAGTCAAAGCTGTAACAGGTTCAGCTCGTGCACTGTTTTTTGGTTTCAGTGTGGCGTTACAACATTTCACCATGCATCTATCCGTTTACTACACAGTGACTGTTTTCCTAAAAGACTTAACACACTTCTCAGAACAGAAGTCTCTGTGGACACTTAATTGAGCTGCACGGGAGATTATTTTTCAGTTCTTTAAGCTTTAAGCTTCTTATTCTGCGCTGAAGTGTGCTGTTTTGCTTTTGTGATCTATAGTAAGTGGACGTAATAACTTCAGCGGTTGCGCAACTCCAGGCAACCCCGTAACGACCTCGTTAAAAAAACAAAACAACACAAGGCTTAAGTCGGTGGCTCTGTGGCACAGAGTCTACTGAAAGATGTATAAATGTTTGCAGGTCTGTTGTTTACCACACTGTTTCCTCCCTTGTTTTTCCAAACACTACTTTGATCATTCTTAGTTCTAACGGCTTCTTATCCATGCAGAAAAGGGAGCTATTGATCCATTTCTCTGTCATAATGCTGTTTGTGCAGTTATTCGGATTAACATCCACTGAGCGATCTGTCCTGTTCAGCACTCTGCTCTAACACCATTATCATGACGAGGCTTAAGCCAGCAGAGGTGGACTTCACTATCAAAGACTTTCAGAAAGGTTTTGGCACATTCTTTTGAAAGGAAACTCCTTTGATTTTTTTTTTTGTTTTAGTCACTGAGTGATATAGTTTTTATCTTTTCACTGTAAATCCAGAGGTGAGTTTACGGACTGCTGCCTTCTGTTGAGGCACTGTTGCCTCTTGAGCAGTACACATAATGTTTCCCCTTGACGTTGTTTTTGCGTGTCTGCTCTTGTCCATGGGCAAATCAGACATGCATCGATGACATATGTACTTGAGTCACTTGGTGGGAAAAGCAGACTGCACCCCTCTCTTGTCACAGTATTTCAACCTTCATGTTTCTTTACATGCCAGAAGTTTTCAAGACCCGCTCCATTTGAAATAAAACGCTTGACCGTGCCAATATTTGCACACAGTGGGTCTTTTTTCTTTTTAATTAGGGAAGTAAGCAGTCGACACCACAGCTGACCACCATGTTTTAGCGTGTTCCCTCTCAGAGACGAATTTAGGTGCCAGTCCCACCAGCTTTTGGGGTGAGGCTTGTCAGAGCTTGCATTCAGGATCTGGATTTATCCAATGTTGGTATCTGCATTATTAGCTGCTTGCTTGTGTAGTGGGTCTCAATAATCATGTGCTTGTTCAAATTTGAAAAGGGGGAGCTGCAGCCAAGAGTGGGTAAGTAAATAACATGTTTACACACCCATTTTAAAGGGTAGAAACAAATAACTGTTTGCCAAATAAAGATAGTTAGCATTTTAATAATACTGTTGTCAAGGAATAAAGCCACTCTCCTTCTGTGTGTGATATAATCCCAGCTCCTCTGATCTGTGTCATGGCTGTTGATCCTTTCATGTTTGCATCTTTGGTGAATGATAATCTCTTGGGACGTACTTGTTTTTTTTTTTTTTTTTAATGGTTGTATATTTCACTGTTAGGATATAAAGAGAGTGTTTCAAGTCTGATCTGTTATATCTGATCTTACAGAGTTTTTCTTTTGAAAGAACATTGACTTGGGTTGATTTTTATCTTCTTTACACAGTCCTTCTGATCATATCTGTTTGACATTCAAATATTCTGTTCACACCTGATCCTCTTTGGTTTATGTGGACTTTGTTTTTGCTAGCTCTTTGTTTTGGCCAGTACAATCTCAGCTGAGCATCTCTTAAGGCTAAAGTGGCATTATGTAATATATGTCTTGCAGACGATGTGATGCATGTCACCTATTGAAGCGTTTTAGGATCACATGCAGTGTCTTGTTTTAACTCACTGCTCTGAGGAAGCTTTGCGTGTTCGCTGCCGTTGAGCCCACCAGCACAGTTTCCTCAACAGTGTTGATTCACACGTGCTGACTCTTTTTTTGCTCTTTAATAAGCAGAGAGAGGTGATCTGGAGTTTTGCGGAGGCCCCAGCCGGTGGTTTGTGTTTGTAGCCTTTGGCCGTGATAAGGAATACACTCCCGATGCGCATCTGTGATGTGGATGCGTCAGTGTGTGTGCGTGCCAGCTTTCGTTCTGCAGCGCCGGCTGTGCTGGGTGACTCGAGCATTCCTTTCAACTTTCTCACTTTCGTCTTGTGATGTTGACTTATCTGAAGCCCTAAGCATGCACATAATGAGAGGAGAGAGCGGTCTTGTATCGTATTCCTCCTGCAGGCAGCCCTTCTGAAAGCCTTCAACAGACTGCTTTCACTCTTTGCTCCCTGTTTGCAGGAGCATCTTCAGCGTGAATGTGGAAACAAAGAGGACTCTGCATACAATCTGCCAACATTACGCTATAAATAACACGGGCTACTCAAAAGGAAAAGAAAACCACAGCTTTCACATATGCACAGAAGACCCCTTCAGGCTTTCACCTAAGAAAATCTAAAAGACAGCGTAGATCCCCCCCCCCCCTCCTCTCAGACATTTTGGAGATTCAGTTGTATTTGACTGCCACGGTTTGCCATCTATTTTAATGCAAAAAGCAAAGTGTTGATGGTCACAGTTTTATTTTGGCATGTTAAACCAGACGTCCTGCATGTCAGCGGACACGGAGCAGAATTGTTGCTGCAGATGGAAAATCAGCGTGGTATAAATTCAGTTTGCCCCCGCACCAAACTGCCATCCACACATAGTGTTAAAACTCGAAGTCGAAATCTGAGGTTCAGCTTAGTTTCATCTTCGCCTTTAACTTATTTAATCAGGTCTAGATTTCTTTTTTTTTTTCAAGCGCCTTTTATCCTCAGACATCATTCAGGCTTATTTGACATACTGTCATGTAACATAAAAAAAAGTGTGCTTTATTTTTCATTTTATTAATGTCATTCCTGTTGCCCTAAGATGGAAATTACAGTCAGCACTTTTTGGGGATTATATGTCACAGAGGAAACCGTTTTATTTTTATTAGACGATGGGTAGCAATATTTACTTTTAAGTGGTTTCCTACTTTGACTATTTTTAAATTTGGAACTGATGGAAAAATTGACATGTGGTTAATTGATAATGAGAGCAGCTGTTGGTTTCATTTTCACATTTTCAGTGTATTTGAAACATTAATTCCTGCATGTAATGAAAGACTTGCAAGCCCATGTGTGTTTTCTTTTTTTTTGGCCGGGTGTCTATGAGCATTCACTTATACTCTCAGAAATATTTAGGCCTTTTTTTTTTTTGTTTTGGCCAAGATCACATCAATATGTGCATTTTATTAGAAAATCCTGAACCAGATAGGTCCTGTTGCCTGGCTGAAAATGGAGCTGGTTCTCCTCCCATTCACCGCCATTTCCTTCGGTACAGAACGGACCAAACTAAGTACGGGGGGGTTGCAATGGCTCATCCAGTAACATTCAACAGTCACTATTCAAAGCATCCAATAAGACCTTAAATCAACAGGTTTTTACTGTAAAACCAACAAAGTCTTTCACCGGCAGTCCTCCTCCTCATCATTTTGACGTCCTCTGATGATTCCAGTCTGGTTGTCATCTGCCGACATCATGCGCTTCTGCTCTCTGAGTGTTTGCAGGCCTCTCCAATGGCCTCTAGAGGCAGTTTTGTCTGCATTCATCTCTACTGCCCCCTCGAAACTAATGTCTAATCCAGAAGAGCCAAAGTGACTCTTTGTATCAATAAGGGGATAAACTCCTGCCCGAATAAAAGCTTTGATTGAATAAGGTGATAAATGATTTGTAGAAATGTTTGTGATGAATACCAGGGTCTGTTTCAAGCCTGACTTTAATTACCTGGCACGGTGTGAATGCTTGTTTTTGAGTTCAGTAGAGGGGAAACAAAGCCTAACGAGTCATTCGTCCCAAGCATCTTCAGCCTGTGTAACCGATCTGTGGGCGTTTTCTTAATGAAACGATTTTCCACAGACGCTCGGCTGTGCTCTGTGGGTTTCAGTAACACAGTCCAAGTTCCCCGTTCAGACCCCCAGCTCTGACTCAAGCCAGGGAACACGTTGTCATGGCAACCCAAGTTGGATGAGAATTTTATTCAGTGGCGTTGAAACCAATACGGCCATACCGCCGGGATCGTTTTGGTCGTCGCCTTCTCAGTTTGCATGAACTGTCTCTGGGTGTTGGGGTGCACAAATTATACTATTGATTTGTTTTTTATTTTAAAAAGTTTTAAAAAGGCCAATAATGTGCCTTCCAAGCCAAAGAGTTATATGATTTGGTTTAGGCCTTCCTGAAGTTTAGTTCTAGTTGCATTCACGGCACGCCACACATGGCGACGCTGACGTAAAAGTCTGCCGGTGGTTGGTCTTACATTTTACATCCTACAGTTTTCTTTCCCCACAAGTTATCACGATTTCCTAACGTCTTAATGAAATGTTTATGTTTTCATCAAAATACCAAAGAGATGCAGCTTCCTTTAACACCTGTTGAACTGTTCTGGCAGCTGGTTTTAGTCCCTGGGGTCAGTCCTTCACCTGGGCTCCACCCATCTCTTCTGTGGGCCGTGCCTCTTTTTGAAATTAGTGTTAAAGATCAATGTTACACACTTCCAACGTGCAGCAAATGCAGGAGAATGAGGAAACTGGGTGGAGATGGGGGGGGGTTATGATGTCACAGTACCCTGCATATCTGAGCAGCTCAGTGAATTAGCTGATGATTTTTCTTGAATAGTGCATAGTTGAAGAAAAAAAATTAGAATCCACCTTTTAACATGTGAGTCTTTTGCACGTTTTCCACCCACCTCAAAATAAAATTCATAGATAACACTGAAGATTGACTTATTCCTTCTCATCCTGTAGGAATAAATACTGTGGAAAGAAGTACGTGAACTCTTTGGAATTAGCTTGTTTTTTTGCATTGATTTCCCGTTAAACGGAAGCGATTCTTCATCTATGTTACTACCACAGACAAACAGTTTAATCAAGCTAATGACACAAAAAGAATTACAATTTGTCATGCGTTCACTGAACAAGGCCGTGAAACATTCGCAACGAAAGTAAGAAAGCTCTTGGAGTTGTAGAATGGTTGGTTGTACGATCTTTACGGGAAATTACTTGTCAAACCTGCACAGCATGTAGAAGGAATTTCTGATCAATTTTTCTTCACATAAAACTCTCAGCTGAGGATGTCTGGCGTGAACAACTCTCAAGGTTATTGGTGTGGATTGATCTAAGGTCTGGCCTCTAAAAGCAGATGCTCTTTTTCTGATGTCATTCTGCGGTGGATTTGTTTCATTGCATGGGGTCATCGTAGTGTTGCATCACCCAGATCCTGGTGGACAGTCACCCTGATTATTGTGCTGTTGGATATTTTGGTAAAAATTGGAAAGTGGCTTTTCCCTCAGGAAGTGTTTCAGCCATAAGAAGCCAGAGGAAGTCTATCTCGCGATGCTACCTGCACCAGTAAAACAACATCCAACAGTGACGTTTTGATGTTGGCACATTGATCGTAGAGCTCAGTATTCCTCTTGAGTGATTCAGTTTTTCTCTTAAGTTTAAAAAACTTCATAAAACATGGCGCCATATCACTACTCATCTCCCGTCTGACTTGGCCTTCATTGAAAATACTTCTTTCGAGCCTTTATTAGGCAAGAAGAAGATCTCGTGTGACACATAGTTTGGCCTTTGAGCCGACTGTAATACCAAACTCTGAACCTCCACAGAGCCGTCACTTACACTGGTTGTCGCTGTACGCTGTGTATGTTTTGCAAAAGACTGGATTTAATTGTAGCTCAGGGGATGAGCAAAGCTGAATCACAGACACATGAACACACACACAGCCATACGCATGTGAATGATCTCATCATGTGGGGCCTTTCCTGCAGCAACAGATGATGGGAGAGTTTAAGCCTGTTTTACAGTGGTCTGAAAGACCTGTTATCTGGTTTTTGAACACATGAGAAATCTTTTATTTACATTCAGTCCAGCTTCAAATGACTGTCACAATTTTTTTTTCCTTTTTTGTTTTGGTAGCAGCATGGACTCTACAATGGATTTTACCAGTCTGTTGTACAGCCTCTGTTTAGACAGAAATGATAAACGACCCTAAAGTCATTATTATCAGAAATTTTGGTTTAGCAAAACCTGCAGGATGCACTGTAATGGCATCCTGTTATGACTGCCACTGGCAGATGGTAACAGTTACTGGGTGGTTCCTGAAGGTCTGTGTATATGTTGAACCCCCCAGAGCACGGAGAGTAAAGGGTTAAGGTTAGCCTCACCCTGTCTTGTATACTTTAAAGGACTGTTGAGAAATTTTGTGCAAATCCACCACTGTAAAATGTAGGAGAGCTTGACTCGAACTTTGGTACAGTTGTGTTCCCTTCAGGATGAAATGTCATGTAAATGTAACAGTTCTGTTTAGATTCCTTACATTCACACTGTGGAGTTTTATGCACTTGAGGTCAGTTTTTTTATATTGGTGACCTCCACTAGAGTTCTTATGCTGAACTGTTTTTGCATTAAGGTACGTTTCCAGAGTATGATGATCGAGAGTAGTTTTATGGGGCCTTGGCTGTTGGCACGTGTCTCTCTTATCAGCTACGCTGTACAGACGATGTCGTTCAGGAATCTCAGTGTCTCCTTAGTTCTAGTCATCTCTTCTCACCCTTGCAGTGCATGCAAACTGCAACAGAAACGCAGCAACCATCCAGCTCCTCCAAGGCTGGTTCCAGGTTGGCCCTGTTGCGATTCCAGCCTTCTAGACTCCCACTAATGGAGACCTGCATATAGATCACAGTTTGTTGGTTTCAACAAACTGATGTCTAGTTTGTCTAGATTCAGTGGATTTTAATTTGTGGCTTTCCTTCTGCTCGCTCTCTGATCATCTCTTTGAGCTTTATTTCACGGAGTACTAGAGATGCATAATATGAGAAAAACTTGCGATATGCAATGTCATTGTTGAAAATTGTGACGACTACGTAACTTGCAATAAATAAAACAATACTTTAATGAGGGGTGTTTTAATTCACTAAAATTGAACCCTGACTTGAGATGTTCTGATATGATTTCTTCCTTTACTTATTTTTTCTTTCAGATATGATTTTGGATGCGTGTGCTTTTGGTATTGGCCGTTACTGAGTACTGGTCTGATACCCAGTGCTTTTATTTTGTGTGTGTTGGGTTTGAGGGTCCCGGTGGTGCTTATTCCCTCCCAGTCCTTGTTTCAGCTCAGTAGCACTCGGATGTTGTTTTGGTTTCCACAACAGAAATGAAGATGGACAGATGGAGCCCTGCTTGTTCTGCCCATTTGCTAATTTTTTTAGCCACAAATATGTAAAATAAAGTCATTTGTATTTCGACATTTGAACACACTTGGGGTCCAAATGTCCTTTTGTAAAACTAGTTGTTTGAACTTCTTTTAGTGGACATGAAGTGTCATCAGTCAGTCTCATACTGTTTGGAGAGGCCAGATTCAGAAATGTATTTTTATTATATGTTATTTTTAGCAACATCCATGCCACATCTGGAAACTGCCGCCTTGCATAAAGGGCATATCGCAGTTTTCCTGGTGGAATTTCTCAGGCTAAAATAACACCATATTGGTGACATAATGCTATTGTTGGACAGCTCTATCCAACAAATCACGTGCCACTGCCTCTCAACTTGGCAGCTCAAAACAGAAAGCCTTTTGTAACTTCCCGCGCTGGTTTTTAGAGCAACAAAGAAGCTTTGGGATTCTGTTTATAAAAATGGCATGGCATTGGGTGCTACATACAGGTAAATGCTATCGATCAGTACCCTTATTTTCAGCAACATCAGCGTGAATTTGCAATAATGGCATCGGTGTTGGAACAACTCTGGCCCTGCCAGTAAAAGGCCTGTGCACACACTAGTCAAGGGAACACAAAAAAAGCATCATTACAACTGCAGCATAATGGTTTAATTAAAGGAAATGAGTAGATAAATTAATTGAAAACTGGACCCTGCAAAAACTGCAACACTCTTCATATAAATTAGCACCTAAGTTGGCATCTTGGCCAGTGAGGTTCCATCTCATTGGCTAAATATATTGTTAATGCATGACACTCATGTGAGTGCATTGCACTTGGAAAATAATGAGCTACAATTTATTCATTTTCTTTTTGTCTCTGCGATATTGGTATTGCACGTTGTTGCGATAATGAAAAATTTTTACTATGTCATGCCGCCCTACTGATCATGTTTGCATGCACAACAATATAATTTTTTTTTTTTGGCAAATATTTTTATTAGCTTTTCATGCAGAACATCAGAAAAACATGGGGTCAGAGGTCATATAAGTCAAATAGCTTCTACATTTTTTGAATGCACAGCAGTATTCTGATACTAACCAGATGAAGACCTTCTCAAACACTTGACACAGATACATTCAAGTTCATATCAGTCAAACCTGTGCGTAAGTGTTACAGATTGACGCTGGCAGCAGCACAAGTTCAGAGCCTCGCGTACACATGCGCTCCAGGACACATGTCAGGCTGCTTTTCAATGCATCTTTCTTGAACACACCCTTTGTTGTCTGTATATTATTAAATCATATCACAGAAAATGTGCGCGGGATATTCCCAGCATTACATATTATAAACCCCAGTTGCCTGGCAATCCTCGCCACCTATTATTATTATTATTAAAGAACTCTAAAGTGCATTGTTCTGTTAGCGCTGACTGATTGTTAAGCTGAGTTCAAAAAGAAACAAACCAAAGCAGCAAGTTTTTGGTGAAAAAAGAGCCTTGAAGCTGAAGGTACTAAAGTGCTGTTCTGTGTGCTATAGTCTTAATCTCTGCAACGCTGTGTGCTCAGTCAAGCACTTGGCTCTATATTGTGATCCCCAGCTGAAGGCATGATGCATAGCTGACTCCCATGATGCCCTGCCACAGATGTCACCTGTAACATGCCAGCTATATTGGATTAGAAGCAAGCCACGGTCAGTTTGCAGAGAGAAAAGTCTCAGAGGCAATGATGAGAGGCCGTTATGTCCCCGTTTGTTTTCAGATTCAGATTTACCTGTCTTTAAGTAGTCAACCGCTTGCTTTCTTGTTAGTTTCCTGCTCTTTTCACAGCTTCTCATGCGCCAACCCACTTTCCCTCAGCTCTCTCAGCTCTTGTGTTTTAGAAATTTCAAGGCTTGGAGTCTGATCACATTCGTGCATGGCCAACACCGCTCCCGGAGCCGTGCATTTGTATGCAGGCCGCTGAAGGAAGAGGTGCCGTGATCGTAATGGTTTCACAGTCTACTGAGCTTGTGCTTTCAAGTCGGGCTGCACAAGTTGTGAAACGGGACTGTAGTTCACAGACCCTGTGCCGACTATTACTGAGAGTTCAGAGGACACTCTGGTTTTAAAATCTATTTCTTAAATATTTTCATCATATCTTTCTGAATTGCTTATTTACATTTTTTTTTTCATTGAACAGACAGCTGCTGCACGAGTGAGTTGTGTTATATTACTTCTGCAAGAGGAAACAAGGAGGCTTGAAAAACTGAAGTGAATCAGAGGAAGTATTACACAATAGGAAGTGGCATGCTTTTTATACAAGGCTGCTTATTCAGTAATATTTTTGAAAAGAGAAATCTGCTATTGGCTCATATTTTATGAGGTAGTTTGGGTCAGACTGAACATTAACATAGTTAAAACTTACTCATCACCTGTAGCTTCTGGTAAATGCTGGATTCTCCTGTTGGGAGTTTTTAGCTCATTTAGAACCGAGTTTAAAAAGGAACAAAGATGACACGAGGCATTTTGTAACAGGGTGCAACCCATATCCACGAATACACAAGTAGTTGCTGATGTCTTAGAGAACTCGCAGAACTTCTGTGTTTAAGAAATTGAGTTGTTTTTAGGAGGGAGGGATAATATTGCAGGATTTTGTTTTGCCGTAGCTGTTTTCATCCCTCCAGATCATATTTTTTGATTGTTATCCTTTTGTTAAGAGTTCAGTTTTGGTGTTTTTTCCCCTGTGTTTCAGAGGCTGACCTCTGCTGGAGGACTGTGACCAGGGGCCACCTGCCAGGCCAGGTTTCCCTGCTCTTGACCGAAAGTCGCAGAGCTCCACTGCTGGTAAGCCCTCACACCACGCCACACCTGTAGTTGAACCCCTTTTTTTTTCAGGTTCACCCATAGTTTGACCTGCATTTAAAATGAATGTGTGTTTTTGTTTTGAAATGATGTCATCAGCTGCTGTTTAGCATGTAGAAGTCACATTTGCATCAATGTCTATTTATACATCTATTTAAATGCATATCTCTTATCAATCCTAATTTGAATTCACTCCAGTACCTAAATGTCAAAGATTGTGTACACCATTTATATTGATCTATATTTATCTAGTGCACGCAGAATAAATTTGAATGAATGAGAATATTTCTGTAAATGGGAGCTGAGTCGGTTATTTTACTTTTTCCGCACAAGTAGTGTTTTTCACTCGGATATGGACTTAAACTCCTTCAGTTTTCACATCTTTTTTAGAAAGAAATTTTGAGTCATGCTTTGTACCAGTAATGATACTAATCTATGTGTGCATTGCACTCTTGGTACGGCATGAAACACTGTCTCTGTCATCTTTTCATCACCTGCAGTCTTGTTTTAATGAGGATGGAAGCAGCTTTAATACTGTTTGGAGTCTTGATCGTTTTTCCTCTTGCTGTGTAATTTAAAAGGAAATCTCACTACTCATTTACTGTACTTGGTTAGATAACTTAAAGCGAAGAAGTTACCTTAACTTATTGTGGTTTAAACTTGATCAAAACCTCAGATTTAGCGTGTCAGTAGCTGCTCTGCACAAGTACAGAAGGCGTGTTCTCATGCAAGACTGCCTTTGGTGCATCTCTGCAGATAATGGTGTTAATGTGCTGTGTGCGTGTGCATGTGTGTGTTATAGTGTTTCAGGAAATCAAGTGCATTGTGGGCCATAAATAGGAGTTGAGTTGTCTCGTGCTCTCAGCTTCCTGCTCCCCCTCATGGTCAATGTGTTTATGCAACAACGGGGCACAGGGTCACTGCTCACACAGCAAGCTGGCAGCTCTGATGAAAATGACCTTCTGGACTTGGTCTTCCAAATAACCCACATGCTCATTTTTCATCCACAATACTTTGGGTTAGAATTTTTCACCTCCTCTTATTAAAGGAGACATTTTCTGCTTTTTTTCCTCCTAGAAATTGACATAATTTGCTGATTTCTAAATAAAATGTCTGTGACGTGCATTTGATTAAGAAAACAAAGGAAAAAAATCACAGTGCTCTAGTACAATAGTTTCCTTTTTAGTGGTCTCTACAGCTCTGTTCGCAGAGCCAGTTTTAGCAGGTGAAGTAACTCGCTGAACTCCACCCAACCCCCCTCTTCCGCAGGATAAACTTCTTTTTAGGTCAGTGTTACACTAGTTTTATATAGTCGATGGTGCTACAGTGTTGCCCAACCATGAAAATGTAAATTTAGACACATATTAGACCCAGTTACCACTGCAGCATGTTACTACTTGATGAGAGAGCAGACCAGGATCACTCTACCACACACCAGACCAATCTTTGATCTTACTTTTTTGAACACACTCGCATTGAAAAGTAGCAAGAAAAAGTAAAAGTATATAAATCCCTTGAAATGAACTGGCTCTCCATATTCATTTATCATAAAACATGATTTGTATTTCATGATGAAACCCAATGTGCATACACTGATAACACACAATTGTAATTTCTTTTGTATTTATTGAACATTAAACAGTTGTGGTTCAGGAGGAATAAGTAAGTGAACTCATGGACTGATGACTTCAATTAAAGCTAATTGGAGTGTCTAGTTTTAACATGTGGAGGAAATTTAATTTGGAGGCTTGGTTTGGAGCTACTTTGATTAATAAAACACTCAGGATTTTAAGTTCTCTGTTCAAAATGGAATGGGCTGATGTGAACAGCTCCTTCACAAAAAGATCTCTGAAGACGTGATCAAGAGTAGTTAATCTGCATAAGGATGAAAAGGGATCTTGAGTGATCTCCATGTGTTTAGACTTCCATCAGTCCACAGACACATTGTGTACGAACATGGATGTGGTTTAGTAGTGAGGCTATTGTCCCGACAAGCGGATGCCAAGACGATGACTCGGCTATGGCACAAAATGCACAATACTCAATTAGGGAGGAATGAATCCACAAGTAATGGCTAAATGGTTTAAATGGTGTATTATTTGTATGTCATTGAACAACTAGGTTATTCATGGCAGAACACCACAGAGGAAGCCACTGCTTTAAGAAAAAGAAAAATGCTGCATGCACCTTGGCAATCCTACGTTCTACTGGGGAAATGTTTAGTAGACTGATGAAAAAAAAAAAGTTGAATTGTTTAGGAAGAAGACTCTGCATTTTGTGTGGCACAAAAAGGGCACAGCTTACCAACATTCATCATTTATCATTTATGATTCTGTGATGCCACAGTGCACTCTGAATCTGCACCACTCACCAAATTACCTTCATGTAACATCACGGAAAGGTTTGCCTTTTTTTTTTCATCTTTTTTTTTTTTTTAATCCCAAGAATTTTTGCCCAAGTATGTATGAGCACAGAGTATTTATTTTTATTTTTATTTTCAGAATATGTTCCCTTCGACCAGTCTATCATTTCTCCATGCTTGCATGCCGGTTCATCCATGTTGTATTTTCCCCTGCATCTCCTTGGAGATTGTTGCTACGATACAAAAGCTGTCATGTGATTGGTTAAACTGTGATGCTGGAATGCTTCACCGTTTTGACAGCTAAGCCTCAGGTAGTGCATGTATGGAGCAGTAAGTCAGTGTTTACCCATGAGAGGGAAATGATCTGTGCATACATGGGTTTATAGGCTAAAGGCATGCTGCATGGTGCTTTTAGTACGACTAAAATCCATTCATAATATAGCCTGAATAAATGGTGAGCTATTTTAGTTAGCCCACAGAACACAACCCTGTGGCAGTGAATGGAAACGGTATATGTGTTACATTATACATGGAGAATGGGGCTTAGTTAATGCAGCAGCCTGAGCTCTGTGAATAGATGGGGGTGGATTAGCGTTGCTAAGCCAGGGGGGAGGTGTGGTATGGTAACCTGAGGTGAAACCTTTCTTTGCTCTCATTACTGGGTCAATACTGCCACCAGCTGGTGAAGCCGTGCAGTGTTCTGTCTGGGGAGATCATGGATTGCACCCAGGAAATATTAATTTTGAGACGATTATTAGCTTCACAGTTCATAAATCTGATAAACGTGACAAACCTTTTTTTTTTTTTTTTTTAATTATCATTATTGTTGTTCAATAAATGTACCAAGTAGAATGTGTCATGAGGTTACTTCTCTCCTTACTCAGCATATGGAAGATGCTCTGGCCTCCCCCTATCAGCCTCACTTGCTGAATAGGTAATTTGAGATGATATGTCTGAGTGGATGTAATATGTATAGTGGCTTGTTATGTCAGTTAAAAGCTCCCAGCTTCTCCTCAGTGATCTATTATTTATGCCTGCTGGAGGTTTGACAATGTGTAACTTCCTGCACAGGTTCTCTGTGAGGAGCTTGGAGACTGTCTGGCACACAGACTAGAAAAACGTAACGCGTGGAAGAAGAGACTGAAGCATGAAAGTAAAATTTAGTTTGCGTCAATGTCATTTTATTTGTAGGCAAGTTTGAGCCTCACATATAAGCAACCTGTCTGAAATAACTGTATATATGAACTGTATGGTTCCCTTACACTTGACATAAGGACTTATTTTGACTGATTTCTAGTTAAGTAAAAAATTTGTATTCTTTGCCTCAGTTTTGAGCTTTTTGACAGCGACAGTTTTGTGCAAAATTAGTCTGTTTTATACTTGTTATCTTTTGTCATTTTTATTTTTTAAAGTAGAAAGTGTCTGTCGGCGTGTGCTTGTTTGAAGTTGGGAGTGGTCCTGCACACCATCTCTTCCTTCAGTGCACAGCCGCTCTCATCCTCCAGATGGTGCTCGTCTCCTTCTGATTTAAAATGCAGGCGCTCTTCACTCTGATGCTCCTCATCCCTCCAAAGCCTCTTCTGTGCCCCACCCAAAATCCTGGTGGGGCAACACTGTACAGGAAGATAAATATGCAACGTGATGTTTTCCCCATGTTTCTAACATTTAAATTAGGCTCGACTTGCCTCAACACTCGCAAACACAAACCCTCGTGATCCTAAACGCTCACGAGTTCTGATATGAACAAGTGGGTTTGGGGGTGAGATGATGTTGGTGAGTCACATTCAGTCAGAAGGTCAGTCAAGTAATTATGTCTCAGGGCTAATTCTGCACAAGAATGGGAGATGTGTTTGAATGGATTCAGGAGGCAGCTCCTCTGAGGGAGGGGCATCTTCGACCGACGACAGCGAGCCAATGTGCCCTCCTTAATGATTTCCTTACACATCCAAGGAAGGAGCCAGAGGACTCTCAAGGACAGGGTGGGGTAGATGTTGGAGAAAAAGTGGTGAATTTGCAGGAAAGTTCATACAAACGCTACATAGTGCCTCTTCCTTTGATTTATCAATCATGATTTTTTTTCCCCCCTCGTATTAAGCAGCACATTAACTTGGCGGGGTTATCCAGACGCATTTGTGGTTGCTTCAAAAGTCTCGGTGCATCCTTTTTGTTATCGATTAAATGCAGCTTGATTTGAAATTGAAACCATCCAGGCTGTCGGCGTCTCTGTGTTTTTGATGGGATAAAGTGTTGTATCATTATAATTGAAGAGACGCGCTAAGAGCCTCTCCAAAGGGCTCCATTTCAATGGAGCCAGCGTTTTAGCAGACTTGTGTATGTGCCTGTTGCCATGGTTTCCAACTTTCATCAGGTGGCGTCCATGAAGAAGAGCTTAGCTGAGGATGAGACGCTCCCACTTTCATCCTTCCCTCTGATCTGCCTTCCCTGGACAAACCGACAGTTTCATGTGTTCCTTTATTTTCACGGGTATGGCCTTCATTGCAGCGGCGGCGATGTGATGCAGGGAGCTCTAAAGGAGTTGTTTTCCTGCGGGGGAGTATTTTTAGCTGCCTGTGTAGTTGCAGGAGTAAGATGAGACAGCCGATACTGGATGTCACCTCGAGGTTTACCGCCGTTTGTCATGATTCAGTCTCCCTCTAGGTGTGTTTTGATTTGTCTGAATCTGGGTGACGGGGGTATTAGCTGATGTTTACCCTGGTGCAAGAGTAAAGAGGCGTGGCTACGAAGAAAAGCGGGTTCACCCTCATAAACAAATAAATGGAAGACCCCCCCCTTTTCTGTGTATCCCCGCCATGTGCTCTCCGTGCCATTTTTGGTCAGCTGGGTAGCATCAGTAAGAGAGGGTTGGGGTGAGGAAAAGTTGAGTTGGGGGAGGAAATGGTGGTAGAGGGGGACCCATTTGGAAAGTGCTCCCCCATTTTCTGCCTGTCGAATCAGGACAGCGTCAGTGAGCTCCGGCGGGTCCAGGTCTGGCCGAGTGGGCTAATGCGATGTGGCGTGTCACCCGGGGAATCTAGGTCAAGTTTAAAGCTGCCTTACTCTGCCCGCCTTTGCCGCATTGTGACGCCCCAAATCCCTCCCCTTCCACACATGCAATTACATTCATTAAAAATTCCTGTCTATATACCTTTTTTTTCCTTAAATATTTTTTTAATTCTGTCTAAAAGGTGGCTGTGAAACCCGTGTTATTGCAGACGTTAAATCACACGCGCGCAGACGGCTGTCTTGGCCCATCCCCCCCCTCCACACCCCAGGCAAGCGCTCAGCCTGTCCATGATGGAGCCCACGTGATGCTCGGCGCTGTGGCTGAGGAAGGGAGGGCGTTGTTTTTCCTCCATAGTAAAGCAGCAGGGCACGTGGATCCTCACGCTGCAGCAGAGTAGTGGAATGTCAGCACTATCCCAGCCTCACGGTCGCCAGCCCTCAGCCCCCCATGAGCCGTTTCTCCTGCCGCAGTGCTCCGTTTCAGCTGTGTCCTGCTTCTCGGTGCCCTTTTTTAAAGGGGAAGCACTGAGCCTGGAGGAGCCAGAAGGCAGTGCCATGCAGAGGTCAGGCTGCTGCATGGGCGTGGCGCTGTAGGGCGCTCGTGCAGGCTTGAAACTCTCCGCACCACCTGCACTCAGCAAATATTTGGAAATGTTGATATTCTATATTGAGTTTTATTCATGTTATTCCATATGTTGTGATATATATGTTCAGTCGTCTTTGCGATGCATTCATTTATTTATTGGTGAGTAATTTGATTGTGATTTTTTTTTTTTTTCATTATTTAAAGTAATACAAATGTGATTTTGCTGAATGCACAGAAAAATCAAATCACTAAGTGCTCACTGGTGGTATTAAAAATTCCTCAATCGTCTGCGGTTGACTTTACTCCCCTACTAATCCACTGTTTTTGGCACATTACCTCATCTGAATTAATGTATTCATGTGCTTTCATTCCTACTACTACTGTACTTGCGCTTCACCCAGCGCTCGCTCCTGATTGGCTGCCACAATGTTTTTCAATGGCTCCAAATTTTTTTTGGCTCCATGGATACAGCGAGCTGTTGGGTAGATCAGCCCAGCCAATGAGAGGGCTGCGCGGGCTCCGTTTGTCAGATTCTGCCCCCTTGCCTTGGAAGCATCTCTCCCTCCTTCACCGTGAGCACGCGATGGCTCAGCGGGGGGGCTCAAAACAACAACAAGGCTGTCGCGGGACCCTCTGTGGTGCCCAGGACATGCCAGCACTGTTGGGTATAACTGCAACTAGCGAGGAAGAGGGGGGGCTTCTGTTCCTCAATCTTTCCAGCCAGCACTGGCCTTCATTTATTATCACTAAGCAACCATTTAAACATATTTTAGCAAAAACTCATAAATTCCTCTGAAGTGAAGGCTGTGATCATAAGAAGTTTGTTTAGGCTGGCAAAACAATGGAAGTCATGAACAATTCTCATGGCGAGACTTAAAAAGCAGCTAAATGCACCAATTTAATCTGCTGTTTTTTATTTATTTATTTATTCCCCATGTACACTTGAATACTTTCTGGATGTTGAAACGAGGCCATTTTAAGGATGTGGGGATTTGCGTGGCAGCGTTTCAACCAGCGAAGGGGTGCCAGCGCCCTCGTCATAGGCTGCTCCGCCAGCTGAACCCCAGTCTGTGGCTGAGAGGTGGCAGCAGAGGACTGGGTGAGACTTGGCGCTGATTGGCAGTGCCAACATCCTCCAGCAGGGCGAGGTCAGGCACGGCTCTGATCTCCTCTGAGGCTGCATCATCTGCTGCTTTCTGACAGCCAGTGAGGTGCCAACACGGGCACAGCCAGACATTCAGGTCACATTAGCGGAGGGCAGTAAGACGAGGCCAGACGAGGCAGGTGGATCTTTGCAGGTGGTCAGTGGGTCTGACAAGTGGAAAAAGGGGGCTCTTACAAACAGTCAGTCTTTTAAGATGGAGAGGGAAAAATGTCTCCTTCATTTTCTCGTTATAGAAAATTGAGAAGCGATGCAGCTCTGTACCTGCTGAGTCTTTTTCATTCATGCTCAACTTTCAAATTACAGCCTGTCTTTTAAATACAAATAGTTTTCAATGTTTATTTAAAAAAAAGAGAAAAATCAGGGGCGTGACACACTGCCAGGTTTTTAAGATTCAAGAATCTGGAATAATCCCCCCCTCCCCTCCTCTCCTTGCATGGTGCATCTCATGCATTTTAAAACCACCTCATATAACCCTCTGCTGCCAACTGCTGAGTGTGTACTTTCCTCTGTCGCAGCACCTCCCTGTCTCCAGGCATTACCTGCACTGGCGTGATTTACCACGTCGCCACCGACCCTCACTCAGTCACTTTGGTTTGTCACCTGTCATTCATTTCCGGGAAGTGCTGCATTGACCCTCGTCTCGCCCTTTCCAAGTACGTCCTGCCCACCTCCACGCTGTCACGGGGGGTTAAATCCTTCTCCGTCTCCGACGGTGGAGGTTGACACCGCCCTGTGCAAACTGCTGCAGATTTCTGACTTGTCACACATCTGTTCGCCTTTGCCGCTCACACAGACTGGCTCTGTGCTTTCGAGGAGTCACAGGATTGACGGAGCAGAGAGCAGCGAAATTCTGTCAGTGAACATCTCACAACTTGCTGTTGAGGTTATATATGTTGGGTGTGTGTGTGGCATGCAGAGGGAGGTATGGCTGTAGAATAACTGCTGAAGCTTGGAGAGTGTAGTCATCTCATTGGTCCTCATTACCATCATCTCAAACTTGCAGCTCACCTGAAGATCATTTTGTAGCTGCGGCGTGACAAAATGGGCCTGCTTTGCATCCTTTTTAAGCGTGGATCACACTGAACAATCTTGAAAACTAGTTGAGTGGGAAAGTTTGAAAAATGCTCAGTGCAGAAGCTGTATAACACTAATATTTATCATTGGTCTGTCACTCAGGTTAAAGCTCTGCCTATGATTACCAGTTGAAGCTCTAGTTTGGGGAAGGATCACGTCTCTGTGAAGTTCATCACTGTGGGACTAATAAAGGAATATCTTAACTTCTTTCCAAACTAATCTAGCAGTTCATACATTGAAGTATTTAATAAGGAAAAAGAAGGGGTAAATCCAGGGTTGTTTATAACATTGTAATTGTAATATTGTATGATAGAGATGCAACGAGTTTTGTGACAAAGCTGTGAGATTATATATATGTTATGTGTTGAAACAGAGCTACATTTTCTTTAACTTTCCCTTTTGGTTAAAAATGCATAATTGCAACTTTTTTTTCTATGGGAAAGAATGGTAATATTTATTTTTACATTTTAATGATTTAGGAGTCTAAAATGGTCTATTGTCAGCTTCAAGAGAAACTTGCTTTTACCCATTTCTCTCTCACTCTTACTGTCTCTCTACTCTCTGAAATGCTTTTTCTCCATCATACACACACGTCTACAGAGATGAATACATCCAAACCTTACACTCACTTTCTCTTTCCTTAAAATATCTTTTGTAATTCCCTTTCCCCCCTTTTCCTTCTTTCTTTTCACTCTTTCTCCCTTTTTTCTTTCAGTTTGACTGAAGCCTTCTGTATTGGGTTGCTGGCATCTAACATTGTCCTGCAGAGGAGTTGTTACTGCAGCACATGCACTCTTTAAGTGCATGTTAAATATTTATGTCATGTTTCCGCTATTATGACCAAAACACTGTGTTGCACCAGCTAAAGTAGCTTGTGATTCTGCATTGAAGAGCTGCAAAATTCTAAAATCACGCCTGCAACAGTAGGTCTGGTTGATAAACATTTAACTTAAAAACAGCATGTGGTATGTTGGGCACATTTGCCTGACAATTTTTCTTTCTGAATGCTTAATTGGATGTGTTGCTGTGAAGCAAATAACTCCCTACTTCATGTCTGAACACAGATTAGAAGAGAGCGTGCTGTGGAGAGTGGAGAATTTGCATATAACAGGCTGTAAGGACTTCTCGAATGCTGGGAAGAAGCTCAACAGAGCAGAAAAACTGTAGTTTTGATTATTTTTGGGACTTTTTGGTTTGACATCTGGCTGGTAAGAGGCTGAGTGCAGGAAATGCACACCGTGTGTGGGGGAGGTCCAAGGGGAGCGCTGGTGTCTATGAGCCGTGGGCACATCTGGGGTGCTACAGAGTTCATACGAGCATCAGAGTAAGAGTGAGGTGCTGCAGATACAGCCGAGTACCAACAACTGCTGCACTCTTCTTCATTTATTGATTTTCCTTTCTCTTTTCCTCAACAGGTACCATAACATGGGGAACCTACTGAAAGTTTTGACATGCACAGATCTGGAACAGGAGCCCAATTTTTTCCTTGATTTTGAAAGTGAGTCTCGTTGCAAGTTATTGATCACACGAACGTCTTCCAACAACAATGCCAAGTGCCAACTTTTAATTCTTTTCACCCAAATTCATCTTTTACACAACATTCCTCCAGAGGCAAAAACATCCCATCCAGTACGAGAGCTTCTGCCCTTTTTTTTCTTCTCTTCTTATCAATCCTCTTTTTTTCCAAAGTAAAATGCGTGCAGAATATCAATCACAGCAGAGTTGCACGCCCCCCCAAAATATAAAGCGGTGAAGTTCAGCTGCTGCGCAGCCTAAGGCCCCTGAGCACAGCTTGAACCTGCACTGTACTATTTTCACACTTGGCAAACCTTGAGATTATACGATACCTTAAGAGAAAAAGAGTCCTTTAGACTGCACCTAAAAGACTTTCTGTTTTGTATCGAAGCATCAAATTTTTACATCTAACAGATGCCTTAATGCAGGACTGCTTTTTTCAGGCAGTAGACATACATTTTTCAGATCTTTCTTTTATTTTTTTCCCCGTTATTTATTCAAATGATCCAAGAAATATAAACTCTCTATTAATGAGAGGGATTTTGAAAGATATGCTTGCTGAAAATAAAAAAAAAGAAAAGAAAATGGTTTTTAACATAAAAAAAAAATTGAGTTGGCATCTGATTTGTGTATTTTGCACTTGTGTGTGTGGAATCAGGTGGTTGTTACAGTTCTCGCAGTTGCTGGGGTTTTCTTGCTTTAGGTGATGGAAAAGATTTATAGTGTTGCCATTTTTCTCTAAAACCTTAATAAAAAATTCTGAAACCAAGAACCACACAGGCATGCAAAAGCCTCTCCATTTGTCTTCTCATATTCTTTGCCTCAGACAGGAAAATAGGTGAGGAGAGGAGATAATTTCAGTTTTCAAGTTTTATTCCTGTATTTGAAAGTTATTTATTAGGCTTTCTCTAATATCACAGGAGTTGATATTGCTCTATGTTGGGTCTGTGTGAATATGGATGGGGTATGAATGAGGTTTGCATTACTGTCGTCCCTCGCAGATGCGCAGCCCACAGAAGCAGAGCGAGAGGTGTGGGACCAGGTGGACGTAGTGCTGAAGGACGCGAAGGGGATCCTGGATGAGCTGCAGGCCTACAAAGGAGCAGGGCAGGAGATCAGAGAGGTACACCTGATGCAGTGATGCACCTGACTCACGGCACACACAGCTGCTGCAGAAGAGGCATCTGCAGGGCCCACAGCACTCAGCATCTGTAGCGATGCTGAGTTTATAAGCTCAAGAGAACTGGACGTGTTGCCTGTAACTGGATCTGAAAGAATTTCATCCGAAAATTTTAAAAGTTGCAACAATTTTTGAAAGAAACTCTTGACGAGTCTGTCTTTTAAATAAATCCAGTCATGAAAAAAAAAAACAATCAAAAGAATCTGCATAGAGCATGTTTGCAGTAGTTTTTTTTTTTTTTTTTTTTTTTAATCCACAGCCTGAAATGTGGACTGTTATTGAGATGTTAAATGTGCTCGCCTCCTTCTGCTTTGCTGTGCAGTGGAAAACACAGGAGTCACATTGAACAAAAACACTTTGTGGTGGCAGTTCAAGCTGCCTATAGCAGCTATTGTTTGTGCGTCACATCCATAATATTTTATTCTTTGGCGGACTTCTACCTCTCTTCTGCTGAGGTCATTCCCTTTTTGGTTCAGGCCGGCTTTCAAACAAATCAGCATTTGACCTAGCTATCACGTCAATGCTCAGCTTTGGAATAGAGGCGCTCCACCTTAAACGTCCTGCCTCTGACATCAGCTTGAAATGCTCACTTCAGACCATTCATACCGGCAGGCAAACCTCCAGCGCACCAAACGACACGAGCGTTTTACAGGCTACACGAGACTGGAAAAGGAAGTGGACCTGGACAAAAGGCTTGTGTTCCTTGGCCACAGGACTCCGGCCAGACATCGTACTGTGCTCCACAACAGCCAAGTTGGCAGTTGTTTTGGAACTAATGGTAACATGGGAAGATGCTGTTGAAAAGGTACATGAATGGAAATTGACTAAATACTTTGACCTGGAAATGCAAGCAACCCAGATTTGCTGCAAGTGAAAGGTAATCCCCGTGGAAGTAGGATGCAGGGAACTTGCCATCAATGACCTACCTGCTGAAGAAGGTGGGAGTGCGAGGTTGATCTCTGCAACAGACCATCAAGTCTTAGGCCACTGCGGCGGAGAAAAGGCAGCAATTGGTTGAGGATTAAAGAAAAAAAAAAACAGCTGGGCTGTAAAATGAATGGAGTTAAGGTACCATTGATCTTGGCTAATCAATAGAACATCTATGAAGGAGGATGCCCACCTGAAGACTCCGTTGATGTAACGACTCTCCCATGCTTTAACCCCTTTCTGCTGTCAGCATCATGGGTACTGACTTAACACAGGGATTGAAACATCAAGTCCTATTAGCATTACAACGGTTCTAGTGTCTTACACAGTAACAAAAACCAAGGCGCTGTTGGGTTTGGGCCTGTGCTGAGTCCCATCTCTCCGACGGTGCTGTATGATCCTGATCGTTCATGAGTTCTCAGACACTTCTGACTGTAACCGCACAACATGATGTAGTTCCCCCAAAAACTCGTAAATGGACTTTAATGGCCGAGTTGAGGTTCAGCTATTAGTTTTGACTGTGTGGGTTCTTAAACTATTAAACAGTTGTGTAATGATGAGAATTTGATCAAAACAATTTCTAGACTAATGGTTGAAGTGTCGTTTACCAATTCCAGGCGATCCAGAATCCAAACGATGAGGCGTTACAGGAGCAGGCGTGGGCGGCTGTGATTCCTCTGGTGGGCAAACTGAAGAAATTCTACGAGTTTTCCCAGAGGTTAGGTATGTATGTGCATGTGCAGCCTCTACTGTAACTTTATGTAGGACACAGGAAGTGACATCCCTGGCTCTGACCGAAGCACGGGCACACACTGTTTTAAGCGGAACAAGAGCAGGTGTCTTGTTCGATCTTCTTCAAACTCCAAGCGATGTTATGTGAGAAGATGACATTTTTGAAACTTGAATTGGTTGAGACATCTCTTTGCTGTTTGCCATTTTAAATGTTATCAAAGGTCCACACTTGATGCTCAGAATGAACTAAGTCTCTTATATTGGCTTTGCACAGATGCTGCTTTTTCACATGACCTTAATTGTTTTCATGCGCATCGGCATTATTGACTACTGAGCTGGATATGTTAACACACATGCAAACCATAAACATAATATGCACAGACGTCTCCTATAGCCTGCCACCCCACCCCCCTCCACCCCCCCAGCCATGCATTTATCAACATGCTGCTTGCGCGGCACAGTGCACTGACCTCTGTGTAGGATGGGGCCTATAGCTTGTTTAATTAGCATTGAGACGTTGGGGGTGGGGATGTAGGCTTACTGCTCCCTGATCTTCTTATGACCCTGGAGCTGAGGAGGGGGGTGGAGCCCATCACGCCTCAGCACCCTCAACTCCGTGATCTCGGCGGCGGCGGCGAAGGTAGTCAATGGGAGCAGTGGGCGGCGGCAGCCTGATGATGGCTGTTATGTAACAAAGTAGGTCATCTCTCAGCTTCGGCTGCTGCTCTAATTCAGCGTCTTGACTTCTGGCTTCAGGGGCGACTTTGGCCCCCGCCGCCTGCCGTCCAGACTTACACGCATGGAGCTGGAAGCCTACCACAGGCTGGTGGAGTATTATGCAGAGCAGAGCTGCCAAGGAGACCGCCTTATGTAATTATTAGCTCTGCGCTTGAAACAAAGGGACACATTTCCACCAAAACAAACACCAAAATATTCATGGATATATATGATAGCAGCAGACATCCCCCGTTTGAAAAAAAGTAACACCGAGACATTTTAGACTGATTTTTGTTTATGTATCAGTGATATAAATTACACTAAACTATTTATTTATTTTTTTTGAGACTATGTCTCAATGACATATGACCAAATGTTAACATTCAGACTAACTGCAATATTGTATTCATTGAAATAAAATATAGTTAGGTATTTGTTGTGAGTAGATAATTTATGTAAATTACTTTTAAATTTAGTTGAGCTGAATATTGTCAGGTTTCTTTGCCCTGCATGTGTTGGACAGCACGATCCTGCTCAAACTGCTACGTCCTGCATGGATGACAGGAATTTTGACTCAGCAGGGAAATTGCAGGATTTATCAAGCTGGGCTCTCCTCCTTTATTTGTCTTCGAAAGAAAAGAAACCTGATATGTCTTGGGAGAGCTCCATCTTCAGAAACCACTAAACAGCTGTGGTGTAATAACACCGAGCTCTCAGCTGCAGAGAAGAAAAATGTTGCAACTGACGAGCTGAAATTGTTATTGTAAAAGTTTTGCCAAGACAACCATCTAAAGTTTTAGTCTGTGCATTTACGAAAGAGTCAGTGCTGGTTGATCCTCTATGTTGGAGGCCGTCACTGCATTACATGATCAGGTGTTGTTGGAATCGGCACATCTTATCTTTTGATAAGCAACTCAACTCCTGCTTCTTTCTATAATAGTAAAAACATTTCGAGTGTGGTCATCAGACACTGTAGCCTCAAGACCACACTGAAGTGCCGCCAACGTCTGGCGTGCCCTTCTTTTCATATAAGTGCCCGTATTCCCAAATTCTGCTCGCCTACTCTGCCATGACCTGATGAGATCAGACATCTCCCCGCACTCCGCCCCCTCTTCGACTTCCCGACATACTCGAGTGGCTCGTTTCTGACGGCCTAAAAGCAGCTCCATCTTAACTTCTGTTTTGACTGGGATGTAGATGATGGGGGGGTGACTGCGCTGCTAAGGCCATTTTTAATCAGCCACTTCGCTGCAAATGCTGGCCCAAGCACATGGGAGTCATTACTGAGTGGCATACGTGCTCAATTTACCGCGCTGCACCGCCAGCGCTCTGTCCGGCTCCGAAAAGTCCTCGTACGATTATCTTAAGTAGACCCCCTGTCTGAATCTGCTCGTTTCTGGGTCATGTTGACACATGCATCATCATTTGTAATCGGCAAGAACTGAAAAATATTATTGGAATAAGTCTGTTTAAATTGAATTTGCTTCCACAAAGCTTATTGCATCAGACGCTTGGTTTGTCTGGGTTATATCATTGTTGAAGCTTCTCTCCTCCTGTATTTAGACTGAACTCAAAGCACTGTCTGGGTCTATAAATATAATTCCCTCTGGGCTTTAAAGGTGTTCTAGTCAGTCTTTAAAAAAGAAAAGAAAAGAAAGCTAGGTGTTAGAACAAGACATGTTTGTTTGATATGTTTGTCTGGAAGTTCTCAACGACATTTCACTTAACATGTTTCTCATTTCCCACCTCATTCCTCCTTAATTATTGGTCCATGGGTATGCTATGTCGAGGCACGGCACAGGCTTTGTATTTACTTACTGTCAAAACAATGAGTGTAATCCTGCTTGAATGAAATCATGCTATCCCCCCCTCCCCATTTAATTTCCATGCCAATAAGATAATTAGTCCCATGTCTCATCTGCATCTGAATAGGAAAGCCCCTCGGCTCCCCCACCCACTCAGCCCTTCAGATTCTCCCCCTCACCCCTCCTGAGACTGGCACCGGGCCCTGGGCAGTTTGGGCACCACCACTGCCCCATTATCTGTCTCTGTCCTAATCAGGAGACTTCAGCCGGCTGACGCTCTGCACCGTTCACACATCCAGCTGTAGCTGTGACCCACGTTGACATTTGTTCCTCCACTTCATGCAGAGTACACAGCAAGCAGGCATTGTGTTTGACTTTTCTTTCCTTTTTTCCCCCCTCAATTGTTTATTTTATTGATATATTCTGTGTGTTTATCTACTTATTGCTGAAGGGGTGTACGACGCTGGGATGGGCTATTATGTCTGGGTCCGGATTTTGAAGCTCTTTGAGGGGAACTTTGTGTAAATAAGTTTGCGTTTGCACGCACATGATAAGCCATGTGACCTGCAGTAACGGCAGTTTTCATCTTTTTACGGATTTGCTCTTAATTATCTGGTGTGATACTCAGTGCTAATAATCAGTGTTTATGGAAGAATTCCGCATGATGTTATTAATTTTCATTGCATACATGATTAATTTTTGTAACTGATTTATTTTTATTTTCTAAATGTGTAATTATTTAATCAAATTAAGCAATTATTGAAGGATTAAAAAAATATATTTTTTTCCTATTCCCCTGAAGATGAGATGTTTTCAGCTTGTTTGTTTTGATTGATCACAGGTCCAAAACTGGACACTATTTAAGCTTCAAGTACTATTAATTATAGACAAGTAACAAAGTTACAGTTATATGATTAAAGCAATTACATTTACACTCTTCAGGGGAAAAAAACACAAGTTCATAAATGTTTGCTCAATAAAAAAATCTTTTAAAATTAAAACTGAAAATGTTTTTTGATAAACTGATTTTGAAAGAAGCTGAATTCTGAACGTTTTATTCTAACAGTCAGAATAAACTTATCCAGCTGTGATGGGGTAGATTCTCAGCCTTCCAAGTCTTTAAGTTACTGGTTCAGGGAGGAGACAACTAGTCTCTATTTCAGTTCTTGAAGGTATTTTGTCTGTCATCTACTAATTGGTGAGCATCAAGCTGGGAACAGTGGCCCCTACGCACAGCACTTTCAGTGAACAGACTCGAGTTTTTTTTTTTTTTTTCTTGTTGTTGTCGTTGCACCTCCGTTCTGCCTTGGGAAGGAGTAACAGAGGCAGAACAGAGGAGGGAGAAGATCTGTATGTGAGGGTGGGACGCTTGTGTCTGCTCCCTGTTATTGAAATGATTCCAGAGTGGCAGCTTGTTCTGTGGAGTCCGACACTGATGCAGTCTCCGTTACTTTTATTTGAATTATCAAAGGGCAGCAGTGGCAGTGAAACGTGAAACTATATTTGCTGTAATACCAGGAGTGTATCGTTGAGAGGTGAAATGCCTTTTAAGAGCCAAGAATAAGCCCAGTGACCCTTTACTTACCTGTTCTTTTGTTTATTCTGATACTACACTCATAAAAAAATGAGATTAAACAGCAGTGATAATAACTGGTAGTTGGCCAGCCCAGATTTTTTTTTTTTTTTTTTTGCACCTGAATATTCACATGCAGCAGATCTTTCTTCTGACATTTGCTGCTTTGCACATAGCTGCTAAATGATTTCCTAAATCACAGATTGATAACTGGTAGATGTGCACATATTAACATGTCTTTGTTCATATCCTTAAAAAAAAATCCCAGTAGATGTGAATAATGTATATATTCCAGCTGTGTTGTATTTTCATCTTTTTTTTTTTTTTTGTTGTTGTTGAACAGAGGCAGCATTACACAGCCTTCTGGGAGCTCTGACCAGTGAGAACTACAGCGACCCGACTCAACACCTGGAGCGGGAGCAGGCACTGGCCAAGCAGTTCGCGGAGATCCTGCACTTCACTCTGCGCTTTGATGAGCTTAAAGTACGACCGTCTGTTTCTCTGACGTATCCCCATGTGCCTGCAAACCCCGTGTTTTTTCTTCTGTGATACAAACCAGACCTATTAGTCGCCCAACAACCTCCTGGTGCCCCTGGATTGATTTTAGCTCGGTTGCATTTTAACCTGCCGCCAGTGAGTGCATGATTAGCATTTAATTAGAATCCTGATACTGCTCTGTGTAAAATACACTGGATGCAAGTGGAATAGCTAATGGGCTTTATAGCAGGGAGAGAGGTCTGCAAATTATAATCCTGAGCTCAGTCCTGCAGTGTGGCAGCTTTTATAAATGATTGAGGGAAGAAACTTTTAAGAACTCTGATCTGGCTTGACTTTAAGCACAAACTGCTGACGAAATGCTGTTGAAAACGGCACAAATCAGCCATGCGTTTCACTCGGATGCCTATTGTGTAAAAACATAATTCCGTGAGCTCTCATAGACAGTGGGTCAGCTGGTTCCCCCTTCACTCTGAGACGCAAAAACATAAAAAAAAAAAAAAAAGAGAAAAAAAAAAGCTCACTGACTCCCTGAGGCGATTTGCTGCGACACCCCAATTAGTACCCACTACTCAGTCTGGCAAGATAAAACATGAAGGTAGGGGGTGCAAGGTGGCATGCCAGGCCTATTCATCAATCTTTCACACCCATCCATGGGCTTCTGACCTAGTTTGAGTGTCTGTGTGGCATGCAGCCCCTCCCTGGCAGAGCTGCCTGTCTCTCCTGGTGGACACGGTGGACACAGACTGAGTACCAGTCTATTGTAGCAGGATTAGCATGCTGCCAGTTCAGCTTTGACAGTGACGGGCTCATACAGGAATGAGGATAATTAGCCACATAATGAGCTCTCACTGGTGGTGCCGTTCTTAAAAGAAGTCCTCTGATTGGCCAGCTTCCTTTTTAATGAGACGAAGTCAAAACAAGATGATTCATATTTCGACGAGAGCCGCCGTGTCAGACATTAACCGACTCTTGTGGCTTTTGTCTGACGCTTTAAGGGTAAATAACATGCCTGTAAGGCTGCGTTTGCCCCGTGTTGTTTCAAAGCTCGTCTCTCCTTAACGAGACCCCTTTGTAGCTTTTTGAATATCAGCTTTCGTGTCAGAAATGATGCTGTTGCCAGACTCCAGACAGGAAACGGGCCAAATATTTCCTGACAGGAGGCGTGAGGACGTGGATGTTAGTGGGTGAATGTGTGTCAAACGATTCAAATCCAGTTCGGCAAATAAACCTGTAATTGTATCTGTGTTCTTTTTATGTCATTCCTCCCCCCAAAGCTACATTTCTGCCTTGTTGGCTAAAACGATCTGTCGCGACGATGAAGTGTTTGATGCAGGAATGAACCTACGAGTCTCCTTTTTTTTCTTTTTCCTTCCAGATGACAAATCCCGCCATTCAGAATGACTTCAGCTACTACAGGAGAACGCTGAGTCGAATGCGGATCAACAATGTACCGGTGAGCACATTTTGCCCCTCTGCCTCCAGTTACTGGGGATATTGAGAATAGTTGCAAGCGTGAATGAAGACCCTTCAGCCCTGTGAAGCGTTTTAGCATCGTTTAGATCAGAATTTTGGTTTTACACCTCAAATGTCTAAAACAATGGGTATATTGTGCACCACGTGTTTTGAGTGACAGAACACCATTACACAAGCCAGAGAACACGGTGAAACGCGTTGTAGCTTTAAAATGGAGACGTGTCCTTCAAAAACTGAGCTAAATGTCTGTCTGCTTGGGTTCAGGTCTGCCAATGTGTCAGTAGGAGACAGGCATGTCTGTTCATTCAGACCTGAGCTGTAATTAAAAAGTGGAAAAAAATAAAAAAATAAAATCAATGTATTGTAGCATCTGATCTGAATGGTTTTTAGTCAGGATGTTTATGTGACATTTCAAAAATGAAAAATTGAATTCTTGTGGTACTGGGACTAAAACTGTGATTTTTGGAAAGAATATTTTTATTTAAAAAAAACAAAAGAATTGAAGTAAAATAATTAAAACTAAATGTAAAGATATAATAGAAATCCGACTGTCTTGTCTCATTGTAGTCGTCTCACCTTTTCTCTGTTTACCAACTGTTAGGGATTTGACAGAGTGTGGCAGCGTTAGGACGCATTTAAGAAAATTAAAGTGGTAGATGACCAAATTGTAAGGAAAATGATAAAATGATTTTAAAAAAAAAAATCTACCTGGATGGTACATTTTTGGCCAAATAAACTAGAATATGGAACAATCTGCAACAAGTAGAGGTGCAGGAGAAGCTGTGCGTTGACCCAGACCCCGGGGTTATACGCAACATGGGATTCTGCATGTGTGTTCACGCACAATATTCTTTTTAGCCACAGGTTTTCCTCGCTTCTATTTTTACCTACACAGTGCACAAAACGCGCTCTGTAAGCTTTAGCATCTTAATCAGGCGCAGCCATCTTGGTCCAGTAAGGACACGTCTGATTGGCCAAATACTAGCGATTTTCGACCGCCCAATATAATATCAATTTTCAGCTCCTAATATCGATTTTAAATAAATAGGTTGTTTTGAAGCACATAGTTTTGACTCAATTTGTCCTCTGAATGATCAATATCATCTTATGAACATATACAGCAACTTCATTTTTCATCTTTACTTTTAATTTTGATATTAACTGGGTAGAAAATCCCAATATATCGTGATAATATCGTGTCGTGACCCAAGTATCACGATGCATATCATATTGCGAGGTCCTTGCCAATACTCACCCCTACCAAATACCGTCGGACTGCGTGACCCTTGGAAATGTAACACACTGATTTACTGCAGTCCAAGCAGTCTTAAAATTCTGATATTGCCCTTTTTTTTGCATTTTCTTTAAAATGTATTATTCATGCCTATGAAGAGTGTCTAAGAGTGTTATGACCAACATTGTCTGGCATCTGAACACATTGTGTGCATCGTGTATTTTACACACATAGGTGTAACGTTGTGGAAACACGGTGATGAAATGAAAGACTCATCTCACCATGGACGCTCTTCCATGTCTGAACAGCGAAACCACAAGAGTAATTTTTAATGACGATTACACGTTGGTGTTGTTGAGGCAGTTTCAGGCCTTTTGTCTTGTGCATGCTGGTTTCCTGTCAAGTCTTACTGGGACTCTTAGTAGGACTGAGCTGCTATTAATGGAATTTTCTTGTTAAGACAGTCAAAGTGTCTGGGGGAAAGAGAGAGAGAAAAAAGCTCTGCTGTGCGTCCCATTTCTGTCTGTTCCTGTCAATGATGCGTGAGGTCCAGGTGTGCGTTCAGTCTATTTATGAGCTCTTTGCAAAATCAAAGGAAGTAATGATTTTCTGGTTTCCCCACATATGGATCCGTGTGCCACCAAAACTGTCGCCTCAGTTAGTTCCCTGCCCATCTTGAAGATTTCACCGTACATGTCTGGTGTTGAGCGGATTAAACCAGAGCCCAGAAAGTGTATCTTAAACCCAAAGAGAAGATCATCTTAAGAGTCATTAAAAAGGAAATGGCTCCTAGACGATTTTCCCTATAATAAGAAATTCAAGATGTCATCGTGCCCCTCTGCTGATCTTTGCTCAGCTGATTCAAAAATGCCTTCAAAAGATCCTTAGAGCCAGCAGTACTTGCACATTATAAACTCTAACTGCTCTCAGTTGTGATCCTTTTTTTTTTTTTTTTTTCAAACCAGAAGAAGCCATTAGGCAAATGGACCCAGACAAGTTGTCATTAGGACCCGTCAGTGCTGAAAGATGCTTAGACTGCCGTCCCTCCTCACGGCTCAGACGCACACAGTTTAGTCACCGCTCACACAACTGAATCATTCAGACATCTGAGATGAAACGCATCTGTCCCACTCAAACAGCCTTTGAGCTTGTCTGTCATCACTTGTTACGACGTGCCGAACCGGTTGAAAGTTTGGGGAATTTATTTATATTCCTTCAGGATTCTCACGACGGCAGGAAATGTTCTTGTTGTTTTTAACTACGCGGATAATTTTAGAACAGACTGTTAGAGAGACGTTTCACCCTTTGTTATGTGCGCCAGGTGTTTTTGGCGTCTGAAGCTTGAAAGCAGAGGGACGAGTTAGTCAGCTGGGAAAGCGGGGGGGGGGGGGCAGGAGGGCTCGGTGATACGGTTCATATCAGTGTTTTCCTGTCATCATTTTATTTGATGAAATGGCTTTTCATCTGCACAAACAATCTAATGAAGCGGCACCAGTATATCCAGATAACATTTAATGTTTTCGTCCTAAATACGGTTTCTCGATATCCTCACAGGGAAGAGCAAGACGGCAGTCTCATCCAACAAATGGCTTTTAGCTCCCTGCATGTCTGTCGTTCAGCTCATTATGAATCAGTAGCCCTTTTTGTTTCATCGCTCTGACATTTTTCTTTCCAATTTCACCTGATAAAGCGTCTTTTCTCAGGGCAGCTGTACTGATTACGCTTTTACTTTCGATGTCGGGGGTCATCCAAAGGTCCGCAGATGAATTTTATATGAAGGTCAGGCGTGCAGATCAGTGAACAAAAAGCCGGCGGATTCAGTTGTCATGCATCTGACTTGGATGGAAAAAACGGACCCATTCAAGGCACAATAGAATTTTAGAGAAAATGTGCTTTTTCATGTTTTCCAGGCAGAGGGTGAGAATGAAGTCAACAATGAGCTGGCCAATCGGATATCGCTCTTCTACGCCGACGCTACTCCCATGCTGAAGACGTTAAGTGACAGCACAACAAAGTTTGTGTCAGAGGTGGGTTATTCTACCACAAACTACATACATATTCGTTTTATGTGTCTTGTCTGCTTTAACCCCCCCCACCCCCCAAACAAAAATCATCAGGATGGTAAAATAACTAATAAACACAAAGCCAGAGGAGGTGAGGAGGATATTAAATACGTTTTGGGTAGCTGTTTCTGGGTTCAAAAGTTAATTTTAACAGGAATTGTAAAAGTTGCTCCAAAAACAAATCCTAGCTTCTGTCAAACTGCAAATCTTTCTTAGAAAGACTTGACATGCTGGATGTATTTCTAATATTACTAATCTGCGACCATACCTACACAAACACTCCATTTCTGGATAAGCCGCCAGAAAAAAAAAAAAAAAAAAACATCCCATGGATCCCCACCAGGACAATTCAACATCAGAAGTTGGAAAAGTAACATCTAAACTAACTGGAGTTAGCACTCGGACCACAGGACCAGGACATGAAGAAGGACGCCTGCAGCTCCTCTAGTACACCAGACTGTACTGAAACCTGAATTTCCCCCTTGGGGGATCAATAAAGTATATTTGAATTTGAATTTAAACAAGCTTTGAGGTGTTTTAGAAACTAATCCTGAGCGCTGATGAGATGAACGGGGCTGTTCAGCTGCAAGTATGTCTGAGGGGAAAAAACAAGGGTGATGAATTTCATAAAAAGATCTCTCCAGCTGTTTACCACAGGGGTTTATTAATGATGCTTTGGACTGGTGCAGCAGCCAGTGGCACTAGCAACATTACGTTGGTATAGTGAAGAATGGGTTTATTTAAATTGTTTAGAGGCAAAACCATTACAGCGTCTTGGAGAAATAAAAAGTCCAAGATGAAAATAGGATCGCTTAATGATCCTAAACATCACTGAAAGTTTGTGTACAGACTTCTAAATAGCCAAACATCCAATATGACTCATGAATCTTTGCAAACTAAAATTTGTTGCTTAGAAGAATGGATGCAGATCTCAACGAGAAAACAAAGTATTGCTACAAAAGCAACAAGGAATTTGGCCAAAAGTGTCATGTCAGACCCATTTATCTCTCTCTCCCTCTGTCTCTTTTTTTTTCTTTTTTTTTTTGTCAGTTTTGGAAACTTATCAAACAATCTTTTTCCACTCACATTGTTATGAATATTTGTCTTGCTCCATCGTTTCTCTGTCTGTGTGTGAAAGCTTCAACTCTTTGTCCTCCTCGTCACAGAACAAGAACCTCCCCATTGAAAACACGACTGACTGCCTAAGCACAATGGCGAGTGTGTGTAAAGTCATGTTGGAAACGCCGTAAGTGACTTCCTGCTTCATGTGTTGTAGGGGTGCACGATAACTATCGGGCCGATAACAGGAAATTATGACGTTCATTTCGATAAGTCCGATATCATGACGAGTAGCCCCGATAATATATATATTTTTGTCAACATGGCAGTACCTCGCTCCCTCTGAGCCTTGAAAGGACCGGCAGTGAATGTTAAGTTCAAGTTACGTCGGCATAATCAGAAAAACTATTACTCAATAAGGAAAATCAAGAATACCCCCTCATGCCAGAAATCAACTCTTTAACTCGGTCATAATTTTGGTAGTTGCTGATTTTAATTGATATTTGCAGTGTTTTCCCACATGTTACACATAAAAAAGAAAAAAATAGAAAAGGCTAAAAGAATGACTAGCAAACGAGGGAACGTGGGAATTTACGTTATACCTTGAATGCAGCATGCAGCACAGCGTACTGATCACAACAGACATGGTGGCGATGGTATGAAACTTCGTTAAAGTTTAGAAGAAGATAGTTGGCTGATTATTTGTGACGAATCCTCCGAATTGAATTCCACGAGGAGGGAAGCACAAGCTTTATTCGTCAAACCTGATCAGCCACCTACAACATAACAATCACTTCCATGGAGTTTTGAAATCGCGCTAACGTGAGCTAACGCTAACGTGAGCAAGCCAGCAGCAGTCTCCCCCCTCCCTCTGCTCTCCTTCATCTCTCTCATCTAAAGCTTCCATGAGATTTAAAAAAAAAAACTACTAAACCTCATTTACTTTAATGGTATTAATTTAAATGGAACCACAAGCCAAAATCCTTTAAATGTAAATCTTTTTCAGTTTGTAATTTTGATGCATGTATTTCCATCAGTTCAAGGAGCCTTTAGGATTTTTTTATATCAGTAAGTAATGCACCTTATTTAAGTTGATATCAAATAGGTTTGTTTGATAGCTTTATGAAAATGTTTGAGAGGCTTGCCAGTAGTTTTTCATTGGAAAAAATAAATATCTGTTCATTTAAAGAGTCAAAACTGTTTTTGGTTTTGTTCATAGTATTGATGTAATGATCTTAGGTATATGTGTGTGTTATCGGTATCGGCCTTTAGGAGCTGAAAGTTATCGGTTTTAAAAAACCGTTATCGTGCATCCCTAATGTGTTGTTCTCGACTTTGCATTTGTCTTATCCGTCCTCGTTGCCCTGTCAGGGAGTATCGAAGCCGTTTCACCAGCGAGGAGACGGTGTCTTTCTGCCTCAGGGTGATGGTTGGAGTAATCATCTTGTACGACTACGTCCATCCTGTAGGAGCCTTTGCCAAGTCATCTAAAATTGATGTGAGTACAGAGACGTTCCCACCATCCCACCCAAAGCTTCTTTTTGAGATAACCTTCTGTTTCTGGCCCACAGATGAAAGGCTGCATCAAAGTCCTCAAAGATCAGCCTCCAAACAGCGTAGACGGCCTTCTCAACGCTCTCAGGTTAGCTCATGTGGAAATAAGAGTGCTTCTCCTCCTCCAGGACAGTAACTGCAGTCTGCTTGTAAGCACGCTTTTCACCGACAGGGAGAGGCTTCCTACTCACGCTGCAAGTTGATGATATAGGTGGCTGCTCACCAGCAGCAGACAAACCTCTGAGTTTGTTTTACTCGCCTTCAGCAGTTACTCATTTTCCAGTCAGTCAACTCCAAGTCTGATTCTGGATGGCGTTGACGCTCCTTCAGAAAAGGCCTATTACTTCTGACACCTCGCTCCCTGCAGTCTTCCAGTGTTCAGCCGCTCAGACTGACGGGTCGTTTCTGAGCCGTTCGACATCTCCGTCCTCAGCTAGAGGCAGCCAGACTGATGAAGTCATTCACATGCAAAGGCTTATGTGTCTGAAGTGGTAGAAATTAACTGAGTATGTTGTGCTTTTTTAAAATTCCTTCCAAGTTACTTTTATTGATTTTTAAATTATTTCTTTATTTACTCAGAATCACAGAGTTCATTAACAATTCATCAAACCTTAATATTATTCAAATGTGTTTGTACGTACAGAGCCACAAACTAATTTCTCTCTTTTTCAGTTCGTCAACTGCTTTCAGTCCCAAGTCATTTTCCGTGAAACCTCGAGTGAATGTGAAGTTAAATTCAGTTAATTTATAAATCAGAGCCGAGAGTTTTCTGGTTAGATCTGAAAATGGATGATTATATGCCTGCAGAGATGGTTATTTTCCTTCTGACACAGAAGAAGCATATATGGGTATTTATATCTGTGCAGACACAAGGAGCCCTGTAGTCTATGTTTATAAATTATTATTATAATTTTCTTGAAATTAAAAAAAATAAAATCACTTTATTATCAAGGCCTTGGCTCAGTGACAACGTTTTGATGGACAATTCTATGTAACAACTACAGATGTAACCTACGAATAGTACTTGCATCGTAGTTGGCGTTAAATCTGTCTGTCGTAGCTCGACATGGCAATGGAGCAAGTTCAGCGTGTCTTATGTCACTTGGAGCTGATAAATGTTGAAGAGAGGTGATTTTTACTGAAACTACTGAAATCCTCCTACCCAGCTTGAAAATGACAAAGAAGTCATGGTAGCGGGAAATATGTGGAAGGAAATTCAAGGCTACCAAGCAGACCAGTCATGTTTGTTCCCAGGTGGAGCGGACACACGTTGGGAGTTCGATGTCGAAGCTTAAATCAGAGGAACTTTGAACAACTGCATTTTTGTGTCATTGTTGTAATATTATAGGTTGTTTATTCTCTAATGCACATGTGTCAAACACAAGGCCCGCGGGCCAAATCATTTTATGTGGCCCTCGAGAGCTTTATTTGGCCATTATTGGCTTAAATTTTAAACCAATATTTTAAGACTTAAAATAAGCTTACACCGCCCTAAAGCGCATATTGACAATAAACTACAACTCCCACAATGCATTTCATCGTCACCCACAACGATAACAGTATCTCCCCATGAGCAAGACATCAAAACAATTTTGAGAACTGATGGACTTTAGAAAAACCTCTACAAACTAGCCCCAATATGTCCAAGAAAAGAGAAATTGATGCACAAGGAAGGCAGTTTAATGAACGACGAGAAAACAAATACAAGTTTGTACCTCAAGGTGAAAAAAACAGTTGGTCTTTTGTATTATGAGGCAGTGTCAGCCGTGAAAGAGTATAATCTACGTCGGCATTTTGACAACAAACATGAAAAACAAAGAATTGCTTCTGCTTCTGAAACCAAGGTAATAGATACTCTTAGTGATGTTTACAGAGTATGTTACCATGGTAACGGTATCACCTATGCGAGTTTAATATAATGACTTAAGTATTTGAAACTTTAATACATAATAAATACAGGAACAGTTATTTAACAATATAATAAGGTACAGTTTAATTTATTTTTATTTTCATTGCATTTTGTTACATTCATGCTGTCAATCTGACCCTTCAACGGCAGTCATGTTGTTGATGTGGCCCTCAGTGAAAATGAGTCAGACACCCCTGCTCTAATGCGTCAGAACAGTCACAGGTAGGTTATTTAAAGGGCCAGTTCACTCAAATTCCTAAAATGAAATCAACTCAACAAGATGAAACGGTGAATCTTAAGTCCTTTTTCCACACATTGAGTGTAGATTCTGATAACGTCTCCACTAATTCTCCAGACATTGTTCGGTGAAAGTGAAGCTATAGCTGCACAGTGATTTCCAGACCAGGTGCCTGTTTACTGTTTTTGCATATTGTACGAACATACTCGGAGAAATCTTCTAAAAACTTAATGATTTTGAGCTGCTGAGTGTCACTGAAGAACAGATGTGTTATGTCTTTCTTGCCTGCAGGTACACAACCAAGCATCTGAATGATGAGTCAACAAACAAGACTATCAAGAGCATGCTGCAGTAAGACTGAGCTGCTACCACTGCTGCAGGGAGAAGACACCACTTACTGTCCTGGCTGATACTGCTGCATAGAATGTCTCTTTTTCTTTTCTTTTTTTTTTTTGTCTTTTTTTTAAATGGAAAAAGAACTCAGCTCCGCCCTCTTTTATAATGCAAAATGCTACTGCCATCATGAACGTCTTTTTTTTTTTTTCTTTTTTTTTTTCTGTGCCAAACAGTTGTTGCTGAAATGTGATGTTTTCAGTAGAAGGCCATGCAAAAATGGCAGCTAACGAAAGCGTTGCAGACCCTCCGGTGTTTAACATGTCTTGTTTTTCCCTGTTTAAGGGATGGGAGTGCTTTGACTTGAAAAATTTAGAGAGATATATAGAGAAGTATATATTTTTGTTTGATTGGTTATTTAATTACATCTTCTGCATGATGAAAATGTTTTTTTTTTTGCTTCTATTTAAAGAAAAACAGTCTGCTCTGTTGTGCATTATTAGATATTATGTTATTCAAATGGTACTTTCAAAATGAAATTTAAGAGTACTGTTTTTATATTTTTTATAGGTTTTAATTTGTGCATATGTCTTTTTTTCATGATTGTGTTGTATTTTTCATTTGAAAACTTTAAACTGTGATATGTGCAGAATCAAATTAAAATCTGTAGTCTCTACTGTAAATGTACAGTACGACGCGGCTGGAGACATTAAAAGGAGAACTCTTGTTTTCTACACAAACTTGGCCTCCTCAGGTTTGAACTCTTTTCTTGTGCCGTCAGTTCCCAGCGGCCGAGGAGAAGGTGTCTTTTGCACAAGTCTGTCTTTTTTTTTTCTTCTTCCCCCTCTTGAAAATTTGTGAGACTCTCATATTTGACCACAAAAGAGGAGGTAAGAAAACACTTCAGATCAGTTCCCTCGATTAAATGAGAACATGCAGTTGCTCTTCTCTGAAATGAGACAGTTTTAACGGAAATTCTGTATAAAAATAAAACTGTGCTCTTTTTATTATTTTTTTGGATAGAGGGCTTGATAAGAGAAAAAAGGAAACACAAGGCCAATGAAGGCTATTCATTATAAAACAACAGTTGGCACAGCAGTCTGCCAAGTGATTACCCTTACTGTGGCTTTGAAATATGTGTTTTATGCAGTTTTATATAATCACAATTTTTATTAAGTAACATGTTAATTTGTAGATTGATCTTAGGAGAGACTTCAGTATAATTAACAAACTGGTTAGGAGGCATTATTCCAGTAGGTAAAGCTCAGTGATGCACCAATCAGTTATTAACATCCAGTTTAAATAGCTGGACTGACTATCAGACAGTGGCTGATCTATTAATAGCAATTCTGTTTGATGGTTGCTATGTCATGCATCAAGAGAGAGCCATAAATCTTGGCTAATATTCATCCATGTAATAAAAAAAGGTGTTTTTTTCTGAATGGTACAGAGTTATAAGCCATATCAAAGCCTTTGATTTGCTCCGATAGTCACCTTACAGCTGAGATGGTGGGAAGGTGCCTCATCTCAAGCAAGACTTCATCATTTTCTTTGGACTGTGGAAAACAGTCTGCGACCTTGAACTTGTTTGTAAAATTATCAAGTGTCTTTTTCTTTTCCTTTCGGCTTTTCCCTTCGGGGGTCGCCACAGTGAATCATCCTCCTCCATCTAACTCGATCCCCAGCATCCTCTTCTCTCACGCTAACTAACTTAAAGTGTAAGGTTGGCGTTGAATGAAGATCAGATCACATTTTGTGGCAATTTGATGCAGAAAACTAGTTAACTCCAATAATGGATGGTAATTAATTACATTTATTTGTGAGCGGTGATGTTAAATTCTGTTAGGAAAGTAATGTGCAAGTCAAGCCTGGTGCCTCCTTTCTCTTCCCCACATCAATGGTGTTGGATCGGTGTCAGATATTGGCTGACATACAAATGCTGGATACCAGTACTGGAATATATCCTGGGCAGCCAGACCCAGTCACTTTGCAATAATGATCTCTTGTGAAATGGGTCTGATACCCTTCCCATTCACAGCCATTTCCACCAGTACAGAACACTGAACCAATGTGGCAGGGGTTGGCTTTCTGTGATGATTTGTGCAGGAACGTCAAAACAGCCAAGATGGCTGCAGTATTCCTAATAACACTTTGGATCAACAATTTTTTTTTAACTGTAATAGTGACAACAGCCATTCAGCAGCGTTCCTATTCCGCCTCACACCATTTTGTTGATACTAGTCTGGTTGTTGCTCTGCCTGCATCACATGCTTCATTTCTCTGACTGGTTGTACACCGATCTAATGGTGTTCAGAGGCAGCATCTTCTGCATCCGTCGGTACTTCCTCCTGGAAATTGAAGTTTAATGTGGAGGAACACATTATTTTTGTCAACAAGGAAAATAATGTGGAAGGATGTGTGCCTCTATAGTGACGATAACACAGCCTCTTAATACTAAATCATTGGATATACAGTAATTGGACAAACGTTGTTGCTGGTTATCAAGCTATGTTCAAGCTTTTTAGTGAATTTGTCTCAATGTGCAGTCCCATAACACAGACCCACAATGTGAAGCCACAACATGCAGTCAGACGAGCTCATATATTGATACAAATAGAGCAGACCATCAATGGTCAACAGACACGCAGCATCCACCAGAAAACAAGTTTGCAGGGACCAAACCAAGTGTCTGTGGTTTTATAAGATTAAAGGTGGGGTAAGTGATTTCTGGATGATGGACTATTTTCTCAAATAAACGCTCCTTCCCTTGACAAAACATAAATGAAGCTAACCCTTACCATTTTCCTCAGAAATCTCAACTTTTTTTTTTTTTTTTTTTTAGCGCTAGTCCTTCCCTCCCCCTCGCTGCGGTGCTCCCCGAGAAGATACACCCCATCAGGGATGCTCACTACCAAAGCCAAACCAAGCGCATGAGCGGGAGCCCCCCCTGTCAGTGATAGGCTGAGGCACTGTCTGGTACAGTTTGGGGGCCGCGTTGGCCCTCAACTCAGTTTATGGAACCAGAATCATGTACGAAGACCTGTTTTTTTTTTTTTTTTAGTGTGACAAAAGGCTGACCTGGGTTAAAAATCACATCTTTTATCCTACTTTTAATGATAACAAAGAAAAAATAACGCATTTAAAAGTTCAGTGGCAATGACAGGATTAATTATCTGAGTCTGAAGTATTGATAAGCATCAACAAGATGCAGAAAAAAACCTCGTGATGAAAGATCGAGGGGTTTTAGACTGTAAAAATTGATTATTCTGAAATAACTGAGCCAATCAGCTGATCCTGAGACTTAAAAAGAGCAGTTTAAGATGGCTGCAGTAAAGAAGAAAGCTCTTCTCCGGTTTAGTTGGTGTGTCCAAAGGTTTCTTGATAAGGTAGCCAGAATACTTTGCTTATGGTTGTTTTCATTTGTCTAAGTGCATTTGAGCCTCTGAGAAAGATGAGAAGAGGTTTCTGCATATTAAAGAGCCGTTATTCAAAAATCCTTCATCTAATGTGGTTGTTATATTAAAGCTGTCTGGACTTGAAGCCCACTTTCATCATACAACTGTGACTCAAATATGTTTTGGCTATAAATAAACCACAATTATGTCACTGGTCATACTGGGCTTAACAATAAAGCAGGCTCTCAAGGCTGTCACATTTTCCTATTTCGCCAAATTTGAATACATTTAGATTATAAATAAAACATAACCGCTGCATTGAGTAGATTTATATCTGAAATATACATAGAGAAACAGTAAAGGAGGTCAGCTAATTCAAATGAGTCAGTGTTATATCATTTCCTCTCCGCGATTAATAAAGTATAATTGAATTGAACTTAATTTGATTGTAATAGATTGAATTATGCTCAAAAAGCGATTCCTTTAAGTAGCGGTGCGTCAACACCAAGTATGAGTCACGAAAAATATTAAAGTGAAGCTAAAATGTACTAATCTGTGTAACATTTTTCAGAACATCAATTTTCCCAGTCACATGCTTGCTCAGTGTCCTTTTTCCTTTTCCAAACACTCAAAGTCTTCTTTAGTTAAAGGCTCATTAAGAAACATAATTGCATGATGTCAATGACAAGCTCTCATCTTTCTTTTCATTTCCAAAGAAGTCTCTGAGAATTATCCATAATCCTATCCATTAAAGGTTTTCTCATCTTCCATTCATCATTCCACAAAGAAATGTCCTTTCAGTTTACTCCTCTAACTTGCGTCTTCCTCCTCTCCTCTGCCGAGCTTTAGAGAGGAGGAGGAGGCCACTCCTATGTTGCCACTGCAGCACCATCAGCACAACTTGTCCGGGTCAAGGAGAGGCAGGAGAGTGTGCATGGGTGTGTCCTCTGCAGCATCACTCCACTAACAGGCATGGGAGAGGATGGAGACGAGAGGGGGAGAAGGAGGAAACAGAAGAGGTGAAGTGGATTGATCTTGGGTGGGGCTTTGAGTCTTTGAAGGAGAGAAAAAAAAAGAAAAGGGAAGGCATGCATCTTTTAAATGAACGAGTGCAGCTCATGCCTGGCTGCGGAGCACGCAGCGGTCTCAGAAGAGCTGCTCGTCCCTCACTGGGAGTTGGCTTACATGGCCGACCTCGTTCTGCACCGGCTGATGTCCCGGCGTGACCCTCCCTGCAGAAGCTCTCCCCGCATCATCAGCCGCTGCAGCTCTGCTCTCCAGACGAATGAGCCGTCTCTGTGAGAGGCGGAGGGCTGCTGTACTTAATCTAAAGCTGCATTAGTCTGTACCGTCTAGGTTCATCCTGCCTGAAAATTATCATAAAAGAGGGGCGTTGAATATTGACTGTAGCTGGAAAGCAAACTGCTCATGTATATTAAAGTATATAAACCCCAATAATCTCTCTTTAGTGTCATAGTTTCTGTTAATCTTGGTTTTCTCTTTCTTTTTTCAAAGCCTTTGTTCTGTGTTTTGTTAATTTTTTTTATTTTTTTGGTTTCTGTGTTTGGTCTCTATCCGTCATCTCCCTTAATTATTGTCACCTGTGTCTCATTACCCTTATCTTCCCTGTTTGCATCACCTGCCTGTCCCTCAGGCCCTGTGGGTATATAGTATATACGCTCCTCTTCCCCCCCACTAGTCTGTTTGTCGTATTGTCTCTCCGTCTTCACTGCTCCGCTTTTCCATGTTGTGCACCTGTTCCTCTGTCTGTTTCCCAGCATGCTCTTTGGGACTCATGAAAATGTCATCAGTACCGTCCCAGTTCAATGTCTGCAGAGGCAACGGCTGAGAAAAAAAGCTCACATTAGCAGCTTTTAGCTTCTAAATACTATTTTTGTCATGTAATCAGATGTACTTTTAAGATGCATTAATGTGAGAATGTAGTTCTCACTTTAAATTTGTGGTTGGGAGCTTCTTGTTTTTGGAGACGCGTGGGCCTGTCAGCTGAGCTGCAGCGTTGCCAGGTGGGAAATGTAGGATTATCGTACCAGAGGACTCTAAATTATCGTACATCTGTCATAACCAAAATAACAAGCCCAATGATGCGCTCTACTCAAATTTATTCACTCTAGTATTAAATAGCGAGCGAAGATGACCATTCAGCCCATCATGCTCGTTGTTCTGAGACAAACATTCGTATCTCACGCTCAGCAAAGCACGATTGGCTGGAAACATGTCACATGGGAACAAATGCCTACGGGGTTCACAAAAAAAAAAAAAAAACCTCCAGCAGGCAATAATGTGAAATAGTCAAATTATCGTAAATTTGGCCTTTTTTTGGATTATTGATCGTACAAATACGATAATTATCGTACACCTGGCAACGCTGCTGAGCTGTGATGTCCATCCCCCACGCCCACTTCAAATTTATGACCAATCACACAACAGTTGTTGGATACCCCATCAGCAGAAAGTTTCTGTCCAGATGATGTGTTGAGAACAAGCTGCAAGAACTGAATGACATCATTTATTTTTTTTCTTGAACCCCTGAGAGACAGAACACATTTCTATGTTCTTGTGGACGTGTTCAGGCCTCTGGTGAATTCCAATTGATTTCAGGCTGGGAGCGTGCTCACAAAGCTCATTAAGCAGCATCAACCACCACATGAGGAGCTGTGATTCTCTCGTGATCTGGAAACCTTGCAAATCAGTACTCTTATGGATCCAGTTGAGGAGGCAGGTGCTGGCAAGTGCTCCGCTTTTGAAATGGTCCCGGTGAGACCTGAGGTCGGAGGACCACGGTTCTCCCGTTCCCCGTGAGACCAGGGCTTAATGCAGATATTCAATGTTGTGTCCTCTGTCCAACGAAGCGTTGAAGAGGTGAAGCAAAAACGCTTTGCATTTGCATTATGCTGGTTGCAAAAAAAAAAAAAAAACTCATCTCTCTACATCAGCAAAGCTGCTTGCTGCAGACAAAAGTGTTTGCATGTTGTGAGAATAACAGCCCATATAATGCATCAACACTGTAATGTCCGAGAATGACGGGAATATTGATGAGCACTCCTCATTTACATGAGCTCTACGGTTGGAGGGAAGAGGAGAATTTGTTTCTTCTATGCAGAAACCCATCAGTTTTTTTTTAATGTTCTCAGTTTATGCACAAATGTGTTGTTCTCACATTTCATGAATAAAGCCCTCAAGCGTGTCTTGGATCTGCCTTGGAGCCTTTTCTGGGTGGACATGCCCGAAGCACCTCCGTTCAGGGAGCTGTGATGTCACTGATTAAGCTGCTGCTCCAACAGCAGAAAGACTAAACTCCGTCTTCCTGTTCCCTCAAGTACGCAAGTCCAAGCTTGTTGTACTTGATATTGAGAAATGACCCGTTTCCTTCTCTGGGTTTATTGGTTTCTTTCAGATAAACTGCTGTGCAGCATTTTTTGTTAATTCTAATTATTTCTACTGTTTTTTTTAAATTTAATACCTCTGTGTCGTTGGTATGGTCTTTGTGGTATCTTGAATTTTCCTTAGTCATTATGTGAATGTTTAAAGTGACATTTTCTCTTTTAGTTTCTCACCATTTAGGCAACAGAAACCAGAAAAAAAAATTGTGTAAAAAAAAAAAGGAAACACCTGGTGGAACATCTCGCAACTAATTAGGTTAACTGACAACAGTTCAGTCACATGGTTGGGTGAGAAAAGACTGTCCTGGAGAGGCTGAGGTTTTTCACGAGCAGAAGTGTGGAGGGATTCACCGTCCTCCTGAGAAAAAGGCTGAACGCTGTACTGAAGAGTTGTGATCTTTAAGATGCAAAAAATGACATTATTGTACAAGTTAAAGTTAAACTCTATCATCCACATGAAAAACACCCAGCACCGTGCCTGGGTTTCAATAGGGGCAACTCGACTGCCCCTGTAAGGGGGCAGGACTCACATTCATCCGGGTCTTTGCAGACACGCGCCTTTCTCTAGAGCTCATGTAAATGTCAGGATCACCACTCGTCTCACAGTCAGGGTTGATCTCTTCCTTGCTAAACTGACGGGAACGCAGCCTGGAATTTCATGTGAGGTTCAGCTTGTTGATATTCTTCCACATTTTATCCTGTCCATTGTCTACACCAGCTTTGTTCCTATTTAAGGTCACAGGGGTCTCGAGTCTATCCCAGGTGTCCTCAGGTAAATGGAAAGGTGAACCCTGGACAGGCTGCCAGGTGAGGGAGGTGACTATTTAAAAAAAAAAAAAATCTGTTTTGAAATTTGGGTCACCACATCTTCTGTGGCTAGACTGAAGAAAAGACACGTTATTCAGCTTTAATGCTAAACAATGGGTTTTATGTTAGCATGCTGCCATCGAGGTGTCATCTTTTTCAGGGAAGGTCTTGCTGTAAAATCTTATCCGTAAATCCATTCTGCGCCGTGCTGCTCTAACAGGTATTTAAGCTGGAAGTGTTGCTGTGAACTGTGAGGATGTTGGATACGGTACCAGGTGCAGGAGAGAAGAGGCAAAAGGCAAAATGAGATGTAGGTCCAAGGCTTTTTTAAAGTAAAATATATTAAAGCATCATTTCATCAAGAAAACATCTGATACCTGATTCATTGTGTAAAAAATGATGAGTTTACTTTCCTTAAATTCACTTGTGCTATAATTTTATTGTATGTTGAGCTGGTTGGAAATGGACAACAGAAGAGGTCCTTCAATGCCAAGAAAAGAAAAAAAAAACCCACAAATCAAATGGCTCGAGTGCCAGGAATGAAATGTGTCGCACTTCTGATCTCAGCAGGAGCTATTCTTCTCTGTCTTTCACCTGTATTTGTGCAAAACTTGAGTGTAATAAATTCTCTTTTTTTTTTTCACATTCCTGCACTGACCCAGTTGGGAAGCTGCCCGCTCTCATTTATTCTCAGTTTATTTATTTATTTTTCACTTCGTGTGAGTTGTTACTGGGGCAGTTATTTCTGTCTGTCCACAGTTGGGGCGAAATTTGAATGTGCAACAGGGAAACGGGTTTGAGATATGAGCTGCGGTTTTACAACTTGCTACTGTAATAATACCGATGAATTTATTAATGTCAGACAGGGAAATGGAAAATAATTAGTGCTTCAGCTTCCTTCGTGTGGCGGCATCAGTTCAAGAGAAGAGAACTAACACTTGGCCCCTAACACAGGAACAACCAGAGACGCTCAGAAGATGTGAACTGCTGCCGAACACACCCTCACCCCGAACATCTCCGTCCAGTGACCCCTGTCGCTCGGACAGGGACGGTGTGCGGTTTTACTCTGACACAGCTTGTGGCTGTTGTGCGGAAAGTACTTTGTGATGTACGACGCAGCCACGTGTGAAAGCGTGCTCAACATCATTGCAAAACATTTAACTTTTTAAGTTTCCGAGCGACAAATCCACCTCCTCTTTTTGTTGCTTGATTCTCCTCTAAAGAAAACTTTGGCACAAAACTGGCACAACTGTCGGTTATTTCCAAGTACAGCGTTTCTTCTTTTATTCCAGCGAAAACCCCATCACCCTGAGAACCGCGTTCTGTCCATAAACCACAAGACCATAACACATTGCTCATCTGTCTCTTGGGTGAGACAAGTTCGCTTTTCTGAGAAAGACAACGGCTATCCTCTGAGACCACTCCGCCACCCTCCCAACCACCCCTTCCACACACAAACACGCTGTCACAGATGCAGAGCCCCCCTCACAATCCCACTTCCTCCTGCACGTTGCTTTAATCGGGGGAGTCTTAGTTAATCAGTCGTGTCAAAACATCAACGGCTCATTGAGGATCACGTTTCATGCCAGCCAAACTGAACCGAGGGTGCTGTAATCTTGGTCCGTTGAGCAGATAGGGCTGTTTGCTCAGGCGAAGCTTCAGTGCTTTATCAGGAACTAAGAGTCAGTGAAAGTATTGCTACACTTAAAGTGAGAGCGAGCAGGACAAGTTCCTCCTAAGATATTCTCAGAGAAAGTGAACGTTTCACACCGAGACACTTCGTGTAGCACCCTGAAATTAATCGTGATGTGCAGCGATCTGACCCTGTAATAAAACCTTTAAGGACTAAAAGTGATGTGGAGAAACATCTGCTTTCAAACTCATCTGGTTTTCTGATATATTGAGATGAAAAAAGACTAAATAAAATATCAGGCCTCAATATGAGACAATCTGCCATTTAAATAACTGTCAACCATTTTTGACATCAATTATTATTATTTTTTTAACTGAAGCATATGCATAAAAAGCAATTCAGATATTCTACTTTAATTTGCTTTTTTTTCCTTCTGGGGGCAAAATGTTTAGCTTTGCCCAGTAAACTGTTTGATTGGGTTAATCAATAATCAATTGGATCTTTTTTTTTATTAATAATCTGTCATTTTTGAGATTCAGCAGATTCCTTTAATGGTCCTGCATCAAACTTTAATTATTATTTTCTTTCTGAGCTGCTGGAACAGTCTGAGGTCTGACAGCAGCCGTGGTTGTTTTAAAAATTCATTAAACTCAGACTTTTAAATCTGATTGTGGATAAGATAAGTCCATGGAAATGTTTTATTGTGGGTTTGGTATATTTTACTGGGCTTTGTTAAATTTATGATCACTTGATTCATTTGTTTCTTGTGTGCTTTTCTCATTCAAACAGACTTCTTATCATGTCATCAGTCATCCGTAAAACTTCCGAGGCTTAATCGTGTGACATGTTAGTTTTACGTAAAGCTTTATTAGCAATAAAGCTTTTTAGTCAAACACAACCTTTTGAAACCTTTTTAACAGACATTTGAACCGCTTCAAGTGCGTCTCCTTTTCTCAGTAACCCTATCGATGGCTGTTTGAAGGCTCTTGGTAAATCAGGACTCTGCTCCAGCAGCCATGTCATAAATCCTACCTGTGCTCTTTCATGTTTTGTGCAGATGAAGGTGAGAGTCAGCAGCTCAGTGGTTGTCGTTTCCTCGTTTCTGGTAGAAATCTGGAAGCCTTGCTGACCTCCGGCTGCAGGTTATCGCATTCAAACTTGCAAAACCTACAAAACGAACAGCTCGTTTGGTTGCTGAGCACCACAGAAGTTAACCTTCATCATCAACAAAATACCCATTAAATATCAGATCCATTAAGCAGAAGACCTATTCAATGGATGGATGGATGGATAGAAGGATATATTTGCAAAATTCTAAACTATAACAAATGTAGGTGAGTAATATGGATGCAAACTAACAAAAAGCAGAGGTGTGGCATGTATGAAACATAATTCACTGCAATGCTTTCTGCACTAGACTATACAAGATTGATACATTGTATATGATTAATATAAAGCTGACAGTTACACATTTCTGTGCACAAATTTAAAAAATCCTAATATTAATGTACATCAATTTTCCTAGTTTGTCTTGAAGTAGGAAACAGGACTGACAAAACTGGATTCCATTCATTCTTTCAGCAAAAGGCAGGAGTACCTGGAGAGGTCACCAGGCCATCAGAAGGTCACATGCACATAAACAACACATGCACACTCTTCTGGGCAAATAAAAATCACAGATGGCCCTAATTTTTGGACAGCAGGAGGAAACCGGAAAGAATGAAAACGAATGAATGCACCCAGCAGGGATTTGCCCAGGAGCTTCTAGATAGTTGGGCTAGAACCTTCTAGATAGTTGGGCTAGAACCTTCTAGATAGTTGGGCTTGAACATCCTAGATAGTTGGGCTAGAACCTTCTAGATAGTTGGGCTAGAACCTTCTAGAAAGCTTCTATCTAGCTGTCCAAGATCCTTCTAGATAGTTGGGCTAGAACCTTCTAGAAAGCTTCTATCTAGCTGTCCAAGATCCTTCTAGATAGTTTGGCTAGAACCTTCTAGACAGTTGGGTTAGAACCTTCTAGACAGTTGGGCTAGATCCTTCTAGATAGTTGGGCTAGAACCTCCTAGATAGTTTGGGCTAGAACCTTCTAGATAGTTGGGCTAGAACCTTCTAGATAGTTGGGCTAGAACCTCCTAGATATTTGGGCAAGAACCTTCTAGATAGTTGGGCTAGAACCTTCTAGAAAGCTTCTATCTAGCTGTCCAAGATCCTTCTAGACAGTTGGGCTAGATCCCTCTAGATAGTTGGGCTAGAACCTTCTAGACAGTTGGGCTAGATCCTTCTAGATAGTTGGGCTAGAACCTTCTAGACAGTTGGGCTAGAACTTTCTAGACACTTGGGCTAGAACCTTCTAGACACGGGCTAGAACCTTCTAGACAGTTGGGCTAGATCCCTCTAGATAGTTGGGCTAGAACCTTCTAGACAGTTGGGCTAGAACTTTCTAGACACTTAGGCTAGAACCTTCTAGACACGGGCTAGAACCTTCTAGACAGTTGGGCTAGATCCCTCTAGATAGTTGGGCTAGAACCTTCTAGATCAGTTGGGCTAGAACCTTCTAGACAGTTGGGCTAGAACCTTCTAGATAGTTGGGCTAGATCCTCTCTAGATAGTTGGGCTAGAACCTTCTAGACAGTTGGGCTAGAACTTTCTAGACACTTGGGCTAGAACCTTCTAGACACGGGCTAGAACCTTCTAGACAGTTGGGCTAGATCCCTCTAGATAGTTGGGCTAGAACCTTCTAGACAGTTGGGCTAGAACTTTCTAGACACTTAGGCTAGAACCTTCTAGACACGGGCTAGAACCTTCTAGACAGTTGGGCTAGATCCCTCTAGATAGTTGGGCTAGATCCTTCTAGATAGTTGGGCTAGAACCTTCTAGACACTTGGGCTAGAACCTTCTAGACAGTTGGGCTAGATCCCTCTAGATAGTTGGGCTAGAACCTTCTAGACAGTTGGGCTAGAACCTTCTAGACACTTGGGCTAGAACCTTCTAGACAGTTGGGCTAAAACCCTCTGTCTAGCTGTGCTGGAATCTTCTACTATGCTAACCACCATGCTAACCCTTGACTTTCAGTGAGGGAAGAATAGAGCAGGAGACTGACAGACTGGACAGCATCTGCAGCTACGAGGACTCAGTACCAGTTTATTGTGGTGAAGAGAGGAACGTTTAGGGCTGGGCAAATTAACGCATTATTATCGCGTTAACGCATTCATTTATTAACGCCAACATTTATTTTATCGCACGTTAATGCATGTTGCTCACGTGCTTTTGTTCTATTCTCTAGCTGGTTACTTCAGTGCGGCTCCATCTAGTGGCACAGGTGTGTAACGACAACAGAAAGTCTATTCCTTGATTATAAAACAAAGCCATTTCAGAGGTCACGTAAACTAGACAATAAAATATTAAAAACAAATTCAGTCCATGGCCTGTTTGCTAAAATTAAAATATAAAAAAACAGGCTTTTTTTTGTTTGTTTTTTTTTTGTGTTAGATTATAAAACGGGAAAAAATAAACAGTCACTTTTTAATTTTTTTAATTTTTCGATTGACAATTGAAAATGGAAAAAAACCCAAATGATTCACAGATAATTACGGATTGATAAAGTTACAGAACTTTAACATGGACATTTTCATTTTAAAGTTCTCCCAGACGGGGGATTCAACAGAAACAAGGTTATTTGAAACCACTGGCAAGTTGAACTCCCCGTTAAAAGTTTCTGCTGTTACTTCAGAAATTACCTGTTTTAATGTTCTGATTGTGACCTCTAGATTGTTAGGATTTTGTTGGTAGACTTGTTTTTATTTTTCATAAAAAAAAAAAAAAAAAAACCAGGATGACATTAATGCCCTGGCAGTGGCAATAAGCTTTATTTTATTTTGCATTTTTTGAGATGAGATTTACACTAAATATATGTTACTGACAAGTGCTGATGTTAAAAGTGTTTGAACAACTAATGTTATGGCACTTTAGTTCATATGGCAGCAGAACATTTAAATAAAAGTGACCTTTACACTACTTTTGAGTTCATTATTGGATTTTCCGTATACAATGCGATTAATCGTGATTAATCAGGGAAATCATGCGATTAATCGTGATTAAAAATTTTAACAGTTGCCCAGCCCTAATATATATATATATATATATATATATATATATATATATATATATATATATATATATATATATATATATATATATATATATATATATTTATATATATATATATATATATATATATATATATATATATATATATATATATATATATATATATATATATATATATATATATATATATATATACACACACACACAGGGAAACTGCAAAGTCATTAAAACTTATAGCTTTATGATTTTACGTGTGCTTAGCCATGATGCTGTCTTGTTGTCATGCACAGACTTTGACAGATGATTTTCAGTTTTGACAGGCCAAATGTGTTCTGTCTCTGACCCAAAAATGACCTCAAAGCATCTCAATGCCAGGCAGTAAGAGTTTCTTTTTTTTTTTTTTTTTTTTTCCGTGTACACAAAACTGTCATGGCCACATTCACTTCCACCCTGCCTATTGCAATTTCCTCAGACGGAGGTCCTGCGGGGAGTCGACCGTTTTCTGTGTTTCTGTCAAACCATAAATCAAGGCTCATGAATCATGAAGTTCTGATGACTGTGCAACTGTGGTCGCTGTCTTCACAACTGAGGTTTGTCTTCAGCCATCCTGTAACCTAGTAACATCTGACAGTGCTCATGGTTTGAGTGAAAGGAGCTTAGAAAACCACAGTCGAGAGACAAAAGACATTAAGCTTAGCTTAATTTGAACACTGGAAATAAAGGCAAACTGCTGGGCTGACTAAAAATCTGCCTTCCAGCACCACGAAAGCCCATTAATAAATACTCCATATTTTCTAATTGTACTTGTGGTGTTTATAATGTTATGCAACCAATTGCACATAATCTCTATTTCTTTTATAAACAAGTACTTCTTGTACTACTTCTTTGCACTATTTATACTACTTTTTGAACGTCTGTTTTGGCATTCAGCCAAAATCTCATTAATCTCATTGTACCTATGTACAGTGACAATAAAGGATTCTATTCTATTCTATAGAATTCTAGAATTCTATCGTCTTAAAAGGCAAAACTTGGATCCCTTTGTCAGAACTAAAATTAAACATCTCCTGTAACAATGCAACATACACATGGTCCTGATGACCCCATGTTACATCACAGAATAACATTTTTGCTCAGAAAAGAAATGATTAAAGGCCTGAAATTTTTTTCATAAGGACGATAAAAGGCATATCCCTTTGATAATGGATGGATGGATGGAACAACATACATGATACGTAGGTTTTTCTTTGCACAAACAGTAGGTTTCTCAATGACGCAAACAAATCAGGACATACAAATACTCAGTTAAAGATGTCCTACCAATTATTGTCAAGTTTAGCATTGTAAAATCTTATTTGTACAGCAAATCTACTGACATAATCAGTGAAGTCCACATCCAGTCCCAGGTTGGTGTTCTGTACAATTTCCTTATTGTATTTGAGTCAAAAGTGTCAGGTTGTAAAGTCACCTTGGTGTGGACGTTTGGACTAATTGAGCCCACTGAAATAAGCCACCATGCTCCATAAAAAAAGCAGGAAACACACAACCAAAGCCTCGAACCAGATGGTTAAAGCCAGATGGTTAAAGCTCAGATTAAATTTTACACAAGTTTATGTCAAAACTCTGAAGTCTGAAATCGAGTTTTATCACTGAGCTGCTTTGGTTTTGTGCCAACAAGACCTCGCAAACCATGGAAGTGCACATCATGTGTGTGATATATGACACAGTAGGCGATGAAATTCAGTTAAAGGTTAAACAACAAATGCACTGATGAAAATAAATACCTGCTCGCCACACCGTCACTGAGCAGCTTATTTGTGCATCTTTAAGGTATCTTTATTCTTCAAATGTGCTCTGTGCTTTCCCGCTTTGGGCTTTTTCCAGAAATCGAGTTAAATAATTTACACTGTTTTAATTTGCCAGGAAGCCTCACTGAGATAAAATATGTACTTTGAAAGAGAGACCTTGTAGCTCTTTTATTTAGGTTTATATTAGCAGCCAGAGACTTTGAAATGATCATTTCTGTCAAGATGACAAAATACTGTCTATTTTGTTTTTATCATCTCAGCGTCAGAACAATGCAGACCTTGTTTTTCGCTGTTGCTGCTTTTCATTATTCTCAGTGTATTGTCTGCCAGTCAATTCAACAAATGCACTTAGCTGAGCTTCGAGGAAACTCATAATATAAAATGACTTTACTGCCCTTGAAAACCTCCATTAAATATTACTGTTTTAAGCCTGTCGTCACGGAGTAAAGGAAGATTTAGTGATTTTGAAAAGAATTATATGTTGACAGTGGTCCATTTAACCTAGATTAAGAAAAAAAAAAAAAAAAAAACCCAAAACAAAACATGATGTCTTTGGTGCTGCAATATTGCCTCCAAAGGTTAAAGGATTGGTGTCATACAGGGATAGAAACCAGGCAGCATGTGGACATTTCATGCTATGTGAGAGGGAGGGGTGTGTCAGCCGGTGCAGTGCACTGCTGACTTTAGCGGAGAAGCTCCAGCTGCTACTGAGCGTTCACATTACTGTAATCAAGCCCTGCTGGCACCGGTTACGTTGTTCCCTTCCACCTCCGTGCAGCAGGGTAATCTTACACTACTAGAAAGGGGAAAGCAAAAACGTGCCTAGCTTTGAATTAAAAAAAAAAAAAAAAAAAAGACTCATGGGTGAGTTTCAGTTATTGCCCTTAACTGTACTTTAGCTGTTGAAACAAATATGTTCATCCTCATGTCTTAATAAGTCAACACACTTATTGAGTAGTAATAGTGAGTTTTGAGTTCTCTCTCTCAGTATGTCATCTTTTAAATAATATTTTCTTGCACCCCTGGTACCATATTGACGCTGATTATTACTGCTGGTATCCTGGTTGCCTTCACCTGCAGGACAGGACACCTATCACTGACTTCCGACTCTGCAGGGTGTGTCACGAGACAAATGAATGGACATGAGCAACTGCAGCTGCTTCCCTGTCTCCAATATTTGTGTCCAATCAAACAAAACGAGCCTCTAAACTCAACTAATCTAAGTCGCACCAAGAATGAGAAGATTTACTTTTTTTCCTCTGGTGGAATATGTCTGATGGTGTACTTAATAAAGAACTTCCCAGTGTCAAGATTGGGCTTACTCACACCCACTGCGTAACACGCACACATGCGCTTGATGTGGCTGCGAGCCTGCAGGTGGTGCAGTAGCATCAGCTTTGGCTCGCAGCTCTGTCAGTCGGCCTCTCTCTGACTGGGAGGAGAGCTGCTGACTGGAACACATTTCCTCCACTCCACGCTGCGCTGCAGGGGGAAAACACTGATTCAGCTCTTATGGGAGAACCTGTCTCTAGGGTTAGTGAGGTCGGGATAACACCGCCGCTGCTAAAGACTCCCATCCATCCGATTCTCATCACTCTCAGATGCACATGTGAGGATTTTTAATAGGTATTGATTTACTGTTGAACGAGGCTGCGTATAATCGCAGCAGTCTTCTGGTGATTCTCTTTCTCTTCGACATCCTCCAAAATACAACAGAAGCCAGGTTGATTCCTTCCTTCTAATGTGCTTTACTGTAAATATCTGTTCATAGTGTCTGTTTCAGTGTGCAGCGTAGAGGAGGCGGGCTGCTGTCAGTAAGCGTGAGCAGTCTCAGGGTGATGACAACTGACTGAGCCCAGGAGCTGGATGCGTGACCTTCTCTGGTCTTTACAGCCTGGCAACACCCTTACACTTCCTTCTCCCGTCCTTCCTCTTTTACAACCTCAGCATCCCCCCCCCCTACCAACATCAGCTCCTCATCTTCGTCTGCTACACCCCATGAATAATGCAGGGAGCCTCCTCGATCGTCGCTACCAACATGCCACGGCATGTTTTATTCACACTTAAGTCAGCCAGATATCCCCTTGTCGCTTGCCCGGATCCGCCGGGCCCCAAAGGCATCAGAATCAGATCCGGGGTACTCTTCGCAAGGTCTCCTTGACCTGCACAACCTCGCAGGAGAGCGACCCCGGCTTTTAAAGAGGGTAAATATTTGCCTTTAATTCCTGCCACCCTGTCAAACCCTGCTGAAAATAAATAGTTCTGATTCAGCTCGTCCTTTTGATGTCTTGTTTCTTTTAATTCATACTTACCCCTCTGAGGCCATCATTTTCTACAGTCTCAACGACAAGGTCATACCCACCAACCGTCAATGAATTCTTCATTTTCTGCTCATCTGTCCTGCTCTCATTTGGTATTTAATTTTTATGAAAATGATTTTGCAGGTTAGTTTGAATTGCTGGTTCACAAAGCCATAACTTTTATTACAAGCCATCAAAGCAGCACAAAGGACTTTCTTTCACGTTAAAACATCAGCTCTTGCGGTTTCTCTTGTCTCTAACCCTATTGGTAAAAACCAACCAAAGCAACTCTGCACTCCTGTCCCGGCTGACACACATCAGGCATCAGCAATGATGAAACTAGCTCACAGAGCTAAAGTGGACATTCCTGTAGTCCAGAGGTGATTCCTGGACTCAAGTACGTAATGACGAAAGAGAAAGTCAGAGTGGCCAAGGAGGAGACCTTATAAAAGTGAATATAAATGACCTGTGGCCATGGAAGTGATTGGAACACCTGATTCTGATAACTTGGCAAATACTTTTGGCAACATAGTGTATTTCTATAGCTAAATGCAGATATAATCTGTACATCTATGTTGTTGTGTCTACAGCTGGAGAAGCACCTGAAACGAATCTTTACCTCCGCCTTGGTCCTGAAGGTGAGACGTTGCCATGACGCAAATTCTATGTGTGTCATATGAACATGCATGTGGCCATGAGCAGCCACCTGTGTTCTTGTTTTGAAAACAACACGCTTCCCTTGCTTGAACAGACACTGTTGCCACATCAGTTTTCCCTCCTTATCTGACACCCTGATCACATCCTCTCAATATTTGGAAACAGGATTCCAGGGGCGTTGCCGGTCATGCTCACAGACTCTCCATCGCCACGTCAGCGGGGATGACAATGCTTTGATGACCCGTTTGCTACTCTACAGCAGTCATACCGTCGCACCCCCCCCCCCTGAAGTGCTTGATTTTTGCCTCCTTTTCCTTTTTTATGCTGTTTGGGCTGAACAGATATTATCAAGAGAGTGCCAGGTTTCTCCCCCTTTCTTCCTGTTGTCAAAAGATGTTTATCTCAGATGAACTAGAGAATGTTTTCAACAAAAACAACTAAGTTACCCCCCTCTGCCGCTATGTCTAAACAATGATCCGTTGGGCCAGCAGTATCGTCCACACCACATCTGTTTCCACCAACAACGATGCCTTGAATCATCCGCGTCCCTCCTTAATAGGCATCTTCTAAAAATTATCCATAACTTCAGAGACTTTCAGCACCAAGCTTGCAGATGTTCCATCATTTGACTTGTTTCGTCCCGAGAAGCAAGAGTCCCTGTTACCAAAAATATACGGTTTAATGATTCTTAACTAACCTCACCAGTCGACATTTACATGTTTAATGAAGAGCCATAGATAGCACAGGAGGGAACTGGGAGTGAGGTTATGTATGAGTGTGATGGTCCTCCGACTAGGCTCGTCTGGGATGTCTGGTGGGTGGAGGAAAAAGAGACGTAGAGCTGAGGTTTAGTCTCAGGGGATCATTAACCTAAGATGACTGTGGACCCCCCCCAGAGGATACCTAAAAAAAAGAGAAAAAAGAGGGGAGTTGAAGGAAGAGAGACTGGACAATGGACATGAAGAAGAGGGATTGGAGTAGGGATCAGGTGGGTAGATGATGGATGGATGGATGGATGGATGGATGGATGGATGGATGGATGGATGGAAGGAATGGATGGATGGATGGATGGATGGATGGATGGATGGATGGATGGATGGATGGATGGATGGATGGATGGAAGGAAGGATGGATGGATGGATGGATGGATGGATGGATGGATGGATGGATGGATGGATGGATGGATGGATGGATGGATGGATGGATGGATGGATGGAAGGATGGATGGATGGATGGATGGATGGATGGATGGATGGATGGATGGATGGATGGATGGATGGATGGATGGATGGATGGATGGATGGATGGATGGATGGATGGATGGATGGAGGAATGGATGGATGGAAGGAAGGAATGGATGGATGGATGGATGGATGGATGGATGGATGGATGGATGGATGGATGGATGGATGGATGGATGGATGGATGGATGGATGGATGGAATGGATGGAGGATGGATGGATGGATGGATGGATGGATGGAAGGATGGATGGATGGATGGATGGATGGATGGAAGGATGGATGGATGGATGGATGGATGGATGGATGGATGGATGGATGGAAGGATGGATGGATGGATGGATGGATGGAATGGATGGATGGATGGATGGATGGATGGATGGATGGATGGATGGATGGAGCAGGTACCTTAAACAGAATCTTGCCAGATAATTAGAGAAGTGCTTGAGGTTTGGTTCTGCTTCTGAACTTAAACTGAATAGTTGAATTAATTTTAAAACAAACAACAATTGTAGCATTATTGCTATAATGAATAATTTTGGTGGATTTACTAATCATAGTAACTGTCAACCAGGGGCAGAGGGAGGGGGTGGCTTTTGTGGCCTGAATGTTTTTTCTTTTCTCAAGAGTACTTTTTAAGCTGAATCAATGAACTTGATTGATCACCACTTCTAAGATGCAAAAAAATGCAAACTCCTCTGAGGCTGCTCACCAAAGGTAATGGTTTTTTTTTTTATTCCTTCCAAGGGAGCACGTCCCTCCCTAGTAAAGCTCTGTTACACGCTGGGCTCAGTCCTGGAATGTTTACCACGTCTCTTCTCCCTGTCAATGGAAGTTTTTCACACCTGCTGTCTCATTGAAGATGTTCTAACTCCATAACTGACTCATTTCCAGATATCGCTGTTTTGTTTTGCGATAAATACTTCTGTCATTCCCCGTATACACAATCTGGGTTCCAAACAAAACAAAACAAAACAAAAATCAGTCACATGCTCACATGACATTGTTTTGATGTGGTTGGCTGAGAATTAGACAAGGTAAACAAAGGAGTTAAACATAATTTAACTCTGTGATGAATAAAACATGAACTATGAATCGTTTATTGTTCATCTAAACTAATAGTTTATGATCACTTTTCAGCTAAGTTGTTAGAAAGGCATTGCTTCCTCTAAATAATTAACATAACTGCTTTTGGTATTTATATACACACTTGCAGCAGAGAGATCGATGGATTTTTTTTCTTTACTTGAACCTTTAACTTAACAGCTAATTTGTTAGAGAAAGAACTCCAGTGAAAATGTTATGAGCCTCTGCAGCACACTAGTATTTCACTTATTTTACGAAACATCAGTTACCTATTTAACTGCTTTGGCACAGTAATTTTAAGAACAGAAATTCTCGGTAAAATGAGCACAAATGTTAACTTCTCCAACAGACGATCATCAACTGAACTGAACTTATTTAGATACCAGAGTGCATCAGTTCATGATATTTACCCCTTTTTTTTATGAGCCGGTTTACCTCGACAAACAGCCCAGTAAAAACACTCCCTGGACAATCTGTTCATGTTGCCACATTTTATCAGGAAAAGGACAAAGGGGTAAATTTAGCTAGTTAGAGGATGAGACCCCTAGATGATCCATCACAGTTCTGGTAAGTCAAGAGGGCAACTTCTTTAATGCAATAATAATAATAATAATAAAAAGTCTCCATGGTGAACATGTTTTCTTTTTTCATTTTGTATTAACTTCACAATTATGAGTTACAAATAAAAGTCTGACTGGAACCTGCCATTTTGGCAGGCGTGTGTTTCACTGCCTGCTGTGTAATTAAAGGAACAGGCTTTTGAAAGCAAAGGTGTTTCTAATATTTCCTTGACTTGAGCACATGACTCCCCATATGACATACTCATTTAAAGCCCCGTAAAGCACTCATTTTATGTCCAACGTGCCTCGTTTTATGGCTTGTGGAAGCCCCAGTGCCCTATAGACCCAACAAGGAGCCTCCTGGGATCCCTCCAGTCTGCTCCTGTCCAACTTCAGTGCAACTCGAAAACAGATGTCACCGCTCAGATAGCTATCAGGAGGAAGGACGGCGGGCCCACTGGAGCGACTCTGGCCGACAAAGGTCACGTCTGAGGTGGAAACCTAACGGAGCACATGACTGAGCACACAACTTGACCCTCTGTAAGTTATTGTGTGGAGGTGGTCTAGTGTGCAGGGAGGCCCTACCAAGATCACTTACATCCCCATGATACCTGTGGTGCAAGAAACTCTTTGTAGGTGATGCATGTTTTGTTGAAATGAAAGTATTTTTGCCTCAGCTCTGCAGACTGACTTTGTGTTCAACCTAACTTAATACATATAATAATAATCATGGTGATGATAATAATAATAAAAAGAGCCATTTAGGACCAGGCTCTTCATTTTCTCCTTGTGCTGATTTCATTCACTCAAAGCTTACTGAACCAGCAGAGAGGAGATGAAAGCTTGGTCTTTGGAGAACCCTTGAGCTCCTTTGATGCCCATCCATGTTGCATGTGGTGGAACTTTCAGCGTTACTGACTCCGAAAGTCGGTCTAAAAGGTTTTCTTCTCTCTTGTTTTCTTTTTTCCTTTCTCTACAGAAGGTAAAAGGATGTCCCTATGATGACTGTTGAAGTGAAATGAACAACCTGTCTAATCTCAACATGCTTGCTGCCCCTGATAGCAAAACCACCGGGGTTCTGTTACGCAACTGTAAACTGTTCTTGAGAATTACAAGTGAAACCGGTGCAGAACTGCTTGGTTGTGATAACTAGTGTGCTTTGTTTTCTTTAGATACAAGGAGCCTCGCATCTTCTCTCCTCTGTTATGAGAGCAGCTATCCATTAATATTTTCAGCTTGGGTCAGTTCTGTTTCATACAGAGAAAAATCCAAGTATGTCATAATGCATCACCTCAAACCATGCAAGAACCTCCAATGCTTGTTGGCCTTTGTCACGCTCTCAAGTTCTTCAAATGGAACATGTTTTAATGCACTCAAGCTGCCGAAGGAGCAATAACAATATGATTTAGAATTTTGTGTGCAGCAATCATACAGAACTGTAAACTACATCACAAGTCTATCAGTCCATTCATTCTTATGAGAACCTCTTAGATGGAACTGCGAAACGTAATCTTACGGGGGTTTTTTTTTTTAGAGCGTTATTTGCCTCGTATGTGTTGATAATTTCAACTTGTGTAGTGGATGTTGGAGCGAATGTACAGAATTCACAAATAACTAACAGGCTTGTGAAGAACAAACTACTCTCAGTTGTTTGACGATGTGGAGAAAGTGTACAAATGTAGGCTGTCAGTGAGAAGTTAGAAAACAAGTTTCTCTCCCTTGGCTTTAGCAACTGTAGCCTTCTTAGCACTTAGGGCTGTAGAGATACACTAATCTTGCGATACGATACGATACACGATACTCGACTCACGATATGATATATATCGATATTCATCTTAAGATACATTTACATCATTTTCTGAAAGATTTTAAAGAGACAAAGTGATTTTGGTGACATCTTGTGAGTGTTTCAATGACTTTGTTTGAATTAATTGAACTGAAAGCATCAATTACACATTATATGGCTGACAGGCAGCTTGCAAATGCTGGACAAAATGAATAAAAGATTTGTTGAGAAAAATAGTTTCATTTATTTAAACAGTGTTAACTGTTGCTTGCTAGCTTTTAAAGATAAGAGCACAGTGGAGAGTTAAAGTACAGCAAGTGGCCTTCTTTGGCAGCTTTTTTTGGCTTGATACTGAACATATGAGGTAGCTACTAGCCATTCTAGCCACCAGGTTAAATTAAAAACAAACCATGGCAGCCAATAACTCAAGTCCATTGGAGCAACATTTAAGCCATCTTAAAATTGCGCCCATCTCAGCAGAGTAGCTGGCGGACCGCAAAGTGCAGGAAGCGCACCCCTGCGGGACACGGGGGTTTTGAAAGGAGTTTAGAATATCGATACCTGTGGCTGAAAAATCGATACTCTACAGGGGGAAATAAAATATTGATATACTGTATATCGCAGAATCGATAAAATTGCTCAGCTCTGTTAGCACTGGTATTGAGCCAGCCCATTCTTAAACAACTGCCCTTCCTTGTGTAGGATTGAGGGAAGTTGAAAGTCTGTTTTGGTTTGGTACACGTTCTCACTCTTTTTGCGGGGTCTCAGTCTGATTGCTTCGACACTGAGTTCACACCTAGCGACACAAATGGGACCAATCAGGACAGTAAATCTGACTTCTTTTTCAGACTGGAGCCTGCTGTTGTGAAAGCACACTTCGAGGGTCCTTCCTTCTGCCCCCTCTACGAGCACCACAGGAACCAGGACCCCCAGGGAGCCGGGAGGTAATGCAACACCAACAGCTGCCCTTGTACGGAGTTGGTACTTTTGCCTTATCATCTTCCAGGAAGCTGGCGAACTGTCCAGGGTGGACCCCTGCCTTTCGCCCCAAGAGAGCTGGGATAGACTCCAGCAGATCCCCGTGACCCTGCAGAGGATTAAATGAGCATAGATGATGGATGGATGGATGGATCTTCCAGGAAGGGTGTCAGCACTGAACATATCTAAATGGTTGTTCACGCCTTTTTGTCTCAGTCATCTCATGCTTTCATATGAGAGTATTCACATTGATGATCTGAAGTGAGTCATAAACTCTGACATAACACATCGCTGTTGCCGTGTTTTGTAGCCACCTAACCTTAAAATATGTCATTTATTGAGAGCTTTGGATTTGCAGGGATCTGTGACATCACAGAAGCAGATCAGGGTTGAATTATCCAGCATCCCTCCCTCTTGATCTCCACAAAACTTCATATGATGCTAAAATTTCATACATTGGAAGAAAGCTGTAACAGCAGTTTCAAAAGAGCTACAACCTGGGGAGCGATGGTGTTATGCAGCTATAAACAGATGCATGAAGACACGTCTCAAAACGGTGCTTCTGTCTTGTATTTCACTTGCATTGCGTCATACTGTAGGATTATTGTCGTAAAATTGATGTCTTATTTAAGTTGTGCCAGGGGAACAGTGGATTGGAGAAAGTGAGGAGAAAAAAGCTCCTGCTGGAACAAGAAAGTCCTGCATCTGAGTAATAAAACATCAGTCTCTGATTATGTCACAGCACTCACATCCTGGAGCAAAAAGAAAAACGCGCACACACACAACGTACAGACATGTGTGACATTAACAGATTTTGTGTTAATTCGGACGACGCTCACTAGCTGACTGCTTAGGAGATTTCAGGTAACGCACTTTAACTAACACGATGCACCTCAGACCACAGTGGGAATGCAGAAGTTCAAGGGCTGATTTGTTTTATTTATTCATTTATTTTTAAGTTTAAATTTGGGTTAATTGAAAAAGCACTTTAAGAGTTCACCCCCCTCCTCCCAACCTTCTTCTTCATTTGGCTTTCCTCATCAAAAAAACAAATCCCAGTGGTCCTGCTGCCAGTGGTCTCAGCTGTTTAGGCTGTGGAGAACATCGGGCCCTCTCAGCTGTCTGTTTATGTCCCAACCCCTCGGCCCTCAGCTAACCACGGGCACAATAACCCCCCGCCAGGATTGACAGCATCTGTCAGTGTCATTCATTCAGCAGCTTTTTGATGTTTGACCTTTTGAAAAGAGGACATGTTAAAACTATAAAAACTGTTTGGTTTACTATTATTCCCCACTCTTCAGCTGCTACAATGAAACCACTAACCATAGGTGTAAATAACTTTTTTTTTTTTTTTTTTTTGCACCCTTTTGTACATGATATATGACTTAATGTGGAACAATATTTCTTAAATGGAGAGCCGGAACAGATAAAATACCTGCAGCATCCCTTCTCAATGACCTTTCCTGTGAGAGTGGAAACCAGAAATGCGCGCATATGCTATATGATGCCGGAAGACAAGATCACGCCTTCGGCAATTTTATTAGAGACATTCGCTGATCCATGGGGGAAGTCTTTGTCAAAGACAGATCCATCTGGACTCCCATGTTCAGTTCACATTTCCAAGAATTACGCTCATTCATGATGAGTGAAAGCATCCAAGAGTGCCCCTCGCTGAGCAGCCCTGGCCCCTACACGGCCCATGAGAAAGAAAGGCCGGCACTCACATCAAGCACTAGCACCAGTGATAAAGGCATGATGACAATGGATAACATTTCATGGTGAAGGGACAGCCTCGTCTGGGTGCGCTGCTAGAAACTTACAACACTTGAAATGCTTGAGATACTTTTAAACTACATTCCTTTGTCCAACAATAGCTAACACTTTGTTGTTCTATTATTTTAATGACCTTGTGTGTCTACTTTTTAATGGTTGTCACTGGTGTTACTTTTCAGCTCTATAAAATGAGGTATGGCCTTCCTTGTAATGAGACTCTTTATGGAATATTGCAACATGAACGTGTGAGTGATGTAGATGAACATAACCTTCAAAATATGGACAATAAACCCCTCAAGTATCGTATTCCCCTCTACACTGTCAGGCGGACAAGGTAGCACACTTTTTTTAATTCCAAGATTTGACTGGGTTACTTTGTCTTTAACAAAAAACAACAAACTGCAGAGGGGTTTGAGTTGTGAGGGGCGTGGGAGGAGAAGGGGGTCAATCTAATGAATTTCTAATTTCTGAGCCTCCACGCCCATTCGTGGAAGGAATGTCGATATTTAAAAGAAAAGACAGTAAACCTGTCTGACATTTTCCACTGCTTCCAAATATTTATTCTCTTGTAGATCTAATTTTATCATTTGATATGATCCCTGCAAAGTCAATAGACACGTTTAAGCATGATTTATTCTTCTGTCGTCTTTTGTGTCTTTTGTTTGGGGACGCGAGCTCTTTAAATGTGCATGTGACACCCATTCACGCCTGTGATAGATTAATTAATTCTAATTATTAACCCTTGGTCTCCAATGGATTGTATGTGATTCAGCAAATTTGATGTTTATAAAATATCTAAAATTTCGGCTTTATAATTACGTCCTATGCGACTATGACAGAGTATGTTGTGATGTTTTGTGTTGTAAATTTTGTGACAAAATGTAGCATTAAATGTGCCTGGGAGAGGCTTTGGTTCAGGAGGTAAAATAAAGAGGTTGTCTACCATTTAGGTTGAAGATTGATGGTTTGATCCCCAGTTTCCCCATCACACATAGTAAAAGTTTCAACCAATGTACCTCTATGTCCATCTTTTGTAAGTCATCAGTGTCTCTACTAAACGCATAGATGTCCAGAACAATAGTGGTTAAATATCTTTCAGCGTAGTTCCATTTCATCATATTATACGTTTGTAATATTGGACATTGGCAAAAAAGCGCAAAAGAACTCTCCAAAACAGTTTCAAAGACCATAGCTGGCTCTATCACAGCTAACTACTTCAGGGAGTCCAATTCAGTCGCCATTGGCCTCCAGCGCTCCAAACACATATGATGTATTATAAATACAGTAGTGGCTGATAGAGGAACTGAACCTGCTGCTGGCAGATGCGCTGCTGAACGGCTGCTGTGGAAACACTGCAGTTCTGGTCAAAGATAGTGGTCTCATCAGAGGTGCCGCAGTGCGTTTAGAAGCGCTCCACAAGCAACCAATGAGTCTGTTTTAGAGCTCATTCACAGCTAAGCTTTGTCAAGGTGGATCAGGCAGGTGGGAAGTCAGACAGAAGAATGGCACGGAGGCGGTGGATTTTCATCAACATTACAGTAACCTGGGGAGGCTGCGGGTTAACAGGTTTTAGGTTTTTAGAGGAGATGCATACGTGGACGCATCGTGCTACGTGTATCCCGCGAAATACCTGATGCATACTCGAGATGCAATATTCATTTGAACGCTAGAAGCGCTAGTGTAGTTTGGTTTCTCGAAGCTCTTCTGCCGTTATGGCCTTGATACCGACCCGCTCGCTGAACTATGGAAGCAGCTTGACGCAACAAGTTGCCAAATGTTGCAGAGAACTTATGAAAATTTCCCACATCAGTAAAACAAGACAAGTAAATAAACAAACTTCTACCCCAACGACACTACAACGAGCACTAATATGCTCGGAGATAACATCTTTAATGATTTTCTTCTGGCTGTGACTGTAGCAAAAACAGAAAAAATAACTTCCTCTGAACCCTTCTTGTGTACGGTTGGATTTTTGACTCTGAGTCTGTGTTCTGCCCCCTAATGGAGACCTTCAGTATCACATGAACTGTTCATGTGGTACAGACGCTAACATACGACGCAGCGGCTTGTGTACGTGAACGGACGTGAACACTTGGACAAGACATGCAGAGATATATGTCTTTAAATGAGCAGAGCAGCACATGTGTGATCTTGAAACCTACAGGTTAACATGCAGCGTCATGAATTCAGGCAAGCAGACGGTGAGACCTACGGACAGACGCAAAAGCAGACGGTGGCGCTTCCACTCCTGGTGGGAACGTCTGCCACTCTGACCAGAAAATAAAAACATAGAGTATCAGGGGTTTCCTCATTTAAAGCAAAACAAAGGGCTTTTATTTGTGTTAAAAGCACTGGTTCCAATGTAATATGGAGGAATATTTGCTCCATCGTCCAGCTGCAGGGATCATCGGTACCTGCCATCAGTAAAACCAGACACAGTAACTTCCTGTTGCTGCTGTGGTCAGACACCTGCAGACAGCTCATGGTACTAAAACTAAATGTTTTAAGAACAGCTCTGTTTGCTGCTGCTATTACACTGATGAACAAGGTGTTTATTTATGGAGCTTCTTATTTTCAATAAGCACTTGATTTAGCTTTTATTTGTTTTATCAGTTGACCTCCTTATAGCACTCTTAATTTCTGTAGGAGTTAATCTGATTAGCACTGAACACTTTTATTGATTTCATGGTTTACTTGATTTCATTGTTTCCAGGTGTTACAGTTTTTTTTTAAACTTATTTTTATGATTTATATTCATATGTGGGTTGTTTTTTTGGATGTACGACTGCCTGCGAATGGAAGCTGTCCTCTCAACACAGCAAGGCAAATCTACCTACGGGTAAAAATAAAGTAACCTGAACCTGTGTTACATCACACGTCACCAATCAGGAAACTAGTTCACGGCGCCACAGTGGACATCAGGGCAGCTACTACCGAGGTCAAGAACGCAATGATGGAAGAGAGACAGAGTGACCCTGTAACCCTGCAACCAAACAAAGGCAAATTTTAGACGGCGCTGCAAAAGCAGCTTAAGCATCGCCTACAGGGGGAGCCAAAGTGCTAAAGACCGAAAAGGTTCCTCTGTGCTACTTTAATCCAAAAGCCTAAGTGATGAAATCATGCAGGAGTTTTGAAAGTTATCTTCTTCGGTTATCTGTCTTTCAGGGTTGCTTCCTCAGTTTATGGCATATTTATGAGCAGTTTCGCACCCATGTTGTGTTGGATGTGTTGGGATGGATAATAAGCTGAATGACGTGTGTGTGCGTGTGCATGTGTGTATCAGTGCAGAGGGATTTTCTCTGTGCATGACCTGATGAAAACTCACAAGAATGCTGCACTCCTTTCTCCTTCACACCTGTTGCAAAGCAACACAATAAAGCTACAAAACTCTACAACTGATTTGTCCTCTTTTGTTGTTTCATTTAATGACAAAAAGCCAGTAGGACCAGTGCTAAGGTTTTTTTTTTTTTCCCCCTCAAATCAAAACAGCCAAACAAATCCAATGGGTATTTTGGTAAATAGCAGTAACCCTCAGCACCCTGGTGGTGCCGCCTCTTCTGGTGTTGTTGCTAGGAGACTGGGATGGCGTGCACCTGCTCAGATCTGAGGAGAGTTTCCCTGTTTTCTGTCCTGCCTGTCATGATTAGATAACTGAGTCAGGTTGAGTAAATCTTCAGGGACAGCTGAGTGCAGGTGTTTTCCTCTGCTCACTCTGTGCTCTATTTTACTTTTAATCAGCTTTCCTAAAACTACAGTGTCCTTCCTCCATCTTTCTTTTAATGAGTCAAAAAGGATGATCGTGTAACTTCTGTGACACTGGAGCAAAGCTGAGCATGGGAAAGACATACCTTTTTAGTATAGGTAAATTGATCTGTTTTATTTTTATTCACAAGTGAGATGTAAATTAGTGAATAACAGGTGATTTCAATGTGCTTGCTGTGACCCCCCCCCCCCCAAAAAAAAAAAAAAAAAAGAAAAAAAAAGTACACCGGCCTCCACAGACTTAATCTTCAGACTTTTTAACTTTTTTGCTTGTATTCATGATAAACTTCATCAACACTAAGTGTCTGAAGAAACAAAAAGTGAAACAAAGCTCTCCAATGGGCATCGTGGCAGGATGGAAATAACTCTCTGGCATCACTTTTCTGGTGTCTCTCACTGGCCCCTCTGTGCTACTATCTATGTCAGCCTGCCTCTATGTCGCTGCTGGGCTCCGCCGTGCATGTGTCAGGCTGGAGCGCCTCCAGCTCCAGTCTGGAAGTCGATCAGCTGGGGTGTGATGAGGTTCACTGGGGAACCGAAGCCAACATCCAATAAACACCTCCGTATCCGCATGCTGACCCGCTGAGCAGCAGAGTGTTAATTGTGCTGTGGGTCATTAGGCTGAACACTGGCATATTTCATACCTGGCCTCTTCGAAGGCTTTGACCTTCTGCTGAGAACCCTGGGAAACGTACGAGGGTGCCGGCATCAAACCAAGTGATGTGAGCCGCAAAGCTAAATTTATCACTTTTCTCTTGAATAATGATGAGGATAACTGACCTAGTGGCCTTATTACAGCACATGCACACACGCACGCACACACAAATATATATGTATGTTTTACATGCTACACTGAATTTACATGCATCAAAAAATGTTTATCACTTTAATAAAGAAAGTGATCTATTGAATCATATCATAAAGGTATTTGTAAAGAAGCAGACATCATGTCTTCAACTAGAGCAAGTATTATACTTGTGTATCCTCTGTGTGTTTACTAAAATGTACATTGCCAAAGTCTCAAAAGGCCATGCATCACGTGTGTGTGTGTGTTTCCACGCTGTGTAATGATCCTGATGAATTATTAATGCAGTATAGATATGTAGGTTTTTTTGGGGGATTTTAAAGGCAGGGCCCTGCATTGATCGGGACAGACAGTAAACATTAACAAAATCAGAGTATGAGATGGGTGTTATAGAAACTACTTTGTCTCTAGTTAAAACTTACCTGCATCAGGTTCAACCAAACCTGATTGAAGTGTGTGTGTGTGTGTGTGTCTTTGTGGATTCGAAGTTTTCATAATTGTGCATTATCTTTTAAACTTTTATACTTTATGCATCTTATTAACATTCAATGCATACAGAATCTGCTACTTGAACAGTTTTCATTTTTGATTGAAATGTTATTTTATGTTTTTTTGTTTGGTTTTTAATAGTATATCTCTTGATGCTTGTTGTTAAACTGCTTGTAAGTACTGTAGTCTTTATTATCCAAAAACAAATTCCCCATGTGTGCAAACATACTTGACATTAAAGCTCTTTCTGATTCTTATCGTGCACTCTTCGGCATCAGCAAACCATGAGATTTCTGTTTTAAACCGGTCGTGACACATTTTTCCTGCATTCACAGTTGTGGTTGTCGTGCACGAGAATTCTCTGCACATCCCTCTTTAGATAAAGTGGATGGGAAGCTTTTCATGACCCTCTTACCTCGCTGAGATCCCACCTCTGGAAGCCATCAGTTTGATTTATGACCCCACTCAAGTGGATGGGCATCACCGTGCCTACAGATGCTCAGTGAGGGAGATGAGGGGATACTGTACTAAGACTTCAGGGAGGGCAGAAATCACTCGCTCTGCTTGTTTGATGTGTGCTGTCTCAGGCGTGTGATGTTTTACAGTATGTTTGGTAAGAGGTGGTGCCCGCTGGTGGTTTATTTTTGCAGTTTTCCGTTGCCCGGTTGTCAATGACGATTTGCTCAGTGGGGCTTAAGGGGTGTCAGGGAGAGTATTCAGCGAAGATGCAAAAGGCCTGAAGCTTTAGACCTAGATTATACAATATCTAGAACCTATGAGGGCTTTACTCTAAAATGGGGCTCTGGTGGTGAGTGTGGAGGGAGATTAAGAGCCATTGTTTTTATGTCATGTCTAATTGGCTTTTTAGACATTTATATCCAACTTTAAAGCAAAACCCACGAAGATAAGAAGGAGAAAGTGTTGACACTTGCACAATATGCAAAGTAAGATTTCCATTCCAATGCTATTTACCATATTTTCAGATGATCTTTTGTTTTTGGTCATATCAAACACCGGCTCAAATGAGTAACAGCTGGCAGTGTTAATTCTTCAACCTGGTGTATTTAAACCACCACAAAAGAAGAGAGTCCCACATGAAGACGTCATTAAACCAAGGCCCTGATCGTACACGTCCCGCTAGCCACTACCTTTCGGTAAGCGGCGCCCCCTCCCTAGTTACTGTTGCTAGGTCGGACAATCTTGCTGCTCCTGGGTTAAAGACTATGTTAATTCGTTATATTTCCGATGTCTATCATCATTATTTATATCATACTAGAATAACAGCATGGTGGAATATTGGTGCTGGGGACCTGCAACAGTGATTCGAGGCGTCCAGAACGTTTGGAGGGGACATTTTTTATTCCCTTCTCCAAGCCAAAACAAACGCTGGAAAAACGCAGGCTGTGGGTTCAGTTATGTGTCCGTCCACAACTGAATGTGAGGAAAGTTATAAAACACACCTACATTTGCTCCAAGGTAAGTTTGATTTAACCACTGTCTAGTAAAAGTAATATGATTTAGCAGCAGGGAGGGTGATGAGTTCTCTGTTAGCATTAGCTCTGGTCCTTAGTGTCAATGACTTCTCCACTACGGACCGGAGCTCGTTAGCCAGCTATAAGCCTGCCTTGTTGTCTACCAATATATATGGCCCTGGATGTTTATTTTGTTAGGTATAAGGTGAGGCTAGTGATGTTAACGTCACTGTATTAATCATCTTAATACAATGCTGCGACTGTCTCATGTTAACATAGCTCTGGTGTGGGATAGACCTATGGACAGAGCTAATGCTAACGGAGAGATGTTTTCACTCATCACCCTCCCTGCTCCTAAATCATATTACTTTTACTAAACAGTGGTTAAATCAATCATCTAATAAACAAAGTAAACTTACCTTGGAGCAAATGTAGGTGTGTTTTGTCACTTTCCCCACGTTCAGTTGCTTGTGTGGACGGACACACAAGCAACTCCCGCTACCCGCTATCCCTTAATAGCGGCTTTAGGAGATCTGGCGGAAGATCAGGCCCGAAGTGTCCAGTGGAATAGTTATTTATTTATTCATTTTTAATAGAAAGGCTCCTAATATGGCCTCTGCATGGCTCTTTTCCTAAATACAGTTGGTGAGTAACTGCACATTTACATGCAAACATGAAAACTGCGTCTTCTGGTGTCATGGAAACAAAGATGAGACTGATGCATTATTTGACATCAGCTACAGTTAACAGCACAGTCTGATGTGGCAACCCACAAATACTCTCTGCTCCACTCAGATGACAAGGCTGACAGTGGTTCAATAATAATATTTTTCAGTCTGTGAAACCCTGTGACTGTTACCTTCGTGGCATGTTTGCAGGGCTTCCAGTGGCTGCATTTCACACAAAACAATGACTTTCTTCTTCACCCTAACCGAGTCTGAATCACTAAAAACCAAGTGTTAAGTCAGCAGAATGTGTCTTGCCGCCGAGTCAAGATCAAAGTTTGCTTTAACAAAGTGCTTTACAATCAAATAAAAAACCTACAAGAGTCTATAAGTCAGCTCCAGCTTTTTTCCTCATCTTCAGTAATTTACCTTTTGAATATTTCCTGGTCTGATACAGCCTGGCCAGCCATTGTAATTCCTCTTTGATACAAAGACTCATTCTGGTTTCCCTACTTTGAATTCCAGGGGGGGCAGTATGAAGAGATGCAGATGAAATTGCTTCTGGAAGCTGCAACAAAAGACATCCAACATGACGTGCAGCGGAGGAGGAATGCTGGTGAATGACGGTCGTTGGTTTCACAGTAAAACCTTGTTGATCAGTTATGTAGCCATTTTGGTTGTTTTGTATGGAAGCTCCTGTATGAATCATTGCATAAAACCCACCCCCGCCCATTTGCAGTTGATTCAGTACGTTCTGCACTGCAAATGTCTGCGAATGGGAGGGGTACCAGACCCATTTCAGGAGAGGGAATTTTCAACAAAGTGAACAGGCATGACCGGCTAGCTACCAGGCTAGCCTGCTAAATCTGACCTCCTCTTTTTCTTTTGTGTCATGAAGCACAGTGTATGAACAACAACATATGATGGTCTCAGTTAACTTGAGAGATAAAAATCCTCAACAGAAAGACACTGATGTTCCCTTAGGAATTTGTGGGTTGTACCCCAGGGGTGTTACTTGTTAAATGAGCAGACCAGCCATGTCAGGACAGTTTCTGTGTCGCTTTGCAGTCTGAGAGACACCAACTGCTTGTCAAGTGCCGCCCTCCCACATCCTCTGCTCCAACTGTGGCACAAACGGTTTAACCTTGGCTTATTCCACACTGAACAGCACTGGTCTCAGAGTACCTCGGTGGTTTGCATTGATGTTGCAATCAATCTCCCTCTCGCAGCCTGCAGGGAAATTTTGCAGGTCTGCATGTGAACATCAAACACTGAATGGCAACCTTAAACTCGGTCGAGCAGAAAAGGTCTTAAAAGGACCTTGAGTTTGAATCCTAATTAGCAACGAATCTTGGGCTTTGTTTTACACTGCACAAGAGCTAATTAGGAAAAAAAAAACATTGCATGATGAGTGGTGCAAGTATATATTTTTTTGCGATTTTGTTTTTATGTAAAACAAGACGTTCACATACACTGTATAAAAATTTTTTTTTTTTTCCCCCTTACTGTCTGACATTAAATCAGATGAAACTTCTCCTATTTTAGGTCAGTTAGGATTAACAAAATTATTTCTATTAGCTAAATCCAAAATAATGAGAGAGAGAGTTTTTTTTAGATAATTTATTTTTACTTTCTTTGAAGCCAGTTTACACACACGAAGACTACTATGTTTTTAAACAGTTTGGAAAAGCCCAGATGATGATGTCATGGCTTTGCAAGCTTCTGATAGGCTAACTGACAACATCTGAGTTAATTGGAGGCACACCTGTGGGTGTATTTTACGGCACACCCCAAATATACTGTTTCTGTGTGTGACATCATGAGAAAAGCAAAAGAAATCAGTTAAGATATCAGGAAGATATTGGCCCAAGTCAGACAGTTTAAAGGTAAAACCACCAAATACTATGGAAATGTATGCAACTTCTGACTAAAGAAATTAATATAAAACATCTCTAAAATAGAAAAAAATTGGCAAGCCCAACTGACCTATAAGAAAAAGCTTAGACTGATTTAATGCCAAGCAGAGAGAAAAAAAAAAGGTTATGAGTCTTTTTATGCATCATTGAAAATTTAACTGTGATGCAAATTCAGTTGATTTCATTTTTGACATGCATCTCAATTAATGTTAAATCAAATCAGGAATGCACAATTACTTTTTAAGATGTTTTTTTTTTTTTTTAATTTGAAGGTAGAGAAAATAATCAATGTTGATAAGTGATAGTGTTGGACAAAAATATGTTTTAATACTGTAGTGCTCGTTTGACATTTGGATGAATGTTTGACTCATAACCTCAAATCAGAAGAAATTGGGTCACAAAGGATAATACACTAAAGAAATAAATAAAAACAAACAACAGTTATCCACCACTGATTTTTGATCTATAATCTCAGCACCAGAAAGGTCTGATAGAAACAAAATAGTTAAGGGTGAGACACCAAAAAATATACAAAATAAATAAATAAACCCTTGGTACACTATTAGATAGTAAGGAGTATAAACTTTCTTTCTTGTCATTTTGTCTTTTGTGTGTCTTCTTCTTTCTCTCTTCCTGTCGGCTTAATGTCAGAAAGAGCCTTTAGAGCCCCCCCCCCCCCCCCCCCCCCAAAAAAAAAAAAAAAAATCCTTTGAAATAAACTGCTATTTTAAGTCAATTTGATTGAAAGTTTTAACTTTGTATGTGCACAAAAAGAGTAGAAAAAAGAGTGTGGTGCAGATCACCGATGCCTCGCTAGAAGTCGGCTGGTTGATGCCACACAAAGTACTGCCAATAAATGCAAAAGGAAATAAGTTCATGGCTTCTGCCTCCTGTTTTGGCACAAATGTATAAATATATAAACTCTTCTCTTTAACAGTAGTTTGCACAACATTACATGGACTTACAAGGTGGTTGGCACCCAGAAGTTTTGAGTTTATACTCACTTACCATTTAATAACAGACCTTAGGTTGTTTTAACTGCAGAATGTTCCTTTAAGCTCGCTTGAAGTTTTGAAAAAGTATTGAATTATTGAACATCAAACCCACATGACTGATCACATGATCAATCTGTACCAGCATGAATGAATAATTGTCATATACTGAGCTGAAATAATACGACTTTCATCCTCCTACATGGCAAAAGTGACATGTTTTCTTCCTTAAAGTTTTATTTCAGCTTTACAGACAACAAAACCGTTCATTGACACCATGCGTGAAAACATGCACCGCCACCCACTGATGACATTACAAAGCCTTTTCTCTTCTTACTATAAGTGGAAATAACAAAAAGAGGCATTTCAAAGGTTTGCTTTAAATTGGAAACACAGCTATGAATTATATAATCTGCAGTTTATGTCAAAAAATAGCTAAGTAAAAGCATCATGGTTGTTGAGAATAAAAGGCCATAAATTAATTAGAAGTGATCTGCTAAACTTCATGTCCAGTTATGATGGTTTTCATACCTCTCATAGTTTGCCCATTTAAAGTAATGTGTAAAAATATTTCACAGTAACTGTTTGCATGTTTAACTCAAATAGAAAAACTTCTGGGTCAGATTTCAAACAGCCCATCCTTTCCAGCAGAGATGAATAATTTCATTATAACTGTGGCCAACAAGTAGCACGTTTCAGCTTACTACCGGAGTATGTCGCGGTTGCACATTCCCCTCTGAGGCATGGGACTGATGCAGGGAGGATGGAGTTCATTCACCACCACTCATGTGCCCATCTCCTCACCTGCCAAACCGCCGCTCATTCCTCAGGTTCCACTGAGGTCAGGTCCAGGATCAGGTGAAGGGCTTCTTTCGTGAATTCAACAGGACGGCCTGCATATGAGAGGAATGCGGACCGTGACATATCTGCCGTGTCTGAATGTGACTCATGACCTTTGTCTGGTGTTGTAGCGTCGCCCACACACAGGAGGGAGACTCACATTCAGATGTCCACCTGCTTCCCACCACACACACTGCTAGAGCTGACCCCTGAGCCAGAGACAGGCAAGTTTCCATGCATATATGATGACATTAAACAAATGTCACAGTATCGGGTGTCAGGGATAATCAAATGTTGGTTTTAGTGAAACGGCCTCTTTGAATACGTCAGTCATAGACAGTTGACACAAAAGCCATATTTACATACTGAAAGAGTAGAAAAGTACAAAACAGTTTGGTTTGGCTATCAGGCGTTGCTATCAATTAAACCTCGCCTCTTATGTGCTTTCATGTAGATGATGTTGCCAAACTGCCATCTGAGCTGTGAAGCCATCATATCAGCGGGAAACCGGATCTTTGGCCAGATGTCCCTGTGTCTGGACCAGCTGAGAGCAGACAAGGAGGAGATGCCCTTATTAAGATGGAGAGAAGCAAAAAACTCCTCTTTGAGCACAAACAGCTCTAAAGAGTGACACTCGTTTGTACAAACGTATGTGAAACCTCCCGATCGCCAGATTTTCAGTGAGGTCAGGAGTGCGAGGAGCTGCATCCCTGGAAATGTACGTTTCTGTAACTTGTCGGCGCACAAAAGCTGAGAGATATTTTTTTCCCTCCATATCAGATTTGTGCCATCATTTTTCTGCAATCCAATCTAACAGGAGAGCATCACCACATCAGTGCTCGTGATCAAACACCTGATATTTCAGAGATGGTTGTCCAAAAGGAAAAGCTTTTCATGAAAAATAAAATAAAAGTCAATTCAGTTGTTCTCGGGTTTGGCCTGTTTATTTGTTTTATTATTGTTGTATAACTTTTTTGATTTAAGTGTTCAATAAAAATAAACAACAAAAATAAAAAACTTTAAAAATAGTTTTTTTTTTCTTTTTTTTTTTTTTTTTAGAGTTGTAAGATTTGCACATGATTCCACATCTTCCATCCTGGAAAACAATGTCAACATGAATTTACAGCCATCTGCAGGACCAGCCTGTGCCACCAGCAACATGCAGCCATCTCAGGGCTGCTCTGATAATGGGAGTTAATAAGCACAACAACCTAATTACATCTCATAATGGACATGACTAGCATGTCTCAATAACACAGAGGGAGGTCCTCCATGAAAATGGGCTCCGCCGCCAGCGGGGTGGAGACCTGCTGACTGTGACCCTGACACATTCACCCACATCAAATCAAACTGCAGACAGAGACAGGGCCGTTGATATATACATATATAAAAAGGAAGCTTTTAGTATTCTCTTTACAGCTAGTGAGCAGCCAGTGCACATGGTAGTTTCTTTACTAACAATGAAGAAAGACTGAGAGCCGTTAAAACCCAGGCAGAGGTAAAATAGGAAAAACTAAAAAGCCGAACAGATAACTTCCTCAGCTAGACATTTGTTCAGAAAAATTGGAAACATTTGAATGGAATTATAAAGATTTGTAATGAAATGCATTATAAATGGATTATAACAGTATAACTGGGTCAGAAAAGTGCCTGTCGAGTGTCCTGAGATCATATTTGTTGTAAAGTGCACATTAAACAAAGAAACTAAATCAAAGTTTCAAGTTAACGGCTGGTTCTCCATCCACCTGAAACACTGGCAGGACTTTAAGATAGTGTTATAAACCTCAGTTAGGACTTGATATGGAATCAGGAGGTTTTCTTTTCTTTTCTTTTTTACCTCCGCCAAGGAGGTTATGTTTATGTGTTTATCTGTCTATCTGTTTGTCTATGTTCAAGATAACTCAAAAAGTTATGGATGGATTTTGATTTAATTTTCAGGAGTTGTCGGAAATGTGAAAAGGAAGAACTGATTTCATTTTGGGTGTGATCCGGAAGAAATCCTGGATTCTGGATTACTTTCAAATTTCCGATAATGTTGCAGTCAAAGGGGCTGAAAATTTTGTTTCTCAATATCTCTGTTATTTATTGCCCAAAACTCATTAAATTTGACTCAAGGATTGACAATGGGAACCTCTATAAAATTTCAAAGGCTGATCTGGATCTGATCCAGAAGAAGGATTTTATCGCAATCTTTAAATCCGCTATATGGGGGAACTGTTGCGCTTGGCACTCTCCGAGTGCTTTTCTAGTTTTAAAATTTATTATGGTTTGTCCTTACAGGTAAAAAAATAAAACCGCCTTCTTCTTCACACTCAAAAATGTTGAGGTGCTGTGTAAGATGTAAACTATTGTAAGTCTCACAAAACTTTTTTATTTATTCCCAATAGAACATACAGAACACATCAGATGTTGAAACAGACATTTTTCTATTTCATGGAAAATAGTAGCACATTTTAAATTAAGGGCAGCAACACATCTCCAAAAAGTTGAAACAGGGGGATGTTTACTGTTCTGTAGCATCCTCTCTTCTTTTAATAACTGTAAACATCTGGGAAGTGAGGAGACCAGTTGCTGGAGTGTTTAGAGGAATGTTGTCCCATCATTGTTCTGATCCAGGATTCTAGCTGCTCAACAGCCCTGGGCCTTTGTTCCTGGAGCTTTTGTTTTATGACGTGCCAAAGGTTTTCTGTTGGTGAAAGGTCTGGACTGCAGAGAAACGTTCAACACCTGGATTCTTCTGCTGCGAAGCCATGCCGATGGAAAGTATGCGATTTTAGCATACCTTCCATACTGAAATATGCAAGCCCTTCCCTGAAAGAGATGTTGTCTGGGTGGGAACATTTGTGCTCTAAAACGTCTATGTACTCTGCAGCAATGATAGCACCTTTCCAGATGTGTAAGCTGCTCACACCATAAGCACTAATGCAAGCCCAAACCATCAGAGATGCAGGCCTTTGAACTGTCCGATGATAACAAGCTGGATGGTCCCTCTCCTCTTTCGTCATGGCATCATTGGTTTCCAGTTTCAAATTTTGGTTCATCTGACCACAGAACAGTTTTCCATTTCGCCTCAGACCATTTTAGATGAGCTTTGGTCCAGAGAAGACAGCAGCGATTCTGGGTCGTGTTCACGAATGGCGTTTTCTTTGCATGATGGAGCTTTAAAGGTGGAGTAGGTGTTGTTTGAAAAACGGTTCCAGCAATCCAACTCAAGTGAGATTTTGAAAATATACACTCCCTCCCTCCTCCCAAAGGCTCCGCCTCCTCCTCTTCAGCTCACCCCTCGAAACCACGCCTTCACATGATTCACGACTGCATGAACCATAGGGAGGGAGGGAGGAGGGGTGATATTTGATGGACGTATTAGGCAGCCAATCAAAATAGTGATGATCACTTTTTTTGATTGGTCAGAGTTTTTCTCTGATTATACCTTCTAGACTGGACCAAAATGTTTAGTTTTTTTTGCAAACATTTTATTTCAGTGGGTGCAATGGAAATGTGAAAAGGTTTTCAGGCAATATTGTAAAAAGTGTTGCAAAAAAACAACACCCACCCCACCTTTAACTTGCATTTGTGGACACAGCGACCTGTGTTAACAGACGATGATTTCTGGAGGTGTTCCTGAGCCCACGCTGTGATGTCCAGCAGAGAATCATGGCTGGTTTTAATGCAGTGACGTCTGAGGGCCTGACTTGTTGTTCCTTATGTTCTACTGGGGATAAAATATGGGTTTATAGGATTTGGCAATCATTGCATTCTGTTTTTATCTATTTTAAGCATAATTTTTATTTAAAGCATAATTTGCAGGCAATGACTGCCTGATGTCTGGAAGTGCATCAAAGTTTCCTCCTTTTTTATACGTTGCCAGACCTTCACTCCAAGTGTCGTGAATGTTTTCAGTCCTGTGGTCAGCCCTCTGTACTTACTCTCGTGACTTCTCTTTATGATAGACTTGGATAATAATATGCCTACCTCCTGGAGAGTGCTCCACACTTGGCTGGATTTTGTGAAGCGGTTTTTCTCCACCATGGAAAGGATCCTATGATCATCCTCCTCCTCACCAGGGGATCTTATTTTTCAGAATGTAACAATCTCTTATTTCATAATCCTATTGTTCCTTATATATCTGTGGTTTTTTTTTTTGTTTGTTTGTTTTTTTGTTTCCATTGCAGTCTAAGGACTGTTTCACGAGCATTTACAACCCTTCTGACAGCATGTTTGGGTTTACAAGAGCAGTTTGCAAATGGAAATACCAAACTTGGAGTCAACTTATACCTGCTTTAGTCCAATTAGATTCAAGGCCCTGGAAAAACAGGTGGTTTTTCCAAATGTTAGACTAGAACCCACCTTCCAATTAGGATGTAAATACCCTCGAATTAAAATTTAAGCCTGCATTATGCACAAATGTTACTGTAACAGGCAAAAAGCTAAAATACAAAATATTATCTTAGACCCTTACAGTGCAAGACTTAACCCCTTGAACCCGTCAGACTCATACAGGGTCAGGATGGGCCCTGTTATGGATGACACCTCTCAGCACTTAACCAACTGACCAGGGCTGGACTGGGACCAAAAAATGGCCCGGGCATTTTTGGTCCCTGGCGGCCCACCATACACCGGGGACATACTGCGTTCACATCAGCGCAGCACTGGAGCGGTTGTCTGATTAGCTGTCAGTGTCTCTTTCTTGAGTTTGTTTAGTGTGTCGTCGTCGTCGTCCCCCGCCCCCCCCCCCCCCCTCGGAGATTTTTATGAGCCGAGTACCGGTCCGTTACCGTCGCGGTCAATAAAAACTATATACTTTTTTTTTTTTTTTTTTTTTTTTTATGACAGACCTGGGCCGGCCCACAGATGTGCGTCGGCCCACCGGGCATTGCCCGGTACGCCCGATGGCCAGTCCATGCCTGCAACTGACCCAACTGATCAGTTAAATTCAGGTTTGGCTACAATGAAGCCCCAGGTTATCCACAAATGCACAGATCAGAATTAGTCTTAAACCCCAGAAATCTTTTTCAAATATAGAGCAGACCAAAATGAGAAACGTGTGACGTTGCTGCAAAAAGGATCCCCTGTATAGTCTCGTATATAGTATAAAACCCACCTCATATTAGAAAAAACAAAACAATTTTGACTGGCCCAGGCAGGAAGCGGCTATCTGTTTGGAACTGGAAGGGGGTTAGGCATGTGCCAGAGAAAATTAAACGTTCTCAGACTATAGAAAACATAATGGTGATCTCCTGAGAGGGAGACCGTGAGCTGTTTTGCATTTTGTCTTCGGGCGAAACAAAACAGAGGAGAAGACAGTGCATATGGTGCACAAAAGGATCATCAATATTTGCAACTGATAAACGTACACTGCTGGTTGTGTGTGAAGCTTCATATTTTGGACTTTCCGCGGATGCAGGCCTTCATGAGGCACACAAAATACACCAAATAGCTTTTCAAGACAAGCAAATAGCGTGATTTCTTGAGGCTAAAGGTACGCTACATCTGTTGTTGAGGATTTTTCCCAATACGAAATGTTAATGAAAAGCAGACATATGAGTAATTAGTCATCTTGATCAACAATGGATATGATAAATAATTGAAAAGAAAACAACAACCATAAAATGAAAACAAAATAAGCAACATGAAACACTGTACAAACAGTATCTGCTGATCTTAGCATACAGTAGTCCACTCTGGCCACTGCGCCCTCAGGCCATGACTAACACTGTGCCGTTTCATGTCAAGAACAAAAGAGCCAAACTAAATCCTCCTCATATGTTCAGGTTGTGGGAATTCCAAGCCCTTAACCTGGTCATTAAATCTGTCTCATAATGAAACTCCTGCTTCACCTTGGCTCAAGGATAGACACACACACACTAAAAAAAAAAAAAAACGCAAGCAGGACAAGCTTGGAAACCGTTCTTGACTACATGGCAACAATTTCACTTTAGGAAGGAATCATATCAGGACTTTATTCTACTTGTGCAGCACATTCAGTGAGGAGAGACGGGACATCCTGTATCTTGTCACTTATATGTGTTTTTGTCCCCTGCGGCTACTTCTTTATTCAAGATATTTGGTGTTTACGCTCATATTTTTCTCAGCCACTGTGTACATTTATGTGTATGTGTTCATAACGAAAAACTCCTAACAAGCTGATTTACTGGGCACAAGCATCATACAAACCCAAACCTCATGTGAGCTAACCTCCTGTTTTCCTCGGGGCTACTCTTTCTCTGCTTCTCATAACTCTTATAGAAAAATGCACAAGCTGGTGGTGTGAGTGAAATCGCTGCACTGAAGGTGCTACTAGTGAGAGCTTCTCGTTTGATCTCAGCATGGTGCTTGTCTCCAATAAATTAACCATAAATTGAGACTACTTTGTTTGGTTAGGACCATTTGTGCAGGGATCGTTAACTGGCCAAATTCAGGTATTTATGGGAGAGTGTGTGCTCTGTCCACATCACATCTCTTTGTAGAGGCTAAGCCTGCAGTGCAGGGGTCATGTTTAAAACTGCTGTGACTCAGTACCCGGATGATGAACTTTCATGGGAAAAGTATAATAACGTTTTTAATGAACACATTGCAGAGGTGGTGTTTTTTTTTTCCCACTTCAAAAGCCCCTCATATAAATGAAAGGCACTTATTGCAAACAGAACCCCCTACATTACGCTTGTCTCAATACATCAGTCAGTAACGGCCTTGAGTTGAACTGCTACATCATCATTCAGTCCAGATGTAAAAAAATGAGCCTGGTTTTTAATTAAAGGTACACTATGTAATCACACCACCCCAGGACCAAATGGGGGCAGCATATTAAGAAGAGGTTCCTGTGTCGAGTGAAAACGTGCTTGATGGGGGCAGGAGGGTGGTGTTGACTTGGTGCTGATTGGGCACACTGTGGGCAGGAAATGACGTCGGTCCACCTACTGTCGCTTGTTGCGTACAAGTCACCTCTTCACGTTCAGTGCAACCATTATGCACTATACAAGCAGCAAGCAGAAACACAGCAACCATCTTAACTCCTCCAATGTTTATAACTTCATTTAGCTTCTTTTTTCCCCTTCATTTCTTTATCTTTACTGTCTTCTTCTTGTATTATTTATTAGCAGATTACAAACAGAAAGAAGTGCACGAAATGTTATGAATTGCTAGTTTATATGCAACCATCAAAGGACCTGAAAGGACTGATGATGTGGGCTCTGTTGCAATTTCACCCCCCCTGGTTTTACCTTGGAAAGGAAACAAGCCTTAAGTGATTAGTCTGGGCAGCACTCCTCACTTGACTGATATGCTCTTCTCTTGGGCATATCAGTCTGTAGCTTCAGTAACAGTCTGTAAGACTTTTTTGGACTCTAGTGATGCTAATCAGACAGTACGGAGACAGGAAAGTAGGAAGAGCGAGGGATGACATATCACAAAAGATCACAGGTTGGGATTCAAACCTGAGTAGGCTGCAACAGGAAAAAAAGATCAACAAAAAGTGGCCTTTGTACACTCACTGATTAATAAACCTTGCAGTACCGGGTTGGATCCCATTTTGCCTTCAGAACTGCTTTAAGTCTTTGTGGTCTAGATTCAACATGGTGTTGGAGACATTCCTCAGAGATTCTGGTCCATAATGATGTGATAGCATCACGCAGTTGCTGCAGATTTGCTGGCTGCACATCTCCTGTTCCACCACATCAAAGGTGCTTTGTTCGATTGAGATCTGTTGACTGTGGAGGCCATTAGAGTACAGTGACCTCACTGCCATGCTCAAGAAACCAGTTTCAGATGATTTGAGGTTTGTGACATTGTGCATTATCCTGCTGGAAGTAGCCATCAGAAGATGGGTACACTGTGGTCATAAAGGAATGGAAATGTTCAGCATCAATACTCAGATAGACTGTAGTGTTTAACCATGCTCAGTTAGTACTAAATGGACCAAAGTTTATCAAGAAAATATCCCCCACACCATTACACCAGCAGCCTGAATTGTTGATACAAGGCAGGATGGATCCATGCTTTCATGTTGTTGATCCTACCATCTGAATGCTGCAGGTGAAAAAAAAGGATATATATATATATATATATATATATATATATATATATATATATATATATATATATATATATATATATACAGTCATGGAAAAAATTATTAGACCACCATTTTTTCTTCACTTTCTTGTTCATTTTAAGTCCTGGTACCACTAAACGTCATCATGTGACTAAAACAGACAGAAAAGAAAACACTAAATGCATAAAAGCAGTGTTTTTGGCAGTACAACGCCATAGCTATTGATGTAAAAATGTCAAAGTTAACGCGTTAAAGCTTGATTAACGCAAAATAATTTTAACGCAACTAATTTTTTAACGCGCGATTAACGCGAGGCTTAGCCTGGGCGTTGATGTACAATAGTAGAGAGGAGAGTAGGTGTTGCCTCCAGGCTTCATGAGCCTCGGGCCCCTCCGTAGTTTGTCAAAACAGGAAGCCATGCACTGATGTCGACGGCCATGCCGCAGACAGACAGACGTAAACAAACCTCCGTGAGCAGTAGCTGGGATAAAATGGATACAAAAGATACTATTTTGAATGGTAAGTTCAGCTTCAAAACCTTGCCTGATGGCTAACTCCACAAGATAAATGTTGTTTGTGTTTGCTGTCGATGTGAATTTAGTTACCACCAGAGTCCGACCACTCTCAAGTATCACTTGTCGGCCAAACAGAGCGCGGATGCAGAGAGCCCTCCCCCTCCGTTTGAAGCAAACCGCGAAAATATTTTTTTTTGTATGAAGAACATAAGAGAAAATATTGAGTATATATATATATATAATATATAATGGATTTGGCATTGTAGCAATAAATAAACATGAATTCTTTTGCATAAGGCAAGCATTTGTGTACTCTCATATTAGGCAAGGCAACTTTATTTGTAGAGCACAATTCGTACACAAGGCAATTCAAAGTGCTTTACAGATGCATAAAATCACAAGAAGGCAAATAGAATCATTCCATACAAGCATAAAAATAATCAATAATAAATCAAATTAATTAATAAAAAAATTAATTAAATAAATTTAAACTGAAGAGTGCAGATACAATCCTTCCAGTCATCATCTTCACATCTAAACAGAACTGTTTTCAGTCTGGATCTGAACATTGTCAGAGTTCAGGTCTGTCTCACATCTTCTGGAAGACTGGTCCAGATTTTAGGAGCATAAAACTGAAATGCAGCTTCACCTTGTTTAGTCCTGACTCTGGACACCAGCAGGAGACCACTACCTGAGGTTCTCAGAGTCCAGGTTGGTTCATATGGCTCTAACATGTCAGATATGGACTTTGGGGCCATGAAGAGACTTGAACACAAGTAGAGCTGTTTTAAAGTCTATTCTCTGAGTGACAGGAAGCCAGAGACCTCAGGACTGGACTAATATGGTCATATTTCCTGGTTCTAGTCAGGACTCGTATTAATAAGAGTAATACAACTTGAAAAAGATCTGTATAAGGTAGATTTAGAACAGATAAAAATATGTGATTAATTTGTGATTAATCATGATTAACTATTGACAGTCATGCAATTAATCTGATTAATTATTTTGAGAAATTGACAGCCCTAATATATATATATATAATGGTCAAAAATCCCCATAAACACACTCCTTAACCTTGTGTATATTCACTATATTCCTTTATTCCTGTGCAGGGTCATGGGGGTCTGCTGGAGCTTATCCCACCTCTCCTTGGTAAAAGACAGGGGTACACATTGGAGAGGTTTCTAATACAAACTTAATTAATTAGTTCATTTTCAAATATTTTAATATGTGCAATTCTTACGCGTGACAGCTTTAAATAGACGCTGCTCTCTGTGGTAATGTTAAAAGCATCAAGCAAACTTGCACACCTCCAGTCTGAAGCTGCTGCTGTGTGCACTCACCACAGACTCACCACTTCCCTGCTATATTGGATGCAAAAGGATGGTTCCTCTTCAGTAAAGATCAGAATGGAGGTTTCAACGCCACACTCCTGCGCATGTTTCTCTTACGTTAAGGTTTCAGGACAATGAGCCAGCCCAGACACTGACGGATAAACAATAAAAGTTGCCGTTAAGACACCCAACAGCACCTCGCCACAGGTGGTCCAAGTGTCAGCCTGTTCGCCCACATCAGCTAATGCAACATTTCAGCGAAAGCAGAGGAGGTTTCCATGAAGAAGATGCTGTCTGAAGCGTCATTCATGATGGTTAACCATATGTATGATTATGGGTATTTCTTTGATGGAACGTTCACATTTTGTGACGTTGTATGAAGTTAACAGGAAATCGAAGTTTTCATATGATCTTTCTTGCACTATCACCTACACATATGTGGCCAGTCAGGGACAACAAGGTAGTTTCGTAGATATTCTAAAGCTATGACAGTGGCACTGAAAACCCAATCAGATGTGCACCACTTTATATTGATCTGGCGACAGATGAAAGTGTCAGCGTTGTCAATGGCATTGTCTCACCCGCAGCAATGAGTCACATTTTTTCACTGCGTCTGAGCCAAATAAGGAAACAGCTGTTTCAAAGTGGTTGAGCTGCAGCTGAAGCCTCAGCTCTCTGTCTGATCATGTGCTCTGTCGACGGTTTCAAATGCTCTTATCTTTTTCCATTTTGTTTGACACAGTGAAGTGCGCACTTGGAAGCTTAACATTATTATTATTTTGTTGAAAATAACAACATGTTGAAATTATGTAACTGTAACTTTAGTTCAGTTGTTCTTAACCTGGGTTCGATCGAACCCTAGGGGTTCAGTGAGTCAGGTCCCAGGAGTTCGGTGGAGGTCTCAGGAGCAATCCTTTTCAGGGATGCTGGACATAAAAGCCTGATGGAAATTAGGTGATGAGTTAGGCTCTGGGGTGGGATAGGCTCCAGCGACCCTCGTGACCCTAGTGAGGATAAAGTGGGTTCAGAAAATTAATGATAAATACAATAAATTATAAGTAAGATATGCAATTCATGCATTGTTTTGGTTTTATTCTTTGAACACAGTGATGTTAACGCACAGTTCATTTTGTGCACCAGTAAAACATACATATGGATTGAATTTGAAAAAAAAAAAAATCATATTTTATTTTTTAATAAAGGGTTCGGTGAATGTGCCTATGAAACTGGTGGGGTTCAGTATGTCCAACAAGGTTAAGAACCACTGCTTTAGTTTGGACTTGGAGAGTTTTGCTGGTGCTGCTGATAGGTCAATATGGACGATAGCCTATGACATTAAACCTTACGTGTGTTAAAAATTATAAAAGTTGGCATCTTTTCCACTTTTCTATGCAAGCCCAGTAGCACAGTTGTTCATTTATCCATCCATCTATTAGCTACCTGCTTGATCTGAAGTCGGGTCGCTGGGGCAGCAGCTTCAGCAGAGAGGCCCAGACCTCCCTCCCCCCAGCTGCTTCCACCAGCTCCTCTGGGAGAACCCCGAGGCGTTCCCAGGCCAGCTGAGAGATATAATCTCTTCAGCTGGTCCTGGGCCTGCCCCGTGGTCTTCTTTCAGTTAGACATGCCCAAAACACCTCTCCAGGGAGGCATCCGGGGGGCATCCTAACCAGATGCCCGAACCACCTCAACTGGCTCCTCTCGATGTGAAGGAGCAGCGGCTCTACTCTGAGTCTCCCCTGAATGACTGAACTTCTCACCCTATCTCTAAGGGAGAGTCCAGCCACCCTACGCAGAAAACTAATTTCCACCTCTTGTATCTGCAACCTCGTTCTTTGGGTCACTACCCACAGTTCATGACCATAGGTGAGGGTTGGAACAAAGATCAACCGGTAAACAAAGAGCCTTGCCTTTTGGCAGTTGACGGTTATTCATTTGAAATAAAATACACTTCATGCATCACATGAAGTGATACACTGAGTGAACCAAACATCAGCGTTGGATCAGGGAGGCCATAGAGATCCGCGATCGGGGCCCGAGGACCATCAACAGGGACGAGGGAGCTTTCAAGCTCTCAACTACCAGAAACAGCGTCCCGGAGGAGTGAACGGTCAGCAGAGGGCGTGACTCGCCTGTCAAATTTGACAGGTGAGTCACGCCTTCATCCATAAGCTGATAAATGACGCGTCACACAAACACCGGTGACACTCTGATGAAGGCGGAAGTACACGCCGAAACATGTCAGGTAAATAAAAACCTAAAACGTTTTTTGTCTGTGATAAAAGAACAATTTAACTAACTGAGTGAACCACATGAATATTACCTGTGATGAAAAAACAATGCAAGTTACTACAATCTTCTCAATTTTAAAACTGTTATATGTGTTAAAACAAGAAAACACATTTTGTTTTAGGTAAGCACAGCTGGGTTAGCGCCACCATGTGTTGGTGATTTATCTTTCATCAGTCAAAGATGATTTTCAAAACCCTGCTGCCTGAGCTTTTCTGAACATGTCTGCTTGGTGGGACCTGCCGATATTGTGATATAAAATGATTAGAGATCGTATGGAAAGACTAAGACTTTAACAGGACCTTAAGGCGGGTAACGCACTCAGAGGAGGGCTTGGTCAGTGTTATGGATACTTGAGGAAATCGCTTCTGATGAAGTTACATGACTCATTTCCATAAATACCCACTAACACATGGACGTGTATGCTACTGTATATGTGAAACCAGCTTCTAGTCATCTGCTTGTGGGTGACTCGGGCTTATCCATGTACATTTGTCACTGTGTGTGTGTTTATGCATATAATGTGTCTCTGAAACATAAGCCGATGATGCTTACCCAGTTTTGCGCTCTAAAATTGGTCAAGGCTCAGTGACGTGCAATTTCTTGGTAACAAGATTTGCTACACGGAGTAGTTTGCTAAGTTAGGAGACATCTGTCTGCATGCACATGCACGTGGCTGCGATTTATGAAGCTGTTTTTGTCTAATATGAAACTGCCTCAACGATTCTTCGCACAGCTTATATTACACCTTGAAAAAGATGCTAGATGGAGAGAGGCCAAACTCAGTTTGTGTTATTAGATTACCCAGAGTTAAAGGTTCTTAAAGAGGAAGTAGTAAATCTTTTCCTCTGATTTCTTTTTTTTAAATTAAAACATCATTTCTTGTTTTTCTCCCAAAGTAGGCCATTTTTCTGGCACACTACACTACTAGCGTATACTGATTTTCCTAAAATGTTGTATATAGCATGCAGCATGCAAACAAATGCACAATCTGCAGCAAGCAAAAAGTACCCAGAGGGTTTACTACTTCTGGGAACATTTTGCGGGGTGCGACGGATCAGTCTTCCTTGTAAATTGTACCACATTAAGGTTTGTGCCACTACAGTGCCTGCCAGAACAGTCACATGACATGCTTTTCTCCTGTCTGTAGTACAGTTGTTTTTATGGTAGTACACACTGTATGAGCAGTATGTAGTATGCAGTTTCGAAAGCGACCGCAGCGTCTTCTTTGTGGATTCCATCTAGTTTTGCTTCCTGTTCGTGGTTCACACATGGCTTCTGTTAATTGCCACAACGTCGTCACGTTCGTCATTACTTAATGCGATGTTTATACTCAAAGGTTTCAAGGGTTTGCCTTTGTTCAGGTGTTTTGCTTTACCTGTTGGCTGCTTCCTGGCTATATTTTCCTCATATTGTAATATATTTAGAAATTAAAGAAATAGATTACTGAAACAATAACACTCAACTTTTAGAAATATATCTTTATAAAAACTGTATACAATGGTCTAAATACTGAGATCACACACAACTGGCTACATACAGTTAGATCTGGAAGTATATGAAACATTACAGAGCTTGTATAACTTTCTCTTTATGTAGCACCACACTGAATTTGAAATAACACAATTGTCCATCCATCCATCCATCCATCCATCCATCCATCCATCCATCCATTAACTTGCGTTCATCCTAGTTCGGGTTGTGGGGGCAGCATCTTGAACATGAGGTCCAGACCTCCCTGTCCACGGCCACCTCCTCCAGCTCTTACCTCTGTCTCGTTGGATATGCCCGAAACACCTCCCCAGGGAGGCGTCCCAACCAGATTCCCCAAGCCACCTCAGCTGGCTCCTCTCGATGTGGAGGAGCAGTGACTCAACTCTTGGTCTTCCCCGGATGCCTAACCTTAACCCTATCTCTAAGTGAGAGTCCAGCCACCTTACATGGAAAACAAATTTCCACTGCTTGTATCCATGATCTCATTCTTTCCGTCACTACCCACTGTTAGTGACCGTAGGTGAGAAGTATTTGGAAAATTGACTAAAATAAATTATATAAGTTGATATAAAGTGTTTAGCTGGCATTTGGAAGCTGATTGACTGGAGCTACTTTGAAATCCAAGATCAACAGAAGTCAAGAATACTCCAGAAAAAGTATGTGTATCATTGTCAAATTCTACAATCAAGAGACACCTTCATGAGCGTAAATACAGAAGGTGGAAAGCACTGGTAGCGTTCAAGAACTCTGACACCAAGTTAGACTTGTCCAAAAACATCTAAAGAAAGAAAATTCCCTCGTGTTCTGGTATCAGATTCTTTTGGACAAATGAAACCAAGATAAAACGTGAATCAGAATGATGGGAAGAGGAAAGTATGGAGAGGGAAACGAACAGCTTTTGACCCAAAGATACCACATCATGTATCAAACACAGTGGAGACAGTGTTAAGACTTGGGCATGCGTGGCTGCCAATGGAAGGGGCCCCCACTGATGTTTAGTGATGGTGTGACTGCTGACAGAAGTACTTAGATGAATACTGAGGGGCATGGGGCGATGCTCACATTTGGCCAAATTCAAAAAACTGGTAGAATGGAGCTTCCCACTGCAGAAGGATAATGACCTTAACATACTGTGAAAGCAACTCAAGACTTTTTGACGTCTTGGAGGTACTTTGCTTGAAATTATCCTAATTCCCAAACAGTAAATGCCATGTTCTGCGTAAATCTTCTTAAATCAAAGCTGAAAGGCTACTCTTTGACCACAGCTTCATCACTTTTTTTCAAATCCACTATGGTGGTGTCTAAAGGCAAATTTGGTAAAAACTCTGCCACTGTCCAAATACTTCTGGACCTGACTGTACATGTTGATGTAAGCAATATTGCACAACATAAGTTACGCGGCATGTACAATATGTGGAGGGTCTGTCATTTGTGCAGAGCTGATAAATATAGGCGTTCAGGGAACACATCCAAACAGGCAGCTGCGCTGTCATGACACTGACTGGAATTGAATATGACTGGAAGCCTGTTGGAGTGACATATAATGGAGGAAGCAAGACATATATGCATCATTTACTGGGATTTGTGTGGGCAGATTTAGACTATTAAAGGTCATAAATATTTGTCCAACCAACTCAGATTTCAGTCTTGAGTGCAGGATCAGTGGGGGTCAGCGTGAAGCACTGGGGCCGTGTTGGAGGGTATGGGGGAACGATGGTCACAGTATGTCCTGTCCTGGCCCCTCTCCTCCGATGAGGGCCTGCTTGCTGACAGTGGAATGACATCACCAGGGGGGCCCTTTGTCCCCCTTTTTGGGAGCGTTGAAATTTTGCACACAAAGGCTGCGTGGCACTCCTATCTCCACATCTGAGTGGATGCAGCACTTTTGAAAATCCCTAACAAGATTAAACCATGGCGCAATCAGCTGTCAGTCCACACACACTAGCTGCTTCTCAGAACTCACATAGGATGTAAGCCTCGCTGTTCAAACTGAACACGCAAACGCACATCCAAAGCTTCAGAGGGTTGGATGGAAAAACGCTGTTACAAAGCCACAGAGCAGGACAGTTGAGCAGTGAAATTAGGAAAATAGTTCCCAGATTGGCCTTCACTGTGTTTAAATTTGAGGCTGAGTCAGAGCCTGAATGGGAAAATCTACAGATATTTCCACATGTTAGTCACACATTTTAAAAACTTTCTTCATCATTCAATCTATTATCCAACTTCTATTTAAGTCTAATTAAGTTGATCTAATTTGTCTGATCAAATCCAGATTTTAACAGGCGATATTTAGATGTGGCTTAAATGAACTGAACAATAAATTACTTAAAAATAGAATTTGGTGTCAAAACCTAACTTCTAATTTAAACTTAATTCTCCAATTTGACAAGGTGATGATGATCTAAATGTGACTCAACAGAAAAAAGTTGCACTAATATATCAAGATGGTAAATTTACTCAGCATACAAGCAGGATTTGGGAGGAAATTAAAGCCATGTTTTGCTGACATGAAAGCATATTCATCATGCACCCCTATGTTTGCTGCATCAAGGATGTGAAATGCCATAACCGTGCAGATGCAGTGAGAATAAGCTGTTGCATAAACACTAACTGACAGGCAGTCCTCATGATGTATCTGTTGGAGTCTTCAGTACTCTTGTAACAATGAAAAGTGATTTGCAGGCTGTTTCAAGCGTCACACCTGAAATCTCATCCATGGAAATAGGCTGTAAGCCAAAGGTGGCCTTTTGTCTTTTAAGGAGAAAAAAATGTGACTGGGTGTCCTTTGAAGAGAGCCAAAAATGTTTTCAGATTTGGTGTCTGTCTGCGTGTGCATCCCGCTTTCCTTCACCCATTCATCTGCGGCGTGTTGTGTTTGTATTGGCTGCAGGTTCTCATGGCCCGCAGGACCTGTAGGTGCACATCCATCCTGCACCAGTACACCCTTGAGAGCTGCTGACTACACATAAAGTGGGATCCTTCATCCTCTTTAAGTCCTAAAGAAATACCTTTCCTGTGCTGGTACGGTTAACCCTTGTGCGCATCTGCAAAGAAATGAATTTGCTGTTGTTGTACGGCTGTTGTCCAGATGTGACCCTACGTTATCTCAGCTTTTTTTTTTTTTTTTTTAGAAAGCAACGTAACTCAGAAAACAAAGACAAGCCGATGTAACAGCACGTGTCAAGAGTTCACATGTTTGAGTTTCTTTTGTGTATGTCCTCTCAGCCTCCCCCCGGAGTTTTCATTTTGCAGGGAGCGAAACAACTCCCTGCAAATCCCCGATACAGCTCATCTTACCTCATCATGTGAATCCTGTCCAGAGTATGTGTGGCGCAACGCACAACAGTAGACATACACATTAAAATACAGGACAACGTCAAATTCAGAGGCTCTACAGGCCGACGGCACACTGTAAAAAGCAAAACAACAGTAAATTCAACACATTCACACCTTTATGTCCAATTTTTTGATTCAGCAAAGACGATGCCTGCACTCTTATGGCCCGAGCTCGCGAGGGATGTTTTTAATTGGAATCATCTTTCCAAAATGCACTTTAAACAGGCACGTTCAACAATCGGCGCTGATTACCTCAATTGCTATTCAATGCTCATTTGTTTCTGGATGACTGGTTTTGTGTTTGTGCGCTCTGACCGTAAACATCCAACATCTGATCTGATGCGCATATACCATCGTATGTATTCAATAGACTGAAACCTCTGGAAAAGCAACCAATGCGAGCAAATTTCCTTTCAGAATCAAGAAGATTTAATATCAAAGAAAATCTAACAAGCTTGTTTGTGCACTTCATCGGAGGTTGTGCATGTTTTTATAACATGGACAGCTCTATGTTGCAAGCATACAGTCTCATGTAAATATTGAGTTAGATGCATTCCCATCTCAATTGATTAATCAGTTAATCAACTTAAAATTAGTTTTAGTCTGTCCTTTTGTTTTGGACCTGAGACACTGAGGGCACACGGGCTGACATGAAGACCTTAATGAGGTGGCCAAAGCAACGCTAACACAAATAGGTCAAGTTTCCTAGATGAAGACAAAAGGCTGCCTTTATTAGTGAAGGCATTTTCAATTGTCAACAAAACTGGCATCAATGGACTTGGTTTAACTTCTATACAGAGCACTGAAGTCATATGATGCTGATGGTGTTTTGAACGAGTGATTTGAATCATTGCTAAATTTACAATGACGCTATTTTCATGACAGAAATCTGTCTAAGATAACTTACTCCACCCGCTTCAGAGCCACTTTCAGTTTAATCTCTGCAGTCTGAAGGTTAACATCAAAAACAGATGCAGATCTAATCTGAGTCTTTGCATAATTTAAAACAAAATGAATAACAAATAAGGAATCATTTCTGGGTAGGAATTTACTTCTCAAAAATATGCTTTTTGACCAACCGGTATGACTGAAAACAGCATCTCTTCAATGATTAAACATGGTAAAAAAAATGGTTACAGATGGAAGATTGCTAATTTGCTGGCAAATTCAATTGCCTTGTTTATCCTGACACTGATGTTTCATTAACTACATCATGTAGCAACAAAAACAACACCATGCTTGTGGATATGTCAAAACACTCCAAACAAGTATTTGGTAAATCTAAGGCTTAGCAAAGTATGGCTGACCTCTTCACTCCGCTGACCCCGACACAGCCTTAGATAGATTCAGCCATGTGGGTCAGACTGGTGTCAAGCCCCTTGGTTCAAAGGTGAGTATAAGACCAGTCGTGTCCTGGAAATTAGAGCAAACTAATTGTCCATTAGTCCACTTTAATTACCGCTCAAACCAAAGAAAGTCTAGTTCACCCATATCAGGGCCATGACACCAGTCACTGGTGGGGCATGGGGGAGGGGGGCGGGGTAGCAGTGGTGGTGATGGTGGTGGTGGTGGAGGTGGGGGGGGTTGCTATGGATGGAAAATTAGATTATGCATGCTGCAGTGCACTGGACACAAAAGCAAATTCCCAATTTAAGTTACAAAGACCCTTAGTCAAGAAACATGTGCTGTAGTAGGCTTTGGTCTTTCAAAAAAATAATTTTCCTGTGTCGTCTAAAAGATCTTAATAATTTACTAAAGAAATGTTAACACCAAATATTTGTGTATTATTCAAAATATTATGACATAAACTTAATATTTCATGTCGATCAATGTAGCTTTGATATATATATATTAAAAAAACCCAACACATTTATCATTCATGCCTATCCCAAAGGTGAAACCTGACCCTTGTTAACTTGCTCATTACCCGAGCTAAATCCCCACGCTGATGCGGGAATTGTGATTAGCATAGTCACATTTGCATATTACCGCGCTTACATCTAGTTAATAGTCCAGCTGACTCCCCACTGCAGCCTGTTAAGCTCCGTCAGCAGCCTCGATCTCCATCTGCAAACAGCAGAAGCTCCTGTGTTGAAAGGTTTAGTGCTGTTGCTTTGATCAGACAAATCCTCTTGTCAGTGGATGGACGGCACCTTTCTCTGTTTCTCCTTCTTTGTGAGCTAATGTTGGAAGACCAAGAGATTTGGAAGCTGCTCTTTTTAACCCTGGGTTTAAATCTGGAAATGCTCCGAGAATCACAGCATCTCGTTTCTGTGCAAAAAAAACCAGCAATGTGCAAATCGCTTAACCTTTAGGATGTCAGTGCGTTTCACTTTGTAGTGCACCAGGAGTTGATGACTGCAGAGGTGGCTTTGACATGCATGGAGCAGTTGATTGCAGACCCCGATCTACGCATATACCCAGTTGTGCTCTAACTCTGTAGTGCTGGTTGCATATTTGATCTCACAAAGTTTGCCGCCCATGATTCGAGCCACATGTGACCGTGGAGGGCTGCTATAGAATATCATCTTGGAAGCAGTTCCTCAAATTGTGGAATGCCTATTTTTGGCCGGACTGGTGCATTTTTCTGCGTGGAAAAAAGTCAAAGCCTTCTGACAGCACTTTTGAGCAGTCACAGCCATCTGTGAGGTGTAGCTTTTAAGGCCTCTTACTGTAAAACAGCTGGCCGGGTTCCTTAAATCAAGCTATTTGTGGCCACATAATTACAGTCTAGACTTGCTTCTGTTTTTTAGCAAGAACCTGGAGTTACATATGAGCCTACAGTTCACATAAACAGACCCTGAAACATAGAGTCTTGTGCCTAAAGTCGGTTTAGGGAAAGACCCAATAGCTATAAAAGGAAATGCCCTTTAAGAAATCAGTCAGTGCTGTGATTAATTCTGGTTAGGGTCAAGAACAACCAGAAGAATGGAGTAATTCACTTTTAAATAGGAAATATCATGCCCTTTTTTTTTAAACTAGTTGACATAATTTCTCGAGGTCTAAATTAAATACCTATGACATGGCCAAAATACCACAATGATACAGTGCAAACCACAATTTTTGTAACCACATCTTGTCCAGCTTTCTTCATACCAGCTGGTTTTGTGGGGATGAGGTTAGCATCCAAACTCTTTGAGGGGTATGGCTCTTTTAAAATTGGCTCTTTGGGTTTGCTCCACCTACATCAGAGATACAGAAAAATGCAGCAAGATGTGACATTGGGTGGAATTAAAATTAAAGATGCAGAAACTGGATAACTCTACTCTGATGTTGATCTGTGATGTCACGGTGGGGGGCCTTGGGGGAGTTCATTGGGTGGGGCATGTTTTCTCAGGGATGAACAGGGGAAACCAGAGTACTGCCAAAATGTTATCCACTAGGTGGCAGCACTGGTCAAAACCGGTTGTTACTGCTGCATTTGGGCGTTTGACAGATTTGTAAACTTTGGGTTTTGAAAGCGACAGCGAACTCCACTAATTTAACGTGCTGTTAAGGACAAAATGGGAAAGAATCCCGACAAGCTGAACCTCACAAGAAATTCCAGGCTATGTTCCCTTAAATTTGGCAAGGAACAGTACAACACTTGACAGTGACACGAAGTGGTGATCCTGTCTACTGTAGAGAAAGACACATGTCTGCAAAGACCTGGAAGAAGGTGAGTTCTGCCTACTTACATGTCATATTCACCAGTAGTCAGGTAGCCTCTATTGGAGGGAAGGGAAGGGAGGAGGATCATCTAGAAATCCCTTACCCTACCTTTAAGGTTGACATCATTGTTTTATGTGAAGTAAAATTAAGTGATAATGAAGTACCACTCGTGGTCATAAACATAGCTAATGCTATGTCCACGCCATGCATGGCATAGTGTTAGCCCTAGCTTTATTTCTGCATTAGCTGTGGTTTTGTCTGACTAGACAAAAATGACATGTGGCATTCCCCAGGGTTCCATCCTGGGGTCTCTTCTGTTTAACAACTACATGCTCCCACTAGCCCAGGTTATAAAGAACAACAATATTAGTTACGATAGCTACGCTGATGAAACACAGATATATTTTAAAATGTCACCAGGAGACGGATAGGCCTGGGCCAAAAAATAAATTTTTATATTAATCGCAATTTTTTTTCTGGGAATTTTTAAAAAGCGATTCTTGTACAAGAATTGATTTTTATTTATTTAATGGTGGGGAAAAGAGTTAGGGTGGCTCTGTGGAAATACTCCGCTCGCTGGGCTTCGCGGAGTGCAGCGAGCTGCGTACTTTCACAGAGCCTGAACTCTTTCTCCCACCGCCCCACTTCAAATCAAACGTATGGACTTTATTTGGTTTTTATAAAAAGCATGGAGCAGGAGAGCTCGATATGAGGAAAAAGATATGTAAGCTTTGTCGCAGTCAAATCTTTTACTGTGGTAACATCACGAACATGACAGCGCACATCCTTCGCCACCACCCAGAGAGGTCGGTGCTCTCTGACATGCTGGGTCCGCGTTTACTCGAGAGTTAAAGATACTGGCGGTGGCAGCTAATGTCAGGACTCGGGGCAGTTAAATGATTATTCATTAACGTGGCGTGTTTGTCATGAAACAATCGTGTTGCCGTAGCGTGTTATTACCGGTTTGCTCAGGCAGCTGTTAAGGACAACGGATCGCCAACATGACAACGCTGGATGAGAGAACAAATTTACCACACGTCCTGACCGGTGCAGGCAATTAGTGTTAGCAGTTGCTACCAATAGCATCTGTATCCACAAAGAAAATAACGACGTGGATTTATTGTTGTTTACATCACGTAGCCTATGGAGCAACTGCAACCGGGCAGAAGAAGACAACTTTAGGTAAGAAAATAAAGTTTTATTCAACGCTAGACAACTTTTAAAATTAGCAACTATAGGCTGTATTGTCTTGGTTCTGTTCGGGTAACTCGGTTCAGGATCGTGGTCGGAAGACTCGGGTCGGGTCGGTTACGGGTCCAAATATTGGAGGTCCATTCAGATTCGGACTCCCGAACTTATGATAATAGCTCGGGTCGGGTCGGTTTCAGGTCGAATTTTCACAGGTCCATTCGGGTTCGGGTCCATGAAAGTGGACCCATGAAGACCTCTAAACTACAGCAATTGCGCATTTTTTAAATATTAAAACTTATTTTATAATTAAAATAATAACATAATAATAATACCGTACCGTACCGTCTTCTTCCGCTTATCCGAGGTCGGGTCGCGGGGGCATCAGCCGGAGTAAGGAAGCCCAGACCCCCCTCTCCCCGGCCACTTCTTCCAGCTCCTCTGGGGGGATCCCAAGGCGTTCCCAGGCCAGCCGAGAGACATAGTCCCTCCAGCGTGTCCTGGGTCTTCCCCGGGGTCTCCTCCCAGTGGGCCGTGCCCGGAACACCTCACCAGGGAGGCGCCCAGGAGGCATCCTAACCAGATGCCCGAGCCACCTCATCTGGCTCCTCTCGATGCGGAGGAGCAGCGGTTCTACTCTGAGCCCCTCCCGGATGACCGAGCTTCTCACCCTATCTCTAAGGGAGAGCCCGGCCACCCTGCGAAGGAAGCTCATTTCAGCCGCTTGTATCCGCGATCTTGTTCTTTCGGTCACTACCCAAAGCTCATGACCATAGGTGAGGGTGGGAACGTAGATCGACCGGTAAATCGAGAGCTTCGCCTTCCGACTCAGCTCCTTCTTCACCACAACAGACCGGCGCAGCACCCGCATCACTGCAGATGCCGCACCGATCCGTCTGTCGATCTCCCGCTCCATCCTTCCCTCACTCGTGAACAAGATCCCGAGATACTTAAACTCCTCCACTTGGGGAAGGACCTCATCCCCAACCCGGAGAGGGCACTCCACCCTTTTCCGGCTGAGGACCATGGTCTCGGATTTGGAGGTGCTGATTCTCATCCCAGCCGCTTCACAACCGGCTGCGAATCGTTCCAGCGAGAGCTGTAGATCACGGCTCGATGAAGCCAACAGAACCACATCATCTGCAAATAGCAGAGACCCAATCCTGAGGCCACCGAACCGGATCCCCTCGACACCTCGACTGCGCCTAGAAATTCTGTCCATAAAAGTAATGAACAGAATCGGTGACAAAGGGCAGCCTTGGCGGAGTCCAACCCTCACTGGAAACGAATCCGACTTACTGCCGGCAATGCGGACCAAACTCTGGCACCGGTCGTACAGGGACCGGACAGCCCGTATAAGGGAGTCCGGCACCCCATACTCCCGAAGCACCCCCCACAGGAATCCCCGGGGAACACGGTCGAACGCCTTCTCCAAGTCCACAAAACACATGTAGACTGGTTGGGCGAACTCCCATGCCCCCTCCAAGACCCTGAAGAGGGTGTAGAGCTGGTCCACCGTTCCACGGCCGGGACGAAAACCACACTGCTCCTCCTCAATCCGAGATTCGACTATCCGACGGACCCTCCTCTCCAGGACCCCTGAATAGACCTTCCCAGGGAGGCTGAGGAGTGTGATCCCCCTAATATGATATTGATATTATAATATTGTATATAATAATTAATAATTATATACAATAATATATAATAATTATAATAATATTGAATATTATTATTATTATTTGTTATAATGTGATTTTTATATTTCAATAATTGAAATATAAAAATCGCAATACTTGGTAAAATCAAAATGCAATACTTGTTTAATCAGAATCGCAATATAAATCGAATCGGGACCCAAAAATCGTAGGAGAATCGAATTGGCACAAAAGCGTATCGGCCCAGCCCTAGAGACCGAGGCCCTGTACAGGTTCTCGGTAAATGCATTGAGGAGATCTAATGACTGGATGTGCCTTAACTTCCTACAGCTGAACTAAAACAAAACTGAGGTGATTGTTTTAGGAGCCAAAAAGAGACGACTAAGCTTGTATCTATAGATCTACAAACAACCAATCAGGCCAGAAATCTGGGTGTAGTGATGGACTCAGATCTAAACTTTAAAAAACACATTAAGGCAATCACTAAATCAGTCTACTATCATCACTATCACCTGAAGGACATCTTAAGGATAAAAGATCTGATGTCTCAGCAAAATCTGGGAAAACTAGTCCACGCGTTCATTTTCAGTTGGCTTGATTATTGTAACTGCGTTTTTACTGGTTTATCAAAAAAATCAGTTAGACAGCTGCAGCTCATTCAGAACTCTGCTGCCCGAGTTCTTACTAAGACCAGAGGAGTGGACCACATCAGTCCAGTTCCTGACACTGGCTGCCTGTCTGTCAAAGAATAGACTTTAAAGTTCTGTTGCTGGTCTATAAAGCTCTGAATGGTTTGGGACCAGAATACATCGGTGACCTCCTGACCCAGTATGAACCCACCAGACCCCTCAGGTCATCTGGATCCGGTTTATTATCAGTCCCCAGAGTCAGAACCAGACATGGAGAAGCTGCGTTCAGTTTCTATGCTCCACATGTCTGGAACAAACTCCCAGAAAGCTTCAGATCAGCTGAAACACTCAGTTTATTTAAATCCAGGTTGAAGACTCACCTTTAAATAAGATTTTATTCAGGAGCTCAAATCTGCACAGCCCTTTTTAAAACTCTTTTTACTGTTTTCTTTGTTTGTATGCCTTTTATTCTTTTACTTTTTAATGCTTTCTTTTTCTGCGACGCTTTTAATGTTTTATGTAAAGCACTTTGAATTGATTTGTACATGATATGTGCTCTACAAATAAACTTGCCTTGCCTTATGTTTCAGCTACGTTTTTAAGCTTTCCTCTATGACCTTTTTGAAACTGACTTAAGGCAGAGTGTGGCATCTTTCAGGTTGAAATTGCAAGAGGACTAGGATTTGATTTCCAAGAGGGACTATTATTTGTTCCATTTTTATCCAGTCTCTATTTTAGCTTTAGTTTTCAATCACAGGTTGGTTAGGTTTAGGTAAAAAGTCTACTAGTTAAGTTTAGGCAGCCTTGAATTCACAAGACAAATTGAAATGACATCTGTTGTCCTGTCAATATCTCAAGCTTTTTTTTTCCCTAAAGGTGTGGCATGTCAATCTTGTAGCCCAGAGAGCTGAGAGAAGGAAATTCGTTCTGTGGCGCTGACACATAGTTTTAGCATTTTTACATGTCTTCACCACATCATTTGGTGTTATGAAGTTGTGGTTGCTTCACATATTTGTGAGGCAGGTTGTCAACAGAGCTGAGTTTGCCTTCTCCCTTAGGGTCCTTCAGGTGTGTTGTAATGAGTTGTAGCCAGCCCATGTAGACATAATATTTTGTCCCAGCAAGACCCAAATTCAAGAAACCGGAAGGAAAAATATCACAACTCTGCTCAGCTGACCAGCTGGGGTCTATTTGTTGAGCACCTCAACAAGATTTTCATCTTGTTCTATTTCATCTTACATGGTCCATTATTGTTTTTGATCATCCAACTTTAAGCCCAAGGGCCACATCCACTAAAACTTGGCCCATCCAAAGATGACAACCATTGCAAACCGGTATAGAGGAACAGTCAAATTTATGCTGAAACTCAGCATAAACTGAAGGTGATCAGCAGACTGTGGATAAGTGACCAGCATCCCGTGGGACCACTTACTCATTCTAGCAAAACTTATATATGTGTTCTTGTGCAGTTTGAACCTAGTTGAGAGAAGAATTACTGCGAGAGGTTAACAGCTTTGCAAGATAGGGTCTGTGTTCATCTGACATTGAAACATTAATTTGGTTTTAGTGCCAAGTGTCCTGATCCAGCTACCTGCATGGTTTTAGAGCATTAGGACCTCATGTGCAAGAAAAAGATAGTTCATTGATCAGGTTAAAGGCTTATAGAAAATAAGGCATTAGTAGAATAGGAACAAAATGTGGGAGTAAATGAAGAATGGAAAAAACAGAAAAACCTAAGCAACAGTATACAGAAAAAAACCCTGACCAAAAAGAGGCTTTTTTGAATAAAAAAAAAAAAACTCCTCAGGAGCTAAGAATAACCATAAACCAAGGCCCTTTAACAGAAACCAGGAAAACAATGAAAAGAAATGTTTTCAGAAACTAGGATTTACTGTGACAGAAATATTCAGCGTTCCCAGGCTGATTAAGTGAAGCCTGGGAGTGTGGGGAGAAGAAAATGTCCAGAGAAAACAGCGATTATTTTTGACATTAAAGCTGCAGGATCAGGTCCAGGTAGGGGACTGAGGGCGAGATGTGAATTGTTTCTTGAAGAAACTAATTTTACATTTGAATGTTAGGAAATTCAGGCACATACAGCTCCTACTTATCTAAGTCGTACAAACATTTTATATCATGTTATAAATTTTTAAGCTTTCTCTATTGAACCTCATTAATACATATGGGTACCTTTAATGGCTGCAAACACATGTGCAAAATAATAAATGTGTCCCTATAAGGGGGATTGGACGTAGACTCCCGAGAGAACAATAAGCACTCTTAATGCCAAGGATAACTGAGCAGCATATGCTGGCCATATAATCTTAATGTAGACACCTAAGTATATCTGCTTCAATGGGGATTGGTTTATGAAGGGACAACTATATGTTTCAGATAATGAGAGCAGCATGTTTCCTTGTTTTGTCCTTCACAGTTCATGTAGTTTCCTTTTATAATAGTGTTTACAGAGAGCAATGAATGAATTATTTACATCACAGATCCTTTTTAGTCTTCAGAAAAGTTAGACGTTGTACTGCCACCAATCAGAGGTGATCCATTATCTGCCATACTTTGAAGTCATGAACTATATGACCGCATCCTCTCTTACACTCTTTGTAAAAGAGAAAGTCCATCAATCAACGTTTCCCCTCGAGGGAGCTGTGAAAGGATTGACATTACGCAAACAGTAATTTGACTCGTCCTGCCTTGAAAGGGGCCCATGTGTTGTCATGTTGTCTCCTGTGCTGAGGTTCACAACGGGGGTCGACTGGGATTCCTGCATCAATCTGGAATTGTCTCCACGTTCAGGGAAGAGAGGCCTAATGGGAAAAAATGTACCACCTCATCACCACCTCCCAGGGCTGCCATAATGGAGCATCCATGGTCATTAATGGACTGTACCTCCCACCTCAAGAGTCCCTTTTCAGTCTCTGTCATCATTCACGGCCATCACTTCCTCAGAATTTAATGGTTTTGGAGGTTCCTTTTATCCCATTGTCTCTACGCCTCTGTGTCTCTTCCCCATTTAAGAGCCCAAACTAGGGGACGGGCCCGTTAGTTGGGTGTTGGGGCTGACCTCTGAACCTCTTTACTGGAGACTCCTTAAGCTTTGTTTTGGTCCTCTGTCCCCCTTGCCAAGGCAAATCAGACCCCAGGCGGGTCACGGAGAGAGGAAGCCACTGGGGGTCTTATTGTCTTCCCATTCACATCATAGATAAGTGGTGCGGAGTGGACATCAGACGCTCCCTATAGCCACACACACACTGAGGGGACAATTTCCACACAAAGTGACAGCTCCTATTGCGAGAGGAATGCATGTGAATCAAGAAGGTTCAAAGAAGCATGCCAACAAACCAACGACATGGGAGTATTTGATTGCCAACTGCTATTTCTCCCTCTTTTATCATCTCATGGCATTTATGAAATAAAAAGAAAGATTAATGTCAAACAATTCATTGTCATGTAAAATTCTTTATGTAGCATATTTAATGCATAAGGAGGACTTCTGTAAGAGGCTGTACATTTGCATTTTCCACTTGCATTACTGAAAAAAATGCTTCAGGAAATCATTCATTGATCCAGCAGGACTGACCACTGCAGGCTTATTCTGCTTTTTGTGCTTTAGGGGGCAGGAGAGATCAGCTGGACCGCACAGACAGAGCAGTGGAGTCGCTGCAAACCAAACCTGTGGCTGGGGATGAGATTAGGAGGCGGCTCAGAGGGGCACGTGGCCATTCTCCAGTACCTATTCCCGCCATGGCCGGGGTTCAGGAGATTAATTGAGACTAAAGAGGAAGCCTGGCGTTGGCAAGTTGATGGTACTCTGCATTTTGTAGTCATATTTCTGTTGAATATGTGCATTTGAATGCATGCAAATCAGAGTACAAGGATTAATTTAGAGGACAAAACTCATATCTCCCTCATTTACAAGCATAATCATTCAATTACCCTCATGGCCAGTTTGCAAGCTTTGCACATTCCAAGAGCAACATAAAATGTGCTGTTTTTTTGCCAATGTGCGCACTCTCATTTATGCACTTTTCAGACTGTCACAACGAGATGCTTTCCTCCCTGATATATATTTTTTTATCTTTCATTTTCTCCTCTATTCTTCTGTGGTAATGCGATGAGATTAGAGTACCAAAGTCTCCTGTAGATCCATTGACCACTCATTTCATCGGCTCATCACAGGACATATTGCTGTTTTGTTAGCCCAGTGAAAAGCAGCTTAAGGGGTTCATCCTTGCTAAAAACCTGCTGAGAGTTAGAGCTGAACCTGAATAGTGGTCTTTAATAGACTTTCCAGTGTCTGGAAGAGGTATCTCAAATCAAAGTGTACAGCAATCATATCTATAGACCAGGAAACTGGAAAACCAATGTTTGAACACCAGGTAGGTGGAAACGGGCCTTTTCCAGGCAGGTTTATGTGTATCTGTTAAACAAGATGGAGGCAGGTGATAAAGCAGCAGCTGAGGGGTTTAAAGGCTTAAATTAAAGTAGACCTACATTTCATTTTCCTCTTACAATAATGTAAAGAGACATTATCAGCTAAAACTGAAATTCCTGGCAGGACGACTAAAAGTCAGTCTTATATAGAGTGGCTATGTGTAAACTCCCTGAAATGAAGAGATTTTCTATATTAATTTGACATAGAAAGTGATCTGATTAAAATGTGCTTACATATGCATCATACAAGTAATTATCATTTCTTGTGTCTTTGCTGAACACACCCATTAAATATTCACATTGCTGCTGAAAAAGAGAGAACCTTTGGAGATAATAACGGGTCAAACCTCTTTCACACTTTCAGTAGCTCTGGATCAGAAGTAACTCCACAACGTCTCATTGGGCTTAAGGACTGGGCTCTGACTGGACCACTCTAAAAGGTGGATTTTCTCTCTGAAGCCTTTAAGTGGTGGATTTACTTTGATCCTTAGGGTCATTGTAATGCTGCATCAACTGCTGCAACTTTTATTCAGCTTCATCTGGCGGACAGCCATTCAGACATCACCCTGTATTATATTTAGGTAATTCATATTACCCTCAGTGATGACAAGTGGTCCATGTCATTAGGCAGTGAAGCAGGCCCAAGCCATGATACTCCCTCCACCACCATTGCACCACTGGGATGACATTTTGATTGTTGTATACTGGGAATTTTTTGCACCGTACATTGTGCTGAGTATTCTTCCTGAACACTTCAATCCTCATGAGCCAACAAAATATTTCCCCAGTAGCACTGCAGATTACCAGGGTACTATTTGCTCCTTGGAAACCTTAAGGTGCAAAGCAGTGATATTTATTGATAGAAGTGTAGCAGCTTCCTCCGTGGCGTTCTGCCATGGACACTTCAGTGACCTTATGTATAGTGCAGTATATACATGAACAAAGATATTTGCCAGTTCCAGTTCCATTTTTCTTTTTACCTCATTGATGGATTCTGTATTGTGCTATTGAGGGTGTCCAGTTCTAGGAAGAGGAGCCACAGCACTAAAAAACGTCAGTTGCAGTTTGTCCAAATGTGGACTGATGGATGCATAAACACTTTGAGATTTCTTTGTATCCTTTTCACTTACTTTTTCCACCAGTACTAGGAATGCTTAATTGGTCTGTTCGTTCCATCCATCCATGCATCCAACCATGCACCATCCATTAACTTTCTCTTATCTGTAATTGGGTCGGGGGGGCTGCGGCTTAAGCAACTGCACTGATATATACATAAAAATATTTTCACACTGACAATTCCTATCGGCTGCCTGGAAGTCCCAGATAGTTGGTGCGCTCCCAGTAAACACGCTCTAGTCGTCTATGGTTTAACTGGTGAGCAAGCCGTTTAAGACAATCTCTGCCATTTCCTCAGGGGTTCAACTGAGGCCAAACCACACTTTTTATACAAGAGTTAATTTGAGAGATAGAGCCGTTTGTGCACGTCCACGTATGACCAGGTGGACGCACATTGATGTCCATTTGGACACGCTCTTTTACAAGTCGACCATCGGCGCCGTAGCACATTATATCTTCCTATTATTGTAAAATAGATGAAGCTAAAATCACATTTTATGGTATATTGCCACTGTAAATGTTGAAATACTGGTTTCTTGGAAGCATCAAATTACAAACTAAATGTGAGAAAGTAAAAAAAAAAAAAAAAAAAACATAGAAAGTGGACGTCCTTTCAAATGCGGACACCTTTCAAACACAATATCTGTGTAGCAAAGGTCCCTTCACACCTGCCTGCTGCAAATCTTTGGTTTTGTGACAGTTTCACATCATGCAAAATGCAAGAGTGAAATAATTTTATTTCAACTTTACATGACCTGTCTTTTTGCTGGTCATATAAACCACTGTATTATGTTCTGTTATCTTGCAGGTGTTCGCTTTTATCTCTCCGGGCCTGCCAAAGCCTTTGTGGGAGGACATCCTGCTACAGATAGAGGGCAGTTATTTACATGTTTGTTGTCACTGTTGTGTGTTTCAGACAAGGTGTGACTGGTGAAAATGTATGTGCACCTTACCAAAAAAAAAAAAAAGACACTTTAGAAAAATCTTAGATTTTGGCCATGGATATAATCGAGGAATCTTGATCAATTGGTATATTTTCTATGAAAAAAAATTCCAACAATACGCTACAATGTAATTGAGGGGCTCTGGTTGTCAGACAGCAGCGAACAAACAGATAATACTTTGAGCAGCAGGGCTACGCTCTGATATATTTTCCTTCTCAGGTCTTAAAGAGGATCAATTGAACAGCGAGGGGCCTCATGTCGCCCCCACTCCTCTCTGCCTTTTTGCCACGTTGACGTCATGGAACGTGTGATGTCATGGCCAGAGCAGGCGCACACACACGCGCGGCACATGTTCTCACCTGGTTTCCACAGCAACCAAACCACAGCAGTTTCCTTCTCCCTACATGCGAAGATATTTTCAGCGAAGGGGCCTCACGCGCACCTAGAAAACACAGGAAAATGAAAACGAGCAGAATGCAGGTTACATGCCCCGTCTGGGCTGTGATGGACAGCAGCAGCTTCTTTTTTTTAATCTCACATCAGCAGATCCTGCCTCTGCCTGTGTGACTCACTGTATCTGAAGCTAAATGTTTTTAAAGCTCACGGTTCAGTACCTGACACTAACAGGCTTTCTTTGCTGCAGTCTGTGGCACGCTTTTGTTGCGTGGAGTAAAATAAAACACAACACCAAAAACACACTTCTCTTTTTACACAGCAAAGTGGGACATATGCTGTAGAAATTTCAGAATCACACAACTGAGACACACTCACTTTAAGACTCATGTTTATCTACATGGATCTATGTTCTCACACTAAATAAAACAGTATTGTCCTATAATGACCTTTTACTGCACTTGTAGACAAAACTTCATGAATTTGAAAGCAGTGTGGCTTCTTTTGACCGAGTTTGGTTGAAGTGTTGTATTACTGCAGTTATACTTTCAGAGATGAGTGTTCAAAAATTCATCCTGGATATTTTTAAGTGAAAATTAAGTTGGTGAAAGTGATACGCTGCACCTACAGAACACTATAGCTGTAGAACGCGACTTCAAGAATACATGAGACATTATTGACATGCGGCAGAACATTTAAAACATTTAAACGTCTAAGAATAAAGGCACATCCCTGTCACAGTCTTGAGCTCCAGCAAATCGTATCACCGCAAAACATAACTCACATAGATTATAAAGAAATACTGAAGCTAGAAAGAATCAGGCTTCCTGTTTCTCTAATCGCATTTTACGCGGTAGTTTCATGCTTGATGTAAGACAGCACTTGTGTCAATGCTCTTCTGCAGTATAACTCTTACAGTTTAAGTAAATAGGACTTCAAACTCCTCTTAAATCTATATTAAATAAAAATTAATCATTAAAAAAATAGAGTTATACCAGAGCAGCCTCTGTGAATCATGTCCTATGAGCCTCTTGCGGTGTGTGCTGGTGTGTTTATCTGCAGAAACAAAGCTCTTTGGCAGCATTTCTCTTGTGCCTTTTTATTTTATGTTTTTTGGGCTGCAGCGTTTGGGCAGGGGGTGAGTAGACACCAGCCAAAGACAGCCTACGTTGCTATCACGTAGCATATGTGATAGGTCAGCAGATCATATGCACTTACCAGTTACTTTATTAGGTGCACCTTGATTTAATTCTTCATGGCACAGATTCAGCAATTTGAAACATTCCTTAGACATTATGGTTCATATTGACATGATGACATCATGCAGCTGCTCCAGATTTGTTGGCTGCACATCCTTGATGTGAATCTCGTGCTCTTGTGTTGAGATCTAGTGACTGTGTAGAGTACAGTGAACTCATTGTCATGGTCAAGAAACCAGTTTGAGATGATCTGAGCTTTGTGAGATGGTGCATTATCCTGCTGGAAGTAGCCATCAGAAGATGGGAGATGGACATGGTCAGCAACAATACTCAGCAAGGCATTTTCATCCACACAATTGCTGCTTATTATATATTTCATATATTATCACTTTTTTAGGCCCATTTTCTGCCTGTCTGGTCAAAGTACACAACCATGCTACATTCAAACTTACTTCAACCGCCTTTTTATCAACAGTCTGATGCTCCATTTGAACTTCATGAACTTATATATATATGCTGTCGTCTTTGTGGTTTATTTTTCTGTTTTATTTGTCTGTACTTTATACTGTACGATGACGTTTTTCCAAAGAGGTCAAGGAAAAGTGCTTTGAAAAAGACAATAGGAGGCTTTCTTTTGATTGTGTCAGTTTATCACTTACTCAAGTCGCTCGTTATTATCAAGGTTGGGTTTTATGGAGGATGCAGATTCATACATGTCGGCAGCAGCAGGGAGATAAAGAATAAAGAAAACTTTGTTGGCTTACTAAACGAAAGTAAAACCAAAGGCCTCACAGGGCAGGAAGTTCAGAGTGTGACATCGGTCCAAAACGAAGGGCCAATCAGAGCAGAGAACAGAAGAGCTAAAGATTAACAATGAAAAAGATCTGCTCCAAGAACAAGGACAAGTGTGCAGAATATATATAATGATCTATATTTAGCTTAACACAGACGTGGACCAAAAACCAGACACCAGGTGTGAAACAACCCTCAAACAACAAAATTAAACAAAAATGTATGAAGTAGAGTTTAAATTAAACACAAAACATTTAACAGAAAAATGACACTTTTACATGTTTTTTTTTAGACTTGTCTAAGGTGTTGCAACAATACATCTTTAATTTAAACATCACTCGAAACTTGAGAGAGAAAAAGAGAGAGAGAGATGTATGATTTTGTTATATTTCTATGCATCGTAGTCTCGCAGTGTAACTCTTTAATTCAGGACTTCATCCTACTACATCATCAGCCTTTACTGATCTGACTCCTCACAGCCTGTCTAATGTTAAGATGAGATACAGACACAGTTCATGCTAAAACCAAAGCTTTTGACAGTGTACCAAGTAACATAATGTTATGGTGTTTGGCTGTGAGGACAGGATTGGCATTCAACCAATCAGAAAACACTTAAGACAAGATCATCTTGTTAAAGGAAGTGACGTTACTAGTGATTTTATTGTTCTAAAGTACATACAAAATGTTTGGAGCTTTGATACATGTGAAGCTAATGTAGAAGTACCATAGAAGAGACATACAGTGATACCTCTACTTACGAAATGTCTCCACATATGCAATTTTCAGGTTACGAAACGTCTCAACGGGAAAATATTGCCTCGAAAGAAATTTCAGGATACGAAAGGGAAAAATACAGTACGCGCTGCTACTCGCAGCTCACAGAGTTTACCAAACGTAAACATACAGCTAGCATCTTCCTGGCATCCCTTTGACATTTTAGGAAAATTCCATGAAGTTTCGGAATTTGTTGAAAAGAATCAACCAGAAAAAGTGTCCACTAGTCGGGCTATCGCTCATTATGATAATGTTTGCCTTGCACATTTTAAAAGGATTGTTAAAAGCTAACAAAAGCAAACGTCCTTGGATCGGTTCTTTACAAAACGTCAGGCAAAAACCACTGCTGAGAGAGAAAAGGTGACGACGACAGCAGTTAAAAGGGAAAAAGAACATAATTTTTGTTCTTTACTTTATTCTTTCTTTTTTACATTATGTTACATGTTTTGATGCATTGTTATGATTTATAAAAGAAATGTATGTCTGAATTTTGGGGGGCTTGGAACGGATTAGAGCATTTACATGGAAAACACGTCCCTTTTTACGAAAATTTTCAGGTTATAAAACTACTTCCAGAACCAATTCATTTCATAAGTAAAGATACCACTGTACATGCCTAGAAGTGGCCATCTGATGTTCACTTTAACTACTTTTATGCTTTCAAGTCTGAGGCAGAACATGATGATGATTCAGTATGTTCCTGCAGAACATGTGCTAGTTGGATCTTTGTGCCTCTTTGTCTGCAGAAATGTAAAAGGCTACAGGAGCTACAACTGTAAAAATCAAATAAAGGCGACAGTCAACTGACTTTGGCCAACTTTTTTGTGAACATTGTTTACACAAAGAAATACTGTACTTTACTAAACCACTTCTTTGGCTGAGTCCAACAAACAGCTGGTGATGGCAGCTAATCAAGAACCTTTTCTTTCGCTGGCTGTTGATGCACGGCTTGACTTCTAATAATACAGTCGCACATTATCCAGGCGCAGTCTGCGTGCATGCACGCGGGCTCACACACACTCACTACACTCAGACCGCTTGGCGCAACACCGGCCTTATGGGTAACTGGCATAGCTCGTTATCTCCATGGCAACGGGAATGTTGGCCCTGGGAAGTGCCAAGAGAGCAGCTGGTAGGTAGTGGCAGATTAGTCTCTGAACAGATTTACAGCCAGTCAAGTACTGCATGCCCTTTGAACAGGGGAAGAAATCATAAAGAAGCCATTAGAGTGAAAGAAAACAAAGAAGGGATTGTAGTACAACTGAGTGAGTCGCTTAAATGAAAGGAGTAGTCCTGGTTGCTGGAGGTGTTGAGTGCAAGTGAAGGACTTGTGGTTTGAAGCAAATAATCAAAGAGGAGCTGAGGTTTTCTGAGCAAATAACACAGATAAGGTATTTACTTTCCTGCTTTGATTTAACGCAGTGAGGTCTGATTAAATTATAATTTCAAACTAATTCATAACACTCAATTTGGATAACACTCCGTTTATCAGGGGCTTGTATTAGTTTTCCACAGCTTTGCTATCAACAAATTTGGCATTTATTATCTAGCCTTTGGACAAATTCAAAGAAAAACAAATCTGTTATCATGTGTTCACCTTATCAACATCCTGTCTGAAGAATTCTCTGAAGACCCTCTGCATTTTTTTAATTGTAATTTCATTTAAATAGCAGGTGTTAATAGATGCCTTGACCCTCAAAACAATGGAAAAAACAACTAAATGCATTAAAATAGTCAGAAAACAGCAAAACAGAAAGAAAATAGCAGAAAATACATTTCTGAAATCACATTTGAGTAAGGACATTATAGAAAAGATGAATAACAATTTTTTTTATGAGCGTCATGAACTTTATTCTTCCTCTTTTTGTTCTGTTTCGTTGATCTCTTTTCTAAAGTCTCTCTGAATTCTGAAATGTTGAGATTTTTCGGTGTGCTTTCTGACAGAAATGAGACATCTAACACCCTTTGGGGGCTCTGCAGATCTGTGCCTTTCTGTGCCGAGGCTTCCTCCAGTTATTCCAGGCAAAAGCAGACGGGATCACTGCTCACGCAGCCATCAATGTTAATCTTTTTCTCGCCGAAATGACAGGAACACAGCCTGGAATCTCTTGTGAGGTTCAGCACGCTGACATTCTTCCATGTTTTCGTCCTTATCCTCATGCTGAATCAGTGCTTTCCGAATCCCTGGCAGTTTTGAATGTTGACTTTTAAAACCGGAAGTTAACGTTAGCTCCAAAAGCCCCCAAATGCACTGGTAACGACCCATTTGCCGACAACGAGAGGAGACCATTTCCGTGATGCCATGTGGCTCAAAGCTACCTTTTAAAGCAGCACAAAAGTTTTTTTTTTTGTCAAAATTAGGGCTGGGCAAGTTAACGTGTTATTATTGTGTTAACTCATTAATTTATTAACTCCGACATTTATTTTATCGCGTGTTAACGCATGTTGCTCACATGCTTTTGTTTTGAAAAGTTTGTTGCTGGCTGCTGTGGCAACCGGAAGAGAATTGGCGGAGAAAACATGCAGAAAAGCTAAAACAGACATGGAAAACGGTAAAAATCCGTGAACTTTACAGTTTGGGTAGCAACTCAGGTAGCAATGTTAACAATTCTGTCTGTAAAAAAAATTCTGGACTGCAACAAAACTTTCCCTTCATTCCTCCACATTACATCAGATCTGCTCCATGTGTTCACTGTCCTGCTGTTCTCTAGCTGGTTACCTCAGTGCGGCTCCATCTAGTGGCACAGATGTGTAATGACAACAGAAAGTCCAGTCCTCGATTATAAAACAAATTCAGCTCTGTGGCCCGTTTTTAAATTTTGTATTTAGTCTCCAAGTCTGAAATTGAAAAAAAAAAAAAGGCAGTTTTTTTCATTTTTTTGTGTTAGATTTAAAAACGAAAAACTTAATAAAATGTCACTTTTTAATTTTTTTAAATTTTTGATTGACAATTGAAAATGTAAAAAATTAATGCTACACGGATTGGTAAAGTTACTGAACTTTAACATGGACATTTTCATTTTAAAGTTCTCCCACATGGAGGATTTGACAGAAACAAGGTTATTTATAACAACTGCCAAGTCGAACTCCCCGTTAAAAGTTTCTGCTGTTTCCTCATAAATTGCATGTTTTAATGTTCTGATTGTGCTGAGACACAATCATTTTGTTGGATTTTGTTTGTAGACATTTTTTTAATTTTTCATAAAAACGGGATGACATTAATGCCCTGGCAGTGTCCCTAAGCTTTATTTTATTTGACATTTTTTAAGATGAGATTTACACTAAAAATATGTTACCTACAAGTGGTGATGTTAAAAGTGTTATGTTATGGCACTTTAGTGCATATAGCAGCAGAACATTTAAATAAAAGTGCATTTTACACTACTTTTGAATTCATTATTTGATTTTTCGTATACAATGCGATTAATCGCGATTAAAAATGTTTAATCGTTGCCCAGCCCTAGTTAAAAAATATAAGTTTCAGGTTAATTAAAGGAGAATATTGGACTACTTTTATCAACAGTTGTGTAACTTCTGCTCTCCTCAGTCCCTCCCATCCTGGTCGTCTCTTGCGACAGCTTCATATCGCTTTGTGGTCCAATGTGACACATCAGCAACAATGAAACAGCTCACTGGACTGCAGAGGACGTTCATAGCAGAGGTGAGTAAGTGACTTAAGATAGATGTGATGGAAAAGAATATGTGAGAGTAATAAACAAGTGTGAATGTTGGACCGAGCTGTGAAAGTGACTTCACCTCCGAGCCTGTAGGGGGAACGACTGACTTAGAATTTACAAAGGTTCCTTTGTGCTGCTTTACTAATTCCATCACATTCTCAGTATATTTAGATTCACACAGATGTTTAAATTTACAATAAAATACCCACAGTGACAGTCAGGGTTCTGGCGAGAAGCCAAGTCTGGTTGGAAATTAGGATTAGTGGTATTAAATGATGCCAATTTAAGAGGTAATGGGTATAAAAGGGATTTGCAGGAAATGAAGTCAAGAGGTCAATCGCTATGAGTTAGATTTTAAATCTCAGCTGGAATATTTAAGCTTTATCTGGGCCATTTGGGTCTTCACAGAAACAAATGAGTCTTGTTCATTTCATGCTGAGGCTTTGGTGAGTTTAGACTGGCTACCCTGAAAATTAGATTTAAAATGTCACCTCCATCAGTGATTCACATCATAATAGATTAAATATCATTCATAGGGTAACTGAAAACACGTTTCTGTCCACATCTTTGTCCGAGCGATAGAAAAGAGTAGAAAGAAGAAAGAGAACTCACACTGACAAGAATCATAGTCTCTATGCAGCATAATTGGTGTGCAAATGTGAATCTGTTGAGGGAAGTACCTGTTTCAGACTGAGCTCAGTTCACCCAAAAACACTTTAAATGAACATTTTGTGATGATTGCAGCTTGTGCAGCTGTTTTCAGCAATCCCAAGTGTGAGACTTGTTGTAGTTGTTTTGCTTATTAACACATAAGTCAAAATGCAAACTATGCACACCCTCCTGATTTCATGTGCTTTTAAATATGCAGTTTATATTTAGTTTTATATTTGCCGTTTTTACTCTTTCTCCCATTAAGTGATTTAAAATCCTGAACTTGTCATCCATTAGAGCATTTTATGAGTGTTTTGACTTTTATTGCGAACTTTTGAGTGCTGCTCTTGTGAGTGCTGATGAGTGCACAGGTTTTAAAATGATGATGCAGCCAACAATAACACAAGTAGCGGCAGAAGGCTTGTCGATCTAAATTGTCCGTATAATCCAAGACACAATCTCAAATGAGAAAATGGATGGGTTAATGGGGCATGGATGTACAAGTTGAGGGCCGCTCATGACGTTTTAGCTTGTTTTAACTCGGTTGAGTTGCTGTGTGTGAAGTGACACAGATTTGCTGCGCTGAGGCTCCAAAATGCATCTCTACCAGAGGAGATGGTCCTTCTGGGATGCATCTAAACCATGGTGTGAGGCTTCTAGAGGGTCCAGGCTCACTGACCGCAGTTCATAGCGGCTGGTGCAGCTGCTCTGTTGCATTTCCTCACCTGGTGGGACCCAGGGGTCAGCAGGGCACCGTTTCACTCACTCACATGAAACACCATCAAAATCTGTCCGTCTTCAGTACCTGATAGTCACGTGGGCATGTGATTACTTTGAGAAACCTTTGTGAACTCAGAAGCATCTGGGACAGACCATCACACAGTGTAACTGTGAAATGTAGTTGGAGAAAACTGCCTGCCAGATCCTTTTTAAAATTATTATTATTATTATTTGAAGAAAAAGATGCTATGTGCAACAGAACAAAAACCACCCACACTGTTATCAAATGTTGATAGTATGGGGTTGTATCAATGCCTCTGAAAATCTAGTGGCAACATTAATGCAGAAAGGTGTTTGAGATTTTATAGTATATGCTTTTTATTCAGACTTTTCCATTATGCTCCATCTTCCTTTGATTTTGAGGTTGTAAGATTAATGGACGACTAATGTTGCAGATCATAACATCCTCGCACTGAATGATTTCCATTTACTTGGATACGATGTCAAGAAAGTTAAGTTCAGACAGTATGTCGATGAGCCCTCTTGGATCGTAGGCTACGGCTGATCCAGAGATGTGGATGGATGTGGAATTATGTAATCAGTGTGCGGTGAGAGTAAACATGCAACATGTGAAAATAAATCCGTTCTGTTGTAGCGTTTACTAAAAAAGAAGTTGTGGTTAGGGAGACGAGGCCAACTTTGGATTCTTGTTTCTGTTTGGCAGGTTCCAATAATTAATATGTCATTTCAAGCTGCATGTTAATTGACTCGTAAGTAGACAGGAGTCGTAGGATATCTGATGCTGTAGGAAATTTATCAGGTAGTCTTTGGTCTCAAGATCAGTGTGGTGGCCGCCGTCAAACGGCCTTATATTGTAGGATGTGGGGCAGCTGATTTGTATCAAAGGTCAAAGCCATCCCTGTGATTATTTTCCCGCGTTAATATTTCATCTGCAACGACCCAAAATCATGCAACGTGTAGGAGCGCCTGCATGAACAAATCAAAGCCTGTTCAGGGGCTGAAAGTTTACATCAGTCATGAATATTACGAACAATAGTGTCCTTTTTTTTACTTTTTACAAATATGTAGATGCGCCAAATGATTATTAAATACATTTGATTAGACTGAGTTGGTGTAATCATTAATCATTTCACACCTTGAACACAACCTCTTCTCTTCCACTCTTATAAAGCCACCCATTACCATCACTGATGATGACAATGATTGAGTCTGACTTGCTGCAATTTTCCCAACGCTTCCTGAGTCAGGAATATTCGGCCCTGCTAACAAGCCTCCTCCTCTGCAGAGCTCATCATGTTAACACCTCGGCGAACAGTACAGCGCAGATGAAGAGAACAACCTACAATAAATGCAACGATTAGCACAGCTGTGTACGTCCGTATTTAGGTGGCAAAGGTCATTTACGCAACTTTTCTGATGCCGATGACAGTCAGAGCTGTTGATGTATTCAGTGATTGGTTGGTCTTGCCTCCAAGCTACTCGTTTGACATTAGAACATCTCAAATGCATTTGACATCGCAACATTATCTTTGTGTGACAACATGACAACGTGACCTTGTGTCAGCTCACCACAAATAATCACCTTTTTGCTGGGAAGCAACATGCACTCAAGGAAAATGGATAAGGATTAAGCAGGATTTGAGTCCCCAAATGAACAATAAGGAACAAGTCTAGGCATGTCTAAGAGAGCACCCCTCTGCCGACCCATCGGTGGGTGAGCATTAATGCAGCATGAATTGACAGACTGCTGAGAGACTGCAGTGTTTTCTACAGACCAGCAGCTGTTCACGCAGCTGTCCAAGGATGCAGCTTGTGAAAGATGCAACAGAACTGCTCAAAACACTCCACAAAATCAGAACAGGTGAAAAAAATAAAAAAGGTTGCCACAAAGAGCTCGACGTACTTATCTCTTATTAATCTGAAAGTGCGTTAGCTGGATGCCAAGTACATGGCTATTTCTTATTAGACATAGAAGATTCCAGGGAGAGATCATCAGACAGGCCAGATGTGGGGCTCTGGGGACTGTTCACACTTTTCCCTTTGAAAGTCAAAGGAGATTTAAAATAAAAAAAAAAAAAAACATCTAACCTGAAAAATGATCAGAGACACAGAATGAACAAAATCAACTGCAAAAAATGGCTGGAACATATAATAATCAGCACAAAGAAATACAGTTATGAGACACAGATGAGCAAAAGGACAGAAATGAGAACATAAACACAGAAGAGAACCACAATGAGACAGAAATGAATTCTCTGACTCTAAACAGCAAGCGGAGCAAAGGAAAAGACCAAAGAGCCATTTTCAGACAGGAGGTTCCACAAACTCTTATTTAAAAAAAAAAAAAAAACTAACTCAGAATCAACAAACCCTGAGAGAAGAAACTCTGCTTTCAAAACAGGGGTTTAGAGTTGATTCTGTCAACTCTGAGTGTGTTGACTCTGAGCTGCCGTGACTATGCACAGGCATCATCAGAGGAGCTTTGTTACCCTGATTCGCCATGGCAACGGCAAGTAAATGGAGGAGATTCTCTCGGTCTTCTTTGTTTAATCAGAGCTTTTATTGCAATCACGCAGCTCCACGGCTGCAGCGGTGAAGCTGATGTAGGGGAATATTGCAGAGCGAGTGAACGCATGATTTACATATTCAGTGGCAGGTAAAATCCAGCTAGCACAAAAAAAAAAAAAAAAAAAAAAAAAAAAAAAGCAGATCAGGATGAAGCATAACAGGTAAGAGGGAAACAGGAGGCCTAACAACTCTTAGGTCACTCTGGACTCTCGTGACGATCTCATCCTCAGTATACACTCCTGATTTAAATGCAACATGCCTTCAAAATGTGTGTTATATGATCGACTGTTTGATAGAACCGAACCATTTCACCTTAACGAATCAGAGGAGACAGAGAGAAGACGTACACCTGCTCTCTACCAGGTTTAGTTCACAGAACCAGTTACCACAGAGTGTGTAACTTACTGACTTAACGGAGCCCTCTTGGTCAGGGGTTTAGTGAATTCAGGTTCAACATAGTCAGAGTTTGAACATAACCCACTTTCTGAAGCAGACCCAAAGAAACAAAAAAACAGAGATACGCAAATTGACCCCCAAGAAAAAAAGAAATGAGTAAAACTGTAAGAGACAGAAATAACCAGGAAGATACAAAACAACTTTAAAATGACCATGAGAAGACACAAAACAACCGGAAAGAGATACGGAACAACTGTGAGGAGACACAAAACAACTGAAAACACTAAACCTGCAGAGACAAAACACAAAAAGGAAATCAGCAGATGCAAAATAAGTGATAAAACAGACCAAACAGTAACAGACACATAACTTAAAAACAGATACACAATTGCTGCAAAGAGGAGGGGAAAAAAGACAAAAAAAAACAACTGCAAAGAGATGCAAAATCTCTCTTAGAATACACGTGATAAATGAGAGACACAAAAAAACCTAAAACACACAAATGCAAGATAACTAAAGGTCACACAGAATATCAAAAGAGATTAACTCAAAACAACCAAGAGGACAAAGCATCTGCCAGAAGCAGCAGATCATTTTTGTCTCCTTGAACCTCATGGGTGTTTTGCTCCTGGTTGAGGGGATGGGGGGGGGGGGGGGGGGGGGGGGGGCATTGCCTTCCCCTTTTTCATGGTGGTGCCCAGGGGTCCATTGACCCCTAATCAATCCATGGCAGGATAGACAATGAGAACATTCATCCCGTCAGCCTCAGCCTTAATACTCCACTGTACAGCGCTCATCATGTATCAATCAAAGCTATCAAATAAGACGTTTATAACATAGAAACACGCTGGGAGAGCGTCGCCTAAACCCTTAACTTATGTAATTCTGTAGCTTGTTCGTTGGCACGGTGCCCAAAAACAGAATAAAAGAGCTCACAGAGAGGTTGACTCTTGATAAAATTACTTGCTAATTCTGTACAATAAATTGTCCTGAACCTCAGAGCACGAACCATGGCCCTTTGATTCTGAACGCGCATTTCAGCCGGCGGTAAATTGACTGCTTCTGTTCAGTTGTTATTTCCAAACTGAGCATGAGCATGGCTAGCACGCTGTCAAAAAAAAAAAAAATCTGATTAAATAGAACAGACTGCTGCTTATCATCACAACTCAAATTGGACACTTTAGTGAAGAAAACACAGATTGTTGCTTTCAGAAGTTTTTTGATGAGTTAAAGCAGAGGAGGTAATCAAACACACATTGCTGAAAATTGGAAAAGTCAATCTGGATATATTTTTGGTTCGTTTTCTTTACCTCCCTGCCCAGTCACCTGGACTGAAAAGACAGGCTTTTCATACACTGTGGTCCTCTATTCATTTGAAACAGTGGAGAAGAGTGAAGAACTGCAGGCAGCAGCAGTTTGTGCAGCGGTGGTCAATGAACAAACAATAGGCTGCATTCTCCCTTTCTCCTCTTTCCCTTCCTCTACGTCTTTTTATAGATGCCTTTCTTTCTTTCACCGTCTCCCTGCCTTCTCCTCTGACATTGGTTCAAACCGAGACGTATCATTAGGGAGTCAAGAGCATCTCTGTTGTGCCTGTGAGGTTTCCCCTCTCGGTTATATAATGATCTTCCCGTAGGCCTCTTCTGGAGTTGGCGGTGCTCCCTGCCTGCTAACGCGGCCCAGCTCTTGGCACAACTCCATCCAAACAGAGCCCACTTTGTCCTTAACTCTGTTTTTGGCACCAGCTGTTCGTGCACAACTCCAGCAGCTGACTTCTTTGTTTTACTTACAGGCGGCTTTTTTTCGTCTTACATCATTCACCCCCCCCTTTCTCAGTTTGAACTGTTTTTCAGCCCTCACTGTTCCCTTGCTTTCTGTTTTTCACTTTTACTTTTGTCCTTTTTTTTTCCAGCTCTCACTTCAAGCCTTTTCTCCTCCCGCTGTCTGCAGAAGAGACTGTTAGTCCTGTGATGTATGAGGGCAGCTGACGCCCACCTGCTTCCCAGCAGTCTCTCTGGAGGGTGTTCCTAAGCTCCTCCGTTGGCTATTGGCTATTCACTCAGCTCTGTGGATGAATCACTACCAACTGTCACACCTGCCGCCGCTCCTGGTAAACACTGGCCACAATCATTACTGTAAACCATGTAAAAACATGACTAATTAAGTTACTGCATAATTACATTCGTTATCACTGCCAACAATGTGTCATGAGTGGTTGCTGTTTTACAACTTCATGACAGGGGCTCTAAAGCTGGATTAAGTCATATTTCATAGAAGAAGGACAGTAGGCTCATTAGCAGTGATTTGCAGCCTCGCTAAGAGCTTTTATCTCGGTTAATTTGAAAAAGTAAAATTCATAACGGTAGGAAATTGGCTTAATAACCGACAGCAATTTAGACAGTTCTCCAGTAATTGCTCCCTGTCATTTCCAGAAAAACTGAATGTACCTCAGTCTTGTATAGGTGACCCTCCTCTTATTGAGAATAAAAGTCTGATGTCTGGTCTGAATAATGTCTCTGGTCTACCAACTTCAGCGTTCGCTGCTTCTGTCACTGGTAATTCGACACACATTTCTCTGATCAAGAATAAACCATCACAAACCACAATCCACTTGTCGCACCTGCAGTCCCCACCCACCAACTTATGTGTTTTGTTTAACATTGTGATAGCTGCTGCTACCCATGAGGAGTGTAGTACCATCTAAAATGCATTGCAGACCAAATGAATTGTGTCCTGTAGAAGTAAAACTTATAAACACACAAACTGTCCATCTCTTATGTACCTTTGTTTCTCTGTTTCTCAGTTTAATGCTGAATGGCAACAATTACCAGATGAGCATCTTACTTGCATTGAACAGGCTCTGTCTGCAGTGGAAAAGTAGGGAAACGTTAACAAAAATATTACGAAAATACGAAAAATATTGTAATTTTCTTTCAGGAAAAATAGAGGCCACAGCCTTTTTTTTTAAAAAACGGTAGCTGTTTATGTTCCAACCCTAAAGTCATTGATCGCTGGTCTTGATTGTTGGTCTTAGGGCTCGGTGATGGAGTTCAGTGAAGCAGGAGATGCTCAGAGTAAAAGTCAAAGGGTCATCCAGCCATGGAGCCTAATGGTCATCAAAGACCAGTAGGGAGTGGTTCAGTATGAGGGGTACCTCATTCAATTCAATTCATCCATTATCTATGCCCGCTTAATCCTATTCAGAGTCACGGGGATCTGCTGGAGTCAATCCCAGCTCTCTTCGGGTGAAAGGCAGGGGTCCACCCTGGACAGGTCACCAGTCCATCGCAGGGCCACATGTAGACAAACACATGATTGCAGATAGGATTGCACTCTCCACAACAGACTTATAGAAGATATACAACATCCTCCTGCAAACACTGAGGGACCTAAGCTTCCTTAAGAAGTAAAGTCTGCTCTGACCCTTCTTATAAACAGCATCAGTGTTGCGTCTCCACTCCAGCCTGTTGTCCAGGTGAACACTGAGGTATTTATACTCCTCCACCACCTCCACTTCTTCTCCCATGATGGAAATGCTGTTTGACTTGTTCCCGGTCCTCCAAAAATCCACAATCATCTCTTTTGTTTAGTCGAGATTTGAGATGCGATGATTGTTTCCACACCATTCTTCAAAGAAGTCCACCGGTTCTTTGTACTCAGTCTCTGGTCCATCAGTGATGCACCTCACAACTGCAGAGTCATCCGAGTATTTCTGCAGATGACAGGACTCTGACTGGTACTGGAAATCTGAGGTTCCGGTACCGGGCTGCAGAAAAAAAATTAAATCACTTCCATTATTACCTTTTGATTTATTATCCGAGTCTAAATAATGTTTTATTTTGAAAAATGACTGGATTCTCTCCATCACACCCGGTCTATGACTTACTCTTGACACATGACAAGACTTCCAGACCCGTGTCTGGGTCACGTGGCAAAATGAGTGAAAAACAAACGTCTTCAGAAAGTGTCTTTTGCAAAGAATGTTACAGATGTTCTGTTGTTGGTGTGCGATGTTACGAGGACGCTACTATAAAGTTGCACGTGAATACACAGCAGATTTATATTTGTTATACAGAAAACATGACAGCTTTCATGCCGGTCGTATCGTTTTATTTTGTTGTATTTATCTGCGGCACATTTTACAGACCGGTCAGTTGATCTTAAACCGGTCCATGGCGCAAAAAAGGTTGGGGACCACTGGTCTAGAGAAATCGAAGAACATGATCCTGACAGTAGTGCCAGCTTGGTCCAGATGACTGTGGGTTCGTTGAACCAGGTTTATGATGGCGTCTTCAACTCCAACCCAACGACCACAAGCAAACTGCAGTGGGTCCCTGCAAGGTGCTTGGTTGCTTATTCAAGTGGACCAATGAACGGTTACAGGGCTACAGTCACTGTGACAAGATGGATGAGGTCATTTTGGTACTGGAACAAGGCAGGATGTCTTCCACGGCACCAGAACCTTCTCCTGACTCTGGCTGATGTTGAAGAGGTGCTGTGGAGTCCCGAGTGGCTGGTCTGCACAGGATTTCAGGTCTCTGTGGCTGACAACATCTGGACCAGCAGCCTTGTTCCTATTCAGTCTCTCCGGCTGCCTCTTCACCTGACTGCTAGAGACAGATAGACGGGAGGGGGAGGTGGTGAGGGGCCCAGCATTTCCTGATGTGGTTGGAGACAATGATGGAGCAGCGAGATCAATGACTAGAAGATGAGAGAGCTGAGATGTGACACGGAAGTGGTACGTGAAGCGAGGGTGGGAGGTCTGTTTGGCTGGGGGCAGCAGAGGAGGATGATGAGCTTGTTTTGAAACTGAACCTGTTGAAGACCGAGTTCGGTTCACTTGGCTCTGTCCAGACTTCCATCCATCTGATCCTCCTTCTGCTTGAAGCCTGTGATCTTTTTCATCCCTCACCACACATCTGGTACGTTGTTCTGCTGGAGCTTGTTCTCCAGCTTTCTCCTGGACTCCTCCTTGTTGGGTCTAATCTTGACTTTCAGTTGTTTTTGTACTGACCTCAGTAATTTGCTGTCTCCCTCCCTGAAGGCGCTTTTATTCTTTTTGAGGAGCTCTTTCAGTTCACTGGTGATCCAGGGTTTATTGTTGGGGAAGCACCTCACTGTCCTGGTGGCGATGTGTTGTCCACACAGAAGACAAGCTACTGCAGCGAGCTGCCACCATGAACGGTGCTATTCTAGGGCAGGTGCTAAAAAACCACCATGACCAGTTCTGAGTTGGCCTTGAAGGCTCCAGAGGAAAAGGCTGCTGAATGGCCAGCGGCTTGTGGCCTTTGGCTCGGGCCGACGCTTAGCTAAGCAGCCTGGGAGCAGATCCTGGTGAGGGCTAACTAAGGGACGTCCAGTTTACTGGCTGATATCTCCTGTGGCAGCCGCAGCAACAAGGTTCTCCAGTGGCGTGACCTTCACCTTGGACCGTTCCAGGTTGAGTAATCGGACGTTTCGCCATCAGGTAGCTGATCACGCGTCCGCCATGGCAACCATTAGGCCATTAGGAGACTGACTGAGGTGGCTCAGGTGTTTGCTCAGGATGCTTTCTCCCAGAGGAAAGTGTCTCAAATATATCCCACTATGATATTTTGGAAAATATAAATCCCTTTTGAGAAATTAGATATGTAACATACAAACATAATCATCTGTTAAAGTGATGGCGTTCAGTCATTCAGACATTAAGATAGAGCCTCTGTGCATTCGGAGTGGACAGTGCATCAAATGAGGTATATCACTAATATCACCATAGATTCACATTTTTCTTTGAACATCATGGCATATCGGCTCCTGGTATAATTATTCCTGGTAGCAGTTTGTGTAAAACAGGGTTAAAGGATGGAAACAGCTAAACACATCACTTTCATTCATCCTTATTGAACAGAATTAAACTTATGAGGATTGAAATCCACTACAACAACATTGTTATCAAGTTTACAAACCTTTTATTTATTTTAACCTCCATCAGCGCTGTTTGAGAGATGAGAGGCTGCACAAAGCTCTGTAATTCCTCACAGAGTTGCAATTTTCTCATGACGGCATCTTGATTTTCCATAAATATTTGAGCCAACAACCATGCTGCATTGTGCTAAACAAAACGACGGAAGGAAACACTTAAAATATTAATATGTAATCAGATAGAAAGCAGATCCTTTAGTTGCAGCTCATATGTTTTATACTAGAGTGTTTGATCTTGTCCTATTGACTCAGACGGTCAGAACCAGAAAGAGCAGAAATTTTGGCAGTGTTTGGACTGTGCAAGCAGGACATGGGTGAAAGAGAAGATACTTATGTTACTTATACTACTTTCATGACTTTATTGACTTGCCTCTCCAGTTTATGCGGCCATGTGTTGTAAGTCTGCAGATGGTTAAATTTCCTTTCAGACTGAATGTAATAGGTTATTACAAACTCCTCCTCAGGATGGTTTAGGCCTGTTTATTAAAGGTTTATCTTTTATTCAAATACACTTGAACCAAAGGTCAGATACTTCTGCTGCTGGTCTGAATTTTGCCCACATGCTACAATTTATCGATACGTCTTCAGCTCTCAGTAAAAAGTCAGAACTTGTCTCTTAAAGCCTGAACGACTCAATCGAGTTGAATAATTTAAACGCAAAAACTGATATTTGAGTCTAAGTTTTTTTCTTTCTTTTTTTAAAATGGTATGATGAAGGGATGTAAAGCAAGGCTTTTGGTTCTTCTGGTTAAACAGACAAGAAAAGTCAGCTTTCATCTGCAAATGCGCAAAGAAAAGAATTAAACTGTTGAAACTCCCAACTGCAGAGAACAACGGCAAATTAGACTCGGCTCTTCCCAAGCTGTACTCATTTCCATTTTATCACAGACGGAAGAAGAAACAATGAAAAGAGACAATATAAATTTGGAGGTCAGATGTCAATCTCATCATGGCTTTATTATTTCCTCCATACATGCTTGATCATTAGTCATGGAGTAATTGAGCAGAGCGGTATTGATTCGACGTTCAGCCTAATTGTGTGTTGGAGCTGAATGGGTGTGTAACTGCCGCACATGACAGGTTTATGGGCTGGCGGTGCATAAACTTTGAGTAGTGCATCCGTCAGATCTTGGTGTGAGAAGACCGCTACTTTCTGTCTGTGAACAGCTCGGTGTGCTTCATTCATTTGTGCCGCAGGCCTCTCTACTCATTCATGATTGATGCGCATGCCTCACAAGTTTTATGCTGACAGCACTGCAATTTACTCCCACATCCGACTTGGACTTAAACATGGCACCGTGACGCTTCAGCCGACCAATGCATGCTTCTGATTGGCTGACACGGGGCCAGACTGCTACGTTACAGATCAACATTGACAGGCCCGGTATGAGTGTGATGTTTTATCGACTGGCCAGAAAGGCTCCGTTGTGAAACAGTATTCAAGGAATTTTCTTTTGATTGACATCCACGACTACATCATCCATGCGTTAAAGAGAAAAAGAATTTGAAGACATGTTAGTCTCCTTTTCTTTGTCGCAGTTTTGGATCTTTATCTTACTGTGGGACCTTTTCACCAAGTAGAGGGTCAGTACACAAAAATGAGGGGTTTGGCAGAAAACTGCTAACAAATAAACTCAAATCTTCTAACATTAAGTAATATTAGGTAAATTTTGTTTAAGTAAACTGATACTGATTTTTTTCTTTTATTAGTTGCTTTTGTTCCACTGATTATTGGAGAAGAAGCTCATAAAGTTGCACTTGTAAGAAATTAAAGTATACCTTCAAAGTAATGTTCCAGAGTTAAAACAATCCTATGTCTATTATTAGAAGATAAGGAGTTTAAGCTTTATTTATGGAACAAAACAACGTGAATCGAAGCAGTTCAGACTGAGAATATGCGTTTACATCAAAATACCTATTCATGTTTGCACTTGGGAACATCGACCTCTGTCAAAATAAATTGCTTTTTTAAATTCTCTTAAAAATGTAATTCTACTTCAGTGAAAGCGTGACAAAGGGTCCCAACGGCAGAACGTGTTTTTCCAGACAGCTCTTTCTGGTTGCCACGTGATAAGTCTGTAAAAGTCAGCTAACATGGCCTCAGGTTGCTCCTTAGTCATCTGTACTGATGGTGATGATTCCTCTCCTGCCTTCTACAACTGTTGACAGTAGTTTTCACAATCTCAGTGGTTCACCTGAACAAACTTACAACAAGGTGGTGAAAACTGGAAGGAGAGGTTCGTACAAATAATAAAGTTAAAATGACTTTGGTTTGGCTGGAGGGACTTATTTGTTATACCTGTTTTTTTTTTTTTTTTAACTCTACAATATTCCTATAAGGTGAAAAGTTACATCTCAATATAACTCTTAAGGATCAAAGATGGAGGTCGTTTTTGTCTTAAAACTTTTCCCGAATGACTCACAGATGTGGTCGAATAGCTGTCGCCATTTCTTTCTCTTAGTTCTAACAAATAAAAAACAAAAACCGTTGAAAGGCGAATCATTTGAAGTAGCTGTTTTACTCTATTTTCCAAATTGTCTTGAAGTGGGGTGTGTTGTGCATCTGAATGTGCTGCTGTGGGTTTTTTTTTCTCTTTTTTCCTCCTCCTCTTTGCCACACTTTTTTATAAGTAACTGTTTTATGACAAGCCTCTATCAATGCGTCTGCTTGTGTTTTCAGCAGTTGATCTGTTTGTGCTGGATAAACTGAAATGACCAAAGCAGAAAAAAACAAAAAAAAAACCCAAAACATTTCATCTGTGCAGGAGGGATGGATGCCACTTATCAGGCTATGCTCGCTCTAACCACAGAGAGAGATTACAGTGAAAAGGAAACTCAAACACCCTCTGCTTTGTGGAGACGCGTTTATTCCCGAGACGTTCCACTAATGGTTACCTCTGCCCCCTTTCAGTCTGTTTGAACGTCTCCACCGGTGCCTCCGCTCGTCTCGCTCAGCAGCACTACTTAGAGAATGATGAGGAAATGGTCTCTTCCTGATCTACCTTAACAGGATGAGGGGAAAGTGCATAAACGTGTGGTTAGCGTGCATGTGCCTGCGTGTGTGAGCGTACATTTGCTGAACACTCGTTGCCTGTGGGGAGAATCTGCTGTGTAATTACAGAGGAGAGAAAATGAGTAAGACAGTGAGAGATTGGGACAAAATAGAAAGCTGAGAGGAATGTGCTGATTAACGGGGGATCGAAGCCGCATCCCTAAGCAGCCGGGCTCATTAAAGTTCAGCCTGACCCAGCACTCCTTTCATTAGGCCTTAAAACAGCCTGTTAGTCTGCTTGTGTGTGGTATCCTCATTAAAGCTACAGATGATAACCAAACAAAGACCAGAACTTCGTTTGTCAGTTTGGCTGCTCCTCAGTTGGGTATATAAAAAAAAAAAAAGAGAAAAAATCAGATATAAAAATAGAAAGGCAGCTTTGTCATGAGTCTGGGTGAATGGCTTTGGTTCATAACTGTTCAGTAACCAGTGTTAATTTTGGGCTTTTTTTTTGACACATTTGAATGAACCACGTTACAAATAAAAGACATGTGGCATTTTCTTTTTTTTCCCTCAATATTTTTATTTTTTTTAAAAAAAGTCATGGAATAAATAGATATGAATGAGGCTGCTCAATTTGGCACAGGTTTTATGCTGGATGCCCTTCCTGTCACAAGCCTTTCCATTTATCTGGGCTTTGGACCAGCACTGTGATTGGCTGGGGCAATGAGGGCAATCTGGGGTTCAGTGTCCTGCCCAGGAACATTTTGGAGCATGTCAGGGCTTGGGATTGATCCAGCAACCTTCCAGCCGGCGGGCAAATGACTCTCAGGCCATCCTTCGACTTGACAAACCTGGGAAACTACAACTTAACTCTGGCGGCTTGCGGCTGCTCTGGCGGCTTGCAGCCTGCAAAGTTGTACTCCGGTTGTGTTTAATTGCTGGAGCAGGAGGGTGTTTTCCAGCTGAAAAGCTTCCCGTTCAACACCTGCCCATCATCAGCACACAGACACAGTCGACAATTAACAAACTGAAGCATTTAGGTGACAGAAAAAAAACAACATGTGAAAATGCGTTTAATCTTTGTCTCTGTTAATCCTGTGTAGGTGTGGATATAAATCATGCCTGGCTCTAACGCTCGTGTTGCTGGAGCTCACCATGCTCTTGTTTGCATTGCATCTCTTGTAAGCTTTAATGAACTTTTCTCTCTCTTTTTTTTTTTCAAGCAATGCTCCCATTTTTATGATCTAAGATTCATGTAAGTTTAGTCAGTTTTATCTTGTTGCCCACAAGCTGATGTAAGAATGCAAGAATTTTCATTTTTAGATTTCTACACACGCTGCTTTTTTCCATGTTAACATTGCTTGTGCCACATCTCTTACCAAGAAACACTCAATTCCAAGGTTTATACATTTTGGAACATAATCTGAAAATCATTTTGCCCTCATTAGATCTTAAAATGAGGTAAACACGGCATCAGATAAACAGCAAATTAGATATTAAGTGTTGCCTCAGTTTACTTAACGAGAACAAAACCTGCGTGAAATGTCAAGCACGCCCTTATTGCCTCCAGAGCAATTAAGAAAGTAAGCAGGAGGTAAGCGCCGATAATTAAAAACGCACTTGACTGATCATTCGCGGGGGTAACGACATCTATAAAAAACAAAAGTTCGAACTGTTCCTGGTCGCCGGCCTTCAGAGGCGTGTTAACACAATGGCAGTGTTAAAGGCAGGGTAAGCAATTACTGGATGATGTCACATCTGTTCATATTTGAAACAGAACATCAACAAAACACAGAGAGCCAGCTCCTTTACTTTTGTTTCTATCTTATCCGTCCTGTTCACAGTCAGTCCCACCGATGCAGAACATACCAAACCAACGGTCGGGGGTGGGCTTTATGCAGGAGCATCCAAGAACCACTATTCAAAACAACTGAGACGGCTGCAGAGTTGATAACAACACCTTCGATCAACATGTTTTTGCTGCAAAACAGACAACAGTCATTCGCCAGTGTTCCTACTCCACTGTACTCCATTCTGGTTGTCTTTCATGGGTACTTGTCCGGTTGTCTCTCTGCCTACGTCACATGCTTAGTTTCTCTCACTGGTCGAGAGGCACTTTCCTCTGCTGTTGACACTATCTCCAGGAAATCGAAGTTGAATCTAGAAGGACCAAACAAATTATGTGTATCTGGATGTAAAAGAGTTTGGATGGACTACTTATATGGGGTCTTGACTGGAGGGTCCCGTGAACCTAAGCTGTCACGGTCACCTGGAAACACCTCTAAATGATCAGAAAACTAGGTGAAAATGATCTGCAAAGAGATCAAAACAACAACAAAATATGACCAAAAAAAAAAGATTCAAAATGGCATAAAATCAAACTTTAATGACCACAAAGTGACACACTGGCTGCAGCTGATGTTATACGAAAGCAAGTAGACAGAAATTGTTCATGAAAAGATCAAAAGTGACCAAGAAAAGACACAAAATGACAAACATCTCCAAGTCAGACAGACAATGCTGAACAGCGTGTGGTTGAGCTTCTGAGCTTTGCTTTTCTGCAGGAAGAGTGAGTCTTTACATGCCTGTAGCTCTGGGGCGCCGCGTTGCTAGTTTTATCTTATGGATTTATTTGCCTTTAGGCTTTTGATGCTATACTCGTAAGTTGTAAGTTTGAAAAAAAAAGAAAATGGAGAGAATGTGTTTTGATGAGGATTTCAAGCTGATCTTGGTAGATTTAGTGCAACATTCTCCGATGGTTACACTTTTCAAGGGATCAGTGAAGTTATGAGAACTCTGCAAGACGATTTAACGCGCAGTCATAACTTCACAATGCGATTTCTGTAAATAAACACAAACAAACAAAAAATGCACAAGAGGAAAGTTTCAGTTGAATGAGGTCAAAATGTCCTCATTTATAAAACAGAAACGCTCATCACCTCTTTGTGAAGATGTCCGTTCAGATGAGTTACACAACTACTTTAATTACGCTGAGCATCTCTTCATCTAAATATGCGCAATAAAACATTTAAAATCTGTGCCATCCTTTTGTGCCACTATCAGGTGAGATCAGCCGTTTGATCAATCATGCCTCGGAGGCTGTCTGGAGACTAAATCGCCGTGGTAACAGAGCCGACCATGCCGAACAGTAGAGGGGAAAGACTGACTCATCACGCTCAATAAAACAAAGAGCAAACAACAAGTGCGTCAGGGACGGATGTGCAGCGGCTATAAATGTCAGAGGCATCATTTCCCAGGGACAGAGGCGGTCCAATCACAACAGAGATCTCCGGGCGGGATGTTATGACGGAGAATATCTTACAGCTGGATGAGCTCATCATCAGTTTCCATACTCAGAAAAAAAAGGGGTGAGGTGGGGGTGGGGGGCTTGTTTTCATGTTAAGATACTCATTTTAAATTAAGCAGCTCACAAATATAAAATTCACGACAATATCATTACAGTATCCATTTAATTTGAATTAAACTGGTGTATAATTGAATCTGAATACCGGTGAATTTGTCTGCATTTAATCGAACTCATCTACTTCCTCTATAAAGTCCCCCGTGATTCTTTTTGTTGCATTTACAGAATATACGATCGAACTGAATCAAACCTGAAGTCACGTTGCACAGTCTCTAACAACAGACGATGTTTGTCCAGTTGGATTATGGAGAATATTTGCATGTGCTGGTGCTCATGTTGCATTATGGGTAAAAGTCCGAGGCAGGTTAGAGGCAGAGAGAATGTGTGCGGCAAAAAAAGAGATCTTTTGCATCAGCTTTGACACTTTATGGATCAAAGTGTTTCCTCAAACAGCAATGCTTTCATCACAAGAGCACATAATGATCCATGGTCTAAAATGACATATACATTAATCTTTTTTTTTTTTAATTGCTAAAAGAAATGTCAATATAGCCATGCATATTTTAGAAGAATTGATCATGTCTCTTTACTTCCTTGCAGCAAGCCCCCACAGCCAATCCCATAGCTAAAGTTTCTGAGAAATCTCTTCTTTTATTGATGTGTTTACTATTAAGAATTCACCTTTCTTGAAAAAGTGAAACCAAGAGTCGGTGGGAGGGCGATGCTGGCTGGCCTGAAAAAAAAAAGAAAAAAGAAATCCATAATGCTGTACGGGGTGATGTTTCTGGGAAATTGGATTGAATCGTAAACTGTCAAAGGGAGAAAAACTACTAAAGCATAAACAATTTCCTGTTTCAGAAGGTGTTCGGTGTTCAATTTGAACAAAACCAACACCAAAAGCCTTTTACTTGGTGTGTTGTGTGTTTTTCCCCCCTCCTTTAGTTTCTCTTTGAATGTTTGAAATTTGTTTCCTAACAGTCTGCCGCGCTTCAAACAGAATGCACTGGCTTATTTAAAGAGGAAAGTACTTGACTTGAAAACCAAAGCGAAGCGAACAACTCGACGCCTGCCGCGCAGACCAATTCATTTTCATCCATCTGTTCTCCATCTTCATAACATTTAAGGCTGCGGCCTCGGTGTCTGATTCATTCTTTCCTTTTTAAACCTTGAAAAATTAGATTAGACTCAGAGTGTCTCCGAGAGATAGGCGCGACATGTTATTTTATGTGAAATTGTGGGCTTTATTGGGTCTCAGGATGCTGTGTTGGTAACTTTTGCTCATGTTTATCAGTGCATGTTTTGCACTTGTTGTTATTCATTTCATCTTGGTCCATCTTGACGTAAGATCTTGGTTGTTTTTTTTTTTTTATTTCTGTATCCTTGATTCTTTTATGGGAACATAAATAATGACTCCTTGACTCACTGCCCACTGCTGCTTAATAGAAAGTATCTCAGCAGAAACACTTAGTGTGTCTGTCAGAGGAAAACATTCATTTCTGCTGTTTCTCTGTTGGCTTCGGTAGATAGAGGGAGCTGCTCTCCTGTTAACTTCACTGATTGAGTGACTGCGAGTGTGACAGTTTGATGGTGATGATTCCAGAACAGTCTCTTCTTTCTGAGGATCAAGTTGTGTCCCCACTCACACAGTTTTCACTCATTACTGAGCTCTGTTGAGTGACGTGCAGCTCTCAGGGTTCCCGCACGTCTTCTGAAGTTCCAAGACTTTTCCAAACACACATTTCCAGATTCTTGGGTAGTTTTTCTAGGGCTTAAAAAAAAAAAAAAAAAAAAAAGGACAATCTTCAAGATGTTTAAACAGTTTTGGAAATTTAACAGCAAACCTGGATGTCTTATTATGTTTATGTCATAATGTCACCACAAATTAACCAGAAGATTTTAGTAGAAGGTTCTGAGGTGAATTTAAATCAATGACCATCAAACTAATGCTTGACATTATTATTCAAGTGAACAACAAGCCAAACATCTTTCCCCAATATCATTGGAGTCCTCTACATAAATAAGAATAAAAAACCACAATGTGTAAATAAAAATACCGGCATCAACTCCAGATCTGAAAAATGAAGCCACTGTTGAAGAGCCTTCATGCTGCATTGGTTTTCCTGGTCAGTATTTGATGGTAGAAAGAAAGTAAAGTGGACTGAAATAACAAAGGATGCACATTAATTATAACTATCGGGCCGATAACAGGAAATTATGACGTAATTTCGATAAGTCAGATGTCATGATGAATAGCTCAGATAACATGTCAACACAGCAGTGCCTCGCTCCCGCTGAAAACCTGAATAACCGGCAGTGAATGTTATGTTCAAGTGACGTCGGTGTCAGAAAAATGATTTCTTAATAAGGAAAATGAAGAATAACCCTTCATGCTAGAAAACAACTTGTTAAACTCGGTCATAATTTTGGTAGTTGCTGACTTGAATTGATATTTGCAGAATTTTTCCCACATGTTACGCATAAAAACAGGAAAAAATAGTAAAGGCTAAAAGAACAACTAGCAAACGAGGGAACTGAGGAATTTATGTTACACCTTGAATGCAGCCTGCAGCACAGCGCTGATTACAACAAACATGGCGGCGATTGTATGGAACTTCTTTGAAGTTTCCTAAGATGATAGTTCACTGGTTATTTGTGACAAATGCTCCAAGCAAATTCCACGAGGAGGGAAAAATAGCACAGGCTTTAATACGTCAAACCCGATCAGCCATCTGAAACGTAACCATCGCTTTTGAAAGTTTTGAAATCGCGCTAACGTGAGCTAATGCTAACGTGAGCAAGCTAGCAGCAAAGAATTCACCGGGACTTACACATATCAGTAAGGCTTTTGAAAAATCCAATAAATTTGCCAAAGATGACCCACGGGCAAAGGTGAAATGGGTAGAAGGAAGAAATGTTTGGAATCTAACTTGAGTCAGTGTATTAATTTTGATGTACCGTTCACTGATGCATGTATTTCCATCAGTTCAAGGAGCCTTAATTTTTTTTTTATATCAGTCAGTAATGCACCTTTTTTAAGTTGATGTGAGATATCAAATAGGTTTGTTTGATAGCTTTACGAAAATGTTTGAGAGGCTTGCCAATAGCTTTTTTATTGGAAAAATAAATATCTGTTCATTTAAAGAGTCAAAACTGTTTTTGGTTTTGTTCATTGTATTGATGTATTGATCTTAGCTATATGTGTATGTTATCAGTTATAGGTATTGGCCTTTAGGGGCTGAAAGTTATTGGTTATTGGTATCGGTTTTAAAAACAGTTATCGTGCATCCCGAGAAATAACCAATCCGTACTATCCTGCTTTGGTGATGCAGTGTGCTTAACAGCGCAAAGGAGTTTGTTTTCATGCAAAATTATCAGATTAATTTTGATTTGAAGGAATATTATTCCCTTTAGGAAGAGCCTCCTACTTCTTGTGATCTCTCGTTCCTACTGCAAACCACTCAGAATAACTTTGGTTTATGCCATTCGCTCTTTGCAAGTGCACATGGCTTTACAGCACTCGGTCACACATCAGCAGCCATGAAACTAGCTTACAGAAGCGAGAGTGGACCTCGAGTGGATTCAAGAACGTTATGATAGATAAGAAAAAGAGAGCGCGACCAAGCAAGAGACCAAGCAAGAGTGAATCTTGGACTGTCGTAAAAACGGCTCAACCTCCGTACCTACTGGAGGGGATCCTCTGAACTGAAAATGGCAACGGACTGGCCCACTGATTGATTACTGGCGCTCACCTTCACTCATTCACTGTACAGCCTTCAGAAAAGTTACCTTTTAAGTTTGTTCATCGTCTCAACTGTGGATCACCTGAACATGCTACATGAGAGCTGGATGGAAAATGGCTGAGAGATGTTTCCTCACGGGGGTCCATGCTGGTGTTGGTGTACGTGCGTCTCAGGTACGTGTCATATAACTTTTAGAGGACGTGCATGAACAGTACACCAAATAAACGCAGGATACGTGTGGCAGCCATGCTTTCAGCTGCAGATGCAGATAAATGAGAAGTCTGAGAATATTGATGAGAAAATGGGTGAAGTGCAAGTTTAGGGGAAGCCTGTGTGACCAAATAGATGACAGAACAGATTACAACAGTTCAGTGTCAGTTAATGAGGACACGATTGTGAGTGATAAAGTAATGTGAAGTAACGTGTGAAGTTGGAGGTTGGGGGGGGGCTTCCTTGTTACATCACGCCAATAACATGACATGAGTATAACATCAAAGTCTCTGGTAACACCCTCTGGACCCATTAAATTAAATAAATAACAAAAAAAAAAAAAAAAAAACTCACGCAGAGCAGGCTTGGCACGTGGGAATCACCTGTCGTGATAAATCCATATTTCAAGTCGGACTCCTGGTATTGTCTGCTAAAAACTTTCTTTTTCTTGGAAGTCATAGGCTGTTTTTCTTTCTCTTCATTGTGCATGTTCTCCTTCGCAAGGAAACTTTCCAAAGACATCTGTTTCTTACTCATTTTGCTAGCTGGGTTAAATTTTGGCGCCCAAGTGACCGAGATGTAACCGAGAGAATCCGGTCATTTTTCAAAATAAAAGCTCGTTCAGACTCATATAATACAGTGGTACCTCTACTTACGAACGTCTCTACATACGAAAGTTTCAGGTTACGAAACGCCTCAACGGGAAAATAATGCTTGTTAAGAAAGAAATTACAGGATATGAAAGGCAAAAATAAAGTAGCGCTGCTACTCGCAGCTCCCAGAGCTTAGCGCTTGGTGGAGGTCTGCGCTCTCCGAGTGCTTTTCTAGTTCTAACCTGTATTTCTTGCAGGTTTTTATGTAATTTCATGTATTATTTATAATTTATAAAAATATTTATGTTCGAATTTTGGGGTGCTTGGAACGGATTAGGGCATTTACATAGAAAATGTGACTCTACTTACGAAATTTTCAGGTTACGAAACTACTTCCAGAACCAATTAATTTCGTAAGTAGTGGTACCAATGTAAATAAAACTTAAATGACTACTTTTTTCTTGCGTGGCCTGGTACCAATTGATCCACGGCCCGGTGCTGGTCCGCACCCCGGGGGTTGAGGACCACTGCTCTAAATGATGTCTGCAGCAGTCAGCATTGCAGGAAGAGCCTTCGCCTCCACCTTCCCGAACACTCAACCCTTTTCATGTGATGAACGTCACAAGTATAGTCAGGTTGAAAAAAAACCCACTGTGTCCACCAATTTACACATGACTGCCATGGAAAGTACTCCACATGCCTCGGCTGCCTTTGGGAGCAATGAGGGTTTCAGTGCCTTTCCCAGGAACACTTCAGCATATGGAAAGGCCATGGTCTGAACTGCAAAACGTTTGCACTGGTAGGCAGCCTACACTTGAAACGTCTCAAAGACAAGATGCTAAAGGCCAAAAAATAAAAATAAACTCAAGGCTTCAAACTCATAGATAAATCACGAGGTGGCATCATGGTGGTAACATCCAACCCTTATTTTTAATATATGACTGGTCAAATCCACTCTGAAAAGATTTTAACTTTTTGGAAAACAGAATAGGGAAAAAATATTTTTTTCTGTTTTTCTTTTTTTTTCATGCAGCCATTTTGTTCTCATATTTATTTAGGCCTGGAAAATATTCCAAACAGCTTTCATACTTTTTTTGTTCTTTCCAGGTCACTTTTAAACTCATTACTTCCACACTATTGGTTTTCAGATGAATAATTTTTGTCCACTGACCTTCCTCTTGTTCAATTTTTAATGAGAGGAGGTTGAATGGTCAGTCTCAGCCACTCCTGTTTCTACAAGTATTGGCTTTATTTGATTTGGAGAGGAGAGTTCAAATGACTGCTCCGTGCGCCGAATGGCCATCTGCTCTAACCTTGTTTCATCGACCATAAACAGGCTGGCTCCATCAGTGAAAAAAAGTCCTGGCCAAATATTTGCTGCTCTTCGACCCCATTTGGTTTAGTGTGTTCTCTGTTTGCATTTCAATGACCCACGGTCAGTGTCAGAACGATGGCACGTGTGTCCCTGACGAGCTGTCCCCTGATAAGACGGCGGCAGAGGAGAAAGGCGCGGAGGCCGTGTGGGATCGGAGCAGGGTGAAGGATGGAGCAAACACAGACAAGCTGCTGGTTCACACACATGTAACACTCCAGGTCTGGTATCAGTGTCCCCCGCACACACAGCACAGACCCAGCTGCACCGCCGGCCAGCTCTCAGATGGCTTCTGATAGTCTTGTTTCCTTTTGTCGTGTGTTTCCTACCTCTAACAGCTCGTAAAGTAGCCTCACTGAGGTGTGAGGGAAATAGATTGGGAAGCAATTGTTATTCCTCGCTTTATTATCTGAATGGCACTTGTCGATTAAGTAACACCTCCCACCGCGCGCCTTCTATGTCAAGCTTACTGTAGCGCCTTTAATCCTCACGCCTCCTAATTACTGTTCATGCAAATCACAGATCAGGGCTCACCAAATATTTTGCGCAAGAGAAAGAGGGTGTGAGAGGATAAGGGAATCCAGGAGTGTGTCTGTGCATGCACGGGTGTGGGGTGCATTTCTTTCTTTCTTTCTTTTTTTTTTTTTTTTTTGAATTGCTGCAGATATGGAATTAGCTGAGGAGGATGGGATTGTGTGGATTAGGTAGAGAGATTTTACCAAATGCGGACTCCCTATGTGTAATTCATTTTGGCGTCCTTGAAATTGCTACTGTGAGAAATTCAGCAGCTGCAACAGCGGCACTGAGAGTGCTCAAACAGGCACAATCCACCACCACCACCACCACCACCCCTCCCCCTACACCACCCACAACACCCACACCACCATCACCACTCCCATGTTTCTCTGAAGCATGATTACGGTTTGGAGGGGAGGGTGAATGCAATGGTTTGGGCTTTTGTGAAATTTTACACCTCCTAAAATATTTGAGTCTTTGTGAGGAATGGATGAAATATCTGACAGTTTGATGCCTGTGAGTGTGCATCTCTAATCCTCTGACGTGTGTTTAAGTGCTGGATTGCCCAAATCACAATGAGCTTTCAGTTTGCTCTCCTGTAGTCAAACATAGTAGCATCACCCTGTACCGTGCCGTGGAGACAGTTTTTGTTGTCATCTGGAGGAGTTTGTGGATATTTGCTATTCAGACCCTCGCCATCACCTCAGGTTGGGTAAATGGGATTTCTTCTCTGGTGCTCACACTGATAAATGACTAATAATGAGCCCTGTGGTAGCCTTGTGGTGGCCAGCCGTGAACCACAAGCTAAACTTTCAGCATCCGGCACAGCACAGGGGCCTTTATGTTACATGTCTTATCCCTGTCGAAGCCTCTCCAGTGTCACTGATCTATGAAGACATGAAATAACATGGACAGCTTTTCATCTTTTGATCTTTTTTTTTTCCTTCCTGTAAAGTAGACTCAGTGAGGACCTGATTATTCCAAGTAACTGCAGCTCTGTTTCTGGGAAGATAATGTGGTCTTTAGATGTAATTTTCCTGGGAAGTGAGCTCCACAAACTAAATTAAATTCACTTATATTGAATTATAGCAGATTCAGGGAAGGGCATTAAGTTTAGCTCCTATAAGCCTATTAAAATAAAAACTTTAAAAAAGTGAAATGAAGTTAAGTTTTTTTGTAAATTATTTTAGCCAAAGAGAGCATTGCATGTAGAAAATAAGAACTGTTAATTGTTTTTTTTTTTTTTTTTTTTTGTTTTTTTTTTTAGAAACATGGGTTTATTTTGAATTGAATGTGTTTCAAAATGAACTAACAGAGTCAGAGGTAAAGCTGGTGAAGAGTTCATCGGTCTGTCAAAGAAAAGTAGTTCAGTGAGGATAATGTTTCTGATAATAGGTCAGAAACAGGCCATTATCTAATTTTGTCAGTATTGGTTAAAATTCTTGAATCTCTCGCTCAGCTAAAGGAGTTTTTATACACCAATGATATTTTATCAACATATCAATCAGGTTTTAGAAAAAAGCATAACACTATTACGGTTGCACTGAAGGTGGTAAATTACATTTCTGTAGGTCTTGATAAGAAGCAACATTGTGCAGCAATTTTTCTTGAACCTTCGACACAGTCGACCATGATGTTTTAAAACTTAGACTTCTGAACTCAGGTCTCTCAGAAGAAGCAGTTTCTTGGTTTGCAAACTATCTTAGTAATCGGTCTCAGTGCATGAGGTATGATGGTCTATGCTGAGATATTGTATCGATCCACAAAGGTGTGCCACAAGGTTCCATGTTAGGTCCACTCTTGTTCACTATTTATGTGAATAATCTGGGTCAAAATGTGTCAAATGCTACTTTCCATTTCTATGCTGATGACACTGTTTTATACTGCTGTGCAGCATCTCTTGCACGGGCTGTTGAGCACTTCCAAAATGCTTTTGTCATTGTTAAGGATAAACTGCATGAGCTGAAACTGGTTTTAAATGCAGATAAGACAAAGCTTATATTATTTATCACATCAAAAGCTAGGTTACAAAATGTACCTGTGGTGGTCACCGTTGATGGTAAGGAGACAGAAGTTGTTAACTCGTACATGTACCTGGGTATCTTGATTGATGACTATAAATTTTAAACCTCATGTGCTGAACCTGGTGAAGAAACTGAGGCTAAAACTGGATTTTTATTTTCGGAATAAGTTGTGTTTTTCTTTTTATGCTAAAAAGCGTCTAGATGCTACAACTTTTTTTTACCTGTGTTAGATTATGGTGATCTTTTGTACATGCATGCCTCTGCTCAATGTCTCCATATGGTTGATACAGCCTACCATGCATCCCTAAAGTTTATTACCAATTGTAACGTACTGACTCATCACTGTGAGTTTTACTCTCGGGTAGGATGGCCCCCCCGGCGACCCGTAGGCTTATACATTGGTATACCTTTATATATAAGGCAATTCTTGGTGTCCTTCCATATTACCTGTGTGTTTTCTTCACGCAAAAAAAACACAGTATTCACTGCGTTCCCAGGACTTGTTTATGCTTTCTGTCCCAAATGCTCGGACTGAGATGGGGAAAATGGCTTTTGGGTATTCCAGCACCGTCAGCCTGGAACTTGTTGCAGAACGATTTAAAACTGAAGGAGCTCGTGTTGCTAAAGGTTTTTAAATCTAAGATGAAGGACTTGGAAGCAGTTTCTATGGGATGTCGCTGTTTTTAGCTTGATGTTTGTATAAATGACTCCCAGAAACTCTCATCTTGTTTTATAGATAGTTTTATTTCATGAAAATTTTACTGCTTGTAAATTGTACCTTGTTTCCTTGTATGTCTTTGTCTGCAACTTTGTGTTTTGCTGCTGCTGCCCATCTTGGCCAGGTCTCTCCTTGAAAAAGAGATTCTTAATCTCAACGGGACTAACATGGTTCAATAAAGATTAAATAAAAATAAAATAAATAATATCAATTAAAGTTTCTGAAACTCAGGAGACATCTCTGTATAAGGTACATCCTAACTCCACAACCTCGTCTTACTTTCTACTCTTGGTGAGTTTTTTTTTTTCCGTATTTGCAGAAATGAGATCGCAGCCATGACAGACTTTTAAATGATGCATGTAAACATCTTGTTGTTTCGCTTCTTGTTTGATGTAGAGCGTTTCTGTGCCGAATGATGAATTTCTATGTGGAAACATGTTGTTTTCTGCATTTCCAGATTTTCTTGAATCTCTAAAGAGGAGAGTGCAAAGTTGAGATACAGCTCACTGAGCCACAGCATCCGCCCTAATCGGAAAAACAGGAGGATCAAATAAATCAGCTATCCTCTTCCGCACAGCTTTGAGTCTTAAAGGAGACTTATAATGTGGAAATATTTGATGAGACGTCTCTGATATGCTTGGTCAATTTATCACAGGGATGCAGTACAAAAGCTCCCTTCCAAGCCTTGTCTTTACATCTCTGCTTAAAGCAGCCAGTTTTAGGGGGCGGAGCCTCCATTCCAGTGTATTCCCCCTCTCCTCCCCCTCTTCACACTGCCCACCTCTGAGGTCCAGCTAATGCAGAAAGTTGTGAAGTCGGCTGGATGAGACCCTGGATAAATTCTGCCCTGATCTGAGTCTGTGATGTCACGCTACCGCAGAAATCTGACCGGCTCATTGAAATATATGTTTTCAGATCTCAGTGGCCCCAAAGAACATGAAAACATTGTGATGAATCAGAGGTCTTGATCTGCCAATAACATCCAAAGAAATGCTCTCAAGCAAAGAAAAAGTTTTTTTTTTTTTTTTTAAAGAATATGTCTCCTCTAAGTGTGGTTTATGCTTCCATGTTGAACTGATGACGTTTGTCTGCTGCAGCAGGAAACCCTCCATCATATGAGATGCACCTCCCAGCAGAAATGTAAAGACACGTTGGGTCAATGCGGCCCACGACAGATGTGATCGTAGCGTTGTATTTCCTTCTACTTATATCCCGCTACTACTACGCCTGTTTTATTGTTTTTGAGCAGGATAGGGGGACAGATTGCTCCAGCCTCAGCTAAAATGACTGTTTCTCTTCCCATACGATACACTTTATCTGCTCAGTTTCTATGCTGCAGAAAAGAACGTACGTAGGAAGCATGTGCAGTTGTGTCGAACTATGAATCATGCCTTTAAAGGAAAAATTTAATAGTTTTTTTTGCAACATAACTGAAAACTTTGAAGAAGCTTTGAAGACAAGAGTGAGCAGAGAGAGTCGTGCAGGTGAGAGGGGAATAATGTGCAGCAGGTGCAACTTAACTGCTGCCTAACAGATAAAGAAAAGAGACTTATTTTCAAAATATGGCATCGAATGTTGAGCTGCACTGTGGGAAGCTTACGCAGACCACTTCTGGGGGACTGGTGCAAGTTGATGTTGCATGTAATTGTGCTACGCATGAATACAAGCAGTCCTGCCCGTAAAGCCTTATACAGACCCTATGGCACCTGCCAATCAAAAAAGGAGCGTAAAGTTTTCCTCAAAACAGTTTTTCCCCTCTGAGAAATAAAAAGATCGTTCCAGAAGCAAACAGACCTGCTGCAGACAGAGTGAAATTTTATTGACTGAAGCTTTTTGTTGACCTGGTAAAACAACAAAAACAAGCACTTCCACTGTGACATGGACAAGTGCCCCTGAGATTACACTGTAGACATTACTGGCTGCTGGTTACGACACTCTCATCCAGTTTTGAGCACATTTCCAATATTCTATTCCCCTTTAACCCTTCAGAAAAAAGAAAAATGCACATAACCTTCAGCAGTATCAAACACAAGCGTGAGTACGACAGGTCGCATTGATGTGTAACTCAGGGAGGCAGGTGTTCATAAAACCGTAACATGCAGCCATAAAACATCAACTGCAAGGTAAACACAAGTTTAATCCCTTCAAAGGCCACTTACAGAGAAAATTACAGCGTTTTTGCGAATCAGAGGAGGGCACGGTTGCAAGCTGCATGTTTGAGAATATACCTCCATTTATGATCATTACGGTGTATTATGAGCTGTATGTCATTGAGTGTAAATTTACTGCAGTGTTGCTCCCACCTATAAGAGGGACTGTAAAGTGCCCACCTGCTACCAGTCATTCAATAAAAACTAAATAAAGACGAGTTCAGAGCCCCAGGTGGTGTGATGGGAAAATTCAAAGCTGGTGATTTTGTCTATCTTTGCTGAAGCTCTGCAGGCGAGCTGAAACCAGAGAGGTCTTTCCAAAGTTCACACAAACCATTACAGCATGTAATGTGTACAGTAGGAGGATTATATCACCAATCACCTGATGTCACTGTAAAGCCCCAGGGGTCTTAGCTCACCATGACCACCTCTCTAACCTCTGCACACCCTTTTCTGTCAACCTGAGTGCTGCGTGTCCTGATCCACTGATCGAAAGGGTTTTCCCCTCAGGGAAGTGACGAGGGGGGCTTTTGCACATGCTCAGATGGCTGTTTGAGTGGCAGAATGACCAATACATTTCTCACAGGAACTAAAAGGCCATGTGATCCGAGCAAATGGGAGCAAAAGGCTGTTAACCCATTTGTTCTTTGACATGGCCGCAGTTTGGGTTTGGACAAGAAAACGTCCAGTTGTGTCACCTTCACTTACGTCCAGTGATAAGATCAAGGTCCAACCAACATTCGCTGTCGACTGTGAAAACATTAAAGCTTTCCCGTCCTGCAACAGGGCATTCTGATTTCCCAACATTTCCATTCCCCTAAAAGAGGCAACAATCCTTTCAGCCTGCGAAGATTCCCCCCAGACAGTCACATGAAGAGTAGAAGAGGTCATGAGATGATTAACAGGACAGAAAAAAAAATGAAAAGGGAGAATGCATAGTTACTCCTGAGAGGTCTTGGCTCAGACATCAAAGACTGAATGGAAAAGCTGAGCCCAGTCTGGCCAGAAAATGTATAAATGTAGTACCATCGCAGCCTGTATCTCCTCAGGCTGTTGCTTTGTGTAGGGCAGCATCCATGTGACACGACAGGAACTGCGGCCCTTAAAGAATAAAATGTCAAGGCCCTGACTGTGCATCATTTGCTAAATTTAACCGTGTAATTTGTAACATGTAAACCTAACCATATACTTTATTTTATTGCAGAACTAGCTGAGCCTTTGTAACTCTTAACCTGAACTGCGGTAATAAAGCAGATAGTTTGACAAAGCTGGATATGCAGTTCATTTACAGGGCGGGTACACTTTTTCCCAGACTAAAATACAAACGCTTTTCCTGCACTTTCACTGTCTGTTTTTCACATTTTCCGCAGCTTTGTCAGAGCTGAAGAGTTTTGAGATGAATGCGTGTTCTCAAAAAGATAATTTCACGTGAAAAGGAATGGCATTATTATGTAAAGAAACAAAATGTATTTTCTTAATGCAATTTGTACTTAAAATGGATGCAAATTTCTGTCAGACTGAATCTGCCGGAGACAGCTTTACGGGAGGCCTTCTTAAAAGTGGTATGTAATTGCAATGCATTAACGTCTTCATTATAATCAATAAAAAAATAACACTTTTCTGTCTCATTTCAGTTAGTAAAAGCCGACCGCTGGCAGCTGAGTGCTTCAGTGATTCCTGACGCGTTCGAATGGTGTAAAAGTGGCAACACACAGGGAGGAACTGTTTATGTTTTTAGAAAAAGGGAGACGGCATTGGTTTTATATTGAATATTGCCATATTGATGATCTGTTTTCATAAAATGGTAAAGCCCTTTTAACCAGTTATAATTTTTTTCTTTCAAATTGAGAAATGGTAGCAAATTCAGTGTGGAAAATATTATTTCTGATGGGTTTTAATCCCAAGGTCTCTGCCGTGGAAGTTGCCGTGGCGATGCCAGCCCGCAGCCCTCTTCATGCTTTGGATGCGTAAAAATAAACAGCGTCAGTTGTATACATTGTCATGCATCGAGTATGAATCAGGCGGCGAGTATCAGTCCTCGTTAGATGTTCTGCTGTGAGATCAGCTTGGTCACACAGCGCATCTCCACCTCCCTCCATTCATGTTTTGATTATTTGCTAAATCACGTAAGCAACACATTTCTGTGCAAAGAGACCATTTGAATTAAAAAAACTTGATATTGGAAATTGCAGGACTGTAAAACAAAGAATTTTCCATGATTAGACTTTATGAGAACGGCGTCATAAAGTGGAGGTGGAGTAGCAGATAATGACATTGGAGAAAGGACTGGAGGCTAGATGGCTAAAAAAAAAAAAAAAAAAAAAAAAAAAAAAGAGGCAATAACATTACTGGAAAAGAGCGACGATTAAAATAAGTGAGAACAGAATAATTCTAATGATATGAGAAAGTTGCAAAGAGAACAGAGAAGCAGGGATAGGCCAGATTCAAGACAAAGGTATTGGGACAGGACATGAGAGAGCAGGTCATGCTTGCTGAACATTTAAAGCTTCATTTAAATCAATTTCATGAAACGGAGTGGTGCCATTATAACTATTATTGTTTCAGCAATAAAATTGTCATAGTGAATCCTTATGGCCGCGATAATCCCGTGAACATCTGATATTGCAATCACCTTCCTTTAAGCCAGTCACACTTATCTGAAACAGCCGTGAGACCGCGGCGCAATAACTGTTTCCTTGTAAAAATGTTATCGGAGGAAAAGATGTCTCTGTGGAACCGGTGGGCAAAACATGACAAGCGGCTTGTGAGCACCAGCTATTCACTCCATGAACCAATCAAGGCTCCCATTATACACCCCACATTTTTGTCACAGGTAGATTTTGAGATCATGTAGGTTTCTAGTGTACACTTGTTGTTGAATTGGATTTTGTAGACGGCGACAGAGAGAGAGGAAGCCAAAAATGCTTAACTGAAAACAAGGCAAGTGGCAAGCTTACAATGAACATCCGGTGAGTCAGACACCCATTAATTTCAGTGTTATTTTTAAGAGCAATTAAGCCCTAATTACATACTGATAGAGTCAAAGGGAGAAAACCCTGCCAGGGTATCTCACTGCAACTGACACAAACACAGAAATTTACGATCACTAGCCGCAATTACACTGTCTGGCCAGTTTGAGCTGGAGGCGATCTTTGAGCCAGTGCATGCTGGGAGCTCAGTGCCAAAACCATTAGATTTAGGTTGCCCTCAAGCCTGTCTGCAACATGCAGCACCACTGTAAACAAGCAAGAGGTTGAAGTTAAGGTAAACTGTGAGAAAGTCTGGAAGGATGAACAGGCTACGCGGGGGTACATGTGACCTGTAATGGAGACCAACTATCGCTGTTTATTTCTCTTTGTGGGAATTGTACCACGAAAGCAGAGAGAAAGAATGGTGGATGCTAATGCTTTCAGTTGCATGGGGACAGAGAGGAATTCGGCCATGAAGAGAGCGACTACGGCAAAAGGGAAAACACAATGAGCATAATAAGCAGGTTGAATAGGTTATTATTTTATAATCTATTCTAAATTTGCTATGGCAGCTCAGCTGTGGCATTATCGAGCCTCAGCTGTTTTCAAAATTAGAGCTGGACTGTGCGCAGTTTCCACACAATGCACATCAGCGGGACATAATGTCCAGATGGACAACAGAGCAACAGCAAAAAAAGTTGAATCTTTAGCTTCTTAGCTGGCAAAATAAATTAAGGGCAGATGTGCTGATGTGTTGGACACCCACCTTTGCCAAATCCACAGCTAAATGCTTTTTTTTTTCCATAACGACAGACACTTTTTGTCTGTATTTGTACAGACAAAGTGTCAGTTCCTTCAACGGATCAGTACGCCTTGTCCATTCCTGTAGTGACTTTCAAATCACATTGTAGACAAAAGACGTAATGACTTGGTGAGCTATTTTACCTGTATTACCTGCAATATAAACAGTCTTTTGCAGGCAACAACATTATTCTCTTTGTTTCTGTGGGCCACAGACAACGATTTCAGTTTCGTGTCTGAGTTTAGCAGGAGAAAGTTGTTTCGCATCCATACACTGATCTGTTCGATGCAGTGACACAATGAATCATCGGAGGGATGCGCCGCACGTTGCGTAGTTGTTCCAAGTGGCCGAGCCCACGCAGCAGAATGGAGACAAAGCAAAAAGAACAAGAAGTACTCCATGAATGGGTCATTAAACCAGGTAGGTATAGTCTGTGAAGATCACGGACGCTTGGAGGACAGAAGGGCCGATGTGGAGGGTGCTTTGCACCTTTCCGTCGGATCGACTGATAGACTGATAGGTTTCAACATCTGTTTTACAGTGATCTCACATTCTGTGTGATGATCAGGGGACGAAGTGATTCAAACCTCTCCCTCCTTTCTCTCCATTTTGCTTCCAGACGTTCATTCTTCAACTCATCTGGATTTGGGGTCTTACCTCCAGAAACTGACTTTGGACAGCTCAGTTCAACAGATATTATCAAGTACCAGAGTTATTAGCAGGAACTCACTTACAATACAGCATCCTCATCAGGATTGAGGCCAGGGGACTACTAGCGGGTTTAAGCATCGGTTCTAGCCTGGCGCGATAGTGGGAAAACGGCTAATGCAATCGGGGGCGCAGTGTGTTTGCAACCACTAAAAGAACGTGGTCATGTGTGTCCCAGACCACCTCTGAATGTGGTTGGAGTTATCAGATGTCAATGCATCTGTGGTACATTTACACCTGGACTCAAGGCCGCTGGATGGAATTTAATACCAGGTGTAAACAGGGCTTTACAGTCAACACTAATGGATCTCAAAAACGACGTCTGCCAGATGCCTGTGGTGTACAAACCCAGCTCAGAATAAGTAAAGGCTGACCATTGTGTTTAGGTACCAGCATCATACTCTTATAGTACTTGGCTTTATGCTCCTTCATTAGTTAATCACCCTCACACTAAACCGTCTAAGCCAGCCGCTCAAACAATAGAAAACATCTCCCACAATCAATCAGTATTTTACAGCAGTACTCAGGGAAATCACTGCGCTGAGCATCATATTATTCATGTAGCCCATAAATTGGTCGTCTCTGCTGTGACATCTGCTGAGTTTTATCTCCTGGAATGAAATCTGCCATCTACGTGGCTTGCATTTTAGGTAAATTGCTAAACCCATTTCCTCTTCCAGCATTATCAATTTATTGTCACTAGAAAGGCTTTGCTGCTTTGATGTCTGAGGCGATAAGACTCAGCAGGTTGTAAATGTCCAAACATGGAGGGAGCACGGTTGCGTAGTCCTGGATAAGAGTTTTCTGTTCTTTCTAGATAACAGTCTTCTATCACTCACCTACGCTTGACCTATTGCTTAGTTTACCCAGAGTACAAAGCGGTGGGCCACTCTGACCACATCAAAAAAAAAAAAAAAAGAATTAAAGGAAAAACAACATCAGAACATCATGAGATCATAGTATTGGTCAATGACTAATGAAGTTCCTCTGATTCGTTGACGTATTTACTAAGAACATCCGCTTGATCATTTGTGTACTTTTGTCAGAGGAGGGACATAATCATTACTTTTACGGCAAACGGTGATGATGTAGTTTCAGAAGCGGTTCGTTTATATGACAAGAGTGAAAACCGCCTGCAAGCAGACAGTCATTGCCTGGGAGCTCTGCTTTCTCCTGCTCTCCGAGGTGAGACAGAAAGAGAAAGGGCATACCGGTGTTAACTACCTTCAGTAGGGCCATTCATAGTCTCTCTACTGCTGGAAATTCTGGTGAGGAATTCAGGGAATGTGACTTCTCGGCAGAGATCAAAAGGGTTGAACATTAACAGCACTGAACCCTGCAGCCCTCCAGCGCTGCTCTCAGACACTGCTCCTGAAGTTCAAGCGTCCTGCAGGAGCCAAGCGAATGCTGAGTGTCAATAACAGGTACGCAACAGGGAGCACTTACACGTGAAGCTGTGGATCAGCCCCTTTTTCTGGCCCCAGTGCCCTGCGAACATGCATTACCCGCTCACACTTGTGTGGACGGGAGGAAAAAACACACACACACACACACACACACACATACAGATGGGTGATTATGCACTCCTGGGACAGTGTACGATAAACACATGTGTAGAAATAAGCCCAAGAAAAATCATCATGCTGAAGATAAAACATGATCATTTGAAATTCTAGGGAGGCTCTCCGGAAAGTTATCTTAACTTCTCTGTTTTGTAACAGGTGTTGTGCAAGAGCTGCCAGGTCTTACCTAACCTGAGGTGACAACCGTTCTTTAGATGAGCTTTCAGCAACGGTCGAACACCTGCTGTATTCAACGTTCGCAGAGGTTGGTCTTCATCGGACAACTTTGAATAAACCCAACTGGGTGCCTCTCATATCAGAGCAGCCTGCAAATGAGTGGGCCTAAAGATAAACGGTCCAGATTAGAGACCATAAATAAGTGGTCTTTGCACTCAGATGTCTCTGTTCTTGCCATTCTTCTGATGACTGTTGAGAGCAGTCATTCAAAGCTGATTAGCAAATAAGCAAACTGGAAATTCAATTCAGGTTGGTAGAATTAGCTTCTGTTTTTGTTTTTTTTCTGAAAGCCACATAAGGAAAAGTTAAAAGAAAGTGGACACCAGTTGACCCAAGACACACACAATAAAGTCAAGGACAAATTAGTTTCAAACCACTATGGAATATATAGTATCAGAGTCCTTGGCAGCAGTACGGTGAGGTATTCTCGTACTACAGAACGCAGTTTGGGTGGGTGCCATGATTTGACAGTGAGGGATGGGGACATCCATGCAGCAGCTGTGGGTTTCTGTCACAGGGCAGGGCTGGGAGGTAAAACAGGGTGGAGAGGCCTCCTCTGAGGAGAGGTTCAACCGGCTTCCTGCTGGGGGCCCGGGGAGATTTATGACCCAGCAAATGATATGTTAAAGCAGAATGCTATGAGGAGCCGGAAGCTTGGGTGTGGACCACTCTGCATGTCTGCCATGCATGAACTTAGGTCAGAGGTTTGCAATGGCCACTCCAAGACCCTAAAGACAACTTTTGTTGTCTCGAAGTCACTTTGTCAAAACTCTAGAGGTACGCTTGGGGTCACTGTCCATTTGGAAGACTCATTTTCTTAACGTTCCAGATGGAAGTCCACATACTTGCACCTAAAGTGCACCAGTCCCTTTTGCAGCAAAGCAGTCCCGCAACATGACACTACCACCCCCATGCTTCACAGCTTGAAAATGATTACTGCGAAATAGATCACTCTTTCTTCCAAACATAAGAATGATTACAAAAGTCGGATCGGCATCAGGATCGGCAGCAGGACTGGAGGACTTGCTCCAATGTTTTTTTTTTTCTTCTTTATCTGGGTGCTGGATGAATGGCTTCCTAAAAAAATGTTTCATCTATATTAGATGTCGATAAATTTGTTAGTATCATTTTCCTTCAATTTTTCATTAAAAAAAGTTTACATTTTTCTGTTAAAGTAGGCTCTCTAGGTTTCTAGAGGTGGTCTGATACCAGTTTTTCCTTTTTGACACCAGTTCTGATACTTAGGCTTTGGGTACCGATTATCTGACAACATATCAAAGTAAGAATTATGCAGGATTCCTTTTATATCTGTATCTCTTTGTTTTCTATATCTGAATCTGTTTTACTTGTCTCTCTCTTGTAATCTTATTTGTTTTTGTCTCTTTGCAGTTGTTTTGTATCTCCATAATTAGTTGCTGTGCCTCTATTTGGAGTAAATTTGCTTCTTTACAATTGTTTTGTGACTCTTTGCACTTATTATTCTCTCTTAACTGCTTTGTATCTGCATGTTTTGTGCCTCTACATAGTAGCTCACTGTCTCTATATTTGTCAGTTTTCCACAAATCCACGATGTCCTTTCTTTTGCTTGTAGTCATTTTATTGTCATGTTACATTCATAGTCATGTTGACTCTCTGTAGTTTCTTTGTTGTTGTTGTTATGGGTCTTTACAGTTGCTTAGACTGCCACCGATCAAACAAAAAGCTTTCGAAGAAGAATCTTGTAATGACAGGAAAATGTTCTGCAAATTACGTTTCAGGGTCACGGTTATAGACATTGTAGGTCAGGGCTCAGCTGAGGCGGCCTTGAGCCTAAAACCCTGAAGGCTGGAGCTAATTTTGTCCAAAGTTAGTAATGAAATGCATACTTGTGCGCACGACAGAGATACAGAGAGCCCTTCATGTACACTTCAACCCTGAGTCTCCTCCTCTGTGAGCCAACACAGCCAGCCATTCATTGTCCGTCACACTGCAGCACATGATCCTCACACCCACAGCCGTCCTAATCAGCGTATTTTGAACATGGTACCATGTCAAAAAGACATTTTGTCTTGCGGCTGTGACTGTGCACAAAGATGATAACTGATTTATTCAGTTTGAATAATAAAAGCTTCTTCATGGGGTCAAGGGCGTTATTCCCCCCGGAGTTATCAGCGTGGACCGAGTCATTTGCTTGGTGTTGAATTATCCAATGTTCGCTCTTCATTGACCTTTTTTCTGCCGCTGCATCCGATCACTTGATGGTAAGGGAGGAGCAGTGAATTAATTTCACGGGTTGTGCGGTTGGCTTTTCTGAACGTGGTGTCTGCTGAGCCTGAGCTGTCATTTGTGGATGCACATGACTCTTTACCGCTTCACCACAACTATGCTTCCCTCAGACAGGCACGAGCTGCATGAGATGGGAGATGCTTAAACGCCACCGGGCTGAAAATTACGAGTTTGGATCCATTTGTGGTCTCTAAGTGTGAGCTGCAAGAGAGAGCGACGTCAGAAGGTCTCATTGCCAGTCAGCACAGCGTGTGGAGGGCCGCTTCGTCTCTGTGCTCCCATTGTCTCCATCAAAACTCCTCCAGTCTGGTGGACATTCCTTATTCAGTTAGACGGATGCTGCTGCACGCATTATTAGATCAGGAAGTCCTCTGATGTCATGTTAGGGTTTATGGAAATCTGTGACTCTCTTATTAGTTATCAATGACATCTTTCTCGATTTCATGCAGTCTAAACCAGGGCAACCTACTCAGACAAGAAGTGAGACACTTACCAAAGATAAACGTGTGGCCTGAAAACCCCACGTGGCCTCACGCCCCAGAAAATATTTTTGGCGCTTAAGTTTTACCTAAAAACACACTCAAATTGTGAGAGATTTAACCATACAAGTAACACAGTAACATAAAAAACATACTCGGTTTGCTGACGCTGTAAACACAGCGGGTGTGGGAAACACTGTTTGTTCAGGGATTTGAACGCCTGAGAGTATAGCGCAGCAAGCAAAAGCATAAGGAAGTGGTTTTCTGTATTAATTTACGATAAAATCTGATCTGATTTTCATTTAAGTCATAGACAACACAATATGTTTAAGCTGATAAAACACAAATAATTACAATTTATTAATGGTGTTATTACAATTATTGTTATTGGACACACCCATTAAAGGTAGCGTATGCAATTCTACATGTCATATGGAGAATGCTTTTTGTGACATTCAGTGTGTATATGTCCTTATCAAGATTCAAGATTCAAGATTCAAGATTCAAGATTCTCTTTATTGTCATTGTCACAAGTACAACGAAAAGTAAGGTGCAGGCCTTCAGTAGAGTGCAAGACAAAAAAATGTAAACAATATAATATATAAACCGATATATAAAAAAAAAAAAACAATATAAAAGCAATATAGAAAACAATATACAGACTTACAAAGTCTAGGGAACGGCAGAACGGCATCCACGGGCTGCCCGTGTTGTGGATAAACCGGCTCTTCATGCACAGCTCTGGCTGTCATTTGGACCAGTCCAATCAGAGACCGGGCTTTAACTTTAACTAAAATGGTGTACAATGGCCTCAGAACGCAGACATCCTACAAATGTGTCCAACTGAAGCGGTTCTATAAGGATAAATGGTCAAAAGGTCCTTTGAACATTGTGCAAGGTCCGATCCTTGCTTGAAGCTATTGCTACTAAAGGAGGAACAGCTATTAGCTTCAAGAGTTTACATGCATTTTCCACCTGGACTGTGAATGTTAGATGGCCGTGTTCATCAAAGATGCATGGAATTACAATTGTTTGTGTGTTACCAGATTATGCACTTTGTGTTTGTTGATTATTGTGATTTATATGAATACCAAATTACATTTGTATAGCATAAAAGTGAAAAAACAAACAAACAAACTGTTGATTCTAAATGGTTTACACATTTTTTCTTGCCACTATACATCAACATTTATACAGTTTCAACAACTTTATTACCTAAAGTGTCTAAACAGTTCATGTTGAAAAATATATGAAAACAAAGTTGTCATGTCTGATGTCTTACACATTTTTAAAACACATAAATAACCTGTTTATCATATTACAGCTAGGTAACGGTGTAACTTGCCATTAAAACAATCATATCAGTTATCAAATTTGAAAACTTTATTTTTATAGCATTTAACAAAACTAAAAGTGCTGCACAAAGAGGGATGAAATCATACAGAGGCAGACAGAATGAGAATACAAGCCAAATGACACAGGCACAGATTGAACAAACAACATAAACAAGATCAAATGCAGTTACGATGTCACAAGTGCTTTACATAAAGAAATAAAACCAGACAAAGCTGATAAAATGAAAATATATCCAAACAACGTGAGCGCGAGAAGTCAAAACAATAAAATGAACAAGAATGAACATATACAATGAGAAGGAAATATGAGTGAAATAAAAATGTAAAAGGCTATAAAACATAACCTGAGAGAAAAGTTTAAAGAAGCGATTTAAAAGGAGCAAGAGATTTGAGTGTCTGCATTCACAGATTTATGCTGTTAGGGCTCGAACGCTCTCTCCATACGTGATATATGCAACATTAATGGCCTCATCAGTTTGTCTCCATCATCTCCAGCGCTGGTCAAAGACACGCCCGTGAATGCGACAAAGAGAGCTGCAGCGCACCGTGTAATCTATGTAACTGCAGAGTTTGGTAAGGCGATACTTAAAGCTCCTCCGTGTCAGAATCGCAATTAAAAGATAAACCAAATTATTTTAAGTATCCTGTGCTGACAAGTGGGGACTGTCGAGCAACCCCCTTCAAACCACTTTGTCCCAGTAGATGAGATATAAATCATTGATCTACCCTTGCATGTGCAAATGAAGAGGAGGAAGTTACGTTAGATGAGGGGATATTGTACCGCTGAGATAACGCATACAGGATGGTCTCTGAGACTTAGGAGGCCGTGGTCACCTGTCAGCCATTCCTTCACCCATGTTCATAGTCTTTCTTTCTTTTGTTGAGTTTTGATTGTGGTTACGGCTCATTTCCAGCATGTGTTTTGTTGGAAAAAAAAAAGAGGTCTGGAGAAAAGAAGGGTGACCGGAACCGGTTCTGATTTTGAAATGAGCGTTTCCAGTCGGGTTTGCAAGTTGAATAAGTCACAAGCGATGAGGGCAAATGGACTGCTTCACCTTCAACTACACGCTGTCCTGTCAAACATTCACGCCTGGAGCTGAAGAGGAGGAGAGAGAAGGATTAAAAGAAATAAATAGATAAATGCAAAGTTAGGTTAAACACCGTCATTTATTTCCTGCAGTGGAGATAAAAAAACAGGAATGAAATGCAGAACTGGAAGCATTTCTTCTAGATTGGTGTATGCAAATATTTACGCTGAAGTTGTCATGCTGGTTGGCATCACTATTACCTGTTTCTAAATGAGGTGTAAATTAATGGCTACTGTGCACTCGAAGCTTCGGTTACGCTGTGACTTATGCCAGGAGCTGGAACATAAACTGTCTTCTGGTCTGGGGTTGTATGGTTACATAGCATGCCTTTAAAACCATAACAGCGCACAGTTTATTCCAATACATCGCAAGAAAAGCAAGAAGAAGCTTTAATCCCCCCCACCCCCAAAAGAAAAAAAAAAAACATGACATGCACTAGCCTGCGCATGTGGTACTGAAATATATATGTACTTTCAATACAAGAACACAGCAAAGTTTATGGGACACCAGTTTCTCTGCACCTCACAGTGGCCACCCCTTTTTGTTTCCCTGCATTATTTCCTAAATTTCACTTCACAATAACAGTCACCCCATGTTTGACTAATTGAATATATGTTTTACATAATGCAGTGGCAGGAAATGATTGATATGCATCAGCCGTAACGTGACTGAACAAATACCAGTCAGGATGATATCAGTGAGTTAAATGATAAAAGCACAGTACCATTTAACTATCATGACAGATGCCGTGCCAATCATTTAAACCACTACGTATATTGTGAGGTAATATGGACGGTAATGCATTTACACGGCACGTTTGAACCATTCAGGCTGTTTACTCACTTAAGTATCAGATAGGAGTTTTTATTTACACAAATTCCAGGTGAAATACACGTTTCCCACTAAAGTGTTTAGCTTTGAGCTTGTGTTGGGACAGTTCACAGGAAGTGAAGAGAATCCTCCCCAAGTAAGCTTCAAAAGGCTCTCTCTCATTAATTATTCTCATTTAGTAAGTCCATATTTGCAATTCTGATGACAGACGCTTGAACTGCTGGCTAGGACAGGAGCTGAAAATGCAAAGATGGCATCGGAGAGTTTGGAAAAACACTGGCAACCTCATGGGACACTGCAACCACAAGGGAGTTTATGAAAGACTGATACAAATGCCCCTTAAATTATCCACAGATAAAATGGGCTGTGTGCTTCTGTTGATGCATATTTCATGTATTTACCTTTATTATGGGATAATCCTCCATATTAACCTCTAACTTAGTCTGACAGTGTTAACATGCTTGTGGAGGAAATACAAGAGCTTCAGCTAATCTATCTAACATGTAAACCCCAGACTGATGCAAAGAGGAAACTGCTGTCTTGTTTTAGGTCTACACTACAAAGAATATGCTCTACATTCTGTGAAGACGAGACAGCCACTATTCCTAGAAGTGTCACTGGAGTTATAAACATGCAAGCATGGAGGTAAAGTCAAAAGCACATGCACCCAAGGCCCTTTTTCAAGACATGATATTTAGAGCTGCAGAGTAAAGTGGTTTACCACATTAAAAAAAAAAAGAGCATATGCAGGTTCACTTTCTTCTGAAAATACTATGGTGCAATTTCCTTCAGACTTGTGCAATTTAAATGTTAAAACTGGCGTCTTTTATGCGACTTAATAACGCAGGTAATCTGCAGTTAGAGGAGCTGCTGCATGGTTTTTAACTGCAAAACAACCGAACGGGGGCTTTGCTGTCTTTCAGCTTTCACATTCCATCAGATGTGACGCCGGTGTCAGAAAACGGCGCAGATGTTAGTTTGCTTAACCCAGCATTCACACACCCTCACTGACTGACCCATTCCCAGGGAGAAACCCGGGCGGCGGGGTGGGGAGAAGACAGCAAAGAGCAACAGTGACACCCACTAACAGAAGCAAAGCGGAAAAACAGACAAGTGGGACGTCGGGCTATCCCTTAACAACAAGCTGCAGTCCAAACAGAGAATTTCAGGCGAGCAGAAATTATTCACTGGACGCAATCTGATCACTCTGCCTTTCGCCTTTCTCAGGGCTCTGTCTAAACGTCGGCATCTGTGTAAACGTGAAGGTAATTCACTTGTCAGCCCCCTGCTGTGAGTGTGGAAAGAGCAAAGGATCTGTAAACCACTTTCAGCGCAAACATCCTCTCAGATCAGCTGCCACCGCCTCTGATGTTGCTTATTGCTAATAGAATAGCCTGTCATATCTCAACATTTCATGGTGTTTCATCTATGGTACATGCGCTGCCACATAATAAAAAAAAAAAAAAAAGTCCTGAGCCATGTCACTTTTTCTTTTCACCTAAAGTACAACCCACAAGTTCACCGAGTCTAATGGTGTGTTACAGTGAGATGATACACACTTTTTAGCAGAAGTGACCAGGGGAGGCCCCCAGCACAGACAGCGTGATTTCTAGATGGTACGTTATAAAACAGCAATACTTTTCACAACCAGAACATATGCATAAAGAGAGAGGCCACTTCCCCTAACCATGACTCAGAGTGAAGATGCTGAATGAAATAGATTAAGCAAAACGGAATTTTTCAATACCTAAATGGCTGTTCATTTTCCACAGTCATTAACGGCTCTTCAGTACTTTCTCTGAATCAAGAAAAAAAAAAGATGTTGCCATTATATGTGTCAGCCAATGTGCAAGAGTGTGAAGTTACTTTATTGATACTGAGGTGTGAATGAGTCTCATGCAGTGGGGGGACAACTTGGCAAAATTTGTAAAACCAGATAAGCGAATACAAGAAAAGAGAAAATAAATGATATAAAATACGTATTAAAACATGCACTGATGTAAGGAAAGAGAGGAAGGAGGTTTGGAGGATCTTAAAGTGAATAGATCAGCCACAAACCTGACTGTCACAGAGGCACAGGATAACTGGAGGTGACACAATGTGTGCCGTCGGAGATCTCAACCTCCGGGGGCGACTGTTTTCAGCAGTTTTGATGAAAATGATCCTGATCTTCATCAGCATTTAATGGGTTCTTCTTCTGGTCATGCTCCAACTCTCTCCCAGGCTTAATGGACTTCGGCTTGGAGCAAAGACACAAACAAATCGACGAAATGGAAGCCGTCACATACCCCCGCCCTGGCTCTTGCCTCGGCACGGGAAGAGATCAGGCAGCAGTGGCCAAATCAACAAGTTGGTACTTTTTGGAGATATAAAGAGGAAATAAATAAAGAACCTATGGGTGAGCCTGATAACATTAGAAAAAAAAATCCCTCAAAAACATCAGGATGTCCATTAAAGATGACAGCTCCCTTACTGCAAACACTTTCCACGAGGCCCCTGTATCATTATCCACGCCTGCCATAACCGCAATTATGGCAAAGCTGGATTAGAGTCTGTCAAACACCAGTCAGTGAGCAGATGAAACTGAGATCAGCCAGCTCAGAATGAATCTGGAGCACAGATCATCACCTGAAAAAAAAAAAAAAAAAAACAAAGCAGACATGCTTGGTTTCCATTGTTCCAGTGTTTTATGATGATGTGGCAGAAGACCCAAACAGCTGGCTGAATTCTGAAGGATAGACTGTTTTACTGTCTGCTCAGACTCATCCGAAGGCAGCAAAGCTGATTGGATGGCGCTTCGGCGTACAGATGGACAGTGAACACAAGGCCGAAGCAAAGCATGACAGGATGAAGAACAGTCTTTCATCTGTGGCTGCAGACTTCAAGAAATCTGTAGATGAGCATTATAATCTTTAAGAAATCACAAAAAGTCTGAATATGCGTTTTATTGAGTTCCATGGGAACCTATAAAACACAAAAAAAAAAAAGAAAAAAAAAGAGACACATACTGTCCTGTACTGTTTTTTTGTAATCTGATCTAAAAAAAAAAAAAAAAAAAAAAAAAAAGAAAAAAAATTCTAGGAGCATTAAGAGCAGATATGGAAAAAAATTAAAGATAAAGATAGAACACAGATATAGGATCCCTGGAGACTTGATACTAGTGAGGTTATGACATGAATGCCAATTCCTGGAGTACCCAGATGAGGAAATTTGGAGAAGGAGGGTTCAATAAAGGGCAAAGGTCTAAAAGGAAGAACGGCAGAATTACAGTGATATTTAAAGAACAAGAGCTGAGTGGCTCGGAGAAATCAGACCAACAGGTTATTGGATGAGAACAGTCAAGTGCAATTTGAGGAGGGAATTATTTTCAGAGCGTGGGAAAGCGGAAGTGACGAAGAGAATATACCTGCAGGGGGAGGCTGAATAGAGACCGAACAGGAAAGAGTAGGTCTTCCTTACTGAACCTGCGCTTCCTGCAAGTTCTTTAAAATCCGATCTTGATTCTCATGCCTGGCCAGCCTCTGCACTAGTCTCAGCAAATCATCATGGACCTGAGGCCTGAGCCTTTATCTGAAAAGAAGGCTGTCTGTTTATCTATTGAAATAACAAAGTGACTCATCTGAGCTGAACAGCAGCAGTGATATCAGTAGGGGACACAGTCTAATCACCACTCCTTCATACTTCAATAGTAAAACGCAAATTAAGCGAAAGACCCAGCAGTTACGGTTATGACAGAGTCTATTGATTCGATTTCCCATGAGCAGACCAACCTGGGCCTTTTGATTCAGTGCTGCTTGAGTCTATGCAAAATGCCAGTACTGCATACTGTGGGTTGTTCAGCAGTTAGCGTAAGCAAGCAGGCTTGAGATCAGTTTCATGTATCGTCATTATCCGTGACTTTGAGCCAAGCTTTTTGATTACAGAAAATCTAAGATGGAACTTGATATCCCTTTACTGTGCATTACAAGCCACATGTTTATATTAAGATTTTTATTTTTTTTTTAGTCCCAAATAAATTAATTAGGTTAAATGAAATAAACGTCATCTGGCTGATCGTGGAGTAAGGTATGATGGAACGTGATTCCTGGAAAGTGGTTTTCCATGTGTACACAGAAAGATCAGTTGGACCGGAGCAAGTAGGAGCCTGTGCTGCCGTTTGACTCCAGAGCGTGCATATTTTCAAACACGCTCCTGCCAAGTTGCAGAGCTCCAAACAACGTGTAGATATTTTTTACAGTGGGCCTGGGAATGCAGAGGTAACGGCTCACCTGCAACAAGTCTGGACACTTTTTCTCTTTTTCTTTTTAAGCCTGCAGGTATCCTTTGCTGGATGATGAGATAGAATGAGTTTGGTAAAGAGGGTGGCTGCGAAACGTTACTTGATGGAGAGATAACAAGATGCAGTCACACAAAAAAAAAAAGGAAAAAAACTAACGACACGTACATGTACATGTACATGCACACCGGTGTGTGCACGTGAGTGTAGTGGAGCAGAGCCTTTACATAAAGGGATTAAATGACCGGTGGTCTAAGCAGCTATTTTAATTGAAGATTTGCTGATGAAGACACACTAAAGCTTAATGGGCATTTCTATTTTTACCCCGACACACCCTCGCAGACCTTTGACAGTAAAAATATTCTGCTCTAATGTCACACCAAACTGAATTCCTGGTACCATTACAGATGAAGTCCAAAATCTGATCCCCGGCGCCACATTTAAAGGAAAATAGCTGTGCATAATGACATTTACTTCACAGCGCCGGATCAAAAAGCCCAAAGGTAGCAGTTTAGCTGCATTTTTGCACGCAGTTAGTCAAAAATTAACATAAAAATCGATGATCCAAGAAAATACTTTGCTTATGCATGAAAAGTAGTGCTTCACAGTAATCCTGCAGAAGGAGAGGTGAAGTGCAGCGTTTAGCTGTCTCTGTACCACCAGAGGTGCTGCAGCGCATTCAGAGTCAAAATTTGTGAATGAATCTCCTTCCTTTTATGGTGCTGTGAGGGTAGTTAGGATATGAGGAAGGTAACTTGAGACAAGGGTTTCCTCTCCTTACTTTCAGCTGTTGCGCCTCCTTGTCAATGAATTGTAAAAGCACTACAGGGTCTGAACTGTTTTGACACGTTAAATTGCATACATTCAAAATGATGCACTCTTGCGTGAGGTTTTCGACCTTTAATTTAAACCTGAATCTCAAAATAATGATTCCTGTAAACTGCCCTAACCTTTCTTAGTTCCTGTTTCTGTGTGAGTCATTCATAATTGTTTTTTTTTTTTTGTCTCTCAGCATTAGGAAAGGCCTTTAGAAACTTTAAAGGTTTAATTTTTAACAGTACTAACTCCAACTCTGACTCTACACTGAGGTGGGATGTTGTTATAACTTTGCAACTCACTTTGTTCATGACCGTTTCCCTATTTCTTGTGCAATTTTAAAACTCTTGTATATGTAGCATCTGTGAGTAAGTCAGTTTCAGGTCGTGGATGCCTCTCATCGTTTTACATTTGAAACTGCAGCATTTGTTATAACTTGAGTCATAAGGTGACTTTCCCTCTTACTGTACAGTGAATTCAAACCAAACCCAAAGAGAAACCTCCACACAGGCCGCGCAGTGGAAAAAGAAAATAGCCCATTTTTCATCAGCTAACCAAACAACAAAGGCAAAGAGATGGCAGAGATACAGCTGTCTTATCAGCCTGTAAGTCGGGTTTCTGAAAGTGAAAATTCTACCTTTGTGTGAAATGTGTAAACCAGCAAATTTTTTTCTTTTACCATCGTACAAAACAAGCAAGAAGATGACCTTGAGAAAGAAGTTCATGAAAAAGAAAAATATTTTTTAATCACTATAAAAGTGTAGGGTTCGTGTGAATCTACTGTCAGAAGTGTAATGTTATAGCAATGTTTTCATCAGGGAAGAACTTCAGTTGTAAGGTGGCTTTGAGTCTTACAGCAAGTCATTTATATCTACAAACAGCACGCTTCCTCATCCGCACTAAAGCCAGCTTCTTTGTTTTTATTTTTTTTTTCCTTTAGCGGTTTCCACGGTGGATTTGGTATTTGGTTTGATGTTGGATTGTAGTCTAACCAGCCATCATAATTATTTTCCTCTTCGATACAAAGAACTAGTCTGGTTCCTCTGGATTCAACTCTGCTTTCCAGTGGGCAGTGCTGACTCTTTAGACCGTCTATGGCCAGTGCCAGTGGATGCAGAAGAAACTGCCTGTGGGCGAGATTGGATAGACATTCAGGCCTGGAATATACTTGCTATTTATAATCCGTACGTGAGCACATCATGGCTGCCACGCGTATCCTGCATTTGTTCATCACGTCGCATACGTAAGCTGCAATATTCAGTTCGACGCTAGAGACAGTTACAGTTACAGCTCGCTGTGTGTGGCTTTTATGCTGAACTTGGGCGGCAAGCTGACGTAGCAGGTCATCAAACATTGCGGGGGACATACGAGAACACTCTCGGTGTTTCTCATCGTCAGTTTCCTGCATCTGTAAAACGAGACGAGCAAACTTCTCCCGTGAAGACGCTGATTTTATGGTCCAACATGTCATCTCCAACGGTGCTGGTGTTGTTTTCTCTGCTGCAGCGTTGCCAGGTGGGAAATGCTGAAGTATCATGCCAGTGGCTAAAAATTAGCGTATTTTGACAAAAATGATTGTACGTACCTAATTTGCATTCTGAAGTGGCTCAGGACCATCTGCAATCAAGAACATGTTATCATAGACTTTGCATCATATACTTTATAAAGTAGTTTTGCTATTAAAAAAATTGAACTAACTCTCTCTCATGAGAGTTTACTAACCGCTTTGTTGGTCCATGTACTCCAGATCCAGTCAGTTTTTGCAACTGGCATGACAGTGTTAATCTTCGGTGAATATTTAGGCTGAATGTAATTCCAGATCAGACTAATAGTGAATTATATTTGCAAGAAATCCTTTATCAGTCAGAATATCAGACTGGTGAAATTATTGGTCATTTGGGGTTTTTTTTTTCAGTTATTGATCATGCATCATTCAGAGCTCAAAATGATCGTACAAATACGATAATTATCGTATATCTGGCAGTGCTGCTCTGTTGTGAAATTAACAAAAAAAAAAAATAATAATAATAACTTCCTCTGGGTAGCGTTGTTGTATACCAGTGGTTCTCAAACTTTTGATACTGCGTACCACCTGAGAATCTGTTCAGCTCTCTGAGTACCACCATGATGACCAGTTTTAGAATATAGCCATATATGCCTTCTCAATTAGCTTTAAACACATAGGAGAGATGTTTATTCCTTATTGTGGTTATTTATTACCTGAATTGTTACTTTACTGAATCAGACATTTACAACTCTGCCCAACAATTCTCACTTACTCATACTCTCATACAAAATAAACACACTCAAAAGTTGTTACATCTGCACTGCAACTGAATATGCAACAAATATTTTTTTAAAAGACACACTTTTAATTATCTCAAGCTACACATTTTGTTTGAAATGTTGTATTTATAATGCATTGTACGTTTCCGATTTATTTATTTTTTTAGTGAAAATGTGGAAAAAATGTGGAAAGTCATGACGTTCCCCCACGTACCACCAGAGAGTGCTCGTGTACCACTGGTGGCACACGTACCACAGTTTGCGCACCACTGTTGTATACAGTTGTAATTTTGACTCTGCGTCCGCATTCTTGCACCAAGTGGAGACCTCCGGTATTACACTCACTGCTCGCGGAAGTACGGAAGTAAGAAACGTTCACAGCACAGCTGCTTGTGTATCCGGACAGATGTGAACGCTTAAAAAAAACTGCAGGCATACCCCAGGTCTTGGGAAGAGCAACAACCAGACTAGTACCGACAAAGAACATTTAAAGTGGTATGCAGAAGAACAGGAACGCTGGTGAATGACAGTTGTGGAGAAAGAACTTGTTGATCCAATGAATGATGAGCAATCGTACAGCTGTTTTGGCTATTTTAAACAGTGGGTCTTGGACACTCCTGAATGAGTCACTGTGCAAAGCCTGACCCTGCCTGCTTTGTACATTTTGGGCTGCTGGAAATGATTGTGAATGGAACGAGGTTCTAGATGCATTTCACAGGAGAGAATTTTTGCAATGTGATTTTTGGGACCAGCAGTGTGGGAAAATCTGACTGATCGGACAGATCCGGTTTTGAAGGGAGACCAACTCTGTTCACACTTCCACGGCCAGGTTGTGACAGGAGCTGATCTTAATCTTGTCTCACCTTTCTCAGTCACAACTCCTCCAACATGCTGTACAGGCACGTTTTTACAGGAGCCCAGAGCAGACTGGCTGCACCACAGTTCTGGCTGTTGTCATGGTTTTTAGTGGCTTGCTTTCTTCTACACATGTTGGCAAAAAGAGAGTGAGTTGTGGATCAGCTATTCACAACTCCAGAGATAGATTTCCCCTTATCCGACACTGTGGACTTTTCATGTTGAATCCCTGACTTTGACAGACTAACACATTCTTACAAAAAATTCAAGCTGTTTCATAAATACTGGAAATACTCTGGTGTTTCAAGTGGAGTGAACAGCAGCTCCTAGACATTGTCTTTGTATGAAACACTCATTTCCTTCCCTGTGGATCTTTGTCGTCTTCCTGTTTTGTGCCAGCTGTTTAAAACAAACACTGTCAAAATGCTGCAACATTACCTGCTTGATTCACTAAGCCTCACCTGGACATGGCACAAAAGCCAGAAGATAAAAGTCAACACAACTTTCATCCTGCCATCTAGCAAATTTTAAGCCTTGCACAGTTCCTAAGGTGTTTTCTACAAAAAGCACCACATAGGTACCACTCTTTTGTTTATCTCTATACATCCTCATAAAGGTGAAGACTCAGAGTCCATATAATGATAATCATTTTCAGAATATTTTTAAATGTTATTTTACTGTCTATTAGAACAGCCTGACATGACTTCATATTTAAAAAAGGCAACATTTTTCTAATAGTGCTGAGTCACTCAGCACATCCTTTCAGTTTGAGTCAAAAAAGAAAAAACTGCTTTTGTAAGGCAGTGTTCCCCAATTCGGTTCCTCAAGGTCTGCAGCCTGCATGTTTAGATGTTACCCTGCTCCAAAGCACCTGATTCAAACGAATGGATCACTGTCAGCTTGTCATCGAGATCTACATGCGTTTATAGGATTGTCATCTATCATACGTGGAGGGCTGTCCGGCTGTCCGTCTGAAAGGGTGAGAAGAAGAAGAAAAGCCTGCAAATTATGCGTGTGATTAAGTTTTTTCATTCTGCTTCTTACTTGATCAGTAAAATAAAATAAAATGAATGATGGGAAAATATAAAAAAATGTTATCAATATGCAACATGCTCTACAGCCTCTGTAATGGATTTCTGAGTTTCTGAGCGTATTTGTACTAAATGCATTGATGGATGAGATGTCTGAATTTGAGGTTGTATTTATTTTTTGATGGTATGATATATATATAATTTGTATAATTTGTCGTTTCTTCATGTTGCTCTTCATCAGCCGGTTGTGGCTGTTTTCCCTGCATACAACATGATTCATACATGGAAATATTTTTATGACTAGCCTATATTTTAATTTTAATGCTGGCAATCTGATTGCAAAACTGAAAATCACTAAAACCAGAGTTTGGTGGGGAATTACCAATACTTTATATTGTCCCCTAACCCTAACCCTAACCCAAATTGTTGAAGATTTCTTTTCACCTCAAAGCATTCCTCATTATGTTTCTAAACGTACTGTATTGTTTTTGTGGTCTGTCAGGTTCTCTGTAATTGGACGTGTCAAGGTGCTGTCTGAGTGCTGTGCCTAAACTGAACATTTCTTAACTTCTTCTTGCGTTGAGCACCCACCCCTTCCTCGCATGTCTCCATGTGAGATTGTATCTCCAGTACAGAATCTCTGACTGTGAAATTAATATGAACTGTAACTATGGAAATATGTGACCATTTCTACAGACAGGAACAGGATGGCGCCGGTTTATACATTCCAGTTTGTTCATGTACAAAGAAAAAAATTATCCTTCACACACACAAGCATAAAAGCTGATTTATGCTTCTGCAAAGCAGCTACACATCGCCCCTTTGCTGTCTGTGGCGTTTGTACTTGTGCGTTATTACAAGTATTATTTCCTTTCGTTTACTTCATGTGTGTAGCTCAGACATGGCAACGGAGCAAATAAAGTATTTTTTACAGAAGTTGACACTGATAAATGTTGGGATCAGTCATTTTTTCAGGCAATACAGCAAACTATCGCTCTACCCAACTTGAAGATCGCGAAGAAGAAGTCGCAGCAGGAAATTCAAAGGAACAAAATTTACCAATCACATTCCTTGTGGTCCTCGTCGACACGGAAGCACAGTTACATTTGGTGAGAGGTGTACGTCAGGCTACAGGTTCACACTTACAGCGTCGGCTTTGATGCAGAGGTATAAATCCACCTTTAGTCATGGTGTTCCACAGGGTTCTGTGCTTGGACCAGTTATTTACAACATAAATGTTATTCAGCAGCATAGTCTAAATTTTATCACTATGAAGATAATATTTTACTTATCCAATAATCCAGTTGAAAACAATACAGTTTTTTAGACTAGTTTAATGGCTTAAAGATTTGAAAAAACATTTTCGGACGAAATGGAAATAGTTGTTTTAAGCATAATCACATATTCCTGGTATCCCCACCCCACCCAAACACCACAAAAACGAAATTAAATAACTCAAATTCAACTCAACTAATTTTTTTTTTTTTTGTAAGATTCCCTGAACTCTAATGCGTTAACTGGCACTGAATTAATGAACTGAACTGAACTGAACTGAAAAGAAACAGACAGAAGGGTCCAGAAAATATCCAGTGTTTCTATGTCCATATGACACAGGATGAGTAGAAACCAGCTGAATTAAAAAAAACAGGTGAGAAGTCACACATGATCTGTGCTCTGCGACCACTGACTGAAGCTTGTGAGATGTGAATGAGATTGCATGCTTCTCACCTCTTGGTGTAAAACACAAACAATGCCACTGGTGCTACCCAACCAGAGTGAGGGATTTAGCAAATGGGCAGATAGTTGAATAGGAGAGAGCAGACTGCCGGCGCTGGTGAACAAACAGAGCAGTCACATCAAAAGGCAAAAGGGCGTGAATGCTAACGATGAGGTCAGACTATCAGAAGGTTCTCTGAAGAGAAACACAGCATAAATAACAATGGCAAATAAAGAACATTATGGTAAGGTAGAAAAGGAACATAGCTGTAAAAAGATCAGGATAGTTGATTTATAGGACATAAGTGTTGTTTAATCGTTTCTATCAGTTCTGTCCTGAAGTGTGTCTAGAAAATAGATTTTTTGCATGTAAATACACTGTATTTGTCTTTCACCTCACCATAATCCCTCTGTGACCTACTTTTGTCTTTTTTTAAATACAATATATATGTCAAGCGGGTTTACGTTAAAATTGGAGCAGGTTTACTGGGCTGTAAATCACTGGGGCCCATTGTAAATACAAAAGATGCCACCACAGCTACGCATCATAAATGTCATTTGTTGTACAACCAAGGACTTTAAATGTATTTTAAAGATCTTAAGTACTTAAAAGGTAGAAGAGTGCTGGCTAAACAAAGATGGCTTTTTTTTTGCTCCAATATGACACAATCACTGTGTAAAAATGGTTTTTAATAATTAAATAAAAGATCTTGACACCAAAAGTAGGCCCGTCAGCTAAAAAAAAAAAAGTCAAAAACTCATATGTGTATTCAAATTTACTCAACAGTTTGGTGGCACAGCGCTGGGGAAACTCCATCATCATTCACCAGCCATCTTTGTTTTCTGTCTGCTTGGGTGCACATCCCCAGTTCATTTATTACCTGAAGTCCTGCAGCATTCCTGCGTGGGACGTGAAGTGTGACACCACATTCCTGTACTGCAGAGAGAGGGAGTGTGAGTTGACAGAGATTTATTTTAATGAGGTTTGTGTTTGTTTAACCTCCTTTCTGCTCTTCCAGATCCAAACCTGGCCTCACATGAAAGCAGTCAAGAGGGAAAGTCAGACGGCTTTGACCCGGAACAGTTTGTGGTTATCGCTTGTCGCAGTCTCCTTAGAAAAACCCAAACTGCTCAGCATGGGTTCTTGAGTGAAACCTGGAACAGGTTAACATACAAAAGAGGGTTTGATATCCAGCGTAGGGAGCGTAACTGACCACTCAGCTGTCCGCATCGAACGGTTTCAGGGTTACAACAGAAAAAGCTTTTTAGGAAATCAGCGACATTGCTGAAGGATAAACTAGAAGTGCTACTCCGTCGATTGATGATTTAACAATAAAGTTACAGTGAGCGTGTTAAAAGAGGGACATTCACATCTCCTGGAAACATACTGGTTTTCTTTCATTTCTGACATTCATATGAGATGCAAACCAACCGAAAACTAACTTTCACATGTCAACTAAGTTTGAAACTACAGCCTGGCCGTGGTTAACGTAGCTGAGCATGAAGACTTGGGGAAACCTGTCAACTCAGATGGTGCTAACCCGAAGCAAGATAACTGCACGAAGTTATTTTACCCATGAAAATCTGTCTAACGGTGGTTGCTAGCCTTTTGTTTTGTAGAAACTAGACAAACCGGACATTATGCGTGCTGCTAAGTAGCCTCCAGCTAGAGCCAGTTGAAGGCTTTCCTCATTTCTCTGTAAGCTGGCTCATGCTTCAAATGGTATGAATTACAGATTGCATGAGTTGTGCGTCTGTTTTTGACACCATCCTTCCTTCTGCTGATCCATAACTTGGCAGCCTTTCCCATTACAGTGTCATTTATGACGAGGTTTGTTCTCATCTGTGCTGCTGTTAAGTCTCAGTCATCCAGGTTGTGATCATCCCAGAGGGTTTTGATAGACAACTGGTTTTCTTTTCTTGGTTCTTAGAGATGATTCACCCTTTACTCAAAAGGAGTTGATGTTCATGATGTAGTTTTTTTACATATTGATAAGAGGTGAAATTTCTTCAAGAGCTGCTGAAGGTGATCGAGTTACCATCGGTTGAGCTTTTAAATTGCCTTTTAGGTTCAAAGTCATATAGTGTTGGATATAGAATGAGACAATAAAAAAATTCACTCAAGAAAAAAAAACACACAGAACAAGAAACAGTAGAAAGGCTGACAGACTGTAAAGAATAGTTTGTTGGATAATTATAGTACAGGTTGAAACTGAAAGCGAGAGCTGCTGAATTGTTTGTAATAATCTACTGATGCACCAGAAGGTCACATGTACAACTATGTTAAGTATGGCAGTCCACTTATGGTGTGTCTTAACTACAGAATGTCATTATTTCACCTTCAGTTTCACTTTAAGACAGATTTTTCTTAGAAAACTTAGATCAAAAGTGCACAGTTGAGTAACAAGCAAATCATCTGCTTGTCAGACTGTAGAGGAATAAGGCAGGCAATTTCTCTGAACTCTTGGTGAAACCACAAGTTAACCAGACAACCAAATGTTTTTTTTTGTTTGTTTGTTTGTTTTTGAACAGATACAAAGGTAGCAACGAGCTACGCTTGCGGCTGTTTTTTACTGACAGACTTACTGACAGGATGATTCTAAAGACTCGTCCACAACAGACTTGGGCATTGTTCTTGCAAGTCTTATTCTGCCCTATACTCCATCTTTTCACTAATGCTATCACCTATCTGGATCTATCTTTCAAACTGGTCACCGGTACCTTTTCACCGGTTCGAGTACTTCAAGTGACTCTAATGAGTGTCACGGACAAATCAGAACTGAACAGTTAGCGCCATGTTTGGTCAAAAGAGTCTGGATTGGATAGGACTGAAGTAAAGCGATCAAGATATGATCAAAGTGTAGACGCTCAGCTTCAATTTAAAAGGTTTGGCAAAAATATGGGATTTTACCACAAAGGAACTGCAGTCTCCATTTTCAGGGCTCAAAAGTATGTGAACATTTGACTAATTTATTCACTAACCATTTCCTCACTCCTTTTAGACAAATGAAGCAGCTTTTTGACTGGAGCTACTAATGAGACCAATCAGATTAGCTGGGCAGATTAAACCAATCCAAGAACGAATATCAGAATGAATAAAGGAGAAAAGGATAAAGAAACAAAAGAACATCTCATGCTCCACAGGACACCACAGCATGCGTCAAATATGGTGGAGGCAGTGTTATGGTATGGTACTGTATGATGGAGCTGCATGTTTGGAGCTGCACAGATGGATAATGACCCTGCAAAAGCAATTCAAGACATTTTGAATGCAAAGAAATGAAATTGCCAGATTCCACGCAGTCATTTACAGCAAAGGATATTTGTCTTAGTATTAAGAATTATGGCTACATTTACAATCATGCAACTTTTTCCAAATACTTTTGAGCCACTGAAAAAAAGGAGGTACTTTCCTTAAAATGCCAATTCTTCCTAAATGGTAAGAGCCATATGTTTTGTGGGACCTCAAAAATCTAAGTTTGAAGTCTACAGTTTGATCACATCTTGAATTGTTTCATTTCAGATTCCTAGCAGTGTATCGTAGCGCATAAATGTAAAATCATTAAAATTTTGTCATCGTACTTCTGGACCTAACTGTAGATTAAATGCATAATGCCCTTTAAAGCTGTAAACAGTGCCAACTGAGCCACAAAACCCAGGAGTGGCCTCAGAGACAGTGGATTAAAAAAAAAAAAGAAAAGAAAAGAAAGAAAGAAACTCAGGCTCAGTGAACTTGCTGGCAGACTGAGACATTTATTCAGACAAAAGTGCAGCTATTTTCAAACATTCAACGGTATAAAGTGCCAGAAATTACTTGCAAAACACACAATATGCAAACGATTGCAAAGCAAATCCTCATTACTCTTACACCTCTGCAGGGTTGGATTTCATTTACATCACAACTTTGCAATGCAGTCAAGTTCTAAATCCCTTATCCAGCAGCAGTTTTGAACCATATAAAATAAATATCAATTACACATGTAAAAACCTCATACAACTCACAACCTCTAACAATATGATCACTTGTTAAGGTGACTGAGAAGCTCCGCTGTCCCTTTAAGCTAAGAACCATGACAGTTGGTAACCTTAGGTACTTCCCAACCACAATGTAGAGCACCAGAGGGGCCCATGCAGGATGTATCTGTGTCCTCTCAGAGAAAGGGGGAAGTAGATACTACTAAAACCCCTGTATGCATCTGTGTTTGTGTGACTGAGGGAGGGTATCTGCTCCATTAAAATGCAGTGAAACTGAATCCAACACTGACTGCTTCCACCTTTGTGTCCTTTATATGCACCAGTTTCTTCAGGCGTCAATATGCTGTAGTTGTGGCAAAAATCAACCTGCTCGTGGGGGGGTCTGCAACGCCAGCAACAGCCTGTAAAAACACAGAGATGGGAGAAAGCGTGTCAGCATCCTGATATGACTGTCTGTGAACAAACTTTGATTCATAATGCAAGCAGACAAGAAAAAGCAAATGCAAAAGAGCCTCCTCTTTTGTTATGAGTGGAGCATCATTGAGTTCAGATAACAGTGGAGAGGGAGGGGGAGGGGGCAAACAGCAACTAAACCTGGTTAACTTTCATAGTTTAAGCTCTAACCCATCTTAAAGCAAATTATCTAGTCAAGAGAGTGGACCATCCACTGTAGCCAATGCTGTGTTTTGCAGTTTAAACAGGCGTGATCTCACCTTTGCACCATTCTGTCTATCCTCTAAACCAGTGGTTCTCAAGTGGTGGGTCGCGACCCAAAAGTGGGTCACAGACCCGTTTTCAGAGGGTCGTGGGCCTTTGCCTGGGGAAGGCAATGCTAAAAAAAAAAAAAAAAAAAGCGTGTCATTCATACTTACCTTAACAGTAGATGGCGATAATGCCCTGTAATGCGAGCTGACACCTGCCAGTTCACACCATAGAAAAAGACCTGCGAAGTTTGTTTACATATGTTGAGCAGGTGAAACACAGATACAACTAAGAATATATGAGATATGGATTTTCTTATCTTATCTCTTGAAGACAAAGGTCAGTGAGTGGTTATTCAGCTAAAACTATATATTTTGAGTTCTTTTTTGAAACTACTGCTCAGTGGTTGCACTGTTTTATTTCATGTTTGTGCATGTTGAGTCTGTTAAAAAAAAAAAGCCTGAAGTTACTGAAGTGAAGTGTTTTGGGTTTAATTAAAATGCAGCTAATTGAGCATCAAAGGGAATATTTCCCACTTGAAGTCATTTTGGTTATGCTATTTTGGTTTTTGCCGTTTTGGTTCACAAATAAACTTTTTTTGTGTGTGTGTTGGCATTCTGTGATATTCTATTCTACTATCTCTGATTCAAACTGCATGATCTTTTCATTCAATAAATTTGAGAAGTTGAATATTTTCCTTGATTTGGGTTGTGGATTGTCATTAAGGGTGATGGTGGGTCCTGAAGCCACACCAGTTGAGAACCACTGCTCTAAACCTTTAATACACAATCAATCTATTTCTGCTTTGATTCTTGCCTTGGAGGAAGAATTTTATTTTGATAAGTTTCTTTTTCAACAACTAAACCTTATCAGATAAGCCTCTTTAGTGGCTTAGTGGTCGTGTTTCCACCGATCACATTGCTGGACCAGGTTCAAATGCAATTTGGGTCAAGAAGGGCATCTGGCGTAAAACTTGTGCCACTTCAACTGTGTAGATTATTCCCCTGTGGCAACCCCCAAATAGGGATCAGCTGACAAGAAGAAATCTTATCGGACAACTTTCTTTTGCATCTCTGTGCACACAAGCAGCTTCAAAATATAACTGTGAAGCTTTTGCTTATCAAGTGGAGATGATCAGATACAAGTTAAAGCTACAGTCAAACTCATTGATGTCATAAGATCCCCCTCATTAAGGTCGTAATTCTCACAGCATTTTTTTATAGTAGACAAATCAACGAACAACCTCAATAAATGGTTGTTATAATGAACCAAATTAAGTATATTAAACAGAGGAAACTTGTCTTTTACTGCTTTTAAATTAAACTAATAAATATTGTAGACATGACAGAGTCTCTTTAAACCTGATAGCCTTTCTCTCTCTCTCTCTCTCTCTCTCTCTCTCTCTCACTCACTCACTCACACACACACACATACATACATATGTCAAGTCTATTCCAGTCTGCTCAAGCTCATTATTGAAACCATATAAAGCTACAGCAATCAGCCCCAACATCACGACTACGTGCTTAAAAATGAACAGGACCTCCGTGCGCTCCCAAAAGACCCCTGATGAGTCAGGGTCCGGACAAAGAGCATCTGAGGCTGTCATGGAGGGTTTGGTAAGGGGATGTTATCAGTAGATCCTTTGGGTCTGTTGGGTTGTGGGATGAGGTCTCTGTGGACCGGAATAACTTTCCACAGATGACTCCAGGTCCCATCAGATTGGTATCTGGGGAGTTTGGAGACCAAATCAACCCCTCAGACTCTTTGTTGCTCGGTGCCGACCTGCTGGGGGAGGGGCTACTGTAGGAGAACGATGTTGCCACGTTGGGAGGGTGTGATTGCTCTGGTGTTTACTCATGTTACCTGTCAGTGGTAATAATGGTATGGCTCATCGGTTTCAGTTGCACATAGATTGCATTTAAGTTGCTCTTTCCTACTCCTGCTGACCATCCAAGGCTGTTCTGAGGATAGAGAGTCTGTGTAGGGCAGCGATTGAGTGGTTGGCTCAGCTTTTGGAGTATGGAGAGGGAAAGGAGCATCTCATGATCCAAAGTCTACCAAACCTTGTGTCAAACATGGTGGAGGCAGAATTATGGCATGGGCATGTATGCCTGCCAATGGAACGGGCTCACTGGTGTTATATTGATAAATTGACTGCTGACAGAAGTAGCAATATGAATCCCGAGGTTTATAGACCTATAATATGCTCACATCCAGAGAAATGTTATAAAAAAGACAATGCCTCACAGTGAATGTGGATAATGATAATTACATTCACTTTTGAAGGCAAAGAGATGGAATATTTTTCAATGGCCAAGTCAATCACTTGATCTCAACCCATTAGAGCATGACTTTCAGTTACTGCAGACAAAACTGAAGGGAGAAATGCAAAAAAAAAAAAAAAAAAAAGCAGGAACTGAGGGTGGCTAAACGGCTGGCAAAGCATCTCCAGGGAGGAGACTCAGACTCTGGTGAAGTCTATGGGCGGCAGACTTCAGGCAGTCATTGACCAAAAATGACTTTCATCCAAGTATTAGGGTTATATTCATGATTATGTGGTGGTGTATAAAGGCAAAAATCATTAAAAAAAAACTTTCTCATTGTCCCTACTGTAATTCTCAGTTTTTGCTGTGTTTTGAAGTGGTGTTAATCTACCTGTGTGACTTTTAAAAGGCTTTACTTTGTGCTGTAAAACTTTAAAACTTTAAAAATCTAAAAAAAAAAAAAAAAAAAAAAAAAAAAGTGAAAATATACTGTTTTTTTTTTTAAATATATACCATTTCAAAAAAAGGGTAAAAAAAAATAAACATATTTGTATAATTGCTAATATCATGGAGGAAGGACTGCTTAAGAATGATTAGTTTAAAGACAATTCTAAATCTGAATGATTACAGGAAATGGACCCGTGTGAAATGTCATTTGAACAATTTTGAACACATTTCTTGAAAATTCAAATGACTCTGAAACCTCCAAGATTTCAAAGCTCAAGCTAAAGTTATAATATTTGTGGTTGGAAAAAGTTTCTATTGAGGCTTAAATATCAAACGGTTTCTGAGGCTACTCCTCCTCAACTTCCTGCCTGTGCGCCTTTAACGCTGTGCATCTACTGTGGAAAATCACTTGGGAATGTATGCAAAACATGTCATACATGGAGGTGTTGAGTTGCTACACGTTTGAGTGGGCTGCTCGAGACTTCAACAACAGCACTTGGGGACATCACCTTGTTTGTTCGGGAGAGGAAAAACTAACCACACATAATGTTTGATGTCATCAGACATAATTATTCAAGAGAGTGATGTAAACATTGAAGCTCTGACTTTGACACTAACTTGTGTTGGAATTATTTAAACCATATAAAGATGGAAGTAAAATTATCAAAAATATTTGAATTAAATTAAACTTGAAATAGCACTTGGCAAAGAGATGCTGAAAATATAAAAATGCCCCACTGAAATCTAGGATAACGTGATGGCTTCACATCCGAATTAGCTTAATAAAGAAGAGGTCCTTCCCCATGCTGACACATTTCCATTATCTCCCCATCATACAGGTGTTCACACAGAGGTTCACTTCTTGGGAAGCAGAAGAGGCTGTTAACGCAGGGACGCCACGTGTCAGAGAAAGTGTATTTCCAGGGCGGTGACAGAGTGTCACAAAGAATGTGGGCGAGGTTGCAGCTAACACGACCCAACTGGCATCGAGCCCTGTCGCCTCCTCTCTCGTGATCTCACCCTATTTGTGGAGGGCTGATATCTGAGAGCAATTTAGCTAAATGCAGAAGCTCTCGTGGATGGGCTGGTGCTGCACTCCTATATCTGAACCCGGCCTTTCATCTATGTACAGCTGCTATTTATACGTGATAAGCAGAAACCAAACTAACCACTGCTAACACACTGAGGCATGCAGGAGAGCTTGGATGACATTTCCCCCTGTGATTCAGATGCACTGTGGGAAATCCCATTTTGTCTGATGTCGAACAAACCAGGTCAGTCACTTGATAAGAATGATGCTCGAAAACAGAGTCTCTTCTACAACAAGTCATGTGGGGAACCGGTTGGCATCTGTAATGCCACCAGCGTGAGCTCTCACTGTTAGGTGCTCTACACATTAGCAGCCTGATCAAGTTATATTATATTACCAAAAGGATGGCAGTTATTTGGTCAGAGAGGAAAAGGATACCCAGATAAAGAAAATGATGGTAATCCATGATAGGACTCTCAAGTTGAATGCATGAAATACCGAATGCTTTCATGTTACACAATGATTTTCTTACTTAAATTCGGAACTGACTGTCATGGTAACCTCGATCCTTATGGGGCAGTACTGGGGATGTGCAGTACTGACACTTGGCCCTGCTTCTTTACTGCAGTTTCATCAAAGGCAGCTACACCTGCGCGCCGCTTGCAAATGCATGGTGTTGTCCATGTGGGGAGTTTGGAGGCGGCTGGCTGAGTGAGAAAATGTTAAACGTTCTGTCGCTTCTAACTTTGTGGGAGATCATTGTGCATGTAAATATAGTTAAATTGACTCCAGAGATGTTATCTTTAAATTATCTGCACTGCAGTTTTTATTTAAAAGAGCCAACAGTTACAATAACAATGTGAAACACATCATCATGGATAACTGGGCCTCTTTCCAGCCTCTTTTTTGTGTCTGACAAAAGAAAGGAAAAAACAAATACACTATATTGCCAAAAGTATTCGCTCACCTGCCTTGACTCACATATGAGCTTTAGTTCATCCCATTCCTTATCAATATGATGTGGGTCCACCCTTTACAGCTAGAACAGCTTCAACTCTTCTGGGAAGCCTGTTCACAAGTTTTAGGAGTGTGTTTATGGAGATTTTTCACCATTTTTCCAGAAGAACATTTGTGCGGTCAAACACTGATGTTGGACCAGAAGGTCTGGTTCTCAGTCTCCGCTCTAATTCATCCCAAAGGTGTTCTATCAGGTTAAGGTCAGGACTCTGTGCAGGCCAGTCAAGTTCATCCACACCAGACTCTGCCATCCATGTCTTTATGGACCTTGCTTTGTGCACTGATGCACAGTCATGTTGGAAGAGGAAGGGACCAGCTCCAAACTGTTCCCACAAAGTTGGAAACTTGGAAGTGTCCAAATTGACTTGGTCTGCTGAAGCATTCAGAGTTCCTTTACTGGAACTAAGGGGCCAAGCCCAGCTCCTGAAAAACATCCCCACACCATAATCCCCCCTCCACCAAACTTTACACTTGGATCAGTGCAGTCAGACAAGTACCGTTCTCCTGGAAACCTCCAAACCCAGACTCTTCCATCAGATCACCAGATGGAGAAGCGGGATTCATCACTCCAGAGAACGTTCCTCCACTGCTCTAGAGTCCAGTGGTGGCTGCTTTACACCACTGCATCTGACGCTTTGCATTGCACTTGGTGATGTCTGGCTTAGATGCAGCTGCTCCACCATGGAAACCCATTCATGAAGCTCTCTGCTCTGTTGTTGAGCTAATCTGAAGGAGACATGAAGTTTGTAGGTCTGTAGTGATTGACTCTGCAGAAAGTTGGCGACCTCTTCGCACTATGCGCTTCAACATCCGCTGACCCCGCTTTGTCAATTTACTTGTCCTGTCGTTCCCAAACACTTCCATTTCCTTATAATCCATCTGACAGTTGACTGTGGAACATTTAGGAGTGAGGAAATTTCACAACTGGATTTGTTGCACAGGTTGGAATCCACTGAGCTCCTGAGAGCGACCCATTCTTTCACAATTGTAAAAACAGTCTGCATGCCAAGGTGCTTAATTTTATACACCTGTGGCCATGGAAGTGATTGGAACACCTGATTCAGATCATTTGTATGGGTGAGCAAATACTTTTGGTGACATAGTGTATGTGAATAAAAGCAGCTTTATGTGGAATTAATGTAAAGTACACATGAGCACAGAGAGCAGGAGACAGGCAAATTGATAGAAAGAGCTGTGTAATGCACATTTTTGTTTTCAATTCAGTTCAATTCAATTTTATTTGTATAGTGTCTATTACAATGCAAGTTGTCTCTAGGTGCTTTACAGAGACCCAGAGCATTACCCCGAGCACATATAAAAAAAAAATTGATTGTTAAAAACTAATATTAAAGAAAAATGGCAAGTAAAAAAAAAACTTCCATAGTGGGAGAAAAAAAAACCTTTAAGCCAAACAGTGGCTCCACTTTAAGAGGAAGAAACCTCGAGCATGGATCATAGGGGGGACCTTCCTGGTGGAGGCCAGCCAGGTAAAGAAAGAAAAGAAGAGGGAGATAGGACAGAGAGAGTATGGAGGACAGAGAGAGGAGAGCACATACATCCTGGCAATACTATATTAAACATGTATAAATGATAACTATCCATTAACTGGAGAACTAAGAATTCCATGCACTTATATTCTGACTCATCCATTGTTAGTACATGCTCTACAAAGATGACTATATAAACAGATGTAGGCAGCAACACTAAGGTGGTCAGAGTTGATATCCCAGAGACATCTGTATAGACAGGTGGAGGTAAACGCTGGGATGGTCCTAGGATGGAACTGCAGGTAAGTATGTATCTCTGGATTGGGAAAAATGTGGTCTTTCACATTTTGGTTGAATCATATTCTCAAACCTGGCAGGATTGGAAACCACCGGTCTCTGACAGTTTGGATAATACAGCTTTTAAAATACAATAGTTAACTGTTACCAGGCCATGCTCCAGTCATCTTTCAGATTTGCAAACCTAAAACTGCATCAGAGCCACATCTGGTAGGGACTGGGACAAAACTCACCATCTTATTTTATGGTTACAATATCATGTGACAAAACTGAACAAAAAGCCAGTGAATTCATTAGACTACACAGACACTATGAGATGCCTTAACACCAAGCTTGTGTTGTTAAGATTTATATCCTCTGAAGGCCACTTTGGAAAAGCTTCTTTTTGCTAATCTGGATTGAGTGCTGAAACAGAGAAAAGGACAAGTCTACATGTTAAACAGGCTTAGGACTCAACAGCCATTCAGTAAACTCTCCTCTATCCGGGTAAATCCATTTCAATGGGTTATTAGGTCATGAAGCATCGGCTGGATCCGCTTCTAACTCGCTCAATGAAAAAACATCCCGTTGAAGTCACTAAAGCCAAGCGACTCCAGCTGCTCCATATCTCAGCTGTAACGTGAACCAGCAGGAATGCTCAACAGTGCTGACGCTGCCATGATCTGTGACCCATCTTTCATCGACAACAAGCTCATTACCCAAAAACCTCTTGAGCTGAGCTGAGAAGCACAAGGGCACCTGTCAGCGGAAAACAACCCTGGAGGAAGGTTGACGGTCTGAGCTGGATGGTTCCAGATTTGAGGGACCTACCCCAGGCTCACCGACAACCACTGTGAGATCTCAAGACCTCTGTACGTCAGACATTGTTGTCGGCAAGCTACAAAATTTGGACAGCTCAGGCTGCAGATGAGTTTACATTGGAAAATGTTCAACAGGGGATCCTCGACACTTAGCACACTGTGATGTTGAGTTCAGGGCCAGGTCTTCCTGAAGAGCTCCAGCCTCATTCACAGTCTGTAGTTCAGAGATTTACCAGCAGTGACCGACAGCTAGTCCAGAGGAAAGTCATCTGGCAAACGGAGAAACTCAATGGGACACCTCCTAAAAATCGCAGCTTTACAAAGAAGAGGATTCTTCTTACACTGAGACGCTGTTATCCAATAGAAGTGTGCTGCACGATTCTATCCCTGCCAAACCATAAATGAACTGGCTCAGATAGTCTTTGTAATGATTCAGCATTGCTAATGTTTCTCTTCACACAGCTGCTAGCCTCATAAAAAGCCCATTTTCTGTTGCCAAGGACCACACATATGAAAAACTGGAGACACATCCGTGGTCTCTTCCTGCCTCTCTTTGAGTCAAATGAATAGATCCAGCTGAAGACACATGAAGAAATAAAAGTGGCATTTTGTTTCTTTGAAAATCTGTTTAATCAGACAGAAACCAACAGCTGATGGAGTCCCCGTGTCAAATCAGGCTGCTATCAGGTTCAAGGTGCAGAGAGAAGCAGAGCGCCCCCTAATCGTCTTCCTAGACGGGGAGCCAGCGAAGTCACCACAGCTGCTGCCGCTCTGCCACAGAGGCCGAGTGAAAGGTCGTCCCTCCAGCTGAGGGTCATAAATTCAAGATGTAAAATGGGAAAGTCTTACGCTCAACTCAACAGGTGCAGATCCAGCATGAATGGTCACCCCCCCTTTTTTTTTCCCTCCCTGAGCAGCAGCAAGGACAAAGAAGGCTGAAACGGGAGCATTCAGACTCGAAAAATTGTGATGCCCAAATGCTTTTAATTGAATCAACAATACGTCGCCATGAAATCTCAGCAAATAAAAGAACAGAGGGACAAACTTGTCTTAACTCATTTTGGAGCCTTAAATATTTTTGAATACATGAATATTAATAGGACCCCTGTTCAAACATGGCAGCCATTAGAGTCTTAAGTGAAACTATAGCTGAGGGATTTAAACTGCGAAAAAATCGCTTCTCATCTTCATTATAATGAAAGATCTGACACGTGAGCTGCATCTAATGAAAATGAAATAGTGTCCACGGTTGTATATTTCCATGCAGATTACAAGACATGAATAATGCATGAATACTTATTTTGTTGTTTGGGATATTCTTACATAAATCTGGTCGGTGCTCTATATTAAATTTACTTGATGCTTGACAGCTCAACCACCAAAATCAGTATGCACAATTTGAGATATTAGCTTGTTCTTCCCTTTGAAAACAACTTCAAAATGATAAAGATGTGGGTAAACAGTAAATATTGTTCTGAAGACAACCCAGAATAAATTGATCTACACTACCTGCCACGTGCCTTCTCAATAGTTCTGCTGCGATCAGCTTTCGTTGACTTCAGTTACACCAAATCCCAACTTAACAGCAGCAAAAATCTGCATAGCTACTTACGCAGCGTGTTCAGTATACTCCAAGGCCTCCAAACACTTAAGCGTGCTCTCGTCTCTTTTCTTCCTCTCTTATCTTTGTAATGAGGCGTTCTGACTAATAAAGTGATCACTCCTCCCCTTTGAAAAGAGTCATTGATATGATCATGAATATTCATAACATAAACATTAAGTCTTGGCTTCCTAAAGCTCATAAAACATCCAGGAGAGTGAAACACCTTCTTGGAAAACAAAACAAAACAGATGAACAGATGACTGCATTGAATTAAATAGAAGGAATAGAAGGAAAAAAATGAGATAGTTTCACAGAGCATGTTAGTTAGAGGAACGTTCATGAGTTAAAACAAACCTAGATCTATTATTAATTGGCAAAGAGTGAAAACTTTCATTATGGACCACAACAATGTGAATCGAGACAGTTTTTACGTTTATAAGATTTACAGTACAGCTACAGTACGTCAAAATAAAATACTATCTTATTTGACAAGACTCAAAAATGTCATTTTAATTAAGTGATACTGTGGATACTGTGTAACTTTAACTTTGCAAGTGTACAGAAAGTGTATAAAAGGGGATCTTTGTTGGCATCTTTATCAAGTTGCTGCCATTTTGTTACAAGTTTGTACAGATGGAGCACTGATGTCACGCAAACTCAGGAGGGGAGTTAATGGCCTTTGCTTCTGACATTTGCCAATTTTGTCATAAATATATAAATACTATTGAAGCAGAGGCCATGAATCATCCTTTTGTGTCTATTCAGAGCAGTTTGTGTGACATCAGTGGTTGACTTATATGGACTTATGACAAGATGGCAGCAACTGTACAAACAGCCCTTTGTATATACTGTACACAGACAAAGTTAAAATGACCTTGATTTGTCTGTAGGGACCCTATCCACACTATCCCAACACTGGAATGCTCCTTTTATGTGACTGATTTTGATTCCTAAACTTACACCAACCATACACTAGACAATTTCACAAAAACTAAAAAGATAACACTATTGTCTAACACCCTCTCCCATCAAAAGACTATAAATGGACTTTTTAAGTAGGAGAGTAAAGACTGCAAAAATTGGGGAACTTGAACGGTTGCTGTGTGCCCAACAACAAACAACCCTCCTATTGATTGTTGATACCTACTAAGGACCTGCAATAATATTCAACTGGTTTGATTTTGTCATATTGCCAAGATTATCACTTTTTCACCTAATGACTGACATCACTGGAGCACAACCCAACTCAAGCAAGGCTCTTCACAATTGTCTTCTGACAATGGAAATTTGTGTGTGACCTTGAAATCACATGTAAAAATCAGGATGATGAGCTTTTCTGACATAAACTAATTTATGTTAATTTATAATTTAATATTTAAATATATTTCATATATATGATATATATATATATATATATATATATATATATATATATATATATATATATATATATATATATATATATATATAATATATATATATAATATATATATATATATATATATATATATATCTATATATATATATATATATATATATATATAGGAAAGTATCCAGTCACATGATCCACAGGTTTGTACGGAGGGCTTTTAAAGCATATTTTTGTTTGAACTGCATGGCTGAGCTCTGTGCAATGAGAGGTGCCAGCTTCCAGTGCTTTGTAAGTGGCTCAACTCCTTCAGCTCATTTCAGATCATTTCAGGACTCTTCCAAGTAGCCAGCTTTGCAGCAGATCTGCCACCTTCCAAGTTGTTTCTGTAGTTACTTGAAATGACTGCTGCTGTTAGCACAACTAAGCTAAGCTTCGTCCTCAGACCCTTACAACCACAGCCAGTCATGGTGGTCTGTGTAAATGATGTAAGAACAATATTTGGAATTTTGGGGGTCAAAATTAACGGCCCCTGGTTGTCTTTTGCATTGTTAGCAGGGGTGTTTGTAAGGAGAAGTACGATAGGATTTGGAAGTGGCAACAGTGTTGCTGTCCATTGATTTTGAATGGGCTAATATGAAGCATCGCCAAACTGAATTGCGGGTACAATTCTCGTTGCGGTGAAAGTGTCGCTCCTGTTAGAAGTTGAGAAAGGTTAACTTTTCAGACCTTGATGCAAGTGCTCACCCAGTCAATCATATTGCACATGGGGGCAGGACTGTGTTAAAGCAAACCTTGGGGAAAGAAATTTAATTGGTTGTTTACTGGAATGACGAGCGAATGTCAGAAACCTCACTGTCAAACATTGCTGTAATGCTCCTGTGTGACCTCAAGGTAAGGATGGTTGCTTTAGCATTGATAGAAGACCATGCTAAGATGACTTTAAGAAGAGAATAACTGTTGAGGAATCATATAATTTTCAGAGGGTTTTTTTTTTCCAAACAAATGAGGATCTTCTTCTACAATGGCTTGGAGAAAAGACCAAAAATATTTTTAGTAGTATTAAATAAAAATATGAATGTTATCTCATGAAAAAGTATTTTAACAAAGAATCTTTAAGGCAAAAAGTGATTTGGGCCACTAAGGCCCATAATTTAACTTGATGGAACTGGAATTGTCCACAGTGTGCATTGTTTCATTGACTTCTTGTAGAAATTAGTTCATCTGTATGAAATTGTTAAATGACGCATAAAATCATGTTTGCTTATGGTGACATAAGACCAATTGTTCTCTGTTGCATTCATAAAATTCCACCCAGTTCCCTGTTTCATCCACACATCCAGCCATTAAGAAACGTCCCACCCAAATCCAATAAAGGAACAACAAGCCCTCGCTTTAGCATTCGTATGTAAAAGTGCTTGTTTCCTGTTGTAAGAATGACACCATTATCTAGACAAATCAAGATAAAAATTTCAGATGGGTCTTTCCAGTTCTTGGCCCTAATTTGCTAACAGAGATTAAGTAAAACTAAGTTAAAAAAAAAGGAAATCTGAATTTCGAAATGAAGACTTCTAACTTGAGAAGAAATTTTTATGAAAAGTAATTATCTTTCAAGTTAATTTCTTTTTCACTGATAGCTCTGACATTTCCCAGGATGTCAGGTCACCTCGTTGACCCAACTGTGAGCCACGTGATGATACAAATAATAAACGTAAAGGATAGCTGATTTATTTAAATGTCACAAGGAATTTTGTGGGGTTTGTGTGAGTGGAGGGCAACAGCTGAAGCTTTGCACAATTAGGAGGAAACAGCAATGTAACCAAAAGAGTCTAGGCATGACCTTCATACGAAAACTACACCTGATAAATGAACTTTCAGAGAATAAAAAAATCCTATTATTAAACTACTGATAACCATGGATGATTGCTGGGATTCCTGCAATCCTGAACAGGAGCAAGTGGGTATAGGAAATTAGTGGACAACAAGAGATAACAGCAACTCTGGATCACAATTACATTTACTAAGGGAAAAACTGAAAAATAAAAGAAATATTGTCTCTTCACATCGTCTAATGTTGGAATTTAATGTAATAAAGCAATCAAAAATCTAATTTCATAACATTGACTGCTTCTTGGACTAAGCTTCAATGCTTTTCAAGACTTTTTACTTTTCTGATTGAGCTGCCAGGACAGTAAATGCAAATAGATGTTGCCATTAACACCTATTTTTTATATAACTACTAGTGGATTCACATGATGATGGAGCTTGAATATGAGGCACCACATTAATCAATAACTCGGGTTATGTGTCAAACAATAAGCTCTACTCCACATTGTTTTATCATTAATTGCTTCCTCTGCACAATGAAACTGTAGCTTTAGTTGTAAAATGTATTTCTGCGCATTTAATTCAGCTCCTTTTATCTGGATCTTTAGTGTTGAATAAACCCCCGTTGTCATTTCTTTAGCAGCCTTTGAACTGTCTCAAACGTGGAAGGCCAAATATTTACACGTCTGCCCTTGCCTTGTTTAATGTTAAAGGCACCTTCACACAGCAGAGCAAATGAATGAAAAAAGTTTTAGACAAAACACCTCAAGCAGCTGATGAGTACCAGGCCACTTTACAATGCAGGTCCCACAGGTTCAATCTCCTTTTCAGGGCATGGGAGACAGGGATGCAGAGGTCTGCTCGGGGGCTCAGCGGAGAAGCAAAGCCCTGCTGACACTGCTGTCTCTGTGAAAAGGGGCAATCTGTGCATTTACAGTTGGCTCAAGCCCAAAGAGATTAAACCGAGGTGGGCTGGATCGCCATGTGAGGGCATTACGGACAAAGACGACAAGCCATCTGATCAGCTGAGAGCGCATTCATCATCACAAAACAATGACGTGCGCAAACCCCTCCCCTGAACATCTAATATTCACCGGGGCTTATCAACAACCAAACAGGCAAGAGTGTGAAACAATTCACACAACGTTTTAATACATTTAGGTTCTGCGGTGTATTTTTTTTCTTAACAAGTGACAAGTGAATAACCTCCTTCTGTTTCCATACTCACGCTACCGCATGCTAACGGCCTTTGTTAGCATGTTAAGCTAACTAGTTTACACAGCTTGCTAAACAAAGAAGCTACTACTTCAAAAGACAATTTCCCTGAGATGAAAAACACCCAAAAACATGCCACAAAATGCAAGACCATTTCCAAAAGCACAAAACGGGTTTCTGTCATTTTCTGACAAAAATTCCAGATGAAAAATTGCATCGTGTAGTTACAACCAGTCGTTAACATCTTTTTATTTTCTTTCGTTCTTTCTGTGAGACAATGACCTCCACAGACCTAGAAGTCTTGACTCACATATCAGCTATCAAGATATCCAGTGACTAAATTTAAAGCTCTGAAACACTGCCAGTTGCCCCCGGGGTCTCAGTCATCAGCCCACAGCTGATGGATTCCCGGATTGCTTCGAGGCCCTCAGGAACGGCGCTCGGCTGCGCAGTTAGCTTGGGGAAGGGGGCTTATACACCATCTTCAGGGTCCTTCATGTGCTGCATACTGACCCAAAAGTCATTTGTTCCCTCAAAAAACACATACATAGACAATTACTGGAAATGGACCATTTGGGGCTTTTTAATTTTATTTTTTTGCAAAATAATCTAAAAATTTGATTCACTTGAAGTAATAATGACTCTGGAGGGGCTATATGGGGCTATTTCTCTGGATCACATTTGTGTTTGGTGAAGAGACCTGATTCACATTCTGTGGCTACATTCACAGCAGTGAATGAAACGCTGTTTCAAAATGAAACTGATTAGCATCCAAACTAGTGTTTTAGCTCTGCATCAGAACCGATGTCAAACCAGAACTGTAATGTATATCATCACATGGCCCATCCAACTCTGTGGGCATGTACACACAAGTAAAAACAAAGTGGAAACTCGACTGGAAATAATCTTTGTTGCAGCTTTTTTGTATTACGGCTTTCCTTCTGCACATGTATGAAGTTTCAATATTATTATTAATATTAAGGACAACAAAGTCACCAATGCCTGTTGCTCAGTCGCCACATTCAGCACGTTTACATGCACAATTTAGTGGAGTTATGGCTGTAGATTGGTCTCCTTTCTTTGTCCCAATAGAAGGAAAGAAGGAAAAGTTTATCAGCCTAAGTACGTCACACTCCTCCACGGCAGGTGGGATAGAAGCTACCTACTTTCAACTTTTTAGCATTAGGCTTTTCTCTTTGACCTACATATTGCTCCACTCACCAAAATAGATAAATCTTTGGTTTAGCTAGCAGCAGCAAATTGTAACAACTGTGAATGATGAACTGGACAAACTTAACAGCTTTGTGCATTTAAATTGTTCTTTACACTTCAGGTTTTTTTTTTTTTTCCTTTCTTTTCTGCATCAGTGCGAGTTGGCTTCTTCCAGTGCTCCCAGGTCAAAGCCCAGGGTGGGACCTGCAGAGCATGTGCAGAAAGTGTTGGCTAGTTTAAGTCCAGCTGAATGTTTACAAGAAGGAATTAGCTTGAATTCAACCACATTATCTGGTTGTATGACTGTACAAGTATGACAAGCTTTTATTAGTTCAATATCAGTTGGACAAAGATGTTTGGATGCATTTTAAAGCTAATGCAATGAATAACATTTTTTCTAATGTCATGTAGCCATACTGATTGTTGTGTAAAACTTTGTTGCAGCATGTCTAGATGTTATGGTTATTACACTGGCGAATCATGTTCCATTACAATAAATGATGAGAAGTAGTGCAACTACAGTTTAGATTACCTGCAGTAGACCACAAGAGTTGCAATGACAAAATGAAACAGAGATCCTTTTTTTGAGAGTTGAGTTTGCTGAAGTCAAGTTAAAATAAGACATGAGAAGTGGTCAAACATTTCATGTGACATTCACAAGAAGTAATTTATACTAAAGAGACAAGAACATATTCTGAGTGTGGAGTACTTCTTTTCTACAAGTGTTGTGATTTTCCATCTATCCATTATCTATGCCCGCTTAATCCTATGTAGGATCACAGGGATCTGCTGGAGCCTATCCCAGCTCTCGTCAGGCAAAAGGCAGTGATACACCCTGGACAGACCGCCAGTCTATCACAGGGAACAACCATACACACTCACAATCACCCCTACGGGCAATTTAGAACCACCAATTTATCTGACATGCATGTCTTTGGACTGTGGGAGGAAATCGGAGTACCCAGAGAAAACCCACGTAAGCACACGGAGAACATGCAAACTCCACACAGAAAGGCCCCTGCTGAGATTCGAACCAGGAACCTTCTTGCTGTGAGACAACAATGCTGACCACCAAGCCACCATGCTGCTTTTCTGTTAAATAAATTAAATTGTTGGTGCTATGGTCACTTTTATCTGTAGAATATTTCATTGAGGAACAAGTGTTGAGTCTTCATAATAAACTTATCCAAATATTTCCACAACATGCACTTACTTTGTCACATAACTGTGACACCAGAATAGAAAGGCAACTCATGAAACCATGAGGTTTTTATCTTGGGCCCTTTGTTGCAGGGTTTCTCTTAAATCTGCTACAAATCTCATTTTATCCAACAAAAAAAGCAGCCTCTTGGTGAAGTTGAAAAGTTGCTTTTGCCTTTTCACTTTTAAAAATCTGAAAAATAATGAAATAGGTTTCAGTGCATAATCTGTGACTGAAAGTGCGCTTCTTTTCTTCTCCTCTTGTTTCATCTCTACATCCTGTGTGGAGTCAGTCTTGTGTCAGAGGCTTCAGATCCGCTGCAACACAGACCGCTGCAGGAGATCCTTCCTGCCCACAGCTATAAGCATCTACAATGAATCAGTGAAGAGGCTTAAATAATGACAACTACTGCAATAATGAATTTCCTATTAATAAAGTAAAATATTTTTGAATTGAACTGAATCTGGAACCTGATCAATGAGAATACATCTGTAGGTGGTCTAGACTGCATATTGACACATTCTTTTATCAACGAAAACACAAATGCATGCTGGGCAGATTAAGGGTATTCATTCTCAGGTAACAAAAAAAGCACTTTAAATGATACATGTGGGGAAAAAAAAGTGACAATCAGTTAAAAAATTGTAATTACCTGTAACTTCGTCTGCAGCCATGTAAGTTCGGAAATATGTGAGTGGTTTAGTTTTTGCCAGGTACTGTGACATCACCGAATCAAATCAATCAAGTAAAATTATCCAGCTTCTACATTTTTTTTGTCCAACCAGTTTCATATCATACTCCATTTATTGCAGCTAAATCATGGTCACCACAAAGCTGCAACACGGGTTTAAAAGAGACACCTCGTGGATGAGAGGGGCAGGATGCAGCTGAGTGGCTCAATCTACTAAGAGGCTGAAGGGTTCTGGTCTGGTTCTGGTTCTGGTAAATGGCAGACTATGGATTGCTTCAACTTTTATACGTTTATTTCAAGTATCCAGATCTCGTTTTCAAATACTGGTTTGCAAAAACTGGACAGTTACTCTCCAATGACAGATATGAACTGGCGCACTGAGAGCAGTCTACCTGCGACCGGATCATCCAGTCCTATAATTGAGTAGCTAGGCGCAGTAGCCTTAAGTAAAGTGTAGTTAATGTCAGTTAGATGCAGCTAAAACTAGTTGTGACTTTTTTCATCCTGATATACGTAAGGTGGTTGGCAAATTTAGAAATGAATAAAAGCAGCTAAATGGTGAAGGGAAAGAGCTGTAAAGGCAGAATGTATTCCACTCTCACACTTAATCCTTAATCTGTTTACATACAGCAGACAGATCCTGCTAATTCTCAATAAATGAAGCATCTGTTTTACCCGCCACTAAGACGAAAATGCGCCTGGGTCATTCAGAGAGGAGCAGGACTTCAACCTTAAAAATACTCAAAGGAAGGAAGCAATTACAAAGTATGATCGAAAGCCAGAGGTCAGTGGTTTGGGCTTTAGCAAGCCTGTCACAAATGCTTTTCATACATCATATTGATGTAAAGACCTGCTATAAAGCATCAAAGAACCCTTTCGTTGAATTCTACATTCAGAACAGGCTTGAATTATTCCCTATAGTGTGAAAACTTCATGTATCGTTACAGTGTCGCTGAGCAATCTCACACTCGAGGACACAAATCTAATCAGTGGTAAATCAGCAGCAACTGAAAAAACTCCCATCCTGCTTCTCCCTGATAGTGAAAAGAACAACAGTCATCAGCAGCGAGAGGAAACAATGTCCAATGTCACCACAGCAGAGAGAGGAGGATAGCACATGTTAAACGCTCAAAAATCCTAGGGTTGAACAAAGGATTTGATTTGTACATGTGTAACAATTAACAGGGAGTTTCAAAATGGTCTCCTTGTTCCAAGATGTAGAATTTTCTGGAAGCAAGGGCAATCTGCTGTTTGGATGAAAAGCTTCCGAGGCAAGGCAAGACAAGGCATCGAGGCAGTCGTCAGTCTGGTGCTGCATTTGTCTCATTTGGCAGAAACTGGTGATTAGATTCACAATCTGGCACAAGAAAATAAAAAAAAGAAAAAAGAAAAAGCACACACTGAATGTAGTGAACACTTTGAGGATTGTAGAGCTGATAATAGAAACATTTTCTTTACTTGTATTGCACTAATCCTAAAAATTTTCCCTGTGATGGAGAGGACATTTCTCCTGGGAGTGCCCTACTTCTCACCCCCTGACAGCTGGATTAGGTGCGGCACCCCAACCCCCCCTCCCACAACCCCCACATCTCATACATTAATATGGCTCACACAGACGTTAATAACATCCTTCATCCTCCCTTGGACTCCACCTAACTTCTTCTTCTCCATCATCCTGTCATCGCATCCGCATCCTTGTTTGTGACATGATGAGCGCGAGGGAATCCTGCAATGCTGCTCCGTAAATGTAGTTATAGCTTGAAAAACTAGTATTCGAATGCCATGCTCCTTCAGCTGAGTGAAAACGGAGAGGAAAAGACTAAAACCTGTCACAGTCCTGGACCCAAGGATACCAGAGTAATGAGCTGCTGTTTTTAGAGCACAGGGTGGCTGGTGAAGGAGGACGGGTCGCAGCGGTCACCTGTAGGTCAGGTAACTGTGTCCAGTAACCTGTTTGCTGATTAAGATGAAGGATGCAGCGCCCACAAGGAAGGAGAGGTGGATCTGGGCCAGGGGCCCCCGGAGGGGCCGTTTGTTGTGTGCAAATAATCGGGGCCCTTGGTGAATAGGAAAACGGTTTGCAGCTCTTCCCCCTGCGAGGCCCTGCAGACAGCATCATTAATCAGGACGAGGATGAGCCTGCTGGGCTCTCAGCGACAAGGCAGCAGTGCCACAGAACTCTCCTCCTCCTCCTCCTCCTCCTCCTCCACCTCCTCCTGCTTACACTGTGTCTCCATTAGAGGTCCGAGGTGTCAGCTGGATGCCACTCATCTTGTTGCTATCAGTGTTTTCACAACTGTCGTAGAGAGTAACCGAAAAGAGCAGCGCGAGGAGGAGTGGAATGATTTACGGGCTGCCGTTTATTCCACCGATAAATAAACATTTGTTTTAGGAGCTGCTTTGGCACCAGGGGACCAAATGACACCAGCACGAGACGACCTTCTGAAAAAATAAGAACCTACATTTGAATAAATTCTCACTGCGCTTCATTAGAAATTATTTAATAATGACCACATATCAAAGTTATTCAATGCGTGCTTATGTTAAAGCATTTGCTAAACTCAGCAATCTGAAAACAGACCTTGCTTTTTTACAAAACTTGCTTTTTTTAATGAGTGAGGTAACTCTTTAACCTTTTAAGCTCTTCATAGTTCTTACATTTTGCAAAAAACTGGGTTGAACTGGTTTCTACGTCACACAACAGCTGGTACAGTAGAAGATGAAACAATACTTTCCAGCTTTTTGACCTCTAATGTCCTGACAGAAAATCAGCATGTAACTGGAGATCACAGCTGTTTATGAGCCTCAAAACTGTGATTTTTTTTTTTTTAACCCATCTGAAATGCTAATTAACTGGGGGTTTCCTCCTCTTTTCTCTCCATTTAATCACATAGTGTTGCTAAAGTAAAGTCCTGTGACAGAAGACAGTAAAGCACAAGTGATGAGACAAATTAAAGGCATGACTGATTAGTTGTTTTAGTGTCAGGATTTTTTATAACTATCTCCTCTGCAAGATAAAGATGAGGCAAACTGCCCTTTAAATGTGGATGCATCAAGCTGTAAAAGAAAAGAATGGAAAAAAAAAATCTACAATGGGTGCATGTCCAGTTCAGTGAAAACATCCTTAGGCTACACGTTTGTTGGCTGGTCATGTTTTCTTCCTCATTATTTTCTTGCAGACCACCATGTTGGCATTGTGGGGAAGAAAAGCACTGCTGGAAAGAAAGGGAAAAAAAACTGATCTGGCTCCCACTCTGTTTTCTAGGAATTTTATGGCTGCTCAAATATGAAAAAAAAAAAAAAAAAAAGATTATTTTGGTTGACATTAAAATCACAATTATACACTGACTTCTGAGGGATGTTGCATTTATTGAACATAACGGAAAAATTCTCGCAGCCAAACACTGATAGATTGTAAGGTCTATAAGCTTTTGTTAGGGACCAAAATGACATGAATCGAAGCACTTTTGTGTAAGAACAGAATATGTGTTTGCAGCAAAATGGCAATTAATGTTAGTGTGGGAGGCAATGCTCTGCCAAAATAAATAGCTATTTTAAGCCTCTAACATAACTTGAAAATGTAATTCCACTAAAGCAACAGAGTGGATTGGATCCTTGCAGGCAAACTGAGGTAATTTTAACTTCGTATGTACAAGTCAACTATAAGTGTTGCATAAACCTCTGTCAACAGATGTAAAAGAAGCAGTATCTTGACAAAACAGATACCAGTCCCTCTTACATGTGTTTTAGTCAAGCTATCCGTTCAAACTTTGATCCAGAACGTATGAGAAAAGTTGAGATGGGGACGAAAAACTTTATGCCACAATGACTGATTTGTAGTCAAGTAGGACGGCGCAGTCACATCTGTATCACGTTGTGTACTTCACTAACAACTACTTTAATTACTGCCTACAAACACCATACTTTCCTGCTCAGTATAGCAATTCTCCAATATATGTTAAAATTTAAATGCAGCGTTAACATTGAGCTTGGCAACCGCAGAGCCAATAACAGTATTCGTCAGTTAGTTATTTCTGTTCAGGCCTACTTACCAGCACCATTGTGTCTCATGATGAAACACTGTCCTGTATTCTGCCATCTGACAGAACAACAAATCTTCACTGAACTGGAACTGTTTGTACAGAACCAGTGATGCTCACACTTTCGTAACACTGTGCTATTTTCAGTCTCAACATGGCCTTAGCCCCAGTTGGCAGACAGGTCTCCTGCATCCCCAGAAGTAAGATAAGACATCCCCCCCCCAAGCCCCACTTCAGGGAAAGGGGTTTGGGGGGGGTGGAGAAGGGTGTGAGGGGTGAACGAGTGCAGGCGGAGATAGTGGAAAGATGGAGAAGCATTCTAATAGTATGATTCAGCAAAGGTATCAATTCCCACAGATGGCAAGCTGGCTCCTATTGACTTACATGGGAGGGGAGTGAAGAGGCAATCAAAACCACCCCAGAGACGAACAGTCAGCACATCAAAAGGAGCCAGGCCAGTGTGGCCCAGACTGCCCATTAGACCCACGTGAAAGAGAACCGAGACTGTCAGTGTGAAGGAAAAAGTAATTCGAAATGCCACAGAATCAAAATCAAGCTAGATATTTAATCATTACGAAACTATAACCTTTAAATATCTCTGTAAACTTTCCCCGCCACTGGGAGATGCTTTAATTGACCGCCTGACACTGCCTGCAACAGTTCATCCAGACAGACAACCGAAGATCCTGAGTGACGCGCCAGTCGCCGTCTGAACATGGCTGCACTTGGCGTAGACCAGGTGTCAGAGGATGCGCCGCGACACCTAAACACACCGTGCGACAGCCACAGATCTGCCTCCGGAGGGTCTGTTCTGGAGGCTGGCAGCTTCCACATTAGCTCACCTGCCACTTTGAATGTAAAAACAGGAGGGGAAGGCGGAGGAAAGCTGAGAAAGCTGAAATGACCTGACAATGATGTCGATTCTGTACCTTGGTAAATCCAGTCACGACAGCACATGTGGGTCAGAGTCACTCCAGGAGCAAATCTCCATTAAGTTTTTGCAGGTACTTTTAATCAGTCTAATGAACGCTGGCAGACAGACAGCAGCTGATCTCAAACCCTCGATGAGCAACTGACGCAGGCTCTGACAAAGCACAATTAATATTTCATTAACAGCGCTGCAGTGATCATTAAACTGCGCTGTTGGCAACATGTCACCCCACGTTGTTCTCCCTGTTCAATGTGTAAAAAACACAGACGGCAGTAAATATCAATAGTGGGCAGGAGGGACAAGGATGCAGGTGCTTTGATCCAACCAGATTCTTATTTCTGAGTAAAATAGATGTTGACTGAATCAGTCTGGAAGGTGCATGTGTTCTCTTTCAGTGAGGGCTAAATAAGGACATAAAAGCACATTTCATGTGATACAAACAAACAAGATTAAGATTAATAAATATAAAAAGCTCAAATGTGGCATTTTAGTTTAACAGTCAATATAATTTTAGACCCCCCAAAAAAGACACATTTTAAGTCACAGTTATGCAATGAAACAATGTAGTTACTATACAATTCTATCATCACTGGAAAGTTGGTTCCATTTTAACCAGAACGTAGCCAACTATAACTATATAACTAACTATAACTATAACTATATATATTTTGCAAATGTAACAAATGTGACAAATGCCAGTCATAGCCTCAGAAGTCCCATCTAAAAAGCATTAACACAAAGCTTTTGGTAAATGCCAATCAAACCTCTAAAGTTTCGGACATAAAAATCAAGCTTTGACAAATCCATCAGTGTTAGCTGGAACATTAGTTAAAGACCAAATCAGCACATCCTGCATGTATGGTGCATCACTGGAATCTTAGGCCCTGTTTAGACTTGGTATTAACATCCGTCAAATCAAATCTAATTTATATAGCACTTTCCATACATACAAATGCAACACAAAGTGCTTTACAGAATAAAATAAAACATAAAACAGGAACACAACAAATAAAGACCCGTCCCTCTCACGCTCACACACAAAGCACACACACGCACCCTCACAGCACAAAGTAAAAAGTTTATTAACATGGCAGGGCACTGAGGATCCAGGTGAGGAAAGACCACCTATGGGAGGCCATCCACACCGAGAGGCGCCACAGCCTGAATCCACAGGGGGCGCCGTCACAGAGACCACCGCAACCCAGATGGACCAGGGTAGGATCTACACGTTGTGCAGACCCCCACAGTCCTCCAGGCCCCGACCTGAGTGATTCAATCACAGGTAGACAGCTTGTTCACACCTGGCAATAACATGCATCCCGAGTGGCATCTTGTGATTGGATCCCACTCCCCCCCTCCAATATAATTTAATCAAATGTGTTGGTCCTTTTATCTGCGAGAGGCAGCAATGCCATGAAAAAGTTGCTATGAAAACGAAGGAACATCCTTCCTGCCTTGTTGTGATTTTTTTTTTCCAGCTTTATTTAACAGAGACTTAAAATATGCAACAATAATCGTGAAGAGAAAACATCCAAAAACATCACAATGATGCAGAGGGTCAAAACAATAATGGGAGTATTTTTGGAAAAAATAATAGAAGAAGAACTAAAATAAGCAAATCAAAACAACACAGAGAAGACTGTGACATTGTGGTTGTGTGTTGTCAGCTGTTATGACTCCAGATTGTTGTTTTGTATCATATTGTGACATCGTTTTTGCATGAATGACCACCTCCAAATGTGGCTTGAGTGACTGAATCTCAAATGCATCCTCAGATGCCTTCTGGGTATGTTTACACCTGTACATAAGACTGTCCACTTGTGATCGGATCCCTCAGGGCAGATTTTAATACCAGGTGTAAACAAGGCCTGACTGGTGAGGCCTTGGGGTCCATGGAAGATAACATTAGGGAATGACAACAATAACACCAAGCTAACAGGGAAACACTCAAGGAGGTAAACGTGTTACCTTCGGATCATTCATAAGTCTCAGTATCTAAAAATGTCAAATAAAACTTTACCAGAAAAATAAAGAAACATTAGAAAAGGCAGCGCAGACATGCATCAGCTTTCTTTGGGTGGACAAAACTTAAGTAAGACCTGCAACGGAGTGACAGGAGGAGAAGACTTAAAACAGCCCATGATCCAAAGCATACAAAATCCATGAGTCACCGGGGTTTGTTGATGATGTAGAAGCAGCTGGGTGAGTTCTGAAGTGTACGGGAATATACTGTCTGCTCAGTTTCACCCAAATCCAGCAGAACAGTTTGGATGGTGCCTCACGGTGCCGTCGCGCAATGACTCGATACATAAAAGAAAGCAAACTAGGCATCTTTAACTCTAAAGAAGGAGAGCATTGCGCAATGACCAAGTTTATTGACTGAACTCGGCTGCAATTTCACTCAACGGAGAGAAAAAAAAAAACTAAAAGCAGAAAGGCCCACAAAAATCAAACAGCTGATCACATCTGCAGTCAAAGAAAAGCATCACACAGGAGGAAACGCAGTCTCCCGTGGTGTTCGTGGGTTCAATGTTTATATTAAGTAACTGTTTTTTCAGAGATTTGTTCAATTTAGAATATAGCGACTTATAAAGCCTTTCCACCTCAACTATTTAATGTTAATTGTGTCACCTTTTCTCCGTCTTTGGCCAGGAAACATTTCCATAGTCTCACCAGCAAGCTTGCAGGAAATCTGGAAATGATAAAACGAACAAAGCCATCTTTTAGGAGACCTCCAGGGTCAACTGGATTATTGAGCCGTGAGGGCAAACATACTGTAAGCTCTACTTATGGTGATCATTCATCAGGTAACAGAAGTAAACAGCCATACTAAGGTTAAAAAAAAAAAAAAAGTAATTCAACAAAACAGCAATTCTTCCTTCATACATTGTTTTCTTTGTTCTCTCGGACTCCCTCTTGCACACCAGGTGCTATAAAGCTTCCATAACATGTGTCACAAGAGTTGTAAATTTGAGAGAACTCAGTAATGTAGCATTATTATATTCTGATGCAGTTTTTCCAACTTAGATTTCATCTTAAAATAGCAGGGAAAGAGTTAGTGAAGAGCGCCGACGAACTTGGCTTGAAAGCCAGCAGCAGTCAGATTACTCATCCTGTTTGGCATCACTGCAACACATGTGGGCTTCACCTTTCGCTGTTATGGGCAAACAAAAGGTGTCTCTCCGTCTGGCGCTCCTCCTCCACTCTGTCAGCCTCGACAATGGAATTTTGAAGCTGGCTTATTAAACATGTGGGCATGTTTCCTCTCAAACACGAGCCCTTTCACTCGCACAGTGGCAGGACACATAAACAGAGAATGTAGGTCAGTTAAACAGTTTGTGTCTGTTCCCTCCCTCCACGCCTGAGCTGAACTGACAGCAAAATCAAACAGATTGCTCGGCGAGTGTGACTCATCGCACTCGACAACCTCAGAAGTGGAACGAGGATCAACCTTGCCCGCTTGATGTTATCTCCCCCGCTGTTTGTGTGCGGGTTTTTGCCAACACCTACCTGTCAAGCCGTGCCACAACATCACCGTCCGACTGTTTGAGAGCAGCTGAGGATCGAGTTTCCTCTCGACTATGACAGAAGGCTAGCCCGCAGACCTCCTGTGTGTGTTTATAGCTGCGTTTCATTCAGAGGCATGAACTGTGTCAAGCTACTAGTACTGAGCAAAGAGAGAAATGAGAGCAGTGTCATGGGATGAAATCCATTCAGTGAATGCATAAAACACAGGGCGTGCTAAGTTCTCCATTTGATATGGCGCAGCGGTTTTAAAAATCTGGCATCGTGGGCTCGTGCGGTGTGTGTTTAAGTATAAGGACAATGCCATCCAGTGTGGAGAAATTATTTTTTTCTGACTCTGAAGTGACTTTTTAACATAACATGTAAGGGGGGGATTCCCAGTGCAGTTTAAGAGCTTAAGGAGGATATTTTAAACTAATTTTATTTTCTATATAGCACCAGATCACAACAAACATAGTACAGGTCTACACCTTTTCTTTTATTACGTCTATTTTATTGTGAAGGACTTTTATTGTGATTGCTATCTGAGAAAGGTCCTACATAAATAAATGTTACTAACTTGCTATTAAAGAAACTGCATAGCCTCATGTTATTTATCTTGTTTACATGACAGCGTTTAAATCCTGTGTTTACATGGTTGCACATTTACAACTGTCCTCTGCTCTCTCTATCGGGTTCGGTGGGACTCCACCCCGCACGCACACACAGACGCTCCCACCAGCCGACAGAGAACGCACCACCTGAAAAGCAGACAGAATATTTGCGTTTAAATTAGCGGCCATCACTTTTAAAGCCTAAAGCCGAAGCCCAACAGAACGTGGAAAGAGCCGTGGGTTTTGGTTTTTCCACTGAGGTTACTCTGTACCTCAACGCAACCTCTAGTTTCACGGGCAGCAATTCAGAGCGGAGCGACGGGAAGCGCCGCCCGCTCAGCTGGATTCGTGAGAGATTATGAGGTTTCAACATCACGTGACAGTGCCAAACACATGGACGCCACGATTCCTTTCAATGGGTGCGTTTACATGGGAAGTTTAATTCCTCTTTAATTCAGAATTAAAGTTAAAGCCGAATAAAAGTTACCATGTAAACACTTAATTCCATATGAAAATGTCAATTCTGAATTAACTTAATTCCAAGGTAAATGGCTGGTTTATTCCCATTTTAATTCCGAATTAAGTAATTCCGCGGTAATGTATACACTCATTCCTCTTTAAATTAATTCCCGTCTTTCTGCGCATGCTCGTTCTCTTGCCCGTCTGTCGCGATGACGCTTATATTCCGGCAGCACGCAGTAAACGGTGTTCAAGAGCAGAGACAATTTATTTAATAAATAGCTTGGAGGAACTGGAAATAATTAAAAGAACAGATGGCAGGAAACATAAAAATTGTGAGCTTTTCAAAGCGGCCAGGTTAAATGAAGGAGGTTTCGCAGATAGAGACGCTACCCAGGTCAAAAATAAGTGGAATGTTGTTGCTAACCAGTTAGCTAAGTTTGTTTTCTTCCGGTAGATGTAAAGACGTCCGCCCCCCCTATCCAATCAGAACCCTTTCCAACCCCCAGACCTAAAGCGGAGTTGGATAAAGCCGAACTAAACGTGTTTTCCATGTAAACCGGATAATTCGCAATTACTATTTCCATGTAAACTCGAAGGAAAATAGTTTAATTCGGAATTATTTAATTCCTAATTTTAATTCCGAATTAAAAAACATCATGTAACCGCAGCCAATGTGTGCTAACTGCTCCCTCCTATCCGCCTGCCTGACTCGTCTGTGACAGTGAATGAAGACAGACTTGATGATGATGAAAAGGTTGATGCTACAATTAGCTTGTCGTGAGCTGCAAAACCAACAAAATGAGATACTTAATACAACGCAAGGCCAGAAGGAGACCACCTGAGTTTAACTACGCACATCACATCAGAAATATGGTTCAAGAAGCAAGAGACATAATTTTCACCATCACATTGTCCAGACTTTAACCCCACTGTGAATCTTTGCTATGTGTTGGAGCAGGCTTTATGCAGTGGTCTGACTCTCCCACCATCAGCACAAAATCTCGGTGAGAGATTTACGCAGCTCTGGGTGGAAAAAAAAGACTCCAAAACTAGGGGAGATGAAGAGATGCTGCCAAACGGGCTTTATTGTATTCTGTGCAATGACAATAAAGCTTCTCACTTACTTTTTTGTCTACAAGAGGTGGAAAAGAGAGGATGTGTTCCAAGGAAGAGCTTGGAGCACTGATGAGGGCAAAAGGAAATATGGGGGGAATGCGGTAGAGTTTTCACCAATACATCGACTGCAGATGCATATCATGGGGTCCAACTAAGCGGCAACCTTCCCACTTCAAGACTGAAGCTCATCAAGGAAGTACATTATTTTTGCAATTCCTCTACTGACCACTAGGTGGTGGTTGCGAACAGAGCTAATCCCCCTTGACTCCAATGTCAAACGGACTAACTTTGCAGCAGAATTAAACACAAGTACAGCCTGGCTCAAAAAAAACATTTTATAAGGACCGGTAGATTGTACATCCATGACAGCTGTACTGTACAGGGGGACGATTTTGTTTTTTTGTACCACATCAGATATTCATTTTAAGCAATAAAGCTGACCAATCAGATGCCATTTGATGTCATGTGACGCTGTTTGATTGAAGCCATTAGCTCTGCCGTTGGCTAAGTTAGATAGCCATTGCTGTTGTGATTTTAGACACTTAGCTCTTAGCATTAAATTGACTTCTGAAAGAGATCATGGTCATATTTGAAAGAGAATGTTTCTTGTGCTTGTTTTGATTGTACAAACAGACCACCGTGACTGGCTGTGGTTGGTCTGAAAGAATCGCTGCTGCTTGCGCCTCTTTGTAACATTCACCGAGCAGTTTGAGAGAAAACGGCCTTCGAATGCTCTCCGTACAAACCTGTGGGTCATGTGACTGGATTCTGTGTCCAGTATTTACAGTCAATGGCTCCAACACTGCTCTATATAAATTTTATACTATTCAGGCAGAAAAGAAATAGAGTCCAGACAGAGTGGATTTTCCATTAACAGGTTTTTTTAATTTTTTTTTTCCCCTGGAAAAAATAAAATATGACAGAGATGTATTCTAAAATGGCAATCTGACTCAAATTGTGAAAGAGAAGTTCAGGGAGTATCAGACATCATTTTGACACATGGCCACCACAGAGTCTTGACCTTAACCCCACTGAGAAGCTTTGGATGTGCTGAAAAAGACTGCGTCCAGGCACCCATGGCCCTGAGTAGGAAGAAGTGGGTATCAATGGAATGATAGATGGATGGATCTGCCCAGAATACCACTTAACTTTACAAATGCTCCACGGCACAAACGACTTCATTTAATCAAAGAGCGGCACGGTGTCTGTTGGTGCAACAAGAAAACTCAGTAAGTTCAAGGTGAATGCTGGAGAAGGTCAGATGACATGAGTTTCATTCACCGTTGATGAAACAACTCATCAGTGAGACAGACAACACATGGTCTGTAATTTCTATAAAGAGACATGTTCATGTAAATGACCACTGATTTTCAAGTTCTTGGACTTTGTACAGCATGTCCTTGCGTCACCTTATCAGGAACTCAGGAACACAACATACCCTCAAATGTTCAGTCCTATAATTACTTAACCCTGCATAGCCTGACAGTTTATTTAATTTGATCAGTTTATTGGACTTCTACACAGTTAGTTTCTTCTGTAATACATCACGTCCTACATGGACTATGAACTGCTTTATAAGGAAATATATCATGTGATAGAAATTCTAAAAATTCCTCGTGGGGAATACCTCACGTAATTATGTCTTCCTTTGATACATATTATCATATTTTCTGTCTGCAAAGCAAGCGACGACGTCATTCCTCTCCGGTATCACAACTATGCTTCACATCTGCCCTTTTCTTGGCCTCCTCTGCAGATCTGTGCACATCCAACTCTCCCTCTAATCCAGCCAGTCTGCCCTGCTTTGATGAGGATTGTCGTTACAAAGTAGCGCGAGACAAAACACTCTGCTCTCCGCTACAGTATGCATTCATGTCCCCTTCGTATAAAAAAGGGCTGACCGGCTACAGTATTCAGCAGCTTGTTTTCCATCTGAATACGGGTTGACCGGCTGGTTTTCCATAAGAATACAGGTCAAGCGATTGCTTCAAAAGCCTGCACACTGACAAAGAGAGATGCTTTTTTTTTTTTTTTTTTGTGAAATGAGGGTTTGGAATGTGTATAACTTTTCTCGTCTTGCTTTCTTGAATTTCTTTTCTTTACTGGAATGTATATTTTATAAGCCTCGCCAATTACGTCACTCACCAGAGGGAGCAGTACTATTATGTAACAACCACACTGCTTTAAAGCGCTCCAAAACACTTCTCCACATGGTCTCTTTCTGAGGATAGATGCAATACATAAGTCAGCTTGCTTGTCTGTACGTGAGAGGTGCAGATATCAGTTAAACACTAATTTAAAACGGTCATTTTGCCAACATTGGAGCTGCTAGGATCAGCCTGTGTTTTCAATGACCTAGTAAAAACATGAGAGAAACAAGATAATTTAAAAAAAAAAAGAAGATGAAGAAAATGTTTATGCTTTGTTTCGGGTGGAAAGGTTTGTGGAAGTTAATATTTTTGCTTTGTTAATAAGTGAAAGCCAAGGAACAGAGTGTTACATTCCTTTAAATATTACATTAAAAAACATACTGTGTCATGATTTTTTTGTTTTTCAATTATTTAAATTGTAGCTATCTTATCTTGGCAGCTCAAACTGTCATGATCTGAGGGTTCTGATGGTTTGGGTTTTTTTCTGTGTTCTTTTCTTTATCTCCGCTGTGTGTTTTATGATTATTAATTTTTTTTATGCTGTTGGTTTTTTGTTATATTTCTCTTATATTTTCTTGGTTTACTCTTGTTTATTCTGAAGAAGCCTTTGTTTTTTTTTTTTTGTTTAGTTTAGTCTTCAGTTAAATTCCTGTTTTACTTTGAAAGTGTTTCCCCTTGTGTATGATTACCTTCTGATTTCCTGTTGTTCCTGTACTGGTCTGTCTTAATCATTCCTTCTGTTTCTTGTTGACCCGTGCGTGCATGTGTGTGTTCACCAACCAACTGCATATCTTCTTTTACCACACCAGAAATCTCCCTTTTTTGTCTCCTGTACGACATCTTCACGTCTAGTATTTTTCTATAATGTATTCATTGTCTCTCCTCTTAATGGCTCCAGACCGTCTCAATCTAGCATCTCTGACTTCCTCTCTGTGGCTGTTCGTCTGATGTGCTTGTATTTAATTCCATCCATCTCCGTCCATCAGCTCTGCTTCCTGCCTCTTGGTCAGTCCTGCTGTCTACCAGCCATAGAGATGGTCTCACTGCTGCTACCCTCCTTTCATGGATAACTCCAGACACTCTTCCACCACCTGCCCTCTCTTCCTCGCCTCTTTGCCCTGCACAAGCCTTTGAGCCAAGATATTTTAACTGCTCTACCTGATTCATCTCCACTTCTTGCATCCTCCTGCTGAAGGGCTCGCCGGGAAGCCCCCCCCCCACCCCAGCTGGATTAATGAGAGGTCACGACTTTACCCCCAAAGGTTTCGAGATGATGTGGCAGTTGCACTATGATTCCTTTAAGTGTTTGTGTCGGTGCCGTCACCCCAGCTCCAACCCAAGCTGCCCCTCCCATCCACCCACCCGCCCGACCCCCACCCACCGCCAAGGCCGTAAACGGGGGGGGGGAGAAACATTAAACAGATGTTGAAATCTTGGACATGTCGCAGTGACGGAGCATCTCTGCGCACCAGATATTGAACTGTTTGCTGTGGGTTTCTGTCAGTGTTGTCTAATGTGTAAGCTCAACTGTTTTCCCCATCAAAGCTGAATATGATGTCATCAGTTCGGTTTTTGCTCGGCAACAACCTCAACATCCTCCATACATTCATAACAATCACGTTGGATTTCAACCAAACTTCTTTCTGTTAAACTGGCTTTTTCTTATATGTATGTATTTTTCCTCAGTATATGGTGCAGAAACATAATTTTGCCTTGTGGATAATACAGAATTATTCAGTGCAACTCAGTAAGGGAAAATGTGCATAATAGCTTCAGTATTATGGGATATTAAGTGAGTGGCGGCGGCGCTGTGTCCGCAGCGTGTGTCAACTCAGCAACATATTCCTTCACAGTCTTGCTATGTCTCACATTGAAAACACTGCACAGATATTACGCTGGCAGCCGAACACAGGTCCGTCTACTCGCATCAGAAAACGCTGGCAGCACGGAGACAGAATGCACACGAGGCAACGCGATCCCAAACAGGAACGTGATGTCATTTGATAAAAATGCCGCTGTGAAACGGGAGAGAAAAGCTAAAACTGGCAGACGGCTTAGGTTTTCAGGCGTGTTAGGTGCTTTAATTCATTCCAGCTTCCAAGTTGGAAAAAGATTACATAAGAGCAAACCTTCATGCATTCATGGGCCTCTATGTGTGCAGTCGTTGTGGCGGGGAGCGTTGGCTCACTGAGGGTCTGTCTGGAAATCACACAGGTCTCTAAGTTACACTCTACAACACGAGCTGGAAGACTGCTCCACCCTGAAGCACAAGGTCTCAGTGTCGAAGGCGAAGTGAGAACTAATATAATCTGAGCGGTGCAGAAAATAAAAATTCCCTTCTGTACTCGAGGAACAGAAAATACCTTTGGATCTGAGAGCGCTGTAACTCTGTCAGCGGGAGTTTGAAGAAAATCTCATCTATCTTCCAGAACACTTTTCAGCAGCGAGGGCTTCATGTTTCAGAGTCTCTTGCAATTATGCACATTTTGAACAAACAAGAGTAATATTTAGAGAAGATTAAATCAGCTATTTATTTATGTTGGTATAGTGACTGACAGATGAAGATCTGTAGCTTCTTTTTATGTCACCCTATTTTTAATACCTTTGTTTATCCTCAGTGTTTTGTGGACAAAGTGAGACGGAGATGCCTTTTTTCACTAATTTCTAGTAAATTCTGATGAACACAAAAATTAATATTTAATTAGAGCTATTCTCATTGTTCATTTCATGCTCAGAGTAGTGTTATGAGTCACATGGCTAAGCCTCCCTTTATCCTGTGGTATTATTAAAAAATAGTGCCATTTGAAAAATCCAGGGGGTCGTTTAACAACACTTTCAAGACCATCTGGATGGCAAAATACTAAGTCCACTGCACAATGGGCTACAACAGCTTTTTAATCTATTTCGGATGTATCGATTGTGTCCGAACCCTGGACAGCTGTAGCTTTAGAAATAGAAGTTCCGGGCCTATTCGTTATCCCATTATACAACCTAAACAACAGCCACTTACCCCACATCCATAAGAGACGAAAACTGGCGCCGCAGTAACGTTTTAAACGAAATCCACATAAAGCTGAGTGTTCTGAAACGTATTAAATAGCTTATCAGTACCAACCATTATAAATACTGTACAATTTGCTAATGAACTAAGCTATTAATTAATTGAAAGATGACTTCCTGTTCCCTCACTCCCCAGCTGTTTGAGGCAGATGGCCAACCTTCATCATAGTCTATTTGTGCTTGATAGTCAGAACATCTGAGTTCCAAGATAGAAGTTTGAGCTCTTTCCCTTCCAACTCAGAAAGTCAGAGAAAACTCACCCAGCTCAACTTCAGAACCCAACATGTGAGCTGTTCTTAACTGTTCTGTCTTATTTTATTCCCTTTAAGTTGTGCTTTCTAAATACAAACTTAAACTGAGGTGGAGAGTGGATTTTGTTTCATCCCAAAATCTCTTTTAACAGCACCGTTACAGGACAGTTGTTAGGGAGCAAAAGAAATCCTATATTATATTTTCCCATATATAATCCAATATTAGTCGTACATATAGCACTGACAATATGGGACTGCTAAAAAAGTACCATATCTTCCTTTATTTCCAAAGTCAATATATTGAAATTAAACAACCTCAATATTTTTATAGAGATTGCGATAAAATCCGCCTTCTGGATCAGATCCAGATCAGCCTTTGAGATTTGATAAAGGTTCCCATTGTCAATCTCTGAGTCAAATTTCATGAGTTTTGGGCAATAATTAATTGAGATATTGAGAAACAAAATTTTTGGCCCCATTGACCACAATGTTATCAAAAATCTGAAAGTGATCCAGAATCCAGAATTTCTTCTGGATCACACCCAAAATGAAATTAGTTCTTTCTTCTCACATTTCTGACAACTCCTGAAAATTTCATCAAACTCCATCCATAACTTTTGGAGTTATCGTGAAACAGATAAACGCCAGCAAAAACATAACCTCCTTGGCGGAGGTAAATATGAAATGGATTGAACTCAAATTAAATGATTATAAATAGATCATAATGAATTGGATGTAGTTAGAATATACCATAATTACATAATTATTGGGAAGAATTGGAATGTATTTTATTAAACTACATTGAACTTGTTTACTTTCTTTGAAAATGGAACTAAACTGAACCCTTGGTATGTAAGAGAATTTCCTATTCATTTAAATAAAAGTAAACTGACCTATTTTGTCTAAGTCAATAAATATGCTTTAAGTTGTGCTTTTTAAAAACAAACTTAAACTGGGGTGAAGAGTGGATTTTGTTTCCCCCCCCCCAATTCTTTTAACAGCACCGTTACAGGACAGTTGTTAGGGAGCAAAAGAAATCCCACCAAACAAGACGATCACTCCTACAAGGCAACTGCACAAGATCTTGAAATCCCCGTTCCAACAGTGTACGACGTTATCAAGAAAACTTTAATAAAGGTAAGAATTGCTTTCCATGTTTTGTTAATATTTTTTCAAAGCATCAACATACACGATGTCATCCAGAAATCACTTACCCTACCTTTAAGATGCTTCCAACATTCAGCCTGAATCAGATCCTTGGAGCAAAGAGTATCACCCACTTTAAGAAAACGTAGTTTGAGATGAAGGTTTTTGCTTTCTCAGAAACAAACATCCAACAGCGTGAGAGCAACTGAAAAAGGAAAGAAAATGGACTGTTTTAAAGTCCTGAATGAGGTCGGCTTGAAAACCTATTAAGGGACCTGAACCTTCACATGCAATAAGTGCTCTTGGAGACTTTAAAGGATCTGCGTACACCAGTGGAAGGAAGACACATGGAAACGATCAACAGGCAGATGCAGAAAGCTCCTAGTTGGTGAAAAATTCAGAAGCCCTCACTGTTGCCAAAGACTCACTGTTGCAAAATCTTATTGATAATTGTGTCTAATGTCTTGTGTTTATAGTTGTTTTTTAAGCTTTTATGCAGTTTTTGTTATTATGATCATTTCTGATCTGGAAACTTTTCACTTAAATGGTTAATTTAGCACAGTTCCTGACTGAGAAAAGGGGTACACTTCAGGATGCTGCCCTGTAGCAGGTCTGAACATGCTGATGTGTTGCCACAACAAATGTGGCTGGAAATGGTACTTATTTGTAACCAGCACAGTTTGGGGGGGGAAAAAATAGCTGTCGGGTCAAATGTAGCCTAGTTTAAAGACTGTGCTGTTTAGTAGTAATCCCTGAAGGATCTCAAAACTCTGAGAAACTCCACCAACATTGATCTGAGATTTTCCAGGGCGACCCTCCTGCAGGATGGACGCAGATGACGCAGATGAACGCAGGTAAACCAGTCGCAGCAAACCCGCTCACTTTTCACTGCCCTGCCCCTCAGAGGGTCCACGCAACAAATCTGCGTGAATCCCATTTTTCCGTGGTGCTCTCATGTGTCAGTGAGGCTGCACCTCACCTGTCATGTGATGATTAAAACTGTAGGTTGCAGGCACTAACAGCAACAGCAGGATTTCAATATACCCCCCCCCCCCCCCCCCCCAAAAAAAAAAAAAAAAAAAAAAAGAGGGCTTGTATACTCTCAGTGTCTAAATACACAAGATTCAAAAAGGTTCTGATCAGTGTGATCACTTGGAAAAAACACAAAACACAAGCCCTGCAGCATTACCAGGAGTTGGTCAGACAACAGATGACTGGGATAACTGGGACTTGTCCTGAGAACAATCGTTTCAGACACGTTTCACTGCAAATGACACCTCTGCAGAGTCGCTATCAGCTCCAGACCTGCCATCACCCTTTTGGATGAAGTTTTTTTTTTTTTTTTTTTTTGAATATGATACTCCCGGAAAGATAAACAGATTTACCTGTTTGTATAATCAGACGTGTTTGTGTGTGTGTGTGTGTGTGTGCATCTAAACAAAAAGAGATGCAGCACACAGAGAGTCTTACCGGGACTGCTTCTGATGAGGTTCCTTTGTGTTGATATTCCGGTTTTGTGTGTGCGTGTGCGTGTGTGCGTGCGTTGATCAGTCGAGCGTCTCACAGACACAAATCTCGACCTCTCTCCCATGTGCCCGCCACCAGGACCACGCGCTCAGGGGGGGGGGGGGGGGGGGGGGGGGGGGGGGGGCTCGGGAGACGGCGCGTGACGTCACGATGAGGCTGCAGAGCCAGCCAGAAAAACCACACCGCATCAGATGTGACGCTTTGCTGTTATAAAGAGACCAAACTCGATGCAGAGATCAAATAACAGTTTGATTTATTCATTTTTTATTGGTTACCCTCCTGTTATCATTCCCAAGTGAACTGTCACCCCAGTTTGTCACAGACACTTAAAAAAAAAAAGACACACATTTTGGCTGCGTAAATTAAGTAATGAAAACTTTAATGTGACAGCACATGCAAGCAAACTGAGCTTTTTTTTATGCACCTGAATTGAAATCTTGACAAGATCACAATAAGAGCTTATCTAGATATCCACAGCCCACTTGAAGCTCTGAGATCAATACTCCTGAAGAAAACTGTGCATTAGTGTATTTCTATATGTGAACTGGTGTTACTATTCAATTCCCCCTTTTGTGCCAAAAAAAAAAAAAAAACAGCGTAGAAATCCTGAAATGTTATGTCTTCACTTCCAAGTTTTATTGGAGTTATTGAAGTTTACCATTTACCTTCTTTACAGACTTGTACTCACATCAAACTACATGCTCAATAAAAACAAAAAAAAGAAGAGCTTTTCCCCTGGTCTGAGCAGTACGCTCCAGATGGCTCTTAATCCCTGTAACTTCAGTCATATAATGCACCTGCCTCGTGTGAGTGTGTGTTTGCTTCAAGCAGACCTGTGATGAAATGTTTGAGATGCACCTTTTCATCGCAAAAACAAAAAGGACACAATTTCCAGAAAACATTTTATATTTCAAAAAGAATCTATGAACATAATGCAAAAACCAAAACAGTGAGTCTGAACATCCAGACAATTGAGATCCAAAAATACATTTTCTTATGAAATATTTATTATGTACAAAACATAAAAATGTATATTTTAGTTGGAACCTCCCCCCTGAACAGGTGAGCCCCCATTTTTTTAACATTTTATTAATAAAATAAACTTTTAAATATTCAATCCACCCATAACTTCAGCTGAGGCAGTTTCAACATTGAAATCAAACAAGATTCCAAACAACTTTAACCCATTTTTGCATTTGCATGCAACATCAACAACAACTGTACATCAAGTCATGAACTTGCATTAAAAAAAAAAAAAAAAAAAAAAGGTGTCAGAGTCAACCCTTAAGCACGAGAGCACTGCAGCTGTGCGAGTCTCTGCTTTAAAAGTTCGCTTCTCCTCCTCAGCTGCTCTTTGACTGAGAGGAGTCTCTGTTCGTCCGACTGCATGCTGTAAATGCACTCTGTCGCTTTCTTCAGGATGACCACCTTGGCCGCCTTCTCGTTGTTGGCCACCTCCGGGATCTCGTCTCGCAGGGCGAAGAAGCTCATCTTGAGCTCGTTCCTCCTCTGCCGCTCCAGCACGTTGTGAGTCCTTCTCTTGTCGTAGTCCTCCGTGTCGGACGTCCGGGGGCTCGAACACTTGCGGTTGCTGCTGATCTGTTTGAGGACCCTGCTGTGGCTGCCGCCGCCGCCGCCGCTCTCCAGCTTCAGCCTCTTGACAGCCGGCTGCTCGTGCCTCATGGATGGGTGAGCGGCGTAATTATGCTGGTGGGTGGAGACGTGGCACCTCTTCAGCACGAGTGGGCTGGGATGCCGGCTCTCCAGGGGGTTGGGGTCGCACCGTTTCACCGCCTGCCTCTTCTCCACTGTTACCACGTCGATCTCCTCTTCCTCCTGGTCCTCCTCTTCCTCCTCCTCATCGTCGTCGTCATCATCATCATCATCGTCATCTCCATCTTCATCTTCTATACACATTTTTTTAAAAAAAGAGAGAGAACAAACTATCAGGGATGCATATTATGAGTTTACTTTCTACCTCCTGCATGCAAATCTGCCAACTAGACTGACTCTTATTTCATAATGGCGCATTGCAAGGAGCCATGTCTCTCACAGAGGGGTGTGTCTGAGTGGTGAGCGCGTGCTCAGCTTACCTGAGTCACTACAGCTGCTGCTGCTGCCGCTGTTGGGCGGCGTGTCCAGCGCCAAATCCTTACTAGACAGCGTCCCCTGCGCCTGCTGCTTGGGCGTCTCCGCCACCGGATACGGGAAAACCACCGACGGATCGATACACTCCGAGGCGCATGGTGTTCAGGTCCTGCAGGTAGCTGCTGTTGAGCTTCCACGGGGCGGCGGCGGCGGCGGCGGGGGTGGTCCGCGCCGTCCCCGGCCGCCGTCTCCTTGCGCGCGGCGTGCAGCGAGGCGAGCCGCTCCGAGACCACCTTCTTCAGCTTGGCCGCGGCCGAGAAGCCGCTCCACATGCAGTCCTGGATGATGATGGACTTGAGGAAGCTCTGGGAGTTGTCGGCGTCGCAGATGAAGCTCTGGTTGACCACGTCGTCGCCCAGGAACTCGCTCACCATCTCCAGCTGGTCCGCGGTGGACGGGAAGAGGCTGGACAGGGACGGCCGGCGGCTCGGGGACAGCGGAGGGGTCGGCAGCAGCTCGAATTTCTTCCAGATGTCTTCGCTCGGAGCCGGAGGCTGAAGCTGCTGAGGGTAAAAATCCTCCTCCTCGTTGTCATAGTAGAAGTAGGGTTGCAGAGGAGTCGTAGTCGTAGTCGTAATTTTTACTCGCCAAACCTGAATTCAGCGGCATGATGTCTTTGGTGATTCTCTCCTTATGGAGATGCTGAATGAAGGAGGGGGGAAAAAAAAAAGGAGGAGGGGTGGTGATAAGTTTTTTTTCTGGAAGCTGTGGGGGTGCAAGGTGGACTTAGCACTTCGCTGCAACGTTAAGTGTATAAGCAAGATCACATGGTCCCTCCAAAACACCGAGTCTACGTGCAGACGCGCCGCATGCATGCACCACCGCTGCTGCAGCAGGTGCTCACAGAAACGAGAAACACTCAAATAAATATTACGCCGAGGGAGGGAAAACCCCGCCTTTACTACTCAGCTAATGACGTTAACCTAAGGCGTTTGTACGAACCAAGTGTGGGAATCTGCAGAAACCCATTCCCCCGTCTCTTACCTTCTGATAACCGCGAAGCGAAGAAAAAGACGCCAAAAAATAAAAAAAAAAGGGGGACAGAAAAAGCGTAGCACTAGTTATTCCTTTTCGATAGCGGCATTAAATCCTTCCACATGGGCGTTGCGTCGGCTTCCAATCAGGTTGTGAGGGCTGCATGCATGCAGAGTTGAAAAAGCTGCAGCAGCGACCGGCGAGGACGACCCGCAGTCTGTCATCAGCGGTGTGAGCCTCACAGCTGAGCGCTCCGCCCGTTACACTAAAAAAAAATGGCCGCCATCAGAAAAAAAAGGAGGCGTGTCCCTCCGCCCAGAATTTCCCGCGAACTGTCGACGGCGTTGAGTATGGACAGAAGCCCGGGGTTTATTTTCGCCTTTACAAACAAAATAAATCCTTTAAATTCGGTTGAATTCGAGTCACGCCCGTAACGCGTACACGTACGAGCAAATTCTGTAGCGTATTCGTATATTTCGTAATCGTTTATTATTGTTTTTTTCATTACACCGGGGCTATCTTAAAAAAAAAAAAAAAAAAGTGGGAGGGGTCATAGTAGAGCATTGGAGGCATGCAAAAACATTAATGTAAGTAGTAGTGACCGATAGGACGATATTTTACACATCAAAAATACATGAACGAGCCTTCGCAGAGTTATGAAATCTGCTGAATCTTACGAGAAAATAGACCCCGGTCTAATTTATATGCAAGTCTGCAGCCTAGAAATGAGTTAAATGAGCTGCCTCATCATAAACGAACTATTCCGTTGCTTTAAAAACAAAAACCAACTGTCACTAATGCCTACGAATATGATATGCGCAACACACGTTGTCTCGTTTGCACAGTTCGTGCGGCGTTTTCGCAATAAAGCAACGTAAAAAAAAAAAAAGCTCACTCGCAGGTGCAGGATCTTACCTCGATGCGTCTGCAGCGTCTGACAGCTCCGAACCGGCTGAAACAGGTGATTTCCACAACATTAACTAACTGCAGTTTTGTGGGTATACGTTAATACGCGCAGGCGCGCGCACGGAGAGCTGTCGAAAAATTGTCCTCCGTCCAGATGATGAAGCTCGTGCCGGAGCTGCGCAGATTGACACCAATTACAGACGGAAAGGAAGCAATTAAAGGAATCAGACGGGTACCGCAGTTGGATGAAGGAGCTGCGCTGTAGTGGAGAAGGGATTGAATGGGCTTGGAGCGCCCTCTGCTGGTCAAAGAACCGAACAGCAACCCGGTGGATGCAGAGTCGCAGCTGTGGGGGTCCACACGGACTGCTATAATCATGCAAGAACTGAGAGATTGATTGATTGATTGATGATTGATTGATTGATTGATTTAGAGTGCACCAAAGAAAATAGAAACATTCTGAAACACTAAAACACTAAAACATTCTGAAAATGTTGTTGAATGAAGATCCAGGCCTTGTGAATAGATTAAAAACACGTGTCTCTAGCATTAAATAAATTCAATAGAGTGACTGTATTTGTTTCCGAAGTTTGGCATTTTCTCATGTTTTTTTCTTATAGCTAAAAAAAAGTAATTTTTAATGCAACATCGTGCAGAAAATGAAAACGACCTTGTGGTTTCAACAGTGAAATGCAGGTTACTGTTACATTTCACTCCAGAAAAGTTGCCACAAAAGGGAATTTTATATTTTCCCTATTCCACCCATGCTTGAAATTTGTTTTTATATTATGTCACCTTGCAAGTGTGTAGGTCAGAAGTTTCTTTTTAAAGGGATTATTTGAGTTTTTAGTAGTATTAGTTTGTCCGTAGTTATGAAAATGTGTTTTTGAGTAAAATTTCCTGCTAATTTAAGCCTTCCAATATAATGTTTTGTTTGCATTGCAACATTATATGAAAAAGACCAATGTTTTATGTGAGTGGTAATGCTGCATTTGAGTGCAGGTCAGAAGTCCACAATGCCAAGATATTTTCATTCATTTCTTCCACAGAGAGACTGGATGGTTACAGGAAGGTAATATCGGTTTTGGTTGCCTCTTGACAGCAGAAGAGGACCAATTTGATGTATCACAACACAGTGACTCAAGAGAAACAGCGGACGAGGAAAGTAAATATCTGCTCATTTTTCCCAATAATGAATGGTAAAGCCACAATGTGATGTTGGTCTGCACTTGTCAATCAATTTATGGTTTCAAACAACATTAAGATCAAAGAGCGAACATTCTAAACTTCAAACATGTGCACCATCTTGCACTCTGCTGTCTTCAGTTCAGCCTTCTCAGTCTATATGGATCCTTCTCAAAGTCTCCACAGTAAAATCATGATTTCAGTGGCCCTTTATTGCCCTTTTCTGGATTGGAGGTCTTTTTAAATTAATTTTTTAAAACTGTATATAGAGTGTATCTGCATATATATATAAAGTACAAAGTGCCTTCTGAGTGTCGTTGTGTGGCTGAGGGACTGTGGGTGTGGCACTGGAGGTCCAACAGTCAACTGACAATCTAAAAGATGGTGGGTTGATTTGCATCCGTGGGAAAGAGAGTGAACCCCATAGTGACACCTCGGTGCGCTTGTCGACGTGTGTTTGGGAGAAAGACAGACAAAGAACTGAATATGGGGAGAAAGAAATCCCTCAGTGCCGTGAATATGGGACATTTAGTGTCAAAGCATTTCAAGCGGTCAACAAAGTCTAGAAAGTCTAAAAACAGAGCATTTTACCATTTTAGATACCTGCATTTTCTCTGACACTTTATATTATTTCTATCCATCAAAAAAGATTAGTCTCTTTCAGTTTGATAAATTGAAACCTAAATAATGTCCCAGTTTATGTACCTTAAAGACTCAAAAGGACCAGTAACATTTGCCACATTTAACTAAATCATGTGTGAATCTAATTAAAGGATATAATAATTACTTTTTATAATCTAAATCAACCAAAGGTAATCCATTATAAATATCCAATGTAATGTGACTGATCATCAGATATCAGAAAGAAGAAATGAGAAAAAGGAAAGAGAGCAGAGAAAGCAGCGGGGCTTTTCATGAGTTTCTCCTGTTATCGGAAAGTGGGAAGAGGAAATCCCAGAACTGAAATTGCAGCATCTCTTCTTTCCTCGGCACTCACTGCTTCATGTTTCCTCCTTTCCTCGCCGCGGGATGCTGTGAGGAGGATATTGATCACAACCACCAGATTCAGTGTTGTGGTCACGGTGCTTATCGGCTCCGGATGTTCCTCGTGTTTCACAGCGTCTGGGGACACAGAGGGAAGCTTCCAGAGCAGCTGGCATTGTTTCCTCTGATAGCTGGAGACTCAGGAGGTGGTGGGATTAGTTGGTTTTTTTTTTTCCTCCACAAATGAGCCTGTGTGAAGGTCTATATTTTCTGTTTTTTCCACAGAATTTGAAAAAAACAACACAACTATTGTTCAGTGATTATTTTTTACAAAGCTTAGTTACTTCATAACAAACAGTTATGTTAACAGAAATATTTATAAGTATTGTACTACTGAAAACAACTTAATTTTCAGTTAAAACAAATGTTCTTTTGTTATTGAACAGATTACTTGAAAACCGGTGTCTTCTATTTACATACTGTATTATTATTATTATTATTATTATTATTTAGTTAGAGCATTATTTCCATTATTTTGTACCATAATACTGCAACACTCCCCACAAGAACAATGAATCAAACATTTATTATAATATAAAAAACATTATATTTTTAAAGATACTAAAAGAGGCATTTCTAAGGGAAAGCCAGATTGATCCCAGGCCTCTTCAGATCTGTTCCTTTTATAAGAAAATAGACTAGAAATAAACTACAAAAGGCCACTCCATAACACATATAAATGGGGATCACATATATTGATGTCTGATTGATGTTTTGTTTTATATCAATGCTGTTGGATCGTTTATTAAATCGATGTGTTGATGTAGGTAGATGCTGTGCATCATTACACTCCAACATCAAACCTATGCCAAATTAATATTCACAGCCCAACACGACCCCAACAAAAATAAAAAGCTAAATGGAGAAGGAAAAAAAAAGTATGTTTTTTTTTTTTGTTTTGTTTGTTTTGTTAGAATATATTTGAAACACTTCATCAGAGACTACTGGACCAGTCATTGTGAAACAGACCGGAACTGCATCTGGAGATGAACTTCATCCTAAATTTGGAAATTTCAACATGTCAGTCCTTTTAGATTTCACAAGATATTCTCTTTTTTTTTTTTTTTTTTCAGAAAAACTGGTCATTTTCTAAAATTAGTTTAAATGCAATGACATCTTGAGCTAAAATTGAAGTTACTTATTTGTTAGTCTGGCTAATGAATAAGTAACTGGCGGCATAAATATTTGTACAATCTACGAAGGTTTTTACATTTTGGTTATGACTGATTAAAACAGGTTTATTTCAAATTCAAATGTGAACTTCTAAGCTTTAAATAAAACTATATTAACTGTATGTGACTGGGAGCTGAAATATTTTCAAGACGTTCACTGACTGGTGTTGAAAATGTGCTTCAGTGGAACCTACGTTTAATTCAGAAGTCAATATATATCTTCAGAAATATTCAAAACCAATATCTGTACATCCATTCGTTAACCTTTGCTTATCAGAGTTCAGGTCGCGAGGAGAGCAGCTGAAGAAAAGAGGCCCAGACCTCCATCTCCACCTCCTCCTGCTCTTCCACTGGAATATTGAAGCATTCCCAAGCCAGCCGAGAGATATAATCTCTCCATCATGTCCTGGATCTCCCCCAGTGCCTTCGCCTGGCTAGACGTAGCCAAACCTCCCTCGTGACACATATTCCTTGAACAACCATATCGTGGTGGAGCGTGTGCACGCCTGAATGATCCTTAGAGTTATGTTTTCAAGGGCAACGGCCCCTGGTTGGGTCTCTCAAGGTGAATTGGTCCAGGGATGAGCCACACGATAGAATTGGAATCATGGAGAAAAAAAAAAAAAGAAATTTAGGAGCGCAGGGTCCCAGGGTCCCACTCTGGAGCCAGGCCTGAGCGATAAAAACCCCACAAGATAGAGAGAAAAAGACAAGATACAACTGGAAAAGAACATTCAACTTAAATTTTACAGCATTTCCCACCTGAAAATAGTATTTTTCTTTGTGCACACATAAAATTTTTTTTTATTACATTTTGTTCAAAACACTTGATCCACCATTTTTTCTTTTTTCTTTTTTAGGGATTTGCGCAAGGGCCTTCACATTTTAATATCCAGTGCTGTTGAATTAGTCATGAGATAATTCAGCGCACTTAAGCCATCAACCGGTGTCCTTCCTTTGAGTCAGATGGTGCATGTCTCAACTTCCCTAATTTCTGACCACAAATCCAACGATCTGTGCTGTGTGGCCCCATAAACATTCAGCACACTCAGCAGGAGCTTATGCTGACACGTGCTTGCAGGTTATAGCTGTCGGGAAATCGAGGGCCACAGGATACTCGTAATTTTACTAATTTAACTTTCTTTTACTCTCAACCATGTCAGAGTAAATACATGTCATTTTTTTTTTGTCTATGCATTAATTTAATAGCTTCAGTCAGACTATTCATATGTTCACTGTAAACTGCTTAAAGTAAACATTTACTTGTCCCAGCTTGAATTGTGAGAGTTGTAGTTTTTCATTTGATTTATTTTGATAATGTGTATTTATTATCGTTAATCAGGCATTTTTACTCTGGGTTAAATATAAAGGTTATTACGATAGCATCAATTTCATTGACGGCATCAATGAAAGAAACTGAAAGGCAAGAGTCAGGTAATTTTGAATCAAGTAAATACTTAACAGTTAAATCCATGAAGAAAATCCATATGAAGCAGTTGCAACCAGGAGTGATGGTAAAAATGCTGCTTAAATAGCATTTTTACAGTAATGTGCTTTTCCAGAGCATGAATGGGAGCAGTTTGTTCTCCAGCACCAAGAGATATCCCAGTCAAAGAAAAGCTGATTGTGTGTGATCTGACGTAGACAAACAGCATTTAAAGCATTTAATGAAGGGAGACAGACTAATGCACATAGTGATATGGAGGAAACCGGACACATCAGCAGGCACATATTGATAGATTGAGGGCGTGCTCCTCCTCATAAGACGAGGACACGATTCAGCACGATGCTTTGGGATGAGGTAGAAAAATCAATAGATGTTCAGCGAAGGAGGCTGCCAACCAAGCAGTCAAAAGTGAGACCGCGGCAGATCAATCAGACTGCACAAGAGCTAATTGTGTCATTAATTATTGACGGTAACAACGGACAGTTATTGACACAGCCTGAAACGGCTAACCTCGCATGTTCATGGTAACAGGGTGACAGCTTTGTGTTTTCTTTGGCAGGTTTCATTTGCGTGCTTGGGTAATGAAATTTGCATACAAAAATAAAAGGTAGTCACTGCAGATGGCAACTATTGAATTTGCCTGTCAAACCTAAAGAATATTCATCTTTCTAAACCCATCATGCATCCTGTAAACCCACCCACTGTACAGGTGCAGGCATAACAACGTGCTGCAGTGCATGATACACAACATATTATGTATTTTGTATTGTACGACATGTCACTAGATCAGTGGTTCTCAAACTTTTAATGCTGCGTACCACCTGAGAAACTATTGAGATTTCCGAGTACCACCATGATGACCAGTTTTAAAATATAGCCATATATGCCTTCTCAATTAGATTTACACACACAGGAGAGATATTTATTCCTTATTGTGGTTATTTATTGTTACCTGAATTTCATTTGAAACATTGTATTAATAATGCATTGACAAGTCATGACGGTTCCCCGCGTACCACCAGAGAGCGCTCGCGTACCACCAGTGGTACACGTACCAGTTTGCGCACCACTGCTCTAGATGTATATCACAATGCCAACATCACTGTTTATGACCCACAAATCAAATAAGGAATATATTTTAAATTACTGGGAAAGCAGGAAAAAAAAATGCACGGACGTCCCTGGAAAAGATGTGGTTCTGGAGGCAGCATGGCTGCTCTGAAGTCTCATTGTGCTTTTCTGCATTGATGGCGCCATCACGGAAGTGTGAAAGCCTTTCACCAAGGGCACTGATACAACCCCATACCATCACAGCGCTTCTGGACTTGGTGCCAATGACGGTCTGGGTGCCCACGTTCATATTTGGTCCAGAGCATACAACGTTTGTTTCTTCCAAGAGAAAGACAAACCATGACTATTGATGGCTGCATTGCTTCTGGGCAAGATTATAACGAGGCCTATTATATGCACAGTAAAGTTTTAAATGCCACTTGTGAATGGAGCTCTGTGTTGCAGTGCTTGACAAAGGTTTTTCAATATGGTTGTTGCAGTGCCATCCGAGAAAACGGAGATCACAGGCATCCAGAATACATTTCTACAATGAAATCCCTCCAGATTGTTTCATTTTTTTTTTTAATATATTATACAGTATAGAGGGAGAAATATGCAAATCTAATCTTTGTGTGATTAACACTGTTTTTAAATATTTCCATGATTTTCTCAGGAATTTGTTGATTCCAAACCCATCTTTGTTCTTCTCAGACTCAACCTTCTACTTTTTTTGTACCAAATTGTCATTAAATCATCGATTGACACTGCATGTTTGAAATTACATACATTATTTTTAGCCTCCATACCAGAGCTAAAGTGTTGCGGGACTGAAATGTGAAAATGGATGTATATTTTAAAGAAGAAAATAAAATAAAAGTTGAAAAGCAGTTCTGTTTACTTGGGTTCATACTGTTATTAAAGAAGTAAAAATCAAAGTTATGTTCAAATGAGATCTTTTGATAAATTAAAACAATACATTTCACCATAAGAACTTTTTTTGATCTGTAAAACATGGTGATAGCTGTATCATTACTGGGGCCTGTTCTACAACCTCTGGGCCAGTAAGTGTCACTAATATGTCAGTGGAATAATAAATTTTAAATTTCTGAATTGTAAAACTACTGGAAAATGTCAGATTTCTCTGTGCAGTGAATCTCGAGAGAAAAATGTTGTCTGCCAAGGACCGGCAAACACTGTTCACTCCATAACGTTAACCTTGTTAGTCTGGAACCAAGATGCTGCTGTCTTACTGGTGTGTTTGGGGTCATTGTCTTGTTGAAACACCCATTTCAAGAACTTTTCCTCTTTGACATAAGGTTACATGACCTCTTTAAGTATTCTGATGTATTGAAACTGATCCATGATACCTGATATGAGATTAAAAAGGCCCGACACCATCGTATGAAAACATCCCCATATCATGAAGCTTGAGCCACCATGCTTCACTGTTTTCACAATGTATCATGGCTTGACTTCAGTGTTTGGGAGTCTGACAAACTGTCTTGGGCCCCAAGACCCAAAAACAACAGTTTTGCTTACATCAGTCCACAAACTATTGCTCCGTTTCCCTTTAGGCCAGTCAGTATGTTCTTTGGAAAACCTCTTCAGTGTGCCATTTTCATTTCCATTCTTTTCTTCCACTACTTTGACTAGGCTCAGCTTCTCTGAGATCCTTCAAAGCTGATCATATTACTGACATGTTGCCAAATCCTGTTAGGTGTTCTAATTGTTCTGTTTTTGGAAGACACAGTTTTGGCATTTATCATATTTCATACACTGCCTGGCAAAAAAAAAAAGTTGCCACCAAAAACACAAATATTTTGTTGGACTGCCTTTAGCTTTGATTATAAGGCAGGCATTCACTGTGGCATTGTTTCGATAAGCTTCTGCAATGTCACAAGATTTATTTCCATCCAGTGTTGCATTAATTCTTCAACAAGATCTTGCATTGATGATGGTAGAGTCTGACCACTGCGCAAAGCCTTCTCCAGCACATCCCAAAGATTCTCAATGGGGTTCAGGTCTGGACTCTGTGGTGACCAAATCATTTGTGAAAATAATGTCTCATGCTCCCTGAACCAGTCTGTCACAATTTGAGCCCGATGAATCCTGTCATTGTCATCTTGGAATATGCCCGTGCCATCATAAAAGAAAAAATTCATTGATGGAATAACCTGGTCATTCAGTATATTCAGGTAGTCAGCTGACCTCATATAAGCTGCATAGTAAAAGTGAAAGTCATCAATGACTTTCATTAGAGATCATATTTCATTGACTGCTATATTGAAATACCGCATTCATACTTATGAATAATACTGCTAGATAGAATTGTGACAGAATGTGACCATTTAAAATGCCCTTTTAGATAAGGCCTACTAAATGCAATCATTTCAATGTATGAAATACTACAATTGCTTTCATTTGGAGCTCACTCACTCTTATATTGGTTTTATCAGCCGCTCTCTTGGAAAATCTGAATCTGAAACCTCATTATTCAAATTACACCTCAGTCACATTCATGCAAATTAGTGGATGAGTTCACCTTTAACTACAGTGCTCATGCTTGCCAGAAGTGCAAACAATAATGCAATCATCTGAGCAACTATAGTCCTGAGTTGTGGCGCTGAGTTGTTTGGATAAAAAATAATACCTCAGCAGTTTAATTAGTTTGTGCCCGGCGGACAGAATCTTAAACTATTTTCATTACAAACAGCTCGCACCTGCAATAACAGTGGTAGAGGCGCTCTACTTAAGCAGGGATCACTTGTCATCTGTGGTTAAGGAGAGACCTTGAAAACCCAAATGTTAAAGGGAAATAAACTTGGTGGAGTAAGATAAATCTATATGCAATGACATTGTTGACATAGCGAGAGGCAAGAATGTCGAAGAAAAGTCCTTAAATGAGTGCAAAATGCAAACAAACTAAACTGAAGTAAGTCCAAGACGAGCTGAGAAACAGCTGGGCAACAACGCAGGCAACAAAGAGAAGCCAAAACAAATATAATGGAAAAAAACGAGATGAAGAACAGGACATGACAGGACTAAACTGAACAGGACAGCACATGACGAACAAACATCACGAAGTCTGGAAGAACAACAGACGAACCAGCAAGGAAGAGAAGGAAAGACGATACTTAAATAAACCAAGGAAAACATAAGATGCAGGTGCAAACAATCAGGGAGATGAGCAAAAAGAAGTAAAACATAGACTGTCAAAGTAAAGTTAATAGTAACAGAAAAGAACACAAGACAAGCAGCCCAATGAGCTGGGTCTTACTGGGGTTCCTGCACATGTTGTATTGTGCAAAGATGTGGCCCAGTTGTCATTTGGCTGACTTTCACATAGAACAAAAAAAGAAAAAACCATTAGTGTCATTAATGCCAAAGGTGGCCTAAATAGACTCTTTATATAGCGCCTTTGTAGTCCAGTGACCCAGGCGCTTTTACAACGTAAGCAGCTTTGTCTCACTGCCACACACATTAGTCGTGTTAATTTAATGGACGGAATTATCCCTATAATTACTCCTATTATTCCTATGATTATTCCTATAATCAAATTACTCTAGAAAGGATTTATTGTTACCAATTAGCCTAAACAGTATGTCTCTGGGGCAGGAGGAAACTGGGGTACCAGTAGGTAAACCCACACATACACAGGGAGAACATGCAAACTCCACACAGAGATTAAGCTGAACTGAGATCCAACTGAACATTACTGAACCTTCTTCCTTCTTGCTGTGAAATGTCAGTGCTAACCACGGCACTACTGTGCTGCCCGTAATCAGGAACCATCAACACCGTGGGAGGACGTGCAGAGGGAGAAGGGAGAGAGACTACAGAAGACAGCGTTAATGTTATGAAATGATCCGGGACAACCTTAAACTAAGATCAGAGAAACAAGGTAAAGATCCATAAAGGAAGACGGGGCCTTCCTTTATGCATTGAGCTTCCTTTCATTTTCCTAATATTACGCAAATGAAAGTAAGCTAACTTTGTGACCTGTTTTATATGAGAGTTAACAGACAGGTCTTGATGAAAAATAATGCCAAGATTTCTAACAGTAGTGCTAGAGGCTAAGAAGATGTGATCTAAATCCGTCCATCCATCAGCTTCCCCTTGGTCCAGAGTCGGATTGCACGGGGGCAGCAGCTTCAGCAGAGAGGTCCAGATCTCCCTCCACCCAGCCGCTTCCCAGCTCCTCTAAGAGAACACCGAGGTGCTCCCAGGCCAGCCGAGAGATATAATGTCTCCAGCGTGTCCTGGGCCTGCCCCGTGGTCTTCTCCCAGTTGGACATGCCCGAAACAGCTCTCTAGGGGAGCGTCCGGTGGGCATCCTAACCAGATGCCAGAACAACCTCAACTGGCTCCTCTCAATGTGAAGGAGCAGCAGCTCTACTCTGAGTCTCTCTTGAATGACTGAACTTCTCACCGTATCTCTAAGGGAGAGTCCAGCCACCTCAGGGAGAAAACCCATTTCTGCCGCTTGTATCCGCAATCTCGTTCTTTTGGTCACTACCCACAGTTCATTACCATAGGTGAGGGTTAACAAAAATCGACTGGTAAACAGAGAGCCTTGCCTTTTGGCTCAGCTCTCTCTTCACCACAACAGACTGTTACAGAGCCTGCACCACAGCAGACACTGCACCAATCTATCTACCATCACTCGTGAACAAGCCCCCGAAATACTTAAACTCCTACACTTGAGGCAAAACCTCACTCCCAACCCAGAGAAGGCATTCTACCCTTTTTCAACAGAGAACCATGGTCTCAGATTTGGAAGTACTGATTCTCATCCCTGCTGCTTCACACTTGTCTGCGAACGACCCCAGTGAGAGCTGAAGATCTCTGACCGATGGCTCTAACAGGACCAGGTCATCTGCAAACAGCAGAGACGAAATCCTGACACCACCGAACTGGAATCCCTCTGCTTTCTGTTTGTAAAAGAAAGAACGGCTGACTTTGGCTTCTTTCAAACTCTGGTTCCGGAAATCATCCTCCCACCACTGTTGTGACTGGTCAAATCACGACTGAATCAGGGTCCCAGTTAGACGGTTTATTGAGGTTCTTCACAGGGTGTACAACTGTGCATGCTGGTAAATATTGCACTCTTATCGTGTGTGTATAAGCGCGTATGTGTGTGTGGTTTCTATAAAGAAATGGGAACAAACAAAGATGCATGTGTCATTAATGAAGTAATAAAATAACTGAGCTGACTGATGTGCTTAAACTATGAAAATATGACACTAAACCCAAACATGTAATTACATGTAATTAACAAGAGCTTGCTCTCAACCAGAGCAAGCTATTCATATATAGTCAATATGTAGAATGTACATGGCTACATTTCACACTGTTAGAGGCTATAGGCACATACAAGGCACTTAAGGAGGGCAATTGGCTAACAGATAGCATGAAACATGAAACTGAAGCTAGCATCACACACTATGCATTAATTAGTCTGCAAACATTCAAACTAGCAGACTTAACTAAAATAACAGTAACATTATGCTAGAACAGCAGTAAACATACTCACAGTTCAGTGGACGCACACAATGGAAAATATACACACAGAAAGGATAATTTCTATGACTAAACTGTGCAACAGGTTTTCAGTCTCTCTGTCCCTCTTTCACTCTGCTCAAACTGCCGCAGATTCACCGGAGTTGGACCATACCATCTGTAGCGGTGTGTAGAGGGAATAATCCTGGTGCAGGCATCCTGAGGCTGGAATGTACCAACTTAGGGGGGAGTCCCGTAAGGCAGTTTATGGACCTTTTTTACAGTTTGTGCCTAGAAATTCTGTCCATAAACATTATGGTGACAAATTGGTGACAAACGGGCATCCCTGGCAGAGTCCAAATCTCACTGAAAAGGAGTCCGACTTACAACAAGCAATGCCGGACCAAATTCCCACTCCGTTTGTACAGGGACTGGACAGCTTGTAACAACGGGCCCAGCACACCATACTCCTGGAGTACCCCCCACAGGACACCCTGAGGGACATGGTCAAATGGCTTCTCCAAGTCCACAAAACACATGTGGACTGGTTGGGCAAATTCCCATGCTCCCTCAAGGATCTTAGTGAGGATATAGAGCTCAGGACAGAACCCACATTGTTCCTCCTGAATCTGGGATTCGACAATCAGTCAGAGTCTCTTCTCCAGCACACCTCCATAGACATTACTAGGGAGGCAGAGGAGTGTGATTCCCCTGTAATTGGAACACACCCTCTGGCCCCCTTCTTAAAAAAGGTGAGCCACTACCCCGGTCTACCAATCCAGAGGTACTGCCCCCGAATTCCATGCGATGTTGGAGAGACGTGTCAACCAAGACAGTCCTACAACATCCAGAGCCCAGGGATGGATCTCATCCACCCCAGGAGCCCGGCCACAAGCAACTTTTACCTCGGTGACCTCAGCTCCAGTAATGGAAAATTGAAGATCTTTTTGACAGTTTCCTCTGCCAGACGTTCTCCAGCAAACTCTCACTACACGTTTGGGCCTACCAGATGTGACCGGCATTCTCCCCCGCCATCTGATCCAACTCACCACCAGACAGTGATCAGTTGACAGCTCAGCTTCTCTCTTTACCCAAGTGTCCAAAACATACGGGCGAAGATCGGATGATACAACTATAAAGTCGATCATCGATCTACGGCCAAGAGTGTCCTGATGCCATGTGCATTAATGGACACTCTTACGCTTGAACATGTTGTTTGTTATGGACAAACTGTGACAAGCACAGAAGTCCAAGAACAAAACACCGCTTGGGTTCAGATCAGAGAGGCCGTTCCTCCCAATCACGCCCAACCAGGTACCACTATCATTGCCAACATGAGCATTGAAGTTCCCCAGCAGAATAAAGGAGTCCCCATTAGGGGCGCTTTCCAGCACCCCTGCCAAGGACTCCAAGAAGGCTGGGTACTCTGTTGAACTGTCATTTGGCGCAAAAGAGCAAATGACAGTCAGAGACCTGTTCCCTGACCCAAAGACATAGGGAAGCCACCCTCTCATCTGCTGGGGGAAACCTCAGTGTACAGGCTCCAAGCTGGGGGGCTATAAACAAGCCCACACCAGCCCGTCGCCTCTCAGCCTGGTCAACTCCAGAGTAGAATAAGGTCCAGCCTCTCTCGAGAAGATTGTTTCCAGAGACCACCCTGTGCGTTTGAGGTGAGCCCGACTATATCTATCTGGTACCTCTCAACCTCACGCACAAGCCGAGGCTCCTTCCCCAACAGAAAGGTGACGTTCCATGTCCCAGTAGCCAGTTTAGTCAGCCGGGGGTCGGCACGCCAAGGCCCACGCTTTTGGCTGCCACCCAAAACACATTGCACCCGACTCCTATGACCCTCCCTGCAGGTGGTGAGTCCACGGGAGGGGAACTCATGTAACCCGTTTGGGCTTAGCCCGGCCAGGGCCCCATGGGTAAAGGCCCGGCCACCAGGGGCTCCCAAACGAGCCCCTCCCCCAGGCCTGGCTCCAGAATGAGGCCCCGTAACCAGTGCCCGGGCGAGGGACATCGAGCTCTTGATATATTTTCGGTCATAGAAGTCGAATGAATCACATTTAAGTCTGGCCTGTCCTCCAGGACCGGTTTGCCTTGGGTGACCTGACCAGGGGCAAATGCCTGACAACATAGCTCCTGGGATCATTCTGGCACACAAACTCCTCCACCACGTTAAGGTGGCGATTTAGGGATGGGGGAGAAGTAATCTAAATTAGCTGTACAACTCAAGACTGCCTACTAGAGGTGCTTGGATCAACTACAATAACTTAAGTTTTATCTGAATTAAGAAGCAGGAAATGAACAGTCATCCAGGTCTTCACAACTTTGATTCATGCATCCAATAGGCTATTTGATGAGCCTTGTGTGGTCACAGTGACAAATAGAGTTGAGTATCTTCTGCATAATTGTGAAAGTTGATATTATTTTTCCTAACGGCAGCATGTATAAGGAGAAAAGTATCAGTCCCAGGAACAGAACCCTGTGGTACTCCACAACTGACCAATCATTATTCACTTAGACAAACTGAAATCGATCCAACAAATATAACTTGAACCATTTAATGGCATTTTTGAATTCCAACAACCTGCTCCAATTTATGAATAAGAATCTTATGATCAACAGTATTGAAAGCTGCAATTAGATGCAAGAGAACAAGAACAGAGTCAGATCCACGATCAGAAGACACGAAAAGCTCTGGAGAGCTGTGACTCTGTCAGTTAGCCTGGCTAGAGTGCCGAACAAAATTTGAGGTTATTCTTATTTTCTCTAATTAACAATGAATAATAATTGCTCCTAGTTTTACAAAAATCTTTTTTTTTTAATAGATTGCCAGACTGTCTTTTCAGGTTAAATAGAATTCTTTTAAGTGAGTAGAGTGCCACTGTCTTTCCAGATTTGTACATTTCTGTTTAAGACTCTGCAGCTCTGCATTGTACCAGGGCACAAACTTTCTAGGATTGACTACCTTCCTTTTCAGTGGGGCCACAGAATCCAGGGTTAAGTCCAGGGTTAAGTACAGGAGATCAGTAGTACCATTGACAAGGCCATCAATGCATGAAGTAGTAAGACTCCTCAAGGCTGTCCACAGCAGCATAGATAAGTGGTAAGTGTCCAAGCAGAGAAAGAATTTTCTCCTTGAATTTAGTGAGAGCACTGTCGGGCAGGTCTCTCTGGTAACGAATCTTCTTATCACATACTACATAATTGTGGCAAGTAAACTGGAATGAGATTAAAGAATGATCAGACAGAATTGGGTTTTGGGGAAAAACCTTTAAGTACTTGACTTCAATAGTGTAAATTAGAGCCAAGTTCAACCAAGTGCAACAGTGAGTAGGTAGCCTTCACATGTTAACTGAATCCAACTGAGTCTACTTGGGTAGTAAAACTAGAGCAAAGGCTGTCACTCCCCAAATCCACATGAATCTTGAAATCACCAACTATGATAACCTTGTCTGTCTGATGAACTAGAAGTGAAGTCTGAGAAATCAGAGAGAAATTCTGAGTAAGGACAAGGAGGACGTTACACAATAACCAGAGGAATTGGTGCTTCTGACTTGGAGCCTGGCATACACTGACAAAACTCCAGATTTTCAAAGAACATATAGCTATATCTACGCCTATGGTTGAATGATAAGCCTGAATTATAAACTGCAGCTATGCTGCCCCCTTGACCTGTGCCTCAGGAACATGATTATAAGTATGAGTTGGCAGAGCCAAATCATTCAGACTAATATAATCTTCTTGCTGTAACCAAGTTTCTGTAAGACAGAGAAAGTTAAAATGGTGATTGATTATCAAATAATTTACAAAGAGAGCATTGGAGGAGAGAGATCTGATGTTTTACAATCCACATTTGATCACCATGTTTTTGTCAATTTACTGGTTTTTACTCTAATCAAATTCAAAAGGGTCACACCTTTTTCCATAATTAAATTTAAAGCTTATGAATTTGGATGGTTCGGAGACAGACAAAATGCTAATGGGATAGTGGGAGGGTGACTGCTCCAACAGAGGTACAGAGAAGAGATTAGGACCACAACTCTCCCTCCTGAAACTGGACTCTGGATTAGCAAAGTTTAGGACTAACAATAAAATTGGCCATATTAGATAAGAGAGCTGCTCCATCCGAAATAGAATGAATGCTGTCCCTTCTAATCAGACCAGGTCTTCCCCAAAAATTGTGCCAACTATCTACTAGACCTACATTGCTTGCTGGGCCTGAGGCTGATCTTAGACAGCCACACTCACCCTGACCCTGACTCATTCATGGCCAAAAGTGGGTCATAAGGAAAATGTAGATTTTTGCCTTTTTTTATCTTATCCTGCTCTTAAAGCCCATGTTTTTCATCTGTTTGTACACATGGAGACATGTGGGCCGGTAGTTTTGGGGACTTCCTGAACTATTTTAACTTAAACTTATAAGAATTTGCATGTAGATATTTCAAGTAGGCAGCATGGTGGCTTGGTGGTCAGCACTGTTGCCAACCCAAGCAAGAAGGTTCCTGGTTCGAACCTCAGCAGAGGCCTTTCTGTGTGGAGTTTGCATGTTCTCTCTGTGCTTGTGTGGGTTTCCTCCGGGTACTCTGGCTTCCTCCCAAAGTCAAAAGACAGGCATGTCAGGTTATTTGGTGGTTCTAAATGCCCATAGGAGTGACTGTGAGTATGTGTGGTTGTTTGTCTATATGTGGCCCAGCGATGGACTGGCGACCTGTCCAGGTGTACCCCTGCCTTTCACCCGCAGGGAGCTGGGATAGACTCCAGCAGATCCCCATGACCCTTCATAGGATTAAGCGGGCATAGATAATGGATGGATGGCTGGATATTTCAAGTAACTCGAAGAACTTTAAACAGTTCTGGATTCTGGTGAGGTTTCTTCTTCAAGATCCTATTTAAAAATGTATTAAATATCTAATGTGTATCATATTAATTATATTCATTTTTAAAGCATTTTTCCCAAATGATTTACAAAGCGCTGTACACGTGAAAGTAGCTTCAGACAACAAGTAGGGAGCCTAAAATGGGAGAGAATGGAACAAAACAAAAAAGTAAACTGAACAGAACATTTTGGAACTAAAATGTCAACAAATGGGTGACATAAAAGTAACACTTTAAGCAATGTGAACCTCAAGATGGGCCTGTGTGTTTTTAACTATCTGTTCTTCTCAATAAGTTACTACATTTATTCTAACCAACATCTAAAATAAAGAGTGAAATGTGGCTTTGGGTTGGGGAGCCACACGTTGTATGTGGCCAGTATGACCACTAGAGGGCAAACTATATAACTTCTGAACTATGGCTGAAGAAAATTACATGATTTTTAAATATGTTTACCAATCATATTTAATTTACACATGATAATATTTATACTTATTTATTTATGTTCATGAGTCAAACTATTTAATTGCCATTTTTTTTATAACCCTTATACTCGTAATGTTTCTCTGCTGTTTATGTTGCTGGCATGGCTTCAAATGCTGACTTTATGACTGGCAGCCAAATGTACTCACAAAATTGGTCTCAAGATTTTAATTACAGCAAATGCAGAGAGCAAAAGGTTGTTTAAATAGTTGTGATAAGATGCACCTCCGGTTATATAATTCCATGGGTCGAGGGTTTCCCACTGAGGAGAAATCAGAAGAAGAAGAAACACTGCAGTGCCATGCAAAATAAACAACAAAATGAGAAGGCCCGCGATGGACTGGCGACCTGTCCAGGGTGTACCCCTGCCTTTCACCCGAAGTAAGCTGGGATAGTCTCCAGCAGATCCCCGTGACCCTACAAAGGATTAAGCGGGCATAGATAATGGATGGATGGAAAATGAGAGGGTTTACATCAAAAGCTGCAAAAACCAACACCCACCAGAACATAAAATATTAAATGAAACCTGGCGCAAAGATATACTTACCACCCTGATGTCTTGGCAATAAAACTTATATAACCTGTTGACTACTCTGCACTGTTATTCTAAATCCTAAATACTTTGTGATTAATTTACACATGCTTAGCTTCTTTGAAGTTTACATTTAATAGAAAACCACAACACTTAAAATGATCATGAAAACCACCTGCAGCCAATTTGCAAAAGAGGCCACACTGCAATCCTGACATTGTAAAGGAATTATACCGTAGGTTTAGAGTTTCCACCCACAAATTACCCTTACAGGTATGAGCGCCTTAACAAACATCAGACTTAACTTAAAGCTGTGAAATGAATGACGGCTCGTGAAAGGCTGTGTCATCAATTAAAACCACCGCAGATCCTCCCTCAGGCACCAGGCACAGGCAAAAACAAGTTTGTGTTTTGACAGAGGATTGCGGAGGAAGGTTAAACTCACGAATCTTACTGGCAGTGGTGGTTAAACATAGTCACCAGAGGAGTTCAGGAATTATGTAAAGACAAAACAAAACAATTAAACTCTCCAACAGGGAACCAAAAGTGGGTAACTTGAAAACTTCAGGAAAACAAATGGAAAGTTGGCCTTGAAAAATGAAATTTCATACTTGAAGAAAGACGTTACATTTGCTAGATGCTACTAAACTATATGTTCCATAAATGTGTGCATTCATCTTTAGGCTGTTGATTTCAGAGTTAATTATAGGTCGAATAAATAGGAAGCAGTCATAATTACAACCATGTGATCTCTCTTAGACCGCAGTAACCCTATATTTGTACATTGTACAATGTATTTATATGTTATTAGATGAAACAGCACACAGTATGTATTACTTGTGAAAATATTTACTGATGAATTCTTGCACACGTTGCTCAGTTTAAGCCAGTACATCATGTACAAAATATATCATACTGTCAGCTGGGAAACTTAATTTGTCTGAGACAAATTAAAAATGTTTTGTTGTGAGACAGCTGAAAAATCTAATCTATAACAAAAGATGTAAAGAATGAGCCACGACCTTCACACTGCTTGTACTCCACTTGTGTTCCATCAATATCCATCTTGCAACATTTGAATTGAGTAAAATCTTGCACATAAATAGAGCCTTTCAATATTAAGATGGTGGAAAATTAAGTTCATTATGATGATTTTTATTATTAGTAGTACCAAGAATAATAAGAAGTAGGTCTGTATTAATGATAAGAACTGTATTTGATTGATTTACTTGATTTGATTATAATCCATCCATTTATTGATCCATCCATCATCTATACCAGGGGTGGGCAATCCCAGTCCTTGAGGGCCACTGTCCTGCATGTCTTAGACGTTTTCCTTCCATCACACACCTGATTCTAATGAAGGGATCACCACCAACTTGTCATCAAGGTCCGCACAAGACCATTAACGACCCATTCATTTGAATCAGATGTGCGGCAGCAGGAAACATCTAAGGCATGCAGGACACTGGCCCTCGAGGACTGGCTTTGGACGTCCCTGATCTATACCCACTTATTCCTGTTCAAGGTCACAGGGTTCTGCTACCTTTGGGTGAAAGGCAGGGTACAGCTTTGTTAGGTCAGGGGACCTTTGAAGGGCCTTGATAATAATTCAAACAAAAACAAATACAAAAATATTAAAAATTAAAACCAAATAACATCCATTCATCTATTTTTAATGGTTTCACCCTCTACTTGGGGTCAGAAGAGAGGTACAAAGATGGGTCACTTTAATGATGGGGAGTAAAATAAAATATATTATAAATATATAATATAATAAATAATTTTTCTAAAATAATAAAGAATGATTTAGTATTCGTTTCTATTTTTTTTTTCATCTTAACATATACAGTCATGGAAAAAAATTATTAGACCACCCTTGTTTTCTTCAGTTTCTTGTTCATTTTAATGCCTGGTACAACTAAAGGTACATTTGTTTGGACAAACATAACGATAACCACAAAGATTGCTCATAAGAGTTTCATTTAAGAGCTGATATCTTACCATTTTCCATGGTTTTCTTGATTATAACCTAAATGACTTAAGTTTTTACATCAATAGCTATGGCGTTGTACTGCCAAAAACACTGCTTTTATGCATTCAGTGTTTTCTTTTCTGTCTGTTTTAGTCACATGATGACGTTTAGGGGTACCGGGTTTTAAAATGAACAAGAAAGTGAAGAAAAAATGGTGGTCTAATAATTTTTTCCATGACTGTATGTTCTTGCATAAAAAGCATTACTCGTACTATCCACTAGGTGTCAGTATTGACCAATTATAACATTTCAGCACATAATTATTCTATTAAGATGAGAATAGTAAAGTATTTATTTGTTTTTATGACACCAAATTACTTTGTAGCATGACCATAAACTTACCACATCTGTGTGGTTACAGGTGACTTACCATTTGATTTAAATCAGACCTTGTGTTCAGTTACATTTTCTCCGCCTTTATTGGCGTGTACAGACAGAAGCTATTCCAGAAATATGTACGTTTATTCATCGTGGCGACCTTGCTACTCAGAACAGTGCTGCTTCTGCGCCCTGTTGAATGTAAACACATGCCCTCCGTTGTGTCGCGTGCAACAATAATAGAAGCCAGGTTTAGACTGGGCGGTGACGTCACGGCCGTGATGCCAGGCCCACGTGCGGGCAACAGCGGGTTCCAGCCTCTGGGAGGGTCGACAGCAGCCCGACTGCCCAGCAGCAGCACAGGCGCAGTCCAACGCGGAGCCAGAGGACCGATTCAACCAGTTGTCGCGTCGTCGCTTTTACCTCAACCTCAACCATCTACACCCCCCCCCCAGAAAAGGCTTCCTCCCTCGGTGCACCTTACGGCCCCGCCCCCCTCTAAGATGATTCGCGAGGAGGAAGATGCGCCGGTCTAAAATCACCGTCGACCTTCGGACCTTCTCAGCAGCACCAAGGTTTTGTGACGCGCTGCCGCCACCGGAGCGCTTCGGCTCCTGCCGCTGCCCCACTTAACTCCACCAGTCTCGCCAGAGGAAGAAAAAAAAAAAAACAAAAAAAAAAACCAAAAAAAAAACACAGGTGCTCGTGGCTGCGTTCCGGTCGCTGATCTTCGATTTTCCTCTTAATCAATCAAGACCGAGGCAGATGCCCCTCGCTCTGTCATCCCGGCTCGTACTATGGTGGAGTTTCCATCTCTCAGCCCTTACTGGCCTCTCATCCGTTTCCTGGTGCCTCTGGCGATCACCAATGTTGCCATCGACCTCGGGGAACAGGTAACGCCTCTGCTGTAGCTCGTTGTGTCAAATTAAGTGGTAAAGACAGAGCTTTAGGGATGTTTTGTTTTTGCTAGCAGCTGCTAACGGTCCGTTCTTTTTTTTTTTTTTTTAATTCTGTGTTTCGCTGCGACGCTGTCGAGCATCGTCTTTTATATCGCTCCTTCAACCACAGACGCCGTCTCTTCCAGCTGACACAAGTCATTTCGACAGCCTTTTTCTCTTATTTGTCTGGAGGAGGCTCGGCCCTAATGGCTGCGAAAGGCTTCCATTGAGTATTTATATATACCTTACAGAAGAACAGACGTTTGGACCCTTCACTCGGGAAGGCCCGTGTTTATTCTGCGTTTAAAACGGTAACCGTCGTCATGGCTGCCGTAGAAATGCAGCGAGCGTGCTTTTCATTTAGCGTTTAACCTGAATCACGCTACATACAGATTAAACTGTCTGTCTGTAATTATCATATTTTCCCTGTATGGACGTTTCCTGTCCTCCCAGCCAGATGACTGGTCTTGGCAGAGAAACCCTTAGCAGATAAGTATGAGTGTATTCAAAAAAAAAAAAAAAAAAAAGCAGCCCATAAAGGCTTGGAGATGTCAGGATTAAGCTTATGTAATGGTTAGCTGGTATAAATAGATCACAGACCTGCATGGCAGAAAGGCAGCTGTAGTATTGCGTTTGAAAGTAAAAGTGAATGGAAATGACTGCGCTGTGGGTGTTTCCTGGCTGGAGTTCACGACGGCACTTGTTGTTTTGAAGCAACTGAAGGTCTTAATTCTTTAACATTTTGACTGGGAAGCACATCCAGATAAGCAACTTGTGTGCGGGACGGTTACGAGTGCAGTCTGGTGAGAGATAACATTTGTCTAAGTCATCTTTTTGCTGTCGTCTCTCCTTCTCCTGAAACGTCTGCTCCAGGCCCTCAACAGGGGCATAGCCACAGTCAAGGAGGATGCTGTGGAAATGCTGGCCAGCTACGGCCTGGCCTACTCCCTGATGAAGTTCTTCACCGGTCCCATGAGTGACTTCAAGAATGTGGGCTTGGTGTTTGTCAACAGCAAGAAGGACCGGAGGAAGGCCGTGCTCTGCATGGTGGCGGCCGGGGTCATCGCGTTTGTCCTGCACATCTTGATAGGTGTGTGTTTTTTTTTTTTAAGGATTGTTTGTGCGCCCGTGATGACATGTTGTGCTTAAACCACATCCTGTAAATGTGATTTGGTATTTGTGGTGAACCTACAGTTATTATAGCTAGCAAGCGTGGCGTGACGGCTTTGTCTCCGGGGATTTTATGGAATTCAGAATGATCAAAACAGTCAAAATGGGGAAGACGTTTTGTCGGTAACCACTATTCACCTGTGGTTTCCTTTTTTCTCTTCTTTTTCTTCTTCTTCCATAGCTTACACAGACTTAGGATACTACATTATTAATAAGCTCCACCATGTGGATGATTCTGTGGGAGAGAAGACAAGAAAGGCGTTCTTATACCTGGCTGCGTTCCCTTTGCTGGATGCAATGGTGAGTTTACAGATTAACAGGATCAATTCACATGATAAGGCCTGGATTTGAGCACACCTGACTTAGAAATAGTCGGTTTTTAATTCTCTGGTCATGCTGGTCATTTCAAGTATAGCTCACCCACACTTCATGGTCTTTTAGCTGCGGTCGAGGAAAATGGCCAAAATGGAGCTTTTGTTTTGCAGATCAAGCTGTGCGTCTAAATAACCTCTCTGTCCATTGTTCTGCCTCCAGGCGTGGATTCATGCAGGGATACTTCTCAAGCACAAGTACAGCGTCATCGTGGGCTCAGCCTCCATCTCTGATGTTGTGGCCCAAGTAATGAGATCCATTTGTTCATTTTACTTCAACACAGAAAATAGGTTTTGAGTCTCTCCTTTTTTTTCCTTCCCCTGTATTTATTGTCACTGTTTTGTCCCGCAGATTGTGTTTGTTGCCATCCTCCTGCACAGTAATCTGGAATGCGTGGAACCTCTGCTCATCCCGATTCTCTCCTTGTACATGGGTGCCTTGGTCCGGTTCAGCGTGGTCGGTCTGGGATACTACTGCAACATTCACGACAACATCCCAGACTCCAGTGGGCTTGATGTGGGGGTACATGCTGCCTTTTTCTTGTGCGAGAGGAAGGAAAACAAAAGAGAAATAGGAGTTTTCTAACACGATTCTTTAAAAAAAAAAAAAAGACTAAACGATTTGTTTTCTGCAGGGGGATGCCACTATCAAGAAGATGCTGAGTTTCTGGTGGCCTCTGGCCCTCATTCTGGCCACTCAGCGCATCAGCCGACCCATCGTCAACCTCTTTGTGTCACGCGACCTCAGGGGCACCACTGATGCCACAGAGGTGGGCACATCTGAAATGTAGTTCCGCCTGTCAGATCCGTACATCTCTCCCTTTAGGGAGGTTCTATTTCCACTCGCAGTTAAATGACCTAATCCTGGCTGCATCATAGGTGCACAGAATCCTAAAAAGAGACTTTACGGTCATGTAAAGCTGATGGACTAATTTCCCTTCAAGTTACTGCGGATGAAATGCCAGATCCTAACAAACTCCCTCTGGAGCTTTCTGGCTTCCAGAGACCCCTAACTATTAGACAATACAAAGCTGTTTACCAGAATGAACTGGAAATCATTGACAACACTGGCTGCCAGTGGTTTGGGTGATTCACCACGTACATGTGAAACTCAGGGCATGATTACACTGAGTGAAAACATTCCTACATGGCTCTACTGTTCCTGGCACTGCTTTTTGTTGTTAGGGACACAATAGCAAAGCTTGTGGCTGTTAGTGATAAACATACGAAAAATACTGCAAAAGTGAGAAGTGAGAGGGATGCACGTTAACATTCACGCTGGCTATTCTTAGGCCGCTGTTATTAGTTTAGCTGTGTGAGCCGCAGGTGGTATATTCAGTTAAATTGGCAGCGTGGCGATGACTTTTGGCTGCTGTGTCTTTGTCATTCCAGGCCGTGGCTGTACTCACAGCCACATACCCCGTCGGTCACATGCCCTACGGCTGGTTAACTGAAATGAGAGCAGTGTACCCGGCCTTTGATAAGGTAGACCAGACTTCCCCCCTGCTGTACTGGTTCCTTCTCCGTTTAACAGATTGTGGTTCGCGTTAATGCCACTAACAAGCCTTCTTTCCCACAGAACAACCCCAGCAACAAGATGAACGTCGGCAGCCCCGTCACCAAGTCACATATTAAAAAGTTTACGTTCTGCTGTCTGGTGCTGTCGCTCACGGTAAGATGAGAGCAATCCTTTTCTCTTTTCCTTCTTTTTTTCCTTTTTGTTGGCAAGCGTGCAATTTAAATAGTTATACTTTCAAAATCCTGGTTTGTTTTCATGGTCAAAGTTGAAACAGTCTTGGCTGAAATGTTGAGCCTGATGATGATAAGAAGCGCTCAAGCACACTGGCTCACTTTCTGCTGAAATATTTATGTGTAGATTAGGTATCTGATGCACCAGATGAGGTTGGACTGAAACGCTCAAGTCATGTGAGATGGAGTGTGGGACTTTTTATCGTTATTTTTAGTATCTTCTTTCGAAAAGATGCTGAAGTTTGGTGCTATGATACGTAGTCATCAGAGTATTAACAATTTAAAATAAAAAGTTTGGACATATATTAAGCCGTCCTACACCGTCATGGAAACTCAACAGCTATCGTTTGATGACTTGGTGTTTTTGGGACCACTTGTGTGGCCTGTGGGTTTCTGGATCTCCAGACCAAGACTTTTCTGTCCCGTGCTGCTCTTTATTTCAAAAAAACGTATACAAACTAGATCAGACAATGGTTTCAAAACTGCCTCCTTCTCTTATTTTGTCTCTTATTGCTTACCTCTGTGCAAACAAAGCCTTCTCAGATAACAAAATGCAACCAAGAAGCTTGTGTGTGCATGCCCATCTGCAGAGATCTTCAGAACCTATCTTCAAGTGTGCACTTTGTTTTAAAAAAGCTGTTTTGATCAAAGTTTGGAAATTAGGCTGAAATATTGAGACATTCATTTTTTTTTTTTAAAAATGGGCCACTTTTGCAAAGAATCTGTCTTTCTAAGGCACTCTTCACTGCTTTTTTTTTTCTTCATTTCACAGCTTTGATATCCTCCTTTTATTTGGTCTTTTGCTCTAATCTGGTGCCCTGAGAAACGTCACATCTTTCAGAAATGTGTTGCAAAAGTGTCACTGCGCAAACCTTAAACTTGATGACCAAAGTGGCTTTTGGGATTGTTTTTTTGTGGCTCTAGTGGCCCTTATAGACAGACAGGAAACCAGGACAGAGAGAGTGGAGAAGACAGGGGCCCTGGGGATTGTTTTTGGAGGTTATTCTTCCCTTTAATGAATGTTTTAGAGTTCAAGCAACCCTAAACAAAAGTGTAAGAGCAAAGAGCAAAACCTCGAACAAAAACCCTGGCTGTCACCTCTTAAGTTCATAGATGTTTTTGTTTTTCATTCTGCTGCATCAGAGATTAGATTTGACAGATGGGGCTCAGTTCCAAGACTGGCACAACCAGTCCATTATTGAGAAGGAACATGCTTGACATATTTCTTCCAAGGTGTTGTCAATTTGCCCCACACAATCTCATTTAAATCTGTGGGCTTTCTAAAATAAATACATTAAAATAAAGGCAAACTTGAAAAATTCTTTAAAAAAAAAAAAAAAAAAAAAAAGTTACAGATTCTTCAGCTGTGCACAAAAGGTCAGAGAGCTGGGACTTAAATACAGATGGGCTGATGTGCTTTTCCTTCACTGTCTTGGTTTGAAGGGAGAGCGAGACTCGTAAAGGGGCTTTTGTGTCCCAAAGCACTCCCACCCGAACTTTAAAGCTCAATAAAGCGGGCATTCACATAAAACATATCAGTCAACATGTTCCAAAACCTCCTTGCAGGTCCGCTTTTCTGCTGAGCAATGATCGCTGCAGTCTCACTGCGTACGCTGCCGTGCAGCGTTCTCGCCTTTAATTTATGGCGAGAACACTCTGCGACCCGGTCTTTTTGATCACATTTGCCCCCTTGCTCCATCCTGTGAGCAGCCTCTGCCCCATTTAGCTGCCTTAAAAGTTGGAATAAGAAAAACAGGAAGTTTGTGGAAAAGGTTGGGTCCTTTTAGGAGAAGGAGGAGGAAGAGGAGGAGGAGGAGGAGGAGAATGGCACACCAGATGTGGAATCCCAAAGCTGTAAACAAGTATGAGGGTGTGGGCTGGATTCTGCACAGCAGCCAGATAATGTACGTAGGTACGGCCCGCTGCACTCATGTCAGGACTTGTCCTTTATAACAGACGTACACCAGGAAACTCTGGGAAAACAGCAGCGGAGACAAATGAAGCGTTCGTGAGACAGAAATTCAATAACGTGGTGCAATAACTAATTCCATCCTATGAAAACAGACTTTGTCGAGGATGTCACGAGAGTGAGTGTGAACGCCTCACGCAGCTGAGTCACGGGAAGCTGCGGTTTTCTTGATCCTGGAAAAATATTCATATATGCCTCCGTCCTGCTGAAGTAATAATAGCTGGTCAGGTGATGCCAAATTACATCAGCATCAAGTAATCCATACCCATGTCTTGGATCAGGGGATCAAACTAACTAACCACATTAAACTCATCTCATGAATGAGACTGAAAATATTTTAGAGCTTATATACTCTTATAATAGCTTCTTTTATTTGACCGTAAACTATGCCTGTATGGTAGACTCTCCTGCACCGATGATGTACCGTTTAAACTGCTGATCAAAGGGAGGAAATGCCACAACACTCAAGTAATGGATAGTTGTATGACAAATGACATTTTTCTGGTGAGAGATATAATTACAGGAGCTGGAGGCAGATAAAAAAGCAACTCATCTTAGTTTCAACTCAAAGTGACCAGATAGGACACGTTCTCTTGCACCACAGTGACTGTAGGGTTTGTTGTCTTTAAGTTGCAAATCACACAAAGTTAGATAGCCCTTAAACCTGAAGCGTAGGTAGGTGGGTTCTCTGTCTGTAGTCATTTTAATTATTTTGTTTTTTAAGTGTGAGCAGAAACGGGTAAAAAGTAGAGAGAGGATAATGAGGGTCTTGACTCGCCTTCAGACCAGATGTGCTTGAAATCGGACCTTTGGGTGAGAACTCCACATTCTTAAATCACAGATAACAAAGATGGTATTGAGATCGGCCTTTCATTTTCAGCCTGGAACAGTGTGAGGAATCCAGGAACTGATATAAATGGACAGAGAGGATAACTGGGTTAATATCCTTTTGTTGCAAATGATAAAGCTTGCCTGACATCTTCGCTTTCTCTGTAAAGCGCCTAGAGACAATTGACATTGTACAGACGCTGTACAAATAAAATTTAATTGAACTGAATGCAAACCAAATGAAAAGCAGGTACTTGTTCGACAAGACTGCCTGAAAGTCTGGAAACTATTAAGATTGTGTTACTGTTTTGCATAAAGGAGAGGTTTATGTTTGGAGATTGAAGGACATGCTTGTTGTGGAAACTTGCAATCAAGCGAAATGGTTGTAGAGGCAGGACAACAGTCTCATAGATGTTGAGATGGTTCAGTTAGACCCGTTATTTACAATCATAAGAAAAAGCAAGTCCATCCAAAGTGTATGTTTTTAATATATTTCAAGGAATTTCAGCGTCTTTAACCCATTAAAGCATATGCCTTTTTAAATCTAAGGATTTTCTGCAAATTTAAAACTGTCTACTAAAACCTTGTTGTTTTATGGACCTAAAAGGCATTAATAAAAACCGCTGGAGCCATAACAAGCATTACTCCGGCCAGTCACCGAAAGAATGAGGGTTCATGCTCGTGCACGTGAAGCGGGCGCCTTGGGAGAGTTCATGGCAGGCTGTGTTTTCTCAGCGAGCACTAAAGGGAAGGAGGGGGAGAGCTAGCTCTTTGAGTTATTTTGTTTTTCTTCACATATCAACAGACATGACATCATCTAGAAATCCCTTACCCTGTCTTTAATGCAAAGCATGCGTTATTCTAGTCTTGAAAGGTAAAAAGCATGCATACAGTGTGTTGCATCAGGTCATAATGGGTTTGAAATGTGCTTACAGGTAAAAATGACACCATAAGGAAAATGTCCTGCACCAGTAGCAGTTTTCTTTGCTGCTAACTGGCTGATAACTTCTGAATAAATGTCATACCTGCTGGTTCTGATAGAGTTTTTCAGAGTTTTGCAGGCGTTTGTTTATGCCCAGCTCTCTCAAAGTACCTGCCACAGAATTTCACCTTGGGTGGATTTCTTGACTTTGACCGGGCCATAGCAACACATTGATTCTTTGGCTGAAAAAGAATTCAAATGTAGATGCTCTTGGGATCATTTTCCTGTTAAATGACTGTATTAGTAAATCTTTAGCAGTTGAACAGGTGGGCTTGTGTTTTACTCTAGAATACTTTGGTATAAATGGCTGACTCAACAACTGCGAGGTACCCAAGTCTTGCAGCTGCAACATGACCTCACATCACTACCCCTCCACTACCGTGTTTGATAGTTGGTATGAAGTGTTTGTGAGATGCTGTATTTGGCTTTTGCCAGACATGGTGCTAAACATCTTCACTTTGCTCTCATCTGTCCAAAGTGTGCTGTTCTACCATGTTTGTTCAGATCCATCATTGTAACCCGAGTCATGTTGCCATGTTCTTCTAAGAGAAAGGAGGCTTTCTCCCTAGCTTGGGCAGTATAGTCCCATACTTTTAATCTAGTTACACGGTCTTAAACTTCAACATTTAAAATGGTTCAACTGCAAATGAACCCTTCTCATTGTAAAATAATGTTCTCCACATTGTTTGGAAATTGCCTCATAATTCCTCCCAGACTGATGGGCACCAACAACTGCTTCTCTGAAATTATTGCTGATGTCTTTCCTCCTTGGCGTTGTGTTAGCAAAACATCTGCTGTAAACAAAACATCTGACTTGCTGTTGATCTGCTAAGTGCACCTGATTAGAAACACATGCATGCTACTTATCTTTTTAATTCCTATGGAAGCTGCAAGGGTGTACTTAGTTTTTCCATACATAGCTTCTGCATTCTGGCTGTTTCTGTTAAATAATGAACCTGGTTGCTGATACAAACAGAACTAGGTCATCGTGGTGAGCCAGAAAAACATCTTCTGTGAATCTCCAGGTACCCTAGTGAGTGATCCAAGCTTGAAGAAAATTGACAACTGAGCATTATATTTGACAGTTTCAAACAAATGAATGTATTATTCATGCTATACCTCCTGTTCAACCCGCTCTAATATTCTGATCAAATCATTGATAGCTTTGAAATGCTATGATAATGCAGCACGTGCCACTGCAATTGCTTCTAGAAACAATAACAGTGTCGTGTGTTCACGCTCTCACTTCGTTATGCAAGCTTCGGAGGCCCACAGTCAGCCCAAAACCCCTAAAGAACGATTGAAACCTAATGAGGTATACTGGACAACTCTTTTGTGGCGCAGCGAATGCAAAACATTAATTTGCCTTTTTTTTTTTTCCCCATTTTCCAGCTTTGCTTTGTGTTGTTCTGGACTCCTCATTTGTCAGAGAAGATCCTGGTTGATATCATTGGAGTGGAGTATGCTTTTGCTGAGCTGTGCGTGGTCCCGCTCAGGATTTTCTCCTTTTTTCCTCTGCCAGGTGAGATGCATCGTTTATGCAGTTTTCATCATCAGCTTGGTTTTCCTTCCTGCTGTAGCTTTAACTGGGCTGTAGCTCTGACCAGTGGGGTGATGCTTCCATGTGTGTGTGTGTGTGTGTGTGTGTGTGTGTTTGCAGTGACTGTTCGGGCTCATTTGACCGGATGGCTCATGACCCTCAAAAAGACCTTTGTGCTTGCCCCCAGCTCGGTTCTCCGCATCGCTGTCCTCATCATCAGTCTAGTTGTGCTGCCTTATATGGGGTAAGTCAACACCTGAGAACACTGAGCTTCACACAGGTCGGCACTGGCTCAAGACTCAAGATTACTGTTACTGAACACAGCCGTTGCTTCCTGAAGACTTCCACACTTCCAAAGCTGCCTTTTTAAAGGCCTTTACTCAAAATAATGCCTTTTTGTTTCAGGGTTCATGGGGCCACACTCGGTGTTGGGTCTCTCTTAGCCGGCTTCATTGGGGAGTCAACAATGGTTGCCATAGCAGCCTGCTATGTTTATCGGCAACAGGTGAGAACACCTGGGTTGAGATCATCACAAGCACGAGAAAACACACCTTATTTTGTGTTCTTTACAAATCTGTTGAACCTGTGTTTCCATTACTAATTATAATGTTCCTGTTGGGATTAAATGGGGACGTAATTGAGTGTAGATCATCCATTAAAATAGCAAGAACAGAGACCTTGTATTAAGCTCAGTTGTCCGTCTGTACAGATAATTTATGTTTTGGCTCTCGCCACTTAAATACTGATACTTAAATGCTGATATCAGTACTTAAATGATGACAATGATGTTACTCTGAACAAAGATTAACAGTTGTATAATCATATCTATTAAAAGGACTGCCCTTTTCAGACTAAACAGTCTGATGACTGTTTCAGGGTTATATTATATTAAGAAAGGGAAGTGTTTTTGCAAGAGAAGTATGTTTTCCATAACCACTCATCCAGCAGGCCCAAAATTAAAAATCTGATTCATGTCGTGGGTCATATGATTGGAAAAGGGGGATTAAATTGACCATGTTTTCAAATATATCGTGGTCCATTTATTCATACAGAAATAGGAAGTTAACTTTTCCTATGATATCTCGTATAGAATCCAGAAAACCCCAAGTTTAATCTCAATGAAAAGATGAGGGATAGAGAAGCAGGACAATGTGGCCTTTTGATTTTTCTTATGTCGTCCTCTCTATCAGTATTTTTTAATGATGTTTTGTCTCTCATATGGGTATGTGCTCCCAAAGAGCATTTTGGCAGAATCAGTAGGTACTAGTTGTGTCATATGTAGTTTTGGAAACAGCTATAGTTTAAATTAAGTGTCTCATCATTTAGAGTTTGCAACTTTAGAGTTTGGATGCTGGTAGGTGCCCTTTCCACATAAACAGACCATTGACAAGTACCAACTTAATTTTCTGGACTCCAAAGTCAGCAAAACGCCTCATGAAAGTCGAACTGAGTATGCTCGTTTTTTTTTTTTTTTTTCTGCAAAAGGTTCACTTGGAAGCACAGTCTGACATTTGACCAACTTTTTTTTTTTTTTGGATGCAAATTTTTTTTATTTCACTCCCTGAATGCAGGATGAGTGGACTTTGGTTGTATTGATTTGCAGTTGACAAACTTAAAAATGCCACAGAGAATTAGTATTTTTGTTTTCCTCCCATTTCTAGGCCATGTACTATCAGACGGTACTTGTTTAATGCAGGAACAATCAGAAAATACACTTTAATTCAGGTTTTACGTCAGAAAACCTTAAGCTGTAGCCTTCTTGTATAATTTAGCATAAAGTGCACAGCATCTCAAAAGCTCAGGAGAAGTGAAGAGTTCGATCTGGGAAAGTGTAACTCCTAACATCTAGAGATATTAGAACAACTACATTTCTATTTTATTCATCCTCAAGAAGAAATGGTTTTGAGCAAATTGGGTTTTTTTTTTTTTCAAAAAAAAAAAAAAAAAAAAGGGTTCTGCCAGTTATACATTTTTTTTCTTTCTCATCTGTCAGAAAAACAGTGAGATGTCCAACGAGCTGGTGGTGGAAGGCGAAGACTCTGCCCGCATGAGCGAGGTGTCCTCCAGGACTCAGATGGACGAGATCGAGGAGCTTCAGGAGGAAGAGGAGCAGGAGTGAGCTGAGGAGAGCAGAGGAAGCTGACCTCTGACCTCAGCGTGGTGCTTTTCTGAAGAGGAGGCCACCAGGTGTTCTGGTGCCATAGAGTAGAGGGGACCCATGTATGGTGTGGTTTCAGAGGTCTTCATCTCATTTTCCTACACTATTTTAACGCACACTGTAAAGAAAGCCATGCACCTCCAAGTGTTCATCCATCAGTGTAAATACTGTCATGTCTTCCGACTTTTCCAACTTTACTCTTTAGTTTTGCATCATCCCATCAGCAGGTGTACTAACCGTTTTCATGTGTATACTGGTAAACAAGGGAAAATCGACACAGGAGAACTCTTTCTCCTCAGTGGCAAAAATTATGTCTGTCAAGTGGTAGTGAAGTTGCCAAAATACGGAGCTGATTATGTTATGTTATCAAGATTCAGCAGCAAGGCCTTGCTTGGGTTCAAATAAAGACATGTCGTGGGATTTGTTGGGTTGTGCAATCGTATTTTACATACCACGGTGTACAGACTGATGTTTTATATACAGAAGGTAACGCATTGTGTATATTTAATTGCCCAGAGGGGTCAGGAATCCCTCATTATATCACTGCGTGTTAAAGAATACAGTTATGATTGTTCACTTTCCATGCAGTCTGGTAGTCTGATCTACTTTTGTTTTGCCAAGCATTTTCCTGGTAGTTTTCAGACTGTCGTATGTACTGTATATACTGTATAGGCATTCTTATTTGGCGAATAAATTGCTTTATTATTATTAACCCCCTTTGCTTACTTTTAATCACTGGCGTGTCTTGCTCGTTTTGACTCCTCTTTGAGGCCAGTAACAAAAAAAGTCAACCTGTTATCTGTCATAGGTATTAACAGCAGAAATTCTCAAAATGTAAAAAAAAACCCCAAAAAAGTCCAAACATTTCCAAGAAATTCAATTTTATTTTCATGCCATTCAAAACTGAAGTGCAAGAATACTCCTCCAAATGGCATTATCAATGTTCTCACCTGCCCTCGTTCTGGAATTAGGGTGAGGAACAGCAGATAACAAATATTCATTCATATTGTGCATTATTTCTAAGGCAACATGGAGGACCAAGTGAGCCGTATGTGACTGGCAGCTGACGCTTGTACCAGTTTCTGTAACAACGTTGGCAAATTTCTCCCCTTCAAAACAACTTGGTTAAAGGCAACATGTTACTGAGTTTAACACACACTGGCAAACACACACGTATGGCCTCAGACAGACTGCAATTAATCTCCAAGTCATCTGGTGTAATCTGACGTTAAACCTGATAAATCAAACCCTTCATCGACTAATTCAGCCATTTCATTTAGAGGTTCCAAGCCTTTTTTTTTTTTTTTTAAAGTACATTTGGCAGTCAAAAACATTAAATTAATACACCAAAGTGCACAAATTCCAGTGCAAATGCATTGTTTTTGTCGCTTTTTGCAGGGAAAATAAAACGTAGGAGCTTGTTTGGGAAATATGGGCTTTTTCTTTTTTTGTCTCTCCCTCAAAACCTCAAAATGACGCCCATAAAATCTGGATCGGAGCTGATCCAAGGTTGTCAGATATGTACACATACCCAAGTAGAAAAACCTATACAGTACAGTGTGTACAAGAGCGTGCAAAACACGTCTCGTACAGGGTCTCAAATCAGCATATTTCTAAAGGAGTAAGTTGGCATTTTGGGATATATGCTTAATGCTCACTCACAGATAATAAATATCAGAACATGGTCAGCATAAAGACGAGGAACGGGGGGGTAAACAGCAGGCCTGGCAGTGTCCGAAGGTAAAACAAATTAATCTACTTGTGCCTAAAGCACCTTCATCTGTTCACTTTTGGGGCTGACGGCATTTGATCTGTTGCAAATAGTAGTCAGAGCCAAAGTTATTTAAACTTTCAGAATATTGTTTCTTCTTCTTTAGGCTTTTCCCCTAAAGGATTGGCAGAGGGGATCATCTGTTTTCTTAACCACTGACGTTTTAACTAAACACTACATTCACACTACAAACCACGGCCCATGATGGTCTGGCACCAGACTTTAATTCGAATGCTGAAACTGCACATGTGCAGCAGATACCCATCAGCATGTATGTATCTACAAAAAAGACTATATATGATGCAAACAGTTTAAAACTGTTCCTGTTATTGTTGACATTCTGGGCACGTGTGCAGCCAAACAGTCAAGTCTAACATTTCTGTTCTCATTTATGTTTTATGGCCACGTTCAGATTTGGGTAATTAAATAAACAAACATAAGTTACTTCAGGCAAGTAGTGTGAATATATGCTCAGTGATGAGAGAGAGCGTCAGAGATTTCATGTTCTCATACAGATTTAAACCACCATGTCATTTAAAGCTTTTTTTTTTTGTTTTTAGCAAGATCTAACAAGTTAAGGTGGCGTCTTTAGTGGTGATAATCCAGTAGAGGAAAAAGGCAGGCTTTCTGTTCCCCTTATTACCCAGTTTTTAAGCCATGACTAACTCGCATCAAGATTTAACTTAATCTGATCTGTAAAAACATGGGGATGGTACTCATGGGAAGCAGGTCAACGAGCATATATCCCAAAGCTTTTCCTTTAATTGGCATAAATCTATCGTCTCGGTCGACCTGAGAAGTGTGTATGGCAGCAGGTTCCTCTGCAGAGGGAATCAGCTGGAGGAGAGTTCCTTGCGTGGCTCTGCAGCTTCCACAAGTGGCACGTTGTAGTGGCGATCATCCTCCGTGACAAGGCACACGGACTGCCAGTCGTCCTTATGGTCGTCTGGGTAGTAGGTGACGAACTCCTCTGGTGTCTGCCTTGTACAGTCTGTAAACCTGAATGGTGCATTGCAGGGTGTAGCCCAGCAGGAACATCTCTACCTGCACGAAAAGAAAAAATAACTGGTTTCAGAGGAGGTAGCACAGATTTTCTCACATTTTTTCACACAATATTTAATCAGCTGCACGTGCGTAACGTAAATATCTACAGGAGAAGCATCTTTATGGAAGCCATGCGTGTAAATGACAGGGATGTCAACAGGAAATTGGGGAAATACCCCCCCTGGAAATTTTAAACCGGATTTACACGTATCGCAAAAATGACCCCCCCAGGATGGAAAAAAAAACTCGGAAATCTGCGGAAAATTGACATCCCTGAAATGACTCAGAAGCCTGTCCTTCCTGAAGCCTCCTCACCTCCAGGGCTGACTGTGAAAAAATACATCCCGTCAATCAAAACAAGCGTGAGCTTGTTTTACAGTTCAGACCTCAAATATTAAACACGTTACACAATCCTCTCGTGACTCTTAATATTAACTAATTGGCTGCCATTGACGTCAACTCCAATGAAAATGCTCACTGCCATTGTGTCAATGGGAGTCAATGAGTTATGTGCGGAGCCTGTTTTTCCAGTGTGATCCCAGTATATTTAAGAGTTTGGTTGATTAAAAAAAAGAGGGATGAAAATCCCAGGAGTTGTTTTCCAGTACAGTAACTATTGTTTGCCGTGAAGCTGATAGGCGAAGAGAAAAGAAGCATCGGGGTTCTCCTACCTGCTCCAGCCCGGCGCCGAGGCCCACATTCCTGAGGTGGTTGCAGAGGAAGGAACGTGGACAGTCGGACGAGTCCCGAGCAAACAGAAGCCAGCAGAAGAGCGGGACGTCTCCACCTCCCTGCATGGAGCTGTGCAGCTCCACCGCTCTGCCGAGCATCAGCAGCTTGAGCGCTTCCAGCAGCCCGAGCTCCTCTTCTCCCCCCTGGAAGGCTCGCTCGCACAGCTGCTGGCGCTCTGCGCTGCAGGCGCAGTCGACTGCAGCCTGCCACTGGACACGAGTCAGAAAAACAGTCTTTTTAATCAACACGAAACCTTAGTTGGCTTTTCTGGCTGCCTTCCCTGTACGCTGCTTTTCATTTAATATCTGCTGGAATAAACTGGCCAATACTCAAAAGATGTGACAGAAAAAAGGAGAAAAGAAAATCAATTCATTCATCTTGTAAGTTGTTTTTCAAGCATAAATCCACAAATATTTGTGCAGCCACATGTGGTCAGTTTGGGAATTTCAAAATGTTTTTTTTTAATGTTAAAAAAAAACAAAAAAAAAAAAGATTTCTTCCCAATTTGTAGCCTAAATGGGTTTTTGAAAAGTTAGGATTTCACACCCTTAATCAAAAACAGGTCTCAGTACATACCTTTACTGAATATACAGTAGTTTGTAAAGACAAAATCTGCAGTCAGAAAAAGCAGCTACTTCGATAATCAGCTAATTTAGTCATATCATTGTGGGCCTCGTACCCCTCCCATTCACAGGAATTTCCACCAGTACAGAGCCGTACCAAACCAATCGCAAAGGGGCAGAGACTCATAGTCACTTTTCAAAACAACCAAGACGGCTCTAGAATTACTCTAAACATCCTGGATCAACGAATTACTGAAAAACCGACAATCATGCGCTGGCGTTCCTGCCTCACTGTACGCCATTTTGGATGTCTTTTGTTAAGACTAGTCAGGTTGTCACTCTGCCCATTTCACATGCTTCGCTTCTCTGACTGGGTGCATGTCTATCCAATGACTTCCAGAGAGAAGACACATCAGATGGTGCAGCCCAAAGGAAATCAAAGCTGGATCCAGAAGAACCAGACCAATTCTTTGCACTGGAGAGGAAAAGACGGTTGCCCAGTTTGAAAAATAATAAAAAATGAAAAATAACAATCAGATGAATATTAGCAAACATTGTAGAGCAGAGAGAACTTAGCGACAGCAAGAGTGACGATGGCAGTTTGCGCAAGTAAACGCAACACTGCCATCATCCGTGATGTTGTTCACACAAAACCTTCCACTGCCGGGCTTCTTTCGTTGCTTTGTGACTTTTTCAATCAATTAATTAATTGTTTGATCGAGAGAGTAACAAGCAAATGAACAGATAATGAAAAGAATAATTTGGCGATCTGGGGCCCTGAATGGATGCAAATTCCACCACAATGAGCTGGGCTGAGGTTCAGCTGGCCTGCTGTCCTTGAACTGGCAGCAGACACTGTCAGGGGCCGGTGAGATTCATTCTGAGAATAACACTAATATCCACACCAGATTTGAGAAAAACACAGCTAACAGCTTCAGCTGAAAGGAGAGCAGACCTCAGCTGGAATATGTTTACTTCTTTGCAACAGATATTCCCTCAAACAACAGTGCAGCACAGGAAGAAGAAGAAGAAATCTGTCTCTCTGCTCCTGCCGTCTGTTCTTTCACACAGAGCAATTCTTTCTTAATCTGTTATCGGCTGCTGATTTGATTCCAGACTTCATGTCTTTGGGGATATCTGGTAAAGAAATTAAGAGATCATGGGATATTTTCTTTGCAACGATGCATAACTTCAGCTTCAGTCAACACGCTTTCATTTACTGAAGAGCCATTGTAGAAAAGGCTGTTTTTCCTGTGCACACACTACATTTAAACATCACTGCAGTGAAAAAACTGCAGGACAGACCAGACACACGTAACCAGCACAGAGCTAAGAAAACAGTCTTGACTTAAAAATAAACAAACAATAACAAAATAAAACCAAAAAAAGCAGAGTGTGTTGTAAAGACCTGAATTCCTCCAGCAGAAGTCACCGACTACAGATTCTGCTCTGGGACTCATGGTGTTACAGTATAAAGGCACTGTGCTTTTATCAGTTCAAACCGTTCTTTGAAAGTCCATCTATCCCTGTAAATCCTTCGAGACTTACCAGGCTGATTTAATGACACACAGACAACAAGAGCTTCAGAGTCTCGAGGAAACTACTTCCCTTTAACACATGGTAGCAATCACATCCGAAGGCCCGGTGGATGAATATCAGTGCCTTAGTGTCCACAGATGGCTTAAAAATAGCCCTGCGGTTTACTCATGCTGTCTTTAAACTATTTTCTCACTGTGTGTTTTTCAGCAGATCTGCAGACGGTACCGTTTTTCGCAGAAGCTCTACGTATCCTTTCAGCTGCTGAGTGGCATCCTCTGCGCCATCTCGCTGCACACACTCCCCAGGAAATCTCCACTGGCTTATCAGCCCTTCCTGGGCCTCCAGTTGTTTCGGCAACTGTAAACAAAAAAAAAAAAAAAAAAAAAAAAGATGTTGAAAGATGAGCTCTGTCAACAGGAGTCGAGCCACTGAAGACGGCAAACGTGTCAGGGGCCAAACTTTTGTCTCTTTTCTGTGCACAGTCTGCAGTAATGAAGACATAATAGACATTTCATTTGGCAAAATCTTTGCGGTCACATATGCCAGACAAGCCTATCGGCTCTGTATCAGTTCTGTTATCAAGGTCGTAAAGGACTGTAAACCTCAGTCAAGGTTAGAGGTGTTACACAAGCACTGTAATCAGCTCAGTTACTGCTACTGTTGCAGGCGGTATGTTGCAATATATTAATAAAAAAAAAAAACAAAAACAAATATGCACTCATTACATTTTAGCTTGTAAGACAAATGATCTTTGCACTCAGTACCTCATCTGACTCTTTTCAGTTATACAGTGTGTTTATTTTCCAGACCACAGCTTTTGTGCATTCAGGTAACAGTAAGTTCACAGTGAATAAATAATGATTCATTCGGTGACGGTATGATTTAGTGGCACAAAACCTTTTCATAATTATCTTAATGAAAGGAGCAGTAGTGCTTTTTGTGCCTGCACCACAAGAGTCGTAGACAATCACAGTTCCCAGGCGTTTGTAGGGTTTTAGGTTTAGCTCTCTACGAACTCTTTGAGCATCTGTGATCTGAAGCAGCACCAACAAACATCTGCATGTCTCAGCTCTGTCAGTCCCCCTCTAGACAAGGAGGTTAAGTCGCTTTTAAGACAAGATTTGCTCTTCTTTGACCCCTCTTGTTTTCTCCCTTCGTCATCACTTTCTTTAGCTATGATGTTTATCGTAGCTCTGTGAGCTAGTTGCATCAATGCAGATGTGTGACGTGGTACGTCAAGCAATACACGGCTGTCACAACTGGAACTGCAGTCCAGTTGGGGTTGGTTTATTACAGGTATTAGAGACAGGAGACCACAGGAGCTAGATCACATGTGTCAAACACAAGTGGCCCGCCACGCCATTTTATGTGGCCCTCGAGCGCTTGTGCATTATTGGCTTAAATTTTAAACTGATATTTTAAACTGATATTTTAAGACTTAAAATAAGCTTATGCTGCTTTAAAGAGCATATTGACAATAAACTACATCTCCCATAATGCATTTCTTCATTACCCACAACGATAACGGTAAATCACCATGAGCAAGAACTCAAGACCAATTTTCAGAACTGATGGATTTGAGAAAAACCTCTACAAACTAACCCCAACATGTAAAAGAACAGAAAAATTGATGCACAAGGAAGGCAGCTTCATCAACAACGGGAAAGCGAATACAAGTTTGTATCTTAAGGTGAAAAAACAGTGTAATGTTTGTGTTATGAGGCAGTGTCAGTTGTCAAAGAGTATAATCTACGTCAGCATTTTGACAGAAAACATGGAAATAAATACAGAATCCGTTATTTAACAATATAATAAGGTGTACAGTAGTTTAATATATTTTGATTTACATTGCATTTTGTTACATTCATGCTGTCAATCTGGCCCTTCGAGGGCCACCATGATGCTGATGTGGCCCTCAGTGAAAATGAGTCTGACACCCCTGAGCTAGATGAATGCTTCCTAAAAGCAGAGGAATATTCCTTAAATAAAGCTGATATTTTAGCGTGAAAAAGTCCTTTGTGCTGTTTTAACCGTATGGAGAAAATAATCCAGACAAATAAAGAGCACAGTAACTGAACAAGTAAATGTAGCATCAGCACCAACCATGACCAAAAATACCCTGTTAACTTTAATAAATCACTGTCTTTGCAAATACATAAACTAAACAGTCGAATGGCTCAACTGTTGCTTTTATTCTGCAGAGGAGCTAAAACAGCAAGATTTTGGCTGCTCGAAAAAGAGACTGAAAGATGCTCATTTGTGTTGGGCCTTGTAATCTTTTATTTTTACACTCTAAATTCAACTAAATACTACATTTATCTTTTGTTGCATTATTGGATAAAACATGGCATTTTTCATCTTTCATTCCACAAAATGGAACCAAAACTGAAAAATCTCTTTCTCACATCAAAGCATCACTTTTTACATGGGAGTTTCAGGCCATCACATCTACCCCCCCCCCCCCCCCCCCCCCCCCCCCCCCCCCCCCCCCCCCCCCCCCCCCCCCCCCCCCCCCCGCAATCGAGACTGAAGATTAACCACTGCACGTTAGGTTTTAATGTTAGTGAACTACCACTTGTGAGGGAGCGCTTACCAAAGGAGCGTCATCATCCTGCAGCCACAGAGGCACCTGAGTGCTCTGGGACAACACCTGGAACAAGGTGGCTCTGAGGGCGCAGTAGTTGTCACCCCTCACCCTCCTCAAGCTGCTAAACCTCTGGGACATCTCTTTGTAACCCTGCAGCACAGTAACACAACGGGAAACCTCTCAGCCATGAAAGATACACACACACAAACAAACAAAAAACAAAAAACCAACAACAACTGGCTTTAATCTGCAACACTTCTTCCAAGGCCCTGCAGGCACCAACCTTTTTAATGAGAGCACTTTTGGCAGTATTTCCTTTCCATTCTCTCTCACTGTAAGACAAAATATCTACAGCCGGAGACAAACTGCATCTATCCTCCACCTTGAACACTGAGAGGAGATAAAGTACATATGATAAACAAGACAATAGGAATATTGTAGACTTTTCATACTGAAGCTTGAGATCTCTGGGGAAACTTAATTAAATAACTAACACTTATCGTCTAAGTCAGATGGTGTTCCAGGTTTATCACTGGGTGATGCAGACAGCTCCTCAGCTCCTCTGTACAGGTCTTCTTCACTAAAATAAAACATTTATACACACACACACACACACACACACATATATTGCATAAAATTGGAAAATTAAGACAATGAATTCCTAGTTGTGCATCGTATTTCTCTGTCTCGCAAACATTTATCACATCAATATTCTGTCCATTAGTTTCTTGTCAGGTGGTGAAGAACTTCTAGTAGGGCAGCACAATCTGAGCTTTTCATGCTCTTCAGCATACAGAGTAAGTATTAATCAAGAGCTAAAAATACTCACCAACAAACCACTTACTCCCATGTGTGTAACCATTGTTTAAAAAAAAATAAAGCCACTTAAACTCCAGTCAGTCAGCGAAGAAAACAAAAAACAAGCTGGAATAACAGACACTGTACCCTCTAAAGACTACATACTTTTTTTTTTTTAATTAATTTTTTCTTAAATAAACCCACCATTTTAACTTTCTGTGTACTCTTATCATCTCTGGCAATTAAAAACATTGGCAGACACTTTCACGAGCTTCCTTCCTGTCTTGTGTTCTGCATGTTTCAAACACAATGAGGCCTTGATACCTCCTCTGACTCCATCAATCTGCAGACAAAACTGTGCAGCTACAAGGCATGCCATAAAACGACCAAAAATGATCTTGACAGACCTGTCCCCCAGACAACCTTCCTCCCCATCAGCCGGTCCAGCTTTGAGCTTTGCATGTTCACTTCCCGGCAGCTGCTCCTCTTCTCCAGTCGCCTCCTGAATCTCAACATCTCCCGCAGCCCGGGGACTCTCTGTCTCTTCTAAGGTTCCCTCTTCATCCTCTTTCTCCTTCTTAATCCCTTCCCCCTCCTTTGTTCTGGGAACATCTTTGTCTTGAACGTCCAGCACGGTTTCCTCTTCAAGTTGTTTGATTTTGTCAGAGGAAGTTTCCTCAGTCAAGCTTGCAGTACTTGAACACTCAGGCTCTTGTTTTGCTTCCTGATCAGGCTTTAAGCTGCAGAGAGAAATGCACCTTTGCTTGTTTATATACAAGTTTAATATTCATACTTGAAAACTAACAATATGAAGTTTTTACACTAAATGTACAAATTAAATTGTATTTCATATCAAGAAACATTTTTGAAGCTGCACTAATTTGCCTGGAAAAAGGTTTTATCAGTAAAACTGTGCACCAGTCTGAGCAGTAACTTCCCCCCTCTAGTGGCCACAGTGACACTTTCAAAAAGCCCACAGTAAACAAGTGTCTTGTTTTGATATCAAAAACTTTGAACCCTCTGACCTGCCCTTGGCATCCGCTGGAGATGTGGCCTCTGGCTCCTTGACTGAGCTGGCAGATTCCTGCTCCTCCCCACTGTGGTCAACTCCTGTGGGCTCTGATCCAGAAGAGGACTGAGGGACATCATGGTTTTTTCTGTCCTCAGAAATGTCCTCTGTGCACGTCGAAGAGGCGCTGTTGTCTGATACGCTGCACACAGAGCGATCACAAACATCTACATTTCTAATGAAGGTGCACCCAGACACTGGTGAATAATAAAGGCATATATAACAGTAATTTATTGTTCTCCAGTTGTCTAAATTTTATAGACATATAGATTCTAACGACAGTATTTAATACCTGACAATTCAATTAAATCGAGCAAAAGTATATTGGATTCATAGTAATGAGTCCATAAAGCCTATATGATGACTGACTTGGTTACAGACTGATGGCTTAGAATAACTGGAGACACAAACAACAGGAACAGCAAACCACAGTTGACGTTACGCAACTAAACACGTCAGATTTAAAAAAAGAAAAAAAAAAGGTAACATCACAATAAAATACAATGACAGAGCCTCCGAGACTTCATGGCGTCTTCAGAGGTTAAAAAACAAAAATAAAAAATAAAAAACCTCACCACATGGCAGCTTTTATAGTTCGGTTGTTCCTGGTGCTTTTAACTTCAGAGCTCATTAGTTTGCAAATATCACTTTGCTCCCACCAGTTCAGCTACACTGCTTATTTGTTCTGTGCTGTCTTTGTTTTTTTTTTTTTTTTTCTACCAGGTAACTCAAGAGTGTTATCACACAAATATGTTCATAAGCTCTTGTTTTATGATATATCATTTAATAATACCTCATCTCAAAACCGTTTATAAAAGCAGGGACACAGACGTGAATGATGATTAATGGCAGATCATGAAATCTGTTGCTGCAGTGTAACTTACCAGCACAAAGCCTCTGTGTTTGTCTCCTGACCGACCACAGAAACGGACGCTGCCTGACCTGCCGCTGCAGATGCCTGAGTGTTTGGCACAGATAACACTTCATTATTTTGAGTAAACTCCTCAGATGGTTTGGCGACGGCAGGGACAGCGTCCTTGGAGCATTCCTCTTCACCATTATCACGAACAGGGCTCGGTATATTGTCATCTGTTGTTGCTTCAGTTTCAGGATGAGGAGAGTCTCCAGGACAAACTGCTTCAGCTGTTTGTGAGACACCACCTGGGATTTTGTCCTGCACCAAAACTGGATCATCTTCTTTTGCTTCTGAATTTAAGGCTACAACAACCTTCCTGTCAGCTGTGGAGCGGTCTTCATCCTCCAATTTTAAAGTGCATTGTAGATTTTGAGCTTGTCCACCGTCAGCAGGAGCGTCCGTCATTGCTTTGTGTTGTGCTCTGATGGAGTTTTCTTCGAGTTCGGACCCTTTGCGAGGAGAAGGCGTCGCTTCCTGAATCCTTCTCTTGGGCAAGGGTCCATTTTCCTGAGCATTGCTGGGTTCAATCTCTCCGTTCACGGCGCTCTGCTTCGTAAGCCCTTCATCGGCCTCATCAGTAGCTCTCCTGAGTGACATAACACGACATGAATATTGTCACACAACAAAGCAGAGACAACTCTCAAACTGTTTACGAAGACAACATTTGAAAGATGTGTCAGAATAAAAAAATAAGACTTTCTCTATGTACAGTGGGTGGAAAGGAAAGCAGGAAACCTTTAAGAGTGACCTTTATCATTTGCCTGTTCCTATTAGCACGTTAGATGACACAAACATTTCTGCTGCACAAACCCTTAAAGCATCATGGAAGTCCCCGTGTCCTCAAACAGGATGAGTCAAACTGTGACTTAGTCACATCCAACACAAACCACTGGGGAAACTCTGATTATACTGAATGAATCTAATTCTCCAGCAGTTGGACATATCTTGAAAGATATATTCATGACTAAATATTAAATCTACTTGTTATATTCAAAGATTATTTTTCATTATTTTTCAATCCTTCTGTAGGCTCTAATGTCAGAAGAAAACAGAACATCTGTCAACTCTATGATAGTGCTTATACCAGTATACCAGTATACCCTTAAATCTCACCTCATGTCATCACCTCCCTCAGGACCAGAAGTGCCGACCACTATTTTTTCACCAGTGTGTGGGTCCTTTGAGTCATCTCTCAACAAACCATTCCTTTCATCCGCATTGTCACAGGGACTTTTAAAGTGACAGCAGCAGTTCCCCATCGGCTCACTCCCACGGCTCGGGAGGAAAGACAGGCAGGACGGTGGCCTCTGGTCCAATACAACCACAAGCGACCTAAACAGTCGCTAAAGCCTGAAGATTTCAGGGATCCATGATGAGGCAGGTCAAGCTTTAACCCAGGAAGTAGCCATGTTTGTGAGAGTAGATACCTAAAGGCAGAATATGCAACATCACTCATCAGATCATTAAATACACACCAAATAAAATACTATTTAATATAATAGCAAGTAGAATATTCAGTAATACTAAATAGATATGCGTGTGAGAGGGACCCAAGTGGAATGGTGAAGCTAGGGTCAACAGTCCAGAGCAAACGAGTTTGGAAAAAGAGGTGAAGAAACAGGTGCAAGCAAGTCGGAACAGATGGAGAAAAGTGTTGGATGTGATGTGATAAAAGAGTAGCAAAAAGAATGAAAGGAAAGGCTGGAGGTAGCAGAGTTTGGGAGTGACGAGGATGGATAGGATCAGGAATGAGAACGTCAGAGGGACAGCATGTATTCGATGTTTTAGAGAAAGTCAGAGAGACCAGACTGAAATGGTTTGAACATGTACAGGAAGGGATAGTGAATACAACAGTAGAAGAATGATGAGGCTGGAACTGCCAGACAGGACACCTAGAAGAAGACCAGAGAGATTTATGGATGCAGAGAAAGAGGACATGAAGTTGGTTGGTGTGAGAGAAGAGGATGTAGAGGACGGAGTTGGATGGATGGAGGTGATTTGCTGCTGCGACTCCCTGAAGGGAACAGCCAAAGGGAGAACACTCATCAGATCACTAAATCACTTTAAGTGTAACAGGTGTTACGAAAATAACGTGACCCGTTACGTCAGCCTTTCATAAATTAATGGATTATTTCAAGTGACAAAAGTGGTAGTGACTTAAAGCTTTAATACTATAAAAGACAAATATCTCAATACATTACTTGTTTTGTTTTTTTTTTTGTTTTTTTATCAAAACACATCATGTAAACGTGTATAACTTAAAAATAACACAGTGACAATAATGATAAAATTTCTATTTGGAACCAAAAAAAATAGAAAATGGATTAATCTTTTTTTTCCTATGAGTAGTGACATTAAAGAAGAAAACTGAGCCTCATTGTTGATGTCAACACAACAAAGGGAAGTAACGTTAGCAGATAACGTCAAACGTGGCGGTAACTGCCAGTTCAATGAACAACTGTAACATGACAAACGAACGTTCCACGTTTTAATTCACCTGAAATCAAACTTCCAGTGGTTTTAGTCAATGAAGCTCCGCTTCGTGTTACTTTTGGTGAGCTGCTTAGCCAGCTAGCTGCTGGAAACCTAAAACACGAACGTGCACAGCCAGAGAGCGAACACCGCTGATTGAAATTACTTATATTTCATTAAAACTCCAACGTTATCCCTCAGCAGAAGGCGCTTCACGAAATGTTGGTATTTCAGTGTTTTCATCAGAACATCTATTCGTGAGGTTCCCTAGCTTAGCAGGAGCTGCCAGCAGGTCATGGCTCTGTCCGACGGCATGACGTCACACTACTGCGCACCGAGAAATTTTGCGGCGTTAAAGGGGCTTTTTGGAAACTCGGAAATTCTGGATGTGCTCGAACAGCATATAGTCGATTATTATTTGTAAATAAAAAGTTTTAGTTTAGTAGTTTAGGCACAAACTTAAAAAAAATATCAAGTGTCCAAGCTTCCTAAAAAAAAAAAAAAAACTGCTGTCTTATGTCATCGTAAAGTTTTGAGAGTTCAATGGGATGCAATAAGAATTTCAATTTAGTAGAGTAAAATTAAGTTACATTATTTTGGTTTTTTTTTTTCCATTTCCAAAAGGGAGTAAAAAAGGTTTACTTTTTTGTGTGTTAATATTTAAGAAGGCAACAGTCTAAATATGAGGTATGAATTACATATTTATTTGCAAATATTTAAAAATATATATTTGAGAACTGTAAATATAAAATGCTTCATATTATATAAGATAGATATACTTTATTTCACCATGCAAAAAAAAAAGGCATTAAAATGTTTGTGTAACAATTCAAGTATCATCATTGTTCAAAAACACTGATCTTGTTCCCTGATCACTACATGTTCCTCAGCTCCTGTATGTGTCCAATCAACTCCTGTGGCAGACCCAGTTCTGACACTATGTTCATACAGCGCTGCAGCAGGAGGTTCAGAGCTTCACCAGCGCTGGAGGAGCAGTCAGGACGGAGATTTGGTGGCTGGTGAGGACCACCCAAGTCCATTTTTTCTGCATTCTTGCAACAGAATGTTTCTGAACATCCCTCTCCACAGTGGTCTGGATCTGTGCGTTCCACCTCCAGATCCTCCATGCTCTCTGAGACATCGCTCACACTTGGAGGAGGATTCTCCAAAGCCTTCCTGATGTCATTCACAATCTGGTCTTCGTGTTGTGTAACCTGCTGCAGGAGATCAGTCACAGAGGATGGGACGGGGTTTTCTGGATGATGGATCTGGCACCAGCACCATATAGCACTGTGATGGGAGACACAAAGAGGTAACAGTGTCACATACAATGGCGCAGAGAAGAAAAGGGACTTCAATAACTATCAGAACAAAAGAAACTCAGGATGTTTCTATACAAGAAAGAGGCTTTACCTCTAAAGAATTTTATACCTCAGAGAGACATTTGAGAGACACAGATGAAAAGAACAAATTTAAATTATCAGTAAATCTCTGAAAATATTTAACTATATTGACATAATTACATAGATATCAAATAATTAGCAATATTGGTCAATATAGCTGAAGGTTTCTACCTATAGGTCAATGGGTAGAAACATGGAAGAAATCCGTGCTTCCAGTGGTTAATTTCAGAACGCTTAATGTGACACAACTCCCCAAGGAATAATTGAAATTTCTGACACTACTGGGTCAAAATACCACCGGGGTAAAAAATATGCATTGCTTTTTAACCACATCTTTAGAAATATTGTTCATAGAAGCCAGTTTTCATGTTGTGGAATGAATTATGTCAACCCCCCTCGTCCAAAAAAAAGGTGCATTTTCAGGTAAGGCAAGTTTATTTGTATAGCGCATTTCGTGTACAAGACAACCCAAAGTGCTTTACATAAAAGCATTACATAAACACTAGGCATTAAAAATACATTAAAAATAGAAACAAACCTTTAAAATAAATAAAATAAAATAAAATAAAAACACCACCGCAGGACTCTTCGACTCATTCTGCTCCATGACTCAAACAACACCACAATCTCCCAGGTATTATTATTTATTTTTATATTATTTTCTACAGAGTTTTTGGCTTAAATTTTAACAGGGCTGACCTCCTCAGTCTCCGCTTACAGAGACAGAGCTGGTTGCTTGTAAACTACCATTCCAAACCACCTGGTGGCGGTAGTGCGCCACTTTTGCTGTTTGTCAACCACCAAGAAAGAAAAGAGGTAGCAAAGACTAAGAATATATAAACAAACTAAAACGATGAGATAAACACTGGAGGAGCACAAACAATTGTTGCTTCTTTTCTTTTTGTTTGCCATTTGTTTAACGCATAATGATGACTAAATTAGAACAACTGACTCATGCGAAGGGGAAAATCAGGCGGTTGAAGAACATCATCTCTTGCCCACAGTATATCTTATCAGCGAGTCAACGCCACTGCCCCCAATCCAGGAGTTTCTCGGGGCTGCTCTGAGTACGAACCCCACCACAGGTACGTGCTTCAGCCCTGTAGAGGTTTCTGAAGTTTTTTTTTTTTTTTTTTTTTTTTTTTGGGGGGGGGGGGGGGGGGGGGGGGTTCCTGGGATAATGGAGGCACACATCAACAATATGCCCCCTGAGAAACTACTTGGAATCCCCACTAGTGGAAACACCTAAAATGTCCTATTTTGGAATCTGATTAATAGTTTTGCATCAAAGTGATGCCCTTCCTTCGCCGTAGGTGTGAACCCTCTAGACCTTGACTTGCACCTCTCTCCAAATGTAAATATGTGTCTTATTGATGCGGACTGCAAGAAATGTGATTGGTCGGTTTTGGTGGAGTTGTTCATCTTTGTCTTCATTTTTCCTGAATGATAGTTTGCTGCAATGGCTCTAAAAATGACTCATGCTCAATAGATGCTACACAAGTACAGCAAAATGGTATTATTTTATCTGCTAGGTGGCAGTAACGCACTGCATCTGGGGCTTTTTGCAGCCATGATCACTTTTGGTAAAGAAGCAACACATTAAAACAAGCAATACAGGTAATTCACTTTACGTCATTTTCTAGCTTCAAAAACAACCATAGTGTACTACTGCGATGCTGCAGAGTGCACATCACAAAGCTCTAAAGCAAATAAACTGCACAATCTATCCCTTCGTGGCTGACGTGACGGGAGGTAAATTGGCTGAAAGATTTCTTGGTAAAGAGTAAATGGAAGGCAGTGATTCGGTATGAGAGGAAGGACAAAAGGGGGAAGAACGTTGACGTGAAATTCCAGTTTATGTCATTTCAACAAGGATCAAAAGTGACAGCTACATAAGTGACAATCCTGTCCACTTTGCCTGGAATAATTGAAGGAAGCCAAAAGCGCCAGGAAGACTGGAAAGGCACAAATCTGCAAAGCCCTGGATGAGCGAGTGCTGCCACCTTACTTGTCACATTTTGTGGTACTAGCCTACATGCCTGTGCTACCCAGAAGTATGCATCCAGCTTTAAAAACTAACCACCTCCAAGGTACACCAAATACAGCATTTAGTGAATTTGGACAGAGATTCTTTTTTTTTTTTTTCCTTTTTTTAAAAAGGCAGAAGCAGGGCATTTCTACTCTGAGCTCAGTCTGTGATGTCACAGTACCCGCCAAACCAGTCACTGGATGATATATTTTTACACTAAATCCCAAACAAAGTGGCATGGAAGCTATGGAGGTATTTTTCATTTTGTTGTGACTCCAAACAAGACTTTTGTCATATTATGTCCCCTTCTAAGCACGTGTACAAAAACAGTGGGTACCATGAAACCCAACCAAACGAAAGCGACATGGAATTATAGACAAGAAATTGGCATTTCTGTTGTTTTTCTTCCATCTGATTTTTGCATTGCATTTTTTCTATTCTATATTTACCTTACGATTCCTCTGAGGCGGCCCACGGCCACGGTTTTAGCTGCTCCTTCACTGAAGCCCAGGTTAAATCCAGCCTGAAGCGAGGCCTCCTCCCCGGCATCAACTCCGTCAACATAACCGTCCTGTCCACAACACGTCAATCAAAACTCAGTGGTCTACACGCAGTGTTTAAATAGCCGTACACAGAGGAAAAAAATGAACATATGATGACAGAATGAGGATCGACTGCTAAATATATGCGGTTAAAGTAAATCAGAACTAGTTTTCAACAAAGCAAATCAGAAGCAGTGACTGGTAAGATAATGCTAACTTCACCTTGACGCGTTTCTTCATGTTGGACGTCCACTCTTTACTTTGTAGGTTTAGCTCGTCCGCATTCTCGTCGAAGACATCTTCGCTAGAGAGAGACACAGCTTTCACCCAAGACATAGTGAGCTTAAAAACAGTAACCAGTTTCTGACAGAGGCGACTACATGTGTTTTAGAAGCATCTGAACAACCAGCGAGGTTGATGATAGTAATTGCTGCCTCAGCAACAACCATACGTCATCAATCTGCGACTCATAGAACAAAAACCTTTTATTTATTTGTTCCTGTGTTTGTTTGTAAAATTATTTTTTTTAAATAAAACATAAAAATAAAACACAAATTAAAATGAAAAATAAAACACAAATTAAACTTTACGTGACACTGTTTACTTGTAAGGGTAACCACAAGACCTGTTAATTGATTTTGTTTAACTATAGTAGAAGCTTATTTAGACAGAAGTCACTATTATCCCCAGCCCTTGTGTGAAATACGGTGTGTGAAAGAGACTATATATATATATATATATATATATATATATATATATATATATATATATATATATATATATATATATATATATATATATATATATATATATATATCGATATATTTTAAAGTCTCTATGTACATAGGTTACTTGTAATTTTTATGTTGAAGCTCCATCAAAAACACACATAACACTTACTTTTAAGACATTGCTTGGTTTATGAAAAAACTTCTCTATTTTGTTTTTCCTTTAAAACAAACAACAACAGATAAAACAGTTTATTCTTCATCATTCAAGCAACAATTCTGAACTGTTAACAGGCAAGTGACTCACTGAAACATCAAGATTTGCTCTAATTCTTTTTCACCTTTTTTTTTACTAAGTGAGTGAAATACAGAGAGGTAGATACATAGAAGATTATCTAAATTAAATATCCTGCTTACATTTTACTTGGTTAACAATTCTACTATCATCAGTTACCTGGTGATTCCTGCTTTTCTGAAATGTCTTCACTATAAAAGTTTACCTCAATGAAATGGAGGTATCTGTCTACAATTTCTCCACTTCTCAACATATTCTTGTAACTCATCATAATATTTTTGGTGATGGTAATTTTAAAGATTTGGATCATTATTTACACCATGCTCACATACCATGCAACAGTTATATTCTGGTGTTGACAACAATTACTTCTTTGTGCCTTATTAAAGCTGCTGTTTGGAATGGAGTGAGTAAGTAGAAGGAAAAACAGTTCCTATCCAAGCAAAATAATTTAAAAAAGAGCAAAAATACAATGAAATTAAGATAATGAAATTCAGTGTTAAAGCATTACCTGATATTGATCTTTTTAGATGAGGATTGATCTTCAAAACTGAACCATCAACAGAATTCTCAGTGTTTTGGTATTAATCAGCCTATCCCTGAATTTCACTGTTATGAACAAATATAAGCAATAAAAGTGATTTGACTTAACTGGAGATAAATATCATGTTTTTTTTTTTACTCTTTCTTCTTATATAAATCTAAAATCATGTTTTTAAATTAATTTCAACATATATACTGTATATTCAAACCATTGCCCCACAATTTAGTTCAATAAAGTATATTTTTTAATTTATTTATTTTACAACATATTTTGCAACCTGCATAACATTGTTAGTTGAGTGCCCAAAAAATGTTTTGGAGGGTTATTACTTCTGAAGGGTCGAACATGGTCTGACTGGATCTACTTATCAGAAAACAGGCTGTGATGAAAATAATAATGAGAAAAGCAAAAAGAGGAAGTTGGAGCTGGTGGATTATAATCAGGAGGATAGAGAGAAGTAGAATGGACTGGATTTAAATGTGTTAGAATTAAGGAGCACTGAACAACTGTGGTTGAATAACTAATTAATGATTCACATACTTTGGACAAATTAAAGTGAGTCATTAGTAAATCAGGTAATATATCCCGTGGTAAACACTAGATTCATCCATCCATTACTTATACTCACCTACTCCTATTCAAGGTCATGGGGATGCTGGAGCCTGTCCCAACTCTTTTCCGGTGAATGGTATGTTTTATTATATATTACATTTTAGTGTTAGGCCACTATGATGCTTTTGTAATTATAATGGATGATGGAAAGAAGGAAGGCTGCTGATCGCTTAGAAAGAGGCAGCCTGGGAATAATCATCAAAGCCTTCCAACTACAGGCTAATGACTTTTAAAAATGAATGTTTTTACTTTATAGAAAGAAAACCAACCTTCCTATTTTGTAGAAAAGAGGATGTTATTGTCATTTTGCCAGAGTAGTTTGAAAAAAGGTCAGGAAACTCTACTCAAACCTTTGTTTGGAAGCACATATTAACAAAGAATCAATAGTAGCAGTATTCTTCAGGTTTGAAAATACAAAAGAAAAGATTAAAAAAAAAAAACTAAAATAAAAAAATCAACTGGGAAAACTGAAATTCAAACAAGCTGTATGTACTAGTTCCAGTCAAACATGCATTCATTTTATATACTGATTATATGAAATGTCTTATTCTCATTACAGATTAAATCTAATTTTATGTCAGCACTCCCCACAAAGTTACATATTTGCACAACCTGTGCAAAACCTACAAAGCTTTAATACCATATTACTGGAGATATATTTAATATTATCAACAAACATAATGTACATCAGAGGAGAATTAAAGATGTTTGTGGAAACGTAAATATTCTTGAATTAAGAGACCTGTTCAATGGTGAGACACTGTAGCCCACGCTGCCATCCAGTGACACTGCACAGCGGGTACTGACGGATCAAAGCCTGCAGGGGGCGCTGAAGCCCCACTGTTAAACTCCATGTGTTCCAGTATGCTCCACAGTGCATCATCATCATCATCATCATCATTATCATCCTCTGCTAAACATCTTCCTGTAGCCTGTTTGCAGTTCTGCAACACAAACGCAAACATTTGTAATTCATATTTAGTAGATTTAAAGAGAAAGAAATATGGATTGGAACAATTAGGAGAGACAAACTTTAAAAATACAATCACAAAGGATTTAAATTTGAGAAGATTAGTATTTGGTGATGCAATAAGTGTTCTATCAGGATCTCAGACAGACCAAATAATGTTTAATTTCTATATAAATGTCACAGTTGGTTCAAATCTAAAATTAATTACAGGCCTAGGTTTGAGTCAGGTATTTCAGTGCTTGATGCAAAAAAAACTGTTTGAGTAAATAGGAATACACATAACAATACAAACAACAAAATGACCAAATCTGTTTTGATGATGGTAATATTCATTTTAATGCAGATGGCAAATGGAAAATGTTTCAAGAAAAAATGTTTCATATGTGTTGATGCTTTTTTAATCTGAAAATGCTTCAAGCTGATAAGACAAAAGACAAATGAATGACAAATAGAGCTTATGCATACATTTCTCTTAGAAACATGCTGTCAGACTGTCAGAAACCACTGAAATAAATAAACAACATACAAATGTTGAGCAGGCTGTTCAAATCACTGTCCAGTGCATCTTTACAGGTTTCTGTTTAAGTTTTCAATCCAGGAAATGTCATCTGTCATGACAAACACATTATTCACTCATAAATAATGCATCTCAGCACTCTTTTTCTCACTGTTGAGCCGAAAGAGGGAAAAAAAAAAAAAACTCCCACTTGTTTTATTTTAAGATTCTCTCATTCTTCATGCCATGCTTTATGGAAAACACAGGAGAGTGGACAGTGGTAAATGCATTTCACCTTAGCGGAGTGCATTTGCAGCTGCTGGACAACAATGGCCTTGAGAATACTCGCAGGCCACGGCGGAGTTGTCTCTTTTCTGAAAATGCAGTCGGCCCGGAGGCCTGGTTCGCCGCAGCTACACCCTCAGTCCCTTCGCTCGAAGAGTCAAAACAACCAACCGGGGCAATCACCTGACACATTTCCATCCAATTTCCACTGCAGAATGTGTTCATTTTCAGGCTAATGGCATGTCATTTTGCAGGAGCCTTTGGTCAAGAATTAATCCTGGAATCAAAACAGATTTTCCGGGGAGCAATCTTCCATCAAGTATTGATTTTTTTACACTCACGGAGCCTGTACTCCCTAATTTAACCTGACAGCCAGCAGCACAATGGACTGGGAGCACCTTGGCGTCTCACAGAGGGAGCTCTCCTCCTCCTCCTTCTCTCCATGAAGCAAAAGAGTGATTTGAAAGGGGGGAAAAAGGACTCCCAGACGTATAAAACAAAGAGCATTGCTTACAGAAAACACAGATAACGCTTCCGTCTCTCTGTTTTACCTTTAATTATGTTTTCAAGGATAGTGCAACTTGGGCAGGTAAGGCTGAAAGGGAAGAGGGAAGAGTGTTTTGTGGCCATCAGCTATCATTATGGGCCTGTTGACATGTCCATGTCTTTGAGTGATTCTCATCTGTGATTTCCCCTGGCCATTTTGTACAGATGCACGAAGAGGGGTTTCATCATGGCCCCATAAAAAGGGCACAAAGTGTCCGTACAGGCCCTCACTAATAAGAAAGCAAAGATGTGTCCGACCATGTCACTTCTCCTCCATCCGTATCTGCTCTCTTGATGCCTGCAGATATGCAATCATTCTCTTTTCTCCTCTTCTTCCTCTCCCTCTTCCTCTCCATACGCGCTGTAAGTATACAATACCCGACGTAGAGGTCAGGATGAGAGGATGATGGAGGGCAAGGCCGATTATTTTCCTCTGGCTCTTGTAGCTGCGATGACCCATGTGCAGGAGAGTTGCACTTTGCCAAAAGGTTTTTCTTGTGCTGCTTTCAACCTGCCTAGGAGGAGAGAAACTATCTCAATTTTTATCTACTGCTTTTAACTCGCAGTCATCCATTTCAGACAAGCTGTGCTGTGATGTTTCTGTCGCTTTTAAGCTTAGGTATTTCTGCAATGTATGTGAAGGTGGTAAAGAGAGAACGAAACCCAAGTCACATTAGAATAAACCTTCCCATATGTCACCTATTTCCAGATTTTCATTTGTGTTCATGCTATTTTTTTTATTGTTTCCAGTGCAAAATCCATCCAGCACTAGAGTGAATAAGAATTGGTTTTCCATCTGCTACTAGAGCAGAGAGACAACAACTAATTTTGATTAAATTATTTCCAGTAAAAAATATCATTCATTTTTCATGAATGGTTAGATTCTCCTGCTTTGGTAAGGCTTGTATCAGTGTTTCAACAGTCACAGTTATGGTGTGTTATACTGTTTGTTTATAACTGTAAGCAGCTGTACTGAAATGACCTAGTGAGGACATATACAGGTTCCAAACGCTGAGTATTACATTAATAATGTGATGAGTATATTTAAACCACAAATCATAAACACCATAAAGCACCAAATGTTTAGTCATGTGACTACATTTGATTTTAAGGGTCTTTATTTATATTCTCTATTTGAAATATCAATGATCATAATTACACTTTTTCAGAGGTTTGATTATACCAGTTTATTAGCCAGCAACATATTGTATCTAATTTAGAGAAATAAAATGAATAAATAGATATTTATAGGTCGCGACAGTGATGTTGTAACTGCCTGCTCACAATGTCAAAGTTCTTCCAACTTTCCTGTCCATCTTTCCTGTTACAGCTATAAATAAATACAGTATTCAAATACAGAGGTTAGTGAATATTGCGGTAAAAATTCACTCTTAAAGTATTTGTGTTTACGAAGAAGACAGACAGTTTTCTTCTGATATTTGAAATATAATCTTGTTTTTCTTTTAAAATAAAAAATAAACTTGTTCTCCAGCATGGAGCGCTGAGGCTCATCAAACCTTTAAGCTGTTACTTTCTTTCACTGTCGTCAGATATATTGACATGTTCTTATTTATAAGGCTGTATTTGGCCTGCTTCCTCTGTATCTATGTACTTTCGTTTTTCTAAATAGCTCTGGACACTGTTGCACGGCACTTTTTTTTATTTTTTAGGCAGATAATGTGTTTTGAATATTTTTTTAACCATGGCAGTTTTCGACAACTGATGCTGGTGGCCTGTGACATTTTTTTTTTTTTGTTTTTTTAGGTTTAAGAAATGCATTCTGACTTTATTTTTAGCACTTATTATTAAACAAGGTAAATGTAATGAGATTGTTTTTTTTTTTTCAAAATTTAAACAATAAGTCTGACAGTAATCAGATTAAGGCAACACACTGATTAAGAAACTATCATTCATACAGCGACCTTAATCTAATTAAGGTCACAATCGAAGTTAGCCATTATAACATCAAAACATGTGGAGTATAGTGATCATAGCGGCTTTATCAAGACATGTAAACTCCTTAATCTAAATATGACATCCTGTTGGAGTTATCAAGGGATTTAGGGGAACCAAGCAGCTTCTCCACATGACAGCTGTGAAATGTTTGAGGATGGCAAAACAAAAAGTTAAAAGCACTAAAAAGTTGAACATGAGGTTTTTGCTAAATTAGGAACAAAGCATTCCCAATGGTATATAGCATCATAGCCGTCCAACGTGTGTGTTTATTGTCGTTGCTTGAAGCTCTGGAAAAAAAGCCAGAACAGGTTAAACATGCCTGCCAAGAAATGCTTATGGAAATGTAAAAAAAAAAAAAAAAATGCTAAAACAAAAGCTAGGGGTCATCCAAACCAAACTTCAGAAGTTGTTAAAATGTCAGTTTTCATTTTAGCTGCGTGGGGGACCACAGAGCATAGAGATGTAAGAATCTTTTACCAACCAAGCCATTCCCTCTACATCTAAAACTGGAATATGAAATAAATATTCTTAAAGCAACTCAACTCAGCACCCTAGTGGAATTATTGGTCTAATTTAGATTAAGGTCCAATAGCACAGAGCTGTGGAGAAACGTGGCACAATCAAGAGGAACATAGGTAAACAGACACAGGCAGCAATATTCACAAGAGGTAATGGGAGGCAGGGAGGGAAGGTCAGATCAAACACAGAGAAACAAGAAAGAGTAAAATAACAAAACACAGATAAGAGTCTTTCAAGAAAAGAACGCAAGAAAACCAAGACCGAGAGCTTAAAGCAGAAGTGAAGCACTGAATAATGTGAGTATACTTCAGTTGCTTTGATATATGGTGACATATGGTTGTACGATTCAAGCCTTAGATTCAAGTAGTTTGGCTGGAAAATATTTCACATTTTTGTTGCAAGGTTGGAGCCATCTTTGAAGAAGACCAAACATGTTGTCACTCGCATGGTCGCTCGCTTTTCTTCACTGGTTCCAGTGTAATGTTTTCTAGTTGTCTTTAATGATAGTATAGATGAAAGGGATTAAAAAAAAAAAAAAAAAAAAGGAAAAAATGAGGGGGATTGTTTGGTGTTGCTCATGGATGCTGAAATAAATATTACCGAAGACCAGTGTGAAACCAGTCTATTATGTTCATCCTCTGAGCAAAGCTTCGTTGCTCTGCTGTTGGCTAGCTGCACTGAAACACCACGATCCGCCCGTGGGACCAGGACAAAAACTCTAGAGCAACTCCTTTAATTGCTCTAATTATCAAGAGAAAGGAGGCTTTGATTGTTTAATAGAGACTACCCAAGTACCGCAAAATTTTGCTATTTTTATCCGCTAGGTGGCAGTAGCTCATTGCATTTGGGGCTTCTTGCAGACATGACCACTTTCGGTAAAGAAAGTAGCACGCCAAAATAAGCTCACAGATAATTAATTTTACATTATTTTCTACCTTTAAAAAACTACGGCGTACTACTGCGAGACTGTGGAACGTAAACCACATAGATCCGCAGCAAAGAAGCTACACATCTATCCCTTTATGGCTGAGTTGATGTGTTTAAAGTGGCACACGGATCTCTCTGCGCAGAGGAGAGGGAAGGCACTGATTCGTTATTAGGGAAATTACAAAACAGTACCGACATTTCGACAAGGAAAAGATCAACACTGATGACTACACGAGTGGTGATCCCGTCTACTTTGTCTGGAATAATCGGAGGAAGCCACTGGTGCGGGGAAGACCGTAAAGGCCCCGGATGAGTGCTGCCCCCTTACTCATCATGTCCCGCAGTACACAGCCTTTATTCTTTAGGCTTAAAGGGAAGATTTAGTAAAGGTGACATAGGCTGCTGTCCAGGGTGGCATCTTGACCGGGGTGAGGGAGGCATGCAAAAAGAAAGAAGCCACAAAATGTTGTGGTTTATTTTTTGTCACTAATTTTTACATCCGTTCCTTTGTTGGTAATTCATGGGTCGTAGAAAGAAGTGGACTCCCTTATAGCCATCTAGTTTGTGAACTAGATGCTGAAGACTGGGGAAGACCAGAAAGGCACAGGTTCCCTTCTGGTATTATTTAAGTTATTTTTGAATTGAACTGAATTGAATCTGCATGAATGCCGTGAGTGCTGCCCCTTTACACATCATGGTCCGGGGAGCTCGGGTAGCCTCTATTAGTACTTTCTTGAAAAAATATGTTTTGTTCCTAATTTCGCAAAATCTTCACATTCAGCTTTTTAGTGGTTTTTATTATTATTTTTCACTTGTTGTCATTCTCAAACATTGGTCCCCAACCCCCGGGCCGTGGATCAATTGGTACTGCTGCGCAAGAAAAAAATAGCTATTTAAGTTTTATTTATTATATGAGACTGAACGAGATTTTATTTTGAAAAATCTTTTATTTTGAAAAATGACCGGATTCTCTCGGTTACATCTTGGTCACTTGGGCGCTGAAATTTAACCCAGCTAGCAAAATGAGTAAGAAACAGACATCTTTGGAAAGTTTTCTTTTGAAGGGGAAAATGCACAATGAAGAGAAAGAAGAATAGCCTACGACTTCCAAGAAAAAGCTTTTAGCAGATAATACCAGGAGTCCTACTTGAAATATGGATTTATCATGACAGGTGATTCCCACGTAACAAGCCCACTCTGTGTGAGTTTATTTGTATTTTTTTTGTTATTTAATTAATGGGTACAGAGGCTGTTACCAGAGACTTTGTTGTTATACTCGTTATTGGTGTAACATGAGTTACACCCCCCCACCTACCCCCTGCTCCGCGGAAAAATTGTCAAGCATTGACCGGTCCGCAGTTACAACAAAAAGGTTGGGGACCACTGCTAGGACCACCTAGGCAACAAGCTGCCATCTTTGCTTTCGAAGATGGTTGTATCACAGGAATGGCTCTGTATTTCAAAGTGGTAGTTTAATGTAGCTACCAGTTGCTATAAACACATGTGCAGGAGAAAAGACTACTTAATACGATCAGTCTGCGACAAAGATTTTTTTTCCAACAGAGTTTTCAACTGTTTTTACTTGCACGCCAACGTCCCATGGATATGGATATTTGTGTTTTCTGTCACTGTTTATGTGTGGTGTAACATGGATGGAGATCTCTTTGAACACTAAGATGATTTGCAGATCTATTTTGGTTTTGAAAAGAGTGTTTTTTTTAATTAGATAAGCACTGATGTAGTCTGAGTTAACGTATTGATTTTGCACTCTCCAGTAAATGTCTGCTGCCCTGACAGCTCTCACTCAGAGATGAGCTAGTTAGTGTCTAGAGTTAACAAACTCGAACTCTAAAAAGATGTCCACTTCTCTCTATGACCCACGAATTACCAACACAAAATGGATGTGGAAATTAATGGTGAAAGAAAATGTTTGTGGCTTCTTTCTTTTTGCATGCTTGCCTCAGGTAAGATGCCACCCTGGGCACAAGCCTATGTCACCCTTAGGTGCCCAGCTTGTCCTTACTCTCATGCCAAATCAATGCCTTTCATCTTCTCTGCGCAGAGATCTATCAGACACTTTACTCACGTCATGTCAGCCATGAAGGGATAGATGTGTAGCTTCTTTGCTTTGGATCTATCATGATGGTACACTCTGCATCATCGCAGTAGTACATCATGGTTGTTTAAAGGTAGAAATTTACAAATATGAATGATCTGTGTTGCTCGTTTTGGCTTGTTGCTTTCTTTACCAGAAGTGGTCATGTGTGCAAAAAGCCCCAAATGGATACATTACAGACACTTAGCAGTTAAAATTAGCATCCTTTTCATGGTACTTGAAGTAGCTACTATTCGTGTTTATTTTTCTCATAAAAGGCTTATCTTTGTAACCTAGTTTTTGTGGTATATCTTGATCAGTCATTGATACTATAAATATGCATTTATTTAGTGTTCCCTCTTTGAAGCAAAGCTCATTTCAAAACTGCATACTAAACGACAAGTGCTTACTGATTATGTCAAAATGTGGTATGCAGTATCTGAACGATTCCACAATCTGTGTTATGCAAAAAATTGTAAGATCTGGTTTGCTACTGCTGACAAAGTTTCCAGAGTGCAACTGACAAAGCTACATCCCATAAAACCAGTGACAGTGGCCACATGACCAGCTTCCAGTTGAGGCCTAGCATAATCACTATTAAGCTAACTTACAATGTTTTAACAACAATAGGCAGACCAGTAGCATGCAGTATGTGGACTTGTACAATTAGGCACCTTTAAGGATATGGCCCAAATTTCCTATTTTACGAAGAACACATTTAAAGTCTCTCTGTTGCCCTGTGATGGACAGACCATCTGTCCAGTCTCTCACCTGATGACAGCTGGGATTGAGTCTGGCCTTTCTGTGACCCAGAATAGGACGAAGCGCGTAAAACAAATGGACGTTAAACATTGCGTTCAGCCCAAAATGATTTAGTGGTATTTTAAGTGGCATTGTAGAACAATTTGTAGAAGACTCCAGAATAATGGTTCGTGATACTCAAGGTCAACACAAACAAGAGCAATATGCTCCTTTATAGGCAACTACATGCTGTGACCCGTGAGATAAACAGACTGTGTGTTGACAATTACACCACTGGAGCTATGAATTGACCTAGATGGATAAGCTTTTTGATGGTGGGTGTTTTTGCCTTGTCCTTGTGTTTTTAAGTCTATGTTCACTGCATTCAGAGGAAATGTATTTGTACGGCTAAAAGCCAGTATTAGAGAGCTGGATGTGAACTTTAAAATAAAGTGTTATTGATCGTTTTCTTTATTGACTGCGTTTTGCGTGAGGTATGTGGAAAGCAGTGCAAGCAGGTATGTAGAAGTAGATTTTCACCCATTTGGTTGTGATACTTTGGGGGAAAAAAAAAAAAAATTTGTGTGCAGAAAGCTCAAAAACAGAGACATCACAGCCTAAAGATGTGCATTCAAAAAACCCCTGGCTACTGCAAGGTTAAATGGACAATGAGACGATGCAATCAGCTGCTCAAGTCAGACAGGTGCCTGTGTAAAGACCCGGGCTATTAACTCCTCTACCTGCAAATACCTCGCCGTGTGTCATTGCTAATAATGTTGAAAAAAAGGCAGAACAAAACAGAAACAACAGTGAAAGCAAAGGGGGATCATATGCATGGCCAAGCTCGATTGCATGTGAGATTGGTAATTGCAGCCCCAGAGGCATCTAGGTGTGCAGAGCAGCAAAGTGGGAGACGCCTGAGCAGCTCAGGCTTCACAGTCAGCGTACCAACATCTCAACCCTGAGGAAGAAGTGAAAACAACAAGGCGGGTGAGGGACATACAGACAGTTCATTTACCCAGAACATCAGCCCACCGCACATTGTCTGAAAGATAAGGAAAGTGAATGCTTCATGCCTGATGGAAAACAAAGGCAGCAATTTAAAACCATCTGCATCCAACACATGCCCTCTATCCTTCCACCTTTCTGTTTCTGTGTCCTGACTGATATTGAAACATAATCCATTTGGAGCGCCGACATGTCATTATATTTCTATTCGGCCTCTCGCTCTCCATCCAGGACGATTTCAGGTGGTTGCCGGTTGAACGGGAATGTTTTATTCTCAACAAGTCAAACATTTTGAGTCTTCACAGAAAGCACACGAAATGGAAGCGCACACACACATACATATGGACACACACAAAGAAAACTGCCTTTAAATCTGTATAAGAAGACCTCAGCTGTTGAGGAACAAAAAAAAAGACAATGAGTCAGAAACATTCAGAGATCAAAACTTGTCTTTACTGCTCAGCTGTCTTTATCATCACATAGCCACAAAGGCTTGGGTGCAACCCTCAAACTACTGTAGACTGCTCTTAGATCTCTGGTAACACAAGAAAATAAGAAGAATATTTGGGTTTTTCAAGAAACAGAGTTTTCTAAGAGCCTAGATTTTGAAGTCAAACTTTGCATGTACCAGTCTTCATTTATTTTATTGATTTCTTTTGTATTTTGTTTCGTGCATTTCTCCACTGTCTTAGTTGGTCTTTTTTTTTTTTTTTTGTAGTAAAAGGAGACTGTCGTGGCTATCAGAGCCAGCACCCTGGTAAATTACTCATCTACTTCACTATTTAAAAAGAGCTTGTATAATGTCAGAGAATATTCTATGAAGTGCAAACAAGAAAAATCAGGGATAGGGGTATTTTGTCTTGTTTTGTCCAGCTTTTAAGTAAAAAAAAAAAAAAGCATTATTTTTTACTAAGGGAACAGTTCCTAAGTCACAGTTAAAAGCAGAGATGTGACAATATGCAGCACTATTTCTGTTTTAACTAAATAAAATGTGAAAGTAGTTATCATTATTTTTGAACGTTTGAGCTTTAAAAAAATTTTTTTTTAATTTAACAGCCCCATTGGAGCTCATATAGCACCTATTTGACAGACAGGGATGTCAGCTTTGCACCGGGATTCTCTGTCGGTGTAACATGTAGAAAGTGGTTTCTCTTTGTCTTGTTGAATTAAGCAGGACCTTCCCTGGAAATAAAATCACTGGGATGGTCACTCTTGTTCAACACACCGTCCAGCCTTCATTGTACCTTTGTCATACTTTCATACTATTGCAGACGGATATCTTTTTTTATATTTTTTTTTCAAAGGGTTTTCAACAACTAGTAGAAAGAGTGTCGACTCGCAACGGTTTCCAGACATAAATTTGAACTCAAGCAATGATTTCCACTGACAGTCGTGCTTTTCAGCTGTGCTGCGTGAAAGGCCTGAAGATCGCAGCAGGTCCCTCGCGTAAAGAGATTTCTCTGATTGTCAGAATTTTTTTGACCATATCATCAACCTTAAATGAAAAGAAAAATCCCAAATTATTTGCAGTTTTTTTCTTGAGAACTGTTTTTCTTACATTCCTGAGCCATTTGTCTTTCACAGAGCGGTGAACCAGCTACTACCTTTTACTTTTGAGACCCTCTTGTTTCTCTGATGTTCATTTTACAAACAGTTGTGCTGCCTTTTAACCTTGTTACCTCTGAAAAGTTCCACCTAATGCTTGTTGACCATTTCTCAAATCTGTGGCACCAAACTCAAAATGAGCAAAATAACAAATTCGTTTTAACATTTCAAATGCCACCTTTGTACGAATATAGAGTTCAGAAGATTTGCAAATCTGTTTTTATTTTGCGTTATATCTTAGCGTCCCAGTCTTTTGGGGCAATGGCTTATATTTTCTGCTTTACCTTCAGATTTTAAGGATGAAATGAAAATATCCTCTTATCTGTTCTCACAGCTTTTTACATTTTTGAAATATCTATTTTGTTTCGTCCTTGCTACAGTAATGAAAAAATAAAAGCAAACAAACAAAAACTTATCATTTTGACTCAACTCCTTTTGCACTTTATTGTTTGAAAGATGATCACGCATTCCACAAGTATTCAGTGATCAATAAATATGCCGCTGTGGATCTCAATCCTTTTAGTGTCTGAAATATTTTGTTAGCTTGATGAAATTCATTGTGCAAAATCTGATCTATTAATACAAATATTTCAGGTGTTTACGGCGTCTTGGCATAGTTTGAATTTGGCACATTGAAACAAGCAAAAGTATGAAGAGCATCCACAAGGTTAAATAAAAAAAATACAATAAACAGAAAACTTTTCCAGCATGACTCAGATTCATATCCACAAATGACTGATAAAAAGCTCAAACCCCCAAATTTAATCAGTAATGCCTGTGTGAGAGCAGCTTTCAGCTGAGTCGTTCTCATTGAAAAGCTCTGATGTGCTGCAGCGGAGAGACGACGGAAAGTAAACTTTTATCAGTCGCAGAACACAAACAGTTTCAGAACACGGATATGGGTCAGGCGCTGCGTCTGCACAATCACATTGTTAATGGCAAACACAATGAAAATGGTGCGGATGGGAAACAAAAGAATATCAAATAACTCGCTGGAGCTGCGTGTACCTCTGCCGTCACCGCTCAAAAAAATTTCTCCAGTGTTTTGAAATGAAGGAGGGGGGGAGGAAGAGCTAAGAGGAAGACGAAAAAGCATCTTGAACATCAGTTTTCAGTCTAATGTTAATAATTTATATTGTCTATGCTTTTTATTAATATTATTTATTTATTTACTACTTTCTTTTTCAGCGGCCTGCCTGTTTTTCAAAGGCATCGTGGACAGGGACGCTGTATCAAACTTTTGAATTTAGTTTCAAAAGGCTTTCTCCTCGTTTATTTATATATCTCCTCTTCTTTACACTTGTCTTGTTGTTATTTGGCGAGGAGAATGCGTGAAGCTTTCATGAGAAGCAAAGCTTACATGTACTCTTTTCTACTGACCCAAGGGAAATCTGACTAAATGGCCAAGAACGTATTTAAAAAAAAAAAAAAAAAAAAGCCACATTGCATCATTAAAATACTTTAAGTGGGCAGCGAATTTATTCATCCATCTTCTCTGCTTACAAGGGGTCAAATAGGTCAAACGCTGCACCACAAAGGTTTTCTGGGCGGTTTATAATCCACTTGACTGTGACCTCGTGAAAAGAGAAAGCCACAGGATGTCTAGTTCTACTTGTCGCTTTCAGAAACTGGTTTGTGAACACAATTTGAAAGGATGAAAAGAAAATAATTGATGTCAAAAATCTTTGCATCTCACTGTAAGCTTTGAAATCTACAATACCCTGTACATGTGTTACCCCCCCCCCCCCACCTCCACCCATTAACTCGTCTATCAGAAAGTGCTCGTGCATTTTGCTTAGCAGATTTCAGGAGAAAATCTAGCCTCATAAACAAATGACTTCATACTGATCATTTGCAGCCAGTTACAGGCAGCATGTAGATTTGTAATTTTGCATCATCCTTTGGATTTAAATAACTGCAGAGGAAAAAATCTTAACAAGTTTCATCAAATCGACAAGATGAAACGTGTGCTCTCATCCGTTTTCATGATGCGACTGGTTCATTTAGAAAGCAGCAGGTGGCGTTCATACTCCAGCCAGACCTGCAGAAGAAGAGTACAAGATGAAGTAATTAAAAGCATGTCAGCTGAACTTCAAAGGATGGAGAACAAAACATTATCAAATTAACATAGTGACAAAGAAGTCAATAAACAATGGAAACTTGAACCACTTATATTACATATGTACAAGGTTATTTTTACTATTTAAACAGTAATCTGGAAAGCATCCTTACACCTTAATATTTTGAGTCATCATAATGCTTGATGCAATATGTACCTTGGCCAAATCTGCTGGGTCGGGGATATTTAGCACATTCAGCATCTTCGTGCTACATGGTGCACTTTAGCACATACAGTCATGGAAAAAATTATTAGACCACCAATTTTTCTTCACTTTCTTGTTCATTTTAATACCTGGTACCTCTAAACGTCATCATGTGACTAAAACAGAAAGAAAAGAAAACACTGAACGCATAAAAGCAGTGTTTTTGGCAGTACAACGCCATAGCTATTGATGTAAAAACTTAAGTGATTTAGGTTATAATCAAGAAAACCATGGAAAATGGTAAGATTCAGCTCTTAAATAAACTCTTATGAGCAATCTTTATCGTTATGTTTGTCAAACAAATGTACCTTTAGTTGTACCAGGCATTAAAATGAACAAGAAACTGAAGAAAACAAGGGTGGTCTAATAATTTTTTCCATGACTATAAGTCCTGTGAAAATCTTCATTTTGATAAGATCTCCCAACAGCAATATGTTAACATTCATGCCTAAACATGAGTAAGTAGGCTAACTAATAGCTAGATGCTAATTATTGATTTATGTTTGCCAGACTTGAAGTGAGTGACAGCAGCAAGTAAATGTTCTTTCAACATGAGTGACAACCAACATGGGGATTTGTGATCTACTAACAAACTCCTCCAGAACGTTGGATGCAAGTTATCCGTTTTGGCTGTAATTCCAGTCAAATGTAGGCCTATCTCCATTCTTCCTTTCGCTGCGGTATCATTTAACTCTTGATTGGTTTATTGACAGCAGGACAGCCGATTCCACATGTGTTACTTACTGTTTGGGCAGGCAACTGCAACCAAAGGACAGGTGACAGGACAGGAGCACCTCAGGAGGAGGATCAGATTCAATTCTGATCAATTCTGCCTTCACCTCATTAGCTCTAGTTATGATACTGGAAACCACAAGTCATTGAATTCTGAGTTACATAAGTAAGGAATTTTTCATTTCAGGAATTAAGAGGGTGGAGGTGAAAGTCTGTAAACTTTCATTTGGGAGAATAATAAAATTGTTAGGAAACTGGTTAGGCAAGATAAGTGTTTGGTTAGGATCAGGTAGACAGCCTATTTTGGGGGAAAAGACCATGGGGTGACTCAAAATACAACCTTTCACAAAGATTAAACTTAAAGTTGAAAAAATGGAAGAGGAAAATTGTGTGATTTTTAAGCTGGGGGAAACGAAAGTGTTTATGGAAAGTAAGTAATGTAAGGCAAAGCACTACTAAGACTTGTGTCAGTTTAGCTGCTGTCTCACATACTTATGTGGAATAAGAAAATTATATAGACTGGAAACCATCTGTCCATTTTAAATGATTCTAAGGTCTTCGTTTTGGGTAACATAATCAAACTGACCTGGACTTATGAGAAGCTGCAATGGCAAGAACTGCTCCTTCGCTGGTGGAACTGAGCTGGACTCGTGATTGTACTATTTTTGTTCATCGTGTCCACTTAAGCTGCTGTCTCATACAGTAATGAGAAAATCCATCCATCTTTCCATCATCTATGCCCAACATTACGTCTGTTTCAGGGTCATAGGGATCTGCTGGAGTCTATCCCAGCTCACTTTGGCCATAAGACAGGAATCACCCTGAGCAGGTCACCCGTCCACCCTAGGAATAATGAGGAAACTCAACAGAAAAAGAAAGGCTAATATTGATTCTTCCCACAGGGCAAAAGTATAGGCTACAATCATTGGTGATTATAAATTGATTACATATCAAAATAAACATTATCTATCAACTGCATGTTAAAAAGAATTAACATGCCATTGACAAAATATGTTTACATTAACATGCCATGAACATTACAGTGACTTACTGATTTTAATTTCAGAAAATTAACACACAGCTGAATTTATTTAAAGGTTTTTTTTAAGTGGCTTCACTTTATTAAATGGGACAAGATAAGAAATTGTATTTTACAGGGACCTCCAGGCTTAAAGGTAAAAAATCCAGTCCAGCATATAGATGAATGTTGTTTATCTTGTTCCTTTGACAGCATGATTCAGTTTCTGTAAGGTCCCTTTTCACTGTATTTTTCTGTTTCCATCTCTCGCCTTTCACCACCAGATATGACCAACGTTTTTTAGGCCAAACTAAACCAAAGCTAAAAACACAACAATGGGGGCAGGCTCGGATAAAAGAACAGGCATGGCGCACCTTCACTTTCTCTGTCGACTCGAAACCAGAGACTGATGCTAACTGTAACTCAAGCTACTGACTGTTAGCAGGACACCAGTTTTTTTCACATATTACTCTCATGTTTGAATTGAGCTACCATGACAATGAGTTGCATAATTTGGTTTCACTTAATTACTGAATTACTAAGATTTAGAGCTACATTTAATAACACTATCAGTAGGGGAGCTTAATCAAGCTAACTACTATAACCAGTAGTTAGCTACAGCAGGTGTTCAGTTAATTAGGGTACTTTTAATTTATTTTCAGTAATGCCACTTTTGATCAAAGGAAATAAAGACTGAATTCTCAAATATTAACTAATAATATCATATTTTTCAATTTTAAATTTCAGAAACTTTGGAAATGTAGTTTTAACTTAAGCTAACGGTAGCTGTGTTCAGCCAGCTTTCATTTGACACACTGCATCCACCAGGCTTCAGCTGTGGTCAGATAAAACTTGTCAGCTCTTGATTTTGGTGTGGGAAGTTGCACACTCGTCTCGAGAACTAAGATGTTGCAAAAATTAAACTTTTGAAGTCATTAATCCGACATGCGAGAGGCATTTATATTGACTATTCTTGAACCCTGTTTGAACACACCAGCTACCAACCTCTTTGTTGTTTTCTACAGTTTTCTATAAGTCATACATTCTTACAGCATTTTATTTCCTTTTTTTAATGGTAAAAGACATTTTTGATCAAAAGTGTATAGTTGTGTTTTGACTTTACAGGAAAGGATCTATCATAAAAACTAATTCCACTGGAAGCTCAGCACAACTTTCATGTCAAACAATTGTTTATTACTAATTATGGTACAAATCAACGTGACAGACTTGAAGCTTTTTTATTTATAGTTTTTCTTTCCTTTTTTTTTTCTTATTTAAGAAATACACAAAGTGCTGCTGACTGACCAAACAGATATTGCTCTAAAGATTAAATACAATTTTCAGTCTATAAAAAAAATAAATAAAAATGAAAAAAAAAAAAAAAAAAAAAGAAAAGAAAACCAACCTCTGCAGGCTCCTCAGCTTTGGTTTCTAGTTCTTCAGCAATTAAAACTTCAAACCAGTTTGTCGGTAAAATTTCACAACTGTTTCTTGAAAAAGTGATAAATCCTCCCTAACTGAGTTAAGAGCAATGTTGCAGTAATCTCCTTTTTTTTTCCTCTATTCGTGTCTACAGGGCTTTGAGAACTAAAAGGTGAAAATTACAGTCCACAATATGACAAATAATTCCACAATAATAATAAGAAAAAAGTATAAGTCATGTGGCTCCACAAACCACTTCACAAAAATAAAAGAATTACATGTCACCAAATGAAACAGAAACAAAACACAAGCATCTCCCGCCACATTAACAGTGAACATTGACACAGTGCAGAGTAAATCCACTTTTCTTCTGTCCTGCAGCCGCTTGCATGGCATTTGTATGATTCTTACAAGAACAGCACTGAGGTAAACCTTGGATGAACTACTGTATTTCTACTCTTTGATTCTTTTTCTTCTCAGATTTTAAAGATTGTCAACATAATGAATCTATTTCTCTGTACAATGTGCATAATTATAGAGCTTTGGTCCAGCATTAAAAATTGAGCAAAGCCATAGCTCCTTTCTTGGTCTTTCTTTTTATTATCCTTTTTTTTGTTTGTTGGTTACAGCTTTATTCATAAGCTTCAAAACTGATCCACTGCTGCTTTCTTAGTTATTTATCTCTGCAAACATGTTATGACCAAAGTTTTGTATGAAATTAATGATTTAATCCCTGTTGTAGCAAAAAATATAAATAAAAAAAAAATCCATAAAATCTGTAGATCCAGTAAAATATCAATGTAAACGCATACTGGGGGAGCTGCTGTGGATGCAGGGATGAAAATTTAGCACAGATTCACTTTAATTTGTGGTAGCCTTTTCTGCCTTTTTCTTTTTTTGGTTTAACACAGATATGTAAAGCACATTTACAATGCGTGTATATTAATTCTAAGCGATGAAGAACACAGCAGTGCACATGAGACTGCAAAACTGAGATAACCAATGTGACATGGAGGGACATGTATCAAATAGACATGTGATTTTGAATAAATTGCTTCAAATTTCACCTCACTTCAAATTATATTCACTCATTCTGACATGTGACACTTATTCTCAACATTCACCTCTTTTTCTTTCCTGTGAGGGTTTCTGAAAGAGCCAAATATCTGGAGCGATAATCTGAGAGTTTGCCTGGATGAGTGACATTTCTGACAAGGAAACACTACGCACAAATAAAAGGAATGGAGAGTAAAGAAGGAGAGATCTGCTGAATAAAAACAGTCCTCAAAATGCGAATTATAAACAAGAACGACCTCAATTACACAAACTTTGGAGGATAATTTAAATTAAATATTTTTAGGTAAAAAAAAAAAAACATTGTAAGAAACAATTTCCTCATTTACTCAATTCATTTACTCAAGTCTAGAGCATTTCTATACGGTTTATCATGAAAAAAATCAGGTGTTAATCTTTAGTCATCTTGTAAAACTTTTGATTATCATGGTAAATCTGGAATGTCAGATGAAGTCTTTAAAGCAACATAAACAACTCTATGTGGTTTGAGTCAAAACATATAGAGTCAGGCGTGCCTGTATGAACACTCATTTACATGTCGCCTCACGCCTCATTTCCACTTGCCCCTGTGCACTCGTGACACGTCTGGTAATCCACTCACTCCTAAGGGGATCTCTATAATCTCTGATGTATTTGCAAAACTCATTCTCATGGTGGTTTTCTCAGCGTTATTTGTCTCAAATGGATTGAAAAATTTCAATTTGTGTAGGGGATATCAGGGAGAACCTATATGCTGTGCTAGCCTCCAGTGCTAGCTTAGACAGCACTAGTGGTTTGAGTATGTTCTGAAACTGGACAGGGTACAAGTGTAGGCTGTTAGATAGAATCTAGAGAATAGGTTTCTTTCACATAGCAGCAATGAGTTGGTGTTAATGATGTTAGCATTAGCGTCGAGCCCACCCATCCATAAAGACCAGTGCTTCCTTGCACTGAACACCAGGGAGCACAATCCATATTTTATATGGATTGTTAGAATATGCAACCGGAAATGACACTTGCTTCTGTGCACTCATGTGATACACCTGTTAGTCCATTTCTATGACAGCCTCGATAATTTCTGATGTAGGTGCCAAACTCCTTCTTTTGCTGCTCTTTGTTTAGCCTTATTAAATCAGATTAGTCCCGTTGAGATCGAGATCACTTTGACAAGGGAGACCTAGGTCATAAAGGGCACATACAGACAAACAACCACACGCACTCATTCCTTCGGGTCATTTAGAATCACCAATTAACGTGACATACATGTTTTTGGACTGTGGGAGGAGGCTGGAGTCCTCCGAGAAAACCTACACACGGTCAGAGAGAACATGCCAACTCCACGCAAAAAGGCCCCTGCTCGGGATTTCAACCAGGAGCCTTCTTGTGCTGCCTGACATGCGTCGAAAAATTTTTTAACTTGTACAGGAGATTTCGGAGAGAACTTTTACGTTGTGCTAGCATCCAGTGCTAGCTGGCACAGTGCAAACAACTAGCATAATTCTTTCTGTTGTGTGAGTTTGCAGTGAAAATGTATATGCTACCAGTGTAGGGTGTTAGTTAATAAATAGAAAACAGGTTTCTCTAGCATGAAAGCAACGAAATGGCATTGACAACTTTAGGCTTATTAGCATTAGCATTGAGATGCCACGCCCATTACGTGAATGCACTTGCTTGTGTTGAACACCAGGGGGTTTCATCAGGATTGACGGAGGTCAAGTGGAAAAGAGGCAATAATAAGAAATTACAGATGACACTGTTCTGGCTGTTTGACATGATTTTTTTTTTCCAACACAGCATAAAACAGTTTAGAAAAAGGGGGAGAACAAGGAAATAAAAAGATAAAATCTTCCCCAGTCCATGAGCTGAAGTTTGTGTGTTCTTTGGCTATCAGGCTTTGGCAACAGACTGACACAGTAGCTCGAAAACAAAGCTGCAGTAGACTTGACACCGAAACTCCTCATCATGATCATCCTTATCAAGTGACAGTCCTTGATTTTCCCTCCTTTTGTCCATTTTCCTTGTAACAATCTCATGAAATTATTAATAAATACCTGTAAAAGTTGTACAAAGTTACACTGTGACTGAAAATATTTGCAGATGAAACACAAATCATCAAACAACATTATAATGCAATTGTTTAACAGCAAAGGTTAATTATTTTGTTCAAAAAAAAGAACTTTATCAGTGTGATTCAATCTGAAGACAGCATTTTTTTTTTCCTTTTTTTGAATATTTACATACAAACAATGAAGAAAAAAGTAATTGAGACAAAGATAAAATGTATACTCAACCCCACACATATAGCTTAGATTTTGTCAGTACAAATGTAAAAATTTAGAGCACATTTAAATTACAAAATTATTCTTAGTACTCAGATGCAACAGACTTTGGTAAATAGTGTTTTGATTTGGTATGATCTCTTTACTAAATCCCTCCTCGTGGGAACCAAAATTTGGGCGACAGTCTGGTCTGTAAGGCCAGAATCTAAAACTCTTTGAAACAGCACACCGTATCTTTTTACATAATTCTCAGATATGAATCTCTTTTTCATATTTTTGGTTTCGCCAAGGTCATTTACATAACTGTGGTAATCACACTGAGAACACAAAGTTTCAGTCCGAAAACTCAAGTCTGTCCATCCAGGTGGCTCGGGAACATTTATCAGTTCTCATTTCAGGAGGAATTCATCCACCTTTGTTGTTTTTAATGGCTGCCACTTTTCCGCTCCACTGTTTTGAGCTCTTTCATTTCGGGAGCTCCTCTAGAGAATCAGTGAGAGGATCCATTGGCGCAGCCACGCCGAGGTCGGGCTGTTTTAAGCGCTTTATTGTGTTTTTCAGGGCTTGCCTCTTGTTGCAGAACCAGACGCGCACCACCTCCCTGTCATAGTTCAGTTTCTCTGCTATTTCCGTCATTTCCTGTCCAGAGGGGTGTGTGTTCTTCTCAAAGTGGCTGTTGAGGATCTCAAGTGCCTGCGGGGTGAAAGAGGTCCTCCGCTTGCGTTTTTTCGAAGGCTCGCTGCCGATAAACTCAGTCAGGTTCTGCATGCCGGATCGGTGGCGGGCTTCAGCCTCGGCCATCCAGCGCTCCAGAACAGGCTTAATCTTCTGGGCGCTTTTAGGGGTGATGTCCAACTTCTCAAACCTGGCAGGATATAAAAGGCCAGGGTTCAGTTTGCCTGTCAGATTGTTACCTATAGTGTTCTCTTGGGCTTCCTGTGGTAGGAAAAAGTGGCTTCTCAGGATGGTGTGTCTGGGGAGAATTGAGAAAAAAGAATCTTACTTAGGTGCCCTGCCAGAACAAGGGATAAGCTGCCTGGCTTTTAGTCTCCTCAACCAGAATGCCACAGGGACTGAGACTAACATCCAGGTGCTCATCTGAGACAAACTCCTCTGTGTCCTGCACCCGAACACAACCTCAGCTGCAGCAGCTGGAGGCGGCGTTTTATAGTGTGTTAATTTTCTGGACATGGCTGTGTTTCTCTGTCCCAAATTGGCAATAGTGGAACAAGGAGATATTGCCAATGGCTAGAAATCAGGTGCAGCTGAATTGAAAACATAACAAAAAAAAAAGTAACTAAATGATTTTAAAGACTGCATCTTAGAGGTTTCCTGAATTAGCAGAAAAGCAAAACAAGACTTACCCAAAAAACATTAAATTTCTTTTGCCCAGGTGATAAGAACAAAAATACCCACTAATGCATGCAGTTAGATATGGCACCATGATTTATTCACAAAAAAAGTCTAAATTATTAATCAAAATGTACATTGAATACATTTTTCAAACATTCTTTCATCTTCAAACATCCTCTCATATTATATTTAATAAGAATACATTTACACACTCAAATAGTGAAAGTTCCTCCTACTTCCAGTGAAATTTAACATTCACGTAGGCTCTGTATTTCAGCAAGTCACAGTGAGCAGAGAGAACGATGCAGCAGTTGTTAATTAGCAGTTCAATGACTGTCAGGAGCTTTTTGCATGACTGTAATGTTTTTTATTACCATTATTTGGTGAACTATGACTTCACAAGGTACTTTGTCTTTGCATTCATGTGCACCTTTAAGCCAAACATTATCCTGGTGTAAATTAGTGAAATGAATAAGGATGAACTAACTCGTTATATCTTTAACTAGTGAAAAATATAAGTCTTTCATATAAATGGTTGTTTTTAAGGACCTGAAATGTTTTTTTTAATACACATAACAATCCTGTGTAGATTCCTTTAGTGAAATAAGCGATAGAAAGACTGCAGAAAGCCACATAAAAGCTCTGCTCTCTGTGGAAAAAACAACACAAAAAAAGGTGGATTTTAATGGCGAAGTGAGCTAAAAGCGAGATGTCCATGCGTGCATGAACTTCCTCTGTTTCTACACCTCACTGGTGCATTCCTTTTTGTCGACAGGCAGTATTATTTATAACCTTGTTCTCTTTCTAAACAGTGGAAAGAGGAAGGCTCCATACTGAGGGGAATACATTAGTAAATATGAAGAGTCACCAGAGACAGGACATTTCATGGATCAACAGGAACTGCAGACACTAAAATGAGTTGAGAGCTGCTCAGCTGGGGTAGACGCTCTTTCCTCTAGTGCATCGGCACGAGGGAGGAAGCCTCTCCGGCTCTTTTTAAAAGTACCTCAGGAGTTCTTCATGCTGCTGTACGTTTGGTCTTGGTTACAGACTGCCTGAGGGTTTACAGTCATGAAACATCGACGACCTATCCAAGAAGTACGCGTTTGAACATCGAGACTGGATGATGTGACCTTAAAACTGTGCCATCGTCGTCGCTGAGATATGACATCGAAATAACCTGGAAATTTAGCTTGCCTTAACAGTACAGAGGTCACAGTTTCTTTTCTTGTGGTGCTTGAAATGTTTGTCCTGTTAAATGACACTGGGAACCTAGAATATACTGATTAGTTGGCTAATAAAGACACATGCAGTCATATATCATCTGCGTGTGTGTGTGGTCACACTGAAAGCGTAATATATGCAGACATGGTGGAGCAGTTTTGCGCTCAACACTGGCATGAAAATCACTGAAAGTGGCGAGATCCAGATTTGAGAGCAGCATGATGTCATTTTTGGGTGCCTGCAGTTAATATCCATTCAGAAACTTGCAGAGTTCTGTAACCTTGTGATTTTTGTTTAATTTTTTAAAATTTATTTTTGGCATCAACTGTAAATTAATTTCAGCAGTTACTTGCTCACTTAACCTATGAAAACACTGAGCCAACAATGCTTTACTGTTGATAAAATGAAATATTTGCACTGTTTGTTGGATACCCCTGTGGTATTTATACCAAAGCATGTCAGAGATGTTTCATTAAGGCCTCAAGAATTTTTTTTTTTTTTTAGGCACAATATGTCTCTATGAATCAAACCACCTGTACACAGGAATGACTGCAGCCTGACCAGCCATCCTGATTTTTTATTTCTTTTAGTCTGGTTTCTCTTCATTCAACTTTAATTTCCAGGGAGCAGTAGCAACGGACGCAGAAGAAACTGCTTCTGGAGGCCACTGGATGGGCATACAACCAATCAGAGAAGTGAGTCATGTGATGCAGGCAGCGCAACAACCAGATTAGCATCAACAAAATACATCCAAGATGGCGTACAGTGGCAGTGATTGACTGTTGTTGCTTGTGCAGTAAAAACTTGCTGATCCAATATATTATTATCGATTCTGCAACCATCTTGGTTGTTTTGAACAGTGGACACTCTTGCATGAGTCATCCCATGAAGCCCGCTGTCATCCCTTTAGCACGTTTTGTCCCCAGTTGTAATAACTCTGAATGGGAGGGGCACGAGACCAGAGTGGGCGTGGCTGGCCAGGCGAGAATGACCCCGCCGTCAGCATTTATGTTATCTGAATGAGATCAAGTTTTGCACAATTTCAGTTGTTTCCTGAATTGCCTTTCATGCACAGCAAACTTCAGGTCGCCACATTACTTTGATGCTTCATGAGGAAGAGCAACTGTTGACCTTCAAAAGATCTCGATTTATTGAACAGACCATTCGCTGCTACATTACTGTTGTCTGTTGTAATCCATACATAATAGATTATTAACAAATTAACAAATATACGTATATTCTGGCAACGCTGTTCACGTTTTCATTTCATCCAGTAACAATTTCAACACAGATTTTTTTGTTTAGATTTTTTTTTCCAGCTCCATCTCAGCTGAGTGATGAAATATGGAAATTGTAAATGTTTACCCCAGTTTACCCTGGTTTATTATGCAGTTAAATATTATATGACCTTTTTAAAGACTGTCTCTTCTTGCGAGGACAGAGTTTGTGACGGTACGTTGAATCCTCCGAAGTTTCAAACATGGATGAAGTTGAGTTGAAAATGACGTTAATACAAGACATGGCACTGCTGTCCTTTTTTGTGTTAATACATTTGCTTTCCTTTTTACATAAATGAAGCTGAACTTAGGAGAAAAAGAGGACGCTCAGGCACATCGTGAGCTCGGAGTTACCTTCACGTAATGCCCGTGCCTGTTTAGGAAAACCAATAAAGAGCCTGAAAACACGGTGAGCTATGAAAGCAGACAAGATGGAAGCATCTGTCAGTGTCTGTTCAGTGTCTGAGCTCAGAGCCGGAGCCCCAGAGCTACGATGACGTCCCTCTTCTCAAACTTCATGTCTATGTTGATGTTAACTAAACTAAAGCATGTGAACTTCGCCCCGCTACTTAAAACATCAGGATGTCATGTCCAATGTCATGCCAAAAAAAAAAAAAAAAATTGTCTTTACAGCATGAATAATAGCCACAGAGTGTTTATTTTTGAAACTAATGGCTTTTAATGTATGTTATAAATATTTGAATTATGTCGAGTTGTAAATATTTAATGTGTGATTTTTCGACTTTAAACATTAGTCTGGGCCTTATAAGAACCTCGGCTCCTGTGCTGCTTCACATTTTATCGGCTGTTTGATGTTGATGTGATGAAATTTTTAAAGGTGCGTGACAGTGTGTGTGTCACCTAAACAGTACAGGTCATCAGTAAAGAGCATGCATTTCAGGGGAAACTTCAAATTTCATTCAGATATTCAAGTGAAATACAGATTTAAAAAAAAAAAAACACCCACCGCTAGCTTTCATTTGTCAACTTTTTAAATAATCTTAATGCTTGACATATTTGCCTTACACTGAAGAATAAATGACTTTCCCATTTAGAGCTCTTGAAAAAGTAATATTTGGACACAATGTGGCCCAATTATTCTGGCTTGAAAGGCAAATGTGGCTCATTTGGCTTCTTCATGTAAAATGTTAGTCAAGTGGAAAAACAGGACGAATGAAACGCTGATTGTCTGATTGCCCCATGAATATATAATGCACCATTTACGACTAAACTGTTCTCTCGGAAGCAGTAAAACACGGCAATCTTATTAACAGATCTTCACCGTCAAGTTCTCTCATGTTCAGGCAGCGAAAAACAGCGATGCGCCTTAGTAATAATTAAATGCTTTAAGTGCTTCTGGTAATACTTGTGTATGTATTTTGCATAAGTAACATGCAGCTGTCATGTCAGTGGGTGAGGAGGGAAGAGAGAAAAGGACGGGTAAGTACAGCCATGTCAGTTAATTATGTATTTAATGTCTTAATAATGCCTGTTAAAGCACAGGAGTATCAAAAGACTGGAGCTCCTGACAGCTCACTGATGCTGCTCCAACTGCTATCATTTGACAGAATCAGTACATATTAATTAGAGATGATGTTAACTGCTCACTGCTGGGTTTCTTTGTCGTTTATTCGTGCTTACCTGCAGATGGCAGACTGGCTGTACGCCGGCCCCTCGGCTGCGCTGAGCGCCTGGCCCACCTGGGTCTGCGTCAGGCCCAGGGACAGCCGGCGGATCTTGAACGCTTTGGCGAATTCGCGGATCTCCTCCAGGTTGACCCCGTCCACCTCGCTGGGGGCAGTCTGTGGGTCTACAATAAAACACACACGTCTCATTTTATTAGCCCTCTGCTCCTCCGTGACTCACCCCCTTTTTTCTTTTTTCCCAGAATGAAAGCGGCAGACTTGCAGTCATATGCGATCATGATGGTTTCTAAACGACTTTAAAAAATAGTCCTGTTCAGGGTCAAAACTCATTATTTCTTTTTGCTTTATACTGCACTTATGTGAGAAATGTTTTGGAGAATAAAACCATCTGATGTCTGAATACTGACTGCCACCGCATTGACCTGAAAGTGTATCTTAAAAGTAGATCAAATATGTGGACAGAACACAATACTCGCACAGTTTTAATTCAACAAATAGAGTCTGTGGAGTCACGCTTTTCTTTATGAACACACACACACTGTGTCACATTAACATTAAAGCCCGTACAAAGACTTTATAACATCCACATAACCTTTAGTCGAGGCAGATCGAGCCTTTGAAACATCAACGCACCTCGCACAAAGACTGAACCTCCACCGGAGTGCAGATCTGAAAAACTTTGCCGAAACATTTTAAAGAATTCATCTGCTAATAAAAAGTGATTTCACGTTGTACATCAATGTCAGGTGCCTCGGCATCCTGCTTACTAAAGCAAAGTTTGTGCCTCTGAATTATTCAGCCTGGTCATTATCAATGAATTATTAAAGGAATTCTCCAAGCGTATTTAAGCAAAAATCCATGAGGCTGCCATCTCGTCGTGCCTCATAAGTGACGTGTAGCATAAGCAGCGCTCCAGACGTGTGAACACGGGGAGGGTGAGGGACTGCAGACGGAGCACTCACAGCTTCGGGTCCCACCGTCTCCACACTGATGAGCATTTCTTCATCATTCCCAACGGACGCTGTTTACTTAGTGGATTGAAAGACTAATGAAATTGCTCTGCCTCCGTATCCATATTGTTCTTTAGATATTAGGCTTATGACTCACGCACGACCTGAGATTTAAACCCATCTATGCTGCGATAATGACTGTGGGAGTGAAGCTTCAGCAAACAAGTGTTTTAAAAGACAATTAAAGAAAAAAGGCAGTGAAGACGATTTTTAAGCAGCTTCTATCTTTTTTTTTTTTGACAAAAGACACCAATAACTCGTTACACATTCAGTTTCTTCACTCAAATGGAAAATTAGGAAAAAAAAGTTCTTTCTTAAATTACAAGCTGATACATGAAAGCAGACATTGCAGTCGAGTTTGTGTCCATCTTTCAAAAATATATTTGTTTTCTGATGTCCATTCTGTTTGAAGGCTCTGCTCTCTGTTTAAGACAGTGTAACGTATTAATACGTGACGTTTGACCTTCGGGCCTCAGCTTTCACACGTGGCGGTAAATGTGAGTAGCCTGTCAACTTACTGGGAAATACAGTGTATTTTCCTTGAAGAGGCTGTAATCAATATATGCATTTGTGTTCAAGGATAAGACCAAATGCTAATGTTACAGAAAATATGACAGAAAAAAAAGGAAAAAGAATCGTGCCAACGGGACAAAGATTGTACGTTAATTCCAACTTGAAATGGGATGCGTGTGCGTTGCTGAGCGTCGCTTTAACCTCTCTTTCTTTCGACACAGCTGGAAAACAGCAGGCATTCTCAAGTGGCTTTCTATGAATAGATAACAGTAAAAAAATAAAAAACAACCCCAGTACAAAATAAAGCTGGCATTCCTCCCTGTGATTGACTTTTCCCCATCTGATTATTAACAGACATTCTCAGTTTTTCAATTTATTTCTGGCACTTTGTTTGTGGCCACTGAATGCGACGGCATTTCATTTTCTCCCAGTCTGACAGTTACGGGATTTTGCTTTGCGTATGTTTGCTGTAAGTGATATTGAGAGAAAGTGATATGGCTCGTACTCAGCATAAAGCATTAATTCTATTTATGGCAGACTGGAGCTACTATGATTTTTGTGCAGATTCAAAATGGTTTATATGATATTTTCGTAAATATAAACTAAACACAATATCTACAGCAAGTTGATCAATGGCGACTTGCTTTTTATTTTTTTTTATTTAATTCATGGGATCTATGGCTGCCTTTAAAATGAGTTTACATGGAGTTTAGGAGAATTCACTCTGACAAATGAAATTTATCTGAATAAAACAGAGTTTTTAAAGGCAATAGCTGCATGCTGACAGGCTGTGGCCCAGTGATTTATAAGGCGCTGCCAAAGGCCAAAGCACGGGGAGAATAAAACTTACGTTCATTATACACAACAAACGCCACTTTGGATTGTCAAATAAACCACAGAAATGGCAGTCAGGGAAAAATAAAACTGTCAACGTCTGTCCACACTGATTATCTGTTGCGTTAAGTCTCCTGCCAGTGATGTTCAGGCAAGAAAGAATATCTTTGTGATTGTAACCATACTGATTTCATTTTTCATCCACGGATATATCTTCTGTATATTACAAGGGAGGGGAATGGCTGTTGCTGAATAATTTAAAAATACAGAAAAAATAATTCATAGAGTTCTTATGTGACATCTCTTTAAGGAAATGTTTTCCAAAGATACAGTGATTGCAATAAATATCAGTTCTAAGAGTATGTTGGTTTAAAATTCTGTTAAAAAAAAAAAAAAAAAAGAAAGAAAAAAGAAAAAAAATGGCTGGATTAATTCAGTTGGTGTCCAAGAGAAATGAATATGAATCAGTAAAACTGGGAAGAAAAAAAAAAAAAGATTGAACTTTTAGTTGACTTATTTTCATTGCATGGGTCAATATTCCAGTTCCTTTAAGAAAAAGAAACTTCATTTTTACCTGGTGTCAACAAATCCAATGAAACCGACAAGTCCTGCAAACAAGTTTCTGCAGCCAGAACCATCCTCCGTGACACACACTAAACTGTTTTACTGACATACACGTGTACATTCACGATGCTTACTGGAACAGGAGGTGAAATTAGACAAAAAAACTACAGCGCTCAATTGGTTTAGGCAATTTTAAAGCTGCAATAATTAATTAGAGATGCTGAACAGGAGATTTGAGGGATAAATTAATGCATTGTTTTAGTTATCGGAGCCACAAGACATCACAAGATCAGACAGAATAGCATCCTATATTTAATGCAACTAAAGACGCGTCGTGTCTTTGTAAGCTGTGTCGGATACTCACTGCTGACCAGCTGCCCCACGCTGAGAGCTGATGAGGAGGAGGAGGAGGTGGAGGAGGAGGAGGAAGCCTGGTGCAGAGGACTCTGTCTGTGGGGCATGTGGAGCAGGTTGGGCTGAGACGATGCAGGGCCTGTCTGAGCCTGCTGGGTCTGAGGCAGCTGGACACACAAACACAGAGCTGACATGATGTATTGACCGCAAGCAGTGTGAAAAAAAAAAAAAAAAATCCATTACTTCTTCCCGCATGTCATCGTAATAATCATAATTTACAGTAATCATGTCACTATGGTGCCTGAACCACAATATGAAATCTAATCAACAGTTACTAAATTGGCCACTTAGAAGCTGAATATAATGAGATTTATCTTGTACCTGATAATGATGTAGTTACAGCCAGCAGTGTTTTTAATGACAGAGCTGGAAGTGTCAATGAACTAAAGCATTTGACTGTTGCAGTGAGTTTAAAGGGAAAACGGAGGCTGGTTCAGCTAAGTTACTCAGACATCTGTAAGCTTCATAACAGCTTCTCTGCAAAAATCAGCTTTGTTCAAAAAAAAAAAAAGCAAACGGCTCGTGACAATTAGAGTCTTCCTTCTTGTCATCAGATTTGTGACGATACTAATAACGGCAGCCTGAAAGTGGAATAAAAACATGTGGACACAGCAGTCCCCGTATCAAACATAATTCATGATCTGCCAGCTATGTGCTCTGATGGGAAAAAAAAACAATGTATTTTCATGTTTTATGCACATTTGGATTGCTTTTACAAGATCAAAATGGTACATCTTTACTTTTAAAGTGAAAAGCTGTCTTTGCCATACACTTGGCTGGCTTCTCCTTCTATGCTATTAATTATTTTTTCCCGTGGCATGTGTTTGTTTGGATTGGGGGGTGTCAACAGCGTTGCACACACTGTCAGGACTGCTGACAGCCTCTGAGAATTATCTAGCTTCACTGGAAATATTTTAGACTGCAGGCTCTGACAACCGTAAATTATGCCCGTGGAACAATGTGTACATGCGGGCTTTGAAGTGTAGACAAAAGCATAAACATTATTACAAATGCATTAATTCATTTGAGAATGTGATCTGCTGTTCTGAGTGCCACAATTAGGTGTCCGTCTGAAGGCACAGTTCACCCGTCCTGCACCGCAAAGGCCTTTGATGTGAACCTTAACCCTATAATTCTGCGTCGACACCATCATTATGAAGTCAATAACATTTTCATTGTGCATGTGTCAGCGTGCGTGCATCTGGCACTACAATTGTGCATCATATAGATCAGCAGATTGGGAGGAGAAGGTTTTTTTTGTGTTTCTTACAGTTTGAACTCAAATCAGGTGAGCAAAACAGAAAAACCTTAAGTGCTTTATGTGTCGTCCTTTAAATCAAAACAAAATACTTCTCGTTCAGGTCAGAGAGGACAAATCAGAAGGCTGGAGAGAGTGACTGAGAGGAGGAGGAGGAGGAGGGGGGAGTGAAATTTAAGAGGTGGAAAACAGAGGTGACTGTTTGAGTTTTAAGCCAGGTGATGAAAAGTGTTGTTTTCCTTTTCATTTTTTTTTTGAAATTCAGGTATCTGCTGAGAATGAAAGGGGTCTGACAAATACACACACAAATAAAGAGTAGCTAAAGCCTTAAATATTTCGAAAGGAATGATGGAATTGAGTGATATGAATGTTGAAGCTAGTCTTTTTTTTTTTTTTTAGCAGAACAAATGACTAGTTTCATGAATAAACACAGCTGTAGTCTGACTCCACTAGGTGTTGCTCATTCTGCAGTTTTAAAAACGGCCCTTGATCAAGTTTTGTAAAAGGTTTGCTCCGCAGCCATTTTCCTCCAAATGTGCGTGAGTGTGTTTGTACATGAGCATATATGTTACCTGCTGTCCAGGCTTGATTGGTGACAGCGTGATTCCCTGGGTGTTGATGACAGGCAGGATCTGATTGCCGATCACCGTTGCGATGATCTGGCCTTGAGCGTTGGTCAGAAGCTGAGGTGTAATTGGCTGTACCTGCAGTGCTGGGTTGCCACCTCCTGATTGGCTGGAGGGCCCTGCAGAGTTGGGCATCAGTGGGATTGTTCCAATTATCTACAAAGGGGGCAGAGCGGAGACAAAATCAACTGTGTGGTAAAGAGAAGAAAGAGAAGAGAGGGCGAATGCTACTGGTGGTATCAGACAAAATGATACCTCCTGCTGGGAGTGTTTTTTTTTTTCATTTTATTTTTCTCTTTGGTGTGGACGTTGTGATTACAAATTAATCAAATCTTTTCCGCGTGCCGTGAGGCTAATCAGAACACTCTGCCTACGAGTCGGTGCGCATTGGCTGGACAGTAAAACATGAAAACAGTCAAAAGTGTCCACTGATCATCTGTCACTGATGGGGCTTTATAGGCTGGAGCAAGTGAAGCCAAAGCAGACTGCTGGGAGCGCTCTGCAAAGGTCAGCGCTGAATACCTGTGTGTGTGTGATGGTGCACACCACTGACTGTGTTATCCATCACAAGGCCAAGACCGGGATGTATGTGGATGTGCGTCCGAGTGTGTTTGTGCTTAAGTGTCTTTGTCTGTCTCTGATGAGGAGGAGTGAAGCTGCTGGGGGACACGGACCCCCCGTTTTACCCACAAGTGCACACGGAGGCAGACAGGAAGAGGTGCAACAAACATGCAAGAAGAGAGACAACACGGAGGGAGAAAGGAGACGCAGCAGAGAGGAAGACAGGAGCCTATGCTTTTGATTCAACTCTCAGGGTCCCAGGGGTACTTCAACCCCCCCCCTCCGTCCCCTGCTCTCCTCTCCTCTGGGGCTGTAATCAGGAGGGGCAGATCAAAGGGGGTGGCAGAGTGTCACTGCAACGTTTTAGCTCTCAGAGCTGCCAGAGTGTGGCCAAGAGTGGCGCTTTAGGGGGGACTTAGCGCCTCTTCACCATGATGAAGGTTAATGTCATCTGGGGACTGGCTCTGGGTAACTCCAGAGCAGCTGTCGCCCTGGCCCCCCTGCTGACAGCGCTCCTCCACCAAGCCTCATTACACCAGAGAGCTCAACATGGATGAGACGCCATCATTCCGAATTCTGTTATTTGGTAACTGGGCGAAGAGCTGCTTTTGCTAAAATTGCACTATCTAGGACTCATTCTTTTTATGTTTGTATTTCAGTCCAAACTTCTACGCCACAGCCCAAAGCGACGCAGAACTACAAACAGCCACTACAACTAATGTGTTTCAGCGCGCTGGCCCAGCTCCCCCTCCTCCCTCCCCGGTCCCTTTGACATAATAGGGAAGGATCAGTGAGAGAAAGGTGGGCCGACAATCTGTAATTCATCCCTGCCACGGCTCATTTGCTTACGTTGCTTCGCATTAGGGGAGAGATAATTTATCTCTCTCTCTGCGCCGGCTTTACAAATTCCCTGTAATGCTCTCCTGCCACTTAGCATATTTTATTGCCCTGCCTGATGCTTGCGTCTCCTGAGTCCCACTGATCCCGCTTTGCATGCCACAGTGGCAGGGAACTTGTTCCGCTCAATTATTCATCATCATTGGACTAAGTGGTTGTTCTATAAGCATAATAAAGGAGCAGGCAACTGACAGCTCAGCTCTCATCCCGCCGTGCTGCGCTCCTCCATCTGAACACCCCGGCAGATGTTTAATGGTAATGTCATCCAGCCCTACTTAAGCTACAAGTGTAGATATGTGAGAGGAGTGAGCTTCTGGTAAGAAGAGAGGGCTTCATTTTTCCAACGTTAGCAGGTCTGAGATTGGAAGCACGATAACTTTTTTAGTAACAGCCAAAACTTGACTTTAATATTGGACGTTGAACGACAAACAATGATTTTTAACACTAACTTTTGGTGGTCCCATTTTGGTGAGTAAAATAAAATGCAAGAATTTTTATTTATTTATTTTTTTATTGTAAAACGTGAACTATTAAACGCAGTGTTGGCATTTGTACCTCAACTTGACAATGGGAACTTAACAAAAAAAAATGTAATGTAATGTAATGTCTAAACCAGTGGTGCGCAAACTGTGGTACGCGTACCACTGGTGGTACACGGGGGAACGTCATGACTTGTCGGTGCATTATAAATACGTTTCAAATGAAATTCAGGTAACAATAAATAACCACAATAAGGAATAAACATCTCTCCCGTGTGTTTAAAGCTAATTGAGAAGGCATATATGGCTATATTTTAAAACTGGTCATCATGGTGGTACTCTGAGAGCTCAATAGTTTCTCAGGTGGTACGCAGCATTAAAAGTTTGAGAACCACTGATCTAAACAATCTAAATGAACAGATCTGTCCTCATCATTAGACGAATCCCTCATCTGCTGCAAGCAAGTCATCATAATCAAATGGGATACTGTAGCTGGTTTAATTTGTCCATTTCAGCTGGAAAATGGGGAATTTAGGCAACAAATTTGACAAAAAGTATATCCAAAATGGTTTTCCTGTTTCTTATTTTTCAGCAGGCTGAATAGCCTTTTCAGCACAGCCTTGAAATTTGATTAGCTGTTTTATTTTAGTGCTTTCTTTCTATTAGCTGGGGAAAAAAAGCACATTCGAGTTCAAAATTGTCCAATTTAAAAATTAATTGCACTGCTGTGAGCCAATCAGATTGCACAGATTGACAGTGATTTCAAAATGGATGTAATAAAGTGGAATAAAAGTACAGAGCACATCCCAAAAAAAATCCACTGCCTTCCTCTGTCTACATACGTCACCGCTTCAGTTTCTGAAATGTCTTCACAGCAGAGTAAGCGTACAGAACGGTTTGTTTCAGAAACACATCTACACGTTGAGGAGATATGTGACGCGATGTCAAGGTTTGACGCACGGTTCACGGCTCATGATGTAACATTCAAATATTTTCTTTAACTGCTTTCTTACATGTCTTAGAAAGCCGTTCTGATTGGGTTTCATGCAATGTGTCCACAAACCTGCAGTACTTGAAAACAACCAGGAGGAAATTCATTTATTGTGAGGCTAGCGGCGATTTGATGGCAATGTGAAATGATTTCCATCCCCAAACACGATGACTGTGGGTTTCTTGAGGTGTAATTTAATCAAAAAACTACTTCATCCATAAACGGCGCACTCTCATTCACTGTTCATCCTCTCTTTTAACTTCCAGCCTTTTGGCCTTATTTTGTCTGCTGCGTTTACCTCCTGCACCGGGTCACCGTCTGGCATGTGAGAAACATGCTCCTCTGCTCAGCAGAACTCATTAAGATTATGGTGGACTTGTTTCCGCAGTAATGCCACCTCATCACTCCTGTCAGGGAATCTGTGAGTTTAAATTATGGTCACCGGGCAATATCTCTGGCCATTTTCACCCCTCCACCGTTCATGTGCTGAATTAAGACCCAAGAGGACAAATGTTTGGGAAGTCTGGACTCGTGCCAACACAACAGTCCGGAAGGAAAGATAACTTTCAGAACAAATTAAAGCCAAACAAAAAAACGGGAAAAAAAAAAAAAAACAGCCTCACAATGATACACTCGATAGGATTTGTTTTATGTTCTTTATCTACTTCTATTCCTTTAAGAGAGACAAGAAGACAAAACACAACTCTTCCTGGCATACAATAAAAAGACTGTCCAGCACACCAACTCATAATCAAATTTGTTGACTGACCAAATAAATGTGTTAATCATTTATACAATAGCAACATTAGACTCCATCTTTTAAAAAAATTTAAAAAAAAAAATGCTTCTTTGTGTTTTTCTAATCATATTCGACAGGGTTTGGTTTTTGAAGCACTATCAGGACAAAACAAGTTGTGGGGGAACTGATGATTATTGATAAGGAAAACAAACACTTTTTACAACCCTACACAACTATTACGAGGTCAGCAGGAGTTTACACGGTGGTTAAATGTGATCTAAGGGCTGGAGGCTGATGCTGGAGTAGATTTGCAGCCTCACAGGTCATGGTAATTCTCAAAGGCTTGAAAAAAAAGGCGACTGGACTCGCTGTTCCTGGTTCTCGAAGACGTTTCACCTTCCATCCAGATGGCTGTCAGTTCTTGGAGGCTTTCATCAATACAAAGGTATTTCTTGTGTTGTATTTAAGCTTCACTGTGCTTTACAGGCCAGTAAACAGTGCAATTTACAGATTGCTTTGCAGGTTGACAATGAGTGTGATCTTCACATGTTGCTTTTTTGACATTAGTGCCAGCATCAACTGATTGAGGGGTTCACAGCCTTACTAAAGGCAGAGGATGCTGGGAGTACTATGGGAGAAGAAAATGAAGGCAATTTCAAATGATTTCTGCAGGAAAAATGCAACTGATTTGTAACTGGAAATGGGAGTTTGAGTAAATAAATAGTTGTGGTTTTTATCCACAGCCTTAATCACTATTGTAGAAGCAGCGGGGATAAAAGAGCCTCATTGATTTCCCTTGGAGAATAAAAAGCTTAACCCAGTATAATTAAGGTTTAAAATCATACTGAACTCGAAAGGCCCATTGACATTTTTCAAGGTTCTCAGAGCTCTGACTAAAGAATGAGATGTTTGAGCCATGTTTTAATTTCAGGGAGAAGCAAGTGTTCACATGTGCAGTGCAGGGATGATGAAACTGTCCCCTAAATGACTGCCCTGAATGGAATAAAAGCAGCTCTCTAGGAAGTAAAAACCAAAATGTGTGCGTTTATTGGACCCTCCAGCCTTATATGAGCGATGTATTAGCCTATACAATATCCTCTGTGTTTGAGAGAAGGGAGGGACGGGACCTTCTGATAGGGTGGTGCATATTTCAGAGCCTTCTGTCTGAATAATGCTGTGGAATAATGAGGTGGGGAGTAAAGGCTGTAGCCCAGGGCTTTGACCGTCTCTGTGACCTGATTATGTCAGGGAGTGTCAGCCACCAAGACACTACAAAAGCACAGAGCAGCCCATCAAGTCCATATCCACAGTGATCTGTTCCCAGCGCTCCAGGCACCTTGTGGGCCAGGGATGCCCATACTGTCTCATTAGCAACGTTTAGGATCAAGCGTTTGGTCTCGGATAACGTTATTTTATATGCTGTGAAACATGGTTGAGTCAAATGTAACTCTGGCCAGCACAAAACCGTGCAAGTGTTACCGGATGAAACGGGGGTCAATGTAAACGACACAAAAAGGCACAGTGTCCAGACAATCTTCTTTTAATATGTGCTTTGTGCACCTCAGATAAGATGATTCATTAGATGGGGTCCCACAATGACAAGCCTCATCATTCAAACCTCTGGCTACTGATGGAAAAATTCTGCAGCCACCCTTAAATTTGACAAGGTCAGCGTTTTACTTCGACAGGCACATGAGGATAAGAGGAGGAAAAGCTTGTTTATTCCCAAAATGCCTAATATATGATCGGGTGGCCACTGGACTGCAGACAAACGGCATCGAGGCAACACAGAGAGACACCATTAGAAATCTATGTCAAAAGATCTGAAATATTATACATACACAAAATGGTTAATTTGGAACAGAGCATCCATACATCATAGATGATGCTGCAACAGCTTCATGGACTGGATACCACAGTATGTAATATGTCTCTGGCTAAATATTGAAATGATCCCTCAGCACGCTTGTGTCCTGCACTCACCTGTCCTTGTGCATTGGTGACAAGCTGCCCGGTGGCCCCTTGCAGGTTTGACAGGGTGTTACCAAACACCTGAGAGCCAGCGATGGATCCCATGGCAGCTGCTGCTGCTACCGCCGCCTGACTGGCCAGAGGATTCAGCTGGAGAGGGCAAAGAAATAATTTGTCAGACCTCCATCTGCTCATGTCAGCAGTGCAGATGTTTAGCGTACAGCACTGATTCCTGGAGCGGAGAGCCGGCGGACTTTATACTTTTGTTTCGTTTGCCATGGTATGAATGGACTGTCTGCACCGAGGTCTGTGCAGTCCAGCAGTGAGTGCCGTGCAGTCCATCATACAGTTCCCGGAGGTTTGTGCTCCTGGACCCACTGGGAGGCTTGAGGGTAGGGAGGTGCAGTGAAAACTGGAGGGAGATTGTGAATAAGTGGCCATTTTACCACTCTAAGTGCTTTCTCTGGCCCTTGGGGCTCCCCGCGGGCCAGGTCCAGTCTTCCCACCTGTGGCAATGGCCCACCCGCTCCCTGCTCTCACAATAGAACCAGGAAACATGGCAATGCATCACTGTATCATCAGCCCCTTCAATACACTTCGACTAAGAAATCCTCCTGTGTCATAACACAGTGATACTGTTGAGCCTGTGGAAGGTTAAAATGACCATCTTTATCCCTGCTGTAATGGACTCATCTGGTCTGGTCCGCGGTTGTGAAAACAGGCTCTTTGCATCGGGGAGAGATTGTAAAGCTCCGCCACGTTGCAGAGATTACCCATATAAATCAAGCTAACCACTTATTAGGGGACTGAAAATGCACTGCTGATTTGGTTGTAGTGCAGCAGAGCGAAGCCTTATTAGGTTGAGTAAGTAGATCAAAGACCAAAAAGAGATAGGAGACCTTCCAATTACTCAACAGAATGGAGAAATAATAGAAAACACTGCTTAGAAGCTGTCTGGCTGCTCGCTGCCGCTAATGCTGGCTGGCTACTTAACTCAAACAAGACGGCTGAAATTAAAAGTTTATATACAAGACCTAAAATGGATTGTGCTGCTGCAGAAATCCTTCACTGAAATATCAGCTTTTGGCCATTCTCAGTGCTCTGCTGAGAATTCCAGCTTTGTTCATCTGAGATCATTCAGTTACCATTTATCTTTTATCTTATCCCACCACCATATATTATTACACTTTCTGAAATCAAATGATGAAAAAATGCCACGGAGCGATCAATACTTTTTCATTGACAGTAAAGGTTAAGCACATTAAGAATGACACTGCATTTGTCTTATGAAATCATATTTCATGTTGGTGGCCTCAAATTGGCCGTGATTGATATTGCCTCCTCTTGTCTGAAAGTCATCCAGTTTTTCCCCGATAATCACAAGATTGTCTTTTTATGTGTTCAGCGCTTGTCCTTTGGAAACCGTGAAATCCCCACATGTCGGATTTTTGGCACATTAACGGAATAAACAGAGCAGAACACGATTTGCAACGCAGTTTTTAAGATTAGAGGTAAAACCTGTGTAAATGTGAGCTACCTGGTCAGAAAATCAGAAACAGGCAACTTTGGTTTCTAAGGCTGGAAAATGAAAGAAAATTACTGATGGGACTTATTAACTCAGAGACAACAGTTGAATAGGAATTTTTTTTGGATTTCTGAAATTGTCAAACTGCATTTGATGTTTATTAAGAGATCATATTAAGAGTTTACCTGATCTTCTTCCGTTGATGCATCTGCTGGACTAAACTATGCTGTACAATTCTATTCAGTTTTATTTGTATAACATCTGTTACAATGTCAATTGTCCATAGGCGCCTTACAGAGACCCAGAGCATGAGCTCCGAGCAAATATCATTAACTAAAATTATAATAATAATAAATCCTAAACAAGGATAATGGCAAGTAAAAAACTCCCACAGAGGGAGAAAAAAAACCTTTAAGACAAACAGTGACAAGCACACAAATGACTGAATGAAATGACTACATAAACATAAACAGAAGCAGGCAGCAGCACTGAGGTGAGATGGTCAGAGGATTAGGTGGCTGGTCACCACGCCAGCCGGCACCCCGAACACACAAAGTAAGTGCTAAACAGTGACATATGGCACTATTATTTTTTGTGTATGGTGTATCAGTCTCTTAGCACATTCATTGTAATATAATGCCATGATATTTATATTTCTGATGATGTCTTGCAGGCTGGAGGATTATGGTTTTCTAATACAGTCATGGGAAAAATTATTAGACCACCCTTGTTTTCTTCAGTTTCTTGTTCATTTTAATGCCTGGTACAACTAAAGGTACATTTGTTTGGACAAACATAACGATAACCACAAAGATTGCTCATAAGAGTTTTATTTAAGAGCTGATATCTTACCATTTTCCATGGTTTTCTTGATTATAACCTAAATCACTTAAGTTTTTACATCTATAGCTATGGCGTTGTACTGCCAAAAACACTGCTTTTATGCATTCAGTGTTTTCTTTTCTGTCTGTTTTAGTCACATGATGACGTTTAGTGGTACTAGTGCTGGGCGATATGGAAAAAATCATATATCACGATATGGACTATTTTATATCACGATAACGATATATATCACGATATACCATAATAAAGTATGTTTTCAGTTATTCTCTGAAAAGTTTGACAAAAATTTCATTGCTTATTTTTCAACTTTATTTTAAAAGGACATTTAGCTGAACTGTCACAAATATACATTTTAGTGCAGCAAAAACAGGTAGGTACAGAGGTACAGTAGCTTTCACATTTTTTTAAAGTGCAGTTTCTGAGAGGAAAAACACATTTTTGCACTGAAGCTCCGGTGCAAAAATGTGCTCTTCCAGAGGGGGAACCTGAGGTGTTCCCAGGCCAGCTGAGACACACAATCTCTCTAAGGTGAAGGTGTTCTCAGCCTGCTGGAGGCCTCCTCTCAGCTGGACATACCTGAGCATCCTTTACACTCAGGAATATTTAGTGTGTGTGTTCAATATATTGAATACATACACTGGTTCGTAAGTATTTGAAACAAATTTGATTTTTTTAAATGATGGGTTTATTGGTATTATTGCATAAATCGAATTTTTAAATGTTTAATTTACATCGGACTGACAAACATGCTCCACATTAAATTTATTAGCCTGTTTATGATAAATCTATGTAATCCAAATGGATAGAAAATGTATATGCAATTGAAAAACAAATAAATCCTAAAAATTAGGGCTAAGTATTGCTGAAGAGCGAATCTTAAGTCCTCCCTGAACAACAGAACTTTCTCACCCCGTCTCTCAGGGAGAGTCCAGCCGGCCTGCGGAGGAAACCCAGCTGCTCGTGTCTGTCATCTCACTCTTTCGGGTCACTACCCACAATCTGTGACCGAAGGTGAGAGTGGGAGAAGTGATCAACCGATAAACAGAGAGCTTTGCCTTTTGGATCCAGCTCTGTACTGGTCCAACAGACCGGTTCAGAGTCTGCATTGCTGCAGATGCCGCGCCGTTTCAGGATACTTAAACTCCTCCACTTGGGGCGGCACTTCACTCTCAAACCGGAGAGGGCAAGAGGAATTGCCACAAGCCCTCATGTCTTTAATTTTTAAAGTCGGAAAAAGACCTTTATTGTGAAGCAACGTAAAAGCGGAACGCAACCTCTGGTGGCGTTTTCTTGGTTTTCATAAAAATAATGTGCACCTTCTTACACGTGACACATCATGAAGGCAGCTTTTTATTGCAGTATAACAGTGCTCTTCATCTTTAAAAACAACGTCACTATCCCATTTCTCCTTCACAATGATGGCACTGAGATTAAGTAATTTATAGAGCGACGCTGGATATCAATTGACAGCTGGATATTGATATCAATCAGGAGCTGAAACTCAGCAGATAATGTCCCTCCTCTTCTGTCTGAAGAAGACATTACAGCTGCTCCAGCTTCTAAGGTAATTTAGGAGAGACAGGCCGTGAATATAAAATACCGACTTAAGGGCTCTTTAATGCATGTTAGCGAAAACACTGTGATTGCAGGTGTTGTGATGGTGGAAGAAAAGCCAACACGGTCAGTTAAGCAGACTTAAACAGAGGCCACAGATCAACACACAGATAATGCGATCTGTTCAGGCGAGCACAGCCGGGGTCTCTCTGAAAATCTGCTGTGCTTGGTGTCATTGTGTGAGTGATGGGTTGCCGGAGAAGCCTTCAGATTTATTTGAAATATTATCATTGAGTTTCATTTGATGATAGCCCTTCTAGATGCTATGTTATTCCGCTAAATCTAGATGAAAAGAGATCGGTCTGTATTGCTGCATCTCTGGCACTGGGTAATATGGATGGCAGTTGGAAGGAGAGCCAGAAATCAGGAGAGGCGAAGCTGTGTTCAGCACCTAAACAGGTGATTTTCCGCCACGGTGACTCCTCTCAACACCTCTGTGGGAGGCACAAAATGACATACCTGGCCTGGTATTTGTACTGATTGCACATGTTGCAGGAGATAAACAGTGATCTTGCAGTTTGCAGAGCCTGCATGTTAACCATAGCGTTTTCTTTCATTTCATTCACTATCAAAAGGGCGTTAAGAGGTTTCTTGGCAGCTCAGACCACTCTGGTCAACCGTTTGACCGTTAACACAAATGTGAGAATAAAGCGAAGGCAGTGTGCTTCCTGGGAAAAAAAACAATGTTTGTAACTCAATTGTAAAATTCAAAGACACAGAAGTCGTTTGACAGAGGTCTTTGCTGTCTTTAGAAATTAGCTATTATATTATGTAAAATTATTTCATCGTCTTTTAAGCTCGGCAAATGCAGTACTCCGTCCACTTTCCGCATTTAATATAGTGAGATATACAAAAATGAGGGCTATGAGTGTATTTGCCAGGACAAAAAAAGCCTTCAAATTGTTTAAAAAAAATGAAGGGGAGGGAGTCTATACTCCACCAGGCTCTCTGTCGCCTGTTTGACCATGAGGGTCACCTGGTGCAGCAACCCGTGTAATCTCAGGAATAGAGGGAAAAATAGTGTCCCCCCACAAGCCGTGGAGAGACCCTTGGAAACTAAAATCGTTTGACACAAGCTAACTGGAGTTTACTCTTGGTTTTGCTCTTTTCATGTAGCCGTTCTGAACTTAATTGCTTTTTTTTTCCTTGTGCCTGCACAGGACAAAAAAAAAAAAAAGAGGAAAGATAAATGGACAAGTGGTGCAGACGCTGGTGAGGGGGCAGATTAGTCAACGCTCAGGCTTCAGCGGTGTGTAAAACTTATTTTCTTCTCATCTATGAGTCCAGAATCAAACGTTTATCTCATCTGAGGGAGACTGTAAAAGCGCTACGGACGACTCAGCAAATTAGCGAGCAGCAGTGTCAGTGACTGAAGGTGAAATCATTTACATGCAGACCTTTGCCTTCGGAGCGACTGAAAATAACTGTGATGACAGGTAAGACGTGTTGACACAGCCATCCATTTGGGAAAATATGTGCCAGAGCTTTACTCACCAAAACTCAAAGCGGACCCAACAGGGTAAATTAACAGTCTATACCACTCTTGTTTCTGCATGAGAGGAAGGTCCTTTATCGGGAACAACATGTATGCTTCCCTTGACCATCCTGACCCTCCAAATTTGTCTCTTCCCTGCTCTTTTCCCTTCCTGAAGTGAATGTAATCAGTCGTGACATGAGGAACACGTTCTCCGTCTGTCAAGACTCTGCTAGTTCTCTGCTGACTTCCCTCCTCCTTTAAAACAGCCTCCACACCACCTCCTCGCCTCCCCCTGCAAACATCCACTGTGCTTATGAACATCAAAATGCCATTAGGCCTTCCAAAACACCTATGGTCCCTTGGTTGGCAGGGCTTCACACTGTAGCTGTGCACTCTGAGCCCCGTGAGCTCTGGCTATTGCTCACCGTTGGGCCTTAGGTCCAGTTGCTGTGAAAAATAAAACCCAAGAAGAGCTATTCTCGAGGAAAAATATTGGGAAGTGAAAGATAGATAGAACACCTGGGAAGACGCAACAGCGCTGAATCTGGTGACAGTTGGACAATGTAATTGCTTAAAGGCATTGGAGGGACGGGGGTGGCAGTGGGCGTGGGTGTGGAGGTGACTAAGGTGGCATGGCGGGTGCTAATGGAGTGATGTCATATGAAAGTCCAGAATGACAGCCAGTTAACCGAGGAGGTTCGGCTGATCAAATAAAGCACATTAAGTCCAGGAAATGGATATCGTGGACAGTCTCAGAAATGGCCACATCTAATGAGGCGAAATGCAAATGAGGGGGGGAAAGAGTTGTGAAAACGTTTAAACTAACTATAAAGGGATGATGGAGTGCAGGACAGTGGCCGTCAATCTCTTCACTCATTACCTTCATGTGGAATTAAGGGCAGCTTTAATCATTACATAAAATCTGCTCCAGCCCATTTGTTGATAATTGTGAGGAACAGCGGTTCAGAGTGGGTTCTTTGCCATCAATCACGGCAGCAGTATATTTCCTCCGGATAGGGAACACTGCGAGTAAAAATATAAGTTATACCACAATCCTCTTACGCTATTTCTCTTCCTGAGGAATGATATATAATATTTAGCTGTTTCTAGATGTATTAAATTCCAAACTACTTGGTGATTAAGTATCTTGAAGAAAGTGCTGACCATTTCAGCTCATGAGGTGACATATTCGGTGCAGTTATTTCTGTACCATCCTGGTGCCTGCTTGGAAATCATGGCAGTAACCATGTTGCAGTAAATCTGCTGCTGCCACAGCTATGATTTTAAAAGCGGATACCCGGCTTTGTTTTAGTTGCCGTGAAAAATGAGAAATAAAATGAGTGGAGTCAGTCGATGAGATTATGGAGAAAATATGAGGACCATCATTATGGCGTATTAACAAAGTCTCTTCTTAGCCTCTGGATGACCATTACCCCGAATATTCAATATTTGATAAAACATATTTCTTATTTCACCTGGACATCCCATTCCTTTTTATTTAGGTGGAAATGGCATCTCTTTTCACTCTGCTGTTGTTTGACATATAAATATAGCATTTGAATGACTTTAATATCCTCCTAATCAATGTCCAGTGATCTTTTGATGTCCTCAATTCAATATAGGAAGGGTCATCCATGCCGCAGCTTTATAAACACAATAAAGGTAAATGATTACTCCCCTCTGTGGTGTCCAAAAATACAGCCAGTAATGAAGAGAAATGGAGGAGTTTGAGGAGGAGGCCTGTCATGTGTCATTGGCCAACTCTAAGCTCTAAGATTAATCACAAGAGAGGGGCTGTGTGGCTAAGATGTGGTCACCCTTGATCGATAAATCCACCTCCCTCCCTCCCCCTCCTCCTGTTCTTCTGTGCTTCACTGTCTCCCTCACTTTTCTCCAAAAATACACACATTTAATGGTACAAGCTAAATCAGCATAAGCGGAGGGATGAACCGATAAAATGTATGGCCGCATTCGTATTGATTACTTCAGTTTTGACTTCAAAGGCTTCCCCACTTTAGGAGTTGACACAGAGAAGAAAAACCGTTCGGGCGTTCCAGCTGAGTCTCAGTGCATATTTGACACTCCCACTGATAGTGAAAAATCTACAAGCAGGTGCAAAAAATAAAAAAAAATAAGAGAGAAGGAAAGAAAGAAATGGAAGATGCTTCTCATAAAGTGCAGGGCAAAAGAGACCAGTTTAGAAGTGCTGCAATTCACGTAGTCCACCAAAAGTAGCAAAATACATGCCAAATCTCGCCTCAGTTAGCCACAACTAAAAACACTGTGGAGAAGAATTTCTGATAATATTCTGCAGGGACCACAAATGGGACTTTTGACTGGGTCTATGAGGAGGGCATAATGCAATAACATTGCATTAAAAGGGTCTTTTTACAGCGTGGCAGTGCAGCGCGGTTCTATTCCTCGTGTGAGCCCGGCGCTCTGTTTGCGGTCACTAATGGGCATCAGAAATTACAGGCAGTGGAATCGCGCCCCGCGGGGGTACCGGCCTCCTCAGCGGAGCGGAGCACTTAGACGGTGTCTGAGAGGCTGCTGCAGGAGAAAGGGGGGAACTCAATGTCAGAGCCCAGCCTCATAATTAAAGAAACCCTATTCCTTATCCACTGTTAGGTGAGCCCCAGCTCGGCGCACCATCTGCAGGCTCCCTTGTGGGCGTCTAATGCGAGTTTGGCCCCAGTGTGCAACGTGGGCCGATCGGGGAGCTGTGCCTTTCTTCTGGGTGTCAGAGATGGAAGCCCTCTGCCCATTTCCACAGTAAAGGCTCAGAAGAATCTCAGACCTCAAAAAGTGAAATGAAAATACTAACCCTACGATGACTGAAAGCCACAAAGTAAGCCCGAGGTGGAACGTAGGTGCAATTTTAAAAGTGAGAGTGCCTCCACAGTTTTCCGAGCGATTCCTCTGAAATATGATAAATTTAAGTTTCCTCTTATTTATAAATTCAAGGCTCATCGCTGGTCCTTAAGTCTGTAGATTTTCTCACCGCCTAATCCCTCATTTGAAGTAAATAAAAGTAGTAGAGCTGTCATGGTCAGGTTGTTTTCCTCATCTAGCTCCCATGCTTTATAATTATTCATATGAAATGTGGTGCTGTTGATGGGCAACAGTCTTATTTTCTGCTTCAGTCAACAGTGCACATTTGTATTTCTAAATTGTGGAGCGCTTGTTACGTAAGGCAATTTTCTGCCTTCTTAAGAGCCGGATCTCCTGTGCATTAATAAGAGGCCGGGCTGAGCTGCTGGAGAGCTGAGGGCCTGCTCATGCTTTACACCACAAAGCCACACCAGTCATTTAAGCACACCGCTGCTGCTACACATAAATACCCAATATATACATGCCTACGGTTTAAAGTAATATTACAAACGTGCAGGTTTTAGGTGTTATTCTGGATAGTACCTGGGAGGTGAAAATGCCTCCTAGCTCTGACGTACTGCATTTAAATTCCCTGCAACTTTTGAATTCACCTTTAAAATCAAGGAACGCTATTTGAGCATTTTTATAAATACTGGCACAAGCTCCCAATTTAGCTCCAACAACTACTTTTCACTTCGCTTTATTCCATATTCGCCTAATAATTAGATTTTATATGAATTTTAAAAATAATTATGAAAAAGGTAAGAATATAATCTGGCAAACATAGCCACAAAAGACAAGAAATTAGAAACTGTATAAGTAAAATCCAAGATTGCTTCAAATCAGACACTGCAGTGTTGAATATGTTGGCATGAAGCAGATAATGGACTCTTCCCTCTTAACTTAAGTGTCGCCATTTTCATTGACGAACCACTCCGTGAGCCACTACGTCTACACTTGAGCATGTCATTTTAATTTTGATTTAATGCCCCCGCAGGACGACGGCGGGTCGTTTCGCTAAATTGAATGAACAAGGAGCTGATCTGGAAAATCAATTAATCGATGTGCGGGGCTCATTTACTGCACATGTTAATATAATGGGAGAAACACCCACTGCCCATAAAAAAAAGAGACATTTGGAGCAAATTGGACAGTGCTGATTCTAACAGCGGCTGACATAAGTAAAAGTGCACTGCAGCGGAAAACAGTGACATGAGTGTCTGAAGGGGTCTCAGCTGGAGACAAAAGCACCAGAGATGGGGCCTGAGATTTGAGGAGGGGAGGGGGGGGAATAGGAAGATAGCAAAGAGGTAAAGCAAGATGGAGAGTGCAGACAGCGAGGCCTCTGAAAGGCCGTTGTGGTTGGCAGTGGCTGACCTTGGTGGCGATGGGTTTTCACCAGAGGCTTCTAATGAAGGCTGATTGCTGGGGAATAGTGAGGAAGCCACGGGAAAGAGTGTAGGGGAGGGGCGGGGGGGGGTGGGGATTGAGAAGAAAGCACAGAGACAGAAAAGGATTGAGGAGAGACTCAGGTAATTGCAGCACTTGTGAGTTGAGGCCCTGCGGTCCTGTGATGTCGGGGTGCAGTGGGGAAGAAGAGAGATGTCTGTGGACGCTTTGGTGGTAAATTGTGGAGCGCAGGGGTAGGAGGAAGGCCCCTAGGCTGTAATTACCCCTATGAGTGCGGGGACGGAGAGTGGACAGGCCCAGTGTGGGGCTCTGACAGCGATCAAGGAGACGACTGCAAGGAGCAGAGAGAGGCAGACAGACAGACGGCAGGAGTCTGACAGACAAGGAAGGACAGGATGCCTTCACCTCCGCCGAGCCCCCCGAAAAACCAGCCAGCCAGACCCTGAACCAAGGTCAGAGGCTATTAGTGACCACGCAACATGCTGGTGACAAGACAGCCATGACAAGAACAGCAGAGCTTCACACAATGCTGTTTTTGGATGGAGAAAACAAAAAAGAGAAATAAAAAGTTACTAATTAGAGCAGAGGTGTGGAGGTACACTGGGGCTCTGCCGGATGGTGCAGAGGGCTCAGGGGGGTCCAGGCATGCATACTTGAAAAACAGATTTGAAAGGCTGGCCTAAGCTTCCCATTGCCATGGATCAGTATGTACTGCCTCTCCTCTCCCTGCTTCGGCTGATGTAACTCACTGGAGTGGCAAATTACACCAGACCTACAGCTGTAGCCCGACATTATGATTAATTTGATCAGTAATTTCTCCTGTTTTTCATTTTAATCGCCGCGACCATTCTGCTGTGGCAGGTCTTTCAGATCTAATTAAGATCAATTCCGGTGTAACAGACTTGGCGCGCCTTTACCCCGTCAAATCCCCGAGCTCTCCGGGCGTGGAGAAAACCCGCAGTTCTAATCAATCAACTTCCAGCAAAAATCCAGCGGGCTCCCACAATCAGCCCATTAACGCACTTAAGCAAATTTCATAATCTCCCCCTCCTCTCCCCGTCTATTTGTCATCACGTTGGTGGCTATTTCAGTGCGCTACAGGCCACATCCAGTGGTGCTCACCATGCTGGGAACGCAGAGAGGCTGTGGGAGGCGTTGAGAGGTAAATTCTCTCTCCAATTAACCAAATTAGTTGCAGTAATCTAAGCGAAGACCATTGACTCAAGGGGACGTGATCTGTTGCGGCAAGATTTGTATTCTAATAGGGATATTAATGAACAAGTTAATTAATATTCTCGCACAAATTAAAAACAGTAAAAGCACAAAGGATGAAATGAATGCTCAGGATTTCCTCAGAATGAATTTACAAAAAAAATGTCACACACCTCCCATGAGGAGGGAATTACAATGAGATATTAATTGGAACATAATTATTGTTTGTCTCTCTGCAGCTCTGCACTGTATTTTCAGCAAATAGTTGAATGGCTGAATGATTCTACTTGTCTGGATAATGTCAGCAGGAAATAAGGGTGTTATCCGCCTAATGCTTGTAGTATCATGTAGTATTATGAATCCGCTTTAATGCGCAGGGCAGCTCTTCTGGGCAAGACACACAAACACCCAGAAACGCCCACTTCAGTTTTGAATTAGAACATAAAAAGGGCTGATCGACAACTCGGTCTCTTGAAAGGGAGTTTTCTTTTAACTTCAAGAACTCCTGAGAATAAACAGTCGAGGACCTCTGAGATTCTGACTGAAAAACACAATCACTGACCCAAATGATGAAGGGAGGTGGAGCTGATGCTTAAATCCTGCCGCGACCTTGAGGGGCTGCTGAGGCCACAGCCTGTCCTTGGAGCCCCTCGCTGGGTGACACACACTTTGACAACCCCAGCAATGACCCAGAGAAAGTAAGCCTTTTACGGCTATTCTGCCTCTACTGCTCCTACTACCCTATAATCCTATTTGATGAGGCAATATCTTAATGATACCTGATCTGGCCTCTTTGGCCCCTAAAGAGAGGTCTGTCCTCAGTCAACATAATCAGGCTCGCCGGTTCTTTTTTAAGCAAAAAGGTCTCAGTTGCACTGACACAGTGAGGTTATTCTAAGATCATGACTTCTGACATTGTTGTAAGACGAAAGGAATAGTTTCAAAGCAAATCAAAAACTGACATGTTTGAGAACCTGATCGTAAAGTATCTATTATTTTGGGTCTTTGAGGCCCAAAGCAAGCTTATTGCGCCATTCTGGATGTTGGTCAGCGGCTCCTGTATCCACAGTCAAACTGGTTAGTGCGTTTAGTCCGATGTAGCTGCTAGCCTTTGGAGCCCATTAAATCCAGAGGCTGTTTTTCCTGCTGAGTCTCACTAGGCCGTGACAGGGCCAGAGAGGGCTGCAAGGGGAAACAAATAGCCCAACTCATCCCGGCCATAAAGAAGCTTGCACCACAACCCAATAAGGGTCTGACGCTGATGAATGTGACCGGGGACAGAAAGGCGACCCCGGCCAGTTTCCACAAGAAATGAAACCGCAGGGATATAAAATAGGTTATTATCGTCACACAGTGACAAGCAGACGGACAGAAGGGCAGAGATGGATGGACAGACAAAGTGACTAAAAAGCAGGTTGAGTAGGAGGAGCGGCAAAGATTGAGGGACTGATTACGCCCGGAAAGCCAAGAGATAGATAACCTCAAAAAACGGCAGGAGGATGTGAATCATGCATGTTGTCTGTTTGAGGTTTAGTGCGCTCCCAGGCTTCAACAACAAGATGCATATTCTAATAACTATATGAACAGAGAATCTGCCAGCCTGTATTCAAACACCTCTGCGTCGTTATTTTGAGAGGTTTCATGTTGAATGGTGGTGACCTTCAGACTACCATGAGGGAATAAGCAAAAAATTATATAAGTGGACCAAAATGATAAAAATGAAAAAATGTCAGATTTAACCAATTCACATTAAATATTTTTAACTGTAGAGTCAACGTTTCTGTACAGAAACAACAGGTTTGCACACGTGGACTCACCGACAGAGGCATCGGCGGAGTGACAGGTGAGGGAAGGCTGCGAGCCGGCGACTGGTTGGGCCGGTGCGGCGGGGACTGCTGGGGCTGTCCGGAGGCGGAGGAGCAGGCGGATCCCGGAGACGGGACAGAGGTCTGCTGCTGCTGCTGCTGCTGGCTGGGCGGGGTCATGTGATGCTGGGATGGCAGGTGGTTCTGGGTGTGGGAATGGGTCTGTTGGTGATGGTGTTGCTGTTGTTGTTGCTGCTGCTGCTGCTGCTGGTGGTGCTGCTGCATCTGCTGGAGCTGCTGCAGGTGCTGGAGCTGGGAGTTCAGGGATGAGGTAGCTGTTGATGGAGAGGACAGTCGTTTGATTCTTCTTTGTGTCAGAGGCCTTAACTCACACACACACACACAGAGATCGCCAAACACAAATGAGCTTTGACCAGCAACCTAACAACAAAGTGTTTTAGCACATATCATTATCTGAAGTATATTCTAACACCTTGAGCAGAGATATATGCACACATGGAGGTGTGGAAGGCACAGGGTGAATAGTGAGAGATGCATGTAAATTGCATGGAGCCACAACAAGGTCCTTCAGGGTTTTTATCCAGCGTGAGAGTCAGTGAATTTAATTCAGCAAGTTGGAGGACAAAGGCATCCAACCTGACTGAGATAACTGCTCTCTCTGGAGTCAAAAGTCTTCATTGTGACTTGGAGAGCGAGAGAATCTTTGGTTTAATGGCTTAAAATTGCTTAAGAAAGAGACATACATCTTCTCAGGGAGAGTTCAAAAATAAACCCATTAACTAATTGCCTCAGTAATGGCAGACCATTAGGAATTCTTTTCTACATTTAAATGCTTTTAAAATTTTATGTAGGGCTGCAGCTACATTATCCATGCAAACATCTCAAAGAAACCAGAATGTGTATCTCAAGTATAACATAAAATAGAAAAAAAAAAATCTGAACGCTGACATTCTTCCTCAGTTTCAAGGTTAATTTCTATGGTGGTTCTTAACACAGTTTTACATGCATTAAAGTTAAAAGGCTGGGTTTTACTATTAATACTGTAAATTTACAGAAACTAAAGTGGTGAGAACAGATTAATAAAACTCTACACACAGATTCGTAAAGAAACGTGTACCAACTAGATTTTATTTTGTCAAAAAAAAAAAGCTTAAATTCAACAAAGTATCTGAAAGCATTATGATAAAATATCATAAACAGGCTTCACATTCACCCCAAAATGTATTTAAAACACAAAGGACGGAATAACAAATATTGATAATGCAGCCCAGCAACTGTTAACACGCCATAGACAAGCTTGTATACACGCCGAATCAATGCACTTAAATAATTTAAGTACGCTTGTCTCATAAAAGATGAATAAAACATCAGGGCAGACAAGTCTTTGATTAGTAGGGCCACTTAGACTTTAGGACAGACGTGGATGAACATTTGATGAAGATCAGATCATCCTCCTCTCTCCTCAGCTCAGCCAAAGGAAGCCGGCTTCCCTCGGCCAGTAAACAGCACACTTTTAGACGTCTTCTACCTTCTGACACATTGACACCTCTCTCACACCCCCACCATGAATTATATATCATCTGAGAAATGGCAAGAGTCCAACTCTGAGTTGAAATGTTGGGGCAAGTTGCCTTACAAGTGCCGAGCCCCTGACAGAGCGGGGCTCTTTTCCTTTCGCAACCTCGCAATGACAAAATGCTGAGCTCTATTTAAAGGTGGAATAAAAGGGAACAAAGGGAAAATGAAAGGGGGGGGGGGTGTAAAATGAGATTTCTGTCAAAAAATTATCGAAACCAGACGAAGATCAAAGGCGATTGAAGAATTTCCTCAAGCGCCAACCATTACGCTGAGGAACAAGAGGCACAACAAAAGAATATGAGGCAAAAGAAAACAAATACAGAGGGAATATGGAAGAAGCCCCATGTGGCCTTATTATAAGGGCTACACTGCAGGTAACTATATTCTTTAACAGCAGTGCTTTATAAATTCTGTCATCTTGTTAAGACTGTCAGGACCACTGACCCTCCATTCCCCTCTAACTGGGCAACTGGCATTGTGAACCTCATTCTTTTAACCACAGCTGTCTGATTGCTCTGGTTGAGCACATAATCCAAACGGCTTGTCTAAGCTAATTGTTTGTGCTCCTTCCTCCAGCAGACACGGGGCCAGGGATGAGAGAGGGAGCTTCACGTATGATGGAGAGAGGCAAGAGGGTGCCGGGTTCCTCTAGTGCTCATTATATATCTCTCACTGTCTCTTTGTTGCGTTTCATATTTGCTAGTAGTCCTTGTCTGCCACGTTTCAAGCGGCGCTCCCACTTAGTCATCAGGCCTGAGGGGTGCAAAGAGCAAGGAACCGTCTTTCACTGTTGTCACAACTTGCCTATGTTAATGCTTATAATGAGGAATGAGTCAAATTGTGTTGCTAAACGATCAGATGCCAGCAGAACGTTGACATTTTCTGCTCCATTTAAACATTTAACTGCAATCATCGGGGTCTCTACAGCACCAACGCAGGGGGGGAGTTCAAGGCGTCCAACCTCTGTGCTTTGAGAAACTGTCTGCCATCTCTGTCTCTCTCTCTCAGAGCTTCTCCTTTTTCTGCTTTCGTGACATAAAAGAAATCAGCGGTTATCTTCGACTGTCCCAGCCCCGGCTCAGAGTCTGAAGTGCTGGAGGACGAAGCGAGACTGATTGTCAGAGGTCGAAAGGGTAGGTCAAAGCCAGCTCGTTCGTCAGACAAAATGCTATTTTTGTTTCCTGTGCGGTTGAGGAGTGGAGCGCGGAGCGGCGGGGAGAGCCCGCTCTCTCATTACCAGCCCCGTCTCCGTAGTTCCTGCCGACACCCCTGCAGCACTTGCTCTCTCAGGTTGATTCAAGCTCGGCGTCGTCCTTTCATTACAGTTCACATCAGTACAACTATCCCCGATGAGTTAGAAACTGTTAGTGTGTGTGAATATTTGTGTATTGGACGTCTTCTGATGTGCATTAATGGAAATGGATGCATCCATCCATTCATCAATTTGGTACTCATTTCATTATGATTAGGAGCCCATCCCGAATGTCACCGGGGGCATGGTGTGTTTGGACTGTGTGAGGAAGTTGTAGTCCCTGGAGAAAACCCACGGATCTCCAGGGACATCATGAAAAGGCCCAACTGAGATCCAGTCCTGGAACCTTCTTGCCGTGAGGTATCAGTACTGACCGCCTCACCACAGTGTCGCTCATGGATGTACCTTCTTTGTGTGCATCAAACGTGTTAAATTAAATGTGGAAACAGCATTTTCAGATTTAGTCTTTCTAAAAACAAACAAACAAAAAAAAAACCCACAACAACAACTAGGTGTTAATCCTCTCACAGTCCGACAGCAGAAGCTCAGTCAAGGCTGGAAAGAAGAGTGACTGCGGTGTCACAGCAATCACATCCACACAAAAGGACCCTGACTGGCTTTCATTTCATCCAAATGCACGCGTTTCATGATTTATAAAGTACGGTCAGAAGAAAGTTGGCATGATTATCTCATGTTGAAGGAATTCAAGATATCTGTGCATCAAACAGAAAAGCATAGTTCAAAGACCTTGAAGAGAATGTATTGAGTTCACGAGAGCGAATGAAACCTTGAGATTGGTGTATGTAGGCACGGACAATGGTTTTCTTTAAGCTAATGGCTATTGATTCTGCAGTAAGTTCTGTACCTGGCGTTGCTGTGCAGCGTATGCGTTACCTCCTTTCAGCACAAATACATATTCTAACCATGACCAGAAAGAGCGTCTTTATCCAGCTGCTGAATGTCTTCAGTGTCATTTAGGAGATGGCTGCTGTGAATTAAGAGCTAATCAGAAACAGCACAGGAGCCTGTCAGGTGTCAAAGGACTTGCTGTATTTTTTTTTTTTTTTTAAGGAACTACTCAGGTCTAAACACGGCTGTCATTCTTTAATGAGGCAGGTGAGAGGGGGACAAACAAGATCCCCATTACTGCTTGGCCTCACGTTCCTCTGTGGAGTCCATAAAGCAGTGTCTCAATTGCCTTTTCAGTGAGTCACACTGATAATTACTCCACTGGAGGTAAGGAGATTTAGACTCTATGAGATCTGGTAATTATAAAGGTGGTCAAGAGAAGGTCATTTTTTTACTCTGTGGATTAGACTGGAGCATTCGCGCTCTGGTGTCGGGGATAACATCAGTGTGTGCACTTGTTTCCTTTGTGCACCGTTTACTTTTATCACAGAGGGTCACTGCGCTACTTTCATAAAACACTTGTATATCAGAACCAGTTTGATTCTCACTTCTTTACGTGTTCATGGTTTATTCTGCACACATTTCGATGCAATCGGGCTCAACAGTGACTTCTCTAGTAACACAAAGATTAAAAAAAAAAAAAACCAGAAATTAAATAGGTAGTTAAACTGGTGACTGTATTTGCTATAAATTAGTTATTAAATCTGACAGTGATTAGCATAAACTAAATGTTTTATTAACACTCTTCTATTCAATCAATACTGCAAAACAAAAAAAATGTACTTTTTGTACTTATGTACTTAAAGGTAAACGTTAATGATTGTCAGTTAATCGAGCTTGTGTTAAGCAGTGTTAATGAGCTTCCTGCCACGTTTTCATTCAGCATGGATGACATCAACGATCAACGTTCGTTCACTTTTTAAATCGTGGAGGAAAAACAAACAAATGTTCTTTCTCATCAGATTTTCATTTACAACCTGGAGGATGCATTTGTTTTTTCTTTTAGCCATAAAGTCTGTATGGTGGCTAATCACGTTAAAGGAATGGAGAATTGATTCCTGCCTTGGCAATGGCGGGAATAAACAAAGGGGAAATGAAATGTTAAAGGGGAGTTGGTGAAACACTGAATAAAAACATTACTCAGAGCCACAGCGGGCAATATCAGTTCCTTCTGCTGGAGGAATTTAGTGACAACAAAGCGTATAAATATATTTATATCGGCGGCTCAGATTTGAATGGAGCTGCAGCCACAGGATTTTAGAGAGTAAACCACATCTCTTGTAGGGATCCAGAGATAATTCTTTCACTTTGTGATACAAGGCGATATCAAGCAGCATTGTAGAATTTTCACTCTGGGGGAAGCATTTCAAAGAATCAAATCCTCTCCACTGGGTTGTTACACATACAAGAAAAATTCCTGTGAACTTGATAATATTGCCTTTTTTGTGATGTTTGGGCTGAGTTATTGATTTCCAACGCGTCGTTCAGGAACCTACAGCAGCTCAAGACAAATTCTAGGGGGTCTGGAGGAAGCTGAGAGAATGTGTAAGGACGTTTTCTTTTCTTTTTTTTTTTTTTTTTTTTTACAAACCTGGGAGCAGCAGAGCCACACGATTTACTAATTCCTCTTCACTGACTTTACAATGAAATCCAGACTCCAGATTTTTCAAAATCAGAAACAGAAAAACGTTATTTTTTAATAGTCCGAATACGGAAACCATTAGCTGGAAGGGCTTTCAAAATTTAAAGGAGTGGACCGACATCCAGACGATTCAGTTTTTCTGAAAATGTTTTCACTTCCAGTCTCTTTTGAAAGCAGCCCTACTCAGAACCCAGTGAGCGGTCTCTTGCTTTTGTCCTTCAGAGTCCAGAAGGTGTTGAGCCCCCTCCCCTTCTTTGAAGAAAGAGCCTGTTTGCCTGGCAGGACAGACTGGGTTATTACAGCGTGTTCATGGTCCCATCATGTGTCGTCAGACCAAAGCGGAGGCCGTGAGTAAAGCCTCATGCAAAATTTATGTTCATGCGGCTGTTTCAGTGGGTGGAAAAATCAATATTGCGGGCCTGATGCTCGGAGATGACTGAGTGCTCTCTGACTGACAGTAAAAGCTGAGAGAGATTGAGAGGCTACATTTACTGCGATAGAAATGGAGTGGAGTAGAGTTGCCCTAATAGACTAGTTCACCTTAAATTTGAATTTCATTGTGGATTATTTTGGGAGGAACATGGGTGTTGAGGAGCTAAAGAATTACTCTATTAGATGAAACTGGAGCAAAAGAGCGCTAAGCAGGTTTGTTTTCAAATAGTCTAAAACATATCTTGCACTGCGCCTTCTGAGCAGCCGCAGTGTTGTATATTATGAGGTTATTAAACCTTCAATTCTCTCCAATCTTACAAAGATACAAAATGATTGTGGGATAATCAAAAGACAATGTGGGTATGAGTGGGACATCACAGGGCTTTTGTTCTGCACTGCTTCGCTTACATATGCTTTTGATAACACCCCACATACCCACAGTGCATTTGGGGAGGAATGTGAGAAGAGAGCGAAAGAAAGTGAGAAAAAGAAATTCAGTGGGATGAAATAACCCCAAACAATGGGATTTGCTTTCCATTCTTCTGCCTCCATCTTCTGTCTTTAATTATTCCCTTTGGTTGTCTGAGGGAGCGTGTAAGCACTTTCACACAGCACAACATGCCCAGCAGCACAACACTGTCTGCTTTAGTGATGTGGAGACTTCTGAGTGACACTGAGCCTCTTGTGATTATTAATGCTGTTTAATACAACACAGAGCAGCCACTATGACTGAGGGAAAACAGATTTCAAAATGCATGCATTCAAATGTGCATGCAATGTGAATGGGATTATGTACTACATGAGCACCGCACTTGAGATACATTTCTCCCTCGCTCCATAAACAATGTGTACGCCACGAAATGAAGGCTAATGTTTTGTAGATGCAACAAAGAAAACGTGTACGCGAACACCACTTCTGCGGCGTTTTGTGCACAGTGTTTAATGGACCCTTGGCTGATCCTGCTGGGATCCTTTGTGCTGGTTTAGTAGTTTCCTCCTGAATCACATATGAGGTATTTGAGAGCCCAGAACGATGTATGATGAATGAAGTAGCATGCTACTTATACGCTTATCGTGCTCACTGAGTAGCAACAGGTTCAGCAAAGGGCAGCAGCAGTAAATGAAATTCCGCACCGGGACAATATATCATCAAAAGAAATGTATGCAACCGAAACTTACAAGCCTTCTTCAGATGCGGACAAGGTGTCTGACAGGGCTGGAGGGGGGGGAAGGGCAAGGTGGAGAGGACAGTAAGAGACGAAGGGGCAGAAGTGGAAGAATGGGGGGAGGTGAGTCTTTTATTTTTTTTCATTTTTCTTTTTTTTTTTTTTTGCTTGATGGGTAAGGAGGGGAGGGCAGGTTTTGTTGAATCAGTGCTATTTTCATACCGGCTGGCCTGTGTCTTTTAACCAGTTCATTGCAGCTGAAAAATGAAAGCACCAGGGCTAATTTCACAGTGAGAGCTCACTGAGCAAAACCCCCCACGGTCTGTTCAAAAAAAAAAAAAAAAGGTGCTAAGTCTACTTTGTCACTGTGAATTATGGTAGTGTAATTCAGGAAACAGCCTTGTTTATAAGAAAAGAGCAGAAAAGAAAATGCTTTTTGCCCCCTCTCTCGGCGAGTGTTTCTTCTGATCTGTAAGTAACGGATACCGGCTCTCTAAACATGCTGTGCTGTACTGATGCCACAGGATCCATCTGCAACGTGTCTGCAGTTAGTCCAGAAATAGCACCCAGGGGACTTTACATACTCCTCAGGCCTCCTGCGGGACCTTTTAAGTTTCACTGATACTGATAAAAGCCCCTGCAAATCTGGTCCCCGGAAACCTCTGCCATTAATTAAGGTAATTAGGCTCTGGTCAGCAATTAGTAACCACAGACAGCTTTTAGCAGCGGCTAAGAAGTCCCGACTGGTGAGGGGTTTGGTTCCATACCATCTGCTGACAAATGTCACCACGGACTCTTTGGTTTCACACAAAAGGGAACCGGAGAGCTGTTTTTAAAAATGACCTCTGTGTGATCCTGGATGCCTCCGGGACTCCTGGAGTTTATCTGCTGCTGCTGCAGGATCACAGCATTTGTTCCTCTCATTTCTTTGCTTCTTTTCTCTTTCAAACACGGAAAGCTCTAGGAAAATCCATACATGCCGCACACGCCCAGAGAAGGAACAGGAAATGCTCAGCGCAACATCATGTACTGAACAGAATTAAAACATCTGGGCTGTGTGAGAAATATTGATTAGTGCGTAACGCTACATTGATTTGCTTGTATTATTAAGTCCATGGACCCCTATTGATGATACGCTCGTTTACCTCATAATATTTCACACTGTTATTTTGAAAAAATTGGATATATACGAAGTGCTGCTTAACATACAGCGTTCAGAGAATATGTCTTCTGTACTGCGAAGCTCACGAAGGTGAGGGGGGTGGGGGGGGGGGGGTTGCAGTCTCTCTGGTACACAGATACACAGGAAATCATTAACAAAAGCAAAGAACTGCTGGATAAATATGAGAAACATTCACAAACAAATGTTCCCACTAATATCGAAACACAGCAGCTGGTGCGTTTCATCCTGTGGGAATTGTGAGATATAAGGCGCTCTTAGTAGAACAGCCTGATAAAAAAAAAAAAAAAAAACAACCTCAATGCACACGTTCAACCTCAGACGACAGATCATGCAATAACTTACATTACTGGGGAATGGGAAATAAAGGATGCAGCTGTGCTCTTTTACACAATGCCACATTTGAAGCAATCACTGATAACACCAATTTCATTCCAGTTCAGTCCCATAAAATTACCATTAACATTACAACTCATGCAGAACACAGATAAATGTAAAATGTCACCCAGTTCTGCCAGGCAGGAATACCAGTTCCACGAGATTACCATCTCTGTCTGCTCTCTCCCACTGCACCTTGTCTAATATTTCATTTACAACATTTTATAAGTTCATTTTCCCCTCACCGACCATGTAAATCACAAATCAATTTTCATTTAAAATGCTTGACTACAGATTGTTTCTGAAAGCTTCTGGATTGCGCCTCGGCAATATGGCAGACCTTTAGCAAATCTTTTGGAAACTGTGCAACCGGAAAAGAGAGGCAAAAAGTGAAATGTAATTTCGGCGGAACAACTCCGGGGTCAGCCGGTCAAGGCATTTACTGGAAGCTCTTTACAAGCCCTGAAATATCATGGAAACAACACTCTGACTGTTGGTGATGTGTTGTCATTTATATAGCATTCAGTGCTCCTCATTTGCTGAACCTTGGGTCATTGACTGGTCCGCTCAGCAGCACAGCGACACATGATGATGGCAAAAATAACTCGACTGACAATGCAGGTTTATGAGAAACAATTCCGTAAATATAAATATGCATGTATGTGTCTTAAATACCAAATCCACATGTTATAGATCAAGAGCTTTACATCATGTTTCAAAACGTGCTAATGTGGCTACACAGATCCTACTGAGTGAAAGTCTCATCAGATGGAGAGTACTCTGTTGTAACCGAGGAGCTAAACAGTTGGATTAAAATGAAATAACGCTGCATGCTATTATTCACATAACTGGAAGCTATTTTCTAACTCTGTCATGCTCTAATTCAGCCTCGTAACTCGGAAAACTAACTTCTCCTCATACTCGCTGCTTTATTGTTACTCGGAGTAAAATCTTGGATACACAAGCAGTGTGAACAGTGCGGGGAATGTCTTGCAGACTGTGTGTTTACGGCAGCAGGTTTGCAAAACGCCTCCTTTAGTGATGTCTGGGTTTTGCCGTGGAGGAGCGGACGGAGCTACATCCTATTAACAATATATTGTCCTCCTCCACGGCCCCACAAAGCATCATCCTCCCCCTCTCAGTCTTTCTATTCTCTCCGTCTAGAGCTCTGGCAGCATCCTGTCCTGTGGCACTGCTGAACCGGAGTGACACCGCCACCGTCCACGGAAACAAAACAGGAGTTAGGAGCCAGAGGGTTAAGACAGACATCATTATACCGCTGCTTACAAGGGAAAATACATAAAAAAAATGTAAAATTCATACTGTACGTTAAAACACACAGTGGATCATTTGCGCTGCTGTTTTGGGCAGCTGTAGTTTAGAATAAATCATAAGCATATCTGCAACAAGTGGAACAGTCGGAGGGAAAAATTTACTTACATCTCTGCTTCAAAACAGACAAAGTCTAGTATCAGTCTCGTGGGAGCGTAAGCATGTGTGCTTAAGTGTGCGTGTACAGTAAACCTGAGCTGGAGTGTAAATTTGGGTGTTTGATCCCAACCCTCTCAATGCTCTTTTGTGGGTTTTGATTAGTGATTTTTTTTTTTTCCCCTTCTTCTTCTTTCTTTCCATCACCTAACTGTCACGGCGGCACTAACCCCCACACGTTTCCAAGCTGCTTACTGAAGACAAACAATAAACCACTGGCAGATATCAGTGGCAGAGATGAGAACCCGGGTGCCATATCTGCTGGGACTGCCTTGCGAACCTGCCTCTGCCTGCGCTTCATCTCCAGCAGCACCTCTCACTCTCAATTATTTGGCTGCTGTCACAACAAATCAATCAAATTACCGCTCCAGGACTGTGTGCAGCTGCTCCTATTGCACCGCTAGTTGCATTAGCTTTGAAATGTATGAGGTCTACATTTTATCACTGTTATTTATTTAATGCAGCTCTCTCCCCGGCGAATCATCTTACAACCACGGCAAAGTAAATCATTAAAGGAAGACGTGGAATGCATACTGCTTGAGAACCCTTCAAATTAAACACAGATAAGGGAAAAGGGATGGGTTTTGGTCTATATTGTCTCACGATGACAGATGTTGAGGTCAGGAAGTGTGGACAAACGGATGAAACAGTGTAATCTCGCTGAGCCTGCAACGGTTGAAGGGAAGTGACACTTATTCTTTTTCTCGTCATGAAACGAACTGAAAAATGTACAACGATGAGCTGGTAGTGTGGCCATAACAAGCCAAGAAAGGATGTCTCAGATTCTCCAGGTCAGGTAACGTAATGGGTAAAGGGACACAAAGGCATTCCCACAGCAGACAAAGGTTAAGTCAGCGGCCCTGCCCGGTGAGCTAACCTCTTAAAGGAGCAGCAGTCAGGTGAGGCAGAAGCGATCCGCTCTGACATGTCTAACTATTGTGGAAGCATTTGGCTCTTCCCCTGGGAGCCCACCCTTTGGTGGTGTAATGAGCAGGGTGATTTCCCTAATTTGTATCATGCCGAAGCCCAGAACCAGCGAACGACACCGGAGTAGGGGTTTTATCAGAGCGACAGATGTGCCTCTGATTGGCACTGACACGGGGTCTCATTACCGCAGGTGAGTGGGTTGCCGACCTTTGTGAGGAAACCTGAGTGCAGTTTTGTGTTTTCCGTGGAACAATGCTCTCACCTCACCATTAGAAGTCAGCTCTGTGATGTGATGTGTTGTGTGGCTTTTCTGCTCACAGCAAATAAGACGGGATATGCTTATTAATATGAAAGCACTCCAGTAAACTAGGTTCTTGCATTACCTTTGAGTAAGTCATGGAGGAAAGGAGTAGACAGATGACTTTGTTCTGCTTCCTCCCATTGAGCATTACATGCACAAACCTTTGATACAGCTGCTTTTACAACTACGGTAATCATGCTTTGCTTGTTATAAAATCATGTGAAATTAAAACCTATTTAAAATGCAGAGGAAAGGTAGCGTCACAACCAAGGACAAACATCTGCAGATGCTTTGTCTGAGTGTGTTGCACATGCATAAATCTGAAGAAATTTGTGAAAATCAAGCATGATTTTTTTGTTTTTTATTCTCATCAGCTGTCATATTTACAGACCTCCAGCATGACCCAACCTAGTTTTGCCTCTTTGAAGTCAGCTAGAATTGTGTGCACTCTGTCACAAAAGATAACTTTCCCCCTTGTTTAGTTTCATTGGGAATTTGTTTTTACTGCATGTTTGCAGGCATAAATCATTCTGACAAATAACCAGTTACACTGGCGCCTGTGTTTACCAAGTCTCCCACAAGATGCTGCTCGGTTTTATTTAAGCAACTGCTCCAACTTTATAGCACAACCCCATTACAGTGATAGTTATTCATCACAGTCTGAGAGCGATGCTCTCCTAAAGCTCGCATAAGGCAAGCCGGTTCCCTTCCCTTCTGTCAACATTCATTACTGACAAAACCGGCTTTGATTAGCGCGATCAAAACATATGATCAAAATACTCCTTTCGGTGTTTGTTTCACCTTGTTTCCCTCATTAGACCTGCATGTGAAAACACGCATAAAGGCAAGAAGAAAATTGGTCTGAAAACCCTAATATGAAACATAACATTTGGCTGTATAGAATGAAAGCAGAGTGAAACCCTGAAGAGTATGTGAAGCGTATAATTCCTCTGCCATTCACTCTGCAAGACAAACACCCTAATTAGTTGGTCATTAGATGCCTCATTACATTTAAACGCAGCCATTGGCTGGGTTCCTCTCAGAGTCTCATTGCTGTGCCTAAATGTTGTTTTTTTTTTTTCTTTTTCTTTTTGGTCATATCTGACACTAATTAGCTTGCAGGATAAATGCTGTGAAGGAAACTTGCTCCAGAGGTTGTGAAATGAGCTGACTGCTCCCCGGTGACAGTGTGCCATTGCATTATACGTGTGATTAATCAGTCCTGGAGCCCTGGAGTGGCGGGGGGGGGGGGGGGGGGGGGGGGGGGGGGGGGGGGGGGGACACCGGGGCAGAGGCCAGAGCTGCAGTTGTCTGACAGAGGTGCTGTGCCAGCAGGCCTCATTCAGCGCAGCTGTGATGAACTCAGACAGGGGAGAGTGGAGGAGCGCCTCATGGCCAGAGGGGCCCGGACACAGTCAAGACATTTAGCTTCACTCGTGACTTGTGTCACTTTCCCTCCACGGAGGTCCTTTCAATGCATCCCCTTCAGAAAAGAGGACGTGCGAACAGGCAGTCTGTCAGTACACTCGCTTAAAAAAAGATCTGCCACTGAGGCATTTCTCCCCCACTATTTATTTATTTATTATTTTGATTTCCTCTCGCCTCTCTCGGATGGAGAGTATTTTGAGCGCGCTGGATTCAGACAGCTTTGCTGGTTTGTTTGGACAAAATGGGCGACGCAGAGGTGTTCGTTACGGACTTCTGACACCCCGACAGAGCGTTTGTCGATCAGTTCGTCGGATTACCGAAGTCTCTGGGTTGTCCCTCGCACACCGAGCAGGGACGAGCTGTTGACGTGTGAGAGAGACGAGCCTGCTGGGCCCATTATCGTCCGCTACTGACGGATACATTGAGGGCCTCGCTGGATAGATGCGGGTTTATTAAAAGGTCTGCCCACAGCGATGGCTGCTGTTATTTATGCATGTTTGTGTCCATTAGGCTTCTACCTCCACATTTCCTCACTCAGGGCATCTATCCATCCATTTCCCCCCACATGATGGGAGGCTTCCCTGCACTTTGCGCTGCACTGGCATTATTGTAATCGGCATCCTAAAAAACACACTGCTTTACATGTAGCCCGGCATCTTTTTACATTAGTGCATCTCTCATCTAAGATTTATGACTGACAGTTTCTCCCATCCATCCCTCAGTCTAATGGTATAAAAGAGACAATGTTTTAAACATTAAAATGAAAACCATTTACAACTATGATCAAAAGAGAACACTTGGGCATTAAAGTTTAAAAGGCAAGGATAAGTACAGCCATGTGGATGGACAGATGAGGTGGAAAAGAGATAAAAAAGCAGAGTACAGTGCACTCTTATGCGCAGGAAAGAGCCATAAAGTGCTTTTGCGTTGCGCTGCAAAACGCTGACCTGTAATTAATATGGTTGTTTCTTTGGGCAATTTGAGGAAAGCTGCTTTTTGGGACACAAACCCCTGAAGGATTCTTACCTGGTCAAGACTGATGCAAAGCATTTTATTACAGGAAAAAAAAAAAAAAAGAAAAAAAGTTGTTCCTTGTAAGAAAATGAATGTAAAACCTCTCACTGGCAACAGAATTTTTTGTGTACTAACATTAGTTTTATGTCTTGTGCTCCATGAATAGTCATGTACGATGCAGAAAGACCCTGACAGACATAGATTTTTCTTTTTATTATTATTATTATTATTTTTTTTTTGGAGCACTTATCAGTTTCCTCGAATAGCTGAGTTACTTCTTATACCACCCTAAGGCACGTTGTCCTTTTTCTCACCTTGCAGGTTCTGGAGGGGGAGCGTCATGATGCCCCCTGCAGCGGCAGCAGCCACCAGGCTCTGGATGTTGGCTGTGGGCAGGGACAGGACCAGGCCCTGCTGCCCGCCCAGGTGTCCGCCTGCGTTGAAGGGGATGAGGATCGGCTGGTTGATGCCGGACGCTGCCCCAGACATCACCCCACCCACGGCGTTAGCCAGCTGCTGGGCCACCAGCAGGGACTGGAGAGGACATGCATGAACAGAAACACACAGAGGCAAAGCATCGTTGGTTATACTGGTTATCAATGGTTATCACTGGTTAAACAGGGAGTGTTTCTTTAGAGTGTGTAAAAAATATCATCCGAGTATCTCATAAAGCACTTCATTTTGGGTCATAAAGAGAAATCAAACTCTAGACTACCCCACTAGAAAATTAAAAGACTTGTGATTCAGTGAGAAAAATGAAATATATCTTAATTATCCACATGTATACAACAACACGTTGAACATGTACATTTGGTAGTTTAGATTTCAGTCTTGCTTTGAATCCATAGCTCCCTAATTTTGTAAAATGATGACACGAGATGGTTTGTCCTTGATGAAAGATGTTAAATACATCTCTTGCATTTTTTGCAGATACTGAATCACTTGGTAGAGATATCTGCACATTAAAAGAATCTGCTTAAAGAGCAATGCTTTTTGCAATCCAGTCAGACACGTTTTCTTGTTTCCACCTGTAGTTAATCAATCGCATCACTCGCACTCGCAACACTTTTGCTGTGTGGAGGAAAATGCGCAGAACGCAGCATTGTAACTGCAACAGAATCTTGCAGCTATCGGCTGTCATCTAATGATGATTACCTCTTTATAATTTAAGTGCATTCAATAACAGGTGACCCCAAGAACAGCAAGTCTTAGTGCTGGTATCTGCACAAATATTCACCAGAAATACTAGCTGCTGCCTTCAGAAGCAAAGATACATTACCGAAAGTGATGCACTACTTTCCATGCAGAGATGCCTAATTGAGACAAGCAAAGCGGGTGTTACTTGACTTCATCGCCAATCAATGTTCGGATAGATGCAGCTGTTTTCCAAAGAAAACTGTGGTTTGCTGTGTCATAGGATTACAGTAAGAAAAAAAAAAAGAAAACGTAACTCAAACTCCGTCTTCGTGAAAGAACTGAGACATTTTTTTTTTCTCTCAGAGAAAATGCATTGATTCAGGCTTCATCCCGCTGAACAAATTGCTCGTGCCAAAGAATAATGTGCTTGAAATACACAGCACTTTTCAAAAAGAGGTAGGGGTACTTTGCTCTTTTGATGAGGGATATAACACACCACTCTTTCCTCTCCTTGGATTTATTCATTCACATTAGTCAAAGTGGAGTCGGTGCAGTCATAACCATAGAGGAGCAGATATGTTATCAGTTATCTGTATGAGATGAAAAGTCTCTTGAATTGAATCCTCTGAGGCACCAGGTTTACACCTCCAGATTTTTTTTTTTTATCAAGTGTTTTGTGCAAGATGCGGGGAGATGTGTGCCATTGGTGAACCCTGCATACCTACACGACATCTTTAATTTCAGTCAGTCTAATAAGACCTTTTTCAAATCGTGTCAGCGTCAGAGCATGTCAGACTGAAAATAACATAAACAGAGGGAACTGAAATGCTTGGAGTGAAAAATAATAATAACATCAAGTTGTTTTGTGTCTACAGTACGCAGGCTGTTTTGGACGTCGCTGTGTAAGCTTGGCTGCACAGCATTGACTCCTCCGCTGTGACTAAAGTTCACAAGCTTTTAACTCCAATTGTCAGCTATCTGCTTCGCTTTGCATGGTGGTGTCTGCAGCTTGCACAGGATACAGAACAGGCTGACTGGTGCGAAGAGCCCACCCCATGCGCGAGCGTGGTTGCTGCTAGGTGACAGGCGTGTCACTGTGATAACCCTGCATGGTGCAGAGCGCCTGCACCCGCTCTGACATACAGTACATGCAATCACAGGGAGAACTCAGGCCAAAATATCTGCACACACACAGACGGATGAATACTTGCTTGTGTTTCTAAGCTGCTAGGTTAAAAATGAACAAAGGGAAGGCAAAAAAAAAAAAAAAGCTCTGAGAGGTGAAAGTTACTGGCAGGATTGTGCACATGTACTGTAAAAGATGCCTCTTTCTCTACATGCGCTTTGATATAGAACAACAGTGCATAACAGATGACGGTCTGGCGCATATGAAAGCTTTTCGAAATGACATTTGCCATTAACTTTAAAAAAAATGAATTAATAATTCTGGAGCTCAAAGAATCCTCAAAAGATACTAACAAAGGCGACGGGTTTGTTAGCTGCAAGTGACACATGTTTAATCTTGCTTTTTCAACTAAATTTAATCTCAAATCGAAGCGGCGCATAATCAAAGGCGCTCTTCAAACATTTCATCTTCGTATCAAACAACGTGAGATTGCTGAGCTTGACAGCAAAGACAGCCTCACATAGAAGGGAATAACATTAAAAGACAATTCAACAATTATGAGATGCAGCTGTGATTTATTTATCATTACAGGCAGCTTTGGAGAAGCAGGCAGCTGTTTGACACACAGGCAGCTGCCAAGAGAAAGTACTGTGCAGACTTTCTTAATGCCCTCAGTGTTTAGGCTGGGCTTGTGATCTTCATCTGAGGTGAGAACACTCATAATGTACACATCAAAACCTTGGGATGAAAACAAATTTGTTAAAGACATAATTAGCTCGGTTGAAGGATTTGATATGAGCATCCTAGAATCATTCATCTATATTCATGAAGCAGTTCACTTTTTGACTTTCAGCCTGAAACTCAGGCCTTTTCCTCCATAGGTGCTGCTGGGAAGCTGCTGTAAAGTGCTTGGCAGACCTGACAGCTGAGTGTTAAGAAGTAAGTCTCCCAGGGGCCACATAGACACACGAACTGGGTGTGTGTCAGTCTCTGGAAGAGCAGGCAGCCCCACACGGGACTGGATGCGGTACCCAGTCTCTCTGCCCATCAGGGGAGAACAGACCCCTCGATCTGCTTGGCAGCTCTGGCGCTGAGAAATTGTCCATAATCACCCAGATAGCAGACTTTTGTCATCCTAACTGCAAGTGGGAAACAGAAGGAAGGTAGATTCATGTTGTGTAAACTACCATCGGATAATGGTTGTTCGAACAATATCCGGCTCTGGGGCGAGAATCTATCAAAACATATTGATCCTGGAACAAGAGAATTGGGTATGGCATGCGGGGCGCCTTTGTTTCTGAAAAGTGTTAGCTTCACAGAGACTGTACTGACAGCATTAATATATTAGAGAGTGACTGTTGGGAGCTGCCTGCTGAGGCTCTGACTGTAAGTGCTGGCTGCTTCTTCCTCCTGTGTTTATTTCTTACCCATTACTGGAACAGCAGGCTTAGACCAGGTACATATGAGCAGAAAAGTGCTTTTAATTAAGCGCATTTTTCTTTGAACTTAACAGCAGATTTACTCGTCCGCAGGGGATTTCTCACCTTTCAAACATGCCAAAGTGAAGCGAAAGGCTCTCCCGCCGTCTCATGTTTCCTCTTTTGCCCATCCTGATGAGGATTGACTGTCACTGAGTAACACTGAGTGCAAGGAGAATGGCCTTATTAAAGAGGGTGGAGGAAACCTGATGCTCTGTGAGTGTGCGCCTGTGTGTGCCGAACAGTGACATTGAGCAACACTAATGAGATAGATGTTCATTAAACATCGCAGAGGCACAAGGCCAATAAATCCAATCAGATAGGACAATGCCTGATTGAGCTATTAACGAGGCTGGAGGCTCAGGCCCTTTGCTCTCTTGCTTGTTTTGACAGGGTCTGCATTGTCAGCTCATTAGCGGCTCAACTCTATTACATCTGAAGATGATGGGTAATGGCTAAATACTTCACCGTTTAATGCTGTAGCATTCACTCAGGGTGTTTATGTTCTCCGTTCCTCACTAACACTGGAAGAATATGCTCATATGGAAATGAGGAGAGTAAGCATCATACTTTAACATCAGCTGTGATCAGTATAAACTTAACTACCGCGTGGTTTGTTGTCAAGCTTTCAAACACTCTTCTGATGTTCTCAACTTAGCTTGACTTCTTTGAGCGTTTGCATTCTGCATTTGGTTTTTGAAACAGCTGAAACCAATAAAGCACTTTTCTGCAGACTCCAGGAAGCAAAGCCGCTACCTTGGTGGCAGCTAATTAGGGTACGAACAAAGACGAAGAGGAAAGATGAAAAAGAGGACAGCACAACCAACAAGAGGTCCTGTGTCTTGTCTACAAAGCAGAACTAAATGAGAGGAAAATAAGTGGACCTTAAAAGAATCAAGTTAATGGTTGTGCAAAATGTGTTTTAAAATGCTATATAAATGTGTTCAATCTATTAGGGTCATTTCAGAAAAAAAACTGAGTCATCAATTGATAAAAGTTGATTAAGCCTTACCCCTGCAGCCATAGTGGAGTATTTTAAAGTTTTAGTGTATGATTTATTGCAAATCCTGGGCCACAATGCTCTAGAATATTCATACTATGATTTCATAAATAGGAGTCTTTTTCCCTCCAACTGGAACGTCTCCAGATCGATCGAGTATCAAAGTGTCCAACTGCCCACGCTGCTCCGGACACTTACAGCGCTGGTCCCAAGCCCAGAATAATGGGGAGGGCGGTGTCGGGACGGGCAACCAGCATAAATTTAAATCAATACGTTGCTTTGTGTTTAATATCTAAAGATGCCTCCCTGGTCTCGCCACCAGCAGACCAGAAGCGACAAATTAGACACTGGCTCTTGAAGAAAAATGTTTTTTTTTTTTTTTTTTTTTTTTTTTGGGGGGGGGGGTGCAATTGGTCACTGTGTAAATATCTAAACTGTTAACACGGTCACGGTCAGTCATTTCTCATGTTATACGGTTTCTCTATCCTCTTGCTCACCTGTGGTCCCATCGGATATCCCGGGTGAGGCTGACCCAGGTGACTCTGCTCAGAGGGACTGCTGCTGGCGTCAGACTGAACTGATCCGTCACGAGCTCCTGAAAAAGCAGCAGGCAGGAGAAAGATGAGAAGAAGGAGAAGGAAAAAAAAAAAAAAGCACCGAACACAAGCTAAAGTCAATATAACTTGTACAAGAAGATCAACAGACAGAGCAGACCACCCTGTAATAACACAATGCTGAGAGGAGTGGAGCAGCTGGGGAAAGAGAGCGGGGGGTGGGGGTGGGGGATTTGTATTTAAGTGTTTTATCAATAACCACTGTAGCACTGAATAAATTACCAACCAGCAGAGAGGCTCATTGATGGTGGATGATGCATACTGGCGAGTCCCCGATGGCCCAGATTACCACAGAGAGATAGAGCTCCATCACAAACACCGGGGCCATATTATTCAGCCATTTACATCACTGAGTATCACTCATCTAAGCCCACTCCCCCCTTCTCTCTCCGAGCCCGCAGCTATGAGACGCAATTAGACCTGTTGGCTATGAGGGCAGAGCAGAATGGCGCAGACAGGGACATGATAATGAGCCTGCTGATGGCTGCAGGGAAAATAAAGGCCACCAATGATTGGTTATCATAGCAATCCCCTATCACAGAGGATCTCGCAGCGATGCGCCCGGTGTGGACAGGTCTGAGGAGCTGAGGTGACCCTTAAACTTGGCCCTCAGTGATAACGGGATGGCATGATGCCCCGCTGTTGACATGAAGACTTGAGAAGTGCCTCGTCTTCTGAATCTGAAGGAATTCAAGTGCACTCAGAACGAAAAACAACAGTCTTTTTAGGATAAAATGATGCTTGCAAAGAAATAAGAAAAAGAAAACACGATTCTCTCGTGACATTCAGCTTTTATTTCATGTTAGAGCAGTGAAACTTGAGATCTAAATCAATATTAAAAAAAAAAAACCTGATAACACCCTGTAATCAACCTCTCATTGATTCTGATGAAAGCTTCAAATAAGAAAGCTGTGAGGGAGCTGAAGTGGTGTCATGGTTAGGACAATTACCGTTTTAAGGATAAGTTGGTGAGGACGTGGAGCAGTACATTCAAAATCTTGAGGAACTATGCTCTATTATAAACAAGGTCCCTCACTCTTTTATAAACTCTGCAGTGGATATGTCCTCACGGTTTTATTTTCAAACCTGATTCTGAGCTTCTATCAATGCCAACAGTGTAAATATTGTCCTTAGCCTCAATGTGATCCAACCTTCAAGTACTCATTCAACGTATTAAAGCTTTTCATTAGGGGACATTTTCATTAAGGGATCTTTAATTAATTTTTTTTTTATTCTCCTGCATTTTACATTCACAAGCATGACATCTCTTTCTGCTTCTGGTTGAGTATCAAATTTAAGTAAACTTGTTCTTGTCTCCTCTAGCTAATACTACTGATAATAGCTATTGAATTTTCTATTTAATTAACGATTCTTTCCCTATGAACACCTGTTTGTTATGTACTGTGCGCATCTACTTCTCATGAGACTCTCTACCTTGGATGGAAATTGCAATATTCTGTTTGCAACACACTGAGGATGGCAAACGTGGCCGTCAGCTCATCCACAGTGACGACTTCTTCTTTGGTCATTATCATCGCGATACACATTTGAACCAGTGTGGGCAGAAAAGGACGTGCAGACCATCAGAGGAGAGCACGAAGCCGCCACTGTTTGTGACTTCAGAACTCAGACGTGGGATCTTTCGCTAAAATTTTCTAAAGCATGCTGGGTGAACTAACTCCACTTGGTTTCTCACGTGCAGCCATCTCTGGAAAATGTGTAGAAACTTACAGGACTGGAGTGCAAAGGTGAAAAGAGCTTTATCTTAAAGACCCTGAAATCATGTTTTCTCCACTGACCTCTTATATTACGTGACCACGGTTTTATATGTAAACACTGCTCAGTGTCACACAATTATCCTCATAAATACCCATATATACATCCAATGTGTTTCATGGGCTTCATGGGTAAGATCATTTAATTGATAGCTGTGAGAGTCCCGCATTGTTCCTGTCTGTAAAACAACCTGAAGATGTGGGTCATCGTGCTGTAAAGAACACACAGAGTAAATTTGATCTCTAGTACTTACATGGTAAATGAAATCATTTTCTTCTGCTGTCTAAAGAAACGTGACTTCCCAATTCTATGGACATTTTAAATTAAAAAAAAAATGTCGTACACCACAAGTATGGGCTTTGAATGGCTGCTATTCATAAAGTCAATTTACAAGCACAATAATGCTGACTTATTTCAAAAGCACAGAGATGATCAATGTGTAAAAATGGTGATATGCCATCTGTAATTTAATAAGAGTTACACTCTTTTGAATGCAAGATACAAAGTCTCACTAAAATTCAACGTACCCTCTCTTTAAATGTACTGCCTCCCTCATTCACAACTCTTCCCCTGAGTAAAATGGATCTCGTAGAAGGATCAAGCCAACCATGAAGATTTGAAGGCCACAAAACCTCATTAGAGAACACAATGTTGGAGACGAATTCAAAAAAATGCAATCACGTCTCAGCTCTAAGACCGATTTTCTTAAATGGAATGTCTCAGCTTTTAGGAGAAGAAAGGTTAGAGTTGTGCAGTGTGTCTTTATATTCATGGGTGAAAAGGATTCTCTTTTTTCTTTTCTTTTTTGGTTAAACGTACATGGCATGCAGTGGTTTCTACTCCTTTTCTGAAAGCTTCATGTTGATACTTTTTTTTATGCTCTTCAATAGCCTTGACAACAAGATCTCATTGCCTGTCAAGTATATTTACGCAGTACATTTTAAACTCCTCTCCGCCAAGTAAAATCATTTCATCTTTGCATAAAATCCAAATAATTGGTGAATGGCATGACCGATCAAATGAACCTTAAGCATTTGATGGTTGATGTGAAAGCCCAAGGGGAAGCCTGCTTTTCTAGCTGGTTTCCACCTCTGGCTGGATGGCCCTGCTTCATGATAAAGGTCTGCATCCTCCCGCTTATCAGCCTCCCAACGTCGAGGCTGTTTTGACAAGCCAGTCTCTTTTCACCAATTATTTCACCCATTACAGATCACGTTGTGCCCGGCCCCACCCTGTGCACTCAGTATCTAGAATTAAGATCAATCTGAACATACAGGAAACACTTTGTAGCTCTGTGAGAGTCAGCGCAAAGCGAACAACGAATCGCAGACATCCGCCGTAAAATTTCACCCTCATTTGGAAACTCTTGGAGCGGCTTTCATTGACCTGGATTTTATTTGCAATATTTTTTTTTTTTTTTGATGTTATGAGATTAAAACTACTTATTTTCTCCAGACACGATAAGGGCTTATTTTTTAATTTACTGCAACTCAAATTTAATATCAAAGGCAGCTCCCAGAATGCAGTAGTCATACTGAGATGACAATAATAAACCCAGCAGTGCTGCTGAGCAACTTTAGAGCCGCTGAATTATCTAATTACCATTATAACCAAGTCAGTTATGAAAATGAGCAACGCATAATAAAAGAACAAAACTTAATAAAATCATCAATAAGCTCCCGACAGTACGGCTGATGACTGTAATTAAGATATTGGTTATGAATAATGTATTCGATCTGATAGGCAGTGTGGGAGACTTACTAAGTAAAGATTCCTTAATGCCTTTCATCACATCATTTCACAATAACATAGAAGGCTTCAATCATTTGCAAATATCTGCAAAGTTAACATGTTTATCACAGGAGAAAAGAATCAATAACAAATAAATACACATGCACATCTTATCCCAAAGGATTTTTGTAATTTCTTTAACTAAATTAAAGCGCTCACTGCAGAAATACCTGGGGAGTCGATTTTCAATTCCTTTTTTTTTTCTTTATTAGTAGAATCTTCGTACGTGTTTGGCTTTTCTTTTCTTAAAAAAAAGAGAGAAAAAAATGTATCCAGTGTATATGATTCTTAAATGGATTTTCAAATGGAGATTAATACTTCATAGAGAGATGGAGAAAAAGAAAAAAAAAAGAAGTCTTGATCAAACCTTAAGTCAAAAAAGAAATAAGAAAAAAGTTCTTTGATGTTGTGATTAAATACCGGTCACACAATGGATAAAATGGAATGAATGGGTATATTGATGTGAGGAGAGATGAAAGAAGTGGCCAAAACGGATGAAAGCACAGGCGACGCACATTCAGCATCGCTTTACATTTATCGGGGACATTCAGGCTACATTGCTTTTTTTGAATTTCCTGAGCAGTTGCTGTTGTAACAGTACAAGTGCCCTTAAATCATAACTCTATTCAGACTGGGGGGAAAAAAAGCACCTTTTAGCCCTTAAATGCACATACATATATGTTTTCTTGGCCTTGAATAATCACATAAAAAGTCCTATTCAATCCAGACTCACACTGACAGTAACACAATGAGATTCCTATTGAAAATACTCTTTTATGTAAGTCAAATTATTATTTATTGCAGAGCGCAGGGTGCAATTTGATGTGACTTATGTCATGGAAATATTGCCAATATCCACCACAAAATAAATTCTCTTTCATTGATCACCAAAGTGGCCACTGGAGAGCAACCTTCAATGCCACACAAGGCAGAGGGCCTCTCTGTGCTGACTGAGCCCCATGTTGTGTGTGCGTGTGTGTGCGCGCGTGTGTGGAGGCAGTGCAAAGAGCTATATTTATTTGACTTCACTCGGCCTGTCTTAATGCAGGGTGCCCCAAGGACTACACCACAAAACAATTAGCCTGGATTTCATAAAGCAATCAGCATGCCACCTTGTCTAATGCAACCACTTCATACATTGACAGTCTGTATAAAATGGTGTTATTGAAAGCTTTGTGTTCACGTTAGCTTTTGCCTCAGTGCATTTATGAATCAATTTTAGCCCATAAAAGAAGCTTTAACACTTAAGCTATTTTAGTGGAAATGCATTATGTAAGTTGTCAAATGTACGAGTGAGGCCTGGTAACGATTCAGGCTATTCAGAATGAAGAGCCAACCCCCCCCAACCCCCCGACCACATTTTTTATAATGGTTCTTTTGAAAACGGCTGGCTGAGTGCATGTGTTCCGATTAAGATGCTGTCAATCATTTTCTCTTGAAATCTAATCCATGGAGAGTAGGGAATATAACTCAGTTACATCCTTAATTGTTTACTAAGTGGTGATTACAACTAAAAAAAAAAACAAAAAAACAAAAAACAAGCACAATGGATATGTGATTATCATCATCAACAATGTGTTGTGTAGCTGATTTAGATCAATGTGGTGTTTGGGCTGCTGAAGCGTAAAGGATGGTCCCAAATAGACAAGTCACATCATACACAAGGTTTAATTCATCAATACGCAACCAATTGTCCCTGATTGTTCGACCATCGATTCTGTTAATACCACTTGAAAAGTTGATGTGGCATTACAGGGAGCTGAGAGAGACACACACCATTTCGCTTTCATCCTTCTCTCTCAGCCAGAGTGAAATGCAAACCCCAACGTAATGCTGCACACAAGTCAACAGCGCCGCGTTGAAGTAAGCAGCCCATAAATATGAAGTGTGAGCTTTCAAGTGATTTACTTATCTCCTTGTAGAATGCAAGAGAGACAAAATCACCAGTGACTTAGCTCAGTTTCATTACCCTCACCAAAGCCCTCAACAATAACAAAGGGCATAATCTCCTGCCAATAACTCCAGGTGCTCTTAGTCAGATGGCTCCCTTTGGACCTAAGTAATACCCTGTTTAGAGGCTGAGGTGGAGAGGCGACTCGCGATAGGTCAATAGTGTTTCTGGGACAGAAAATCACCAGAGACTGACTTTTGAGTGTCTGTAACACTATTAGCTACATTATGGTTACTGCCGCTGCCGGGAGAGCTGTCATTTCCTTAATTAAGAGTGCAGCGCGGGGCAAGAGGGAGAGGAGGCCACGGCACTCTCCCCAGGCCTCCAGCATTAGAGCCTGATTCCTCCCCGCGCAAGGGCGTAGACCTTACAGGGGAGGGAAAATCTATCTCATTCATTATTCTGGCACAAAGTGGAATTATGGAGTTAGGGAATTACACAGGAGGTGGTGCCAAGGAGTGTGCCGAACAGAAATGATTTTACACCTCAGCAGTTCCAGGACTATTTCTGAGGTGATTGCTAAGCCACAAGCAGAGGAGGGAAGACTCCGAGGACGGAGGGAAAAGAAGAAGGACGGGCAAAGAGGAAAGGAAGGGAATGGAGAATATGTGTCCCCATGAGCGAGATGTTTGGGAACGTAAACAACAGGAACGAGTGCACTTGAGGTTGTAGAAAAAGCTGCTCGTTTCCGAAGAATAGATGGAGGATCTGCATGTAAATAACGCTCGCAGCGACGAGCGTCCTGTCCTCCAGTACTTGAACTCTCACTCGTGGCCACAGGCCTTAAAAAAAAAAAAAGGTTCTCTGGCATGAGTGCGCTGTGTTCCAGCTCTTACCTGTCTCTCTCTCTCTCTCTCTGTCTGTACTGGAGTGGAGCTGGAAACAACACAAGCACAAGAGGGACCAGAGGGAGGTAAAGAGGTGAGAAGAGGCAATGGCCATTTCAAAGGTCAAGAAGGAGAGAGATGGTGTGAAGAGGAGAGGAAGATGGAGACGGGAAAAGAAGGAGGAGGAGAACAGGGGAAAGAAGGGCTTTTTTTTTTTTTGTTCATCCTCGCGGGGGTCTTTGGACACTTTGCACATGAGCACATCTGTTATGGCGCATCCGTCTCATCCCCAATCCTAAAGCAATGTCAACCTGATTAGCTCAGGGCTGAAGGAGGCAAATAACAATCTAAATTATGCTTCATCCCTTTACAGCCATCAGCAAAGGTGGGGCTCAGTGATGAGGCCTAGCTTAAGAGAGCTGTAAGCCTTTTAGCAGATGCCTGCTTCACTATTGCTCTTCCTCCTAAATTACTTAAATGATATTTGCTGTAAATAGGATTCTGGTGCCTGCAGTCCACACACAACCCTGTGATGAAAAAAGGCCTTTTGTTTGCTTTGTGTCACACCTCTCCTTTGTCTGAATTTGAACCCATAGCTCTTACAACTAAAGCCGACACTATATTTTCAAAGCAAAAATGCCAGAAATGCACGCGTGGCTCCGGCTTTCTTATATGTGAAATTTCAGATGTTCGTTGTTTCATTTCATGTTGAATGGCTCTGGACTGTTAGAAACAAAAATTACACCCTTCAATCTTTATCTCTGAGAACTAGTGATGGCTATTATTCAGTCTGTTTTGTACCACTGGCGCAGTTAGTTTTTCCTCCAGAAATGTAAATATTTAATTATTTATCTTTTTTTTTTTTTTTTTTTTTAAATGCAGTTTCAGTTTGTGAAGTATAAGTATTTGACGCCTTTCCATCTGTGAATAAATCACCTTTCGTTTATGTCTCCTGGTCTGACAAAAAAAAAAAAAAAAAAATGAATGAAAAACAAAAATATGATCTCTACTCTCATCCGCACAGTTGAGCTTGAAAACCTGCATGTTCATATTGCGATCAGTTTAAAAACAGCATCTGGTCGTGTCTGGTCATCTGCAGGACGTCCTTGAAGTCGCCGTTGGGGTCGGAGGGGAGTCCGACGCAGCGCGTGTGTTTGTGCGTGGGTGCGTGGGGGGACTAGACACCCACATGTCATGCTTGACACATCAGCCTCAGCCCCCCGGGCTATTCGGCACTAATGCTGCCGATGTCCCACTTTCTACCCCTTGCCCCTCGAAGCCCTCCTCTCCTCCCCCCCTCCTCCTCACCCGGTAAAATAACAATGGATCCCAAAAGTGCCGCAGCACAGGCTGGATCACTGGACGATAACATCAGGTGATACAGGCTGCACGGGAGTATATCTTCCCTCTGCTCAATGTGAACTAAACAGAGTTTATATAGGAATTAGTTTATCTGGAAAAACTACTACGGCAGCTGTAACCGCGCTCCCCTGTCGTGGTGATATTTGCAGAGCTGAGTGGGCACAGGTGGGAACAAGCAAATGATTATTAAGCTATGACAACCGGCCCGACACTCCCTGCACATTATTCTGGCGGAGCAGACTAATAGTGGATGGAGGAACGTCAGGAAATAGCATTGCTTTGAAGGCTATAACTCTATTCTGGAGAAAAGAAGCATCACGGTGTTATTCCACATCCTCAGATATGAAGGGAGAAAAAAAAAAAAACATAATAACTTCTCGATAGCCTGGATCTTCACTGCCCTATAGTAGCTCTCCCCCCTTCCTCCGCCCACACCCATGCCTCATCCACCACTTCTCCTGTCTCAATCTTTGGTTTCAAAGGAAGCGAATCAGCCAGAAGGACAGAAGGTTATGCATTAGTACTGGTCATTGCTCAAAGAGCGAGCGTTATAAATAATAAAGGCTTGTGAAGGACACAAGAACTGTGGGATGCATCTCTGGTTCACGTCACACAAGTCAAAGACAAGACGGTAATTTCTATTCCGAAAATGTGACCCTTGTAGCTTCAATTACATCTCAACAACACCGACGGTGTCCACACCAGGAGACGCCGTGCCTCTTTGTTAGCTCTACATAAAAGGCATACGAATATTGGCCATGGAGTGCATGCCACACACACATTTATTTTTTTGAAAATTATTTCCCAAGTTAAAATAAATGCATTACTAAAATAAATGCATGGTGAAATTGGATCTATTTTATCCACGGCTCTCCGTGTATATAGCTTGCACTGTGCTTTTCTTTGGAGTTCTTTCTAGTCAAGGTAAGAAAAAAAATAAATAATCTTGTTAACCTTAAACAAACAACCGGGAGAACTATATCCTGTCAGTTGTTTTAAAGTTTTATGTCTTGCTCAAAGTCATTTCTGTATAAACAAGCAACTGTGAAACCTGATGACCTTTGGTGTTATTTGTTAGGAAAACAAGAAGTCCAGTGTGGACTCACCCTCCCTCCCCGGCCTCCACGCCACGCAGTGATTGTGTTGTTGTAGCCATGGGCACTACAGGCACATTAGCAAATGTATTACACCTGCTTTATAGGCATGCATTAAGCTTGTTTTCAAGTTTGCGCAGACAGCTGAAATCCCCATAATGAGATCCACCTCCCGAGGAGAGACTCGTTCCCCCTCGGCCTCCTTTATTCACTCTTATTTACTCTGCATGTGCCATTCAGCGCTGGGTTTGCACCACTTTATTACTTAACCTCGCCACACAACATTACAGGGCTCTTTGCATCAGCAAGCAGCCTATCCCACCATGCATCCTGCTCGCTAAGCTGATTACACAAAAATAATAAGAACTCATGCCTCAAGCAGTGTGTGTTCATGTGTCTCTGTGAGTCGTGTGCATGAAAAAGATTTTAACATGAGACAGCCCCATAATCTACCGTATATAACTAGTGTTGGTGATATTTACCGACTCAAATCATGAGAAACTGGTACAGGATGGTTTCAAAACCAAACTTGGAGAAAAAAAAAGAAACAAATTAAAAAAAAAACATTCCAAAGAGTTCAAGTTTCAGACTGTACTGATGTGTTTTTGCCAACTAATACTCGCTTTCTTAGTACAAGTGCGATCCATCGTGGAACAAGAGCTGCCATCAACAGGTTACGCAAAGAAAAACCTAACAAGCGGAAAGTGTGCACACTGACATCTTCGACTTTAACAATACTGAATTTGCATCCTCAAACTTCAAACTGCATGACACTCGCGCCGCGGAACAGCGAAAGCGGTTGACGAAATGTTTTCATTTCAAAGTTGGCTCAAACTTTTCCGGTGACGTGCGGAACGATCCGGATCAAAACATTTCGCTCCTCTGCCGCACGATGTGTAAATGATGCCTAATGAGTCTGAAAAAAAAACTCAAATCGAACATGAAAGCTGCATTACAGCGGTTGTGCCATCTAGGGTGGCACAACCCTTTTTTTTTTTTTTTTTCTGAATGACCTCCAATACCAGGAATCAATGAACATTCATTTTGCTCTTTTTTTTTTTTTTTTTTTTTTTTGGGGGGGGGGTGGGGTGTTCTCCCGGTGACCTTTGTGAAAATGTACCACCATTTTGGCAGAATCCGTATAAGTGCAGACCATTTCATGCAGACAGTAAGTGTATGAAATGAGTGCTCCTGTCGTTCCAGCCTGGCTCTCTTTGACAGCGTGATGATAGAAGCGTCACATCCTTGGGAGAGTAAATGCAAACTGACAAGAGATGAGTCTTTGGTTGTGGAATATAATACAGAATTGTGCTCTGAGTGTCTTATTATCTTGTCTGTTGATGTCTGAAAGGGGGGGATTTGTTTGAGAAGAGAAGACAGAAACTGTATGCGTCTAACACCATCTTGTCCTCTGAAAAAAAAAAAAAATTGCTTGCCCCCCCCCCACACACACACAACAGCAGCTTTCCCACCTAATGTCCACTTCTACTTGGAATAAATGCAAGGCAGCAGGAGGTTTGCAGTGGCTTGTAGCCCCTGTTACATGAAGTGGAAGACTATTTGCACAGGCGAGCTTTTAGGAGGAGAACGACCCTTTCACCACCGCGGTAAGCAGGTGGAGGCTGTACAAGGTTGACAGTACGGCGTAGACAAACATAACTGCTACTGTCATTGTCTACTGCCGGCTGACTTGTCCTTCTCTAACAGGCATAAACTCTTACAAACATTGTTAAGGCGCTCATGCTAAAGCCAAACATCAACTATGAGGGACAGAGAAGACGTGGTGAGCCCTAGATATGTATAAAAAACATGTAATTTCATTTAATGACACGTCAGTGTAACAGCTCAGAAATGTTGGGAGTAAAAATGTGCAAACAGAGAAAAAAAAAATTAAATGGAAATGGACTTCCAGACAATGCACTTGTCATATATTACATCCGAAAAAAAAAAAAAGAAACAGGCAGTAAGTTGTACTCAAAGACATTTTAGCCCTAAATCAAAATGCACCCCCAGGTAGCTTTGTGTGTGATGGAATTACTCCACCTTTTTTAAATGTCTTTCCTCTATCTGCATGATATGGTGTTCATATTCCTTGAAATTTTTCATGTGCTGTTTTTTTTTTTTTTTTTCCCAGCATACCATACACATGTTGTGTTTGTATGACTCTCAGTCATGAAGACGAAATCTCCATCCACTTTTTTTATTTCATTTTTTTCATGTGTTAAAGCAGAACAAAAATATTTTTACATCTGTGCTATTTGAGGAATTCCAGAAAGACGGAGGAATGTATATATTGTGGGTTCTGCTCGCTTCAAAACCACATAAGACAAGCCCAGGAGAATGTGAAACCTTGTTTATCTGTTCTGGAGAATTTTTCTTTTATCAGTGGCAATTATATTGATGGGATAATGGCGCCACAGCCGCTGCAAATACAAATACATGCAAATGTTACTCATTGAGCAGCAACAGCCTTTCCAACAAAAGCATCAAACATCCATTCATCTGTCCATTTTCTACGCCTGCGTCAATCCCACTCAGGGCCACGAGGAGAGTCAAACATAAAGACTACAATTATGTACTTACTCTCTTGATACGTTAACTGTCTTTTCACGAGGATAAAATGGATCCAACTGCTTTTCTACAGAGTTTATAAAAGCTTATAAAAGTGTAGAAAACGTTGCAAAAAATGGAATAACTTAGCTTTTACCTGCATGGCCAAACCAGTTTCGCTCTGCTGGTTTTAGAAACTCATGGTGGGTAATGCAATCCATCAGCTGCAATGCAAAATATGAAGCCCCCCCCCCAAAAAAAAAACAACAAACAAACAGATATTTACAACAAGACAACAACCACCCCAATTCCTCTGCTATCTGGATGATTTTGAAGACAGAGAGATGCTGAGTTTTCAACATCCCCCCACTCACCCCCCCCCCCACCCCGTGTCCGTCAATAGAGGACATGTCTGTGCCACATCTCCTCGCTATCCCCTGACAAGTCATGTGGGCAGCAGCTCAAAAGCCAAGCCTGCCGCTGGCGCAGCCCAGGGCTCTGCCAGCGGGGCCCAGACCACCATCCCTCAAAACTCCCAGCTTCCACAGACAGCAGTGGCTCTGATCAGCCACATACACAACCACCACAGTCCATCAGCAAACACCAGCTGGAATGCTGCTGATGCAGATTCCCTTTCCAGAAATTCATCCAAGTTTCTCCTGAGTGATTTCTCAATGAAAAGAGCAAATAAGTTGTGCTAAAATTACACGGGTTCAACTCTAAGTACGCAACCCTAAATGTAAATCAAGAGTAGAATATTTAAAGGCTAAAGTAGAAATGAGAGAAATGAGGAAAAAAAAAAGCCGCGAGTGAAAACAGGAGAGGAGTCAGGAAAAACTGATCAGAAAGCAAGAAAAAAGGGAAAGATTGATGCTTATTAAACCAAATTGCAACACTTTTGAGACAAATCTTGCTGTGCACAGTTCTAGTTTGGAGGACTAGCCAGAGGTTATTCTTGAAATAAGGATTTAAAAGACAGCTCAGCTCTAACTGATTAGGTTTGAAAGTAATATTTGGCTTTACCGCCTCTACTCTGTTTTGTTTGGCAATCTCAGCTCATAGGAACTTTGGCATAATCTTAGCTGCTTCTCACGCTCACACGCGTAACACACAGCAGTAGACACACGCACCGCTAGCTGCACAAGCTACAAACTTACATTTCCAAAGCAACTTTCATGGAATCCTACGAAAGAAAAATAAACAAAAACACACACACACACACACACACACACTCCTATCCAAAAGGATTTTGCAAACCTAAATCACTGACACACACAAGCACATTTGCAGGAGATAGTAGACAGTTTAACTCCAACATGTGATTTCAAGATTAAAAAATAAAGACCTTTGCAATATTAAAAAAAACATCAGTATTTGTATCAATCTTCAAAACCATAATCTGTCATTTTGTGTTCACTTTGAAAACAAATAATATAAGAATAAGAACAGCAATAAGTGACACTGAAATGAAGCAAATGTCAAATTAAAAATCACTCCTGGAAATAATCTGGCACGTGGAGATGGATAAAAATGACTAATAATGAGGATAAGATGACACTTTTTTAAAAATATCAAATATATAAATTCATTAAGCTCTGTGCAGCAAAGCACACATATTAATCCTGCTGTTATGGGACAGTAATAGTTGGTCTAAGTACATATTTTTAGTGTGCAGTCACTAAAGAAAAGAAAACAGGTTTAGGGATAAAATGCCTTTTTCATTATCATTTTTAATGAGAAAACCTGCTTAGTGATTATTTCAATTATTATGTTTATTGATTCATAACGAGACTCGCTGAATTAATCCACATGACTGAAGCCTCCAATTAGGAAAACTCCACTTATCTAGACAAACAAACCAGCATCAACATGCAACTAATGAGAAAAAAAAAAACAAAAAACTAAATAATCAGCATGCTGGTGTGGAAAATGTGCAATTTTGAACAAAATGTGCTACCTACACAAGTAAATACGAATGAAGAATAAACTTCACCAGTAGCAGAAACGCTCAAATCTAATGGACTGTGGAGGAAATATTACTATAAATTAAGAGGACTGTACAGTTGTTTTTTTTTTTTTATTGGCTAATAAGATAAAAACATAAATGTTACCTAAATGTTTGAGTTAAACAAAAACAACATAATGTTAAGACTTTTAAATCTACGAAACCAGATTAAAGCAAATATTTTATGTAAAGAAGACACTATGAAATGTTGCTGCTAGAAAATATATACAATAACAATGAATAATAATAATAATATAAGCTGCATCTAGTAGTGACAGTGAAAAATGTGCTGCAGTTTAATTATCTGCTGTTGTCTGCAGCCAGCACACAAACTGTCCCACTACACACATTGAGTGATTAAAAAAAAAAAGAAGAAAAGAAAACACTGCAGATGAATGAAGTTTCCAGATGAATGAAACAGCTTCACACCAACTTCTACATGAACGTATCCAACAATTAAAGGAGAGGAACTTAATCATCCCTGCTCTTACTTCACTGTCTGACCCTCTTGACACCTGTCCCATCTCTGGTATCTCTCCGTTTCCACCTCACCGCTGCCTAAACTAAACCTCAGTCAGAGCTCAGCAGCTTTGCAGTGGAGAAGGCTACGGAGGTGAAGTGTGACTGGACTTACCGTAAAGCTTGTTGGGAGTACCCTCTCTGTCCGTGGCCTCAGAGGGCAGGAGCAGGGGCTCATCGTTCAGATCGCTGTCTGAGGTGGCCGCTTTGTCATCCGCCCGGAGTTCTGCCGCGCTCATGTCGCTGCGCAGGGAGAGCAGCGGCTTGCTCAGCTGCCCTGTAATCATTGGATCCTGGAGGGAGCTGGGAGCCCAGGTGGGAAACAGGGAGGATGGGGGGGAAAAAAAGAGAAAATGCCCCTGGTTAGATGTGTTTCGGCGTCTCACCCTTACCGGCTCCCTTCTCTGTGTCTCTCCTCACTCTCTCTCTCTCTACCCAGCTTCTCTTTCCTATCGCTCACTCATCTCTCTCCCTCTCTCTCCAGCTCCCTCCCTCCTCGGCTCCCTCTTTTATCTGAGGCTGGTGCTACCCCGCTGATACTGCTGGCTGCTGCCTGCTGAAGAACTGTTACGGATCGCGTGGCTTTACCATTATACCCTGCAGCCCTAAAACGGTGATACATCCATCTCTGAGGGCTCATTACTACCTGACATGAGCCTCATCTTCAGCAAATACTAAGCTGACAGCTGTCCACAATGAGGTCCATGGACTGATATAAAAAGAAAAGAAAAAAAAAACACGTAATTCCACATCTGGAGGAGAGATATGCGCTAAGTACACGCCACTGATTATATCAATTTTCAGTTTGCTGGAGACACAAAATTAGATTAAAGGTGACATCTTGCACCATGAACTTCAGGCCTGATTCAAATAAGACATGAAGTCAGTGTTGTTTCCACATTTTTCACCCCATTATTTTTTTACTTTTTTTGCGGCTGTGTATCAAGAATGAACTGCAACTAAATTATATCATTAGAGCGTTAGCGGACAGAACGGCAACAGGGAGTGAAATACGAACAGGAATTCAAAAAAGAAACTTTTTTAAAAAAGCTGTTGGAAAAAAAAACTTGTCTTACCTTGAAAAGCTCCAGAAGAAAGGAGTAAAAAAAAAAAAGAAGAGTTTCAGAAAGTCCAAATGTCAAAATGAGTCAAACAGCAGCTAAAGCATGCCACCGCAGCACATGGAGCAGCTACTGCATGTTTTTTTTTTTAACTGAACCAGAAGCACCTTCCTCAATCTGCTTGTGTCTGAAAGGCGACCACAGGTTCAAGCCTGAGGTTGCTTCCTAAGACAAACCCTAGAGATGTCACGTCCTCTTTCTCTCTCCCTCCCGCTTTCACTCCCTCTGTCTCTTCCCCCTTGTGTCTTCAGACTGGAAAGCTCCTCAGACAGTGTTCACCCCACCTCAGGCTCTGAGGCGCAGACACAGAGCAGCGGGACTACGGCCCTCTTTCTTATTTATGAATCAAGTCCAACCTAAATATGTCTGAGCAGAGGACAGGTGACCAGCTCATATATGGGCACGAAAAAGAAAAAAAAAAAAGGAGGGTGAGTCTTTTCTTCGCGCAGCACCCTTCAACCGCCCCCCAAGCGTCTGGCAGGGTGGTCAATGAGCTGCTACCCAGAGGGGCCTTTTTAATGCGCCCATCACGGGAACGTGCCCTCTCTGATATGACACGTGATAATCTATGAAAATGTTAATCAATAGAAATAGTTTAAGCTGTCGTTAAAAAAACGTGAGCTGACTGGTCAATACTCATATCCCGGGGAACAATGTCACTAGTCATCAGGGCTTCATTTGCGGAGCGCTTAAATGTGGGACACTGCGCATCAATGCACCTCTCAGCCGGCCGAGGTAAACACATTTTCCCTTCTGTCTGAGCTCGGCCGCACTCTGCATGCATTCGGGGCCACCCCCACCTCCTACCTCCTCTCCTTTGAGTAGCTTGATAGGTCCACTGGAGGGCAAAATTAATACCTAATTGAATCTTGCAGTCATCAAAATAATCAATAGTTTTTTATTATTTATTCTTCACAGTCTGTTGACTGTTTGAAAGCTCAGAGGGACAGCGGAGAGCACAGGCAGCCCTGAAATTTTCTACCGTTTCACAATGTAATTTTCACTGGGGCATGAGAGTTTGCAAGACCTATAAAAAATGAGAGCAGCGGTTTTTGTCAGGAGGTGGGGAAAAAAAAAATAAAGGAAAAATGGGAATCTTTGCCCCAGCAGCTACGATGAAAAATAGAATAAACAAGCCAGTGACACTTCAGAGAAGGGCAGGGTCCTTTCTGTCCATCCCTCCATCTTTTTCCCGTTCCCCTTTTCTCCTTATTTCATCATATCAGGAGTGTGGCGGTACCTCTCTAATGCTGGCATTTCTCTTCCTGACAGACTCCAAACAAGTGCTGGGAATGAGATCAGAGCTCTAATCTTCCTCTGGCCTCTGAGGCTCCAGGATAACAGGGTAACACATCTCCCACCATCTTACGCCGCAGATAATTACTCCAAAAAATGTCAGCTTTGCCTATTTACTACCATGTCACTAAATGAGATCACGTTGTTATTTTTAAGCTATGTAACTATTTTAGTTATTGGGATAACTAATTGAACTATAAAAAAATACATAAAAGAGGATTTTTTTTATTACTACAATAAATTACATAATTTCCTCTAAAAAGTGGACCAATCATTAGCTTCTTTTTTTTAAAGTTACCTTATAATCCCTTATTAAAACAATAATATGAGCTGGTGAATGTGTATTAAGAGGGTTGCTTTGAGCAGACATCGGGGACTGGGCTTGTCTCATGTCTTCTCTGTTCACTTAGTCTGACCACAGCTCAGGAACAGGTTGCAAAAACAAGAAAAAGCACTTGATGCCCCCCTCTGCACCCCCGCTCACCAAATACCCCTAGTGGGCTGGAGAATCACTGCTTAGTGGAGAGTGTCATCAGATATCCACGCTAAGAGCTGGTGGTCTTAGCAGTGCTGCCCCTGGGTGAGGGATTTCAGCCTGTAGCCAAACAAAGGAAAAACTAAGTATTAATGATCATCATAACGATACTGTTCCATCTCATTCACGGTGATCCATGTCGTTAGAACAGAGCTTACCTCTGTTTCTGCACCTCACAGCGAAGCAAGGAAATAAAGAGTTACGCGACTGATAAATGAAAGAGAAATTTTGATCACGGATCGAAATATATATTAAATGACGCATCACATTCCCCCCAGTCAAGCTGCTTATTAAATCATTATTAGGGTGAAATTAAAAAGGACAAAGAAGATGTTGCGGCTAAATGTTCCATTAGAGCGGAGCTACTATGGTTTAATCAATGAGTCAATCTCAAAAACTAATCATCAGCTGTTTTGATGGTTGATTTATCCCTTTAGTGAAGCAATTAGGGGAAAACATTTCCTTGGCTCCAGCTTTTCAAACGTAAATCCTGTTTATTTCTCTTTTGCTTTGTGTCACAAATGACTGGATGAATGAAATGGAATAGATTTAGTAGTGAGACAGATCTCTCATAAAACAATGAATAAATACACTGCCTTTGATAGCTCCAGATATTCTAACAGCAGCCCCCCCCCGTATTTGTTTGTTTACATTTCACAACCAAAATGATAAAGTGATCAAACGAATTACATTTGTGACAGCCCTCCACCTTAAAATTTAATTTTCTGTCACAAAAACTGACACCAGCAAGTGCATGTGCAGTTTTTCTGTTTGTTTTTTTTTTTTTAATGTATATTATTTTACATATTACATCCCATGAGTCCTTTTATGTAACATTTTGCAACTCCACTTTTCCTTTTTCTCACGACATGTAGGAGGACTGTGATCAAAACAACAGTTCACTCTTCTTCTATATCACAAGTCACCCCAACTTTTTGACTTCCCCCAGTCAGTCCGGATGAAATATACGAACACCCGCGCAGGTTAAACATCAGTTATGGAATCACGCTGCTTTCACATTTCCAAATATCTCTGGAGTACTGCTGATGTGTCCGGGGGTGTTGTTGAACCTCCATGCAGAGACAGGCCTCTGCAGGCCAGTGAACTCTGAACTGGATAAATACAAAATGAGCTCTGTGATCGACCCAGAATTCTCTTTCAGGTTTTTCTGTTCTTAAACAGTCATGTCATTTTTGCTTGATATGTTTTTTTTTTTTTTTTTTTTTAATGAAGTGCATTCAACTCACTCGTTTCAGATCTTTATGAGTTTCATTTCTTCTGCCAAGCAGGGCATGTAGTTTGATCTGTTTGGTTATAAGCAGGAAAGTTATGGATGGAGACATCATGACTGCATTGTAATAATAAAACATTAGAGAGAACCAAATCTGCTACTGATCGTAATAAGTGTATGTAGTAAGAATATAAATATATGTAGATATGATGTCCAGGGTGGGTAGTCAGTCTCTAAGCTGCACTCTGGCTCAGTTACTAAAGCAATCTGTCAATAACTGATCTGTTTCCAGTGGAACTAAGTCAGCTACTCCTGCTATTATGAAACTGCAAAGACTGGTCCAATGTAGGGCTGCATGATATTTAGAAAATATGCAATATGCAATATCATTGTCAAAAAAATGTGATGATGATATTGTTTGTGATATGTAAACAAGCGCTGAAGTACACAGTGTTAGTGTCTTTCTGTTTTGCTGCTAACATAGACCCCTGAGAGTGAAAAAGCTCTTTGGACACTGGTATCATCTGTACTGCTCCAACATCACCAAAATGGTTTTGTTAAAAAAAAAAAAAGAAAGAAAAAGAAAAGAAAAGAAAAAGAAAAATGTGCCTTGCAACAACTGATATATTGGCAACGAAGCAACTTAGTTGCATAGAAATATGTACAGTCTTTTTTATCATTTTGGCAGAATATTTTCATGCACCCTTAAAACATTTTATGCAGAATTGGGGGAATGTAAATGGAGTTAGCCAAATATGTAGAAAATTATTTAAAAAATGAATTGATTAAATAATTAGAGTAGTGACTGTCCATCTGATAATTCAATATGTGTATATCTTATTTGACCAGTAATATACTATGTCTAGTATCATTCATCTATCTATCTATCTATCTATCTATCTATCTATCTATCTATCTATCTATCTATGGGACATTAGCTATTAGAAACTTACTTAAAAGCAACACCAGAAGGAATAAATATGTTTCCTTTGTATGACTCCTTTGCTCAGTTTCCAAGAACTAATTACAACCAAAGTTACAACAGAAAACAAAAGTTAACATAGTGGTAGTTTATGATTTATCGTCCTTTTTAAATGTATTTATTTTTGCAAAAGTATAGTGTAGATTTCATCAAATCGTCAATCAATTGCAACTTTTAAAAAAAAAAAAAAAAAAATCTAAATACTGGCATTTTTCCTGACTTTAGTTTTTCACCAACAATCAATAATCAACAACAGTATCAACAACATAATATCTTTACGTTAATATGCTGGATTTGGTGAACACCCTGAGACACCAACGTCTGAAGTGGCTTAGAAGATGATGATTTGTCTCCCCCTTAGGGTTATTAACCAAACTGTTCCCTTATCTGATGTTAAGTGGAGATGAATCTTTCTCATTTTTTTCCCCCCTCACAAAATTTTCTTATACATATAGATGTTTACAAGTTACAGGTTACATGTTATGTGGTTTGGCTATGAAGATTTATCTACAAAATTAGCCTAACTAATTCCTCTGTGCAATCTTGGAAGCGTAAACCAATATTGCCAAAGCTTGAAATGATTTTTCTTTCCAGGCTCATTAATATGATCAACAGTTCTGCTTCTCTCCTCCACTAAAGCTAAAATGCTCCCCAGTGGATGGTCGGTGGGTCAGTGAAGGCTGAAGGCTATCAAAGCTGTGTATTAAAAGGAGCTCTTTGAAGCTTGTAAACCACGGTGCCCAGCAGGTCCACAACAGATAGGCGCTTCTGATTGGTCAGGTGTGTGTGTGTTTTTTGCTAAATCGATCCGCGGAGCTGACATTCTGGAGCATCAAAGCTTTCAGTGCACTAATCTGACTCCTCCTATGAGGGCAAGGGTTGTTTTTATTATTTTCCTTTTTTGTCTATGAGATGCTCCTGCATGCTTATGATATGAGATGGGGGAACTATGTGTTTTAATGGCTTGAAAAGCAATTAACACACACAAATTTAAGCTCAGGCTGTATTTATCGACTAATAAATAATGCAAAACTATAAAGAGTGTTGGGGAGAGAAGCAGAGAATCACAAGAGCGATCCGTTGGAGATACCATTGGCAGCAGAGGAGTGACACCGCAGAGATTCACACACGACTGCGCCTCAAACTCAGTTTCCCTCAGACCGTCTCTGGAGACCTGCGCCACATACACACTCGTGAAAGGTGTGAAAATCTGATTTCCCAAAAAGGATCGGTAATTCTCCGTGAGGGTGGAAGCCGCAATCAATAAATCATTGCTAAGCAGATTGTAAAGAAAAAAAAAAATTATTCCCCCTTGGTATCAGTGCATTAAGATTCTCCTGAGGATGGATGAGGCAAGAGGGAGGTGTGAGACAATCTCAATAAAGAAGAGGCAAATCATACCTTTGGCATTCATCTGGACTATGGCTGTCAGCACAGTGACGAAGGACCAGCGGGGACGACCGATATCTGAAGGGTTCATTCTGTGCCACGCTCAGGAATGTCTGCAAGAATAACAAAATGAATAAAATTTTTAAAACGCAGTGTTGAGAATTATTACAGCGCTAGTTATTCCTCAAGATGATTCGACAATCTACAACGCTGACAGTTTGTGTTTGTCTCATTTAGTGAGGCAAATGTTATTCTCCATTCAGGAAGATGTAAGTGGCACATTTTACTTCAAATGTACAGTATACCTAATAACTGCTACTAATTAACTGATGCAAAAGAGGCCACAGCATGCTAGTCTTTCTATTAATTCTTGATAATGAACCTTTTGTTATATAATCTTTAAATTCTGTGGGAAAAAAAAGAAAAATACTTAAAATTGTACTAAAAGTCTGAAATTTCAAAGTATAAATAATCCTGGGAACAGGCATGCAAAAGGTACCTCATTTATCTATCTAACAGAGAAGCAAAAAGATAAAAAGCAGTTGTAATGTTTTTAAATTAATACCTTGCAGATATTTTGGATAAGCATCTCTTGAATTTTGATTAACATCAGTTGTCTTGCATTACAGGAGTAATATAATATTCAGTTCCAGTTTTTCCTCATTTTAGATTACACATAGTGGTTTCATGTCTCAATCAATCAATTCTGCATGACTATGGACATGCTCATCTCATAATGGTCTTTATGGCTCTTATTCTGGTCATTTTGCATTGCTTGCAGCTATGCTGTGTCCTTTTAAGATTTTAAGACTTTGTGTTTGTCATGATTTTATCTTCTGCATATCACGTTGACTGTTTTGTGTTTGGTTTCTTTCAGTGATAGGCTTAAGTCATAGGAAGTGATAGTTGAAGGGCTGTGAGTCCTTGCACCGTTTGGCTTGTACATGGCAAACAATCTGTTGACGTTGGTGTAAATACATCCCTGTGACTGGCGCAGTTTAGAAGCGTAAGCTTTAACCGAAGTTTTTTTTTTTTTCAGAATATATACACTAAAAGTTTAAAATGAGCCTAACTTCAAATGCTTATGGTCTTTTAGGACAAAACACACAACCAGGAAAAAAATTAATAAAGCTTCTACCTGCCCATATTTTTAAACTGATGCCTCCGCTTTTTGACGATTCTTTTCGACGGTGTCGGCTCTCTGCCTAAAAACTTCAATACCCACAATGCATCATGGTTTAACTCTAATCATGTGATTAAACTGATGACAGGGAGAAGCCTTCGACAGCAAAACATAGTGCATGCTTTGCCAAAAGCAGCCTTTTAATGGATATTTGACATGCATTTACACAAGACATACTGAGATAATAACTGTTTCTCTCGGATATAACATTTGATATCACAATGGCGGAAGTGGAGGAGCAGGTAAGCTTGATATGCTAAGGCTAGCCGGCTAATTGTTTCATATATAGCTTCATCATATCATATCGAGAATGTTAACCGAATTGAATCAGTTAATATTCTCGGTGGTATTTTGTTCTGATTCGATGATATTATAGTTTATCGTCTAGTAAAGGCTGACATTTAAGATGTTATTGGTTATTTTGAATTTTCAATTATGTAAAATAGCTTTAAATTAGATGCATCAGCCCAATAATCTTTGATCGACTCTATACAAACTCTTTCTCTTATTATTATTATCATATTACTGTTTGTAGCATATCATCATGTTTCTTCTTTCAGGAAAGAAAACCAAGCGAGGACTTTACAGACGATTCCGAGGTAAGGAGCTCATTACATTTGGTGCTTCTATTTATTTATGTTTTTCTCTCCCAAAGCAAGAAAGTGTTCAAATTTGTATACAGTATATAAAGGAAAGTTTTTAAGAAAGAAACACAAAACAGTGGCAAAAATGCCACGATGCTTGCACCAGTACGATGTAAGTATCTGTCAAGCTGGGGTGAATTTTTTGAACTCGGTGTCAAATGAATACACTGTAATACATCAACACAGCTTGATCCCTGAAGGACCTTTGTCAGGTTTTGAGAGGTGTCAAGCACTCATGAATTACAGATAGCTTTCCAGACCTATCAATATAATGCCTGAACTTCAGCACAGTGTTACAGTGGACCTGTGCATCTGAAAAATCACACACTGGCTAAATAAAACATAACATTCCTGACAGGAAGCAGAATTTTTCTCTTTAAGAAAACAGAAAACAGAATGAATTATTAGGAATAGGCTGTACTGAACGCTTGGATATTTTGTGAAGTTACAGGTGAGTTAAAGTACTGTGGAGTAAATCCAGTACAAACTTGCTTATTTCTTCTTTCTCAACACACAATAAACAAGAGGTGAAATGAGAACAACACGTAGCATTAAACCACACTTCCCTCAGAAACAGTTTCAAGCTAACACAGAACAGAATAAATTTGACCAACTATCTTTGCAGAGGTTCAGTTTGGAACCAGAATATTTATATTTCTGCATTAATTTTACTAAAAACATCCTATGCCAGGAGAGTAAAATGAATAAAAACCCAAAAAGGAAAGTTATCCAGTAACACACAAGTGGGAATGGGAGAATTTTTCATACCTTGTTGATCGTTCTTGTGCAGATATCACTACAGATATATACGTTTCCAGTAACTGTCAATAGTTGATTAAGAACTGTTTCCTCCTGCATAACTGCTCCTCTTTTGGGATGTTGGTGGGTTTCCTTTCGCAGACTATTTGCTTCAGGTCCTTTCCCCACAATTTCTGATGGATTGAGGTAGTGCTGGGCAATATGACGATACATATCGTGAGGACGATATTAAAGTGTGTATCGTGCCATTTCTCTTCTATCGTTTCTATCGTTTCTAACCTAATTTTATCAATTATTACAGCAAATATGTAATTAAATAACCTGCAACGATAAATTTGATAGAATCATATCTACTTCTACAAAGTAGCCTTTTATGTTTGCATTTTTATTCATGGTTAATGCCTTAAACAGAGTTCTCTTCAACCCTGATGTTTACTTTAGACACTTTATATTGGTTTGCAAACTTTGCACTACAAGGTTACAGATTTCAGAAAGTTGAAAAATAATTTGTGTTTATTTTTTAGAGCTGAACTTCAAAAATGTGTTTTTCCTCTCAAAACTGTTGTGCACTTTAAAAAAAATGTGAAAGCTACTGTACCTCTGTACCTACCTGTTTTTGCTGCACTAAAATGTATGTTTGTGACAGTTCAGCTAAATGTCCTTTGAAAATAAAGTTGAAAAGTAAGCAATAAAATTTTGTCAAACTTTTCAGAGAATAACTGAAAACATACTTTATTATGGTATATCCTGATATATATCATTATCGTGATATAAAATAGTCCATATCGTGATATATGATTTTTTCCATATCGCCCAGCACTAGATTAAGGTCAGGACTTTGGCTTGGCTAGTTCAAAACTTTAACTTTTTTTAAAACCAGTATTTAGTATTTAAACAATTTCCCCTCGGGGATCAATAAAGTATTTCTGATTCTGATTCTGAGTAGAAAAATTTCTGAGATTAGATGTTGTTTTGCTGCCTGACCCTAATTCTCTAGCAATTCAGTCATCAAACAGATCTTCTTTTACAAACCTGGTATAATTCAGAATCGATCACTTCGTTGGTCATAGTATGCCATCCTGTCCCAAATGAAGCAGAACATTACCAGGCCATGATACTACCATGATACTACCTTCATCCTATGCCAGAGATGGGAGAAGAGTCTTTTGCTTAAAGGACAATTATTTCATTTTTCCCAAACACAATGTTTCACATTTGAACTAAAAAGTTCTCTTCTCATTTGTCTGCAATTTTTTTTGGTTGAGCACCCCTTGGAAGAAGTTTTCATTTTTCGTTACATTTATAATCTGACTGTTGACTGGCAAGGCAAATTATATAGAGACACTTTTGTGACCTTTTCCATCCTGATGAGGAACAGCTGTTCTCTTAATGCCACAATGAATTTCCAAAACAGGTTTTCATAATATCAGACACTGATGAATAAAATGTAGCACCAACCTATACCTGATATTAATCCCACTGATTTAAAACACTAAATTTTAAAGTCACTTTCAAATTAACAGGTAATCCTAAAGATTCCATCCATCTTCTTCTCATTTTCCTTTTGGCTGTTCCCTTTAGGGGTCTCCACGGCAAATCATCTGCCTCCATCTAACTCTAGCCTCTGCATCCTCTTCTCTCACAACTAACTTCATGTCCTCTTTTACTACATCCATAAATCTCCTCTTTGGTTTTCCTCTAGACCTCCTGCCTGGCAGTTCCAATCTCATCATCCTTCTACCAATAGATTTACTTTTCTTCCTCTATGTCCAAACCATCTCAGCCTGGTCTCTCTGACGTCCTCTAAAACATCTAACATGCGCTGTCCCTCTGATGTTTTCATTCCTGATCCGATCCATCCTCATCTCTCCCAAAGAGAACCTCAACATTTTAATCTTCTGCTACCTCCAACTCCTCCTGTCTTTTCCTTCAGTGACACAGTCTCTCAACATCACAGGTCTCACCGCTGATTTCATTTCACTCTTTTATCACTCTTTTAAGAGGTTTCATCCATCTGCCTGTCAGAAATATGCAATATTTGATGTTTTTTATTTATAAATAAAATGAGTTTAATCTAGGCCTGGGCAATTACATGAAAATTAATTGACACCAACAGTCAGAATCTATAACCATCATAATTTTTTCCTATGTCAATTATTTCAGTTGTTTAAAACATTCAGTATATGACCATAAATAATTAACCCATGTGTTTACCTTGAAATCACAGATTTATAGTATTTTATTAGAAAAATATCCCAGTTTTAGTAGTTGAGCATTTTTGCAGCCAAAACCTTTTTATTGATCTATGAGGGCAAAGCAAAGCAAAAATGATTTCTCATTAATTGTAATCAAGGTTAACAATTGTATTATTGATTTGACGTCGTATTGCTCAGTTTACGACAGTCTTTAAGTGTTATTTATGTGGCTGTTATTTTCAGTCTTTACACAGCAACTTCAGTACAGTCCAGTGAAGAGAAATTCAATTCATTGTAATTCAGTTACTCCAGTTGAGTCCAGATTCAATCCCAATAATCCCAGTTCATAAAAGACAACCTCGCTAAGGAACCCAACATATTGCTTTGAATCTTCACTTTAGTGCAGTCCCCTTTCTTGGTTGAGGATCAAGAACGGAGACGTCAGTGGAGACAGTTGGAGAGGAAAAAACCTAATTAAGAGAAAAATAAAATAACATCCATCAGAACCAGACTCAGTGAGGTTGGCCATCTTTTATACAGTCTATGGCAGCGTTCTACGTCGGCTTGTGGGACTGAGAGAAACCAACGAACAGAGAGATTAGTCAGGGATATCTGCCTATGAGACACAAAGGCGAACGCCTTTAATTGCAATAATAATGTCATAAGGAGAGTAAAGATAACAGTAAACAGTAAAGAAAACATAGTGAGGAAAGAGCCCAATGCATCATGGGAGGTCTCTCAGCAGTCTAGGCCTATAGACGCATCACAACATGGATGGTTTGAGGCACCAGAGCCAGTCCTAACTATAAGCTTCATCAAAAAGGAAAGTTGTTTTTTTATTAGATCTGTGTGTCAGTATTTGTATCTGGGTCACACTGTTCCTACAGATGTTGACTGGACCAGTTTCAATAAGGAGTATTAGTTATCAGGGAGAAAGAATTTAGATTAAGGCGAACTCCAATGCAAAAATTTGTTGAAATGCCTTTCATTTTTGTGCTTTACATATGTTTAGTTAAAAGAGAAAAATTCAGCATTCCATCATAAAACAGTGGAAAAAAGCCCCCAGTATCATTTTCTTGTTTTTTCTTCTTTTTTTTATTTTCCTCTTTATGCCTGAAACAGATAAGACTAATATTGGAGAGACAGTAGAAGCAAGTCTACTCAACATGTCAACTCAATAGCAACTTTATTTTAAAGAATTAAGAACTGCTTTTGTCCAAATTCAGTCCAAAATATGCTCGCATTCAGCGACCACAGCATTCTCTAAGAAGCTTAGATGGCCTTTTTTTCTCCTTTAAAGCTTGCTTTTAACTGAAAGAAGTTCATCATGCTAGTTGTTGACACAAAGAGTGTTTCAGTTGTTTTTTTGGCTGCCAATAGGAAGAACAAAAATGTGGCAGCAATGGTAACAAATCAAAGTCTCCCAAGTGGTTGATAATACATGAAAGCCCGTCAAAATGTGTGCGTCTGTGGTCCCAAAAGGAACATAAAATAGGGTACTGACTTAAGGACAAAGAATTAGTGTTTCAGCAGTATGTTGGACCACCGGCTCAAGTGCTCCTGGATACTACAAGAGTCTGCATTCCTTTAAAGTATTTTCAATCCTTGTTTATCTTTTCTCTCTTTTTTTTCATCACAAAGGTAAAAGGCATCTCTATACACAAGTCATACAGTGGTTGTATGTGCAAGAATTTGTGAAGTCTTTTTTTAATCCATTTTTTACTCTTATTTGTCACCTATGTGCGCATTGTAGTTGATGCGGATGGGATTTATGACAAGAGAACGATTGATATGCTCGACGTTTCACCTTTTCTGTTTCTAAAAGTCTATAACAAGTGGAGTCCTCTGTGTGTAATTAAGGCAGAACGTTATCCTTGATGGAGTACCATTGAATGGCTCTACCTGTTGTATTTAAACTGTCAATAGGCCAGAAAAATGACATAAATGCTTTCAAGATAAAGGCCAGTTGTGCAGCTGAGAAAACAAAGACCAACTTACAAGAGATGGCAAAAGTTTTCAAATGGGAAATATTTTCTTTTTCTGTTGGGATGAAGTTTGCCTTTGTTGTTTGATACGCCTTTGAAACCCGTGACAAATGCCCTCGCATCAGAAATCTCACAACCAGAATACACAGGAAATAGCCTAGATATGGCGTTGTTGAGTGGGAAGGGATTGTTTTTGAAAATAACATTTTTTCCACGCTATTGTCCCCCACCTCCAACCCAGTAGCACATAATGGCAGACAATGTTTTGAGTTGATGCACCCTCTGGGCAGCCACAGACTGTGCAGCATTGGTTATAAACCGAATTATGAGTAATATTCAGGCTGTGACTGGCCGCAAATGTTGACTCATGCTGGAAAAGTGTAACACAGTAGAATACCTTAAGTTTGCTTTATGAAAACAATAAATTCGTGTAGTTCACCGGGGATAAACAAATCCAGGGAAATTGGTTTATCACGCATTTCATGCAAGGTAATGGAGGTTTTTCTACGTGCATACATCTCCTTAAAGCCACATGTATTTGTATTCACACTGGCCTCCCCAAATGCGTTGGTTATACATTACTGGTGCTGTATATATATATAGTAAAGGAACTCATGCACAGTAATATCCTATGTGTGTATGTAAATGGATAGAGAGGCAAAATGTGATTCCTTTCTGTCGGGTGGCATTTTTTAGAATAATTTTCTCACATTTGATTTAATAAATAAGTACTCAAAGGAAAAAAAAAATTTCTTGAAGATGAACTTGCACCCTGGGGAGCTTTCCCGTATTTCTTCCTGCGTGTACAGAGCAAATAAGGTTATCTTAGTATCACATACTCTTTAACATCTGTATTTTCTCGGCTATCTTCTTCCTCTGCTCATTTTTATAAGAAAATACCTTTTTCTTTGGTGTGTTGTCACCTGCAGCTGTCGACGTCGCAGGTTTGTTGTGTTCGCTTTTAATGTACAAATAAAAAGAGCTGGAAGAAATGACAGTAAAAGAATTTAACCCCTACGCACATTAAAAGGAAATAATGTCAGAGAGAGATGAGAATCTTCGGAGACAAAGTGATTATGCGCGCGATTGTGATCAGAAGTCTTCTCTGCTTTCATAAATCAGTTCAAAGTCTCTGTTTTTGTTGTCCACTGTTTTCCATCATGTTACATTATTGGGTTTGCCTTCATTTGTTTGAGGTCTGACTCTCATCTCTTGGTGCTGTCTTTTCTGCAGTCCTGGCTGAGGAACTAATGCCACTTACTGCCTGCGCTTTTGAGCAAATGTTTAATAATCACGTAACTGGAGTTGATAGAAAGGTTTTTAAATCACAATTTATTTGGCCTGGTTTCTGAACATCAGGTTAATATTACCAACACGATGAGCTGGAAACCAGTTAATCAGTGGAACAAACACAGGTCAGAGGCACGCTTGAAAAGATTAACTGTCAAAAGAAATATTTTCTCTATTGTTCCTTTAAAAAGAGGACAAAACACTGGAAAATAAAGATAAAAATATGAATTATTTTGGTCCGTTACATTTAGGTCCCAAATTTTCAGAAGACAGATTTGACGTTCAGTTTACTTCTGTTCAGTTTCAAAATCTGTTCTATTCAATTTAGAATCCTGTTCAGTTTAGTTTCTGTTTAGAATTGTATTTCTGTTTTCATTGTCAATGGAAATTTTTTCTGGAATTCTGGTCTATTCTATTCTATTCTATTCTATTCTATTCTATTCTGTTTGAAGCTGTCTTGTATTTGGAATTCTATTGTTTTCTATACTGTTCTATTCTATTGTATCTGGTAGTCTCATCTAGTCTGTTCTGTTCTATTCCCTTTGGAATTCTGTTATATTTGGTATTCTATTCTATTCTGTTCTGTTCTGTTCTGTTCTGTTCTATTCCTCTTGGAATTCTGTTATATTTGGTATTTTATTCTATTCTATTCTATTCTTTTCTTTTCTTTTCTGTTCTGTTCTGTGTGAAGCTGTCTTATATTTGGAATTCTATTGTTTTCTTTACTGTTCTATTCTATTGTATCTGGTATTCTCATCTAGTCTGTTCTGTTCTATTCCCTTTGGAATTCTGTTATATTTGGTATTCTATTCTATTGTATTGTATTCTATTCTGTTCTGTTCTGTTCTGTTCTATCCTATCAATAATGCTTTACTTATCACAAAAGTGAAATTTTATTGTTGTAGTTTAATTTGAGTATACATGAGTGCAGCCACGCCCATCTCTCTCTCTCTCTCCCTCCTTCTCTCTCTCTCTGCTACAAGTGCAGCAGGCTGAACTCTCCAGAGGACACCATATATCATCATAATTCAATTCAGTTCAATAATACTTTATTTATCCCCAAAGGGAAATCGTGTGTTGCGGTAACTTTCGTCATTTAAGTTTCTTCAAAGGGTCATTATAGATGGTTATTGCTGTGGGCGGAAAGGATCTCCTGTAACGGTCTGTGTTGCAGAGGATCTGAAGAAGCCTCTTGCTGAATCACTGTGCTGTGAAGAGGATGGTCAGGATTGTCCATGATGTTTTTCATTTTATGAAGTGTCCTCCTTTGGACAATCAGCTCCAGAGGCTCCAGAACAGAGCCAGCCTTCTTTATTAGTTTGCTCAGTCTTTCTTTTTTTTTTTTTTTTTTTTTTTTTTTAAGTCACTGGCTCTGATGCTGCTCGCCCAACAGATGACTGTAGATCAGATTGCCACTCTCCACAGCAGACTTATAGAAGATATGTAAATCTTGCTGCAAACACTGAAGGACCCAAAGGTTCCTCAAATAGTAAAAGTCTGCCGTGTCCCTTGTTGTAGACAGCATCAGTGATGCATTTCCTGTCCAATCTGTTGTCAAGGGCACAAGGTATTTGTTCTCCTCCACCACCTCCACTTCTTCTCCTATGATGGAGATATTGTTCAACTTATTCCTGAAGCTCCTGCTGTTTTGTATTGTTTTTTTTTTTTTTTTTTAATTAGAGCATTTGACCTGTTTCTGTTTCAAACTCAACAAATAAGCTCCTCAAAGTTGTTGGGATTTCCCTTTTGCATCTCGGTTAAAATCGTCATGTTCCCTCACTGTTAATATGATGTTTGACCTTTGAACAAAATCCGAGAATTTAGATGAGTATTTCCTATTTTAATCTAACTGACTTTATACAGGTGATCAGGGTGCGATGACAATTTTTCCTTCTCACTTCAGTCACTTCTGACATGTCTAGTGTCTAGTGGCCAGGCTTGAAACTCTGTTTTAAGTTGCTGTGAAGGCAGAAGGTATGAATTTGAGTCACCTTGTGGAGATTAGATTTGATAGTTTTATCAAAGACCAGGTCTGGAGACAACACAGCGTACTTGAGGAGGACGTTGTGCACAGTCCGACTCTCTCTGTGGATTATTTTAGTGGTGGCTTTCCAAACTTTCGAGGTGACACTGTTGTAATAGCTACCTTTAAGGAAGTTTTCCAGTAAGAGCCAATCTTGCTCTCAACCAGGAGGAGGACAGCGAGGAGGAGCCCAAGCTGAAGTATGAGAGACTCTCCAATGGGGTGACTGAAATCCTCCAGAACGACGCAGCCAGCTGTATGACCGTCCATGACAAGGTAAAAGTGATAATCCACCACCCACCAGGGCATTTCAGCTTCAAGTCCAATCATCTCAAGAAGAGATTTCCCTTTGTTTATGGGCACATTTGAGAGATGTCATCTTCAAAGTTGATTATCATTCTTTCCGCTCAATCTGTAAAGGCAGGCCATCCTTTTCTCACCTTCCCCAGCTTTTCCTCCCAGGGAGCTCCATCAAAACGCACCATTGTCTTTTCCTCTTTTTATTCCCACTCCTACATATTTTTTCTGCTCCTTTGCTGTTCTCCGAACGCTGATATTTTTAAGAGGGACACTCTCAGCAAGATGCTTAATCGTCGTGGCACTGGCAGCATACTTGCATGCCTGAATAGAGCCAAAGTCATACCCAGTTACATCTCCTCGCCTGATGTTTTATTAACCACAATTGATTTTCATTTATTTATTTGTACATGAGGATTTGGTCCCCTTTGTTTCTTAACCTCAAAACAGACGCCAGAGGGGGAAGCTTCTTTGTTGAAATTTAAAATTTGATCCGACTGTCTTTCTTCTCAGCATTTATGTGCTTATTTACCTTCAGTTATGCCGCTGCTTGTGTGTGGTCACACCACCACCCCCCCCCCCTTTGCCATGAAAAAGTCCCACAACCCTAGAGCTCCTGGCAGCACACATTGCCTTATGTTGCCTCATATTTTAAGTGTCTGAATCGGAATTTTATTTGAACAATTCCATCCAGATAAATCCCTTTAAAAGTCGCTCTGCCTCACAAGGTTGAACATTTTATTTATTTATTTTTAGTTATTTTATTTGGGGAGATTGCAGGGGCTCTGTCTGACATGCTCAGCTGTGCCTGTAAATATAAGCATTTCATTATAGACTGCACTGAAGCATGGAGGGCTCGCCACACATCCACATGCTGGTCTAGAAGGGAGGGGGATTAGGAGAAGGGCATGAAACGGGGGCTGGGGTGGAAGAACACACACTTAATCTAATGCTAGAAGCCCCCCACTTTCTATAATGTTTTTGTCCCCGTAGATCCACATGTGCACACACACACACACGCATATGCGCACATGCAGTTCTGCTGAAGCACAAAACACAGGAACCAGTTGCTGCTCAGCAGTCTGTGCTGGGCAGGGAGGTGATGGGGTTGCATGGGGAGCATGGGAAGAAGTCAGATGTACAGTGCATTTATTATGCTTAAGCATTTTAATTTAAGGGGAAAAATGCCATTTCACACTGTCTGCTTTAATAAATAGGGCTTTTCCACTCCCTGCAATTTCACAGTTTTGCTTCCGAGCCCACCCAATCCCAACTCTGTCCATGTCGCTGCAGCTCCAGGAAATATTTTTTTTTTATCCTCTCTCACAACCTTCGTGAGCACAATCTTTTTTTTTTTTTTTTTCCCCCCAAAAAATCTTGAATTGTTTTCGAGTGTCTTCAGCTTTAATTGTGTTCGCTTCTCTTTAGTTCCTCGCCCTAGGCACCCATTTCGGAAAGGTCTTTCTGCTGGACATCCAAGGAAATGTTACTCAGAAGTTTGAAATTGTGAGTACCTTCGAATGCACAATCAATACACTGTTCGCTCCTGTATGCAGCATGTTAGCTAAGTTAGAAATGATAACATACATTATGTATGTTATCATTATATTGACATGGTACTAATAGAAATCCTATTTTTATTATCATCATTATTATTATTTTTGTTAGCTAAGCTTACGTCTTCTGCAAGGAAGTAGTATGTTTTGTCTTTGTTTTTGAACAAAGATTTTAGAAACACTTGAGTTAAACATCCCAAACCCTCAAACTAGCTAACCTATTCCACTAAACAACCATCTGGAAAGCCACTGTTGTTTCTCTCACAAAATACCTGTTTAAAGATCAGATAAACCATGTCTGTCACTGCCTCAATTTTGCTTTCAGACTGCAACATTTTCATATCTCTATCTTTCATATAACTATTTGATGCAGTACATACTCTTTTCTCTTTGTGTTTGTGCCACTGGAACTGCAGCCAATTGTAGTTCATAGAACTTCTTTTAACATTTATTTATTTTTCCTCCCTCAGAGTAGTTGTTCTCCCAACATCAGGGGAATCATCTAGGACATAAGTGTAGGAGAATTGGTCCAGAAGATGAAAGTATACAGTTGAATTTACAAACACAGCACCAAAGCCTGCCATTAGAAAACTAAAAGGAAAAAAAACATGTGAGAAAAATGTTACCCATATAAACCATGGTTTATAATGTTAGTCCATAAAAACTGAGCGACAGTCAGAAAGCCCACGGTTTCAAGCCCACCAATGCCGAGAAAGGACTATGAGTTTGATATGTCTTCTGACTGGCCATTATGTCACCTTTGCTTTCCAGAAAAAAGCTTATGAAAGTAAGCTACCCCAGTGTTCACAACCATTAGACAGCCTCGAGAAAAAAAAAAAAAAAACTCTCTCCAAAAAATTCTCCTTTTATCCTTGAGGAACCATAAATGGTGGACCATTGTCACTCAATTTTTTTTTTTTTTTTTTAGCTGTCATTTTAGGATGCTGGTCAGTCTGATCGTCTTGTGCCTCGACCACATATGCCTAGTTGTAAGGCTTGCAAGAACATGAAGCCTCATGTTTTCAAGCGTCAGTCTCGGCATTTAGCCACGTCCATCTATGTTTCTGGAGCCGAGCGTGACACGAAAAGAGCAATGAACCACATTGAGAGGCCAAGGACACTACATTCTGCTGTGGCATAGATAACAGCCTCAACACTCATTTAACATTCATCTCTTATGTAAATATAGATGCTTTAAAATTTAAAAATGGAGTCTTTGCAGATCAACTTGTTTTAGAAGATTGTCCCAAGTGGCCAATGGAGGAACTACAGTTTTTTTTCTTTTTGTTTGTTTGCACTGAACACATTCATGCATCAGCCGGATGGGTTCTCTGTGATTCTGATCTTGTAAACCAGCTGCCAGCTCGTGATGAATCAACACACCCTTCCGTCAAGCTCTAAGTGCTTGTTCAAGCCCTGCTACTCATTGACTCCAGCATTTATAGAATTATTCCAAAAGTAGTCTAAAAATATTGGAATTGCCCTTCAACATATACATTGATGGGATATTGAAGGAGGCTTCCACCCAAGTAATTCACTTTTCCTCCTTTATTCAAAACGTTAGGATTTTTTTCTTTTTTAGTGTGAGACATCAAGGAAACTCTAACGGTCTTAGTATTAATGCAGTCTCTTTGGATTGATAGTCACATGTGGTGCCAGGCAGTGCAATTTTTATTTTTTATTTTTGCTTTTTGATTTTCATGGCATTTCACTTACTTGGGTTAAAATGTCGGGTAGGCTACAATGATATTCAACCCCCATTAAAAAAAAAAAAAGATGCCTTGATATTGTGTCTCCACAGAGTTCCGTGAAGATCAACCAGATCAGTCTGGATGAAAGTGGAGAGCATGTGGGCATCTGCTCCGAGGACGGGAAGGTGAGATCTGTCTTTTCATCACCGCTGGTTACTGGTCCTTGGACCGGCAGCAAAGAATCGCTAATCGGTGTTTTTCATCTTTCATAATTCATTTAAACTCATCTTATCGGCCTCAAACTTTATGCTAACGATTTTAAATCTGCGGCTTTAGGGAGGGAGTTTTTAGAAGGCACTTCTTCCTCATTCAAAGTATCAACCCGGAGTTTTATCTTCTCCACATCTACCCATAACCCACATATTTTTCACCATTTTGGAATCTCTGAAAAGCTCGTAACAGTTTTGAAGAGGAGAAAGGCTTGTACTCAGATTGGTTCAGCTGTCAGTCAGCCATCAGCTGCTCTATGGATACCCTCTGCATGTTCTTGCTGTTATCTTGTCTCTTCTCATCATTACCACCATCCTTCATGGATTTTGCAGTCAAGATATGCTCTCTGATATCACCCCCCACCCCCTATTTCCAGCACTTTGGTGGCAAAAAACAAGATCTTGTCGCACAAAAAGTGAAGACAATTAAAATCAATGCTGCAGCAATTGTTTGCCCCCACCTGTTAAATTTGCTTTTAATCCTTCAAAATCTAAATTAATCCTTAATCACGATATGGTTCAAGAAAGCAGATGGCATCTGAATTTTACATTACTCTTCCCATGTTGGGGAAAAAAAATGTTTGAGGAGAGGGGGGGTTTCAGATGAAGGAAATGGTGTATGTCATGTACTATATTTGTACATTACAGTCGTAATGTAGGCTGCACAGTGTACTGCAAACTGAAGCTGTGTTCAAGTCAGAGATTAGGACTTCTGTTCTAGACCCTGCAGGGTTCAAAGAATCAACTTGTCCACTAATTGGTGACCCAGCGGAGAAGCAGGAAGCCAATCAAAGCATTTTCTGACCATGGTTCCCCCACTGGCCTCAGATAGTTGCAGAGACAGCAATTAAAGGAGAAATTTTCAGTTATTTACCTTTGCTTGGTGTTTTTGCCGCCTCATCTCTGTTTCAGGTTCAAGTATTTGGCCTCTATACAAGAGAGGGCTTCCATGACAACTTTGACTTTCCTATCAAAGTAAGTTCTTATTTATGGCCAACTTCGTGTTTTATCATGTACCTCTTGTGGCATCAGTAAATATAAAATTCCCTCTTCTAAAATGTAAATTCTTTCTGCAGGTGGTTGCATTACACCCTCAGTTCAGCAGATCGAACTACAAGCAGTTTGTCACAGGGGGCAACAAGGTATGTTTGAGCAGCAGTTTTTACATGTGCAGTCATACATGCGTAAACCATGTCGCTTTGGCTCGGCTGAAAGCTCCGGCCTTTGACTGGTGTGAAGGGCTCTTACTTTCCTGTGTCTTTGGTGGAGTGCTTTCAGCAGAGCCGCACATTTTCACAAAGTGCTGCTCTCTCAACAGTGTTTCAGAGGCAATGTTTTACAAAAGTAGATATCATTATAGTAAGTCTAGTCTTAATATAATGTCTTAGGATTTTCAGGCACATACAGCAACATGTACTTAGTGCAGTTTATAAAACTGTTGCAGGTTTGCTGTAATGACGTCGCACCGTTGCACAACCATCTATAAATAAGGTATACTGACATTTATACAGCATTGTGAGGAAAACTTTCTCCATGAAACTCCATTATTAGTGTTACCATGCCATTTTCTTTCAATTGATGCTGATTCCTCTCAGTTCCATGTTGTGAAGGCCTCCACAAGGTGCCTGTGATGAAAATCAATAAGCCTCAACGAGAGCCACATCCTGTCAAAGGAAATTCAATTTTGTCTCCTCAGTTCTTTTGTCATATCATCTCTTTGTAGAGCAAACTGTTTATTAACATAGCCCAACTGCTGAATTAAAGAGCCTTCTCCAGGCTTCTTGGTAATTTTATGCACTTTTGGAGGCTTTTTTGTACAGCTTTATATAGTAAGGACAGTTGCAGTACAGGGAATGTGAAAGGCTGCAAGACATGCAGTCATTGAGAGGTCGTCAGTGCCTCGCTCGCACTGCATTATGGTTGAAAATTGTGATTGAAAAAAAAAAACGCACGCAACACTCAGGTCACTTATCACACCTCTGTGAGAATGCAAGACATCGAACAGAAAACACAATGGACTTATGTTTAAGTATGTCGTTTTTTTTATGTTTTACACCACCTTCAGTGTCTCCATTAAATGGTGTGCAACCTAAAGAAGCAGTAATCATCATGATGTGAGAAAAAGATGGGTGTGAAACCATTACTTTTTAATCCAACACATTTTCAACACTTCATTTATGGCTTCTATATTGTCTTCCACTTGTGAATGTGGAGCTAATAAGAAGCTTTTCTTGCTCCAGTGAAGTCAGATGAACAATCTGTCTTAATTTACTTGTGCTAAAATGTCCAGAAGTGGAATTGAGTCTGCATATGAGGAGGAAAAGCAGATTTTACTTCATTATTTGCACGCTGAGTAAGATCTATATTATGAAGCTTATACATCTTTCTGTAGCTTCATTCTGTTGGATCAGTTACAGTATGCTGTTCATCTACTGCCCTCTGTTGGTTGGACTGCACTGCTGCACTTTGTGTCACCATCTGCCTGAAATTCACTCTGGAGTGATAAATAAGTGTCCCGATTCTTTCAGCTGCTTCTTTATGAAAAAAACTGGTTGAATCGCTGGAAGACTTTGGTTCTACATGAAGGCGAGGGCACGATCACGAATATCCAGTGGAGAGCAAACCTGATTGCCTGGGCCAACAACGTGGTGAGTTTACAGATCTTTAAGTCCAGTCGCACTATGAGGACAGTATAAAGCCCTGAATGTGAGTGCTTATGTTACCTCTCCCCCTTGTTTCTCTAAGGGTGTTAAAATCTATGACATCAGCACAAAGCAGCGGATCACCAATGTGTTGAGGGATAACGTCAGTCTGAGGCCTGACATGTACCCGTGCAGCTTGTGTTGGAAAGACAACACCACTCTCATTGTTGGATGGGGCACTTCCATTAAGGTTTGCGTCTTGCTCATTTCGCTTGTTGTGGCAGGCATCTACTGTTGAAATTCTCATACGTCATCTTCTTATTTCTCTTTAGATTTGTGTCGTGAAAGAGCGAAATCCCACTGAAATGAGAGATCTTCCCAGTCGCTATGTGGAAATAGGTATAAAGCAGAACTCCCATTAGGGCAATGGTAGCCAGTTTAGTCAGCTGGGGGTCGGCACGCCAAGGCCCATGCTTTTGGCTGCTGCCCATGGCACATTGCACCCGACACCTACACCCCTCCCTACGGGTGGTGAGCCCACAGGGAGGCGATGTTGCCCATTCGGGCTGAGCCCGGCCGGGCGCCATGGGCAAAGGCCCGACCACCAGGCACTCCCAAACGAGCCCCTCCCCCAGGCCTGCCTCCAGGGTGGGGCCCCGGTGACCCTAGCCCGGGCGAGGGACATCGAGTTCGTGTTGGACTATCCATTTGTGTCTGTTGAATCGCGCTTAGTCTGGCCCGTCCCCCAGGACCAGTTTGCCTTGGGTGACCCTACCGGGGGCAAAGCCCCCGACAACATGGCTCCCAGGATCATTCGGGCACACACAACCCTTTAAACAAGTTAAGGTGGCGATTCAGGGAGGGGTGGCAGATCAGGGAGTCTCATCATTCATCCTGTCAGTCTAAACCACTAAACCATCTCAGATGCCTTTATTAATTCTGTCACATTCTTCTTTTTTTTTTTTTTAGTGTCTGCATTTGATACAGAGTTTTTCATCAGTGGTCTGGCACCGCTGGCAGATCAGCTGGTCACCCTGTTCTTTGTGAAGGAGAACTCTGACCATATGGTAACAGTGACACTTGGAAACATGTGTGTTAAAAAGGCATATTGATATAGGATAGTTGTTTTTTTTTTTTTTTTATTTATTTATAACATGTGCATTCAGGATGAGGAGTTTCGTGCACGGCCTCGCCTTGATATCATCCAACCTCTTCCTGAGAGCTGCGAGGAGATCTCTTCAGACGCGCTGACTGTACGCAACTTCCAGGACAATGAGTGCAGAGACTACCGCCTCGGTGAGACCATAAAATCTGCCCTCAGAGAAATGTCACGCTGCCTTTTACTACAGTCTGATTTTATTATGCATTGACTATCAAATGTCAGCTGTAATGTGCGGGACGCAGAGCTATGAATGTATTTTCATTAACAGAGCATTCAGAAGGGGAGTCACTCTTCTACATTATCAGTCCCAAAGACATTGTTGTGGCCAAAGAGCGAGACCAGGATGACCATATCGATTGGCTGCTCGAAAAGAAGAAATATGAGGTTTGCGTCGCTGAACTTTCATGACTGTTGGTAAAGGTTACAGTCTGCAATGCCACAGTTTAATTTTGTGTTCTGTTGCTGTGACAGGAGGCACTGATGGCTGCCGAGATCAGCTTCAAAAACATTAAGAGACACGATGTTCAGAAAATTGGAATGGCTTATATTAATCATCTTGTAGAGAAGGGAGACTATGATGGCGCTGCAAGGTGAGTCCTACATCCACTGTAGGTGTATGTGATATTTGAACGAAATGGCCTTTTTCCTTCCGCATCCATAAAATGGGAACTTTATGTGCTTCATTGAGGTCATCTATAAAAAAAAAAAAAATATATATATATATATATATATATATATATATATATATATATATATATATATATATATATATATATATATATATATATATATATGAAACTGTACAATAAATCTAATTTGAGGTGACAACTTGACATTGCTGCTGATTTTAATAACCCAAATGTTCTCCTGAAATGAAATTAAGGCCCCTTTACTAACTTTTTTCCAGAGCTTTTACCTAATAAGTCGGTTGATTAACTTACCTTTTATTGGTTTACAGATATTTGACTTGAATGCTTCATTTCAAATATTCTCACAGGATGCGAACGCGTGAGCATTTTCTGCATTTCTGCATTAATATGACCAAAAACATGATCTGATCTACTTGAGTAAATATATTCAGTAACATCTGTGAATTTTGAAAGTTAAATCAGTAGATAACAATATCAGGTTTGAAGTCTTGTATTCCATAGACAGGCTGTCTGGGGGAAAATTAAAAAAATAACAAAAAAAAAACCCATTAAACACTATTATTCATCACAACTGTGAGACATGTTGTGTTTTCCATGGGTCAGGGTGGCTTGTTATTATTGTTAAAGCAAATAAATCTGAATTATAACAGCAGATTCTGAGGTAAAAAATCAGGACGTCTGTGTGTGGACTGAATATAGAGAAAGCTGTTTCTGCAGCAAGACAAAAAAACTTATGCTGAAGGTTTTTTTTTGTTCTTTTTAAACGTCTAAGTCCATCAGAAAAGCTATGAAAGCGAGAGATTTATCTGAGAAAACCTAAGAATATCACAGAATTAAAGCTGTTCTGTTTGTGCTGGACTGATTAACAGCTCCCAGAGAATTTAACATGAAATTAAAGGTTCACATGCAGTATTAATGAAAAGGAAAGTACCTACAGTTTTTAACATATTAAGACAAAAATGAATGTCCTTACCAGGACTTAAAATGTCCTCAGATACAACAACATGATTAAACAATACTGTCATATATTTGACATAAACTACTCTAAAATGCGTTCCATGTGATGTCATCTCTCTCTTGGGCTGCTGTTCATTGCTGTGTTTATTCTGTTTATTGAGCTTTGTGATCATTTGTTTTTCCACAGCGGCGGTGACGTCCTGCCACAGCAATCAATACTTGTATACTTGTAGATGATTCTCTGAATTGATGATTCTCTTAATTCTTATGGAGGCTGTAAGGATGATGACGGTTTATTAATTCATTTACTTATTTATTTCACTGCAGGAAGTGTCAAAAGGTTCTTGGGAAAAACATGGATCTGTGGGAGAATGAAGTGTACCGGTTCAAGACCATTGGGCAGCTGAAGGTGCGTCTGACTGTGCTCGGAGCAAATTAATGTCGATAAATAATTGGTGTTCTTAATGTATTTATGGTTTTTCAAAAGCAATTAAATCTGATTCACTCTCCCAGTATTTCCTTTTTAGTATATTTTGTATTTTGTACCCTTGTCTTTACTTTCAGGCCATCAGTCAGTATTTGCCAAGAGGAGATCTGCGCCTTCGACCAGCCATCTATGAAATGATCTTGCATGAGTTTCTAAAAACTGACTATGAGGTACTTTTCCATCTGTTTAGCTTTAATTTCATCAACAAGTCCAGTGATGCAGTAATTGGCTGACTGATATATACGCCTGTCCCTCTTCATGCTTTTTCTCCAAAAAGGGCTTTGCCACACTGATCCGAGAGTGGCCCGGAGAGCTCTACAACAACATGGCCATAGTTCAGGCCGTCACTGACCACCTGAAGAGGGATCCCACTAACAGCACCCTGCTCACCACGCTAGCTGAGCTGTAAGTAGCTTTAACATGCTAAACATTACAGGACTGCTTGGCCTATAAAATTAGACTTTTGAATGTAGCAATAAGATTATTTTATCCCATGCATCATTTAGCAATATTGTTGTGGAATTCAGTGTGACTTTAGCGTTCATTGAAGCGCTTGGATTTAGATAACGTAATGAAATAACATGGATGCTGTCTCAGGTACACATATGACCAGCGGTATGACAGAGCCTTGGAAATCTACCTGAGACTGAGACACAAGGACGTTTACCAGTTGATCCACAAACACAATCTTTTCTCCTCGATAGAAGACAAGATTGTCCTCCTCATGGACTTTGACAAGGAGGTAAAAAACCAAACTGTTACTGAACAGTCAATGCACATGATTTTTTTTCACCCCTATTTAAGTAATATAGTGTATCATTTTATGTCGTTAGAAAGCTGTTGACATGCTTCTCGACAATGAAGACAAAATATCTGTAAGTATACGTGACTTTCTGGAAAAGTTTTACTCTTGTTCTGACAAAAATGATGCTGCCCACTGATGCCTGGTTCTTCCCCCTTCTAACAGATTGACAGAGTAGTGGAGGAGCTGGCAGACAGGCCTGAGCTGCTGCACGTGGTAAGTCAGACTTGCATTTCCAGTTCATGCCGCTAAACTCGGGTGTGATTAAATGCTGAGTTTAACTATTGTTTTCCCTACAGTATCTCCATAAACTGTTCAAGCGAGATCACCACAGAGGCCAAAAGTACCACGAGAGACAGATCGGCTTATATGCAGAGTATGACCGACCAAACCTCCTGCCTTTCCTGAGGGATAGCACGCACTGCCCTCTTGAAAAGGTGCATGTCATCCTAGTAGACATTCAAGTCACCAGACTTTTCAGAACATCAATCACTGTGTTTATTCTCTCTTTATTCCTTCACTCAGGCTCTTGAGATTTGTCAGCAGAGGAACTTTGTAGAGGAGACGGTCTTTCTGCTCAGTAAGTATTTAGTAACTGTTATGTCTGTTGATGGAACCGAGGAAAAATAACCCACCTTGTTGCCCACAGGCAGGATGGGCAACTGCAGAAGAGCCCTGCAGATGATCATGGAGGAGCTGGAGGATGTGGACAAAGCCATAGAGTTTGCAAAGGAGCAGGACGACGCAGAGCTGTGGGAGGATCTCATTTCTTACTCTATCGACAAGCCACGTATGACGCCCCATCTGCTGCTAATTCACTTCCAGTATTTAAACCAATATCTTGTGACCAAAGGCTTACACTTCATATCTTTTCTATTAATCTTTTTTGCTCTGTTACTGATTTTTAGCTTTCATCACTGGCCTCCTCAATAATATCGGCACTCATGTTGATCCCATTCTGCTCATCCACCGCATAAAGGAGGGCATGGAGATCCCCAAACTCCGAGATTCACTTGTGAAAATCCTCCATGACTACAATCTACAGGTTGATTGTCTTCTCTTAAAATAACATTTGTTAATATCTTTAGAAATGCTAACAATTAAACAACTGATTTTGTCTGGGCCCCAGATACTTATATACCTGCCAGCTCCAAGCTCATGTCATGCATCTCCTTCAGAAAAGTTTGGTCTGAGTCAAATGGTGTGATTTTTAATCATAAGGTTTTTATTAAATTGGGTTAAAATATTTGAGCAGAAATTTCACTCTCTTTAAGATACACTGAAGCTCTGTGTTGCAGTTCTGTTTTATCTGGAAGTAATTTGATCCTACCTTTAAAAAATAGATTTAAGAAACTCTTTAAGGTATTATTTTCCTAATAAATATTTTTAAATAAGTCTTTTCTTTTTATGTATTTCTATTGATTCCAGTCATTACTCCTTCAGCAATTATTACTGTCTTTAAATATGACTCAGTTGTTGTTTTTTTCTGTCACTTCACACTCGAAAAAAAGAAGCTACATTTATAAAAAAAAATGATAGTTGTCATTTTTTCACACTATGAGAAAGTTAAGAGAAACTAAAAAACCTTTCAGTTGTCTTTTCACTGTTGTTGTTTGTGTTGACAGCTTGTGTGATACATATTTAAAGAAACATATATTCAGCGTTTGAGTAGGAGTGCAGATGAAGTTAGTGGGGGATTGGACGGTATTAAAACAATTACAAACTCTTTATTTAATTTGAGAGATGCTGATAATTTACTTTTTTTTTTTTTTTTGGCCAATTATCCTCTTTTTTTTCTTACATTTCCAAGATTCTTTTGAGAGAAGGATGCAAGAAAATCCTGGTGGCCGACTCGCTCTCCCTGCTTCAGAAGATGCATCGCACACAGATGAGAGGAGTCAGGGTCGATGGTGGGGGCACGTTTCTGAGCATTCCTGCAGAATTAGTGGAAATGGAACTACTAAATATGTTTCTGTTTGTTCTTTATTCTAGAGGGGAACATTTGTGAGTCTTGTCATGCTACAATATTACCATCAGGTGGGTCATTGGTGCAGTTTTGTCTAACTCTTTTCTGTTGCTGTGTTTGTAAAAAGCTATCCTTTGCCAATACGTGCTTCACATGTGTGTTGCAGATATAGCCAAGTCCTTCAGTGTGGTGGTGTTTCACTGCAGGCACATGTTTCACAAGGAGTGTTTACCATCCTCAGGAACAGTAAGTGGCGTCATTATGGGCTCGGTCACAGCTCATCACATTATTTCTTTACTTTGGTGTTACTTGATACAACATCTCAGGCATAATTTAGTCCTTGACCCAGACTTGTGTATCTTTTCCTTCTTTGATGTCCCAGATTCCTGGCCTGCAGTTTTGTAACATATGCAGTGCGAAGAGGCGAGGGCCTGGAAGCGGAATCCTGGAAATGAAAAAGTAACATGGTTATAAGTGCTGTAAATGTTTTGTCTCTTCTTTTGCCTTGCCTTCCCAGTGCGCTGATCAATGAAAATCGCTTTCCTTATGTCACTGAACTGTACGCTGGCAAAAATGCTAAACCTTGCTATTGAACTCTTGTTGTACATTTACATCTAACAACTGTACGGTGTTGTACTTGTCCTGGTTGCTACTAATGTAATTTGGTTCTGAAAAATAAAGTTGCACAAAGCTTTCTGTGGTTTTATATGGCTGTTATGCAGGTTGGCCCTTTTTATGCACCTTCACTCAATCTCGGCAAGTCAGTTTGGTGAAAAAGAATACAAACCTGGTTAAAACCTGGATCTCTGAGGTCTATATTTTGTGACATAAAATTTGTTGAGGCAACATGTATTTCATTAATGAATATGGCTGAAGAAAATACATAAATACTTGAATGGAAAAAGAACATTAATTTACTCATTACAAAGCTATGTTTTCCATGTACCATTTTTATCAAATATGAAAATATTAGTTTTCATTGGAATATGAAATTGGAACTATTCCAAAAAAAGTTGAATGCTGTGTAAACTTTAAATAAAAACAGAATGAAATGATTTGCAAATCTCATCAACTCATTTTATTCTCTATAGAACATAAAGAACACATCAGATGTTGAAATTGAGACATTTTGCCATTTTATGGGAAGTATTAGCTCATTTTGACTTAGATTGTAGCAGCACATCTCCAAAATGGTGTAATGATGATGTTTACCATTATCCTCCAACAAGACAGTGCGAGGCTTTTCAGAGACTACCTCCAGAATTTGGGAGTGGAATGACCTGCCAGCAATCCTGGCCTCAATCCCATTGAACACTTGTGTCATCAGCTTGGATGTGCTGTTGGTGCCAGAGTGACCAACGCAACCACGTTGGCTGACTTGCAACAAAAGCTGGTTGAAAAATGGGATGCCATTCCACAGCAGTGTGTGACCAGCATGAGGAGGAGATGCCAGACTAAGTGTGCATGGTTGTCAATATGTGGCCCTGAGATGGACTGGTGATCTGTTCAGGGTGTACACCTGCCTTTCACCCAGAGAGACCTGGAATAGTCTCCTTTAGATCCCCGTGACCCTGCACAGGAGTGAGTTAGTATAGAGGGTGGATGGATATACACTACTCACGCAAAGTTAGGGATATTTGACTTTCAGGTGAAATTGATTAAAAATGTAAAAAGCTCACGCTACAGTGATATCATATCATGAAAAGTTGGGCATTTAAGTAAAAGCATGCAATGGTAATTTCTTCTTCTCAAACAGTTTATTGAATTAAAGGCTAACAACAGTAGTGGAAACCAGAACATTTACTGTTTGATTCATGGATCAGATGCTTGTTGTGATTTTTGTCAGAGAACAGCATGTTATGCATAAGTACTGAAACACTGAACAGTTGGACATGAGCATTCAAAGTCTCTCTCTCTCTCTCTCTGAGAGAGATATTAAGGAGGAAAATAAGGTAAACGTAGACATATATAACTATTACTGTTTTTAATATTAAACACGCTAAGAATTAGTAGAATGAATTACTCATTAAATATATAGGCATTACCTTAAATATAGATCCAGATTTCTTTTTTATTTTTTTGAGGGTCCGGCACTGTGACGTCACGTCCGCCCTTTTCCTCCGGAAGTACAGTTAATTTTTATTCACAAGGAAAAAAAAACAGCTGTTGTTGAAAAAGAAAACATCAAAGTGAGTTTCTCTGGCGGATGTGCCGGCTTTACTTTTCGCCCTTATGTTAATGTAGTAAGGACTGTTCTGTGGAGACTCTTGTCTGTTTGTCCTGCGGTTGTTTGGTTAGAGTTTGGAGTCTCGCTGCGCTCATTTGTTGAGAGTTAGCAGCTGCTAGCACTGGGAGCTAGCCGCTCTGCGGCTAGCTGTTAGCTGATCATCTTTGACTGCTCAACTCTTCTTGACAACTATATCAGTCGACTGTTACACAGTCACTTAAACTGCCTGGTGATGACTACGTGAGTAAATGTTGACATTGCGTGATGTTACTTGCTGTCTACTCAGTTTAACTCATGTTTATGTTTGTTTATGGTCACCGTTAGCCAGCCTTGTTGCATGCACCTTAAATAAACGGTTAGAGTGTTTGGAAAGAAACTTTAGATCATGCTTTTATCATACATGCCATTTACTTGTCGCCAACTGATACACGTGCATGATCTTTGTGAAGACATTTTCTTTTTGTATTACTTTAAAACATGAAAAAGAATTAGAGGAAGATTGGATGTAATAACTGCAGGCACAAGTTGTGTTTTGTCCCTGTATCTTTGTCATGCTTTATGAAATATTTTCACAGAATGCCTGCTCCAAAGAGAGGATCAGTGCCTCATGACTCACAGTCCAAGATAAGGAAGTTGGATGATGATGGAGACTCTCTACCATCAAAAACTGCATCAGCTAAAGACTCTCTCGAAGCAGAAAATGAGCAAGAAAAGGCAGTTTCTTCACGGACTAAGAAAAAACGATCCTCTTCATTTGAGGGTGGAAATAAACCAGCCAAGTCTCTAAAACAGAGTTCTCCTAAGAATGACTCCAGCAAAACCACCTCTGATCCACCTGTCAAAAAAACCAAGCTCCTGAATACCACAAGTGCCTCCTGTGGAGAAGCTCCCTCACAGAGAGCCAACTCCAAAGCTTCACTGAAGCGAACAGCATCCACCGAGTCTGACGATGAGCTAAGTAGTGATGGCAGTAAGGTTGACTTCTTCAGAGAGAGGGATGATGAAGACAAAGCCCGCTGCATCAGAAAATATTCTAATAAGGTCAGAGCCAAGCGCAAGGCTGATGAGTCATCTTCTGATTCACAGGAGACCAGCCAGAGTTTATCATCTGCATCAGCGGACCCTGTACAGATGGACCACAATTATGGTCGATTCTCAGATTTACCATGTCTTCTAAGCACAGGTGAGGTTGATGAGAAAAAAGAATCTGAAGACACTTTAACTGAACAAGAGAGACAACGGACTTCAAATGTTGCTGCACAAAAGGTGTCAACAGATACTTTGGTCTCTGAAATGGGAAGCACTGAGGCAAGCATCAAACTCAAATCTGCAGCTGAGGAAAGTAAACATGTGGAATCAAAAGACCTAGAGAGCCAGAAGCTCATAGATAATGACATTTCTAGAGAAATTGTTGACTCTGTCACTTCAGAAGTCTCTATCACATCTGAGGTCAAGGAAAATGCAAAGAAGGATAAACCGGAGTCCATCCAAATCCAAGAGGATGTGCAAAATGAAACACTAATATCTTCACAGAAAACACTATGTTCTGGTGCTGGGGAGGTTAATTCAAGTGGTGAACATACAGAAGAAAACACAGAATTGGCTTTCAGAGTAGACAGTCAAGCTGGTCTGGGCACACAGATTGTTTATGAAAAAAATGAACTGAAGAATAATTGTCAAACTGAGGAGGATGAGCAAAGAGTAACAGAAACAGCAGGAGGGTTCACATGCCGTGGTGATGTTAAACTAGATCAAGTGCTGTTTAATGAAACAAACTCTGCCCCAGAAGAGGTTGTGGTCGAAAATGATCATCCAGACTGTCGGACTGTGGACGATCTCTCCGCAGTAACAGTTGGCCTTTCAGAGACTCAAGCAAACTTAAAAATACAGGTGGTTTTCAAAAAGGAATTGAACTCTGTGGACCACGTGCCAGAATCCGTTATCAGCTTGTGTGACGATGTGGACAAAACTGTTGGAATGTCTGAGGAAAAGCCTGAAGTAAGTGACAGAGAAGGAGCTGACTTTCAGTCCTCTCAGATTACTGCTTGCCCTGGAGCTTCGGTTAAAATACAAACGAGTCACAGCTTTGTGACAGCTGACAGTTGTAGTGATGCTACGCCTGATTGTAAGGCTGTTCATGAGAATAATCAAAATGAGATGCTTTCTGAAAGTTTCATAGTTCCAGAGGATCAATCAGCACTTGGAGTGGATGTAGTGTTACAAGAAAACCATTGTGGCAACATAGAAAACATGCAGACTAAAGCTAAAGCAGATTCTGCAAGTGTAGACATACAAAAGGACTTGAACATTCAGTGTGCTGCTGCACCAAATAGCCAAGTCAAATTGGATATACAGGCTTCCAATCCAGATGTTACAATGGAAACACAAAGCCAGGATGCTCATGAATCTACCACAAAGCTGTCAAAAGATTTTCCAAAAGATCATGATGGGAAAAATTGTAAAATGATGGAAAACAAAGAGACTGTGAACTCTGGAAGTTGTAGTGGAACTGAGAGTCATGACAAAATAGAGACACAGGCTGTAGCAACATCAGAGATCTCTGATACAGAATCTGTATTGGAAGTGGAAAAGCACAAAATCCAGGAGGTCATTGAACCTACCACAGTCATATCTACTGAGATTCACGATCATGTTACACTTGATAAATGTGAAAACATGGAAACCCTTGAATGCACCAGTGCATCTGGGGGTCAGGGTAGAATGGAAATCCACTCTGTCACAGCACTGGAGGTTTCTAATCCACCAGCTAAAGTGGAAGTACAAATCCAGGGAAGCCAAGTCAGTGAACCCACCACAGATGTACCTGACACAGGTCAAGAAGATCCAGGAACTACAGGTTGTAAGAGCAGTGAAGATGCTGGATGTGTTCCTGTGGTTGAAAGTCAAACAGTTGTGGATATGCAGTCTACACCCACATCAGAGGAGGTCTGTAACATGACACGGATGGTGGAAACAAGCTATCAGGTGAACCAGATGGTAAGTGAAACCACATCAGACATACCTGATACAGGCCAAAAAGATATAGAGACTCCAAATTGCAAAAACAATGAGGATGATGACTGTATAAATGCTGGTGAGAGTCAAATAGATATGGATCTTACTGCAACCATATCAAAGGAGGTCTGTGACATGACGCAGATTATGGAAGCACACTGTCAGGTGGTCTGTGAGCCCACCACAGAAAAACCTGATGAAGTTCAGAAAGTTCTGAAGACTGCAGATGGTAAAAACAGTGAAGATGCTGAATGTGTTGCACCTGCTAATAATCAAATAGATATGGATATTCATACTACACCCGCATCAGAGGAAGTCTGTAACGTGACACAAGTTGTGGAAACCCACTGTGAGGTGAACCAGGTGGTTTGTGAGCCTACCACAGAGATACCTCATCCATGTCAGAAAGAGCTGGAGAATGCAAACCGTAAGAGCAGTGAAGATGCTGAATGTGTTGCTCCTTCTGAAACTCAAATAGAATCTGATGAACCGACTGCAGCTACATCAAAGGAGATCTGTGACATTGCACCAGTAATGGAAACACATAACCAGATGGTCGGTGAATCTATGACAGACACGTCGACAGAAGTTCATGGGGAAGAGATGGAAAACTGCAGCACTGTTGAGTACGACGACAACATTAAATCTGTGACAGTACCACAGAGTCAAACAGAAGTTACCATGCATGCTATAGAGACAGCTGAGGTTTTAACTCCAGCTCCTTTAGTGGAAGTAGATAAAATGGATGTGGTCACAAAGGCACCACAGTGTAGTTCTAACACATCATCTGAACTGGAAATGCAAAATCAGAAAAGCCATGGAAGTCAGTGCGCATATAACAGATGATGCATCAGAAGAGGTTCATGATGACTTGCTGATTGAAAATTCACAAAATGTGAAGAATGAAGATGATATAAACTCTGAAGGTTTGACTGTACAAGAAAATAAAATCCAAATGGAAAATCCAGTCACATCAACAGAGATTTCTCAAGCAGTGGAAATACAGAGCGAAGAAGGCCTAAATGAAATGGATGTGGATATGCAGACCCCATCAACGTCAGAGCAGGTTTCAAATGCAACTGCAGTGGAAATTCAAGACCAAAAGAGTCAAGATGTCAAGAAACAAAGCGTTGCCATGCCGTCTGAGACGACTATAGCAGAAGATGAACACAAAATAGAAAAGCAGCCTGAATTGATGTCAGTGATTTCAGTTTCACCTCCCCCAGCTGAAGCACAGATCCAGAAATGCCAAGATGTCTCTGAGTCTGAAGATGTGTCTGAGAATGTCCAGGAAGGTTTAAGGGATCCCGCTAATGAGAGTAACAAAAACGAAAAGGTTATCGAAGTATGTGTCAGCACTGCTGAGAGGCCAAATGAAGTGGAAATGGAAACGGAAACAGCAGAAAAAGTTTCTTTAGCATCAAGTGCAGTACAAACACAAAGCCAAATAAGTCAAGAGCACAGTGAAGTCACCACAGATGCTGAAGCAGAAAAAGATTCCATCAATACTGAGAGTGAACAAAACAATGTAGACATGCAAAAATCAGTCGCACCAGAAGACATATTTGATGCAGAAATTCCAAACCAGGGAAGCCAGGAGGTCAGTAAATTCATTCAAAATGAAGACAAGGCTGCATCTTCATGTGTTCCTGAAAGTAATTTTGACATTGAAGCTTCTGCAGCACCAGAAGAGACTTCCTATCCTGCAGCTGTAGCAGAACACCAAAACCATGTTGTAGAGGAAATCAACGAACACGCCATGGAGTCATCAGATGAACTTCAGAAACTGCTTCCTATTACTAATTTGGAAAACAACAGAGAGACAGTGGCTTGTGTTGAGGATGCCCAAAGGGATGTCGATGTAATAAGTGGATCAATAGAAAGGCCAGATTCTGCACTAGAAGAAGAAATGGGGACGGAAGTGACTAATGAGGTCATGGTTGACAGATCAGTCGGTAATATTGAAGGAGCTGAAAGCAATGAACTAATAGTTTTTGTTTGTGGCCAACCCAGTGAAAGCGATACTGTACTTCAGGCACCAGAAGAGGCGATAAAGACAGTAAACCAGTCAGAGGTTGTGCGCCATGAAAATCAGGTGGTGTATGAGCCCATTAGTAGTCCAGAGAGTTATGATGAGGAGGTTTGTAAGAAAATAGAACTGGGTAAAGGAGTTTCTTTGCTAGACATGCAGAGCACAGAGACTCAGCACTTGCATGAGGATGTATCAAACCTTTCAGCTAATGAAGACCATAAAGATATTGGAGACACCAAACCAGAGGAGGATGAAATTGTAAAGGATGACTTGAATGTCTTAGACAGCCAGGCAGTGGTTTCAGCAGAAATGCAAACTATCAGTGAGCCGTATTGTCCTGCACAGTTGGAGCAGAGTTACGCAACTATGGATGTGAAACAAGTCACAGCAGTCAGCTCAAACGATGACATCAACATGACGGATGACTTTTCCAAAGATGCTACAGAGAAAAGTGACTGTAATAGCATTCTGGAGTGCATCACAACACCAGAGTTATCTGAGCAGGCGCAAGAGGATCCTGAACTGCAGAAGGATCCTGGACTTCAGGAGGCTGCAGACGCCCTGGTGATGACAACAACCCCATCCACAACTGAAGCTGAGATAACGGATGGTGCATCTGAGGAGTATGTGATCTTGGAACCAGTCCCAGATAGTGAAATTCACTTTGACATTGTCACTCAGGCGGCAGCTGCATCAGGTCTGTCAGCCTCACTCTCAGAGGAGGGCCGTCCAGACGGTGTGTTGGTGGGAGAAATGGCAAATCAAAGCGTTTTAAATGGTTCCCAGCAGTTTCTCGAGGGACAGACACAGTCATGTGAAACAACTGATCTAATCAAAGATGTTATCACGACCAGTTCAGTTGATGTTTTAAGCCAGAAGACAAAGGCAGACATTCCTCAAGATGGTCAAAGATCGGACCAGCAACCATCATCTACTGTAGTGGACACAGAGATGACAAACTCTGCTGTTCAAGACACAAATGACAGTAATGTCGTAGTGAATCAGAACACTGAAAGTCATTTTGACCTGCAAGAAGTGCAGATTCTGGAGGATATAGAGATTGGTCATGAGATTGTAGTGGCAGAAGAAGATGATGATGAAGACAGTGATGTTATAATAATAGCAAAACCACAGAATCAACCTGCCGAGGGTCCTTCTAAAAAGTCTGAAGAAAAGGTCATTGAGAAAAATAAAGAGGACACTAGTGGAACCACAAAGCACAACAACAGTGTAGAAAAGATGGATGATGAAAAAAAGAGACATGAGGTCGAAAAACCCAAGAAACAAGAAATGAATACACAAGCAAAAACCAAAGCTCGCCTCGCAGCTCTAGCTGAGCAAAGGGCTGCAGCAGCAAAGAGAACAGCAAACAGGCAGCAGTTGAACCTCTTAGCCTTATGTCAGGAAATCGCAGAGGATATTGCCACAGACAGCATGTTGCTGAAGAGGATAGAGGAAGAAAAGCAAGCAGCCGCGGCAGCAGCTGCAGCCAAGACTGAAGCCAAGGCTGAAACCAAGGCTGAAACCAAGGCTGAAGCCAGCGTGAAGGAACATCCCCCGATTAAAACAGAAGATGCAGAGTCTGTTAATGTTGTGACTCCTGCTGGACCAGAGGGGTGCTCTGCTTCAGTGAGCCAAAGCCCAGAGGCGCCTGCCACCCAGCCTGCACCAGCTGATTCAGCTGAAGCCAAGCCTTCTGCAGAGCCTCAAAAGAAACGCTTCTTCATCTCACAAATTTCAGTGCCATTGAAAGTCCATGAGAAGAAGAAGCTAACACGATATCAAAGACTCCGGCAGGTTGAACTGCAGAGAGAGAAAATGTCTTGGGCCCGTATGAAGAAATTGAAGTCTGACCAAACAAATCAGATGTTTTCAGACATGGACTGGCAATCTCCCTTTTCTTCCAGCTCTTTATTTTCAGTGAGTCCTGTAACTGCAACTATTTCACCCACAGCCACTCCATCGCAAATGTCCCCCACAACTTCCGCCACAACTAACAAACCTGCACAACCAATGGCACAGACTCCCAAGGTTGATACTACTAAAACCGAACCTTCAAAAACAGAAACTGCCAAAGCTGGACCCAGTAAAACAGAAATCCCCAAAGCCGAACCCACGAAAACGGACACCGCTAAAAGTGTATCTGTCAAAGCCGAAACTGCCAACACTGAACCTTCTATCGCTGAAAACCGAAGAACTACAAGACAAAGTAAGGCTCAAGCTTCTAAAGCTGCCGCAGCTCCAGGACCTGCCCCAAAAGTGACGAGATCAGCAGCCAAGAGGGCCCTCCCAGCCGTGCCTCCTCCCATGCCCAACGGACTTAATACTCAAAAACCAAAGTTTGAAATTGAGTACAAGCCGTACAGACCCAGGCCTAAGTATTCCCCTGATGATTTTGAACTAGACGATGACCCATTACCAGTTCCTCCGACAAAGCTAAATCCACCCATACGGCCTGCTCGATCCAACCTTCAGTCAAATCCTGCAGCTCAGTCTAAACCCATGGCCCCATTAAAACCACTCCTCCATCACAACTTGCCAACCAGGCAAAACTCAAAGCTCAAACCACACTTCCTAGACAGATCTCAGGTCAGTCAAAGCCCACTGTTGCAGCTCAAACTCAGTTAACACCTGCACAAACCAAACATGCTGTTCCGGCAGCCCTTCAGTCAAAGGCTACCGCTGCCACTTCATCAAAACCTGTATCCTCAACCAGCGCCCAGCTTAAGTCCCCTGTCCTGACTCCAACACAGTCCGAAAGCTGTTTCAGCTCCAGGTCAGCCCAAACCTGCTGCTTCTGCCTCATCCCTGTTAAAGACGACTGGAGCGAGTGCAACACAGTTGAAACAGTCGGCACCAACAGCAGCTCCTCCACCTGTTTCTGCCAAATCTGAAACAAGTTCGGCTGCTTCTAAGGCTGATACTACTTCAGTGCCTCAGAAACCCCCAAATCCCCCATCACCGGAAGATGACAAATGCAAGGTAACTTAATGAATTATTTTGTAATGTATGTCAAAAACTGCTCTTTGAGTTTAGTTACCTTATATGTCTCTTTTTTTTATATTTGCAGAATACAGCTGCTCCACTTTCATCAACGCCCACCTCTTCCCTTCCCTCTGTGGAGACTTCCAAGGTGTCTGATGACACACAGCAGAGTGACAAGAAGCCTGCAGGTTTGTTAATTTTATTGCCATATTGAGGATCATATTATGTAGGATTTATTGAGCTTTTCTGTGTGCTTTTAATAAATCATTCCTTCATGTATTGTGCTTTATTTTTTCATTAATAAATCTAACTCATTGTATAAAATTACAGCCCTGTGTGAAACATCTGTTTTCTTCCAGTCACTTCTGGTACGTCTACAACAGAAATGAAGACAGAAACAGTCAAAGCGACGGAGAACGTATCAGAAAAGCCTTGTCAAGAGTAAAAAGCTTCTCTTTGGTCATTTGACATGTTTAACTTTTTGCCAGTTTTAAACCTGTAGTAATCTGATATGTGTTTGGATCACAGGAAAGTAGCAAAGCCACAAGATGGTGCAGCTCTTCTCTCTGATGCTTGTGTCCAAAAAGAAGTAAAGAAACTAAAGGAGGCGGACAAAGATGGCACTCAGACTATTATTGTGAGTGAATTTAATTTCCTCTTTGCTTTGTTACCACCCAGTTGTTACCACCCTTCGGATAAAGTGTACTGTTGTTTATTGGAGATACATGTTAGATGTGAGTGGTGACCTTTCCTCTCTAACAGGATGCAGGGCAGAAGCACTTTGGACCAGTGTCCTGCAGTGTGTGTGGGATGCTCTACTCTGCTGCCAACACCGAGGACGAAGCTCAGCATTTGCTCTTTCACAATCAGTTCATCAGTGCTGTCAAATATGTGGTGAGGAGATGCTGCTGCTTCTTATTTGTGTTGCATTTTTAAAAACGACGCAAGGGGTGCATGTTTTGATCATTTATCTTAAGCGTAAAGTTTTTTGTTCGGGTTCACTTTAGCTGATTTTTACAACATGATTTCGTATTAAGCACATTGGTGATTAAGAGACTGAAAATGAGAATCTCATCCTTTCTTGCCTGCATAAGTGTGATGCTAATCTGAGCAATCAACAGGAAAGTAAGTGTGTAGCAGAAACTGCATGTTTTAGATGAGATTGTATTGACTTTTGAGTGGTTTTCACTTCCCACCACCATTCATTTAGGTCAGTTTAATAATGTCAAGTGTGATCACATCCTGTATAAAACATTGCTCCTACCATCAGTATTAAATGATGTTCACTATAAAATGTCAGGTGACATCATATTATATTGGCAACATGTAAGATTAAGTGGCAAAAAAATTCTGAATCAAAATATGTGTTGAATATAAATGACAACAACATCTAAACCGATAAAAACGAAATGGAAAGGACAGGCCACAGTTTAGGATTGTGTGACAAAAGCTGTATCTGTGTTTGCTGAGCTTGTAGTACCTGGTGAGTTACTGTATAGAGCCATGCTATATTACTAAATCCAAGTTTTATTAGAAACTGTTATTATCATGCACCCTGAGACTGCGTAACAAAATTAAAAGATTCGATTTTGTATTGCTGCTCAAGAAAACCTAAGTCTTTTAGATTAAAGGTTTAAACTTCAAGGTCATTATTTTGATTACATCGTAGTTGTCCTTTCTTTTTTTTTTTTTTTCTTTTTTTTTTAGCTGAACATGTGAAAGAAATGGCCAATTATGCTGAACAGTTCGTGCTGGAATCTAGTTCAGGTTCAATTGTAGACATCAAGTGAAAGTTATTAGGTTGAGGTCTAGTTGCTTTCAGAGTTGTGCTGTCACACACTGGTGTGGAAACATTTTGGATCGATACTGAATAATCTTTAACATAACTTGATGGTTTTTGTGACCTAATCTCAGCTGAGGGGACTAATGAACTGTAGTACTGCTTTCAGACATTCAGACTCATTTTTGCTAAATGATTGGAGAACATCTCACCTCATCTTCCATTCTGAATTTGACCTGCATCTTCAGTCCTAATTCTACATCTGAACTGCGGGACTGTGAGCGGTGTGAATCAGGAGCAGCCAGAAAATCTTGACTGACATGAAACTTCACATGTCAAAATATGTCCGGCTCTCTCACCCAACTGCTATCCTGCTCTTCAACCAAGTGAGCTCAAGTTTCTCCGATGATAATCAGTGGAGCCGCTTGTAGGAGTTAGCAGCGTTGACTGACCCATTAACTTTGTGCAGTGAAACATCCCCATGGCTATTGTCCCATATGAAGCTCTCTTGTGACCGGCTATGCACAGCTTTATTCATTTATTTGAGAATCAAACCATGTGGTTACAACACTGAAGAGTCTGCTGTGATTCAAACTCACATTCTTGAAGGATTACTGTTAATCATACTAGGTGAGGCTCGGAGATTGTAATGCCCACTTTATCCTGGGTCCCCTCTGTCTGAAGTGACATGTTCAGAAATCTGAAATGTCTTGTGTCTGTTTCCCCCATGTTGTGCATCGTAGACTTGGTCATTCCTTTTAGGCTCATCACTTTACTTCAGTGGCTGTAGCTCAGTTGGTAGAGCGGGTCGTCCAGTCACTGTAAGGTTGGCAGTTCGACGGGCACTAAAAAGATTTTTAATTGGTTCATTTATTGTAGAATTTTTCATTCATTTTCCAGAACAAGTTACTTACAACTAACAAACTATTTCAAGAATAAATTGTTATTATTATCATTATTAATATTGTTATTGTTGTTGAGAAAGATGCCTGGCATAAACAAGGACTGAGAACTTGTATCTTATGTGAAATATAACATAAACCAGACATCCTGATATGCACTTCTGCATTTCTTAGTTATTGTTATCAACCTTAAGGATTGCATCTACAAGAGCATATGGAAATTTAATTTATTTATTCTATCTAAGCCCAAGAGACATGGTAGAATTTTTATTGAAGATTGAGCTTTAAAACGATAGAATTCTACTTTGAAATTCAATGTTTGACTACAACAGTTTGTATTTGAATGTGTTTTAAAAGTGAAGCAAAAAATCTAACCAAATGATCAGAGCAATGAAACATATTTGCATGTTTTACCTCTTTGCAGGGATGGAAAAAAGAGAGGATTCTGTCAGAATTTCCAGATGGCAAGATCATTCTTGTGCTGCCGGATGACCCTAAATATGCTTTGAAAAAGGTTTGTGTACATAGATCCAGGCTTTTCCAGAATGAGTAACTCAGGAGTTAAACATTTGCTGTGAGGATATCGTTTCTTGATTGTGCGATAACTGTTCCTCTCAGGTCGAAGAAATCCGGGAGATGGTGGACAATGACCTCGGCTTCCAGCAGGTGGAGACAAAGTGTCCCTCTAAGACCAAAACTTTCCTCTTCATCTCTGTTGACAAGAAAGTGGCTGGATGTCTCATAGCGGAGCACATACAAGAGGTATAAGACTGTAACCTTATATCAGCCAGCCACGTGCCCTCAGAGATTTATCCTGCTTGTGATTGGTTTAAGTACCCTGATCCTTGTACTTGTTCATAGGGGTACAGGGTTATTGAAGAGCCCCTACCTGAGGGCTCAGAGGGGGAGAAGGTGATGTTTGAACGCCAGAGAGCTTGGTGCTGCTCCACAACACCAGAGCCAGCCATCTGCGGCATCAGTCGCATCTGGGTCGTCAGCATGATGAGACGCCAGGGCATCGCCTCACGCATGCTGGAGTGCCTCAGGTCAGTCTATTTACAAATGATTTATGTTTGAATTCTAAACAAATCTAACTGAATGCACTTGCCTTTTTTATGTCTGTACAGGAATAACTTCATTTACGGTTCATACCTGAGCAAAGACGAGATTGCTTTCTCAGACCCCACCCCTGACGGAAAACTCTTCGCTACACATTACTTTGGCACCTCTCAGTTTTTAGTTTATAACTTTGTCAGCGGAACACGTTCATCCCACCCCAAAACTCACGCAGTATGACGGCCTGCAGGAGAGACAACGACGGCTTCAGCTGAGACACTGACCACAACATCTCCCTGCAGCGTCTGACACTGATTCCTTTTTGTGTGAACAAACAACACAAACTGTAAGTTACTGCTCAGACAGGTCACTCATTGGTTTAAATCTCAGGATGAAAACAACAATATGTTGTTGAAAAAAAATGCTATGAATTCACCCTTTAAACCTTCCCTGCATAGTATTTTGCAAAGGATAGTATTTTTTTTTTTCTCATCATGTTTTACATAAAGAATTTGTTGTAATCAAATATAGTTTACATGCATGACCTGGCAGCAATAGAAACAAAGATCATGTCATTTGTTTTCTGCTTTTAGTATACAATGTTGAACGGTTATTTTAAGGTTCGTCCTCATGCTATTTTAATTTTTAAAGTCATGCTATGAACTGAGTAACACTGAGGGCCACGTTGTTCATCTCTTTGACAGTGATAACTGCCACATCTCTTGTTGTGCTTTAATGTTTAAAGGGCACAACTCTGCATCGATTTGGATGAAGAGTTGTGGTTAAGAACTGTAGCTTGGGCATTGTTTTTGTGTCCTAATTTCCTTAGATCACCTTGCCTGTAATGTTCTGTTCAAAGCCGAGCCATATACTGTACCCCTTTTTAGCAGGGCATTGTAGCCTTTACTGTAAGAGTGGTGTCTTTAAATCTCACAGAGGTTGTCTTGCTTTTTTGTGCCTGAAAGCATAATGTTTTGATTTCAGATATTGATTTATTTTCTTTGCTTCGTTTCCATATGTTCTTCTAAGCAGCATATGGGTTTTTATTAATTTAGTATAGAGAATCATCCTCTTATTCCTTAGTAACAAACTGAAATGTATATTAATCATGTAGATTTATGCATATTACAACAGTATTTTTAATAGAGGACGAGCACGGCTAAGGCACACTTGTTAAATGGTATTTCAGTGGTGATGAATATCTAACATGATCAGCCTACATGATTGAAAACAGTGCTCAGGATTCAACATGAGGGTTTAAATCAACTCTCAACACACACATTAACGGCGTCACTGTAATCCACCCCTTACTTTCCTTCTCCTTGTTGAAGCAGTCGCTTTTAGAGAGATGTTTTGTGTAAGAAAAACTAATTTGATTTATACAAATCTGTTATGTAAATATTTATTTAAATAAAACATTTTTGCTGCAGTTGAGTTTTGTTGTATTGGTGAACAGTGCCACCGAGTGGCCATTTTAATTCTGCGTTAGTGATATTTCAGAATATTTTAACTTTTCACATATTTGTGGGAATTGTCTTGCCTGTCGTGTTTTGTCTTTGTTGCCGCAAATGAAAACACGCGCCTTTTAGCGCATTCCTCGAGACTCCTGTCACAACACAGCCAGCTCCGTGGCAACTTCTGAGAAACAAAACAACCTTAGAACAACACGAATGCTTCCTCGAACAGGGGGAGAAAAAACAGAGGTTTCTGCTTGCTCCTCCTCAGAGCTCTGATACCAATCAGGAAGAGAAAACAACAGAGCTAAGCATAGTAAGGTATCTTTGACACAACATCCACCTTGACCTTTTGATTTTAACTAATGCAAGGCCCATCTCTGTCAGGTAATAAAGCTTGTCAGGATCCATAAGGTGATTTGGACTACGTTTAGTCTAAAAGAGAGAAGACATTTGTTAAGACACTTTTATTTGTACACAACAGTTGACAAAGACGAAAATATTACAGCTGCCACATTGTAAACCGTAAATGGATCACCCTAATGATAAATCTTGTGATTGCAAATATGTGTTGAGCTACTTTTACTGACACTATAGGCAAGAAGTATACAACCGTAACATTTAGTGATGATTACGACAGCATGTACACACTGAGTTCCATGGATGCACCATTTGAACCTAAACTCCAGACCCAACCAAAGCACAGACCACAAGCTGACCGGTTTACTCGGTGCAGCTGGGATTGGCCTTTTGCCTGACATCTGCGGGGAGTTGAGCCGTTTAAAGAGTTTTAAAATGAGATTACAGTAATACTCTGGCTACTTGTCCTGTTGGCAGGCAACCTATAAGTGAAAAACAGAGCTGCTCTGGAGTATACATGGCACGAGCAAGATGCTTCCAAGTTTTGCGCTCCACAAAGTGTATAAGTTGACTGTTACACAAGTTCTTAAAGGGGACATCAAAAAAATGTTTTTTCTTTCTGGTTTTCAGAGCTTTCTTTCATGCAGCACGTGGAACAGTGTGAAGGTTGTGTATCTGTGATCCATTCAATCCTGCAGGTACCTCTGATAAGTTGACATGACAGTATATTTTTGCCAAGGCCATGACATCGTCAAAATGTAGGCACCAACGATAATATGTTCAACAGTATTCCAATGATGTACACTTATTTAGGTTGGTAAGGATTTTTTTGATAATGGAAGTTCAATTAAAAAAAAAAAAAAAAAACTTGCAAGAAATGCCTTCACAATATAGGACAATGCTCACCACAAAAATTATACAGTAAGTCCAAAGCATCAGGTTCGTGAAGCCTTCTGTTAACGATGCCCTGACCTTTCCCAGGCTGCACCACTACAACCTCACCATCGTGTGGATGCTCCACCAGTGGATGGACTTTGTTATCCATCATCTTAAAGTCAGTTACGCCAGTGCTGGGCAGCATGCCGTTCCTCTCCGTACACGTTTTGGTTTCCTCTGAGGTGTCCTTTGACTCTATTATGCTGTCGCCGTTCAAGCTGCTCTTGCTAACTGTGCTCACGTCATCTTGACAGACGTCTGAGTCACTAGCGTGAGGCAGAGAGAAGTAGGTGCACTTTGTAGGTAGAGCCTCTGCTTTGTCTTCAAGTTCTGGCTTAGTGCTAAAGAGAGAATACGGAGTATTCCCTTCTATATCTTTGCTTAATCCTTCATCTGGAGTGAAGGTTTTGCTTATTCCAACTGGATCTGAGATGGATTTTCTGATCAGCGTGTTCTCCCTCATGAGCCATTGTCCGTTATCGACAGGAACGCCATCTCCAGGCCCCACTTGCACATTGAAAGCGATACATCTCGTTGCCTCACTGAAGGCATCGAGTGCGTTCGTGGAACTGAAGTAAGAAAATTCAGACATTGCTTTGGATCGGGCCGAATGAAAGGGAGAGAAGATGCTCGGCTGCTCCTTTTTTCTCTGGTTCGGCTCAGACGGGGGTCTCTCATTTGCTTCCTCAGTAGTTGCGTCTTTCTTGCCATAAAGCCTTTCAATTGTTCTCCTCACAAATCCTTTAGTGATGGACTTCCGAGCTGAGTCATCTTCACCACTGGACTGGTCACTTGAAGTCTGGGACTGATAGCCACCGCTGCCTGAGGTCTCGGCTCTAAACTCGGGCGGATCTGAGGAGTTTGGGCTTGGGAAACGTTCCTGCTGGATATCCGTGGCACTCTTTGCCAGGAACATTTCCCTGATGAATCTGACCCTGTTGCCTTCTGGCTCTGCGGTTATGACGCCACTGGAGTCATAGCTGAAAGATAAAGATGACTGAGGAGCTGATCGGGTGCAGTGAGCCGACCCAGACGTGGGTGATCCAGAAGGTGAATCTTCCTCATCTGACTCGAGAGGGCCATTTAGCTGTGAGAAACGACTGTCGGCAGAATTTATTGATGTGTTTTTGGCTTTCTGGGCTTCTGCAACTTGTTTTTCCAGAAGAATAACCCTCTCTGCAACAGACTGGGTTATGATTTCTTCCGGGAGATGTTTGAGCTTTTCTCCAACCTTTGCATCATCTTCATCAGGCGGTATTGTCAGTAGAGGAGCTTCCCAATGTCTTGTGTGCCTTTCATCAACGCATCTGTCAATATTGCTTGTTCCTCCTCAGAGTTCGACTCTTTTTCATAGAAACTTATTTCTTCATCGATCGATCGAGCTGCTGGTTTGTTCATCTTCAACCATAATTTGATCTTCATCTACATGTTCCTCACAGCTGCTGTGGTCGTTACCACTGTCCTCATCTGCATTAAATCTAAAATCTTTTCTTAAGCTGTCAGATATTATCCAGCTGCTGTTTTCTTTCTGGATGTTTGAATCCTGACTTCCTGTCAGATCGCTCAAGCCTCGGTGAACAGTGCTCTCACTTTTCAACTCATCAGTACTAAGATCTCCTGAGCTGACCTGGTCTTCCTCTGCCTCTTCTATCAAAACCGCTAACCCTCTACCTTTTCTTCCTTGCTCAGCAAAACTCGGAAGACCGCAAATGCGCTCATCCTCCTGATCTTCCTCATTGTCAGACAAACTTTCCTCAACTATAACCTGCAGTTTCTTACAGTCAACCGCTGGCTGTTCCTCCTCTGAAGATGCTTCATCTGGATCTGAGTCTCCTGTACTTTCATCGGTGCTGATATTTATTCCACTGCCGCCTGTTGGACCCTGCTGCTGCTGCTGCCGCCTCTCCGAGGCCTGACATTCAACTTCATCAGATCTGCTTTTCTTTCCAGCAACACTCATTTCCACGTAGTTGGAGATCAGCTGCTTGTCTGCATCCTCCTCAGACTGACTCTCAGCTTCACTGCTCTCATGTTTTATCTCCTCACATGCAACTTCTACTTCTTCTGCTTCTTCTTCTGAATTATGCCGCTCACCTGCCTCTGGACTTTGCCTAGAGCTTTCTTTTCGGTTTAAGTCCTTTTTGGAACTTGATATGTCCTGTACTTTCTCGTATGAATGTGATTTATCACAAGGGACAAACTCATTTTCGTCCTCATTTTGCATGTGATGTTGCCTACATTCCACGTCCGGCGCCTCTGCGTTGAGAGTGAAAACCCCTTTTCCCAGGTTGTTCAAGGTTTCATCTTTGTGGCACAGCTGCTGGATTTGCTTCCTCTGATTTTCTTGATGTATCACATCCCCGAATGACTTCAGGTCAAAGGATATTGTACTATAAAGCTGCCTTTCTTCAGGATTCAGGTCAGGACTGGGTTCAGCATCTGGGTTATCTTGACTGCTGTGGTCTTTACTTTTCTGTTCGTGCTTCGTTGCCTCTACAGTCGGGTCAAGATTGTTCATTTCAGATTGCTTTGGCTTTCTGATGTCTGTTAACACATCAGCATCAGCTTCATCCACATGAGAAGGTGCATCTTCGGTGAAGATGTGGTTTGAGTTTTCAGGACTTTCATGTTCCTCTAACTGCTCCGGTCCGTCACATATCCTCGCAGACAAATGTCTCTCACTGCCACTTTCACTTTTTGCAACCTCTGAAAGAGAAAACAGCTCCTCCTTCAGCTTCTCAGGGATGTCCAGGTTATCCATGATTTCATCAATAACGTTTTCATCAAAGCCCCACTCTGGACCAGCTTCGGTTATGAGCGCTGGTGTTGAGCTGCGACTCGCGCATCTGTCGTTGAGTTCCTGAAATCCCTTCCAGCTTTTCAGGAGCTGCTCCGAGGCCGACTGTTGTAAATTTAACAAGCTCGTTTTCAGTTTGTGGGAATCCTCAATGCTGGCGATTTCTCTGAGGGAGTCAATCATTTTTAATGCCTCTGCACAGCTGACATTGTTCGCATTCAGCTCATCTGCACTTAGGTTTGCTTAAACCTTCCTTTAGGGTCATGACGGAAAGGAAAGCAAGAAGGGCTTTGGACGAGGAGCCGAATGTTGAGGCCACATGGGAGGAGAAGTCCGGCAAGCTGTTGGACTTTTCTAGGCATGATGGACGTTTGTTCTGAGTGATTTGCCTGATTGCCTTTATTGAGTAACATATCTCTTCGAGCACTGGTTTCATGTTTGTCTGGTTCGCAGTGTTTAAAGATTGTTGAATTACTTGCACATCTGTCACAAGCCTATCTCGATCTGTCGCAAGGATCTGATTGTCGCCACTCTGAGAGGCCTCCGGAGGCGTGACGCCATCACAGGTCGATGTCCTGTCCAGTTCAGCCTCTGGTTTTTCAGATTGCGATGTTTGGTCACTTTTGCTTTCGCTTGACGTTTTCTTTTGTGTCCTACTTATTGTCTCTGACTGGCTGTCCAGGGAGAGCAACTTTCCACTTGATTTAAGTCTGACAGGTGGTGACATCACATCCAGGGACTGAGAATATGGAGAGGGTCTCTGTTTCGGGTTTGATTTATGGTGCTTTCTCTCAGTGGAGGGGCTAGCATCTGGGGTTGCATGTTTTTGTACTGCACTGGTTGGAAGGACATTTTTATCCAGAGACAAGCTGCGTGCTGGTGGTAACCTTGGAGAATTATTATGAAGTTCAGCTGGAGACTTCTTGTTTTGCATTTTTCTCTCAGGCGATGGACTGTTTTTCGGTTTTGCTCTTTTTTCCAAGGTTTTAGGTGACGGTGGATCCATTATTGTTTCTTTAAGCGGAGGATTGGATGAATTTGAGGCTTCACTTGATGAAATGCTGGCTGATGACATTCTCTCATCAGATGTTAGACTACTTGGAGACAAAGAACAAAGTGATTCAGGGCACACTGGATCTAAGGCTGACTCCTGCGTCTCCTCTGGTGGGGCTTTAAGTGGTTGTTGTGTCCCCGTTGAGCAGATGCCATGTGGCGACACTTCATCACCCGCAGTGTTGATGGGAGGGGATAATGTTGTTGTAGCCACAGCGGCATCATTACTTGAGGTATATTTATCCAGGCGAGCCTTTCTGAGAGACATTTTCCTTTCAAGAGACAGATTACTGACCAAAGGAGCTCTTTTAATTGATGGAGTTCTGGATAATTCTGGACCCTGTAGCGTGGAAGGAATGTCGGCCTGACTAGGTGTTATGTTTTTGGTTGGAGATGTGGCCTTGTCTGATTTAGGACTCATAGATGATGGATGGTTGTTTGATACTTGACTGCTCATTGATGAAACCCTGTTTTGGGGGCTGCTGGCTACTGACAGGATATCCTTGCTGCGATGTTCACTGCTCAGCTGTTCAGGCGATGGTGGTGGTGGTGGTGGTGGTGGTGGTAGCGCCATTGAAGGTGTATTAGTCAGCGCTGCATTTTCAAATGAGATTCTGACTGGATTTCCCACTCTTCACCATCTAATACCATTACTGTTGAGGTCTCAGCTGTGGGTGGAAAGACTTCAGAGCTGATCCCATTTGAGAGAGGCTTGGCCTCTTGGGTATTTTTCTTGCTCTTGTTTGTATCGACGGTGGTTATGTGATTATGAGCACTTTGTTGAGTAACTGTAACTTTCTCCATCGCAGGACTTGGCTTGTTTTCAAAAGCTTGGGCTCTCAGTTTAACAGATGTCGCCGCCAGGTGCTTTGGTGGAGACGCCTGCATTTCTGATATTTTTTCTGAACACTTAACCTCTTCTGCTTCAGTGAGGTAATCATGCTTCTTTTCAGAGTCTCTGCATTTGCCAATTTCTGTTTGTGCAGAAGCAACCGCCTCTGATTTTTTACTTTCCTCCTCTGGACAGGATGGGGGAGTCAGGTTGGCTTTCTCCAGCCAGCTTTCCACATACTCTTTAGTAGTTGAGCCGGAGGAGTTAAAAGAAGGCAGTGACATGCTGTCAGTAACATTGTGTGACTCATTTTTGCTCTTTTTCTCCATATGCATTGATGTCTGCCGTGTCAGTATTCCTCGTGGAGGGCTAAGCTCAGTGGGAGAAACACTCATCCTGCTTGCTTCAAATGTAACTCTCCCGCTCTTCTTTTCTCTCAGCGGTACGTTTGAGTCCTTAGCAGTAGTTTTCATTGTAGTATCTGGAAGTGGTGAGCTCTTTCTCGTTAAATCTCTGTCTTTGTTTTGTTTTGCTCTCTTTTTAAGCTTTTTAATTCCTTTTGCAGACTTCAACTTGTTTCCATATATTCTCTTAATGAACCCAGCACTGGAGAAAGGTTTAACCTTTTTACGTGCCTCGTCCGCCTCTGCAGAATTCTCTTTTTGTCTTTTTCCTTTGTTCATAACCCGTTGGACATGTTTGTTAATCATTACAGGTTTTGAGGAAGTCCTCACATCTTTACTAACCTCTCTTTGTTGGGTCTTGTTTTTGCCTTTTTGGAGCTTTTGGAATTGTTGTCTTTTTGCTCCTTGAATTGCATCCGTCTGCACTGATGGCAAGTGTGAATCTGGTGTTGCAGACATGCTCTCAGCCCTCCAGATACTAACGGACTCGGAGGCAGTTGAGGGCCTCCAGAGCTCGGGTTCAAACTCATTAGATGAGGAGAACTGCCCCGTGTCTGAAGTAGCTGGTCTGCTAAAAGTAACAGCAGATACAGTCATACCTTGTGAACAAACATTTGCAAGGTAATTGTCCTGGCAAGTCTGCTGTTCGTATATGTGTAAGACCGTTTCAGTTACCTCCTCACCTCTGGACTGAGCATACCGGGTTTGAGTTATTTCAGCAGATTTGAATTCAGAGATGTTTCTGCTGTTGACATCGACAGAGTTGAGTCTTCTCGGTTTGGGTACTGGTCTGGGGCTGTTCCCCTTCACCATGCCGTACTGCTCCGTAATCGTTCCACTGCCTGTCTGCTCACTGTAGGAATAAGAACCAACCATTTCTTCTTGAATCCCATCCGGTGTTATAGATTTGATGCTTTCCACGGAAGCTTGCTGTTTCCTCATTTTTCTGAATCCTGGAGTGGCGGGCCTCCTGCGGGATGGCATGTCTGTGTGGATTTTGACATCATCGTCTTCACTACTGCCGTTGCTGAAAGCTCCATTGCCCAGAGATGGTGGATCGTCGTCATCGTTGTCTTTAGTTTTGTCCTTGTCGATGGTGTTGATGGATGCAGCGGGGCTTTGTGAATTCATAGAGTCTGATTTAGCTGAGCAGATCTCCTGCTCTGCCTCGGGCTCCGGTAAACAGGTCACGTTAAGCTGATCGGCTACACTTGAGCGTGTCAGGGTGGTCGTCCAATGAATGGTTTCCTCTTCCTTAATCGTCAGCCGCACCTTCATCTCCACTGTCATGCTGCCGTCCTGATTCACCCGAAAGGACTTCTCAATATTGTCCTCAGTGGGCAGCGAGCAGTCCCGCCCTTCAGCTCCATCGCCAAGAAAGCCGTCCCCCCTCCGTTTCTGCTACAGACTCCAGTATGCGACTCGAATCCAACTCGACTGATTTAGCGGGGTTGCTGGGGAGGTCACATGAGCTCTCCGCAATGGTGTTATGAATCTGATGAATGATGTACCTCTCAGATGATGCGGAGAAGTTTCTTGAAGAATGTGGTTGTGACTTCTTTTTGCCTTTTGAGTTGTTCAAAACAACCAGACGGATTCAGAAAAGGTGTAAAAATGTAGAGGACATGTCCCAAAAAATGTTATGCAAGGATCGAATTGTATCCAAGAGAAGCATGAAAAGAGAAAGAAGAGGAAAAGAAAGTAACGTTAGATAGATAAGACTATTCCCTGATCACTATGAGCAATAGCCAGCAGCCCTGTAGATAGCGCATGTAGGTCATCTACAGCATTATGTACAGTATTATTGTCTCAGCACTTTCACAGGCTTTATCCCTTGAGACCGGGTAGATTATTACAGACACATAGTATGTGTTAGACTCAGAAGGTCCACTGATCTGACACACTTCCTAATAATGTATCTGTAAATGTCTCATTAACTAAATACAATAATCCAGGTGCTTCAAATTCTATTGAAAGCCTAATCTTGTATATAAACTTACGGTTAGAAGCCTTTAGTCTTCTGAAACTCCGTTCTGTTGGTATGCTGCCTTGTTGCAGACGGGGATTCCTGTGCGCCGTACGTTGCAGGCCTGAAAGGCTCCCTTCCTACAGCCACCACAGTCCCAGAGCACATGATCAAGCCAGGAAGACCATCGATCTGCAGCACAAAGGATAAAAATGAATTTGTCTGTACACTCAGGAGCAGGTCGAGACTGGTCTGCAGTCTTGTGTGTAGTGGGTCGTAGCGCGCTCAGATCGCAGAATCAGAGGAATTCTGATAGGGGGAGCTAACAGCTGTCAGAGACAACAACGTGAATTTTAATCATCATAGCAGTTGGAGCAAACACTTACTCCATGTCTCTTTTGCAGCAGGCAGTAATTTGTGAAACTGAGTGGGGCTTGAGTTGTTTTAGAGTGTGAATTTGCTCATCTATGGCCCTCATTCTGACTCGCTGTACTCATAAGCACTTCACACAATGCCATTTATAAAGATCAAGATATCCCTTTAATAATTCTGAAGTTAATATTTCATATGAAAATAATCATTCACATTCATTCTGAAAACTAGTTAAAGGAACATTCTGGAGTTGAACAAATTCAGCACTATTATTAGATGGTCAGGAGTTTAAACTTTCATTAAGGACCAAAACAACATAAATTGAGTTAGCATGCTGGGAGCATAGGGTCCCTACAAACCAGCTTATGTCATTTCAACTTTATAGGTGTATTAAAAGGACTGTTTGTTCAGGCATCTCCGGCCAGTCACTGCAGTCTCGTCAGTACAAGTAGGCAGCCGATGTCACATAGATGACAGTCCCTAGATGTAACAAGGAGAGTTCATCGCCTCTTCTAATAACGCTTTCCTATTTTGTTGTAAACATTTAAATACAGCTCCTGTTCTACGGAAGCAGAAGCCATTAGCTCTCCTCCTGTTGTGACTGTGGACAGTAGTTTGTATTCAGGTAGCAGCAGTTTTCCCATAAGAATAGTCCTATTAATACAATTTTTTTTTTACACATAGAAAGTTAAAATTACCTCTGTGTCCCCCTTCCCCACTGTTAGTTAAGTGGAATGACATTTTTGAGTCTTTAAATAGGCTTTTACATAGCAGTTTATTATTATGTAACTCTGTTGCCCCCATGCTACCATTAGTTGCCATTTTGCTTCAAACATATATTTCGGTCTAACCCAAAACTCCTTTGATTCACATTGTGTTGGTCCCTGATGGAAGTTTAAGCTCCTTACTATTTAATAATGGAGTAGAGTTTATTTAAACTCCAGAATATTCCTTTAATTATCCAAATTAAGTTAATGTATCAGCAGGGCCTGAATGTAAAACAGAGCCTTGACCCAACGCCTTGTAGCGCAGAGTTCCAGAAAGCCTTTGTAGGCATTAGGTGAGCTGGCACAGCTTAACACTTTCTCTTCTCGTGCGACCGCCATTTCCTGCCACGTCTAAGTCGGCGCTTTGTGAATATGTTTGGTTGTGGTTAGTGAGTTGTTGCACTACAAGGCCTGTGAAATCCTTATGTCTCAGGATGAGTGGTTGTGCTGACAGAGAACACTCACGCGTCTGCCGTCTGGAGTGTGAAGTCTGACCACCTGGAAGTCCATCAGCTCTGAGATGTTGTCCAGGATAGATACATAACTGGGTTTTGTCTTTTTATGAAGCACCACGGTGTGTTTTACAGAGGGTTCTCCGTTGCGAAAGACCACAAGCCGCTTTGGTGTGCGCAAAACCACGGGCTCCTGCCCCTGGATTGTCCTGCCGTGGAAAAACCTGGCCTGGTTCACGTTTTGGCGACGAGCGCTAACAGGTCGGACATGGTACCAAGGGGGCATCTTCCTCCGAGCCAGAGTCAGGTTGACAGGTTTGACTTTACGGCTGTCAGAGCAGATGTAGGACTTCCCATCTTCAAGGTCATCTAAAGTATTTACGCCGTGAACTCCCCGAGGAGTTGTGATGTTACGCACCCCAAACGGCAGGGGAACCTTTTTAGAGAGACTATCCAGGAGTGCATCAAAAGTTTTAAAGGTGCGGTTGTTGATGACCATGCGCAGGCCACTGAACTGAGGATCTCCACTCTTGTAGAAGCAGACCCGCTTTGATATGATGGGGTCGATGACGCTTGGGTGTCGCGGGCTGTCAAATGTGTTCCCGCTCCCTGACGACTGGTCAGGGAGGGTCCTCCGGTGTCCTGCCTCATTCATCATCACTGACCGACTGCAAGAGGGGAAAAAGCAAAGGATCAGATTTTTAGCAACAACAAGGAGGTTTTACCTTTTATCTTTGCTGCTTCTGTTTACAACTCTTTAGGCTGCATGTGTAAAAAGTTCCAATGGCCCCTTGAACTCCCCTTTACTTCCTGAGCCCCTGCAATAAACCTAACTGTGATCGGAGGGAAAATGGAGGTATTTGGAGGTCTGGCAATAAAGTGGCTTTCCTTGTGCAAACAAGAAACAATTGACCTCACTTCACTGGTCATTTCTTTTTTTTTTTTTTTTTGTTACTTCTGACTAACCAGCCACAAGGTCATTTATGACATATATACAATTAACACATACTTTTCTGAACCAGAATCCCCAGTAGAGTAATAAACCAGGTGGAACTAATCATGTTATGCAGTACTGAAGGATGTTCATGTTTCAGTCATTGATGATTTAGTCATTTTCATGGGGAAAAATTTTTTTTTTCAATGGATCAAATGCCATTGTAACACTTATATATTGTTTTTTTTCTTTTTACAGTTTAACTTTCCACCTCACGTTTGGTGCCAGTTCCAGGCTATCTAAACATTTCACATATAAACAGCTGAATTCATGACGTCTTCCAAACATATGTTGTTTACTTTGTGGTCATCGGGTTATCAGGTAGCGTGACCTACCATCTGCAAAACGCTCCGGTGAAAAGACATCCTCACTTATTGAATTAGCAAAGGTTTTCACAACACAGCGGGGCTCAGTAAGTAAAAAACACAAATGGATCCAAGTTCATTATTTTTTTTTTTTTTACCAATATTTCATGGATCTTGTAAGTGGAGGTTTGAGAGCAGTGTCTGAAAAATTTATGTTACTGATCTTAATATTTGACAAACATGTTAAATAGCTAAATATTTTTGTCAATATTTGTGAAAAGAACAAAACAAAAAAAAAAACAAATAAAAAAAGATAGGGAAAAGTAAAGCTTTTTCTTTGATTAATAGGTGATTTAATTTAAAATAACTTATAAATGATACTCTAAGTTTTTTCGAAGGCTTTTTAGCCATTTTATTTAACATTTTGTGTCAATAACAGTATTTTGTAAGCCTTACTTGTTAGATAAGCCTGACAACACAAACACGTAGATTATGCATGGAGGTAAACAAGTTAAAAAAAAAAAATCCTAAACTATAATAAATACAAACGTTAAACCCACCTTTGCTGGCATCAAAAAAAAAAATTCCCAAAAGTTTTTGAAATATCCATGACCATGTCATTCCCTCCGCTACATCCTGACTGCTGTTGGGCTAACTGCACAATAAGAGTTTATTTTAGGGGACGGCATCACAGTTAATTTGCTTAATCTTTGCTCAAAGCTAATCTCCGCTGCAGGTGCAAAGCTAGAAAATCCTCTCTAGAAAGGTGTGTCACACAGATGGATGAGGAGCTGCAGCAGCAGGCTGAAGAAGCTGTCGAGGACCTCAGATTTATCCTTTATACATTAAAAAGGCCTTTATCACACATAAGTTGGTTGGTTTTTTTTTTGTGTGTTTGTTTTTTTTAACCAGGAAATAAATTCTCAGGGCTAAGGAAAAATCTTGCAAAACTCCAAAAAATTGAAACACTGAATATTTTTCACGTGTGTGTGTTCATTTTTTTTTTTTTTTTTTTGTTAGATCACTTTCATCTTAGTCCAAAATATCAGGCATATACAGTCAAATAGGTGAAAAATACTTTCTCAACCAATGACAGCAGATGGTAAATTAGTATCCTTTTGTATTATTCAAATAGGGTTGTAATCTCATTAAGGGCCTCTTTAGGTAATTAGGCCTAAGGTGCTTTCAATTCTCAGGACCCTTAGAGAAAAACACTTATTTTCAATGAAAGAGGATTAAAAGCTCACTTGTCTCTAAAATACAGGAAATGATATTATGAAAGTATAATTCATATCAGAGGTTAATTTTGTCTTCAGGCACGGTCACTCGGACTGTGTGACCTGAGCACCCACGCTGATTTACACTACAGAGAAAGTTAAAAATAAGATCGGCATCTCATAATAGCAAACACATTAAAACTTTTATAGACCCAACAAAAATACACATGTCATGACACAGTGCTTGTTCTCGAAATAAAACTGAGTTTAGAAGGGTAGTGGATGCCACTAGAATAGGTTGAACTGTATTACTGAAGGTATTAGCTGGTCACGTATATCCTCAACCGTGAACTATCAGAAGTTGCATAACAGTTACTGAAACCAGACTGAAGTAAGTCTATTTCTGTAGTGAAAGGGATTAGTGTACAAGGGATGGCTTCATTCCACGGTAAACCTGGGTCTGAACTGAAGGAATCAAAGGCATATATGAAAGTAATCAGGTTTCAGCTCAGTATAAAAGGATAAAGTGATTACACACTGTCATAGTGTTTAGGTTACTGTTGTAAAAATATCCCAAGTGTGTATGAAACAGGATATGTGCTGTTGGAAAGAATTCCTGCTGAGCTTGACCAGACAGACATTCGGGACTGTCACAGGAGGGTCCCATAATCCAACACCATGTTCTGTTCCCAAAACAAAAAACAAGAACAAAAATGTGAAAAATCCTGCAAAGGAAGCCGAGGGGGGAACAATGGAGGAAGCCCTCAACGTAAACAGGTAGGCCTGAAGCCTGCATGCCCCTCATTCCAGCCCTCTGCTGCAGAGATAAGAAACGAGCAACAGTGAGGGTAAAACGGCTGCTCGTACTGATAGAGCGGCACAGGTCCTGCCAAATATACCTGAATTTGACCTGAAAATAGGCCTGAGCTGGAGCTCTGCTCTCAGTATATCATGGCAGGTAATGGCAACAAATGTCTGAAGCACCATTTGTCTCCCACCAGCTGGTGACACGAATACTGTCATACTGCCTTCACATGATTATAAGTGAAATCACACTCCGCTCTGATATCTGCCTCTACATTCTGGGTGCTCTGCCGCTTCAGGCTTGTTCTATTTTTAAGCTATTGCGCCTATACTGCAACTAATTGGCGCCAAGTTAGATTCAAACGTATGCTGTTAATGGGAAAAAATTTGTGATATGTTTTGGCCCCTCTCCCCTTTCTATATTTGTGCCAACGTCCTCCATGCAGCTGCTCCTCGAGCTCTGTCTCCCTGTGTTTCCGTCAACTACCTCTCTTCAGTCGGCATACGGTATATTGTCTCAATTCAACAGGCAGAGTCTCTGCCAGCCTCCGTCAGCTCCTGCTTGAAACTGCAGAAATACATTTGTAGAAAATAACAGCAGTTTGCTCTGATGTGAAGCTACACTTAACCTTGGTTTAGTTTTCTAAAATGATGTAATCAGCAGTTTTTTTTTTAAACTCTCAAGATGGTAAAATTTCTAAAATGGCAGCTGTCAGGCATTATATTAAAAGTGATAATGTATCAGAACTCTTTTTATTTTATTTTTTGCGTACATTTCAGAGTGAGCTGATCCCACTTCGCTTGAACGTTTTTCCATTTTAATTCCTCAAAAAAATTTTAAATATGCTGAGAAATGGTGACACTTTTCCTTCTGGGTCCATTTAGTGCAAAGTAAAAAATGTGGCTTGACTCCAGCTGACACCAAAATATGCTTAGTGCTCAAAATTCCATTGAAGTTACATGATGTTACATCTATTTTCCCCCTGAACTTCCAGTGGAATTTCCAGATTTTGAATGAATCCCTGCCAAACAGGACTCATAAGGTCACACCACCAACCGTCCACTCCCCACCAAAACCCTTCGCACACCAGTCAGAGGTCCCCACCCCATCCATTTTCAGCACTCCACATCAGCTGTGCCAACCCTTTAATCTGCCGGGTGACATCCCAGTGTTTCCTGCATGGGACAGAGGGAGAGATAAGCAGGGTCTGTGCGGTAAATCACTCCGCACTCCCACTCATTCACTGATATCACCATTATTCAATTAGGCTGCAGTCAAACTGGCGGGTTTCTGGTTATTATAGTCGGAGGCTTTGGAGGTTGTACGCACTTTATTTTTATGCACTTAATATTTTATTTATTTTCCTAACACCCACACACACACACTTCAAAAAAAAATAGATTTAACTGTTTGATGACAAACATACCAAAATATTCATGAGTAATTTAATATCCTGTGATTGACCTCTTCTTACGCCCAGACACCTGGAAGAGGCTCCAACGGATCCCCGAGACCCTAAAAAGTAAGAAAAAGGTACAGATAAAGGATGGATTGATGAACTGAAGTAATTTAATGTTTTTGAGGTACTTTACACAGTATATAATACCCATTTAAAGTACATTTTAAAAGGTAAAGAAGAGAGACACTGAATTTAAAATGGCTATTTAATAAATTTGCCAACAGAAAAGCTGCAGCTTGTCAAAGTTCCATTGTACAGCCGTAATGTAATTAATTCACTGATTAAAACTGATTTATTTTACCAGTAGGTGATCACCTAACATCACTAGTTAGCTAGTTAAATAAGGGGTAACCTACATAGCACCAGCTTCACTGATTTGTCAGTGTGGCTTTTAATGATATTATGCCTTATTTCTATTTACTTCTGCACACTCATGAAATGCGGCCATGAGCTGCGACGGTGTTTTTGGATTGTAATTTACCTCGTGTGCCATGAAAAACCTGAACTTGTGCGGTTGATGTGGGAGAGAATGTATGAGCTGTGCTAGCTACCATTGGAGAACCCACGTAGCAGGCATTTGTTTTTTTGAAAAGCAAACTTCCTTCAGTTGTTTGACAATATAGAGATATTGTACAGTGTAGGCCATTGTTCACATTACTGCTCCTTCCTTATGTTGAACACCGAGGCCTCATTTCCACCTGCTACACTGATACTCTGTGTATAAGTCTATTCATTCTTATGAGTTTCTTATAATTTTTGACGTAGTTCCAGTGGTTTTGGTGCCTGAGTCGCCTTGTGTGTATTGAGAAATTTCAACGGTGTGTTGGATTTCAGGGCAAAAACATAGACTGTGCCTGGATTCAGTGCTCGCTAGCATAACATGAATAACTAGCGGGCTTTTGGAAAGAAAAAAAAAACATCTTTCAATTGTTTGACTGTAGTGAAATTATATTGGCTTACAAGCCTATATAAGCCTATTAGTTAGAAACAAGAGAATAAGTTAAAAACTAGAGAATAAATTTCTTTCCCATGCCAACAATGAGTCAGCATTAGCACGCGGCTAACCCATCCATTTAGAACTGTATATATGCGCTGAGCACTGGGGTCATGATCCGTGTTTAAAACTGATTGACAAGGGCAAACGGAAACAATGCATGAAGGCATATTACAAGTTTCATATGGATTTATGGAGGGCATATGGACACAAGGCTTTAAATAAATAAGCCAAACCTGCTTGACAAACAAAAACATGTGCAAATCACAAGTTATTTGAAATGGTTTCTCTTCTTCACAGGCCCTCATGCCGTTCTTTACAGTCTTGCTGTGGAGGCGCTGACAGTTCCAGATATTTAGCATGCTATGTCTTGGTGAGCTTCTTTGATGTTATATGTTTTTATTCATTGTGAATTTATCATTCTGATAAATAAAGTGTCTGTCTATCTATCTATCTAAATATCTATCTATTTATCTATCTATCTATCTATCTATCTCTAATCCTCTGGTTCATGACCAATTAGCTAGAATTATTTCTAGCTAACTACTTTACTGTAAAATATACATGTATTAAACTAAAAGAAATTCTTGGAAGAAGATGATAAACGTACTATGTTGTTTGTTACAGGGTAACTTGGGATTTCCATTTATAGTACAAACATTTGTAACTTTTTAATAGTTAACAAGAGAAATCTCACTTGGCTAGCTAATTGATAATCTTGACTTACAGAACTGACAAATTTAATCTTTTTAAATGGCATGCACACAATGTTTTATATATAAGTGTGTATATATATATATATATATACATAGGTATATATATATATATCTGTGTGTGTATGTACACAGACACACAAGAGAGGCCAGTGTCTCTTTAGTGTATGGTAATTGAAATGCTATAGTGCTGTATATCGGCAACCAAGCCTCTCAAAAGAAACATAACATGCAGAGAATGTGGACTATTACTCTCTGGGGGACAGTGGCAGGCAGGGTCCTACTCACCAAAGGGCTCAATACCATCAGCTGTTGGCCCCTGGCTGAGGGCCAGTGGGCTGACGGGACAACCTGGCTACACACGACCCAGATAGCAGCCATGGGTGAAGAGTGATTTATCCGTCTGTACTCACATCAGACAACCTTCCTCTGATTAAGGGTCAGTCACTGAGCGGCAGGGCTGAGTGGAGAGGGCGAGACAAGCAGCCTCCGTATGTGAGACTCTGGCATCCTGACCGCCACACAAATGGACTTTCCAGACGCTCCAAGCAGCTCCTGCACTGAGCTTTGCACCTTCAATGACCACATACATTTTCACCAACGGGCATTTATACAGGAATGTGCACGTAGTCATTATTTCTGCCTGCTCTCATTAAGCCATACACGTTGGCTGGCTTGGACACTAAAACACACACATGCCAAAGCCAAGATAAAGAATTATTGAGCTGGCCTTGACTTTCTCTCAACCTGACAACAAAAGGATGTGGTGGATCTGAGTCCCCCACTGTTTGACTTGTCTCTGTGGGCTGTTAAAGATCAGTGTTCCTTATGTTCAGGGTTCACAAACGGGTTACTGCCTCCATCAATTTTCATGGAAATGATGTCCATTGTATGCAGGGCTAAGAAGTACCTTTCTCGTGGAAAATATTGTTCAGAATCTATTTTTCAGTCAACTTACTTGACTTATGAACAATACTTCTGCTTAAGCTGATAAGAAACCTCTCTTTTGTCTTTTTGTAAGTTTAAAGAAATTATAATTTGAACATTTCGTGAAAACCTATAAAAGTTAACTGGAGAATTCTTGGCGATTTGTTTTTTTTTTTTAAATCTGTGCACGCACAGGAATTAGTTCAGGGTTAATTCAACGCAGTTAACAGCTGCTTCAAGGTGGTATGTGAAGCTGATAAACCTTACTTTACTGGTTCATTTAAGTAAGGTGAGGATTATTGATTTTTATGGAATTTCTTCACGCTAGAGAATAAACTACTTGCATGTGTAAGAAGCGTGCCTATGTGGACCGTTTTGAGTGTAAGAGTGTGGTCAAGACTTTCACACAACAACTGGACAGATAACGACTGCCTGAGGCAAACAGAAAATGGTTATCAGTTCAGACTGAAATCTGAACAATACTCTATACAAAAATCCTCTGGTTGTCCACATTTTTATGGCCACAGCCCCTATCAGATTTTTACAATCTCCACAACACTCAAGGAAATGGGACAAAACCAGGAAATGATGATGTCATTTGTAAAAATTATTCAATATTCACAGGACTTTACTCCACATTTCCATCAACTCTCAGATCCCTGCTCAGAGCAGTACATCCAGATAGCCTTCAAACATTTTAGAATAGAGTGTGATGTCATCTATACAATTGCAGATCCCAAACGGAAATGCAACTTTTAGCTGCACGCAACACAGCAGTGAGCGCTTGCATAGAAAAACTACTCACATGCCTGCACACTTTTAATCCAGCACAGACTTTTTCCTCCTAATTTTTTATCTATGCAATGTATTGGCAGTAAAACAAACAAACAAACAAACAAAAAGATGAACAAAACTGCATTTGACAAAACAGGACAGTATTAGCTGAAGCTTAAAATACCAGGCTGTGCGTCAACATGGCAAGACTTATGTCAGGGATTACTAACTCACCTGTGTCCATATGGGGCTCCCTGCTGGCTCACGTGCTCTAAACTCTTCATGTTTTTCAACGTTTCACCCAGTGACTGCAGTGATCATGGTCTCTGGTGTCAAAGTTAACGAGTCCAAATGTCAGAGGTATTTTTGTCCTGCATCCTCTGAGTGTTTGCACTGAAATCAATTAATGTAAATTAAGCCGTTAGTGGTATAGCAGTACAAACAACAGAGTTCACCTTTTTAAAGTATTTACTGCTCACGAGTACATGGCAAAGTTATCCTTTTAAAGTACCTAAATTAAGATCAAATAAAAAATTAGCTGATAAATACGATTTTCCATTTTCTTCTTATTCCTTTTTTTTAAACAAATATTATAATAAATGATCTAAGCAATATGGCAGCATGTAAGCATTTTTTTTTTTTTGGTATTTTACATAAAGTAATGAAATCACAAAAGCAAATTGATATAATTGAATACTGTTAAAATATGTGGAATGTTCGTTGTTTAATGAAAGCAACAAAAACTTAAGAGGTAAATGTCAAATTATTGAAGGCCAGTTGTGTTATAATTTGCTTTTACATGCAGTACGCAGAAGGGCTTTATATTGCAGGTTTATGTAGGCTTGTGCACAGATGACCCCTTGTGGCTGCAGCCGGTACCACAACTGACATTTACAGACGTGTCCAGAGAATGTAGCACCTCTGGCAATTAAAATGAATACATAAAAAAAATAGACCTTTCATATTTATAAGTCTTACATATGAAAATATTCAGTGTGAATGCATTGCTAATTTTGTACTGAAAGGACAGACTGGTCTCACAGCAGAGGAGACAAGGGCCTGCAGCGGGAGGAACACACTGTCAGCTTCTGGGGAACTGGAAGTGGACTGTTTGTTGTTTCTGTAGAAATGTGTTTGATATTTGTTTGAAGTTCATAATCCAATAACATGTGCACAAATACTCTTCCTGTGTAAGAGACAGGCCTCAGACTGAAGAAATGCTTAACAGTGTCTAGACGTGCTTCAGTTTATGAAAATAATCATCTAGATTTGTATTTCCTGCTATATTTTTAGTTGTGAAAATTCTCTTAAGTTTTAAAACTTTTCTTAAACCAAAAATAAAACAGAAATCCTTATTTTTTGATTGTTTTAGTTATTTAATGTTCAATATCACTTGATTTTTTAAAAAAAAATGCTTTCTCATTAAACAAAAATCCTTACCAAAGTCAAAGGAAGTGCAAAAACAGATTTACAAATTCAGTTTAAATCTTAATAGTAATTCTAGGTGTTCTGTTAAATATTATCACAAACCCATAAATAGAAAATGAATAAATTTTATCACCACCAAACAAATGTCAGCTGCTCACACGTCCAAGCGCATGAACACAAAGGTGCAGTCATTCACACAGAAATACAAAGAGACAACAAAGACAGTTGACCCAGGTCATGACACTCTGCCCTCTCCGTCTTTATTTAGACTATATTTTTATGTATTTTTATTTTTTAGGAAATCCTACCGGTGATTCCCGAAACGGGACAAGTGGTGTGAATTTCACAGAGCATGACTTCCTCTCTGATAGAGGATGTTCCCAGCCAATCTTTCATGGATGTAGCAAACAGGAGTCATCGGAACAAGGAAGTGGGGACAGGTGCTCTCTGGAAGATTCAAGGATTGACAGAAAGACAAAAAAAACCAACAGACAATGGACAGTCGTTTATCTTGGGCTGCAAAGCCGAGACTTTTGGTGTCATGAATTCAACTCAGCGGATTTACTGATCATCCATTCTTTCATTAAATGTTCAAAGAAGTGTCACCAAGATTTTTGTCGACTCATGATCGATTTAGCTTTTTCAACACTTATTATTAGCTCTTTAAAAAAAGTAATCTACTTCTCTATCTCTGAACTTATTTGTTTTATCTGTTTCCGCTGTTTCCATTAACTACTGACATATCTACATTATGTATCCATTAATATGAGCTTATTCATTTATTTAGTTAGTTAGTTATTACAAATGTTTGTTTTAGAATTCATTGGATGTCTATTGTGCACATTTAAACACCAAATGATATATTTTATATTAGTTAAAGTTAAATATTTCTCTTCTACCAACCCTTATTATAACTTTTAGCAAGCTATTTCAGCTGATTTTATGTTTTTTTTCACTACTTGTCTGTTACTCTCAGGTATTCTTTAAGGACATTTATCTGTGAAAGTATTTTTTATTGTTGACCACTTTTACATTGCGATTATTTCATTACTTAACCTATGCAGTACTTTAGCGAACTCACCTGTTTCTTTAAGATATTTCAAACTACTTTGCGTAGGCTATTTTTTGATCACTAATGCATCAATATTCAGCTTTAAGCTTTTAAAATGTACCCATCAGCCACAATGTTTTAATAATTGACTTCACTTTCAATTAACTTCATTTATCTAATACTTTTAGCAAGCTATTTTAAGATATTTTACATTAGCTGTGTTTAGCTGTTTCACTGCACTTATGGCTAAATAAACAATTTAGCACATTTTCAACATCATTTTTGACTACTTTTAAGCCAACGTTTCCAATTTTTTGTACGTATAGTGGTATTCACAGCTTGAGTGATGACCTTTGAATCAAAATTTTATATAATTCTCTTTAGTTAAAATTTGACAAATTGCTCTTCGTTTTCTTTAACGTTTTTTTTTCGTCCACTTTGATTTCAAGCTTAAGTTGCTGATGAATCCTGTTGAATTAGTCACATTGTTCTTTGCCAGTCATCAGCATTGCTCACCTTCCTTTCTTGTTTCCTAAGAAGGGAGGTCTGGAGCCAGATCTGCAGGGAATCCTGTAGGACGACGGAGGATCTGAAACGACCCAAGACTGGTTGTACTCAACACAGCTCAGCCTTCCAAAGAAAAACACAGCGGAGAGGAAGCTGACTGCTGATGTAGTCATGTTATACTCACTACTCGCCTGGACACGAGCTAAAAATTGTCCTGAATGCCACGAGGGGATTCAGACAAAAGAACAGAGAGTGCTGAGCTGATCAGGAGAGACCTGGAGTTGATTCAGCTCCCTGAGTCAATTCCTGAGTGTGGAACAAATGTACCAGTCAACTTGAAAAAGGATCTATAGCACCAAACCACCACTTCATAATCACATCCATCAGTACTAGCCTATTTTTATGATTATTTTGCTAAATTGTGAAATAGCACTTTATTATACAGTATGTTTATGTGTTTATCTACCTCTGAAGCACATTTAATCAATTTCAAACTAGGACTGTTCCAAAGCTTTATTGTAAAAATGTTTCATTTTACATTACACACACACACACATCACATACATGTATGTAATACTTTATTACAGATATTTACAGCTCCAGTTTTATACAAACTTAATGTCTCACAACTCATTTTAAAGGCCTTACTTTTTAAATAGTGCATTATTTACTGATTATTGGTCTCTAGTTTTTAATACAAATCTAAAGTTACCAACATAATTTCACATAATAATAATAAAAAAGGTCAATTATTTTTTAATCTTTTAAACGGCAGCATTTAAATCAGGTTCAAATGGAATTTTTGTTTTAAGAGCTGCCATTTCAAAAGTACTTTAAATTTTGATTATTCTAGTTGAATAATCACATAAACCTGAACAATATTATGGAATTAAACCTATTTCTTCAGCTTGCATGTAAGATGGGGACTTTTTTGTGCATGAATGATATAGAAATTGGTATGACTGAAGCCCCTCGGAATTCAAAATAAAACTAAATGCCATCGTGCATAACATAATGATTGTACGATACAATATAGAAATAAAAGTCCAGAAGAAAAGAAAAAATAGAGATGCACACAGATGATCCACTTCATTACACTGCATTAAACTGCAGCATTTAAAAAATAATTTAAAAAAAAATTTCAAAAATATTTTGGTTGTGAATAAGGTGTGTCGAATTTTGTGAAAATTAAACTAACATTCTTGGGGGGAAAATAATAAGAAGATTTATGAGTTCCCTGAAAAACTAAAAGTGAAGGAGCCAAATGCCGGACTAAGAATCGCCTGAAAAATGAACTATTGGTTCAATTATTGAGCGCTGATCTGAGATTGACTGTATCTGCCAAACTATATATAGTGGCAGCACAACTGGACCGTGGTGTGACAAGCAAAGACCATAAAAGCGTTCAGGCCAGAGAGGGACAGCATTTGCCTGGGATTATGAGCAACCAGCCCTGCTTTAGTCCGGCTCGGACACACCCTCTCCTGCAGCTGTCTCACATGCTGTATTTGCAATCTACTATCAATGACTTTATCAGTTTAGGCCCTTTCAGCTTCTATCTCTCTAGTCCAGAGCTCTCCAGAGCTAGTCCAGAGCTAAATGGAAAAAAAACACTTTAAGTTTATATATGTATCTTTATATTAGTAGTAATGTTTTTTTTTTTTTTTTTGAGGTTGCAGTGGTTTTTTTTTACAGTGTAAAGACAGGAAACTGGGGCAGAAAGAATGAGGAATACATGCAGCAAAGAGTCACAGGCCAGGAGTTGAACCTGCGACTGCTGCAGGAGGTCTGCAGCCTTGGTAAATGGGCCGCCTGCTTGAGATATCGAGTGGCCCAGGACATAACACTCTTTCATGACATAACACAAAATGTGCACAAGTGAGAAACTTTGCCACAAACCTTTTTGCTTTGGTAAATGAAATAACGAAATCTCTGGAACACAATTACAGATTCATCTGTTTGCAGCTGACTGGATGATGTGAAGAAGTTCTCGATGCCCATACGGATGTCTTCCAATTTGTTGTCAGGTCCAAGTCAAAAACTTTAAAGATATCAAAAGAGTAACACGGCAGATCTTAAAATTTGTGGAACTGGTAATGTCTGTCATTTTTGTTTCTTTCTTCTTTTTTTTTTAAATTGTATTTTATTTGAACTAACTGGTATTTATATTAAATAACTGGCTTAAATTGGCATGTAGCTCACTTCAGCTCATTTAGACTGCATTCATTGTTTATTTCGTATACTCAGCCTTCACTGATGCTCTCGTGACGTAATAATGACATTATAATGGCGACTAAACCCTCTCACTGAACTTCAGTGTGTTTGTGCCTGAGTCCAATACAGCTGATGGTGTGTTGAATTAAACAGCAGCTGAATTTGTGGGTAAATAGGGGTTTTTGTTTGTCGGTTTGTTTGTGAGAGGCGGCTACCTGAGATGGGATTAGGGCAGTGCCACGGTTAAATGCTGCTGTGTTAATGTCGCCACCCGTGCTGCTGTAATCTCCAAGTGGCTTTCTGCACACTGCTGGCAGCCAAGCCCCAAAATATACAAACACACAGGCACACGTAAGTTCACACATTTGGCAATGGAGTCGACATGAAATGCCCTATTTCTTCTTAGATGTGCTCTCTTTGGCTCTCATGACTTTCATTTGGAAATAATAAAAACATGGAGGCTCCATCAGGCTGAAAATGACAATCAAATTAAAAGAAATGTTTCTTTTCTCTTACACATCAGGCACAACTGGGAAAGAAAAAGTGGGTTTATGTGCAAGGAGCAGTTGTATTGGTATGCTTGCATGCAAACATGCATTATTATGAAAAACATTTTTCCGTTTGAATAGAAATCCTTTTTTCTCTTCTTTCAGTGCAAACATCCCACAGCATGTGAAATAGTAAAGGTCAAAATGATTATTATGCAGTCAGTGTAAAAGTGCTGTTGATGATAAATGACAGAGCACAACTATAATAATTTAAAAAAAGACCAATCACAGAACCAAAACCTAATTTCATTTTTTTTCCCATCTCAACAGTAGAAATATTCTTTCCACCCAACACCTCCTCCTGTCTAAGTAATTGACTTCAAATGGTCAAATTTCCTTCTCCATCAATTAGCCCAGCTCAATAAGCGTGCTGAGATAATATCACGGCTGACATGGGGGGTCTGCCTTGCCTTAAGTCAGCGCAGGTGACCCCCACCCACTCTGCTGGAGCCTCGGGGATCGAGGGCTGTTGTTATGCACCCATTAGCTGAACAACAGGGAGGATAAACCTGCCACTCAGCTGCCGACCAAATTTAAACACATTCACACCAATTACAGTGGATTCTCCTTCACGGCCCGGAGGCAAATAAGAAGAGAAGCCGATGCACGTGAGAATGCCTTTTCCACATGTCAGGCATACTTGTTTGGACCAGAGACGTTTGAAGTTTAAAACTGTAACTAACTGACAAAAAGGATGTAACAGTTGTCTACTTCTGCAAAACAGACATGATCAGCAAGACTGTGGGAAAAAAACCAGCAGTATTTACCTTGAGGGCAACAGCTCTTGTACGTACGGGAATATTTTTAAAACATTGAGCATGAGCAAAGCCCATGAATATATACACCTCTGAAATATGTTTCCTCTGAAGTGCTAAAAATGGATTGTGAGGTCAGGGTGATTGACCCCTCTGAGAAGAACCTCTTCCTTTTAAATTAGGGAAAAAACTATTTATAAAACGGGACTCTTGCTGAGTTATAAATACACTGAATCATCCTCAAGGTTTGGTTTGATCTCATAAAGATTTTTTGGCGGATAATTTTGATTGACGTCGAAGCAACAGACGGGCTTCAGCTGACAAATATATCATAGCCATTCAGTATACCCACGGAAATAAAACCTGATGTCACTGCTTTGTTATTAAGCACAACTGAAGGATAGATAACGAGGTTCTGTTGTGAAAATACACTAAATAAAGCGTCCACCATTGTTGAATGGAGGTGTAGCGGAGCACACTGGATTTTAATGGCCCCCAGCATTAATCAGAAGAGACTAAATCATTTACGGACAGGATGTCCGGAGAATAAACTGCGCTCTCATGCTGCGAAAACAAGGCGCCGTGTGTAAGGCGCGCACCCAGATTACCTCCACTCCGCCTGGGCCAGGAAGCCGGGTCACGGGCCTCCGCTGCCCTGCTTCCAGGTGAGCAACCGCGGCTGCTGCTGGGAGACCAGTCAGCTCCACGCGGGAAAAGCTAAAACAAGCCCTGACCACAAAACACAGAAAATGCCAGATGAACTGGAATGACAAATTAAAAACAAAATACTAACAACAACTCCCTGGCAAAGGAATTTGCGCTTTAGAAAAGTTTAAATTTTAATGATCAGATCTTTGTCTATGATGGAATGCATACTTATTTATTAAATAAAACACATCTCCTCGAGAAGATAAGTTAAAATGTCCTGAAGTTGAAAGAATATAAACAATAAAAAGAAGGGAGAACAAAACAATTTCCAAACATTTATTTATCAAAAGTGCAAAAGTATAAAAAAAAAACACATTCTGTATATACATAAACTTTAAAATAGTGACTGTACAATATTTATTATCACAAAAATTAACTCACATCCCTGCAAGAGAATAAGAAAAAACATTAAAACCAGTGTTCAGATTATAATATGTTATGGCTTTACTAACTGTTATTACACAGATACAGAACAAAGTCTTCTTCAACGCTGCATTCAAAATCTCAGGAGCCCCCCTGTGTCAGTAGCAACAAACAAAAATAAAAGCCTTTTTGTTCAGATTTAGCTACAGAGATTTGAGGTCAGATCATGTGTCCTTGCAGCAGGGCCAGGCAGGAGGTTAGGAGTTGTTGTAGCTACAGTAATACACAGCTGTGCTGGCGTCTGACAGCACCGATGATATGAGGCTCTCAGGTCCTTGCATGCCAGCCTCGTGTGGCCCGTACGGCAAGCCTGTCATGTCCGCACGTGCCGAGGAGGAGCTCAGATACTGCTCGAACTCGCTGCGGTCAACCTCGGCCAGCAGCTCGGAGTGGTGCATCTGCTCCATGCTCTCCGCTGGGTGGGAGTGGGAATCGGGAGGAGGAGAGAGCTGTCCCGCTCCGCCGGGGTGCCGCTTGGGGTGGCCCGAGCTGCAGTGCTGGGTGTAGTACATGGCCAAAGGGTTGGGGCAACCCATGTAGGAAGGGGGAATGTGGGTGGGCTGAGGGGGCTGCTCTGGAACCGAGGCTGGGTGTCGGTGCAGGATGGGATTGTTGTGGTGGTTGGTCAGGGGTTCTTGGGGCTGAAAATCTGTCACCTGGGAGTGGTAAGGGTATGCGGGCATCATGTGGCAGTCCTCTTGTGAATGTGGCGAAAAGAACATAGAGTCTGACTCTACAGCGTCCAAAGGAGATGTGTCAGGCGTGGGTAGGCTGTACGACTCATAAGGGGGCCTCCAAGAGCCTGAGCATCTCGGTAGTGACCGAGCGGCTGCGGCGGGACCTGGAAGCCGTGCTCATGGTAGCCGAGGCCAAGACTCTCGACACACACCCTGCCGTCCCCAGGTAGCGACTGGGCCTGGTGATCAGACACGCCGTGGACCAGAAAGCCGGAGTCCAGCCTCTTAATCCTCTTCACCTGCTTCCGCCGCCTGGGCCGGTACTTGTAGTTGGGGTGATCCTGCATGTGCTGAACCCGCAGCCGCTCGGCCTCCTCCACAAAAGGCTGCTTCTCCGTGACGGGAAGGGCTTTCCATGATTTCCCTGCAAGTCCAGAGGAGAGTTCACATCAGTTATATGTGAGCAGATACTGTACACAGCCCGGTGATGCACACCAAAATAGCCTGTTGCCATTTTAGGGAGCAGGGACAGCTTTTTGAGGTTACACTTGCAGCTTGACTCACAGAGTCACTTTTAAAAGCACATCACCTGTAGCCTTAACCATCCTGACATCCTACTGTTAAATAAGCTTTTAAAGGTATTCAAGAGGAACTGTCTGAAATCAATGCATCAGAAAGCATCTAAAAATCAGGAACAAAGTGAAACGATAACACTGCGACTCCATTACAACCGGTATCTACCTTGTTTATTTATAAAACATTAGATTGTTTAAATATAGTGTACATGTACTTCTACTTACCCAGCATTTTGCTCAGCTCGGCGTTGTGCAGGTCCGGGTTTTGCTGCGCCAGTCTCTTGCGCTCATCCTTCGCCCAGACCATAAACGCGTTCATGGGCCGCCGGATCCGAGGCTCGCTCTTCCCGCGACTCTGGCTGCCGGAGCTGGACGCGCACGGCTCGTTCTTCACTTTGGTGTCCCCGAGAGGACTGAGGGGGTCGGCCCACTGGCAGTGTCCCATTCCAGGCATCATGACTGACATCGTACACCTTGCCTGGGTCTGATCGTCGCTGGCGTAACCCGCATCGGGACTACTCATCTCTCTCCAGCTGGGAGGGTTGGAGAGCCACTGGACAGCTGGCAGGGACGGCAGCACGCACACGAGAACAGCCTAGCAGTGTGTTAAAAAAGGAAAATGTTTCTGGATTTCAGGCTGAAACGAGAAGCAGTTTGTCACATCCATCCGCTACTTCCAGAAGCGGCGAGAACTGAAAGGTAGAGACAAGTCAGCAGTGCATGTGAACGTTGGTGCGCTATAAACGCGCAGGCAGCCAATCACCATGTGGAGGGAGTGCCCACTACTACAAAGGTGTAAAAAAGTTCAGAGTACCCCGCCTCCGACCCTTGTGTTGAGCGGTGAGAGCCATTAAGGGACGAGGGATTTCAAATAGATGCAGAGCTAAGTTATCATAACATAGCGGTTTGCATTTAGAATATAAAATCTGTGGCGAGATTTGAGTTTCAAAAATTGTTATATGATTCTATCGACTTTCGGAGCAAATTAAGGTGAAACTAATAGCTCTTTATGTCATGGAATTGGACACTGACTCTGCTGTGAATCTCACGGCTGCAATAAACACTCCCAAGATTCTCAGAAAACAATACACTCGATCTGTGTATTGGCCCGGGAACAGTGCTCAAGCCTGAGTATCAGGTTTACGCGTGGCGCAAAGGGTTCAGTCATTGGCAACCTTTTGCGCACGGCTGGTCGTGTCGATGGAGACTTTCTTTGACCGCAGCTGAGTCAGAGGTGCTGGACAAGAAGCGTTAATTGAGTTTTTTTTTTCTTTTTTTGGGGGGGGGGGGGGGGGGGGGGGGGGGTGAAATTCAAAGAGTGAAATTAACAAGAGCAGAGAAAGTCTAAATGGGCAAGATGAGAGCCCTGACCACGCAAATGATGATACTGGTGCGCTTCTGTCTCAGACGGTGGCGTTTAAGTGTCACAGTAGTTTCTGATGTAGATACACTGTCTTCTAGACGTCGGTCTGGGATGTTAATGAACCAAATAAAGGAGTTATTGATTAGGCTGAAAGCACTTTGAACACATAATTAGTCTGGACAGCTAAAAATAGTACAACATAAACTGATTTATAATTTCATATTGGATCTAATTTGACTATCAGCTATTGTAATACTTTCATCAAGTTACACTAAGCTTTAAGGGGTATTTTACCTAAAATATATCAATTACATCTTTCATTAATCCTATTTACCTCATTGCATCCACATTGAAACCTTTTGTGTGGGGTCAAGGATGTGTGTTTTTTTTTTTTAAGGTTCACACCTAACCTTTCCTATAGGTCAGTGAGCAGCTTGAAACTCCAAGATGATGTCAGACATTAGTCAAATATAAACTTTATTAACTCTTATGGCACATGTACAAGTAACAGAAATGTATCAGGCGTGTTTCCTTGTTATGGGAGCAGCTGGACCAGACCGTGATGAAAACACAAGGTAAAGGTGGGAGCAACCTGTTCTGGCTCAAATATTCAGATGTGGGTTGTTTATACTGCAGAGAATGAAGCCTCTGTTCGTAGTCAGAAATCCAAACATCACCCACAGCCTGCCGAGCTTCTTATCAGAGCCAGCAGACCCCAACTTGTCAGCTCCGTCCTTTCTCGGTCCATTCCCATCTTGTTGTGGTCTACGGTAATGTCAAAAGGGGCTGACAGAAATATGAGAGATGCTTATGCAACCTTTTCATGCCCCGAGCAGACACCAGAAGGGACTCCACTGCATGCCCTCTAGGGGCTGGTGGGAGTGTGTGTTGGATGGAGGTCCAGCCAGGCGGTGCATGGGACAGGATCTTGACTATAATACTGTCATCGTCTATTTTACCACTGATGACCTGATAGGGTTCACCACCCCCCCCCCCCACCCACCCCCCGTTCCTAAGAGAGAAGAGAAAGAAGGACCCTATGTGTGTGTGCCGTGTTAGCATGTGTGTCTCCGCAAATGCGTGTGTTGACATGGGCGTTGGTGTGAGTGTGCCCTGGCCGCCTCTCGCTGTGTGTGGGAGTGAAAAATCCTGGCTTTTGATGGGAGAAGTCATAAAGTCTGGAGTCGTAGCCACATTTCCTCTACAAGGTGAGGTTCAGAGTCAACTAAAAGAAGGGGAGGAGGCGGCGTGGGGGGATGAGGAGAGGTGACACGCCTCATATCCCCTCTCCTCCCTCCATTCCTCCCCCTGTCCCTCCACCAAGTCTCCCACCCCATGCCTGGGGAGTCTGGGGCTGGGTGGGGGCCAGGGCTCTCGACGCCAGCCTCTGGACTCTGCGCTCAGGGAGAGGTCACTTGGCTTGCTTACACAATGGCATTATCTCAGTTCCAGCCTCGGCTACTGCAGCGGTGAGCACTTCCTGTCCCTCTGCAAGCACTTCCTGTCCTTGGCGTAGCAGCACAAACTGTCCGCCTTCCAAGTGAGTTCTGAAACGCAGCTGAGCCGCTGGTCGCCAGTCTTGCTGTATGAATGTCTGCGGGTGGCTTTCTTGGGAATTGCACAATGTGTTTGCTGGCTCCTTTGTGCAGAGTGGCCGGGCAGTGGTGTTAGTTTAAATCACTGGGACGGAAAGTATATATATGTTAGCACTCAGCGCTGATCCCCAGAGCCGCTCGAGCTGCAAAGGGCCTGCTGGACAAAGCCACAAAGTTCAAAACGTATTCTGCTAATCAGCTACTAATATTGGAGGTATTGCTTCTTTTTCTTAAAAAAAGTTTATAACAAGTTTATTAAATCAACATTCTCAAAAAAAAGAAACAACAACAACAAAACAAATCTGTCTGTGTTGTCATTTTTTGGTAAGTTTAATATCTTAGGGTGCTGAACGGTGATCAAGAAGACTGAAAGGTGGTATTCTGGGGTTTAAGGATATTAATTAGAATATTTAATAAATGTCTTAGTTGTTTGTTGGCAAGATTACACAAGAAGTACCGGCTCAATTTTCTTGAAACATGCTGAAGAGGTAAAAAATGGACAAAGAAATAACATACTCATTTTAGGCTTTTTAAAGTGGCGATTTCCACTCATTTTCAACTTATTTTGGGTACTTCTACATTAGCTTTACACTCATCATACCTCCAAACACTTTTCAGTTACTTTAGAACAATAAGGAGCTTATTGTTAACTTAACTTCAAGGAATGAGAAGTTGCTGTTTTAAGTGTCATCTGATTGGCTGAATCTCTGGACATTTTTAAGAGTCATCTGATTGGTCAAACGTCTGTAGATGTTTTCTGAGGCGGCTGCAAACTAAGGTATGACAAAGAAAAAACAAAAACATGGAGAGATCACTTACAATGACAAGTCCAGAAATCCAGCCAATCATGTCTGAGCCAGAATATGAAAGTCGTTAAATGGTTTGGTTCCGATGCTGCTGTAAAAGCATCCCAATCCATGACGGGAAAATGTTTGTTTGCTTCTTTTTAGAATCAAACGAACATTTCTTTCGAGAAGTTATAGAAAGAAAAACAAAAGAGCTTACGTGAAGCAGCTGATCACTCCTTCCTTGGCATGCTGTCGTGAAGCCTTGTTTTTAAAACGAACATGCTATCCATGTGTATTTTAACTCTAGACCAACTATACTGGCCATTTCCCATTGGCTTGGTTGATGGCACCATGACGCATAGCCAGAAACTGTCCTGCTAATGAATGCACATGGCCCCTTTAGTTTAGAGTAGAAACTGACCAGTTAACTATGGCATAGTCTTGCACACCAGAGCTTGCAAGACTTGGATAAACTGTATTTATTTTACACTGAAATACAACAACACCTCATACATCTCATTTTTTAAAAACTCATGATGAAATCTAAGGTAATAATTTATTGTTGCCACACTTTAACACATTGAAAACCACACCGTGTCCATTTTAAATTGAAACTACCACAAGTTCTTTCTGGTCCACACTAGCCTCATATGAATTATTCCTTTATGGGTGACATGTAATATAAAAAGATTGGCTGTGACATCAAAATTCTCTACCTACTATGTTGTCAGATTCTCTTGGTGGACGAAGGAGTCCAGTCACCAGAGCTTAAAGAAATCAAGGATATATAGAGAGCAAATGTTTTTCAACCAAGGAAGTCCAGTGTCAGGCCCACCATGCGAAATAGAAACTTAAACTAACATCAGAATGGAAATAATCACAAAACAAAGCTAGTTATGACTGGTGTTTTTTCCCTATAACAACTTTTAAAGTAATGTATTTCAGCAGGTTGTCTCTTTCATGTCTTTTGTGTCCTTTATAGAGAAGAAAATACTAAAGAGGAAAGTCAGAAAAAGCAGTTTTGTACATGTTATACATGAGAAAGTTTATGCAGAGAAACCTGCTTTAAGGCAAGAATTTTTATTCTCAAATCCAACCAAACTGGAGTCAGTGTAGAAAATATTGGACTGGACTGGAAGTGAATTTAGGTGTCTTAAATGAGTCCAAAACCCTGGCTTACTTTTTTCTGTTGAGGCCATTAATCATTGATTTTCTTAACAGATTTTAAAAAATTCATGATGTTTTCCTGAGCATAACCAGAACAGTTTGCATGCAGCTGAGGTTTGATCAGGGAAGTTTGGAGGAACTCCTCAGGCTTGTTCTTGAATGGTTCTCGCTGTGTGGTGGGACCTTTTGCCTTGCTTGGAAAGACTGCATCCTTTCATATCTCGTTACGATCAGTTTTTAATATACATCTAAAGCTTAAACTGGCATTAAAAGATTTTTGGGACAGTTGAGTCCGGTCGAACAAGTTGTGAAGAAGATTCTCTTCATAAAGCCACATTAACATTGAGTTGAAGTCATGTGGCTGCTATCTGCTATCAGGTGACTGTAGGTTGAATACACACTCCTCTTTAAGCTCTGTTTTTTTATCACCACCAATTCAAAGAATCATTTATGCTTGCTTAAGCTAAAGATTCCACTGTATTTATGAGATGGTTGTTAACTTTTAAAGAGACCAAAACAACCCTCGATTTCCAAAGGAGCCTGGTACCATTTGTCTGTTGCTTCTTTTGAATTGAGTTTGGTCATCTTATTGGTTTCTGATATAAAAAATATATATATTTGTACTCCAGCTTTGAAAATTACACATAAATTCTGTATTTTTTACATACATTTACAATAAAATTGCAGTCGATTGCAGCAGCAGATCAAACTCAGGTTATTTTTATGTGTATTATAGTTTACTGTCATATTGTTAAAGCTGGAAAATACATTGGAAGCCATTCAGTCTTAGACTTCTATGCAGATGCACAGACATCTGTCATTATCAGCTGTAAGATAGTGATTGTTTAGATTGTCTGATTAGACTATGACTTCCTCTAACACCTGCTCTGGAGAGCGGAAGGTGTTTCAGGATGGGGGGTTGGGGCTCCACAGCTCCTTAACAAGGAGGTTGGGGGGGGGGGGGGGGGGGCACAAAGCAGGTGTGTGGGAGAGACAGGAGGAGAGAAATGTCAGAGACTGATCCCGTAAATAGAAATTGCACCTTCTCCTGAGGTTTTGACGCTAATAAAGTCATCCAGGAATTCTTATCTCTTATATGTTGTCTGCTTTTATGCTGTCTGACGTCAATCAAACTGCATAAGCCTGTTACAGGCCTGAGGTGAATCAATGAAACCCATGTTGCATATCAGACTTTCAGATGTTATTTTGTTAGCGGTTTGCGCTTTGTAATATGAAAATCACGCCACGTGGAAGATTGCAGATATGAGAGATCATCTACAGGCTAAGGTGGTTTGATCAAACTCTCAAGCAGGATGTGAGATTTTATGTCTGGTCATGTATTTTCCAGAGGCCACAATACATCACTTTTTTACCATAAAAATTGAGGACTTGAAATTGTTGCAAATTAAAAAAAAAAAAAAAAATGCAATTAAAAAAAAAAGCGAGCCCGCTCGCTGAAACGTTGCCTCTCACTCACATGTCACACAGATGTTTTTATGTGTTACTGCTGCTATAGTGTTCCCCCTCCCTCAGGGGATTGCTGGGAAAGTTTCCTTGCCCGAGAGCACACACACTAACCTTGCTGAAAGGCTAGCGCTGGGATGTTGTCTGCCGCAGACAAGTGGGGACACAGAGGAAGCCGTCTCCACTCTTGTCTCATTGTTCTTAAGGCGTTACTCTGTCAGGGATCTGCTGGGAATCAGGTGGGAATCTACTCAGCCTTTTTATGTTCATAGGCGAGTTCATTCTCCATCTTGCAAGAGGACATTTCAGTATGTCCATCGTTGCCCTGTTAAGCACTATCCTGCTGGCCCCACCTTATGAAGATGCTCTGATAATAAGACTATTTCTTGTTTGGCTCCGCTGCTTAGTTTAGAGATGAGCACATCCGCCTTATCTTCTCATCTCGCCCTCATTCTCCGTACGCAAAAACTCGAGCCTCGGTCCAAGACAAATCTTAAATATGTCTTTAGTCATGCTAACATGAGGATGTTTGGAAACTTTTCACCACAAGTTGTGATGACCTCTGGGTTTGCGCACTGCCAGGGGTCAGCCAACAATAAAGCGGAAGCAACAAGTAAAATAATCAAAGTCCCTTTCCTGAGAACATCCATTGAGCTCTAGTTTCACTCAGGCGACTAAGAGGCTACAGTAATACAAATTTATAATGCCAACGATATTGTGTTGGAAGTGTTTGTGAATGTGCCATCTAAAATAAAATGCTAAATTATTCTAAACTGTAATTATTCATACAGAAATAGCAAAAGAAGAAGAAAATAAGTTATTATTCTAAGTTTGAGCTTTATTATCTTAAAAAAAAGTCTTGTTTAAGCCATAATTATTTGGTCCCAACTGCAAGTGCTGCCTTATGTTGGGCATACAATGTTTATTTAGACTTTTGTACTGGTTTTTTTTTTTCTTTTTTACTTTGGAGATCGTGGTCTAAGTTCTTAGGCATCATCTGAAGGTTTGATCGCAATGAGAGGCCAAGTTCACCCTACTCAGGACTTGGGAACCAAAAAGACTTTGGCAGGTGGATTAAAGTACAAATATTACACATTTACTGTTAAGAATAATCATGACTTGACATTAAAAACTCCCATTGAAATTAGAATCAGTGTCAACCCTAAATGTTGAAAAAAACTATGCTGAAGACTACCTTAAAGCATCACAATGTGGTCCTGTAATGAGTCACATTCAGGCTGAAACAGAGTTTACATTATTACAACAATGACATGTCTTAAAACAGCCTGATGCTAATAGCCAAGCTTAGCATAAAGCCTGAAAACAGCAGCTTGTCTGGCTGTAAGGTGTCAAAATTTACCTTAAAAAAATTCAAGTTAAACCCTCAATACATATTACACATCACTAAGAATTAAAGAAACATGATATCAGATATTTAGAGTTGTTGGAAAGTAGGAGTTGTTGCATTTGGATAGAACAAAGGTGGAGCTAGCAATATTAAGTGTAGTTTAATAAAAAAGTCAACTGGTGTAATTCCAAACATGTCTCATTATTGGTACGGTAAACCATTGCACATGTAACAAACACATCTTTTTATCAATGTGAATTTAGAAATAATGTTAATCTTTTTTAGTGTTTTCTGTTATGATGCTAATAGCCTAGCTTAGAGTAAAGCCTGGTTATGGTAGGCAAAACTATTATTAAAACCTTATTGTATATTTTACACTTCACTTTAAAATAAACAAAGTAGAAAGAGCATGGCTTGAGTTAGCAGTGCTTAGTAGCTCATCAAAAAGTCAACTGATACAATTCTAAAAACAACTGGCAAAACTACTCAATCGTTAATGGCAAGTAATTACGCATTGTTTTGTTGTTGTTGTTGTTTTTCATAAATGACAATTTAAAAATCATGTTTATCTTTTAGAATTTTGTATGAATTTGGTGTTGGGTATGAAGTTACTACCCTAGAGATCTAGAAACTGGAGATTTATGACTGCTGATATGATATTTTATTGTACATGTGATGTTTTCCGCACCCATTAACAAGCAGTCTAGATGCCCAAACCTGACCAAGGATTTGTAAATACCCAAAACTTACAAAGTTTTCAACTGCACGTGCCTAAATCTAACCAAACAAAGGAAAGCTAATGACTCAAATTTCCTCAATGTCAGTAGTGTTGGACAAGAAACACTCCTTTTTATCTCCTATTGCAGATTTTTTTTACTCTTAAAATGTAAAAGTAGTTTCATTTTTCCCCTGTATTTTAAACAAATACAGTATAAATAAGTCACTGCACGAATCAATAGATAGAGTTTAACTATAAGCCAACTGATTATCCTGACTTTTTCACTAACATGACAATAATGTCAAAGTTAACCAAGGATATTTGAGATTTTTTACTGTTCACCTTTATTTTTCTGTTAGCAAATAAATTACTATAAAGCAGAATCAAAATGAAGTATAAAGTAGCTATCGGCCACCTTTTGTTCTCCGAGACTGTTTTTTTTTTTTTTTTTAAAGACTGTGTTCCCATTTTGTTATCCTGACACTATAGGGAAAAGAAAATCTATTAATACAACATGCTGATTGAATGATCACCATTAGTAAGTTAGAGAAAGGGAAAGCCCAGATTTCCTCAGTGGGACGAACAGGGAGGTCAGCAACACGGGAGCGAAGACTCTTTCATCTCTTCTTTTACTGGTCCGACCCTAATCCTCCCCACTGGTCAGCAGCTCATTGTCCTGACGAAGGCTAATTGAAGCCTGTGTTTATCATTTTTATGACTTTATCCAAGAAAGCAGAGGTATGGTGGGCTTCCTGTTCTCCAGGTTTCTTGACAGACCAATCGCATTATTAGGGTCAAGCACAGCTCCCATCTCGCCACGGCATTGTTTCCACTGATGCTATGACCATTCCCAAACTGATAAGACTTGTCTATTTTGGGTAATTCTTTTCTTTTTGTCTTTGAGCCAAAATGAACTTGTTTAAAGTATATATACATAGTATTAGAAGTTATATATAACTATTTTAAGATTGTTTGATAAAATCAGAACAAATTACTTCACCCAAGAAATGCTCTCAAATGATCTCAAACAACCAGATCACTTCTGTGACCAACAGTACTTAGACACTAAAGCAATGCATGTCATTTTCAGTACACAAACAATTCCTGCACTTACCTTTGTCTTTGTGTAGCAGTATAAGGAACTGCTTTATAACTATTGGTGACAAAACAAATGATAGATCATGTTTAAGCCACATTATTGTTTTCCTGACAGCCACCAGCCACATAAATACTACTCTCCACAACCTGACCTGCTTTCGACCCCTCCGCCCAAATAAGTTTCCCCAATTCATCTCAATCTGTTTTTGTAACAACATGATATTGATGAAAATGCATTTTAATTCCTTGGTAAATAGAATCAATGTAATATAAGGAGTTTAAAATGGGTACTTTCATGATGAAATCTGATAAGTTAATAACTGAGCAAACTTTCCATTCTTGGATTTGAGAAAGAGAGACAGTGACGCCTTTGTATATCACAATCAGAGTGCGAATTGATTCTCAGTTGCTAAAAGATTCTCAATCCTTTCATGTGTGGCCTTTGCCTTGTTGAGGCGCTAAAGCGTCACCACAGAACAAAACGCTGATACCCCGAGGGTGCTAACTGGACGCCATGCTGGTTCAGGGTGGCTCGTGTGGATCAATAATAGTATGTTTGATCAGTGGCAACGCAGAAAGCAGGAATCTGGATCAATAGAGGTAAGCAAGGAAGTTTCAGAGGCACACGATAAGGGGAAGGATCCTGAAACCCACCCCACACTGTGGGGAAAAGATGATCATAAGACTGGCCTTCATACGGGACTTTTTTATAGTTTTCCTCTTGCTATGAAAAGGTGCACTGTCATTTCTCGAGATTACAGAACAAATACTCCCAAACTCATGGCTGGAACTTCCTCACAGACACAGGCAACTTCTCCTTTGACAGACTGTGGTTAACAGCTCCTTAAAACTGTTTCCCACATCAACTTTGATCTTTAGAGATTCTGTTAATTACCCAAACCTTTAAAAAAAAATAACCCATATCCGAAACTACACAGATTTTATCCCCCCCCAAAAAAAACACAAAAAAAGAGTATATCCAAGTTTAGTGCAGTTACATTAAAGGCTGTCCTTTACTGTGCTAAAGCGAGAGAAATGACTGAGGAATGCACCTCGTGTTGTTTTCACACAGCTGTGGTTTTATGGAGGAAATGCACTATGTGTGTGAGTGCTTCCTCCCTGCGTTGTTCCTTTTACACCAACGCTGTATAGAAACAAGTATCACTGATAGGAAGAACCGACCCCCATCATTAATCAGATTCACACATATTTTCTGTCTTATGGCTTCTTCAGGTGGAATAAACACTTTCTTTAGCTAAAGCCGTTGTCAAAATTAATGTCCCGTCGCACTGACTTACACTCACAAAAGCAGATGGATTGGTGTCAAGTTAACAGTTACGTTGAAATGGAAAAAAAAGAAAAGAAAAAAATCCACCTCAGGTGTGAACACTTTGCTTTCACCTTTTTTTTTTTTTTTTTTAATAAAAAGCAAAGTGAGGGCTGACAATTAAATGTTCCGGGAAAAAAAAAAATACAGTTTAACACTAAAGCTATCTTGTTTAACTACAATCATTCAAACCACATTGAAATGCACGCCATCACATCACTTCATCAATACATTATCTCACATATCTGGCCTATCTTAAACTTCAAGGAGTTTGTGTGTTTGACTAAACCTCTCAGTGTCTGAGTTCATCTGATGGAGATTATCTCATCAGTTCATTTACACACAATGCTCTGGATCATCAATATCTAATCACTACCTACATGAGGTTATAGTGCAGCAGAAAGGTGCTGAGGCCCCAGTTTAAAGGGCTAGTTAGACATTTTGGGAAATGTGTTTATTTGTAAAGCAGCCAATGGAACACTGATGTGAGGTCTTTAACGTAAAAGACAAGCAACAGGGGGAAACTGACACGCCACCTCTGTCCAAAGGTAACTCCTCCCCTTCTACCAGAAACTCAAAAGCTCACAAAATTAAATGTTACATTTATTTTTTACAATAAGAAGTGTTTATGGAACTAATTAAACGCCACAACAGAAAGTGACCACAGGACTTGCTGTAATGGATTGGCCAGAAACATGCTTTGCTATTGCACTTGGAAGTAAATGTTAGATGTAAATGACTACCAAGGGCTTGCTAAACTCACTTCATCCCTGAAATGTGGAAAGTCCAGTTCCTTGACCGACCACTAGGGGCTGGCTCCAAATGTGAGTCAGTCACTAACCTCATGTTAAAATGTTTGACTTTACTGCAGAAATAATTTATTGCCTGGTACAACAAAACAGTTTTGATCTCCATAGTTGGATTTCACATCCATGGCATCTGTAATGTTTATGTACTTCATCAGGTAAAATTGCATAAAGACATAAATATATGCATAATCCGAGGTGTGGTTGGGTGACAAAAAGAACTGCAGTCTTTAACGGCTCAATATTATGACTTTAACTGCTTAGCGCTTAGCATTTTTCTGTGAACCTGAAATCTGCGCTGTGAGTAAAGCGCAAAAGGAGGATAATTATTCTTATTTTAAAGATAAAGAGGAATGACTCAACATCTACAAGCCACCTTCACCCCTGCACAATTCAAGACCAGTCCTGAAGGATCTGTGTTTCAGTTACAGTCCGCTACTGCTCTCAGCTCTTCTGCCTGAGCTACCCAGCTGGGTCAACGCTGGACTAGCAACATGTGGCCACAGAAGTGCTGCTGGAGCTTAGTCTAATTCAGTGGTTCTTGATTATTTTCTGCTGTGCACCCCAAGGAAGAGGAAAAAACATTTTGCGCCCCCATCCCCCCAACCTCCACCCTCCACCACAACTATAAATAGTATCATTTGTCTATAAAATTGTTATAAGTACACCTCTGCATAACACTGTATCCTTATTAACATTAAGGGGAATAAAAAGGACAGAAATATAGATCAACGTATAACAAAGAATAACTGTAAAAATTAAAAGTGCACCAATCCCACCACAGTCACAGTGAAGACAAGCGCTACATCAGCATCATCATATTTCCTCGTCTTAACTTTCTGTTGACTTTCGTTTGTCTCATTATCTCCGTATGTCTCCGCCTTCCTTTTCATCTCTGTTAAATATTTTTCCGTGACACAATATAGCTAATATGTGCACACTGTGCACACTGCGACAATGAGAGCTCCACTGCTGCCTACTGTAGTGTGCAATTATACTTTATTCCATCCATCCATCCATCCATCCATTATCTATACGCACTTACTCCTATGCAGGGTCATGGGGATCTGCTGGAGCCTATCCCAGCTCTCTTCGGGCAAAAGGCAGGGGTACACCCTGGACAGGTTGCCAGTCCATCACAGGGCCACATGTAGATGAACAACCAGGCACAATCACAATCACTCCTACGGGCAATTTAGAGCCACCAATTAACCTAACATGCATGTTTTTGGACTGTGGGAGGAAGCCGGAGTACCCGGAGAAAACCTACGCAAGCACACGGAGAACATGCAAACTCCTGACAGAAAGGCGCCTGCTCAGGTTTGAACCAAGAACCTTCTTGCTGTGAGGCCAAAGTGCTGACCACTAAGCCACCGTGCTAGGTCACATATGCCCCCCCCCCCCAAAAAAAAAAACAAAAAAACAAAAAAACACCCCACTATTTGAGAAGGACTGTTCTAATTTGATTTCATTCAGCTTTAATTTCAGCTCCAAAAGTTTTCGTTTCAGATTCAAAACAGGGGCCAGTTTCATTCAGAATGAATGTAAGGAAACATAAGTTGGAACCAGAGGTTAACAAGACCTAAGCTAAAATAGATAGTTTGTTGTAATCCATCTGACTGCCAGGCTTGTTTGTTCCACCCGTTTGCTACTTTTTGGATTAACAGGGTTTAGGTCATGTCAGTTCCTTCCAACGTGGCACACTTATTTGACCACTAGGCAGACTGTAGTGTTAGAGTTAAAAATGCCTGTAAAAAATACTAAAATATTATTGTTTCTGCAGTCTAAATGCACATTGTTGCCTTTTGTTCTCCATTTACTTAGGTTTGGGATTTTAGTTGGACAAAGGCAGCGTAGCTCTTTTGTCAGTTTGAGCTCAGAGTACTGCTTGGATTCTTGTCCACAATTTACCCTGCTGAGATGTTTCATGTGTGAAATATAGATTGTATAACAATAACTGGACAAATCCCCTGTGAGGTCACTCATAGGCTTTCTTTTTCCTCATACCGCACGGAAGAAATTACAAAAGGGCAGAACAGGCAGGGCTGAGAAGCTGCCTGAAACATGCCCACCTTACATCAATCACAGTTAGCTATTTTAGCTTGGCTGGTGAAGCTTATGTTAACTATGCTGCTTATTGGGCCGCCCAGGTAGCACAGTAGTTAGGGCAGGCGGCCCATGTACAGAGGCTATAGTCCTCATGCGGCTGGTCGAGTTCGACTCCCGGCTTGTTGGCCCTTTGCTGCGTGTCTTCCCCGTTCTCTCTGCCCCCCTTCCTGTCTCTCTCCACTATCAATAAAGGCCACTAGTGCCAAAAAAATCTTTAAAAAAAAACTATGCTGCTTATTGACATAACTTCACTGATCAATTTTGTTCAAACATCCTCCTATCAAGCGTCACAATTAAAATTACATCAGAAATGAGTGCTGCTAATGCTGAAACAAGGACTAACAGAGTTCTGCTGGATTAGCCAACGACCTGCAGAGATAGATGCATTGCAGAGATAGACTGCTATGAAATGATTGACTGTGGGTCCCAGTAGACTTGGAAAGGTCCTGAAATGACCCACTGTGGTTCCTGGCTCCTTCAACCAAGCCGTGCTGTAGGACCTGCAGAGCTGCTGGTGGACATCCACTCTGGGACGTCACATTTTAAATGTTTTGGCAGTGTTTTCCTGAAGCTCGGTTAGCGCAAACTGCCTGCTGCTTAGCTAATCTTAATCCTTGTTCACTTCCAGGCCAACCCACAGCCAGTTTTTGGCAGGGCGATCGAACAATTAACAGCACAATAAAACTCTATCATTTTAAAATAAGAATGACAATACTCTGTCAGGTTTTTATTTACAGCACAGAAGCTATTCTCAGAAGTCAATATAATACTAGCAAGTAGGGAAAGTAGCCAAAAGTGATAACAGCTAGCCTTTGGCCATGCTAGCTACCAATCAAAAGACCCTTAATTCTCAGTAAATCTAAACAAACTTTTTTTTTTGAACAGTTTTTAACATGCAGGTTAATGGAGAATGATTTACTTTTGGAACAAGCCCTCAGTGGTTCGTTGAGGAACAGCAGCTAAACTTAGTTTCTGGTTGGATTCAACCTGAAAGCAGAATGGCTGCCGCTTTGTGTTTAAAATCAGTGGCAGAAAACAGCCTTCATCAGTGTTAAACTTATGTAGGCTATCGTCAGCTTTGAAGCAGCTTTTTAAAAAAAAAATTAAAAATGAGAAACATTTAACAATACTTTGCCAACATAGGTGCATGGAAACATTTCGAAGGCCCCAAAAACCATCAGTGTCCAGTAAAACAAACAAGAAATTACAGGAAAGAAGGGTGTCTTGATGACAGGTAATTTAAGCAGTTAGCTTAAATCCTAAATTGTTCCTTTTAGACATTGTTTTTTGTGTGGAAATAACAAACATGCTAATGTGTTAGCTTGCAAGCTTTAGAATTGCTTGTGGGTGCATTTCTATCACCTTTAGACTGAGCCAGAGTTGCTGTTTCCCCCATGTTTACAGTCTTTATGCTGAGTGTAGCAGCTGCTCATATTTACCTTCCAGATATGCAGCATCCATATGTTAAGAATCTGTAATTACACAAGCTCAAATCAGTAAATAGCGTAGTAGATAGTTACATAAAAACAAGTCACCCACTGTGGCAGTGTGGCCTGGAGATTTGCATCCATGTGAGTATTCTTATATGATTACCTGGGAAAAATTCATATCAGGAAACTCGGGGAAAGTCCCCTCCTCGATATCATCACTAACTCCATTCAGACAAAAGCCTGCTACCTGTGCTGACATACTGTTGTGTGTGAAACAATGGAGACCCAAGAGAATGCCCTATCTGCAGCTGAAAAATGCCATCCAGATATTCTGATCAATGCCTGTGTTGTGGACTTTGCAGTAATTGTTGCATTCGCTGCAGCAGCAGGTTCAGCTCTTTTGACCTGATACCGTCCAAAATATGTGTTGTTGCTGCAGGCTGTGGAACATGAGGTCGTATCAGATGGCCTTGTGGCCTTACAATAACACTGACTCTATCATGCCTCAGCAGAGCTCTATCTGCTAGCAGTGTCATAGACCAACAGCAAATATAGCCCCTAGCCCATGCACCTAATGTCACTTAAGACAGCCCCCAAGGGAATTCTTCCTATCTTTTAAATAGTAAAAGTTTAAATAAAATTATCTTGAGTGTGATTTTGCACATTCATATTACAAATGAACTGGACCTCACAGCCTTGGCCTTGGACAATGTCCTGTCTACATATATCAAGGCGCAGATTTACAGAGTAAATCAAAGCAGACAATTTCCTCAGCTTAGAGGAAAACCCCTCAGAGGAGAATGAGTGGATAATGTCCCAATGTGCCCACGGCTTCCTCTCAGATAAATAAATACATAAATAAAAACACGCCTGGGCTCTTCAGATTTATTGTTCCTCTGTAGGCTGTGAATTAGGGCCTATATTGTTTATAATAAATAAGTCCATTAACAGATTTGGCCCAGGTGGGCGACAGGGGCCTTTGTGACATCCCCTCATCGCCCCTATAAGCACCTAGACCCCAGCGGGGCCAAACTACTTCCATTTAAGGTAGTGATAGCCAAGGAAAAGGGGGACTGGAGAGGTTAGTGTTGGTTTGACTGGGCTGAGACTGTGTCACGTTTTCTGGAGTGATAAGAGCTGGAGCAGGAAGCTGTGAGAGGGCAGGAAGGAAGAGAGCTTAGGTCTGGAAGGAGAGAGAGGAGCTGTGGATGTGGCGGACGGGGGAAAAAAGAGATGTAGGAGAGGAAAGTAAAGCAGCACAGAAAAGAATAAATAAAGACTGAAAGTTAAAATATACACGTACAAGAGAACGCAAGAAATCCAAAATGCATGCAGTTGTACTGCATGTGGTGTATGTTCTCTGCAGTGTTTCATGCATAGAAGGGTGTGGGAGGGAGCTTTACTGAGAAACACAGAGGGAACCTGGGATCAAGGGGGAAGTAAGTGAATGACGAATTTTGGTCTGAAAGGGAGCACAAACATACACCTGTTTCCCGCAATTAAAGGCAATGATAACAATATCAAGCATTAGGCTTGCCTGTCAGCTGCAAATGTGACAAGTAAAAATTAAACTTAATATTGCTGCTTTTCTTGAAAATATGAATCACCGCTCGCTGTCACAATGATCATCTACCTGCTTTATGGCTTAAAACCAAAACCAGACTGTAAATCATTCCTTGTTTCCTCCACCACCTTTGATCAATTGTGCAGTAGACATACTACGTGCAAACACCAAAACAAACAGCATAAAAAGAACTAAACGTGTTGTACAGTTTCATGCTTAGGCCCGGCAACGGTTTAGCAGAAAATGCAATAGCATTTACTTTACGTTGTCAAAAGGTTTCACATTTAAACACAGCTGGAGTGAGAATGATCCTCGTGCACACAGATCCACAAAGATGACTGAAAATGGTGCAGTAGTATAACTTTGTGATGACACGCCATAGAAAATGTCCATGTCCTTATGTATAAAGGTGCTAATATAGGTGGACAGTTTATTTGGTGCAAGTAATCCAGGTGTATTCCTTAATCACTGTATCGATCCATCTATCCATCCACTCATCTGTCCATCCATTCACCCTTCAACTTCCCCTCCAGATACCTCTTCTGTACCTTGACTGCACATAGAAATTCTGTCTATACTGTATCAGTGACAAAGAGAAGCCCTGATGGAGTCCAACTCAAGTCCAACTTACTACCAGCAATGCAGACCAAAATGTCACTCTATTTGGAGAGGACCTGAATAGCTCGTAGCAACGGGCGCAGTATCCCATGCTACCAGGGCACCCCTACAGATATGTTGAGGACACTGTCAAAGGCCTTCTCCAAGCCTACAAAGCACAGGTTGAGCAAATTTCCTTGTCCCCTCCAGTAACCCACCGAGGTTACGGACCTGGTCCGGTGTTCCACAGTCTCTGTAAACTCGCATTGTTCCTCGGCAAATTCAAGGTTTAACAGGACACACTGCTGTGACTGGATCTGTTGGAAGAGCATTAATAAACTCAGCAGAGTCAGGAGCATACACGTAACTTTTATTTTAAACACATTTTTAATTTTCAGTAGAACATATGGGGCCTCATTCATGAAAAGTGAACGTATTTGTGCATAAATTCTTTGCAGAGCCATAATTTATAAGTTTTGGTATTCATGAAAATATTAGAAGTGCCAAAAGTTTCATAGGCATGAACATAAATATTGAGTGCATATACATATTGCTTGTCATTATCAGATTTTACAATATTGATGAGTTACAGTGTCTTACGGGTATTACATTATTACGTGGCTATTTTTACAATATGCAGATACTTTTAAAACACATTTTTAAAACATGAGAACAAATTTGAAACATAACACGTACACATTAATTGATGAAAACTTCAGTCCAGGAGCAACAGATGAAGAAGCAAAAATGTAAATTGAAAAGAAAGAAAGACAGAAAAAAGAAAAAATAAGCAAGATGTGAATTAATTGGTTTTTGAAAATGACCTTTGTCTGCAGGTCAATTTTTTGGAGCTACAAAAGGAGTACTAGGTTTATGGGCCAATAAACCTGCTGGAATCGTGGCGGTAACTCACGGTAAAGTGGCCAAAGAAAAACATTTGTCCCTTGTCACTTCTGGTAAAAGCACGACTGTGGCCAACATTTATATGAATAGTGCAGCACTCGTTTGGACAATGTGCATGTAAGCACACAGTGTATGTTGCGTTTGAGCTTACTTACAAGTATACCATCTGGAACATAGCCAGAGTTGAGTCCAGTGCCAGTTTTCATTTTATTTCACCTTCAACATTGTTGCTCCAATTTCCTGCTGAGTCCTGTGCACCCAGGTACGACAGAAGTACCTTATGAGCAGCACAAAGGAACTTCTGCACTTTTTAGCTCAGAGGGTCCTGTACAGGTGTGGAAGTAAAGCCACTTTTAGAGTTGTTTTTCTCCTCCTCCCTTCTTCTGTCATTACCTTCTTATGGTCAGTTTCCTCTGCCTTGATATCTTTATGTTATAGCCATGACTGACCATTGCTGTTTATGTTACATTGTGCTGTAAGTGTTTGCAATTGTTGCTAGAGATGGCCAGAATGGGGGTCCATAGTTACACATTAGGTGGTTTTTACTGCAAGTGCAGGAAACTGCGAGAGCCAGACGACGCTTCCAAAAAATAATCAGACATTTCTTTGATATGAAAATCCTTGTGTTACTCTAAAACGTGTTCCTTTATAGTCCCGCATGAAATATGAGTGACCTTTCACTGTGTGTATGTTGAAATTTTGTAGAAACAATGCAGGTGGATAATGGTCAGTTAAAGTATGATGGACATTTTTTTTTTTTTTTCATAGTGGACACATGCACACCAGTGCACAGCTTAGGTCTCAAGGTAGTAGTGTCAAAATGTAAGATTTTCTTTTTTTTCCACCAAGAAAAACAAACAAACAAACAAGGAATGTAATTGGGTTGAAAAATGCTGCATTGATTAAAAGGTTCCATCTGGCAACAAGTTCTTTACTCTGAAGTAATGCAGTGAGGGGGTTACGACTTCAACAACCACTGATTGATACATCCTGTGGAGAAAACCTCAAAATCTTATCTGGTCTCCATCAACTAACAAAGGAGCCTCCTGAAACAGAACTGAAATTGGGTTAAATAGTGTCCAATGCACCATAACCTTGGAAGAATAGTGGCGAACCATCAGTCCTGAATGATTTTGACTGAAGATCACATAAACCTGTGTCGAATTACTATCAAAGAAAATACAACAGGAGGTCAGTGTTTGGGTGGTTAGGGTGTAGTGGGTAGGGTAGGTTGTCCTCCAGCCCAATTATCACGTCAGATTGATCCCCAGCCTCATCAACTGCCAAAGTGTCTCTGGGGACGTCACTAATAGAGCCAGTCCCAAGCCTGGATAAATGGGGATGCTGTGTCAGATGGGGAGCATCCTAAATAAAGCTTATGCCAAATCAATATGAGCAACACAATTTGCTGCATCCACCCCTACGATGGGAAAAAGCTCGAAGAATTCAGACCAATGTTTAGGAGAGAAGGTAAGAACATTTGCATCGAACAATGTGATTAACCAACTGTGTAGCCTTAGGGAAAAAAAAAAACAACTTAATTTTCCATGCAGTATAAAGACTGGACTCTGAAGCAATGGAGAATGCTCATGTGGTCTGATGAGTCTACATTAACCCAGTTCCAGAGTAATGATTATCAGAGATGGGGTTCTGGGGTTTCTGGGGGTTCTTCAGCTTGTCAGAGCTAGGTTCAGTAATGTTGTGTGCCCAAAAATGAGGTCAGCTGACTACATAGCCATACCAAATGTCCAGATTATTCCAACAATAGATTTTTTTTTTTTCTTCACTGATAGCATGGCCATGTCCCAAGATGACAAACCCAGTGTTCATTGGGTTCAAATTGTGAAAGAGGGAGCACAGGGAGCACGAGGCATCATTTTCATATATGGATTGGCCACCACAGAGTCCAGACCTTAACCCCATTGAGAATCCCTGAGATGTGCTGGAAAAGTGGGCTGACTCTTCTTTCATCAGTCCAAAAGCTTGGTGGAAGAAAAATAAGACAACCATGTAGGGCCACCAGGCAGGTCAGTGGTTTAAGCAGGCGGCCCATGTACAGCGGCACAACTCTCCTGCAGCTGGTCACAGGTTTGACTCCTGGCCTACTACCCTTTGCTGCTCCTGTCTCTCTCATTGTGCATGAAGGTCACTAGAGCCACAAACAATCTTAAAAGACAACTCTGTAAAGAAAAAAAAAAGCTATGACAGTTAAATGATGCTGTGAAACTATGCCATGGTAAATGTGTGCCACAGTTGAAGGTGTATGGTCCAGTACCCATGCATAAATTCTCTCTCGAATGTGCTGCTCTCTTTCAAATCTGTCTGCACAGTCACGCAAAATGATACAGTGTCAATTCAGTAGCTAGTAGGATCATTGATTGACATGGCCATGTTGAGCCATTTTCATGTTGCTTTGCACCGACATTATCCAGAGTGGTATCGCCCCAAAATTTGCCATAGGATGGCTGAAAAAAAAATCTCTGACTATCCATAGATAGCTACCCATGCTTGATTCGCCCCGGACAAGGCTTCTGGAAAGCGATCAATAACTACTAGCGTTTGTTTTGTTTTGTTTTTTGACACACTCAGAATGCTGTGCTGTATTAAGCAAGTGTACAGACAGAGTTGAGTGTGAGTAGAGATTTGTGATTTTTTTTTCTGTGTTTTGAAAGTTCCATAGCTTGCTACGGGTTTTAGGCACAGATATACCATAAAGGTGGTCCAACAAAATAATAGGTTGTGACTTTTCTGATAAGGTAGACTATGTCTGAGTACCACTCCAACCTCTGTCTGTATGTGCTTTGTTCTGCCCCACTGTGCAGTGTGAACGGCATGGAGGCGTAATAGCGTAGCATTTTGTTCTCTGCGCCTCTGTTCTATCTTGGGAGGTAGTAACGGAGGCGAAGTAGGTGAGATGAGTCCTGCGTGAGTTGGCAATGCGGAAGCACCTGATGGAGGATGACTGCAAACTCTGTGAAATCAGTCTATCACAGGGACGTTGGGAGGTGGCATCTGACATCTGACACCAGTGTTCAGGCCAGCTGCCAAAATGCCAAGCCAAGGATAAGCAAGCTCAAAACACAGCAGAAGAAAAAGAAAATCACCAGATGACCAACAGTGGCTGGACCCAGAGAGCGGCTGGACTGGCTGTGTTACAAACTTTGCCATTCAACCAGGGGCATGAACTACTTGGAGGACCTTGTTGTCGTGTTTAGCAACCTGGAGGAGCCCCGTCCAGCTGAAACCTGGCCGTCATCTCCCTCCTGCGTTTGCAGTAGCACCCCAAGCAACAGGGAAACTGTCGCCAGCACTACTGTGCATGTCCTACCGGAACAATTTGACATAAACATTTTCTCCATTGCTGTTTACTCAAGGTTGTGTTTTTTTTCCCTTTTTTTTTTTGCAATTACAATAAAGCAGCCAGTCGACCAGAGACATTAGGGGCTTGTTGCTTTCTGTGGACCATGAAGTAGATGAAAAGGAACTTCTAATGTATGGTTAGGTTTTGGCAACAAGACATCTTCGGTTAGGATTAGGAAAAAAAGTCACATTTGCTTTGTGACATATTGCCTTTCAAACCTGAATATTACTTACAAGGCATTGAACTACCATGTGGAAGAGGCTCATTTCATTTCTTAACAATATTGAGAATACATATTTATCCATGGCTGTAGAAGAGCTTGAGGAAGTAAATGGGCAACATTTCACTCTTACAGCTGGGTTGGTAATTTAGGAGCCACTCTTATGTCATTTTTCATTCACATGTGGTAGCCAGGGTGGCTGAAAACACAGTGACAGTGACATTCTCCTGTTGTAGGTCTGTGGGTAAATAACACTCCTTGCTGTGATATTGTTGTCTAATGCCAGCATGTGAGCACAAAATTCCCAAACAGGCTTTTAAAAAGCACTGCCACCAAACAAAATGTGCCCACAAGTCCCTCAAAACTGAACTGTTCCAGGAAGTCACCACACAAGATCAAGAAGTCATCTGGTACAGTCCAAACTCAAACCACACGTTTTTATGTTTATTTCTTTTGTACGGCTTAAACTAATGAGACACAATGCTTCATTAGTTTGACTTTGGGCTGCTGGTTGGGAATTTTAGTTCACGCTGGGGACAGCCAGGCTCGCTGTTTCCTCCCTGTGTGCGAAACCAAGGGCATGTAATTTATTTGAATTGTGTTAGCGTTTTTCATCTAAATCTCAGCAATAAAGTTTCGTCTGTTTCTCAAAACACAGAAGTAATTTTATAATAAAGAGGTGTGAAACCAAACCAAAAAAGAGGGTGTGCACTCAAATTTGATTTGGGGTAAAGAAACGTGTTTCATTTGAGTTTCCATTGAGAAGTCAGATACAACTGAAACGAAGATTACTGAACTCCAAGATGACTTTCCCTGTATATGAACTCCCAGGTGAGAATATCAGCTGCACATTTCCACCGCCCACTCATCTTTTCCCCTTTTTAATCAACCTGTGCATCTAAAAAGGATTTCTCTATTTTGAGATTTTAATCCAGGGTCTGAGATAATCTCTGTGATTGAGGGATTGGAGGAGGAGAACGGACGGGGCATCAAAGCCACTCAGCGTCAGCTCTGCTCTCACAATTACACCAACAAGGCATCAAGGCAACCAATAAATCACGCTCTCATAATGCCTCTTGGAAAATTAATTTTTTTTTTTTTTTTTTTTTTTTTTGGCTTCAGGCTTGGTCATGTAGGTCAGATAGTCAGAACACTGAGGGCAGTGGCTGTAATTGATGGTCAAGTGTCAGATTTATGGAGACAAAATAGATCAGTTCATGAGGTTTAACCTTAAGTGCAGAGAGATGTAAAAGCCTGTACAGCGTTTAAAATCATGTTTCTACAATTTTTAGGGAAATTTAGTGGCTCTGACATCTAAAAAAAAAAAAAAAAAAAAAAGAAATCTGTGGTCTGCATTTGTGTTTGACTCGTTTTATAGATGGTTTGTGAACTGGGTTCTTTTTGTAAAGTGGGAACAATGGAGGGAGACCTCTGCTGGAAGTCACGGGTATTACACTCCAGCGGCCGAGCCATGATGCTCAAGTCTGTGGTGTTTTTTTTTTTTTCTGTCTGCAGTATACTACTATATTACAGATGCACACAAGAGTCACATTTGTGTTAGTTCTCATTTCAGTTTTAACAATGTAAAATAAACTGGGACAGTTTCAGAGAAGTTTGAAGAGTGGAGATGGTGTAGATGCTAGATGCAAAAATTTCACAGTAAAACTAGCAGCTGCCTGAATATTTGTGAGATGCTTATGAAAATAAATCCTCCCTTAATCTTGAAAGCAAAAATCCTTATTAATATTATAACAATTTAATCCAACCCTTGTCAAAAAAGCTTTTTTTTTTTTTTACAAGATTCCCCTCTAATTCCACCTTTAGTCACATAAGCCATATTTTGTTACACAAATTTACACAAGCACAGACATGCTCATAAAATATGTAAGCTCATGAAAGTTTTCATGTCTTCACAGCACTTTCTTATTTTATTGCTCTGGGATGTCCCATACCAGCAAACAGAGCCACGGAGTCTTGGCTCCACTTGCCCTCTGAGGTCTTTATTAAGCAGTCTATTACTGTAGAGCTGCTATCAGTAACTGGGGGGTTGGGAGGGTCTCCCTGGCTGCCGCTAAGCAGTAAATAAATATGAGCCTATTGTATTCCTGTAGCCTCACTGTCCTTGCTCTCCCATGCTGAGTAAACGCTCACGTACAATGGGAGGCTGGACTGCCTTGTCATTCCTGATCCCCCTGCACCGCTCCTGTGGTCCTCTGCCTGGGAAAGCAGCAGCACAGGAAGGAGGAAGCAATGAAAAGCAGATCAGACATTAGAATATTACACTTTGTCTCATGGTAGAAATAAGGCTGATGAGAAATTGTTTTCCACGTTTTTTTTTTTTTTTTGTGATGCTTTTTCCCTGAAGACTCAAAGATGGCAATACCTGATCTGATAACAAAACGTGAAGTAAATCATGAGTTATAAAGAAACTGAATGCACTCAATAAAGTATTGCAAAGCTCTGATGCTTTGAAAGGTTTACATGAGTTTTTTTTTTAATTCAACTCAAAGGAAAGGATTTAATTAAAAAAAAAAGAGAAAAAAAACAAACTCCAAAAGTATGCACTTATTCTGTGATGTTTGTTTAAACTCAAAGATAATCATTAGCTTGAAATGAACACATCTACCCCACTTTTTTATAGAGTATTAACAATCAATGATAACTAAATCAATATATCATTAAACCTACAGTAGTTGAACAGTAGTTCAATCATCAAGTCAATTCACTGACCTCACTGACTTCTTTTTTACTCAAACGTTATGTATCATGTATCAGCTTTACCTTTATGCCACTTTATGTCACTTCTGGTCAAGGTGGATGCCAAGACATATTGGTTTTATTTAATTAGAAGCTCTTTTTTTCTTTTTTCTTACAATCATTCACACTCCAACTGCATGAATAATAGCACAAAATTGAAAGTTGTGGAGGTTTCTGGTCACCTCAGGCTGCCTGGTGGAGCTTCCTCTCCAGTTTCTCCACAGGAAGAGTGCTGACCAGGCTCATGGACTCACAGAGTTCCTTGCATGAAAGCAGAAATGAGGCCTTGAGCGAGGAGGCGTCAGGCAGCATCGTCCCCATGGGAGGGCATTATTCAGGCCTTCCCCGGCCCTGCGGGCCCCAGGGCATGACGCTGCCGGTACCAGGCACAGGCGGACGCTGCCGTCCTGTAATCACCGATGACATACATGAATTAGTTTTCCAGATCGGTTTTCCTGCCCTTCCAGCTGAGTGTGGGGCAAGCAGCACAGGAAGAATAACAGCAGTTGCAGCCCGGCTCAGGGAATGTGGCCTTTACAAACACGGCACAAATTATAAAAAAAAAAAAAAAAAGTTGAAAGGCGTGCTGCTCTCTGGAAGCCTCATAGTGAAGGAAGTGAGGCTACGTCCTGAGAGAAGGTTCCAACTTTGCCCAGCTCCCCCACAGACTTAACAATAACCTGCCAATCAAACCAAATAATGTTTACTCTGTATTACTTGCCAGAACCCAGGCACCAAAATTGAGATCACTTTTATGACATGTTGGGCATGTCTTGTGTGCATAATTTTAATCTGTATTTCAGCAGCCTCTGGCTGTTGAATCAGCTTTTTCCTGCTAACCTTAATATTTGCAAAGAAAGATTGAATCACCATAATGCAGGGTAAATTTTATCAAGCTTGGAAGGGTTGATCACATTCCTATTCAAACACTCCATTATATATGTGGGAGATGATCTTTAAAATTGTCTTTATTGTTTAAACAAGATTTTGGTTTGCAACTTTACACTCAAATACCGACTGTAAATGCATCCTCACCATATCTACCATGTAGCTCAGTTTTATGTCCGCTGCTGGTCACAGGTTTATATCTCTGCTGTCCCACGATACTTATCATATCGTGACCTTTCAGGTGGTCCGCTGATCCTATCTGGGGGTTCTTAATCTGAAGAAAAGAAGGTTTTTTTTTTTTTTTTTTTTTGCCACCTTGACTTTAATTCGCTGCATTATAACCAAAGTGGGTTTAAAGCAGCAGCAGCTTAGCACACAATGCATGGCTGTCAAGCGCTGCTAGCGGGCTTCATCCAGACAGTTCTCTACCTGCTGAGGGGCCTGGGAAGCTGTTAGGGTTTTACCTGCTAAGTCAATCAGTGGAGGCGTTAAAGAAGCCACGTCAACACAAACTTACAGATGCCCTCTGGCAAGGTGGAGGAGATGCAGAGTCACTGGTGTTATTATATGGAAATGTAGGTAACGCACATCTGAAACAGCTGCATGAAGCCTGTCATGTTTTTTTGTGAGAATAACAACAAGGTATAACGAATGCTACAAACATACAAAATACACTATTTCACATTCATTACAATCTGGAAATCCATTGGTTACGGTCTGATGACATGCCTCTAAGGTAAAAGACAACATCTCTGGGCTTTTAAAGGCATTTACTAGAGGGCCAAGACTTTCTGTTTCAAAGTCAGTGTTTTACAATGCTTTACAATTAATTTGATTCGCATAGCACAGATTCACAACAGGGCTGGCCCAAGATCACCAGTTTATTACATTCAAATAATTCATAATTGTTCCAGGTTGAATAACCAGGTCAAATGAAACAGTTCTTATAATATGCATTACGAAGGAAAAAAACAAAGATTTATTTGATGGTTTGTCAGGATGGGCCTGTGTGCATTTTACACATGTGCAGTGCAGAAAAAACAATACGACACTAATCTAGACGTTCTCTTATGTACAGTTTAGAGTTGTTAGAGATGTTTATGAGCAGCGCTTGATCAGATAGCCGGGCAGTGCTCCAGGTGTGACAAAACGAAACACATCCATCAAATCACAAGGCAGTACTGTACGTGCGCGGACCATTTCCCATCAAAGCCAGTGCCCTTTCCTGAGTCCTGTTAAATTGGAAACCACTCAAATTTTTAGCAGGAGCATTTCAACAAGCAAACAAAACAATTAGGTTTGATGGTTTTCAGTACCAGTTTGCTTCCTTTCACCAGTGTCGTAACGGGAAGAACCTCTGCATGTAAATCTTCTCCGGAGATTTACGAAACTCTTTTTTCAATCTTTCAGCCTGATATCACATTTATGCATCATTATATTTAAAACAACTTTTTGCTTAAGCTAATTTATTTGGGAATCTGAAGTAGCTTCCGCTTCCAGCTTTAACTTTAACTTAAAGCTGTCACTTTGTGTGAAGCATCTCACGTCTTTAAGGTTTCCACCTGGTTCATTCATCACTGTTGAGCTAAAACCATGAACATCAACATGATAATAATAATAATACATTTCATTTATAAAACGCCTTTCAAAGCATACAAGGACACTTTACAGCTAAATAAAAATACAATAAAATAAATAAATGTGAAAGTGAAATCAAGTTGACAACATCTGTGTCTTATATTTGTAAGACAAATCCTGCAAAGAATGAATCTGAAGGCTGGAAGCGCAACAGTAATATTACTCATATTGTTATAGTAATATTGCTCTTATTAAACTTTACAAGTTAATCAAATATAATTTTGGTTTTCTTTCAGCTAGAGTCATCCGAATACAAAAATTTAATTCAATGAACATTTGGTTTGACCTTCACAGTTTTAAGATGCCTTTTTTTAAAGGATGCGCCACCTCTTTTGTGTCACTATTTGAATCAGAATCAGCTTTATTGGCCAAGTTTGTGCACACAAACAAGGAATTTGACTCCAGTTTCTAAGCTTTCTTTGTACAGTATGAAAAAATAAAGTTATGTAAAGATTTAGATAGAAAAAAGATAATAGAATAAAAATAATTATAAAAAAATGAAAATAAAAATATAACAAATTACTAGAACAATAGATACAAGCCAACATATAAATAAGTAAATAAATATGTATATTATACAATTCTGAATGAATAGTGCAATCATATGCTGTGCAGAATTTGTACTATATATTTCCACTAGTCTTTGTATATTGTAGTTTGTACTCAGATAGCAATGAATGTTTGGCCCAACTTGGCCCATTTCTGTAGCTTTTTTTTTTTTTTTTAGCCCACAATTGGCTTTAACTGACAGTTTTAACTTAAAGTGAGTGTGGCTGCCTAAACTGAGACATGTATCCACCGCCACCCAATTCATCATTTTCTTTGGGTCTTTGACTCGTTCCTGGGCTTCACAAGACTTGTTTGGCTCGTACACCTCCTGCCAAAACCCAAGTTAAGCCCTTGTTCATGAACTTTAGGAAGACAACTGGCCCATATTGCACTCGTCACTGCTGTAATTGAGCCATAAGTGCAAAAAGTAGCCAGATCAGGCCCAAATATGTCGACTCTGCTGGGTATAGCTTGTTAAATGAAGACCCGTACATGTCTGCTGTAATTTCATTTATCCTCCGTACATAGAGAGCAAGTTAACCCAAACTGAATTCCTTCCTTGTGGAAGCAAGCCTGCCTAATACAGCTGATTCTCATTTGGAAGCTGATTCCTAGGATCTTAGTGCGGCTAACATGTTAGCATATCGCACGAGTGCACAGAAGAAAGTGGAAATGACGTGTAAGAGTAATTTGTGTCCAAATTTAGGCTTAAATGGCTGAACTGATCTCAGCACCCAAATACCTCACGATCTGCGGTATTTTGACCACAAAAATGCCACAAAGATTTAATTTTGGACCCTAAGAAATTGTTTCATATTGTCAAATGGCTTAGTGTGTCTTTTTAATACGATCAAAACAGCAATTTCATTCAACCCATTAAAATCATATAAATGTGGTTAGCATGTGGTTAGCAAATGCAGCTAATCTACCGATAATCACTTGCTAAGAACGGCAGGGCTTTTTACTCAAAATATGTAACACTTAGAATAAAAAGTGTGTTGTAAGCTACCGCTATAACAGCAGTTATTAATCTAGACCACCTACTGTATGTGTGAAAATAAAAGCCGAATGCAATTCAGGCTGAGTGAAATTTATGATGTGTCAAACACGTCAGTTAAGGAGGAATTAAATTCAGGTTTAATTCTTCTTCACAGCTCTCTTTTGACTCTAAAGAAAAGAAGGCTGCAGTTTGATAACTTTAATAGGTAATACAATAAAGGAAAGTAATACAATAAAGGAAATGACCAAGGAAATGCAATTTGACTGAATATTTAATTTCTGGGCTGAAATGGCTGTGACAGTTGGATTTTATACACTTTACCATTGTAACTAAAAACTAATGTGCACACATGCCAACAAGCGTGCACGAACATTCTTGGAGACTGAGTCATTAAGCACCAGGAGACACTGAGGAAGAGGGCGTGATGTTATTTCCACAAGCAAAAATAGTAAGGTAATGGTAAAATGATAACAATGATCCACCTTCTAGTTCAGTCATGACACCTGATGTTAAAAATATTTCTTTCATTTAGCAGATGGTTTCCTCAAAAGCAACGTGTGATGAGCGCCTTGGGGGAACAGTATCTGTCCCAAGGATGCCTCAGCAAGTGGACAAGGGAGGCTGGTGATCAAACCAGGAACCTTCCTACTGATGAACAGCGGCTCTTTTTCTCAAAAGATCATTTTCATCAAGTTGGTTTTTTTAATCAGAGGTAGAATAGGTAGGAGCGTGGAACCCCATGTAATGTGAGTGTAAGCAGAGATTTAAAAAATAGCCCAGACAAAAACAAACACACACACTTCCAGTCAGTTTGAGGATTGTGTTAATCGTCCTCTGGGTGTGTTGACAGGCGTGAGTTTCTTTGCAAAGAGCTCCTGATAGAGTATTGTATCTGCACAGCGGGTCAAGTCGCCACACCCAACAGCTCTGTTTTCCTCAGCGAGTCTCCCGGACCGTGCTGCTGCAATCATCTGTCTGGCGGTCACCGACTGTCTGTCTGGCCCGTTTTATGACTGGAAACGGGGCTGATGTCATAATCATCACAGACGGGTGTTTTCTGTTGCTTATTGCACACCAGAGTGAGACTTCTTCCTTCCTCCTCTGTTGTGACTTTATTCACATGTTTGCAAAACAAACAAACCCATTAAAGCTTCTAGACTCGTCTTAAAATGGATCCTATTATCATCTCAATGGCTCTCTAATTCATTTCATTATATTTCCTATAATTTCACACACCTCTCTCAACAATGGGGAAGCAAAAACAGGTTTTTGGAGTGTTTTGTTGATTCACATAAAAAAAAAAAAAAAGACATGACACTTACGGTTTGGTTTAGGCACATCTCACCTCTATCAGCAGACCTTGAGATGCTTCTAGAACTTGAACAGGAGTCCACCGGTGCCTACTTGAATTCAGCATTTACCCGTCTTTGTACGGTTTCAGAGTTATCAGAGTACGACAAAGTGAAGCTTCTTCATGAGACTGATAAATTTGACTGTGGACCTGTGGGACCAGATTGTGCCGAGACATGGATCAGAACCTGACTGGACAAGAAGCCAATGATCATGATAAACAAACCGAATGTTGATTAGTTGAGATGAGAAAAAACAAAAATGATTCAGTTTCGCCTCAGTTACATAATACCATTAGAAAAAAAACAGGCACCTTTAAACCATTCCCATCATCAAACATGGTGATGGCACCATCATTCTGTGGGGATGAATGTTCTGCAATAGGGACTGGCAGAAAAGTGGGGATTGAGGGAAAGATGGATACAAAAATGTATTACGTAATCCACAATGAGAGCCTTTTCCACAGAGCTCAGCGACCAACGTTTATATATTAACAAGAAAACAATGTGAAACATGCTCTCAAGAAAATTCAGAAGCAGCTTCCTTCAATTAGTTTTCCGCATGTAAGATTTACCATATCAAAAAAGCCACCCTATTCGTCTTCAACTTAAAATGCAGAGATGATTTTATGTTAAAGCTGCTATATGTAGAAATGGCACCTTAAAATCAAGATCTTTAAGCCAATCAGAGGAGTGCAAGTATATATTAAAAAAAATAAAAAATAGATTTTGATATTAAATGCACAGATCTGCTGTGTTTACGAAAGAGCCACAGAAAATACCATGCTGACAGGTGGGGGTGGCTTTGTAATACCGCTTTGTTCCACAAGAGGGACAAGTGAGTAATTTACATAGATGTCAATCATGTTGAAAGTACCGCCCACACAAGGAGGGGGGAAGGGAATTCTGCAAAACAAACAACGTAGACCTGGGGTGTCCAAACCCAGTTCTTGAGGGCCACTGTCCTGCGGGTCTTAGATGTTTCCCTGCTTTAGCGTCACCTTATTCTAATGAATGTTCGTTAATGCAGACCTGGTGTTGGTCTTGTGCAAACCTGGATGACAAGCTGATTGGTGATCCACTCATTAGACTCAGGTGTGTCTCAGAGAAAGTTTGAAGACATGCAGGTGGCCCTCGAGGACTGGGTTTGGACACCACTGATGTAGATGCTGTAAACCGTCAAAGAAACACAACAAACAATGCTCACTTCTTGTGTTATGCAAAACACACAATATGCTGCTAATTCATTCCTTTCCCCCCATTTGGTGTTTTTTTTGCTTGTTTTTTTCCCCTTCAAGTTTGTGTTTCACAAGAAATCACAGCACAAACAGCTGTACTGCTGTTTCTTCCCTCGGCCCATTTCCAAATATCCAACACATGCTTTTGTGTTGCCGTGCCTCGTTTATTCCGTGTGTTTTGTTGGCAAAAGTGCTTTAGAGACAGTTTGGTGACTTTGGTGAAATTGCTGTCAGATCATGTAATGTGTGAGCCCGTTCAGGCTGTAAGATGAACAAGCCAACAACAATTATGTCAAACAAACTACCTCACCACCATCAAGAAAAGACTGAATAATAATCCAGCTGTACTAATGGATATGTGCTAAAATGTATAAATGTGAGCTGGTGGCCACATAAATGATGGGTTAGAGGAAAAAAAAAAATTTTAATTTATGCTGCAGTTAGACCCTTTAGGTTTTATGTAACAGTTTTCTCCTTGCTCTCTTTAACTCAGCTGCGGTAAAGGACACTGCCGTTGTCCACATGAAGGAAAGCTCGTGATCTTATCTGAAGTTGCAGCTGTTGAGGATGTAAACCTGTGAGACGTTCAGCTGAAAAGCTGCTGAAACTCCATTGCAGGACTGGTCTGATGAGGTTATACTAATCTGATAGGCCCAATTAGTGCTTGATTAGAGCGGCTCACATTGAAGTGATCAAACAGACGCATTTAATTCAACCACATATTCCCTTTTTTCATCAGTCTGAGCACACCTGGATCACTCAAAGCTTCACCTCATACAAGCGCGTTTTGGTGCAGCCACCGAGAGGAAATAATGAAACCTTCACGTCACTTCATAACTTCTATGGGATGAAAATCTGTCAAGTATCTCACTTCACGGCTCTTCCTGTTTGAATTTCCTCCCTGCTCCACACAGAGCAGACGTCCCTGCAGGATAATACTCGGATGAGCATTATCTCCAGACGGCAGCCTCGACTTTACCCAAACTGGACTCAGAACAGGAAACTATTGATGACCTTCATGTCCACGCTAAGACAAGAACCTAAATATGGCCCAGAAAATCTCAAGAATGTCAGAAGTTAATCGATGCGAGTCTCTTTTTAGATTTAATATAAACTCCAGCTATTCCTGTGTCAACATTGCGCATACACAGTTGGAATATTTACATATTCAGTCTCTGACAGGGAAAGTATTTTATGGGTGAGGAATGTTTCCTCTGAATTACACGGTGTTTGACGTGAACAGATTCCTCACATTTTTTACCGATGATAAGCTCAGATATGCTTTTATGAGCTTCCAGCATATTTCTGGTGTAGTCGTTATTTTAGGGGATAAAATATTTTATTGATGATATGAGTAAAAATACTTTATACTGTAAAGAACAAAATAATTGTACTTTGAAGTTATCATTTCATAAACTGAAAGCCCATTAAACCTTTTTTTTTTAGACATTTTAAAAAGTTTCACAGATGAATATTTGATTTGTCCAGCTGCCGTATCCACTGCTGTTTATTGTTGATGATTTTTTTTTTTTTCACATGAAACTCTGATATCATCCAGTTGTTTTTCCTTCAGGAAGTTCCTGCAACTGGTCATAAACTGTTGCTGAGGGGCCAGCGTTTGAGGAAAACAACCAACAGCTCCGAGTTCAAGTTGAAACAAGAGGAAGTACAAGGCCTGAGGGTGATTTTATTGTCATATTGCAGCGAATCTTCTGCAGCGCGATGTTTTTCTGCACTTCACATTGCAGCATGTTTTGTAATAGTGTCATGGGAGTTGAACTGACGTCAGGTTTCTTCCGCTCATTCAGGTGGCGTTGGACGGCAGCAGGGTCTTCACTTTCCTAATCAGCTCCTCTGCTCTCTCATCCTTCCTTCAGCCTCTGTGCTCGTCCACTTCCTTCCAACACTTTAAGATCTGATTTCCATTTCACTGACTCATAACACTTCCCTGTGCAGACACATTTCCAAACTGGCTGTCTGCCCTACTGATTGGTCAAGCACATTTCAAGTGATGAAACATTCGTTGACGTGGTAGCGGCACCTCCAAAGATGTGAAAAACATCCTCAGATGGGCTGCGGCTTGTAGGACCAAGACTGAGCTCTCTGATCTCATTATGGGGAAGTTTGAGTTGGTAATTACTCTGATAATAAAGTAGAAACAATACAGGCAGATTTTAGAGGCCGCATTAGTAAAAATACTTTTAAAAAAGCTCAGCATTTTCCTGTCAACACAAGGTTTTATATTGTTATACCATTCTAAAGATGTAACTTGATCCAAATTTGGCTCATGCATGTGGACCAGCAGGTACCTACTCTACATGCTGGTTGGTTGTTGTCACTCATTAACAACCAATTTCCTGGGATTTAAATTAAATAACTTTGTTGTGCTTTGGTCAATTTATCATAGATATACAGTATAAAAGCTCCCTTTTCAAACATGTCTTTGCAGCTCTGTTCATAGCAGCCAGTTTTAGGGGGTGGAGTCAACCACATGACTCACTTCAGTCCCCACCCACATTCGGCAGGGTGTGTCTTTTTTGAAACGGGTCTTAAAGATTTGCGATACCCGCCTACAGACCACAGTCAATGCAGTACACTGCAAAAAAAAAGGGTCTTCAAACAAGATAAAAACACTACAACTAAGGAAAAAGGTACTCAAGACAAGTGAAAAAAGATAATTTCACTTGGTAAGATTTCTTAAATTAAGATTGTAGGAACACTTGTTTCTAGATTTAAGAAAGGTATAATTTGTTATTGAATCTCAAAACAAGATTTATTTTTGATGAGGAGAGGAGATGAGGAGGAGGAAAAAAATGTAATACATCTTATTTTAAGTGTTAATTGTCTCATTTTAGGATTCCCTGCCTGTTTGAGACAAAAAAGTAAAATTTTACTTGATATAAGATTATATTAAGACTTAAAATAAGAAAGTAATTATTAAAACAAGAAAAAAATATCTAACGCTTCTAAATGTAAGTTTTTTTTTCTTGGTAAGAATCAAATAATTTGCAGTGTATGATGGGAAGTTAGGTGGTGATGACTCAACATCTCTACTCTGATCTAGGTCTGTGATGTCACAGTACCCTGCAGATCTCTACTTCTCAATGACAGGACATTTTTTGACCAGAGCTACCTCAGACAAAGCGACAAGGTTGTTTCACATCAGAATTTCAAAGCAATGGCAGTGACTTTGAACGTCCAAATGGTCTCAAGCACAGAAAAGGTGCCATTTCTTATTACATGTTCCCTTTAATATCGACGCAGCAAGCTGTTCTTAAAGCAGGAGGCTGCCATCTTGTTAAAGGTTAGTGCAGATTGACTACTGATGTCACGCAAACTACTGTCAATAGATGCAAATAGAGGACAGTTCATGGCCTCTTTTTTTTTTTTTTTTGTCATAAAGAGACAAAAAGAGACAATTTAGACTTCTTTAGATAATTTCATTTAACATACTTTAAAAGAAAATGAGCAACAATCATCTAGTGTTCAGAAATGTAATTGTGAATATTTCCATATACATCAGTTTAATTACTTACATAAATCAAACCTGTGAGTCAACTGAGCAAAAATCCCCCTGGAAACACACATACATACATTATACATTTTCTTTTCCTCTTCTTTTTCTTCCTTGAGTGGAACGGTCATCCATAATGTCGCAGAGACTTCTTGCCTCCTTACGTCCGTCCAGGACAGAGTTCAACCTCGGGGTTCTGACACAGAAAGTATGGGAGAGGGAAGTAAACATTTTCCTAAATGGGTAAACATTTGGCAGCAAGAGTCAGAACAAGTTTGGCGATATGTCGATTTTAGGCCATATTTTTAGAGCCTTTGTGAGATGTTTAAAAATGAAACAGGAAGTTGGGAAGTTTATGCCCCCCGGCGCCCCCCCCCAAGCTTCCCTCGCTGAGCCAGGAGAGCCGAGGATGGAGATAAAGCAGGGTGTCAACAGTTCGCAAAAGGGCGGGCGGCATCGCTCTGACATTGTTTGGTGTAACAGATATTAAAAATAATTTACAGTCATCTTGAAAAGGCGCCCCTCAGTTTAAACATCATAGTCAGTTCATGTGTTAAAGCTGAATCTGGACTTTCTTCTTCTCTTTTAGGGTTTTGTAAATCAGCTGATGCACTGGCTTCCATTTGATCTGATAACTATACTAGTAATTATCATGAATGATTTAATAAATGTTTATGTATTGCTCATAAATCTCAAGTAGGAGAAGTATAAACGTGCTGCAACATTTTTTTTAAAAAAAAAATGCAATTTTTGCTGACTTTTACAGGCTAAGTGTCAGGAAGACGTTATTTGTCAGTGTAGTGTTTTCTAACCTTTTTGCTGGTGAATTTGCATAACAATAATAATTTTTCTACTACCATGATGAATTAAGATCATTTAATCTTAAAATCAATTATTCTCTGGGATGCCAAACATGTTTATGAAGATATAAACAAATAAGCACAAGTTTATCTAATATATTAATTGCTTTGATTTCTACCATTTACTTTAAAATCTGGCTGAGTTTTTAAAAAAAAATGTAATAATGACATTAATACAGAAACTATAAGGAAGTACAAATATGAGGACGGACACAAAATGATAAATCTGAGTTATTTATTAATACATTAGAACACATTCATAACACTGAAGGACATTACATTCATCTTTTACTACCAAAACAAAAACAAGTATATAAATTCAGCAGGCATGATCAAGCAAAATCAGGGAAGACTGAAATAATTTAAATAAATACACCGAGCCGAGCGGCTTTATGACACTGGACGTCCCCCTCTGTGGCTGCTCTGCTGATGGCAGCCACTGGGATCTGCTGACTCGGGCCTGTGGGGACCGGGGCCCAAATACTGTTCAAACTCGCTGCGGTCCAGATCGTACAGCATGTCCAGCTGAACCTGCTCCAAGTAAAACTCCAGAGAGGGCCCCGGAGCGTACTGGGGGACCCCATAGCCCCTGGACTCCCTCTGTTCCACGACCGGGCCTCCAGAGCCGGAGAAACCGTACTGAGCGTGTCCGTGCTGGGAGCCGAAACACACCTGGGGCTCTGCGTGGTACGCAGGAGGGTTTGAGAACATGCCGAGGCCGTCTGAGAAAGTGTCCGCGGGCGTCGGCGGGTCGGGAAAAACGATGGGGTTCGCGTAGCTGCAGTGTGGGAAAAGAGAGAAGCTCTGCTGCTGGTTGTGGAGCAGATAGCTGAGGTTGTAGGGGACGCTGTAGCCTGGGCTGCAGAGAGGAGAAGCCTCTGCAGCTGGAGGTTTGGAGCTCTTCTTTAGGTGCTTCCTCCGTCTGGGCCTGTATTTGTAGTTGGGATAGTCGATGGTGTGCTGGACCCTTAAACGTTCGGCCTCTTGCATGTATGGACGCTTCTCAGCCAAGGACATGGCCTTCCAAGTTTTTCCTGAAGAAGCAGAGAGAAGTGAGTGACCTCTGTTTGTTTTTTTAGGCATAATGTGCTATTTTGAGACTTAAATAAAATAATAATAGATTATTACCGAGGATTTTGCTCAGATCTGTGTTCTCCAGGTCTGGGTTGAGCTGTGCCAGCCTCCTGCGCTCCTCTTTGGTCCAGATGATGAAGGCGTTCAGGGGCCTCCTGACCCTCTGCTGCGTCGAGGCCGACTTGGCCTCCGGGCTGGCGCAGCTGGAGTCCGAGTTCACCGACATCGGGCTGGAGGGTCTTGAACTCGGGGAGCGCACCTCGCTCACCTGCTCCCCTTCCGCGGAGCAGGGCTCCTCCAACATCTCTGCGCAAATCTGGAAACGTTGCTCGCGGCTGAAGCGCATGGCTGCCCGGGGGTGTGACGTCGGCGTCCCTCGTCGGCCGCAGGCGGCTGTCATCCTGACTGCGGCGCAGACTGACGGATATATGCGGCCGCTCCGCCAATGGGGAGGCAGGAGGAGTGGATTTAAGGTGTGAATCCCAGGTATTTTCTCGGGTCGGTGATAGGACCATCTGACACCCCAATCAACGCTCCCACGAAACTTCAGATGGGAGTCTTGAGTGTAATAAACTTCACAAGGTCGGCTGTTTTTGCGGGGATTAAAAACCTCGTTTTCAACCCTTATAAAGACACATTTTTTGTCTTTTTCCCTTTTATGATCCCAACAAATGATGTGGTAATCTTGCGTGGATTCAGATATTAGACATATCTCATTGACTAACACTTTAGAAGCACGTTATTAAAAAAAAAAAAAAAGCCAAGAAAGACTAAATCAAATCTTTGCTTGTTTGAATCATTGAATCAATACGGGCGAACATCAAAGTTTTCGGCAAGTAAGGCTGGTTACTAATTACATTGTGGATCTCAGCTCTTATCGGCTGTTATCAAAGTACATTTTGCAGGACTGAAACAAACATGATCAAGGCGTGTTTATTGCTCGATTACCGCGACAAATATTTGCGCCGTTGGAGGGGGAAAAAAAAAAATCAGAAAAGGAACTGCTTGACCCGTTCAGAAGGAGGGTGATGAGCTCTTCAGCACATCAAAACACAAAAATGACTTTGTCAGATTTATCAGAGGAGAGATGAGGAGAAGGCTTTTGAATCTAAGTTGGTTGGAAACAGCAGAGGTTCGGCCTAAAATGTGATGCAATTTCTGGAAACTTCCCATGATACATTTACACCAGGCCTATTATTAAATGTAGAATATTCTAACCTACTTATTTTATTATAGATCTCTCAGGAAAAGCAATCAGACCCAACCAGAGCCCCAATGACAAGCAATTGTCCAATAGTTTTTTTTTAAGGGAAAATGTTAATATAAATTGTATTAATGAAAAAAGGCAGCATATTCTGATGTGCAGTGTTTTGGATGTCATTACAGGTTCAGCTGTCTCTGTATGGTTTCAATGATTACCTGCCTTTAATACTGAGACTACAGCATTACACAAACAATGGATTTCATTATGCAGACAGCTTTAAGGTGGAATCTGTGCACCTGCACTGCTTTGTGTCTGCAGAGGAGTCACTCATGGAGCCTCTTTTACTTGTAAATACTTTGTATTTCAGAGCGCAGAGGCCCAATACACACAGAGGGACTCCCAGAAAGACAAACCACAGCTCCAATGATCAAGCAGTAACCCCAACAAATCTGCATTTTTTTTTTCCTTAAACCTGGAGACCTGAGGGATCTGAAATCTGGATGAAAAAAAAAGGCCCAGGTCAATAAATTCAATATCCTAATAGAAGTGATTATGGGTGTTTTTTTAACCCACGTTTCTCTCTTTGGCATCCAAAGTATCTCAATCGAAACTGCTGAGTTGCCGCGAGGCTTTGGGAAGAAGAAAACACTTTTTAAAAATCCTCAATAAAACAAACAACAACAAGGTTACAAGGTAAACAGATCTGGTCTACAGTCCGTTGCTGCAGGCCTCTCTGTGTGTTAAGAGTTTGAATCCACATCCGCGGTGTTAAACGGGACGCGCGCTCCAAAGCGCACTGAGGAGCGCTAATGGCTTTAATCAATTAGTTTGAAGGACGCAGCGTGAATACAATAATGTTAGTTTCGACTGAGCCTCTGGGTGTATGAAGTCGGATACATATGGGACTAGATTTGACTGTGAGCGTGTGGCTGGTGCATTGAGGTTTTTTTTTTTAATGCCATTGTTTCCTGCGCAGTTGCTGAATCATTCCAACAAATTGTCCTTTACTCTGGCTCTATGATGATTCCTAATCTATGAGGTGACAGTAGGGGTATCAATGCATTGTCTCATAACCAATGGCCACTATGCTTTCTGAATAGGGATTGTTCTCTGTGGCTTTCTGATCACAATGTGCCATTGTGTTGGACAGAACTCATATATGGGACACTCCTCTGCTCCTTCACTTTGGATCAGTGATGACCAGGTTGGTGCAGGTAGAGCTGCGCACTCAGGAGCTGCAGGAGGATGTGCGAAAGGGAGTTTTCTTGCTGCAGGATTTACAGGAGTATCCTTGCAGTTCTGGATGGTATCCGGGCCTGATCTTGAAGAACTGCACTTGTGGATCGTGCTTTTGCTGTCAGTTATGATGCGGCGACAGCAGCTGAACACTTTTATATTTCACAGGCTCATCTCTTCTTGCATTTTGGATTTTTCCAACCTAAAACACTCTTTCCAGACATGTGGAAAACTACAGAGGAGCTTCTGATAATGACGTACTGTATTCCAGTTTGGCTTCAGTGCCAACCTACTGACTTTCCTTACAGTGGCTCATTCATATAGGGCTGCATTGTTTCATCGAGGTGTGAAAAGTACTGTCTCAAGTGACCATGATCTTCGCAGCGAGGGACTGTATTGTGTTGTCTTGTATTGTATGGGCACAGCAGGCCAGCACCAAGATACGCTCTGTCAAGTCTCAGACATCATTCTATGCAGAGGCCTTCCTCCACCTCCACTCCTCAGTCACGCGTTTGAGCAGATTCAACAGTAGACTGAGGCCCGCTGGGCCCCCCGAGTGTGAGCTTCCACACTCCCCGTGCAAACAGCGCCCTGCCCGGCCTGGCCCGGGCCCGGCCCGGCCCTACGTCAGGCCAGCTGAGAGGATTACATGCCCCCTGCTGCAGACAGGCTTAATGGAGCCTCATTAACAGAACACAATGATGCCCCCACCTCTGAGCAGAGATAACAGGCCGCGCTCATCCAGACTTCAAACACAGCTCAGGCTCAAACCTACCAGGTGGGACAACGTCCAGGCCGTGGCACCAACAAGAACATGGACAAAAACTGGAGGGAGCTTTAATCTCGTCAGCCTTTTATAATGCAAACATTACTATTCTTTTTCTGCTTTGTACAATTGAAAGATGGATATCTATTATTTGTTTGAACAGAATGAGCAATTTATAAATGTGACCTTCTTTCAAAGCTTATTTTGTTCAAAAATAAAAAGTCTAACATGGTTCAAAGAGGCTTTATGGAAGTTACTAACAGCAGGAAATAACTGCATTAAAAAGAGAATTTTTAAATTAGAAAACTCTGCGATGAAGAGCATGAAAAGCACGAGAAAGTTCAAAATGTCTGATTTCTTTTTTCAATTATCTATCTGCGACCAACATCCACTTTTTGAGAGAAGCAGTTCAGAGTTTTGCTTAATGCAAGCATTGCAGCCATCAATCATCAGTCTGGCTCCTTTCGCCCCTCGTACTGTAATCAGACTCTTTTCTAATTTTATTTCATTTGTCTACCATGCTCAGTCAGGGACTACTTAATGAGCCGAAGCTCCACTCATGCTGCAAAAACAGCACTATTCTTTGTAAATTAGGAATTGTATTCTGCACTGATAAGACCCTTATCTGCAGAACTGAAGAGGCCTTCCAAGTCTTTCATTGTCCACGCAGCTGAGTCCTGTGTGTCCTCCTGTCTCAGCAGACCGTCTATAGCATCCACGCTCTCTTCAGGTTCCTTATTATTTAATGAGCAAGCCTCGGTTTGATCCCAGACCTCTGCCACACGTCTGTGTTTTACAGACAGAAGAGAAAGAGGCATTTAGCTGTAATTAGCCCTAATTATTAACCGGAACTTGCCTGAGACCTGTGAGACACTGTGATACCTGTGTCTGTCTTAAACGGCTCGTTCAGGGCAACAATCTTCCCTGATCAGCTTCTGCAGCAATGTCTGAAAGTTTAATTAAAACGTGTGAACTGGTTAGACTCAGACATTAGATTATTTGGAGCGCAAACCACAGACAAAATCTATTTGAGCCAGAGCAAATTAATAGTTTCCATTTCTTCTCTGTTTTCATGCAAACCCTCGGCAGCCACACATTCACGGGGTTGATGTTTGTGCCTCGGTCACTCCTTCTTCTCTCTGCTGCTCGTCTGAGACCTGATACAAATTCAAAAGGATCTGCTGCTTTGAAGATAAGCGCTGTAGTTCTGCCATAAACAATGATTGTGCTGTTTCTTTCCTGTGGCGTGATTTATTTAAAGTATTATGCTGTAAGGATTTGGGCTGGTTTTCCTGGCAGGGCCGGCTGTGTATGTATCCACTACTTGTGAAGCTTATTGGATACTTGAGATTAAGGCAAACACTGAGGGAACCACAAGGAAAGTCATCAAAGTGAAACCAGAGAGTAACTCGTTTTTTGATATTTACTGAAGGGGGGAAGAAATTCCCTCTAAAATGTTGGCTTTTTAGTATTAAGGGCAAAATTCTTCTTGCATAATTGGCTGTCCAGCATGCGAGAGATTTGGTATAAGTACAGTGCTCGTGGTCTCATGCACACGCAAACATACGCTTCCTTTGATAAAGTGTTTTCATACCAGGAGAAACTCTAAGGCAGCGTCTCTTCTGAAAATATCGGCTTGAAATATCAACTTATTTTTAGTGAGCATGCCATTTTGGCTTGAAAGATAAACATGGGTGTAATGGAAACACAAAAGAGCCATTATCGAGGCACAATGTTGACCAACAACCTGTTAAAAAGAAAAAAAAAATTAAGACTGAGCCACAGAAGTCTGGAGAAATGTGCAGTAAGATAGGAGACATCTGTATGCGGCAAACACTACATCAAAAACAAGAGTAAAATCTCCTAATTTCATTAAACATAAACCCATCTCCGTCTCTGAAGTATACGCATATTGTTCGCCTTTGATTGTGTTCGAACAGGGACTGAGAGGGGGGTTGAATCTTTTGAACGTCCACACCAGGATACAGCTGCCTATGACTAATTTCAGACTCCCCTTCTAGGGCCTATGCAACCCATTTCACAAGTAACACACATCACCAGGCATCTGTTTCCTGTTTTCATTCTTTGAGTTATCTTATTTTCCTTATTTCCCCCTCACCTGTTACAGTTCACGTTCCTTCCATCATCCAGCACGGGCCGGGAGCACTCATGAATGTGGCTCGATTATGCTCATAAATCAACTGAATGAAACCCATAGCACCACGATGAAACCGAACAAGCTCATTCTCCAGATAAAGTTTAATAACACACACAGAGGTTTATCATTATAAAATACCGTTGTTGACACAAACAGCACAGTATTTTTCTGACTTTTAGCATTAGATACTGTCCAAAAACATCTCTCCTTGACTCTAGGAACTGTAATATTTCAGCAGTTTGTCATCAGTTGGTTTCAGGATCTTCTTCTCTGTCATGTTAACAACCCAGCCTGGAGAGAGGCCAAAGAAGATCTGTCGAGCATCCTTCCTCGTGGCCAGCATTTGATACAGTTCATCCACTGAAATATCTGGCAACACATAACCGTACTTCTGTGCCAGGGCGAGCCGGGCCTCCTGGACTTTTTCCGGATCTGCCAAGTAACCCCTGTTTTCAGCAGCTCTGTAGTACGGGACCATATCCTCCCCGGGCAGCATTCGCTTTGGGATTGGTTGCCCACGCATGAAGAAGGGGACGGGCTTGATGAGAATTGCTGTCAAAGTGAGAATATATTTTCACGTCTTTTATTCAAAAACCGCTGACTTTAATGTGCCGTGACTGGTCATTCATTAGTTACCGAGACTTAAAGGATCGTAGAAGCTGGTTGTGATGACGCCTCCGTTCCGTTCAATAGCAGCTACAGCTCCTTCAGATGCTCTCTGAACCTCAATGTTTATTTTGGCGGCAAAAATGTCAGCACCCTGAAAGAACAAACATGAAACCTTCTGTCAGGACCTGCTGAAAAACACAACATCTCCATCTGCCTCAATCAGGGACAACACTGTCATGTGGCGCCACCTGCTGGTGGGGACTGATCCAGGAGATTCATCAACTGACACCTAAAACCACCTAAAACTCCTTAAGAAAAACCCACGACTCAAATCGTAGTTCATGTATATTTTTTGTCAGTTTTCTTTTCCTTGTAGCTATGTAGTGGAACAAAGGATGACTGTAACTCTAATGGTAGACCAGCAGAAAATATTTTAGTGCGACTTTCCTTCCTAAAACGTTTTTGATTCTGCTCTTGGTGGTGCTGTGATAGAAAACACAGGACAAAAAGAAATAACGAATCTGCATTTAGCCATCTTCACATTTTGTTTCCATGGCTGGATCCCCACAAAACATTGGTCTCGATCCTAAAGTAAATGCATAATCTCGCAGACGAGCGGTTCAGACATGAGGCTTCATTTAAATATAGTTTTTTTTTTTTGTTTGTTTTTAAAATCAATTAAAAGATCATGTCAGCCCGAGTTTCTCACTCCCTCAAGCATCACTGCTCATTTTTCCCTTCACCTGTCTACCTTTCTGAGCAGCAGACGACTGTGAGCTGTTTACGTGAACAAACTTTTTTTTTTTTTTTAGCATCGTTTTACATAAAAAACCAAAAATCTGAACTCAGACGATGTCAAAGTTATTTTTTAAAATGTAAGAGTGACTGCTGGTGGGGACGTAGTCTTTATGGGTAACATTTCAGACCCACTGTTCTGTCTTATAACAGAAATAGAAAAAGTTAATATAAGTAAAGAATGGCCTTATTGGGAATATTAGTTTGAAATACAGTAGACAGAACAGAGAAAGAAAGCAAATATTCATTGTATTAAAATGCTATTATTAATCATAACTAGTAGCAGGGCTGGACAGTATTCTGGTATAAGATATACTGATATATTTTAGAAGCAGATATATGCACTTGTTCTTGTCTTCAATAGTCATTTTCACTCCTCCTGTCTGAGCCGATAGAAAGGCTGCAGCAGGGAAAACAACCCTCCTCCCGCCCCACAGCTTCCCTTATCTACCTCCATATAAAATATAAAACACCAATTTATAACATAAATTAGCCTAAAAATACTGTGATATGAATTTTTGTCCATACTGTCCATAAATTGTTCAACTGGAATGTTTTTTTCTTTTTAGCCATATGACCTAGCCCGAGCTTATCTACTTAATGATTTAACTTCATCATTACAGATGTCAGCATTAATTGACTTTATTGTTAACCGCAATTATAAAAGCAGCAGTCGGATGAGCATAAAAAACGTATATTGTATGGTTTCTTGAGACTGGAGGAAAAGGAAATCTCTGACTCCTGTCTGTCGTGACAGGAGACGCATCCTGTGTTCAATGTGTCAACTTCAACCAATCCAGCAGCGGAAAAGCTGGAAATGGCAGAAGTGAATAATATTCAAAAGTTATATCCATGAACAACACATATCAGGTTGGCATTGTGGGAAAATTTTGGACATCTAAATAATTAACATAATGTTGTGGTTAATGTCAGATGTCTAATCTGAACATGAGTAAATACTGGACAGTGGTGTAAAACCCAGTCACCTCTACACCTGAAGGGGAACTCTGTGAGTTAAAAAGTTATTTGGGCTGCTATAAAATAGGCCGGCGCTTTACTGATGCTTCTGCATATCAGAAAACACACACAGGCCCGACTCCGTCTATGGACTTGATACTTGAGCATTGATGTTTGTGTTATTCTGTACTTTCACCCCCAACCACTAGAGGGCTGTGCAGGTTCATTTCTGCAGCGCTGTAGCTCACAGTACTGAGCTTCCTTTTGTTTACTTCCTTTACAAATATCAGACATAGCGATGGAACAAGTAAAGTATATCTTACGTGAGATAGTGCTGATAAATGCTGAGCATCGGTCATTTTTGCAGACATTGCAAAAACCAAAATAAACAATTGTTCTGCAAAATTTGAAAACAAAGAAGAAGTAGCAGTGTGACATGAAGATCGTATTTGCTGCAATCAGTGTTGATCCAATGTGTAGTTCAATTTGGAGAGAGACGCATCTATTTCACAGCATAAGGCTCATCCCTACAGTGTAGGTACGCCATTACTTCTATGTTGAAGCATAAATGAGCCTTTAATCCTTTAATTTAGGATCAGAAATCATAAAATTTTAATAAATAATGAAAATGTTTTGTTTATTAATAAAAGCAAGTTCATGAATAAAGCATGAAACTGCTTCTTTCCATGGTGTCAATAGCTCTAAAAATTGAAACATCACAATATTACTCCATATTACAAAATAATTGTGACATGAAAAATCTATCCCTTTTTACTAGTCCACTAAAACCTTTGACCTTGCTTGGAATGCGTTAGTGCCATTACCGCTCGCTCCAGCCATCACTGCTCATAACAGTTTAAACTTGACACAACTGTTTATCTTAATTCCTACACAAGGAACACTTATAAGTTCTTATGAAACTATTAAATCTAAAGAGGGAGATGTGTTTTTCCTCTGTTTTGTGAAAGCAGAATGCAGTTTTTAGTTTCTCTTACGACATACATCAAGTATAGAGTAAGCCAGTGATTACCTCATCAACAAGATGGACTCCATAGTCCCTCTTCAAGGGCTGGATCGTCACTCCTCTTGCATTGACAAGCTGGGTCAGGTCAATGGGCTGGGTTGGGTCAACTCGCCCCAAATCAATCAAGTACTGCAATCGTTTCAGACTCAGAGGCTGGTACTGTGGAAGCCGACTGAGAGGGAAGACCACAAACACAAGAGAACATCTATCAGTTGATATTTAAAAAGGTGCTGGTCAACATTGCAAATTCTGCTGTCTGGAAAATACAGAAAAGAAACTGTCATCTGTTTATAATTAACAATAGTAATACATTCTGGGCACCTTTCGTGACACTCAAGGGGGCTGTACAGATAAAAGCAGAATGGACAATAAAATAAACTAAGAAATAATAAAATACATTAAAAGATAAATGAACAAGTAAACAAAATGATCATCATCTGTGCCAACATCTGTTGATATGGTCTACCTGAAAACTACAAATCCAAACTCTGTCGGTCTTTAAAATCCCCAACACTGTCAACACGTTTACCCTGGTTGATATCAGATGGTTAGTCGGTTGTACCTGTGCTCTTTGTTGAAGCCGTATTTTGGAATAGCCAGATAAAAGGGGGTCTGACCACCCTCGAAGCCCAGCCGAGGTCGGTTTCCTCTCTGCCGCTCTCCTTTGTGACCTCGACCGCTTCTGTTGCCACCATGCTGCCCTCTGCCTCGCCGTCTGTCCTGCAATACAACATTAGAAACAGGTGTGTTTTATCAAACCCTACACGGCGTTAGCTGCCTAGCTCACTTAGCTCCAGTGTGCTAACGAAGGTTGCTGTGATGAAAGTAACGTTTTAAAACCTACCGCCTTCCTGGCTCCGGGCTCAGGCCGTAAGTTTGCTAAAGTTATCCGCGGCAGAGTCTGCAATACCTCTAACGCCTTTCCGCCGGGTTTTTTGGGGAAAGACATGTTTCTGCTGCTCACATGTCAAAGTTAGCAAACCAAGGACATACAGATCACGTGACGTGAGAATAACGGAAATGTTCGTTGCTAGCGCTTAGGCGCGCTTCAAAATAAAGGCGTGAAAGGTCAAAAACACATTTAAAACGAAATAAAAAGGAACAATATTTAACCAACATAAAAACATTTTGACAACAGTCAATACAGACAAAGACTGTCAAATTTCAATGACATTTTGTTAAATATCACTGCTGTTTTCTGGTTTATTTTGTACTCTTTTTCCTTTCTTTATATATGTGAACATGACCCAGAAACACTGTTATCTTCTCTGTTTTTCTAAAGTGGTCTGAGGCAAAATAGGATAACTCATCTGTGATCAGACGAAATAAAATTCAAAGTTCTTTTTGGAAACCATGGACACTGTGTCCTGTGGACAAAAGACCATAGAAACCATCCAGCTTGTCATCAGTGGACAGTTCAAAAGCCTGCATCTCTGATGGTATAAGGTTGCATTAGTGCCTATAGTGTGAGCAGTTTACATATCTGGAAAGGCACTATCAATGCTGAAGAGTACATAGAGGTTTTAGAGAAACATATGCTCCCATCCAGATATCTCTTTCATGGAAGGTCTTGCATATTTCAGTAAGACAATTCTAAACCACATACTGCATCCATCACAACAGCATGGCTTCACAAAAGAAGAGTCTGGGTGCTGAAATGGCCTGCCTGCAGTCCAGACCTTTCACCAACAGAAACCATTTCAAAATGAAATATCCAGCAAGAGGACTGCCCAGGATTGTTGATCAGCTAGAATCCTGCATCAGACAATAATGGGACAACATTGCTCCCCTAAAACTTCAGAAACTGTCCTCTTCATTCCCAGACACTTACAGACAGTTGTTAAAAGAAGAGGAGATGCGACACACATTGGCAAACAAAACCCTCCTCCAACGTTTTTGTGATGTGTTGCTGTCATCAAAGTCCAAATGAGCTGATATTTCCATAAAACGATAAAATGTCTCGGTTTCCATATCTGATATGTTCTTTGTATTCTATTGCTTATAAAATATGTTTTTTATGACATCTGCAAATTATTGCATTCTCTTTTTACTTACATTTTACACAGCATCATATCTATCTACCTATCTGAAAAAGTTTTTTTTTTAATCTTTTTTTCACTGTTATTTTCTTTCGTAAGGATATATTTTGTTGTTACGGCACAGGATTTAAACTGCCCTTAAAGCAGATCGCTTTGACGTTTCACTGAACCAATCAATGATTTGCATCTGTCGAGGAGCGCTAATCAGAATCGAGTACGAAGCTGAGGGGCGGGGGACTATGCGGCCTGTCACTGCAGCTGGCGAGTAAGGAGCTAACGGCTAGTGTCAGCCGGTGTCGCGTGTTCAAATTTTCACGAAATTCAACTTTCAAAAAGAAGTTTCGGACTTTCAGAAGTAAAAGGAAGCGTTGACACGTCACCCTACCATCGTCAGAAGATATTTTTTCCTTCAAGGTTTCGTAATTTGAAGCCCACATCGCTGACTCGACACAGGTTGTCAATAGGGTGATATCGTTGTTAGCGGAAAGGAGCTAACGTCTGTCTGCAGATCAGCGCTGTATGTGCGGCAACAACATGTCAGCGCCTTTACCTGCCATTGTGCCTGCTGCCCGGAAAGCCACCGCGGCGGTGAGTTACTGAAGCAAATCAGTGCAGTAACGTCTTATTTAAAATTAGTCTAAAAACAGGCAACGATAGTTGATAAGTATACTGACATCTGTCAGCTGCTACCTGTGCAAATAGGTGTTCTTGTTTTTATATAGGTCATATTCCTGCATGGCCTTGGTGACACCGGGTATGTGAAAGAAAAACAAACAAAAAAAAAAAAAACAGTTGTGTTTCTCATTTGTTTTCCAACGACATGAAAAGATAAGGATATTGATTTCAACCTGTTTTTTTTTCTTTTTGTCAAAATTTGACAGACATGGCTGGGCAGAGGGTTTTGCAGGAATCAGAATACCACACGTGAAATATATCTGTCCACACGCGTAAGTATTTACAGGCGTTTAAGAGATTAAAAAGAAAAGAATGTCCAGGGAGTCTGTCTAGTTTGTGATAGCGATGATCGATGGCCTTTAAATCTTATATTTCAAATATAATTGTCATCAAATGTTGCATCAGTCTATAGTTAAAGCTTATTTCTATAGCACGTTTAAAATAATAGAGTTGACCAAATTGCACAGATAAAACAATGTCAGCAGTAGATGTAATTAAAGAGTAGAACAGTATTTGCATGACAAAAATCCCTGACATTTTCATCAACTGGGACTAAAAGCCAATGGGGAAAAGAAAAAGATAAAAAGGTTTTCAAGTGAACTTTTTTTCTATGACTTCCAGCCCCACCATGCCAGTTTCTTTAAACATGAGGATGTCCATGCCTTCATGGTGAGCATCACAGTTTGTGTGCGTGTTTCAGTTGGCGGAGTGGTTGTCATTTGTTGCACACATTAAGCCTCATGTCTGTCTTACCATTTATAGGTTTGATATCTATGGGTTGAGCCTAGATTCAGATGAAGATGAGGCTGGTATCAAGAGAGCATCAGAGAACAGTAAGTCCAGAAAAAAAAAAAATTGCACTCATGTTTTCTTTCAGTCAGGTTTCTCGGCAGAAAGTTTTACTTTTATTTTACTTTGCTGCAGTTAAGGCACTGATAGATCAAGAAGTGAAGAATGGGATACCTTCACACCGAATCATCCTGGGGGATTTTCACAGGTAATTGTGACATATTTGCAGATGAGATGTAACTGACTTGTCTGTGATTCACATACTACATTTAATATTTAAATTACAAGACTTACAGTTACCATTGCATTTCTTAATGTAGGTCTATATCTTAAAAATCTGCATGTATTTTTCATTCCACAGTTCACATCATCTAAATTAATGTTAGCAAGAAAACTGTGAATGTTTTGCATGCTAAATCAACTCCTACCTTTTAGGAATGCATTTTAAGGGAATCACAGTAGGTTATGATGACTTATAACCATAATACTATGGTAGGATTTATTCTACGTCTGCGAGGCATGATGACTGAAATCGATTAACTAAAGAAGAGAATTATCATCTATCCAGGCAACAAAAAAAGATGTGCACTTTTCATTTCAAAGAGAAAAATGAATTGACTTCACTCTCATATGTGACTTCACCACCCTGGTGATTAATACATTTTACCTTGTTAGTCCATCTTAAAACCGAAGTGTAAAAGTGAAAATTCATCCATTTCGGAGCTATGTGCATTACTATTTCTCACTGTTGAGTAGATTTTATAGCCTGGCCAGCCACCTCCATTCACTTCACCAAAAGTCTCTGTTGTGTAATGGGTCTGGTACCCCTCCCATTCCCAGTACAAAGTGTACTGAACCAATCGCAGTGGGATTGGGTGGGCTCTATGTGTTGACCAATGCAGAAACTTCCAAGAGCGAATATTCAAAACAACAAGATGGCTTCCGTCACGTACTTCATTTCTCGGACTGGTTGTTTCCCTGTGGCGTCCAGAGGCAGTTTCTTCTGCGTCCATTGATACTGTCTCTTGGAAATCAAAGTTGAATCCAAGGGATCAGACTGATTTTCTGTATTGAAGAGGAAAAGATTTAGGATGGCTAGCCAGCCTATAGGTTTAAGGCAACTGGGAAACTATAGGAAATAAACTGAATAAAACCTCCCCTGAGTGATTCCCTTCAATATCGTGAGGTCAAAACTAGTCTGAGGACTTAAGAAATTGTATTACTTTTTGCAGTCCAGCTTTGCAGCACAATGTCTTAACCCTCAGGTCTACAAAACATCTTCAGAAATGTTATACATGTATCCATATAAACTGCATATGTATATAAACAGACTTCAAACTGTTTTTTAAATATCTAGAATTCAGAAAACTGCAAGATTTTATAAACATTTTTTTCCTCCTTGCATTGAAGGCTTTAAATGATCCTTTTCTGTCGATATCAAGATTTTTATTTTAAATGCTTGTTGTCTCTGCTGATGAGGTGCATAGGTGTTACATGAGAAGGGCTTGTCGTTTGTTTGTTCAGGGTGGAGCGCTGTCTCTTTACACCGCTCTTACGAACTCAGCAGAAGCTTGCTGGTGTGGTCGCTCTAAGCTGCTGGCTTCCCCTTCGTAAATCCTTCCCTCAGGTTGGTAGGAAAAAAAAAAAGTCTGCACTAGCACTTTTACACTTTAAGTTTGCTTAAATGGAATTTCCTGAGTTTACAGTTTACAGGAAATGTACCTTTTGAAATTTGATTTTTATTTCCTACATTGAATTTCAGTTGAATTGTCTTTACTGACAAGTTTAACTCTTAACTTAGAATTATACATTTAACATTTTTATCTTGAATTTTCTGTCCCTTTAATGGAATTACACTCCAGGGATATCCCATAGTGAGCTCATAATCTGCCATAATCGGATAATAACAATAATCCTAATGTCTTCTATTCTCAGGCGGCGGTCAACAGTGCTAACAAGGACATGCATGTCCTGCAGTGTCATGGGGATGCTGATCCCCTGGTCCCATTAATATTTGGCAGCCAGACAGCAGAGAAGATGAAAACCCTAATCAATCCCGCCAACATAACTTTCAAGTCGTATCGGGGTCTACCTCACAGTGCCTGTCCAGAGGTGAGTGCGCAGACACTCGTACTTCACTCTGGGCCTCAGATTGTCATTCTGTGTGAGTTATGTTTGACTTTATTTTGTGCCTGTGTAGGAAATGGTGGATATAAAGCGATTCATAGAGAAGCAGCTTCCTGCCATCAGTGATGAATAAAGGTCAAGAGTGTCAGCTCACCTGCTCAGCACTACCAGAGTCGTTCAGGCTCCATTCCAGTGAAAGTAGGTGGACCCAAGGTGGAACTGACTTACTTGACCATAAACCCACGCTGCTACTCCATAGATTGAGATAGGACTGGGGCCGTTAGCCTGGGAGAGGCATGACTGAAACAATGCTGCATCCTGACCTGGAGCCATGCACAACTCTCAGTGTTGCAACAGAGTAACATTAGTTGCTTGATTGTAAAGTTACTCACCAGTGAGACAAGCCATTTCTTTCAAGAAATGTTTTGAATAACTAGGGCTACACTTTATAGTTCAATACCTACTTTCTCACAATAAATGGCCTGTTGTTAAGTGCTTATTTTACCATTAATGCTTATTACATGTATAAGTGCTAAAGGATGTTTATTTATTGATGAAATAACACATTTAATTTAGGTGTTTTATCAAGCCAAATAATAGGATTTCTGTTGCCTCCAGCTTCTTAAATTTGTGGATTGCTGATTTCTCTGTTTTTAAATTAATGTTAATACAGTATTTGAGTTTTCAACAACATAGCAACTTTAAGGTGTGAACTTTTGTAATACCTGGGTATTTTTAACATCTCACTAGAAAACAAAAACGTGTTTTTTGGTCACACAAATGTGTAAGATGTTTCATTAAAGATATCGCAACATGAAATAAGTGCGAAACAAACACTTAGGCAGCTTAACTAAGAAATCTTTGAATATTCACAACAAATGACGGCAAAAACAACATGATTGTGCTTTATTTAATTTGTGAGAATTCAAATAAATATTTCACAAATTCATTTTTAAATACACAAATATCAGTGGTCATGGTCATGTATTCAGTGTATTCTTCCCTATTTTGTTTGATTTAAATATATGACTAATATCACAGTATTGGAACACAAAAACAAGATCAATTTCTAAGTATCAGCTCATCAAGTTGTACAAACTTTTATCTTTGAGAAGAGCTGAAAGCACCAACGTGTGAAGTCATCATTGCACCGTTCGTGTTAGACCAAAGGTGCTTGTGTAGAAGATGTTATTCCAAGGCACTTTCCTTCTTCTTTAATTACAGTTAAGTAAAACCTACTAGTTTCTACAAGAACTGGATATGCATTAAGGCTCACAATATACCTAAATACAAATGCAGTGCTCACAGATGCATGCTTTCCCTCAATAAACAAGGTAGAAAAGTGCAATGTCAAGCGCTAGGGAATATATAAAAATATAGATATGTTTTTTTTCTTCTTTTTTTTTTTTTTTTTTTTTGAACAAATACAGTAACTGATGCTGAACCTCGCATTTGTTCTTGTTTGCTCTGAGAGTTTTGGTAAGCTAATCATGGGTAAATAAACAGCGGTTACAGCCGGGTACAAACTGGTATTCAGTGGTCTTCATTTTCCTGGCTCTTTCCCTAAATAGCAGGACTCCAGTATGAACATAAAAATTCTCTGTGTGGGATGCATGCGCCAGGAAGCTAACTGTGGCAGTGGAGCGTCTATGGCTCAGGAGGAGGCTCCTCCAAGCTCTTCAGCAGATCCGTGTACATGGACGAGTTAATGAAGCGAGGGTACGAGTCTCTCTGCATCAGCGTGTAGATCTGCTGCTGGGCATCATCGAACGTTTGGGAGGATGGCTCCAGCATGTTGCGGTTTATTACTTCTCGAACACGTGAATCCAAACTGACCTAGAGAAGATGCAGAGAGGAGTGAGTCTGCTTTGCATCTCATTTAAAGGGCATTTCAACAAGAGCCTAAAATATTGGTTCACAGAAAGAACCAGATGTGAATAGGAATTGTGGTGGTGCTGTCATCAGTATCCATGAACCAAACCTCTGGAAATGATACGGTGGTAGAAATGGTTCACTAATAGGTCTGAGAAATTAAACTAGTGTGAGAGGAAGAACTATAACTCACAATCCTAAAAATATACTTTGCATATTAACGTGGAAGACAGAGAAGCTGCAGGCCCTGACATAAGCCTGAAACCAGTTTAATTCTGTAATCATTTAATAATTTAATTATTCAGTGATATATATATATTTTAATCAACTAAGAAACGAGTCATTTCATTAATGAATTTGGACCTAAATGCACACCATCTGACTAAAATCCTTTCCTCGGTGTCTCACCTCTTTAGGCGAAAGGATGGAGATGAAGTCCTCGTAAATTTGACGGACTTTCTCCTCCACCACAATCTTATTAGTCTCTTTTTTGAGCTCCTCACAGTCCAGCCAGAACATCATGTTTTCCTCGCTGAACTCCGTCCTCAGGAACTGCCTGAAGCAGCTTCGTCCAGCTGCACTTTTCATCACCTTCTCAAATGACACCGCCCAGGAGCAAGCATCTTCCAGAGTTGGCTTTGGGCTGAAAAATAAAATAATGCTTATCTACTATTTACAAAAGAAAAATTAATACGGTAATAATTTTTTGTAGAGCTTCAATGCTGAAGTTGCTTCTCAGGGCTGTCACTTTACCTTTCTTCACAATTAGTGTTTCCGTCTGTCCTGTGCTCAAATGTGGATCTTTGAATGGTTTCATCTTCACCCCTAACAGTCAGACTGGAAGAAAAAAACAATATCTATTATAATGAATACACAATAAATAATATTTTGCTTTGATTCATACAGTACCTCTGCGCTTGAAAATACGTCTTGCATATCCTACGTATCATAACTGCCCCCCCCCTAAGTTAGGAATTATATATTGTTTTCCCCCCCCGGGTCCCATAAATTTTGTGTATTCATCATATTTCAGGTTAACGCACCCGCAAATAACCTTTTCCTAGAGTCGTTCACAGGGCACCCGTTCTCGAATAGTCTTCTCTCCTCCTGGGGCAAATAATGCTCGGCAGCAATGCAACGAAAATGACACACTATACAATTTTGTTTGTTTCTAATGTCCCCTTTATTCCCTCCCCTCTCGCACTTTTATTTCCAGGTGAGTCGTTAGAACCTTGTGCCAGGCCTTCTCACAACCTACACTATACCTTGCCCCGGTGATCCCCTCTTTTCGACAACAAATGCTCCCAAGTTGAAACTAATTAGTTCTCATACATTAGCGGAATAATCAGTATCCGTTTCAGCCTGCACTAATACTCCAATAGCAAGTGCTGGTTGAGGATTTTCTGCTCCGATGCCCGGACAGGTCGTCCAGTTTATTTTCTTTCTCCCCCTACCACAATTACTAACAGCCTCCCATATCGCACCCTCGTCTTTTTCTGATATTCCTTCCCATTTCTTAACGGAAATTACGTTCTTTGTTTCCTACAAATTGATTGTCCTCACCCTATTGTGGTGTACGTCGCCCACCCCCTAGCCATCAAGATTTCACCTGAGGCACCATCGTGCAGTTTGGTGTGGAAATGTTATTCCCACTTCCTTGAACAGGACCCTTTCAGTCCTTTTCCACCCCATGTCTCCCAGCACATCCCCCTACAGCATGATTCAGGTCGGATTCTAGATATATCTCACCCTTTGTGGCAACGTCTCGTAATTCATAAAGTGTGTTACTGCGTTTTCATGCATGGGGGTTCCGACCTGTAAGCAATTAAAAATGTTCCAGCTTACTGAAGGAGAGAGCTGGCTGTCTTCGTTTGACTAATTGGTTCTGGTTGGACTCCGCCCATCCCAGTTTGGGGCAATGTGGCCATCAAAGCATGTAATAATTAAAACCCCGTTAATTCATATCCATGGAGAGACAAAACCCCGCTATATTGCGCTGTTATCACAGAGGACTGGAATTAATTCAACTTCAGACACACATAAGCCCAGCAGTTTACGGACCGGTTGGCTGTTCTCCAGAGGAATCTGCCATGCAATTCAAACGTTTTGATTCTCTGGTATCATTTCCACACACCAACAGACCGTAGCTTCTGTATCGCTGTGGGTCTGTCAATTTCTGTTTTTTGTTTTTTCCGTAGATCATCTCCGGATGACTCAGAGCATCGACGGGGCCTTTTACGTCGGCCGGGTCGTTCACCCGGGTGCCGGCCACGAGACGCGTGTGTGCAACACCCCCGTACCATACCGCACAACGACAGCACCATTAATTAATGCTAGTTCTTCATTAAGAACCCGTTGGAGGGAAACAGGGGGTAAACGTCAAGGGGTACAGATTCGAATTAACTAAGTAGAAGATCGGGACTACATGTATCCAGGTCCACCACACCCACACCTGTTTTGATTGTAAGTTTCCACTTGAGGTGTTTAATCTCCCGCATCTCCTATTCGTTTTCTCAACGTACGATCGCCCTCTCCTTTTTTCTAGGTTTGTTCACCGGCAGTGAACGGCTTGGTCTTCATATTGGCAACTTTTGTCCCAGGGTCCCAACCTCCGGGTTTCCTCTCTCCTGTCTTACTCACTAAGCTTCACCTCAGCCCCCTCTTCTCTTTAATTCCCCCTTTTCTCTCCCACATTGCCTTCCTCCCCCCTCCACCTTATCCTCCCCGAGTATCCCAACCTCTTCCCCCCCACATACCTTTTTCTTTTTTTCTCTTTCTTCGCCTTACTTTCCCCCCCCCCCTTCCCTTCCCCCCCCCCCCATACCTTTCACTCCTTCCTTATCTCCCCTCTCTCTCTCCATTACCCCATCCCCTACCGTCTCTCCACAATCACCTTGAGCTCACTCCATCTCTTTTTTCCTCTCCCATTCCCTTTTCCGCACCCCTTTTTTTTCTACTTCCCTCCCATCCACATGACCCCCCCCCCCCCCACGTCCCCCTCCCTTCTCCCCCCCCCCCCCCACCCCACTTTTTATTTTAATCTAGTGCCGCCCCTATGGACGGCCTGCCCTGTATCTTTGTATTACCTTTTTCAGATAGCTGCTTCGATCCCCCTTTGTTTCTCGTTTCTCTACGCCCCCCTCCTATCCACAGTCACACAACGTTGACAGGTCGATTCTTCCCCCTGCTCCTCCCGGTGGCTTCGCAGCGAATCACACCACCGATGAGTTCGAGAGATTGGGGAGGGGGGTGCAATATTCACAGCTCGCCGCTGCACTCCATTACCTTTTTTTTATGCCCTGGTCATTTTTTTCCGTCCCTAACCATCGAAAGGTATCACTCAGTCGTCCGATCCATTAACGCCGGAGGAGTTCCCCCTCCCCATTACGAGCTCCTCGGCGGTGACACCTCCAGGCAAAGTTCTTTCCAGCTAAGCCAGACAGGGTCAGGGAGGGTGGCCTCAGCCCATGGACTTGCGCCCCCCTCCCCTTTCACTGTAGGCACCTCGCCCTCGTCTTTCTTCCTTATCACTTACACACCCACATTTGGGTACCCCACTGAAGGGTCTCATCACCTTCCACCCCCAGACGCCTCGCCGAGGTGCCCCACAAGTCCAAGTCTGTCCCAACCTCCCTCTCGGCCCCTCATTGTTCCTTGTCCAGCTTCTCATTCCCCAACGTTTTAAATCATTTTTTTTAGAGATTAGTTCTGGAGTCAGTACTTGCTAACCTATTTATCTCAATAGCTCACAACACCGACAGTTTCCGTACTACCCCCCATGTCTCCCCTCCACTCTTCTTTCTTTTTTTTTCCCCAAAATGAAGGACTAATTCTTCGTTTCGGAGCGCATTTGAATTTCACTTTTTTTTTTTACCCCCCGCTAACTTTTTTTTTTTTCATAAGTTAGTGGTCCTACACACCGATCCCAACAACCTCCCGTCAAGCAACGAGACATCTCCCACCGCGCGCTGGCACTCTAACACCCCCCACTCAACTACCCGTAAAACCACAGCTCAGTCGAGCTCAAGCCATTAACGACCGCTTCGCGACAAGGCTCCCCTTAACCAGCACATAGATCCCATTCCCCAGATTTTAGATGAGCCGCAAAGACCAACCCTCGTCCCCACACTCCTTACACAACAACCTACCCTACTCTTTCAACCCCCCCAACCAATTTCCACCTTTTCCCTCTCTTCTCATATTTATCTCCCATCCGACGCAGACCCTCCCCCCCTCCCCCCCCTTCAAGTTACCCACCCCCTTCACGCGTCAAACACCATCCTTCCCCCCCCCACCTGTCCCCCGCTTCTAACAACAGGGCCACATCCCACTAAGCCTGCTCCTCCCCCCCCCCTCCCACTCCGATTCACTCGCCCCCCCTTCCTCAGCACCCACACCCCATTTCTTACCAATTTCCGCCCCCCGCCTCCCCCTTACCGCAGTTACAAAAAGGGAAACACCGATCTACTGTTAAAGCCCAAGCAGGAGAACACCCCACCTCCGCCCCAAGACTACACATGACCCCTTGCTCTTGAATTCTGACTCCTTTGACCACCCACATTTAGACACGTTAAGCCGGCCTTTACATCATCTTCACCCCCATCCCCTCACCCTTCCCTCCCTCCCTCCCCCCCTACCCACCCTAGTTCAAACCCCAACTTAGGCCAAACTCACTCCCACCACTCCAGTTCCGGACCCCCACCCCATTCCCCAGTCCACTCTTCCTTTTTTTTTTTTTTTCTCCTGTGCAACACCCCGTTTCCCAACCCCGACCCCCCCACCTGAAGAACATCAGCTCTCTACTCATCTACTATCCCTCTTCTTCTCTTACACACAACCTTTAGGTAGGCGTGGGCACTAAAACAACTACCTCCCCGACCCCCCCTCCCCCCCAGCTCCTATACATCGAAAAGGATCAAAGCACTTTACCAACCCCCGGTAAGAATCGGATGCGCCTCTCACAACTGGCATAGAATAGCGACAGTATCATTATGCCCCATCCGCGCATCATTGCACCAAACGTGACAAACCCCCCCCCCCCATACTACACAGACACCAGGCAGTAGTCCCTTCTGGACAAGACTTATGCTGTACACTTCTTTACCAGATCACCAAGAACGAGGGAAAGTCAAGGCAAAGGGTAAAAAACATAAGGATAACAATAAGGGGGGTGGTAGATACGGCGGCCAGGGAGGTAAAAAGATAAACGTAGATTGGGGTAGTGAAGTAGTCGGTAGTAACGCCGCGTTCAGACGCTTGCCCCCGCTTTGCACCCACTCATATGCGAACCCTCTGGACGCCTACTCCAGCCCTCTACCGAGCGCCCGCGGTAATGTGAGCGCCAATCCAGCTACCTTTTATCAAGCTTAAAGTAGTCCCCCCCGAATACTCGCCCTCATTGGCGAGCCGAAGACGGACACTCGCAGCCCCCTAACTATAGTTATCAACTCCCCCTTTCCCATCACATGCCCGCCAATACTTAAACCCATAATTGCGAGCAATCCACCCCCTAAGCACCCCGCCACCCCATGATCCAGACTTTACCCGCCCCTTAGAATATAGCCCCCCCCATTTACACTCTTCTCTCCCCTCCAGCCAACAACAGCCAACCCCAAGAAGCAATATTCCTGAATCCTCCCCTCCACCCCGCCCCTCAACTGAGACAGAAGAAAAAAGCTTCAAAGACACTAAGCCAGCGCACAGCCAAGTACACAAACCCAAGCCCCCAGACCCATCTCCACTACCAAGTCTAAAACACTTTCCTGACGCCCATATCTACCCCCCAGCATCCCTCCACCCTCGTTTTACCTCCCTATTCCTCCTTCCCCCCCCTCTCCCCCTCAAGATTCAATTTTTCCTTCTGAACCCCTCCAAGCTAACAACCAAAAGACTCCGCACGCGCGGCCCTACATAGCCTCAGCGCAAATTCCTTTCTTTTTAGGACGAGCCTCCCGACTCAACGCACGCGAGTTCTCTATCATTTCAGTGATTACTCTGCGACGCTACCGTCCTCCTCCCCCACGTGCTCCGCACACCAAACCCTCGGGTCCCGAAAACCCCCTCGTCCACCCTCCCCCTGCACTCACCCCCCAACTCGTCATCCCTTCCATACTCACAACCCTCTTACAGATTTTTTCCCCCTCAATCCCCCACTTCCCCCCCCCCACCTCCTTTCCTGAGCGTCCTTACCCTGCTCTACCACACTCTCTCCCTGCCCCCGTCATCCCTATTCGCCCACTCCCACATTCCCCTCACCCCCCCCCGTCAGACCCCCCCTACTCTCACACCCCCTCCCTGGCCAACGTCGACCACCCTCTTTTTCCACCCCCCCCTTCGCTCCTCCCCACAACAACCACCCCACCCTCCCCACACCAAGAAATCCATATCCTACCTTTCATGTTTCTTTTATTTCCTTCGTACCCATTGGTACCCCCCCCTGTTCCTGGAGCACCTTTCTTCTACAACAACTTCTTCTCCTCTCTCTCCCTGGCACGCCCCACAGCCGCTCTCCCAACGTCCCCCCACGCCTATTCTCAATTGTAAGCCCCCCTGCGCAGTTACCCACCCGCCCCCCCCTCACGTACTCTTCATCCCCCCCCTCCACTTACCTGACGCCCACCCCACCTAATCTCCCCCCCCCCTCCCCCTCCACCCTCTGCCTTTCTCACCCCACTCCACCTTTCCCCGGTCCCCCACTCCACTCCCCTCACCCTCCTCCACTCCCCACATCACCTCTGCTCCCCCCCCCCCCCCTCCCCTTCTACTCCCCCCCTTTCTCCACCCCCCCTCTACACTTTTCTTTCCCCTCTCTCGTCACGGCCCTCGCTCCGTTTCCCACCTCCCCTCTCCCCTCAAAGTGCGGCCCCCTTCGCGCCCACCCTCGAACCCACCAATTACCGACCCCCTCCCCCCACTCCCACTGAGTTCCCAGCCCCCGACCCCTTCTCCCCCCCCCCCCCCACACCCGCCCAGGCCCTCCCTCCCCCCAACCCCCCTCCCCCCCCTCCTCCCCTCTCCCCCCTTCCTTTTTATTTCTACCCCGCTTTTCTCCTCTCCCCCGTATCCCGACCACTTTCATTTCTTACACTTCCCCAACGCCATCCACTTCTCTTCTTTCCAACCCCTCCTTACCCTTCTTCTTCTCTCTTTTCTTCCCCCCCCCCCCCCTCCCCCCCCTCCCTTCCTCCAACACCCTCTCCCCCCTTCCCCTCTTCCCCCCCCCCCTTCCCCTCTTCTTTCCCCCCCCCTCTGCCTTTCTTTTCCTGAACGTCCCTCTCCCCCCCCCTTTTCTCCTCTTTCCCTCCCCCCTTTTTTTCGCCCCCACCCCCCCCCCCCCCCCCCCCCCACCCCCCCCCCCCCCCCCCTCCCCCCCCCCCCCCCCTTCCCTTCCCCTCCTCCCCTTTCTCCCCCCCTTCTCTTTTCCCTCCCCCCCCCCCCCTCTCCCCCCCCCCCCCCCCCCCCCCCCCCCCCCCCTTTTTTTTTCTTTCCACCACTCTCTTTCTTCTTCCCACCCCCCTCGCCCCTCCCTTCTACCCCCACCTTCCCCCCTTTTTTACCCGCACTCTCTCTCCTATACCCCCATCCCCCCCGCCTATTTTAGTCCCCAACCAGTCTTTTTTACCCCCATGCCCTTCCCCAATCCTCATTTTTTTCTCATACAATCTAACGCGGTAATCCCCTCTCACACCACCCTCCCCAAATCAAACCCCACCCGCCCCCCCCCCCAGATTTTTTCCGTAATCCCTGCCCGCACACACATTACCACCCTTCCGAGTCCGCGTTCTTTCTCGCCCCTCCCTCCCGCACCCCTCCACAACCCACTGGCATTTTTCTCCCCTCCCACCTTCTCCCCCTTCCCCGCACCTACGTCCCCCCCCTCCTCTCTAGCGTCCCCACCTCCTCCCGGACACCTCTCTCGGTACACTACGCCCCCTCCCCACACGAGACCCCCCACACCCTCACACCCACCCATCCATCAACCACCACCCACTGGGCGATCGCCGTGCCACCCCCTCTCTTCTTCTCTTTCTTTTTCTTGCTTCCCCCCCCCCCCCCTTTCTCTCCCTCTTTTTTTTTTTTTTTCTTCCTTTTCCGTCTTTTTTTTCTTCCTAGCTGCCCCCCCTTTCTCTTGGCACATCACTCACCCTATTTCTCCAACCTCCCCCTATTTTCTTTCCCACTACCCCCTCAACAGCCCTGTGCCTCGCCACAACCCTCTTCCTTACATTCCCACGCCTTTCCCCCCTCCCTTTTTTTTTCTCCCCTCCCCCTCCCCCCCCCCTTCCCCTCCCCCTTCCCCCCCCCCCCTCTCCCTTCCCTCCTCCCCCCATCTCTTCTCTCCCCTCCCTCTCTTTTCCTTTCCTCTTTTTTTTTCCCCCCCACCTTCTTTCCCCTTTTCTTCTTTTGTCTTTTGCCCCTCCCCCCCCCTCCCCACCTTTCACTTTGTCTCTTCTTTTTTACCCCCCCCCCCTTTTTTTCCTTGCGCTTCCCGGGCCCTTTTTTAAGTTCTTTTTTTTTTCTTCTTTTTTCTCTTTTCTTTATTTTTACCATTCAAGTTAGGTGGTGAAAGCCAAGATTTGTTTTTTGTTGATGTTTTCACACAGCTCATAGCATTTTTCTTCTCCAGAAAACCCAAGTAGAAGCCTGAGCAGCCCAGGTAATTCATTTCCTCCTCTCACACTGGTCTCATCCTTCTCTTTACTGTAGAAAGGAGAGTGGTTTACTCACTGGAGAAAATCTGTTTGCCCACTTGATGCTGCATTGCAGGGACTCATATGCTCTAACATGCAGTTGCAGACAGACTGCCTTTACATAAACACAAGTTACAACATATATAGTGGGGGAGTTGCTTAGCTGCTGATTAGAGTTAGAATTACACTGATTTATCTTCTCAAAACATACTTGTTTGTTGTTGTGTTGAAGTTAAAATACACTTTATGGCCACAAAAAAGTTACTGGATTTTACTAAGTAAATAGGTAAGAAAACCTCTCATAGGAAAAGCACACCAGTAATTGACATATTTCAGCAGGCAACAAGTTCATTAAGCCCAACTGATGCCGGAAAGGGCTTCTCAGTCCTTCATCATCCATGTTGGAAGACACATCCTGTGGTGGCAGAAAAGATGCAACGCAGTTTCAGAAGGGTAGAAGTATTGGTCTGCATCAAGCAAACACAACAGAAGGGACTGCTGAAACTGTATTAATAACTATGTAGCGTGTAATTAAAACCTGGAAGGATAGTGGTGAACCATCGTCTTCAAGGAAAGAATGTGATTGGAAAAAAGAGTCTTGAATGATTGTGGATCACTTAAATATTTTGTGAAATCTTATAAAAGGAAATTAACAGTAGTTGAAAATAAGAGCATTTCCACACACTGTGATGAGAACTCAGAGTATTGGGACTAACAGGCGTTTAGCCTTAAGAATATGACTGAAGGCTAACAAAGAAGGCTTCCATTTGTAAGAAAGCAAACAGATTGATCTCTTGACCAATGGAAAAAGACCATGCAGTCTGATGAAACCCAATTTGTCCTGTTGCAGAGTAACAGATGCATCACAGTGAGCATGGATGAAGTGATGCAGGGCGAGCCGTGGGCCCAGGATAAAGGCTGCCTGAGTACCACAGAACATGACTTGGAAGGGGGCAGCACCGTCGCGCTCACGCTCATCTAGGGGCTTTGCAGATCTCTTGACTTTCAAGTCTTCCCCAACGCTACCGGCTTTCCCAAGTTAATCCAGACAAAGTAGAGAGCATCACCACTCATATAGCTGACTTTCCACTTGTCGAAATGACAGGAAGCTTGGAATTTCTTGTGAAGTTCATCACGTCGATATTCTTCCCCTCGCACCGAATCCGTGCCTTCCATCTTCTCTGCACAGAGGGATCTTTCGGCCACTTTAACCACGTCACATCAGCTGTGATGATGTTACTTTGCAGGTTTGAAGGTTGAAAATGACATAAAATAAAAGTTTTGTATCGCCTGTTGCTTTCTTTACTGGAAGTAGTCGTGTCCTCAAAAAGCACCCAACTGCAGCACGTTACCATCACCTTGTAGTTAAAACAGCATCATTCCACAGTACTCAGGTAGCCTCTATTGTCCAGATCTATCAACATTACGTCCCAGGATTTATATGGCTGTGAAAGAGTGGTTCCGGAAACACGAGGCATCCTTTCACACGTGGACGGGACCAGATTTGAACTCTTGTTTGGTCTCTCACACCAGCCTGGTCAATCGTACCCACTCGTTTCACAAATATTCCCATATCAAATGGTGTCCAGAGGCGGGGCTTCTTCCGAGTCCTTTGGGAAGTTTGGTTTGTTAGAGACGAGAGAAATCAAAGTAATGCTTTTTATCGAACAGGAAAAGTATTAGGATGGCTGGCCAGGCTACTCGTACTCTACCATTCTTCTTGTATTATAATTTGTTTTTGTTCCCTAGCAATGTATCATATAATTAACTTTTCAATAGTATGCATTGATTATCCATAATGTGTTTATTATTTGGTGTATTTGCGAAATACAGCCTAAAACTCTACATCAGGGGTGTCAGACTCATTTCCACTAAGGACCACATCAGCATCATGGTTGCCTTGGAAGCGCCAGATTGACAGCATGAACGTAACAACAATGGAATGTAAACCCAAATAAATTAAACTACACCTTATTATATTGTAATTTACTGTTTCTGTATTTATTATGTATTCAAGTTTCAAATATTTAAATCATTATTATATTAAACCCTGCTTTCGCACAGGTGACTGAGAGTATCCATTTACCTTGGTTTCAGAAGCGGGAGCGATTCTTGGTTTTTCTTGTGGGCTAATTTAGCAAATTTAGCAAATTTAGCATGCTCCGTGTTTGATGTCAAAATCCCGACATAGATTGTACTCTTTCACCACTGACACTGCCTCATAACAAAAAAGACATGTTGGGGCTAGTTTGTAAAGGTCTTTCTCATCCATCAGTTCTGAAAATCGTCTTGATGTCTTGTTCATGGTGATATACTGTTATCTTGTGGGTAACGACGAAATGGATTATGGGAGATGCAGTTTATTGTCAATGTGCACTTTAAAGCGGTGTAAGCTTATTTTAAGTCTTAAAATATTGGTTTGAAATTTAAGCCAATAATGCACAAGCTCTCGAGGGCCACATAAAATGACGTGGTGGGCCACATTTGGCCCGCGGGCCTTGTGTTTGTCACATGTGCTCTACATAATAAACAAACATTCAAACGGGTCTGGAATGTGAAGCCAATTAGGAACACTGTGATACCACCACTGACCACCAGGGGCTGGCTCAGTCTCTATTTAGCTCTTTCCAGCAACATTTGATCATCTGTGGCTCCTACGAAACCCAGGATCCAAATACCCTCATGATAATAGCTTCTCACAAACGCCCAGTTACTTCACAGAAGCTACATCCATCTGTTACATACAGTCTTAGTTTAACAGGAAGGAAAAAAAAGATTCTTATTTTCCCATATTCTTAATTGTTGTAAATTAAAAATTATTTAGGAAAGTAAGGTGGCTGCCTTTGGAGTTGTGCAGTGGGGCCTATAGTGCAATAAATTCCACTGAGGGTAACAGATGGACGTACAGCTATATGTAACCAAAGAAAATGAAAGAGTATCAGTTTAGTTATTAGAGGGAATCTTAAGCAGTGAACTGCATTTAGTTCTTTACACGGCTGCTGGAAAATCACAGCATGAGCAAAGGCTTTCTGCAACCAGTGAATAAAACAGCATTTAAATAGCAATGTTTAGTGTGTGTAGAAGTTGTGAACAAGGTAAAACTAATGGGCTGTGATCTCCCCGTGAGTCCTGGTCTGCATGTCTCTCATCTCCCCTGCTGTGTGGGAATCAAACAGCGGCGCGTGTCATTACCAGGAGCAGCTACAGCAGCAGCACCAGCAGAAGCAGCAGGCGTTTGAGGCGTTGGTGGGGGTGTTTCCCATTCTGTGGCGCGCTTGGAGGACACTGGCAGCTGCTTCCTGATGAACCTGCATCTGTCTCTTGCGCATCTCCACCCGCTCTGAGCCCATGGACTGCAAGGAGGAGAAGATGTGAGCGCTGCGCCGCATTGAGAGGATGCATCACAAACAAAGATATCACAGGAGGATACAGATCCAAGAAGGCCTAAGATTAAAAAAACAAAAACTACTTTACCAGGGAGGGAAAATATGTGTCTCATGGAATGCATGACTACTCCACCACCTTAACTTCTGTGCAGTGCAACTTCATTTTTTAATCCATAAGGAACGCGTCTTGGCCCACAGTTTAACATCCCTGGAAGCCAGCGGCAGATGTGCCGGACCACAATGACCCGTATATGAGCCCCAACTCTCTCCCCCCGCGTCTGTGAGGGATGAGCGGGAATGACAGCGACAAGGCGTCACTCCTGGACCGCAGCGATCGCATCCATCAGTTGCATCCTCGGGAGGACACGCGCGCCTGATGGCAGACGCAAGAAATGCGCTCACCCGAAAGCAAGCAGCCATTTATAGTAACCCAATGAAATTATTTGATCGGAGAAGCTGATAAATTATTGGTCACCCAGTCTTTTTTTTTCTCTCTCCTTTTCTTCCAAGGCTTACAGAAGCAGATCTGCAAATGTGTGTATTATTTTAACTATATATATTGTCACGAATCTAATTGTAACACAGATTACAATCCGATCGAAAACCCCTAAAATGAATCCTAATATTTATGGAGGCTGGACTATCCAGATAAAGATGCTCCAGCGTCACTGGATTCTGAATTGCCCGCGTTATTTCCCGCAAAGATACACAAACACGGAATTATAATAGTGATTATAAAAGGCCTTGCTTGACATTAAAAAAATCAGATATAAACGTGTACTTACTGTGTCACCATGAATGCCAGAATACAGGTGATTTTCAGCTCGATCACATCCGTCTGCCTCGATTTGACACAAACCAGTTGGTTTCCTCTACGCGCATGCGTTTCCTGCAAGTGTGAAAAGATTTTTCTGCGCCCATGAATTGACGGCCAGGACACAATGTGCGCTGTCTGTTGCAGCCATGGTTTCTCCAGGACAATCTGGAGCTGGCAGACTGTTGCACGCACGGATCTCGCTCAGATTTCTGTTACTGATATGTTATTCCTTTTGGACATAAGAAACCAATGCCCATAATGGAGGAGGCTATGGTTAAACTTCTCCTTCTGCTAAAATAAAATTGCACGGAAAAGCATTACAGCTTTAATCCGATTAAATCTGGTGGAACTCATTGATATCTTTATTTCCAGGCAGCTTTTGTCGCTTAAGTCTTATTCACTCTGTTTCTGCATCTTCCAAGCTGTCACAACGTTGAAATGACTCATTCCCCCTAAACATTTGTAGATTCTCCCCGTCGATCTGCTGCATAACGCGATTAAACATCTGGAAACCCCGAATTCAGCATCTGCTTCCTCACTTCCGCTTAAGACCACCAGAGGGTGCTATTGATCCACTGCAACACGCCTAAACGCAGGCCTGCTGCACAACTCCGAATGGAAATGGAAACTATAGTGGAAAGAAAGTCAGGACAACTCAAACTTTATGAAGTCAGGTGTTATAAAACCAAATCCAGAGTGGTTTCTTCAAACTTTTCTGCTGCATGTAGAGAGGATGTGTGGAGAATAACAACAGCCACGAGTTTGGAATTTTTTTATATGATCTTTTAAAAAGAAGCAGATCATGAAAGATCAACTCAAAAACTCTGACAAAGGACAAACATCATGTTCTGTTTGAGGTACTCTAAGCCTGAGAAGATCTCAGTCACTGAGCTGTTTGTAGCTGTTCGCAGGGTACTGTGACATCGCAGATCCAGATCAGACGAGAACTGTTCAACCTTCACATCTTAATCCCCAGACAATTTCACACTAGGCAGCATTTGCTGAAGAGGGCATTATGTAGAGCTGTAAAACTGATTTTAAATAAGGAACACACCTACAGAAGAACTGGAGCTGAGTGGCTGACTACAACCCCCTAAAATTGGATGCTATGTACTGTCACCTATAAAGACATGGCTGAAAATGATGATTAAAAAAAAAAAAATCATTAATACTTAAGGAAACTGAGCCAGCCTTGAGTTACATTTTATTTACCACACTTCCGAATGTATTATTTTTTGGTCTCTTACAGTGGTCAACCTGGTCAACCTCACAGATATTCTCCCTCCTGATACCTCTCCCATTCATAGCCATTTTCCATTGGCACAGAACATAGCATGCCAAATGCAACAGGGTGGAGGTGGGCTTAATGCCATGAATCATATAGGAGCGTCAAAGAGCAGCTATTTAAAACAACCAGAGTGGCTGCAGAACACCTTTGATCAACAAGGTTTTACTGCAAAACCACTCCACAGCAGGATATTTTGGATGTGTTGTTGATACTGGTCTGGTTGTCTCTCTGCCTCCATCACATACGTTCTCTGGTTGTACGCATTTCTTCCGTGTCCTTTGGTTGGTTTGGTAAAGTCCAGAGAAATCAAGCTAATGTTTTATATCCAAGAGGAGAAGTGTTAGGATGGCTGACCAGGCTGCTCACACTACTACTGCTGCTCTTTCGTTTTCTTCTCCATCACTCATTTCTCGAGGCTCTTAATTACCTTTTTCCAAGATGTCCAGTGTAGCTCTGCTCAGCTTCATCACTGTTGATGCTTGGCGTAGTGCCACAGAGTAATACACAGCTGCTGCAAGAGACGACCAGGGCTGGAGCCCACAGTTGCTTTGGCTGTTTGTTTTTGTCAATAGTAGGGATGGTGGGCAACACTTCTTAAAAATGATCATTCCTTCAAATGAAACTCAAAATTGATGTTTCAGCATGACAAAGGTGATTAGTTTTGCTTTAGGTACTTGTCTTTATTCAGAATATATTCCTAATGCTACTGCGAGAAATTAAAATCTAAGTAATTGTACATTAGTATTTGATATAATATTACGTGTCAAAACAAAATCAAAAGTACATAATGTATTTTTTATTCCACTGCTCATTTCTGTTACAGAAACATGCATGAAGCACATGTTGAGTCTTCTAGAAGTGAAACATAATTATGTGTAAATCCCAGTGCTTTTCAACCAACCTGAATCAAAATGTACAGTCATGGAAAAAATTATTAGACCACCATTTTTTCTTCATTTCTTGTTCATTTTAATATCTGGTACCACTAAATGTCATCATGTGACTAAAACAGACAGAAAAGAAAACAATGAATGCATAAAAGCAGTGTTTTTGGCAGTACAACGCCATAGCTATTGATGTAAAAACTTAAGTGATTTAGGTTATAATCAAGAAAACCATGGAAAATAGTAAGATATCAGCTCTTAAATAAAACTCTTATGAGCAATTCTTTGTGGTTATCGTTATGTTTGTCCAAACAAATGTACCTTTAGTTGTACCAGGCATTAAAATGAACAAGAAACTGAAGAAAAAAATGGTGGTCTAATAATTTTTTCCATGACTGTATGTTGATTCTGGTGGTGCTTAGGAGGTGCATCACCCACATGTTGGGAACCACGAAATAAGCTCTGTAAAAATCAGCCTCAGCTCATTAAAATCCTCTTTAAGTTACATTTCAAAAATTAGAATTTTGCCTTTTGTGTGCATGTGCGCTCTAACCTTGATAAATAATACTGTGCCTTGTCCTTGAAATGTGATTCTAGTTTGGGTTAATTTATCAGCTCTGAAACATTAACCTTACTAATACATTTTAAACACTCAGAAAAGTTAGGTGAAAAAAAAGTGGTCGAGCCCCGAATAACAATGGATCTGTGTATCAGCGGCATGAAAAAAAAACCCTCAGGTAATACACTCCACAAATTCCCAGAGGGAGGACAGAGCATCTCCATGTCTACAGCAGTAGCTCCATCCCTCACTGCTTCCTCTGAATCTGTGGACAGCATTTAAACAGGTTCAGTTTGTTTCATCGCAGCAGTCACATGTGTGCTAAAGACACATAGAGGGGAAAAAAAGGTAATCAATTCAAATACACTTTCTGATTGCTGATTCTCCATTTTCATACACACACACACGTGATTATCCACTTCAGCTGAAACTGCAGATGCAGCAGTTGGAATATGCTGGATGTTGATTGTAGGGAAAAGAGGAAGTGATGCTACTTTATATATGTGACACAGCTGTAAAACTAATTCAATATCGAGAAGTCTCTTCCTCTAAACTCGAGCATGAATCGTGCATCTTGTAGCTGCCGTAATGTTTAAGAGGAATTGCCTCTTTAATGGAGCCTGTTCTCTGGTGAGAGATAACTATAACTGTGATCTACTGCTGAAACATATAAGCCCATGCGTGAATCTTTTCATCTCTTCGCATGGATGTAAACGCTGACAAACCGCTTATACAGTGTCGGTTTCAGAGGCTGCAGCCTCCTAGAAAAAAAAAAAAAAGATCCATCCTTCAAAAACACATTCAGTAAATCACCCAGCCGGCTGCCTGCCGAGGCAGTTTCCCACAGAGCGAACGCACAAAATATGCAGCCACATTCACTCTGAATATTATGTTTCCTATTTTTCCAGTCTGTGGCTCGATTTATTAAAAGTCATTATTCCTGCTTTGGCAACGAAGAAAAAAAAAAAACAGCCTTTAAATGAGCTGAGGCTCAACAGTAATTGTTTATTCACTTTTTATTTTTTTCCCCTTCTGTAATTTAAAGCAGAGTTCCAGACTGAAATCTTAAGCAGAGTTTATCTCAAAGCTACAGAAGCTTCCACTGTAATCACATCACTTCTTCTTTTTTTTTAATATCTGTCTGGTTAACAGCTTGGTTAACCATGCTGGACTGTTTCTGAGCGAGGGGGAGGCAGAAGTGGCCCCCAGGCCCCGCAGAGCTCTGCTGTCCAGCGTGTGTTTGGAAGGTGAGGACACCTGGATGTGTCTGCTGCTGAGAGAATCGACTTCATTTTGCCACTTTAAACACAAAAGCAAACACGACGGAAGGGTGAAACGCAAACATCAACGACAGCAGAAATGCTCCTCATGCAGAATGTCCAGTCAGAATATGAAAACTGTAATTATTGATGCATTCAAATGTGCTAAATGTCGTGTTAATTTGAATTACTTAGTGCACTGCTGTGTGCAGATTTCCCCTGGGGATCAGTAAATTTGAATTTGACGATGCTTGAGCAAAGCAGCACAGAGCTTTGCTTCAGCAAGCGTACAAATGTGCACTGTAAAATCCGATTTGTTAATCTTACTTTAAAAAAAGCATGCAAACCAGTTGCACTTAAAATAATAAGTACATTGGAATAGGTTATTGGGTTTTTAAGCAACTAATGCTTGTAGCACCACATACCATAAAATTTTACAAATGACATAGCTATCTTTTAAAGACTGACGTGTTGTTTGTGATGCATAAAAAAGGAAATAACAGTGTCGCAACAAAACATAAATGCACAACTGATTCAGTCGTATAACAATAAGGAGCTTGTATAAGGATCCATCTCGACATCACTTCCAACCTGACTTGGACTTGAACTCCCATCTTTTATGCCAGAAGCTGAACATACTGAGCTCCCAGGCTCAACGGGCTGCAAGTCAAACGTTTGAGGAACTGCATGTTTTCAGTGTTTCGGGATGAACTCGCTTCTCTCTGTGGATTTCTCTCCGTTTACATCAGATTGATGGGATAAAAGAAGCAAAATGCCAACGTAAATGCTTCCTTCTATTGGTTTTTTTTTTTTTTTTCATAAATAGATCAGTTTATGGGCTAGACCTAAATTCATGGTACCTGATTCTGAGTGGCACAGCATATGGAAGAAAAAAAAATTGTTACTGGTTTTTTTCCCCTGCGATGCCCAACAAACATCAGCGTACGGGTGTTCACTGGCTTCATCGTCCACTCTTATAACCAACCTCCACACACACTGTTATATCCGTTTTATTCATTTTTGAGTGGTCTTTCTCTCCTCTCTTGCTAGAGTACGGCACAGCTACCAACATGTCTCAGCTTCTGCAGTGTTTGCTGGCTCAGTTTATACATAACAAATGATCAAATTCATACACAAGTATAACTTATTTAACAACTTACCTCACTGTTCTTTACTAAACGAGACCCCTTTGCTTGCAAACAAATATGTCTTCACAGTGTTTGAGCGCAAAGACGGTCCACTGGCTTCTGTCGTACATGCACAGATCTGGTTGCTTTTAGGGGACGTTACAAAAAAAAAATGCTCTCACCAAGTGACAAGAACTTGAGCTGTGTTGTGACAAGAACTCAAACACCTTTTAAATTCATTCAAATAAAAGTAGCTAGTGATGGTAGCTTTACCATGCAATTACATGCAGAGTGCGAATTATCCAATGACAATTGGGGGGGTCAACATTTTTTAGAGATGACAAAAATGACAATATTGTCCCTTCTTTAGGAGGGGTCGAAGTTGTAATTGGGGGGGTCAAATCCCCCCAAACCCCCCCGTAATTCGCACTATGATTACATGTTACTTTATAAAACCTACTAAGTAGTACAAATTAGTACCGCTGTTTGATTTTACAGTGTGGGACAATTAGCTGTGTGAAAGCAAAAAAAAAAAGAAAAGAAAAATAGAAGAAAAAAATTGAAATGAGTTATTTTTAACCCAGATTATTAACAGATCCTTCTTATGAAATCGTTAACCACGCACAGTTGGGTCCGGCAGTAGTTAGAACAATGATGCAGCTTTAAGATTTGGCCTTTATACGCCACCACAGTGGATTTGATATAAAACAGTCCAGATGTGATCCAGTTTAGACTTTTATCTCTATTTAAGAGATTTCACAAAAATATTTAATTTACTACTTTAGGAATTAGAGCCATTTCAAACAAAGTACCTACATTTTCTCCAAAAGCATTCAATCAAAATGACATAATTGTAAATATAACCGTATTTTTCTCCGTACATTTCTTTTCCTGTCGTTCTGATGCAGGTTTGTCTTCGTCTCATCTGTCCAAAGAATCTGATTCCTGAACGTGGGAGGCTTTCTTTTCTTTTAAATTTGTTTGTTTGTCTATCGATCTTTTAGTTTGATCTAGCTTTCTTTCTCTTGAATGCTATCAGGGGTTTGCTCCCTGTTGAAAAATAAAGCTAAAAAAAAAAAAAAAAAGCTCAAGCTGAAAGTCTACACTTTCATCACATTTTGATTGCTTTATTTCAGATTCATAAAAACTGTCCAACTACTTCTGGAGTGAGCTGTAAGTGTTTCTTCCTTTGCTTACAGCTGCTGTCTCAATAAACATCTGCTTCAGCTGAGGAGAGCGCAGCGGTACAGGGAGGAAACCTAATACAGTGTCCTTAAGACGATTATTTCTTCTTTTCTTCCTTTTTGTCCAAATTTCAAAGATGAAATTAATCTTAAAGTCCAACATGTCTTCAAAAGCTATGGAATCATTCATAAAGCAGCTCAAAGTCATCTCCGTGTTCCCTGGATGGTGTGGCATTTTGGGAGCATAAAATTCCTTGTTTTCTTTTATTATTTTTTCAGTGAAAGTCACATAAAGAGAGCAGTAGAACTTGCCTGTTCGATAGCAATAAGCCTTCCTACAGTAGCTCTAAACATCTCTGACTAATCTGCTGTTTCTCATTTATCCATTCAGAAAATCAAAGTGTAAAAACAACAGTTTGCTCTTGTTCAGGGTCAGATGAGTAACTGTTGGCTCTGAGCAGCTGCCAGGCAACCAGGAGTAAATGAAGGAACAACATTTACGGACCATTCATTCAGAAATGCTTTAAAATGTCCCTAAATGTGCACGTAACTGCATTGCAATGCATATTGTTTAAATGAACTGTGTAATTTATGTCCATTTAGAGGCAACAGATCAAGTTGTGAACCTATTGTCTCCTTTACCTCTGCTTTAGTCTACATCAGCATTCTGATGGTCAGACGATTATTAGTACTGGTTTTTTTTAATGAATGCTACAAATGAACCAGTAAAAATGATGATCTTTTATTCTAAGGAAAAATAAATATGCAATATTGAAGTTTTGTAATATTGAAGAATCGTTTGTACATGATTTTATTTTTGAAAACAGGAAAAATGAGTACATTACTACTTATTACTTGCACTATGGAACTATTCCTCAAACTCTGGACAATTTTATCAGTCACTTTTAATCTGTTTACTTGGATTACTGCAAGGCACCTTATAATAACACTTCTGTATATAATAACACTTCTGTAACACTTCTCCCATACCCACTTAAGTTAATGTTACATAATGCTAATGTGTGCAAGCTGATTGATCCTCCTTGTGATGTGTACTATTTAATGTGTATTATGTGTAATGTGTATTATTGAGTATGCTACTCGACACCTTAATTTCCTTTGGGATTAATAAAGTTACTCTACTAGTCATCAGCGTACACCAAGGAAACTCTTAAGGCCTATAAACGCTTGAAATCCTACAAATATTTCGCACTCGTGGGGATGACACAAGGAAATAGTGGCGACCGGCGGGAACAAGTCGCATATGTAATGAGCATTTTGTTGGAGGTGTGTGTTTTCATCTGTTTCAACTGATTAACTGACTATTGATAACGTGTGGAGGATCTTTAATTAAAAGACTTATGTTATTTTGTAAATAATACTGCATGATCGGCTGGGGACTGAGTGAGCGGTAATATGTGGGACAACAACTAACACATGCATGCCTTTGGCAAAGTGCCCCAATCCTGGTCCCTTTCCTCTGTAGTTTGTGCAGCCAACAGCTACACAGTTCAAAACCATGTTTTTGAACTGTTTACTATCCACTTGAACACGACAGATTACACATGCAACAGGTAAACTGCTTAGCTGAAGGGCTTTGTTTTCACTCCAACATGGCAGCGAGTTGTTGCGACTGCAGTGTGTGACGTCAGGTGCAAAACGTCTACGTGTTGCAGTCTTGCCTGTTTTCCCGCTCGTCGTCTCCCTGAGATTAAGTTTCAGTTTTTGTATTTTGGTATTTTTGGACATATTTTTTGAGGATTTGATTCATTCAAACCTTCCTTAAAATGAGTTCAAATTAACTTCCTAATCGCTGGAAGGTAATTTTCCAATTTTAAACTCTAAAGCACATATTGAAATATGCTGTGTGTGTGAACTGACACTCATTTCCATTTTAACTCAGAGTAAAGTTTTCATACTGCAGGATATTGGTTTGCTGTGGATGTAATCATCCAGCTGTATCGGCGACCAGAGACCAGCAGAACAGAAGGAAACAGTAGAAGGAGATGCCGTACATCTCTACGATGGCCTGTGATTATTCAGCAGACACTTTCATTTTGCTAACAGTAGCACTTCAGAAGTGCCTTAATTTGTTTCTCGCCACGCCTGTCGTAGATGTCGAAAGTTTTGGGTGCAGCTGGGGCTTGGTTAGTTGTTGTGAAAATCAATACGCTGCGACTGCCACTCAAAATTATCACCATTTTTATGATGCTGAATATTACACCACAGGAAGGCTTTAAACCTTTTTATTTTTTTGATTTAGTTTTGTACGATGTGGCTGTGAGCTGAGTAATACTTCCTAAACCTGTCAGATCCTTCAGTGTAGACTTCAGGCTAATGGGTATTAATATATTTAAGGGACAGCCTTCACTGTTCTGAGAAACCCGGCTGAAGGGATTTGGATGCTGACACACCAACGTCTGGAGATAAGACTGGTTTCATAGTCGGTGTTCAGACTTAAGATGAAAGTACTGGATGTGTTTCAGGTCACGTTTCTGTGCAGCCCAGTTAAGAACTTTTACAAGAAACTGAGATTTTCTCAGATAAAAGTTGAGGATTAAGAATCATTCTGCTCTGGAGATGGTGCGCCACAATGCACATCGGCATTTTCACAAATTTGCTGCTTTTCCCCAGTACCGTTCACCTTTTCTGTTTGTATTGTAGGTCCAGGAAAACTTTAATCCCTGTCTTAATCTTAAAGAATCCGATATGGAGCAACAGGTTGTTCCTTTGTTCCTGTGACATCTTTCAGCAAAGACAGAAAAGGTTATATTTGTATGAATGAAACTTCTCACTGAGATACTGGACGTCACGGAAAGTGAAAGAAGAGGTCTTTGTCTTGCACCAGTGACAAGAAAAACCATCTGAGTGGGCTGCCTCTGAGAGCGTGATGGAACGATTTCAGCTATCACAAACACACATTCATGCATTGGATCTATGTGATTTAGATTCTGCAGCATTGCAGTACTACAGCATGATTGTTTGAAGGTAGAAAATGACATAAATTATAAATAAAATGATCTGTATCGCTTGTTTTGGCCTTTTGATTTCTTTACCAGAAGTGGTCGTGTCTGCAAAAAGCCCCAAATGAACATTACTGCCACCTAGTGGATAAAACAGGCACCTTTCACAGTACTCTTGTAGCCTTTCAGTAGCTTAGCTGAAGATTAGAGTTGGGCTAAATGATGCTTGAGTGAAACAACTATATTTGGCCAGTTGTTTGCTTAGTGAACACGCCGCTAACTTTGTTATTTTTTTGTGAGGTGGAAAATAGCTGTAAAAGTCCTGCGTTGCGAGAGTCTTTAGGTTGTGGTTTGCTGTCTGGGTCACATCACAGCATTCCAGCAGGAACAAAACTATCAAATCTATGATTTAGTTTTTCATCGTCTGTGGTCTCTTGCATATTTAAGAGATTTTTAGGAATCTTATAGGTTAAGAACAGCATTTAAACTCTTGTTAAAATCTACCTGTATAAGGTTTCGGCAAACATGCAGGAAAAGACACATATTCTGTTTGTGATATTTCTTTTTAAGAATAACTCACCTTCAGCTGCAGGTAAAACCCACAGGCGCAAATGAAGAGAGGAAAGAAAGCCCAGAAGAAATTACTTTTCTGTCCTGCTTACTGATTGTTCATTTTCTTTTTCTTTCTGAAATACTATTTTTTGTATGCTGTTGTGTTTCTTCCACTTGTTCAATCTTTTACACAGGGTCACTGTCTGTACTCTTTGTTAATTTTTCATTAGTGTTGAATACTAAAAGAAAAATAACACTCCCCCCACCCCCCAAAAGAAACCAGATTAATATATTTTTAACAACAAAATAATAAAAGTTGAATCAAGGTTTACTCTCCAGTCCCGCGACCTGTCAGGAAGGGCTGTGAGTTCAGATGGCTTCACTTGAAGGAGTCTGCAGCCAAAATAGTGTAAATATTAATGTATACATTCATATAAATTTAACTATTCATTTGCTGGATGACTTGAATAATGAAATAATTAAGGACATCTGTCTTTTTAATGTATGTTTAAATAATTTACACCATGTTTAAAAAAAAAACGAAGGAAATCTCAACTCTCGCTGCACGATCAGTGATCCTAGCATTTGAATTAAATCATCCATTTTTCTATTTGCAAAATCAAATTACAATAATTAATTTTACAACAATGTACTCTTGTCCTTGCTAATGTGTTTTACATATTCTCAGAGAGAAAAACAACAGAAGCCACCCCATGTAGCGTAATGTCATTCACGACAACAGCCCTGCAGTCAGAGGGCATTTCCTGGGGGGGAAGTTGTACTGAGAGCCATAGAGAGCAGGTAATGGAGTGACATGGAGGCGGGTACTTTATATTCACGCCTCATTCACTGCCACTGAACAACAGTGTCCTCAGAAAGTTTGAAGGCAAAAACACACAGCAATCGCATCACAGAGACACAACAGATCAGCACAGATCTTCAGTCCTTCATCCGTCTGGGAAGCTGCAAAGATTAGTTAGGATCACTGGTTTCTGACTTATGAAATTGTTACATTATCCAGTTATCATGATCAAACTGATGACGTACTGCACATCCTTCTTAACTCCATCTCTGAGCACTTACTCAGTCATTACAGTGACGACACGTATCTTCACCACAGGCAGCGAGGAGGGGTTCTGCCTTAAAGAACCGTCAGAGCACAAACCCGTTAATGTTTAATGTTCAGTCACCTTCTTACTTTGGCAGAACATCGCTCCATTTCCAGGATTTTCCTCATCTGCTGCGGACAGCGACATGAAAAATGCTAAAACTAATTAGTGAGCTCTCCGGGAATAAAACGAAGGTTGAGAGAAATGGAAGATGTTCTCCCGTAGTAATTGGACTGAGAATAATGATGGTTTGCTGACATATACTGCTGCAACGAGCCAGTTGGAAATAGCAGAGAAAAAGAAGCAGCAGCTCTTTTTTTTCCACTTCTATTGTGGTCTCATATTTTAGCATTACTCAAGGATTCAGTCTTTTTTCTGTTACTGAAGATATATACTGCAGAGCAGTGGTAGCAGACTCTATTTCATCCGGGGCCACATCAGCGTTATGGTGAGCGTCAAAGGGCAGGTTATACAACAACTGCAAGGGTATTACATAATTTAATTCATTACTTTTATAGAGGTGTAGCTAGACACTTGAGAGACAAGTTAGCTTTCAGGAAACTCCTCGATGCTTAGGCCAAAGGCTGCATAAGAAGAAGTAAAATACGGTTGTCAAGGATGCGAAATCTGTCTCTTTAAATCAGTAACCATGTTTTATTTCTGCTACAAAGGTGGACATGTCAGCATGTAGATCAATGGAGACTGGCTCACTTTTAGACCCAAGTTCAGTTCTTCCCAGTTCGCTTCAACCTGGCTGTCCGCTTGTGTTTGGTTCACAAGAGATGTAAACACAAAATAACCAGAAACGCACCACCCTGGCACTACACTGAGTCAGGGTTGACAGAGAGGGACACAGCCAGAGGTAATGACCTTCTAGGTTGTGGTAGAAAAGATGATGCTTATATACTGCTCAGGCTGTGGAGGTGATGAAGGCAGGTGAGCAGAGACAGCACACACACACACACACACACACACAGATACACATAGACAGGCAAAGCAGAGGTGGTGAGAGGCCGACAGACAGGAATAATAATATAATAATACCTTTTCATTCAACTAGAATTCCTGTTAAAAACTGACGACTGCACCATCAAAATATTTGGTAAATAAAACCACTCCTCCGTCAGCTCTGATGCTGGAAGCGAAGACGGTTCCTGCTGCTGGAGGCTCTGTGATACTTTATTCTGCATCCAGGAGAACTGCCATGCTGCCCACATCACAGCAGGTAACTCACAGCTACCAGCTCTGACATTTTATTTTTATTTTTTTCAGCAGTTTGTTTATTACAAAAGGGAAAACCCTAGGTGGTCGAAACAAGCCCACGCACATGCAGCAGGTCGTTTACTCCTGGTGGCTCACAACCTCAGCTTTCAAAATAACACAGAAGAAAATAAAAGATATTTATACATATATGCGTGATATTTTAGAAAGCATTCACTTAATCTGCAAACCCTTTTTGAATGGCAGTTAATGTTTTTTTTTTTTTAAATAGCACTAATTGCCTTGCAATTTCTGTAACGTCCAAAGCAGAGTCTTATTTCTACTGTGGCTTAAAAAAAAAAATTCTTTTTGAAGAGGAATGCAGGTGAAGAGGCTTGTCATGCTCATGGCTCCAAAATGAGTTTGAGTAACTTTGTTGCATCCACATGTCCAGTAAAACAAAGCAAAAACAACAACAAAATATAAATAAATACTGAATAATACTTTATTAAGGGCCAAAGAACAAGTTGCCTTTGGCACCTTTGTGAAGGTAACAGCTCTCCAATTAACTCTCTTCAAAGCAGTCAGATGAATATGAACCATTACAGCCCAGTATTTCCATCTTTAATGTGCACCAGTGCTTTAGGGTGTCGCCCGTCTGTCATCAGAGGTGTTGAAATAGAGGCGATTACACAAGCGTGCAGTTATGCACGATGATTATTCACGATTAAGCACAGAGCTCATCTGTAAAAACGTATTGATGAAGGCTGAATGACAAGCAGTTTCAAACAAACCAAACAACTCAGAATAAGACCAGTAGAATAAGACAGAGCATGTAAAAATGAAAACGATTCTTCTTGTGAAATGGATGGGATGGATATATTTGTATCAAAACAGCCGAGACTTCAGCCCACAGAGCACCTGCTTCAGTCTCTCGTTTGCAACTTGTGGAGTGTGATAAAGCCTGCGTATCTGGGAAATACCAGAGCCGTACCCAAAATACGTACATGCTGCAACCAAACTAGTGAAGATAACAGAATCCTTTCTGCAGTGACTTTCTAAAGCACTGTGAGTTAAAAATCTGTCAGTCATATTGTTTACAGACTTCATGTATATCAACCAGCTACGGATACGAAGACAGGAAGTGTCTGCAATCACACATGTGCATGTGTTGCTCACTTCATATCACCTTAGAAAAGTCACATCTTGTGTATGTGGAAATAGAGCAAAAAGAAACAGAACTGAAGAAAATGGAAAACTAACGACCATTGGTCTAATGTGTGGAAAGTTTTATATGATAAGAGCCATAAAACATTGTTGCTTTTCTCAGTACTGCTGCTGTATCACACATTTCAGTGCTCTAATTGGCTGAAGATCTATCCAGCTGCATTCAGATCCATTATGGTCTGCTTCTTTTGAAAGCACAGTTTTGGGAAGAAAAAAATAACTCGAGTGGTTGGAGACTAATTCATATTAGCGCACTTGTCTGGCTATGGAGTGGTGGTACGTAACCATAATGAGATAAGAGGACAAATATGGTGTAAAAGCTGAATTTAGTTCTTTATACAGAACCACAGGCTTGTACATGCCATTTAACTTGGGCAGTTCTACCATATGGTGAGACTGGTCCAGCGCTGCTGTTAGAGGCTGAGTGCTCTGCCTCTTGAGTCATCAGTTAAATTATAGATAAACTCGATAAACTCTTCTAAATTCAAGTCAAGAAAAAGAAATAAGTAAATAAATGTACAAGTTAGATGCTTAGGCTGAATAGACAATAGCCGGTCAATGATTCATTAAAACCTGTACAAAAGGGAGGCAAAAAATAAATGAATAAATAAATCCTACCTTTCAGACTTGTATTGTGTCAGGCTTGTCCTGATTTGCAAGACATATAAACATTTCTTTTTGTTCTTTGAGCAGAAGGTCAAAGTTGACATTTTTTATCGAAAAACAAAGACGTGACCTTTCAAAAGTAGTTTTGTATTTATACTTAAAAAAAAAGTCTGTTACGTCTAAGGAATACCAAACAGACAACTCTACATCTTTTGAATAATAATAATAATAATGATAATAATTCTTTGAGCACCAAATCTTCTCTTGTCTAAGTGGGGGTTTATTTATTTATATCTAGGTATGGAGTATTTATTTCCATTAATTAATAACAATGTTACAGAAAAGTTCTTACTAATGGGGAGACTTGTCTCACTAATGCAGTCCACTGCACTGCAACATTCATTTGCATCAGCTGAGTGTTACTTTAAACTCAGACTCTGAGCTCAAAAGTCTAACTATTTCCAAGGTTTCCATATGAATAATGGCTCAGATGATGCGCTGCCCTTCATTTCTGTCAGTCACATACTCATCTACCCTCCACTCAGTCTCACAGAAGTGGAGCTTTTTTTTTATTTTTTAAATTTATCTTCTCATTCGTTTCCTCATTTCCAGGATGTTTGCTCCCATTTGTTGAGGATGCTCATCAACCCGCATCTGTCTAATCCCCCAGAACTGTTATAATGTTATTTTTAAAGCTCCAAACACAATGATCACATATTAGGTTGTTGGCTCTGCACAGCCAATAGTTGTGGATGTCAAGATAACCACACTTTTTCAGATGTGTTTAAAGTAAAAAAAAAATATATAAAATCAATAATTCAATAAAGTTTCTCTGAAAATGTTTTTGTCATGATTTATGAATTTACCTTTTGTTCTTATGCTTTTGTTAGTTTCTTGTTTCCCTGTTTCACATCCTGCCTTTCTTGATTGTTACCACCTGTGTCTCGTTAGCATGTGTGTGCACATGTAGATGTTTCTCCTTCTTATTTCTCTGTTCCTGTGTTTCTTTTTAGATTTTCTTGTACATGCAGTAGCCTGAGTTTTCAAAAAAATAAATAAATAAATAAAAAAAACTTCACTACTCCTGTCTCCATCTCTTGCCTTTGGGACCTTTCCAGCACCAAGCAGCTTTTGAATGTATTTTTAAAATCTTCCTTTGGGTCTGAATTGATGAAATAACTGTTATTCTAGTCTTTCAGAACACTTAGATAAAAAAAAAAAAAGACACTGTAATCCTCAAAAACCCTTTTCACATTGAATACAAAAGAAAAAAAAGGACACTGGTTTTTTTTTCTCTTTGAAAAATATAGTCCCCCATCAACAGTTATGGGTATTTATTGACTTAATTCTGATCCTCAGTGAAGAAAACCCAACACCTGGGTGGACGAGCACCAGACTCCCCTTGGCTCCCAAGATAGCAACCAGTCATTCTTTGAACATACTTCTTCTGCTGGGAAGTGCCTCCCATTCTTTTTCATGGTTTCCAGAGTTATCCTTGGGAGTAATAATCAGCATGTGGGACATAGCAGAGAGTAAATATACTGCTTCCGGCAGCATAAAAGTACTTAGCTGCCTATCTAGCTTCTAATGGATTCCGGTGAAATTGTCCTAATTCATCTTCTCTGATGTTTTTTTTTTGTTTTTTTGTGGTTCCCCTAATGGGCACGTATTTTCGAAAATCAAATTGTAGATCGCATCTACAAATCTCTCTTTTCATAATTTCCCCAAATGCAGCCCAGAACCAGGCGCCTGAGCCAAAATAACCGTAGAAATTCAGCACACCTTGGAGACTGAGAGAAGCTGTCGGAGCAGATTTGATCTGATGACAGTCAAAGTTTTGGAACGACTGCACAGGGGCAAAGAATACTGGAACAGGCAGGGCTGCCTGCACTGCAGATTATTGTATCCACACAATGAATTTACGACTTCTTGGTTCAGTATGAGCCATTAAAAAGATGAGGAGAACAGTCGACCCCAGTGAGATTCATTAACCGTGCTGGTTTTATACAGTATCCTTGGAGAAATGGTGTGCCTGACTGAGGTATGAGACTGAGAAGCACATAAAAATGGAAAAAGTCTACTTCAGTTATGACCAGCTGAAGCAGCCCCAGAATACAATACTGCCTGTGGGGGTGGTATCATGGTCTGGGGTTATTTTGGTTGGTCAGCTCTAGGTTATGAACATTGTGCACCCAAAACTACCTCAATACCATATTTCTTCTGATAAAAGCTGCTGGGTACGATGCAAAAAATTAACCCCCAAATTCCAAATATTGTTTTTACATTGTTTGCCCCATGACTGGATGTAGATGGCCTGTCAGGGTCTGAGGACGAAAACTTAGCCCAGTTTAGCTGAGCTAACGGCATGTCACCGCAGCTGCCAACGCGATTAATCGAAATATTTTCATAGTTAACTCGCGATTAATCACACATTAATTGCACTTTTTTAAAAGTTAGGGATCTGCTTTTGTCAGGTTTGGAGGTAGAAATGGAGGACCCAGATGCAGGAGTGCAAAAAAAAGGGAATTTATTTTGAAAAAACAAAACCAAAATCCACAAAAGTAATCAAGAAGGGAAAAAAGAAACAAAGTCCAAAACAAACCAAAAATCTACCAAAGTAATTAAAACAAAAACTCAGGCTGAGAAACAGAAAAAATACCTTCACAGGACATGAGGCAAGATCTACAGGGTACGGAACAAAGATCTACTGACTTCAGATGCAAAACGGAAAACAACGGACCAGCACAGACAGGGGAGATGACAAGACTTAAATACACAGGGAACCCAACGAGAGGCAGGTGCAGACAATCAGGATAACAAGAGGAAAGGAAGCAAAGCTGAAAACAACAGAGACAAGACAGACCTTCAAAGTAAAACTGGAAACAGGTGACACAAAAGATAGGGATTGACACCAACTTAACACAGAACAAAGAAAAACCCAGAATGGCCGTCATGGCCACCCAAGACCATGACAGCTTTTTTTTTTTTTTTTAAGCCTTTAGTTTGAAAACCAGAAGTCCACCAATGCTGCTGTACGTTTGGGGGGCTTAACTCATCATGCTTGTTTGTATATTTTGTTGGAGTTCCTGCTTGACCGCAGTAATTTGCTGACAGTCCCTAAACTCCACAGCAGCAGTGAGGTACTCAGAAGGACATTCAGCACTGTTCCTTAGAGTTTTTGCCACACTCACTGAGCTTGGAGGGTTGATGACACTTGTGAAATGTCTGGCATACTTATATCTACAAAATGATACCAACCTGGATGAAATCGGTTCCGTTTTCATGACGTTATTAAAGTTTAAAGAAAAAAAAACAAACGAATGTCAGATGTGAAACTAACTTTACTGCATCCTGTGGTGGTAACTCAATTCACAGCGACAATAAATACAAATAATTCTTTTTTCTTCTCCACAGACCCATCTGGCAGCACCTTAAAGCTAAACTTGCCGTTCAAAAGACCCTTTTCTGTCACCATGTCTGTCCCAAACGTTGACTGTAAATACACTTAATGGCCAAGGGTCATATTTACAGAAACGTGTGTGCGTTAAAAAAAAAATAGTGGTGTTTAACAGAATTTGAGTTAACGCTTTAACACGTTAACATTTGACAGCCCTAAAATATATATATATGAATGTATACATATACAGTAAATGGGTTAGCTTCATTTAGATTTTTATCAAACTCTCGGGGGTGCTATGATTAGGTAGGGCTCATTTATTAGAGGGAATATGATATATGGAATGGCATATATGAAATTACTTTGTTTTTCTAACCATAGATTTTTTTTTCCAACAACAGAATTTCATTTCACCCCCCCCTCCCAAGATATTCCAAGATGACATTGCCAAAATTCACTGGGCTCAAATTGTGAACGGTTCAGGGAGCATTTTCACACATGGATTGGTCAGCACCGATTTCACAGTGGTCACACAGTGGTCTGACTTTTCAGTCATGAAGACAAAATCTCTGTGGAAAAATTAATACGCCCCTGGATGGCCTAAAAAACATAACTGTGCCTTTTTTGGGGCCATGCATTGTATATAGTCTTTCATGAACAGCAATATTCCTGCTATAATAACCTTATCTTGGAAAAAAAAAAACATTTTTTATCACTCTCAGAGGGGTGTAGCAAACTTCTCAAAAGTGTGAGGTGTGAGGGTTTTTTATTTTATTTTTTTTTTTTTGGGGGGGGGGGGGGGGGGGGGTTTGGTGGTAACAATTTAACAAAAAAAAACTGAGCAATAGTTCATCATTCACCTGTGAATTTTTCTGTGCTCTCTCCTAAACAAACAGAGGTAAAGCACCTTAAACTCCCTTAATTAATGACCACCTACAGAAGATCAGGGAATCTTACAGACATCAGTTAACACTGAAAAATAATACCATGAGATAAATGTAAACAATTGCAGACTTGAGAATAGGCCTGCTGTTGTTTTAATGCCAACATTTTTCAACTATTCAGGTTTCAGAGTCATTTAGAGGACGTCTCTTGACAAATGTATCAATCTTCTGCCTTTTTCTTCTCTGTAACTTAAGGTTACTGCCTGACAGAAACACAGTGGGAAGCTTGATGGTGACATTGGTGTGACAGGACTGGCACACTGCTACATTTTTATCACTTGTCCACTAAATGACTCGGGAGGGCGTACTTTAAAGTACACAAGCTCAGACTTTATGTACATGGAACGGAGAAACGGCCAACACTTTAGGCTTCGAAGGGGTGGGTGTATATGTGCCGGAGTGAACCATGAACCTAGCTAGTTCTATCCGACCTGAACGACAAAACAAGCAGCAGGGGAGGCAGTGCTTTAGGTACACGCTACCACTCATAGCCGCTGGGAACAACAGCAGAGGGTGAGGGAGAGGAGGCAGCGACTGAGCGACTGTAGCAGCAAAGTGTGGGTGTTGAACCCTCTCACCGGGAAAAGTGTGGGTGTTAAAACATCCACATCCCCCACGGTTGCACTGCCCGTGCACTCTCGAGGTGTTTTTTCAATTTTTCTTTTTATGGTGAGTCAAAAAGGAATGATTTTCCCAACTGCAATGGAAACACATTTCTTCCATCTGCAGTTTACGTGATGTACCAGAAGTACTTTTTATTTTCTTCTGTACGAACTGTCTCTCTTGGCCATGACGTAGTAGAAGAGGAACAAGAGCTACTGCCTTGGATGACTCATCAAAAGTCACACAAGTCATCCTAAAATTTTGAGTCACGGATCTGTGAAATTGTGAACAATGACCCCACAGAAATCTTTCAGACGTAGCCGGCTTCACGTATAAAGGGCTTGCAAGCAGTTGCTGCAGACACCTATGTCTTTTTCAAGCAAAAGTAATGACTAATGGCTTGAGTGGTTGCAGAGATAGAAATTAATCTGGCAAAATTAAAGAGGTTCTGGACACCTGTCACCATTTTTCTTGGTAGGCCTTATTGCGAGTCATTTCTCAGTAGAGTTTTATTGACATTTTTGAAATATTGCTCAAGTATTGCAGCAAAACAGTAATGGAGATCCAGTTATTGCTCTACCTCCAGCGTCTCAAAAGACAAGATGAAGAAGTGGAATAGAGCTGCTGCAAGCGCGAGTGCAAACTCATCTCAGTCTTGTACTGGAAGAATAATATTTTACCTCACAACGGCAATTATTTTCTCTTGAATAGTGTTCTGTGTGCTCACAGAAAATAACTGAGCTCCACAGCTTTTGCTGACGTCACCCTGGATGGTCTTTCTCATCTTCGGGATGTTGAACAACTTGTTATGCCACCGGTTCTAAATGAACTTTGCTCTGATACATGGCATCCTCCTTGCATATTACAGTTTCCAGCTTTGGCATTTATTCATTTAGAGACTCAGCAAATCTTTATTATTATGCACCGCAGACATTTTTATATGTTGTTTTTAGTTTTGCATTAAGAAATATTTTTTGGAACTGTTTGATGACTTTGGATGAGCCAGCCCCCGTTCTTGCTCGGAAACAATAAAACCTTTGTTGACACTTCTTTTATACCCGACATGGAAAGTTGTTTGTTAAACCTCTTGAAAGAAACTATATACATAGAAGCTGTTGAGATTTTATTTTATTTCAAAAATGCCAATGACAAATACAGATATATTGTCAATTTTTTGTATTACTTTAGGCAAATTCTTTATACACAAATCAACATTTATGAAGTAAAAACCTACATTTAATATTTTTCTAATGGACATGAAGGTGTACTGTTCCTCACTTATCTTTCAGTTTGTAACCTGTTGTTCATGTAAAAAACTGAAACTGACATTTCCTCTGTTTAAGATTAGAACTTCATTTTTGTTTATTTTTCATTTTTCAATTTTTGTCTTTGTTTTTTTTCTTATTATATATATATATATTTGTTGTACTTACTATTATTATACTGTGTACATTTATGTTCTTCATTGATGAACATTATGTTGTTTATGCTCTGAAATAAAGATTTATTTAAAAAAAAAAAACTTCTTTTATACCCAATTCTGACGGCCTCACCTGTCACCAATAATAATAATCTACCGATTTCCAGAATAATAGTTGGTGTTACTTGAATATGAACCAAATTTGACTTGGTCAAGTAAAATCATTTTGCAGCCACAGAAATGCCTTAATGTCGCCTCCAATTCTGATCTTTGATATTTTAAACAGTTATCTGGATGTTTTCCAGCTTCTGTTTCCTCTGCAAGTCTTTTTTTTATCTGAATCTGTTTGGGCTGTGCCCTGATGAGCTATATTAGGCATCTCTCTTTCATTTGCTGGGTTTTGCTTCACAGGATGTGAGTCACATCAATATTATTTTTTTAAATATTTTTTCCTTCAGTATCTACCTATATGCATGCTGTGTTTGTTGTTTAAATTGCTCCTACTGCCTTGTCTTTAAATCAGGTCAAACATGCAAGCTGCTCGGCCTGTCGGGACCAATTTACATCAAAGTAGTAAAATAACTTCTCCCATGTTGGGATTACAACTTTGAAAGTAAGAATAGGATGGAAATCGGATGCAAGGCTCAGAACAAAACACAACAAAAGCCTCTTTTTGCATGTCAGCCTTATCTTGCCAGTAAATATAATATAATAATAAGGAATTTATTGCGAAACATTCCCAATTTTCTTAGCGATGAAGTGTAACTCCCCTTGAATTATCTACCAGTTAAAATGTTGTAGATACCATTTTTATGTGAGCAAATATAGGGGGCCTAAAATGTTATAGAGCCACATAAAAGCAGAGCTTTCGCAGAAAATATACAAACAGCAAAAGTGAGAATTACTTTGGTACTAAAATTTAAACAGCCAACGTGCAATTACTTGGCGTAATGAATATGTTCAAACTGTTTTGCAGTTTGTGGCTCTAGTGATTTTCTTTGGAGCTTTTGCTCCATGTAAGATGTTTATTTTTGCATGGTTGAACTTGTTCTATGAATCTGCTGAGAACTGGAAGAGAGAGGTATGCTTATTGGATAATTAATACCGTTGACGGATTATTACCAATTTTATGTCGCTTTCAATTTCCTGTTTGCTGGTCTTTGCATCTCTGGACTTAACTGGAGCAACCCACTGCAATACAGCTAAAAAAAGTGTGTGTGTTCAGAGCACAAGGACCTGTTTTAAAACCATTCTCAGGGGAGAGGGGAGTCAATTTCCGTGAGATCACAGGCCACCCATTAACTCCTGGTTAGAGTGTGAGACTCTGCTGCTTTTGGGAAAATGAAGGACAAAACTCTGACAGAGCAAAAAGCATAACACAACCATCTCAGCTCCCTCCACTGTTCTTGTTTTGCTGTTGATACATTCATAAAATTGCTTTAAAGATTCACTCATCAGTTTTTTTGAGATGTGTATCCAGGGCGGTGGATACAAATTTAGCCCTTTAAAAAAAAAAAAAAAAAAAAAAATGGATGCAATAGACTACATTATACAATAAGCTGTATGAAAATAACTGTGATGTCACCTGTAGGTTTTCTGAAGAATGCTTTTGAAGCCTGTTTTTCATTGCTCTTGACAGCACTGTACTCCATCAGGTCACTTGAGCTGTGACCAAAGAACATGAAAAACATGAACATGAAAAGCTACTTTTTCTTTCTTTAAAGCTTTTGACATCTAACTGCCTCTTGATTCCATTGAAAAGGTGCACAACCAGAGTGACGAAGCATGTGACGGCCTCCATCTTGATTGTTCTGAATGGTGGATCATGAAGCCCTCTGCCCTGTCGTCATTGGTTCAGTATGATCTGTACCAGTGGAATTAGAATTTTTACAAAGATTGGTGAGGCCAAAATATTACTGACATATGCCAAGCTTTTGTATAAATATCTCAGACGTGTGTGTGCTTTGAATTGCTCCTTTATAAAGAAGCTCATGTGTTCACAGGATTTAGAATCAGAGTTTATTTTTAAATGTTGCTTGGCAGGGTTTATAAATGTATTCTTCTGGATTCTGTCACCAGCAGAAACCAAAATAATGCAGCAAGAATAATCTTTGAAAGGTAATGGGAAGAAAAAAAAACAAAAAAGAACTCCCATTTAAAGAAAAGGACAAAAAGTGAAAGCTGATTGTGTTTTTTCCACTGAGCTTGATGGTGCTTTGATGTTATTTTGATCTCCTGAACTAAACTTAACCTTCACCGGCTTATCGGGGCAGCACAGACCGCCACGGTTATCAATCTCGCCTAAGGAAAAGCAACCTTTTTGACCCCTGAAAGCCCAAAGTTTTCTATGTATTCACTTTTTGTGGAAAAGCTGCTTGAAAGTTTAATGCAATAAAGACAAGGTGTTCATGATTAAAACTTTTGTGCCGGAGAATCACGGCTGAACGTTAACATTTTGCACTCAGCATTTTCACACAGTGTTCATTGCCCTCAGTAAATAGCATATTGAAAATCAATGTGAAAATAGAGTAGCTCATCTGATGTTTAAAAGAAACACTTGCCATCTGATTTCAAGGTTATACCAGAAACAGAGTGGCAATTAACTAAGAGTCCACTTTAAAAGACAAAATAGAGTGTAAAAGCTTCAATTTAAGATCTTTCAACCTTTATTGATATTGTATGGGAGGTAAAAACCTATTGAATCGTCCTCAACCTCCTCAGTCATTTGATCATTTAAAAACCTCCAACTCACTTGCGGATGCAGTAAAAGGTTTTTTCTGACTTGTGGTAGTTAAAGGGCAGTTGGTCCAACACAGCGAGGACGTCAGCTTCGATCATGTCTAAATGAGCTGGCATGACGTTACTGATTGAAGCCAACTACAATCCTGTGGACCTGGAGGCAGGGTGGGATAGAGAGGGGTGTAATTAAACTGGGGCAGAGGGAGAGCCAGAAACAGACTCCATTGATCTGATCTGAACTGCTTTCACTATTTACGAAAGTGAAAGAATTGCTTTTATTTTTCAGTAAAAACCTCTTTTGCAGGTTCAACCTCTTTCCAGGATTAAAGAGCTAATATTGAAGGAGAGATGATTCACTCAGAGAAAAACAGAACGGGATTTTCTGTATACTGTAACGGGTAACGCTGGTGTTTACTGGTAACAGTATAAACCACTGGAGCTCATGGGTATGTGTCAAGATCTCTTGGGGATCATCAGAAACCAGGAGTTGTTGATGAATATATTTGTCTGGTGAATTAATTTTCAATCAAACCGGCAGTGAGCAAATCAGTCAGGCTTTGAATTATTCAGTTTTTTGAATGTCTTATTAATCAAGCTTTTTCTACTTGGCACCTGCCATATTTCAAAGACGGAAAATCCATGTTACATTAACGACTTGATGTAAAGAACTGAGACAGTCAGTTCTAAGGATAATATTCTACTTGTTAGTACACATTTTACACTTGATACAAAGACTTGCACACATTATATTTTTAATTCTAACACAAGCCTGTATATAAACTATTTGAGTTTTAAGCTGTCAGGATTTGCAATACTTTTTGTGGCGTTTTGAAGCAGCCATCAGGAAAAGATGCTTTTAAAATGAGCTAAATTATCGGCTTTCTGTGGAGAATTACACATGACAAAATGGTCCATTAAACCAACTACTTAGTTAATAGTAAATAATTACACTTACAATTTCCCATGTGCTCCACTCACAGCTGGAAAAAGTTACTTCTGTGACTAATAACTGGGAGGAAAAATAGGCCTCATGTGGGATTGTGGGTATGATGGTATGATTATGGTCCATCAGGCATATTGGCCAGATGTCAGTTGTCCACATGGGTCATGCTCAGGTACAGGGAACCAAACGGGCAAAGAGTCAGGTGGGGATCTCATCTAATTTTGAAAGATTAATTTGCTAATTTATTCAAAAGTTCTCTGTAGGCTGTTTACTTTTGAAGTCTTTGCAGACAGCTCGCTACAGTAATTTCCTTCCTGTCCAGGAAGGCAGATGTTTTCAGGTAACAAATTGAAGTCCTTTCCAATACATTTTTGGAGATATCTGGGTTAAAAAACAAAGCATTTTTCTTCCAAATATCATATTCAAAATAAAGCTTGATTTCTGCAGCGCTGCAGCTTCCAGGTCTGAGCTTCCTTTTGTTTACTTCAACAAAGCAAATGGAGCACATCTTATGAGTTGGAGCTGATGAATGTTGAGCAATGGCAACTTTTACTGACATTGCAGCAATCTATCTTTTTGTCTGGCTTGGAAGCAGAAGTAGTTGTGAGACACAGAAGGAAATAACGTTCTCCCAAGCTGACCAACCACATCTGCTGCAGTCTATGTGAAAACGTGAGGCTGTGGCGCAGCTGACAGTGCTAGATCGGTTTGAAATAGAAGTGTAACATGTCAGCTTGCTGAAATGTTTATAAGAATTTGCACTCATCTAATTTTAAAAACTCTTTAGTTTTTTAGTTTGTTTTTTTAGAGTTATATTAATACCTTAAAGTCTCGAACTACAAAATACCATGTTAGCATTAGATTGCTATGGTTGCACCCTGTCTACTCTATACAATACTCTGACTAGGAGCTGCTAGTTTGAAAAACAAATATTGTATTACAATGTGGATAAAAACATTTATATATTTTATTTTTTCTTTTGTTCATTACTTTTGGCAAATACTTTCCTGTTTACCTCAGCCCCAGCTAGTGAATATGCTGCAAAAAAACCGAATAATAAACCCTTAAAACATCAAAGACATTTTTTACCATCACACTTTTCTTTCTTATGTTTTTACTATAATTTTGTTCTATGGACAAAAACAGAGGGGGCTTTACATAAATTTATCAGGCTAATGGACTGATTCTCCTTCAACACAACCCCGATGATCAAAAGCACAAGGTTGACAACAGCCCAACCAGCAAGCAGCATTCAGAAATATATTTTCCCTCTTTGGTGAGACTTTGTACGGCAACATAAATACAGTATTATCAGAGACGTGCAGATAAATGAAACTATAAAAAAAAAAGAAAGCACTGTCTCTGCTCTCATTCGTCAGTTGCCAACCCGGACGCAGGAAACTCACTTGATTAGTTGGTACTGACATCACCAGACAGGAACAACAAACACTGTAGCTGTGGGCTCGGTGGTACGTGGGGGTGGCTGACACATTAAGGGTTATAGAAGAGGATAAACATATGTAATGTAATGCTGTTTAGCTTCCTCTAATGCACAAGGGGCCAAGGTTTTATTTTATTTTTTAAATCAAAGCTCAGTAGTGCACACTTTGTTTTAAATTCTGGGGTCACTCGTTGTGGATTATATCATCCTCTTCTGAACACAAAACAACCATTAGTTCTCTGCTCTTCTGCCTGAAGCTTAAACCAGAAATCTGCCATCAACGAGTGTTAATATGATTAATGGGGTGGGCACTCAATATCCATAGACTAAAAGCCCATAAATGTATATTATCATCTTCTTATTTGCAATTGCTGTTTTTTGTTTTTACTTTCCCATGAGTATCCCATGAGTGACTCATGATGTTTATGATGACATGAGCCCTAATGTTGTAGCAGATAGAGAAAAGAGTGCATCAGAACATTTCTAGAATATATCACAAATAAACAGTGAGGTATACTCACCTAAGGAGTCAGTACAGATTGTTAAACCAGCAGAACTGATCCTGAATTGCTGATGGAGACTGATGGGGTTCATTTCAGAATAATGGCTGATATTTCAGCATCTACTACACAGCAGAGAAGCAACATTTTCCATGAGCTTAAAGAAAAAAAAAAACAGTGCAACTGTAGGATAACATTCAGGTTTTTCTCAGCATTTTTATTAAATATTTTGCCTGCCAGTCACAAACTCACTCAGGTCCTGATCCCCATTTTGTGATTCCTATAATGTTCAGGTTTTTCTGGAATCGCACAACCCTCCAGCCTTTTTTGATTGAACTCTGCCTACATACCTGTCTTTTTGAACATTTTGCCTGCTGGCTCATGTCCATCTGCAGTCATCAAGCCAGCATATTTTGAAAGTTGTGCCTGTGGGGGAAAAAAAACAAATCATCTGTTGCTAAGGTTTTTCCCGGACATCAGGTTTTCTGTACTCCTCATGAGTGGATTTTTAGTTTCATAATTGCCATTCATCTATTAAACCTGCATTCACTTTGGTGCACAGCTCTATTTTATATTTTCATCCACTATATTTCTGCTATACACTATAGGAACAAAAGTGTTTTACCACATCTGTAGTGAATTTTGGTGTTTTAATCAGACCTGTTTGTGCTGCAAAATGAAGTCATTCTGAAGAGTTCAGTGACTTCAAGTTTGGTGCCGTGACAGGATGCCACCTTTGTAGTTAAACGGTTTATGAAATTTCCCCCCTGCTGGATACTCCACGGTCAACTGTACGTGCCATTATTATAAATCTTTATCTGCCTTACTGCAGCTTTGTGGCAACAATTTGGTCTTTTTTTATTCCAACATGGCTACACCTCCAATGCCCAAAGCAAGGACTCTAAAGACATGGTTTGATGAATTGGGTGTGGAGGAACATGACTGGACTGCAGAGAGCCCCGACCTCAACCATGCCAAGCACCTTTAGGATGCAACTGGAACGGAAAATGCAAGCTAGGCCTTCTTGTCCAACATCAGCGTCTCTCTTCATAGATGGTCGACAAAATGAGCACAAATCCCCACAGAAACACTCCAAAATCCTGTGGAAAACCAAGAAGAGTAAAAGCTGCTAAAGCTGCTAAATACAGGAACCGACTGCTAATTAAAGAATGTGTTTTTCTAAACAGCGTTGTTACACTTTTTACTGGTGTAACAGTCAGACATCCAGCTGCTTCTGTCCATGTAGTCTACCATGCACACTGGACCGACTTAAGGAGTTTTTTGTTTTCCAGGTAAACATGCTGAAAACTGTGATACAAAAAAAGCTGTTTCCTGTCACAATAAAATCAAGCTGATCATATTTAGAGTAGCATTAACACCTTGAACTGGAATCTTTTTTTTTTTTTTAAATATCCAGACGCTATAAGACTTATTATTCATAATGACATTTTGAGCCAATAAAAACAGTTTTTGCCTTGATAGACTTTGGTGATATTGGTCCTCTTCTGAAGTGCTGGAACATATTTTTGGGTGATAAATACTTTCTAGGATATTTTGAAAGAACAATTACAGCCCTATAATTGCCTCTGGTGTGTGCTTTAGAGTATGTAAGGTCAGTCAGGTATCTGTACAAGAGATCCAGCTCCAATTAGTTGGCAGCCTGTCAGGCTGATGACCATTACTACTGTGGTACTTGCTGCTTGTCACCTCCATTAGCATAAAGAGCAATCTGGAGGGCCACACGCCCCAAAGGGTCTTAAGCAATAAGAATTTGGTCAGAGGTGAATAATGGCACTGAAGTCCATAAATTATTCATACCTTTAGCCACAGCACGGTACAAGTGAACCTCCTCATGTTTGACCCCCAGAAAGACTCAAAAAGCAATTACTAAATAATAAAATAGACGACGATAGTGAGGCATGCACACTTCAGCAGTTTCTGCTTGCAGTTTTGAATACAGATGAATTTATGTATAGATCCGGTCACTTTTGGTTTCCACTGGCAAGAAGGACATGAGCATCATATTGATGGTTTTCCTTTGACCATATGTTTAGCCTTCCTATCTAACTTTGATCGCGCTTTGGATGAAATATGTGCATGATTATTGTTTTCTGACAGCAAGGCATGCACATGAATTCCCATCTGAATGTTAATCTGAAGCTAATAAATGCAGCTCAACACACAAACGGACACACGTATAAACATATTTACTTGTTGGATGTTGGGATTCAGGTAACATAAAAACTTCAAGATAAGATTCTCATACTTTTGTTTTAAAGTATTGATTAAAGTAAAATGTATTTTTGACCAACATTTCTATGGGTATAATGTGGCCCCTTGGGGTTTGACAATGATTTATTTGGTCCGCTGTGCCAGATTATTCAGTGCGCTGAATCAAGAGATCACAGCGAATGATCTTTGAGTTTTACAGCGTCCTTGCTCTCGGCAAACATTAATGTAGTCAAGATCCTTGAAGCACGTTCTCTGAGCTGTGATTTAAAAAAAAAAAAAAAAAACTGCAGTTAAAGCATGAAGGTAGAGCCAGTGGGCTGTCATTCATATCTTTTTATGCAAAGTCTAAATATTTTAGTGGTGAAAGATGCATCCAAAGCTTCTGCTTAAGTAAGACGGAGGAAAACCCAACCACAGATGAAAGGCTGGCTATCAAAGCGTTGCTTAATGTCATTAACATTCTGTCAATAATTATATTGATCGGAGGTGGAGCCCAATTGTTATATATGAGGATGGAATTCATTCTCAATTATTGGTATAATGATGAGTTCATATATTTTAGTAATATACGAATTCCTAAAATGGAATAAGATTCAAAGAGATGAAAAGAGAAATGGAAAATATTCCAAAAATAATAAACTGAGGTCCAGATTTACTAAACAGGGGAAATTAGCCTGTGGTTACAAAAACAAACTCGTCCCAATAGAAGGACAGAGCACTCTTCGTCTTCTTTTGACTTTTCCCTTTAGGGGTCACCACAGTGGCTCATCCATTTTCATCTCACCCTGTCCTCTGCATCTTCCTTTGTCACACCAACCACCTGCGTATCCTCTTTCACCACATTCAGAAATATCCTCTTTCCCTTTTTCATCTGCCTGGCAGCTCCATCTCCTTCTGCCAATGTCATCAACCATCCCTCCTCTTCACGAGTCCCAACCATCTCAATCTAGCCTCTCTTACTTTGTCACTAAGTCGTCTAACCCTGGCTGTTCCTTGATGTCCTTGTTTCCTGTCGTATCCATCCCTGTCCCTCTTGAAGAATACCTTAACATCTTCAGCTCTGCTGCCTGCCTATTGGTCACAGCTACTGTCGCTATGGGAAGTTGCCTGGACCCCATACTTTACTAAGGTAAGGTGTTAAAATCTTTGCTGGCTAAGAGTTGGGTTTTTATTGAACCAAGATGTACTGTATCTGGACAGGTTGGTATGCACATTATAATCTAATAACAATATAATAGTGTGACTTACTAGAAAAAAAAAATCTGGACTAGTTTGGAGGTTCATTAAAGTAAAAATGATCAATTCTTGGATGAATCTTTGACAAAAATTGTTGAGCCCAAAGATCCTTCACTGGTTTTTTGTCAGTGTTGTGTTTCATGGATTTTTTTTTTAAATCTGTGTTGTGTTTGATGAATAACTGTATCAAAGTCACCCTCACCATTCTGTTGATAGATGTGTTATTTTAACATTTCTGATGTCCACTAATGATAAAATTATCGTCAGGGTCTGCGATTGCATTTTTGTTGTGGTATTGTACATGTTCAGATGCTGTTAAAGAGCCCAAATGATTATTGACTTTTGTTTGTTTTCCTTGTGTCTCGGTGCCTCCAATGACATCATCAGTGGTACGGTGCGGTCGGCTTAATTATAACTGGTGATGACTGTATGTTCCAATACTTCTGATGGTGGCTCTCTGATAAGATGGAGTTGGCACACAGCCTTGGAAATTGAGTGATAAAAATATTAAAAACAAATCAACACAACAAATAAATGACAAAGCAAGGTTACAAAAACACACAAAGAAGACCGAGGGGAAAAGAAGAAATTGGATGAGTGCTTATAATGGAGTCTGTCTTCATTTCCGTCTAAATGAGAGAGAAAGGAAGGTTGAGTACTGGTGAAAGGGGGGGGTATCAGCTGTGGTGAGGCTCTCTAACATGATGGCCTTATATCACTGTAGTTACCAAAGAAAGGAGGATGAATCCCTGATTGGCTGACGCATGCATTGAAGTGGAAATTAAGTGCAATGTAGCTCAGTAAAACTAATGTATGTTGGAAACTTGAGAGCTTATACTTCTTACAGTGAAATAAAAGCATTGGAGTTTGGCAGTTGATGTGTTTTTGGTGAATTCAACAAAGATTTACAGAAATTTAAAATGTGTTCCTACAAACCTGCTCTTCTCCATGGTGTTACATAACACCTGTACATCTTCACATCAACTGTCACAGCCATGGCAAGAGCAAGATTTAAAACTTTTTTTTTTTTTTTGGAACAGTGAAGCTCAGTTATTTATTCTCTGTGATTCATTTAAATAAGGCCCCTCTGAATTTTTCACTTAGAGAAAAAAATCAGCAAATACATAAACATTAGGAGATAATTCAATGTTCTTCAGGCACTAACTAGTACCTTTGCTTTGTTACTACATACAAAGAATAAGAGGGTTTGTAACATTGCTCCAGTTATACTAAATCTGGTAAGTGGCTACATCGCCATCATCAATTTGATGCAAGCAGGACGTGGCTTTAGATGGCAGTCCCTTAACTGACCACTAGGGGCTGACTGCAAAAGTCAGTCATTGACCCCCCCCATGTTAAACTGTCAAACTCTGCAGCAGAATTAAACATATTCACAGTCTGGTTAAAGAAAAAAATGGTTTTGGTTTCCATAGCTAGATTGTACCAGTGATTATTTTATTTTTTAATGTAAAATTACATACATTGGGGGTGTGGCTTTTTGATTAATTGTGTGCTATTGGTTTCAACTCTTCTTAATTAAATCCATAATCCATGACACAGCATAGATCAGGAATGAGAACATCAGAGGGACAGAACATGTTAGATGTTTTAGAGAAAGTCAGAGAGACCAGACTGAGATGGTTTGGACATGAACAGAGGAGGGATGGTGAATATATCAGTAGGAAGGATGATGAGGTCTAGACTCTAGAGGAAGACCAAAGAGGAGATTTATGGATGTACTGAAAAGAGGACATGAAGTTAGTTTGTGAGAGAGAAGAGGATGCAGAGGATGGAGTTAGATAGAGTCCTCTTCTGGAGTTAGATGAAGTCACTGAACCTAAAATGTTTGTCAGTGTCTATACATTGTCTTCTTCAATCCTCCTTTGCTGGTTTGTCATTGTTGTAAGATGAGTACAATCCAACTTAACCACCACTGGGACCTTGACAATATTTAGCGAGCTTTGATATTGTGGTTGATCCGTGTAAATGAGTTCACGGTGTGGTTCTGTTCTACATCATACAAACACCCTTGTTTCTCATCTTGATTTTGTTACATTTGTTTGATCAACATTTAAATCTCTTTAAAGTTCACATCCGAATAACAATTCAATGCCTATTCATAAAATCTTTTGCACCCACATAATACAATCTAATCCAAGGTTTTAAGCACTCAAACAAATCATTCTCCATTAATCCCCTGGAAACCCATGAACATCCTATGACAGAACACTTGGGTGGGGGGTGGGGGGTGTTGTCTTCTTTGCATGGATTAAATCATCTTAAAGAGATTTTCATTTTCCCTGTCATCTCAAAAGATTTACAACTGTGTAGTGGACTCATGAAAAGATAAATCAACTCAAATTGTTTGTGAAAAGCATATTGGATTTAAAAACAATCACAGGATCTCTGGTGTCCTACCAGCTGGCGGTGACTGAGAAACTTCACTTCATGAAAGACCATTTGTTTTACCCCTGTGTGGTGATTAACCCCGTAGGTCTCTGTGTTGAGTCCATTTCGTTATCGGTGGACATAGAAGAGCACATCAAATATTGATGGATGTCTGGTGTGTTCCACTTTGACAAGGCTTATTAGCAAGAGTAATGTCAGCCATCAGGAGCCCACCGCTACCCTCTGAATCATTACGTGAGTGGCTGTGTGGGACGTGATGTTTGGGTTTGTTCGTCATAGCTAAGAACTGGAACAAGTAATGTGAGGCCCGCTAATAGATGTGTGAACGCGACAGTGACAAATCAAGGGGGCATCTGCTGGCTCCGTTCAGCTGAAATACATCTGAAATGACAAGGATGAGACAACGGTGTCTGAAGTGCCTTGTCATTGGAAATGCCTGTTATTTTTATTCAAAAACCATCAGATCACGCACGTGCAGGCTGCACGTGGAAGTCACACTTTACAGCAGTCTTCACCAGATCACACAGGCGTTGATAGAGCCATCACAAGTTTGAATCAAACAGGACAGCTGCCTTCTTTCCTCTAATGGAAATTTCAATTCATGTTTGATTCCTGCTGGTTCAAATATAAATGTCTGGTCCAAGCTGAAATTATACGTTAAATTATGGTGCCAGGCTGGAAGCAGAATGGTTCAACGTTGTTGAGTTGAAAAAAAAAAAAAATAGGATGGAAAAAACCTCATCTGTTGATCACAGGTGTCAGCTTGGGACAGGTCATAGTAATCATTTTGGACTCAAAACACACATGTAACTGATTTATTTTTTCATTTTTTCAGTCATGCTGATATTACTAGGACTATGTTCACGCTACCTGATTTAAGTGTTGTGTATCTGCTCTTTTCTGTTGCTGTGGCTCATATCTGTATCTATCTGTGTCTCATAGCTGTATGGAGACAGAAATCTGCCATCCTGGACTATTTTCATCTCACCTCAATCAAATTGCCCTCTTCAATAAGTTCTTACAAATATGATGATTTCTATTGTTGGTGACACAAATAACATGCCCTAAGGTAGTTGCACTGTCATTTCAGTTTTAAGAAACTCGCATATGTGAATATTTAATATTTTGTGTAGCCAGACAGGCCCCTGACAAGCCTGGAGCTGAACCTGCAACCGCTGCAGAAGGACTATAGCCTCTACACATACATACATACATACCACTGACCTATCCAATGGCCCATCAAATCAAATCTTTAGCAGATTAGTTGATTACTAGGAGCTAGTTCAGGCAGACATCTCAAGCTGCAGTCAAGCCGTTTTTAAAAAAAACTCTTCAATCCTCATCTCTTCATGTCACACCTCCTCTTCTGACACTCTCGTACCTAGGGCTGGTTGCACACACATCAACTTTAGCTCAATCACCCCCCACAACAATCATGGGGGTGTGGCCTGTCACAACTGATAATTTTTTCAAATGATCTCCTCAATCCCTTGTCATAAATATCCAATGTATTTGATATTTACAATTCCTGCCTCCATCTAAATACATCAGTAGCCAGTGAGATCAAGGAGATCAGGTTGGGTAACCGATCAGATGGTGTGTACTTTTACAGCTCTCAGACTGGGCCAATGAATGGAACACAACACAACCTGAACCAAATTATATATATATATATATATAAAATATTTTGTTGAATTGTGGCATCAAATTTGTGGAAGCTGATGCTTTCCACTCCCAGTTTATCCAGAAATAGGCAAATGGGTAGACCAGAGGCTGCCTGGAAAATGCCTGCCTCAGCTCAGTTACCATAAGTTAGCTCTTCTACCTGCCTGAGTTCTGCCAGACGACGCCTGTTTTTACCTGCTAGGTGGCAGCACCAGTCATGATGCCAAACATTTGGGGCTTTTTTCAGCCACAACCACTTCTGGTGAAGAAAGCGACAAGCCAAAACAAGTGATTCAGGTCAGACTAGAAAGGTACACATCTGAAAAGCCCATCCAAAATCTGTCTGTCCTTCCTCATTTCAGATGTCGCCACCTAAACAAACTCTAAACAGATCGGCAGAGTTTTGATGTAGCACCAGTGGGACCTTTAACTAGCCTCAACTGGATGCACGTCTAACTGGCCGCTGGCTTGGGTCCACCAGGGCTTCATCAGAGTGGAGTTCTGGGCAAAATCACCTGATTCATAATAATACAAACAAACCTGTGGGGTGGCTCAGCTGAAAGGAGCTGGCTGTTCCTCCTGCTGCTGCCGCCGCCGCCAGGACCAGCAGACAACAAGCTGTTCACTGGTTAGCCCAGGATGCAGCCTTTGGCTGTGGGCATCAGTAGCTGCTGCCTACTGCTGAGCTAAGATGTGTTCTCAGATCCTCCATCGCAAACCCAGAGCAGAACTGTTAGTACAATACAACACAGCAAAACATAATACCCTTAAAATAAGAAGCAACAAGTAGCTAAGGTGATGACAACTAACCATTAACCACAGTCAACTGTCACTCAAAAATCCACGGCCCAGTTAATTGATGGCCTTGAGGTAAATGAAAATTAACCCTTCTGTACGGTTGTCATGGATGTGAACTCTAGCTCTGGAGAGCAAAGCTCTCACAGCTAGAAGGTTCCTGATTCAAACCTCAGCAGGGGTCTTTCTGTGTGGAGTTTGCATGTTCTCCCCGTGCTTGCGTGGGTTTCCTCCGGGTACTCTGGATTCCTCCCACAGTCCAAATCTATAGATTTGCTTTTTGAGGGAAACTTTGAAAGTCAGAGGAAGGCTCAGACATCAGAAATCTTATTTCAGCTTCCAGCTGGCCAGTTCCTCTGCACACAGATTAATTTCACCATTGTGGTGCTGCTTTGAAAAATGGGATTTGGAATTTAGGGTAAATAAGAGATTAACTACAAGTAGTCTCTGGAAGCCTCCACTTATTACACTTTTCAGGAACAAATGAATGAGTTTTAAAGTGTGACATGGCTTCACCGAGTCCAAAATATCTCAGTAGTTGTGGAGACATGATAAAACTGGGACAGTTAACAATACAAGGGTGTAAATGTACTAATGAGGTGGCAAAACCACAAGGCCAAAGACAATAAAAGCTTCCTGTAAATTATTATGAAAAATATGTTAACAATTAAAAGGATTTTAGGCAAAATATGAATGTACCTCACTGAAGCCCAGTGTGAAGCCCGGCTTCACTCTCTCAGATTGTCACTGTCGTATACATGACTCTCTAGTGATCGTTCTTGTATTGATAACCTGGTTTCGGTGTTGTCTGCCCTGAACTACTTCCTCTAGTCTCAGTCCCGGTAAACCCCTGCCCCCCAGTGTTTGTCCCACTCATTGCCTGCCCCGAGACCATTCCTGTCGGATCATTTTCGATTATTCTGCTGAGCTGACTTTTAAAGCATCTTCAGTCGCTACAAGTCAGCCTGCTCCCTTAGTTTCAGCCGTAAAACTCCTGCCTGCTATCTGTTTCTAAATAAGAATACATCAGCCTCTTTTAGCTGAGTTTTTCACCGCTACTGATAACATGAAAATGTTTTGGATATGGTCCAGTGTCATTTTAAGTTATGTGAAGTGTGACTGAATCACAAAAGTTTAAATATAGTTTACAATGACTTGCTGCCAAAGGATAAAAGCGGCTCTATTCAACTTCTGAATTGACTAAAGAATGTTTATGTGAACACCGGTGGAAAGTTCATTTAACATTAACCCCCAGACCATTGTTATGTGGCTGCGACTCTAATACGGGACCTCTCATGACGCTTTTGCAAAGGAATATGCGCGCTGTAGCCTGGGTAGCATTATAACGTAAAACCTATAAATGCTTTACTTTCAACACCAGACTGTCGCTCAACCAGGTTTAAAAACGAAAATGACATTAAAGAGTGAAGTGAACGCACACCTACCACCAGCAGAGCGCTGATAAGCTACAATTAGACCGTGCCAGAGGCACGTTGAGTTAACCTCATTTACCGTGAAAACAGAAAAATGTGGAGCCATTTTATTGAATTCATATGCAAGACATTGCTGCACAGCCAAACTCTCTACTGGAGCTGCTTTACAGGAACATTTACCTTCACTTAAAAGCAATGACTGATTGCAAAGTGAACACTAATATAGCCGGAGCACATAATGTTATTATATGTAAATACTATTTCACCAAACTGTTACTATACAGAACAAATTAATTACACTCAGTTTAATATACAAATTCTACACTTATTCACAACTTAACATAAATATTGTGGAGGCTGGAGATGCAGATTTTATTCTGCTTCTTTTTATATCCGTGAACTCTGAGCCTGAGGATTAGATATCAGTCGAAGAGTCATTGAGGTGGTTGCCCTCCATTGGCTTGACATTTTGATGTAGGTTTTGTCTGTTCAGACTGTTAAAAATGTATATGTTAAAATCTGGATTTTGGCTGGCAGGTCTGAATAAAGCCAAAGATCAAGATTTTTCTTTGGCGGCTCGTGCACATTGCTGCCATGCAGCTGCATCTCCAAACACTCTCCTAACTCTTAAATGAAATTCTGCCCGTTATAACACTCCTCTCCAGATGTCCTACTTCGCATGGTTAGCACACATTCCTATCAGACTCCATAAACCTGATCCAGTCACCTTCGTTAATTAGATTCAGTGGTTTCAGTTTGACACAGGTGAACGCCGGCTGACAGGAGCAGAGAGCGCCGGGGCTCAGCTGGGTGTCATAATAAAGCATTGTGACCCTCATTAATATTTACGTATGGAAATGGAATATTTCTTTGTTCCGTTTGATAAAGCGATTCACAAACACGTATTTGTCTTCTCGCTGTGGCTTGGGTGCACATTGATGGAAGGGGAAAAAAAGGTTTTTTAGCATAACAAATGAAGGGGAAACTTGAGAAGGTCTGAAAACTTTCCATCTATGCCGCAGTCTGATCTGCCTGGGCGGATGATGAAAGTGGGCCATCTGCATATGACAACGACCAAGAAGACCCTTCATTATATCAGGTGTCCCATTAGCCACAATGGCTTGGTGGAAGTCGTTTGTGTGACACAGTCAGTTGCACTGATGAGCTTTCCTGCCACACTTTTCTAATGGAACAACAGAACCGAGCAGTTAATCAGACAGCGTTTCCACTTCTTGGCCATGCAGAAATCTGCTTGTAGTCAACAAGGAAACCTTTTGATATATTTTATTTACACACAACTTAGTTTAAAAAGAGAATATTTTTTATGGATTCAGTCATTCTGAGGCATTAAATCCCATCCAGCCATATTTTACTTGTACTTTTGATACATTTTGGCAAAGTAAATAAGTGAATCCAGCAAAATGAAAGGATAAATGCAACACCACAAGCTTTTGTGCATGTTTTGCTCTTTCCCCTTGCATTTGATTATAATGTCTCTCTGGTAAAGCTCTTCTGCTCGCAGCATCCTATCATTATTCCACCAGAAGCACTCTCTGGCCATTTACAGTTCTGCCTCACATAAGAGTTGGGACTACTGTAGCCAAAAACCTTATTGTGCAGCAACAGATGCAGCTGATATTTCAAACCCATGTTTGGATGTGATTGAAAGAGCAGCTGGGCTTTTAGGAAGGAAGGTTGTCCAGAAAATGGCACTAAATGTTCCAGGCAAGGTCAGCGCGAACTCGTTGAAGCCCTCAGCCATATCTGGAAGTTGGGTTGGGGACAGAAGTTATTATTCCTCTGTTTTTCCCTTTTGACACATGACTTGCTTCACCCCAACCATCTATTATGAGGCGTTTCTGCGAGGAGAAAAAGTCTTCAACTTAAACGATAGTGGGCAAGAAAAATGAGGCAGGTGGTATTTCCTCTGTGTTCTGGGGATGGAAAGTGACATGTATTAATATGTGTGGGACACTGCGGTGGGATGTCCCAGGAGCTTCCTCCTTTTGTTGCCACATCAAAGAGTATTTCCTGGGGGATGATCTTTTCCTCCTCCTCCTCTCCTGAGATTAGACAGGTTGTGCGTTTACTTTGCTGTTTGTGCGTTCCTCAGCTTCTTCTTACTTAGGCCAAATAGTTTGAGTGTCAATGGAAAACAAAGTCATCTGATGAGAAAAGGATGTGATGATTTTTTTGTGTTATTGTCACTTAACTCAACACTGCTGCTTTTTTTAAATGAAAAAAAACATGAAATATTTTGTCTTCCAGCTGTCTGGATGACTGCATCATCAGGTGGATAGATAAATGGGTTTATGATGGATTGAAAGCATTTTTAACACATGCATGTGAGGAGGAGGAGCCAACTCTTGCAATTGAAGCTGTTGCTTTGCAGGAAATGAACACACAAGAGATACTATGCATACTTTCCAGCCATCGAAGTTGAATCCCTGGTTAAAATCTTTGCACCCAGTGTAACTTGTAAAGCGTGCAATTAGCGTACACTGAGAATCACAAGAAGATGTTTTCCTGCAAAACATGCAGGTTTGGCTCGAGTGTTTTGTGATTGGTTGAATTCCCGGAGGCCTGCCAGCGTGCAGAGCCGATAGGCCGTGAACATACAGTCAGACACACACTTTTTGACATAGCAGAATGATTATTAAAGCTACGTTTTCAGCATTTCCTGTAAGTGATATTAACACCTCAAATTCTTTCATACATGAGCAAAATCTGGTTCAGAATATGAAAGTGGGACAGCACAACGATCAACAACGTCAAGTGTTACAGGTGGATGTCTCTGTCCAGTAAATACGATGCTCATTACCTGCTGTTGCTTTAACGTGATTGTTTATGCCATCTGTCAGTCACTCACAGTCTTTATACGTGTGTTTCTGTGGATGTGAGATGGAAGTGTAGCTGTGGGATGTGTGGTAAAACGCCAACTGAGTCAAAAAAGGTCCCGCTGCCAAGAAATACAGGAGCTGATGACGCCGTCAAAACTGTTCTTGACTCCTTAGCTGCCAACAATCAAGGCTGTATTGATGTGAAAATCAGAGAAACTGATGGCTTTATTATTTTTTATTTCTTTTGCTAGAAGTGTACTGAAGTGAACTTGTTCTTTTCCCCTCTTTTTTTCTTCTTTTTTTGAGACTGAGCATAAAAGTGAGAACTAAACGACTATCCCAATGGCATGTGCACTAAAAATCACAGACATGCCTTTTGGCTTTCAGACTCACGATCTTCTGATATAGAAACAACACCAACTTTCCGCTTTAGTCTTTCTGCAAGTTCAGCGGGTTACTGGACCTTGTTCATGAAACAGTCATTTGTGACGTGTCACAAAAATCAAACGCATTCGCTCTGTTGCTGACTGATATAAACTACATCCGCTGAACAGCGGTTGGCCAAATTTTCCTCGCAAACACATCTCGGAAATAAAAAGCAAAATTTACGACATTTAGACAGAGAATTTTCTGTTTTGATGAAGGAGAATTGGATTTGAATTGCTTTTCATGTATCTAAATCATGAAGTTTGATCTAATTTACATCCTCCAGTATAACAGATTGTGTCCAGCTGCTTTTTGTGGATGATATTTTGGACATTGCTAGGAGTGATGAAGCACGGACAAGATTAAAACGAGCACGCCAGGGAACAGTCGAGGTTGGACCTCCCGGAGACAAAGTAAAATCGGCTGGATTGAGACAGTTTGAACCCATAAAGAGGAAGAGTGATAGAAGGCCATCCGCCTGCTAGATGGGAGAAAAGGGGACCAAACAGGAGATTTCTGGATGTGGTGAAAGAGGATGTGCAGTTGGTTGGTGTGCCAAAAAAAAAAAAAAAAAAAAAAATGTGCAGAAGACAGGGTAAGGTGGAAACAAAAGATAGTCTTTCACGATGGTCATTTTTCATCTGTGACAGCCCAAAATTGTGGAGTTTAGAGCAGCAAAACAAGAACATGAAGTTGCAGTACATTGTTCTGTAATTCATCATCTTCACAAATATGAACTGTCTCGAAAACCTTCAGTTGACAAACCACCAACCCTCTGAACTTTTTCTGCACCTCGTCAGGTAAAATTGCATAAAGCCAAATTGGATGCTACGATGTCATCACTTTACCTCCACTACTGGGCACATAGCATTCTGGGTAAACTCGACATCTGAGCTGTGAATTAAGAGCTAAGAATGCCAAAATCCCTCTTATTTCAAATGCTGTTAATAGTGATGACAGACCACTGGCTCTGGATGGGTCTGGATGGGTCTAAAGGGTCCGGGGGGTTGAGGTGGCTCATCCTACTTGACCCTGCAGCTGTGGCTGAGGGTCAAGCTGGCAGCCAACATCTGGACAACAACAACATCTGGTGGCAATATCTGAACTGAGCTCGGACAGTTTAGCTGTCATCATCAGCTAAACCAAACTAAAACAGCGAGCTTGTAGTAACTGAAGAATGTGTTCAGGCTCGTTCCTTCCACCTGTTTTTTGTGCATTAAAGAGGCTTTAACAAACTTCAAATCCACCCTTCAGAAACCTCAGGATGAAGTCACAGAGGGTTTGTCTAATTCTTTTCATGCAACAATAACACTATCATAGTGAATACAGATGCACAGAAAGACTTTGCTGTTAGCGGCTTTGCACACAGCCAGCTGTATCTAAAATGAGTCTTTTAGGTGGGCAGAGCAGACAGATGCCCTCCTGCTTTATCTGAAGTTTGCCAGACTTGCAGTCTGTGTATACACCCATGAAGACATGAAACTGTGAGAAAGTTTCTTTGCGTTTGAATGAACTGCTTCACCTCCACTTTGAGGGGAGGAGAGAATAATCACATCATCTGTCGCTACTGACAGAAAAAAGCATGCACGTACGGCGCTTTAGCTTTCAGAGGGAGGTCAAGCAATAAAAGCAAACATCTTTAGACTGTCGAGACACGTACCTCGGACAAGACACCCTGTTCATATACGGTGAGGAGTCACAGTGGAGCCCGTGATGTTTACAAAGAAAAAGAAAAGAGAGAAACGTGTGCACATGGATGACGTTTCAGACAATGAACCCTCTGAATTACAACAAGATGGAGGGGTGTGACGGAGATGGAAATAAGGCCCCTCCAGGAGTGAAGCTGCTGCAGCTCTAATATAGGAAGAAGGCTGTTAATATGGTTTGGGCTTTAGTGTAGGATGAGTTTCAGAAATTAAAACCATGCCCTTATCCTTTTTGTTAATCTGGGTGAACGGGGAAAAATGCTGAGTTTGGGAGTTTGCAGCCCGATTAAAAGTAAAATTAAAAAAAATCTTTCAACCTGAGCTCCTTGCATTGAAGCATTCTTCTATATCGATATCCTGCATTAAGTGAATATCCTCTCGTTTAAAACCGCCACCACAGCTTCCAGTTTTGCTCTTGAATTGAGCACACATCCATGGGAGGCACGTCATGAATAATTGAACGGGGAAATTATGTTTCTTTTTCTACACACACATCCCGCTGGTCCTGATTACTTTTAAACCACCACCACACCTGAAGACCATCTGAAGCACAGCATTTTTATTCTGTGTTGAATTTTTCTCAATTTCCTGCCATTTTAAATGAAGCAACCAAGCTTGCTTTAAAAAAAAAAAAAACACTGTGGAGATAGAAGATGTTTTCCTGAGCTGACAGTCACATGTTGCACCATGAAAGAATGAAGTGAAGTTGCTGATTTTTCTCTTCAGTTCTTGCTAGATTTGAGGTCAAGCGGCTGGACCAGCTGGAGGTCAGAAAAAAACAATATTTACATGTGCATTTTACAACACCTGCACCTTCAATTTGTCTCACTGGATCTGAACTTGGCTCTGATTTATCCGTTTCATATACCTGGCTCAGAAAGAGGATTATAAGGATGTAGGGGAGTTACACATGACAGAAATGGGGCTCAAATTAGGTTTTGCTCTGACAGCCCTGCAGGGAGATTTTCAAAAGCAGCAGGGTGACTCTTTCATCCACACGAGCCCGGCTCAAGCTGTACTGATGTGCGTCCTCGAGCTGGATGCTACATTTTACCATCATCATCATCATCGTTTCAAACAGCTTCTTTGGGTATGGAAGTGTTTCTGAAAGCTGCAGGTCCAGCAAGAATGCAGAAACCAGTCCAATACTCCTGGTTAGTTTTTTCATTTCTTTCACACTGGAGCTGCAGACAAAGTGTACTAATGAGCCTGTCATTTGCAGAGCTTTTAGGATCAAAGCGTGTGTAGTGCTTGGCCAAAAGGCTCGTTCATGGCCAAACTTTATACCGCAACTTGCACTGCACGAGCTACTTCATTAAGTTTTAGCTTGAGGTGGATTTTTAATTGGTAAGAGGAAGGTAAAAGCTTCTTCTAACTTCTCTCTTATCAGCAACCCAAATTTTGCCATTTGTAATTTACAATTTTTTATTATATTTGGCAGCCACAGCACCTCTATCACTCAGCTGGGATTGTGGTTGTTGTAAAACTGGAGTATGAATCTATAAATACACAACAAGCCACCCCTGACACGGCTCCACTGGCCATCTTTATATTCTGATAATTCAAGTTGTGCTGACAAGACTTAATAGAAATGCACTTCCAGCTCTTCTAACATCCCTCTGTACCTGATATATCTATTAATATTTTGCTCTTGAGTTCCCTGCAATCTCCCACAAGCAGCTGTCTAATGTTTGTGAGGAAATGATTGAAGTTAACAGTGGAAGATGTGAGTTTCGTGGCTTCAGGAGAAAATGATGCATCTGGGGGAAATGCGTCATTAAGTTCACTTCGTTATGTGTTTTTGACTCGCAGTTTTGATGGCGGCAAACCCCGAGAACAATGTGTTTTATGCCTGCGACGAGAGGGGAAATCAACAGTGTTAGTTACAGTTTGTTAGAGTGTTCAGTTTTAGTGAGCTGAAAACAAACTTTGCACAGGTATATCATGAAAATATAATATGATATAATGAAAGGATCCGTGGCGCCCCAGTAGAACTCCTGACCTGCAGCCGCACCATTAAAATCATCATGATGACTACAATACTTTCCATAATGTGTTGGCTTCTTTGCATCCTTTGTGTGTTTTTGAAACCATTTTATTAATAATGTAACAGCACAAAGGCTTTTCAGGCTGCCCGCTCATTCCTTTGCTCTAACGTGCAGCAGCAGCCGCCCCAGCGGTTCTATTATGAAACGTGTAATGAAATCAGCACTGTTGCACTTGTTCGATGGAAAAAGAGGGCCTCTCTGCTCAACATCAGGGTAATTTATCCAGCTAATACTTCTGACGGGAAGATCCATTCTCCCATAGACCCCCAACAACAAACATGCAGCGCTATTAATTATTAAGCAAATTATAAAGCAAAAATTAGAGCCTAACGAATGGGATCGGTCGAGGTCTAACAAGGGGTTAACTGTGTTCATATCAGAATTTTAATTTAGCCCAAACACCCTGCAGCCTGTTCATCATTTTCCTTATTCCTAAATGTTAAATTAAGGCATATTGTTTTTGTAACCAAAGGTCACCACTCACTACAAAATGACTGCTGCTTGTGGTTTCCATGCAAATGCAAACTGAAAACAGATGATTCACTTCACACCCTACAGGACACGTCACCACCTCCGTTTCACTGGTGTGTCAGCTACTGTGTGCAGAGCTTCAGGAACCACGCGTGCAGCACTGCTGACAAACACTAAAGGTCCCAGACTGTTGCCCTTTTCAAAAATCGAATGTAATTCTTTTAGGATCCAGCTTCAAATTTCAGCTCACAATGCAGCCAAGATGATTCACTCTACCACGTTTGAAAAGAACTGGTTTTAGCTCTGTTCCAGACATGTTCAAAAGGACATGCTGACCTGTGATGCCAACTAATCTGACCTCAAAGCCTTCTTAGACGAGGGCAGAACCCACTAATTTGGCACCTGGAGAGTTCTGAATGAGCGGGTCCACAACGCTAAAGTGGCTACATCTTACAAGCCACTGGCCCTCAGAGTATGATTAGTGGCACTCCTCTTAAAATGTCTCGAGTCTAAAGGCTTGAGCTGTGATCGCGTGATGCTGTAACCTGAATAAATGATAAAGGTCACTGTGTGAGCACACACAAACAGTCACCTCAGTTTATCAGAACACTCATTGACAAATTTGAAAAAAAAAAAAAGGTGAAACAATGAAATCCAGTAAGAGTACGACGTTTGTGCCAAGGAATAAATTTCTCTGCAGATTAGTGACGCTGATGCTTTAATCATCTGTGATAAAACTGTTAAAATGCTCCACGGAGGCATTTACAGACACGAACTGCCAGTGACTAATAGATTAAAATCACTTCATCAGGGATGATAATTGCTGAAGTAGCAGGGAAGGAGAGTTTCATCTGGGACGACGGCCGTCTGGAAGCTCTTCTGGACTCTTACAGTTGTTTCCACTGGTTATCATCAGAGGGAACAGATCCTGTCTCAGCCTCTCTTGATTCAGGGGCGGCTGCTATCTCTTAATAGCAGCGGGCAATTTATCTGCGCATATTTTGATATGTACATTTGCATATCAGTCAGGACTTGATGACTGGCCCCTGATCCAAACTGCTCACAGTCCTGCAGTTCATACCTGCACTTTGGATATAGAACGAGGAGGTGACAGGAGCAACCAGATGTTAACAAATATTCCATTTAGCGCTACTTTCGGCTCTCCTAATAGTCACATTGTCTCCCACCAGTTGTCCTACAAAAGTCTTTTAAAAAGTAATTTTAGCAGCACTGATTTATTCAGATCCTCATTTTAGATGTGGTTACAGAAATGACATCTGAAACAAGGATGGATGAATTTGATAAAGATTTATGTAAGGTACTGTTACTTATCATAGATTAGCATGAGCTAAGCTAAAATAGTGGCAGTCTGTACAACAGGGCAACCCAACTACCGGGGAATAATGTATATGGGGGCAGAAGTCTCATCCGGGGCTTTGCAGACACGCGTCTTTCTCTCCGCTATGGCTTCCTGCAGTTATTCCAAGCATAATGGGCCGGATCACCACTCGTCTCACAGTCAGTGTTGATCTTTTCCTCACCGAACACAGTCCAGAAATTCTTGTGAGGTTCAGCTTCCTCATTGTGTCCTTACCCTCTCACTAAAACGGCATGTTTCAAGTCGGTGGGAGTTTGCATAGTTGCTTCAAAACCTGATGTTTACGTGACACGCAAAAGCCCCAAATGCAGCAGTTTCAGCCGGTTCTGCCACCCAGTGGATGCCGTTTTTCGCGTTACAATGGTTTCAACTATCAACGGCACAACGAGCCACGTTATCTTTATGCTCAGGCCCCAGATGTTAACCTCACCGATAGTGGCATCAAGAGTAGCTAAAGTGATGGCTGCTAGCTCTTTGACACCACAGACTGCATTGCAGCTGTCACTGTAGTCATGCATAGTTTTATGATTTTGCATAATTTTACCTGATGAAGTGCAGACAAATTCATAGATCACATCATAAAGACTGAAGATGCCCTCCTTATTCTGCCTCCACTGTCCAGTAGTGCATTCACAATGATCCCACAAAGACTCATAACAGTCTCACCGGGGTGTGTGTGTGTGTTTGTGTTTATGCCAAGAATTTCAACAAAGATGGTCCTTTTACTCACCTTCATGGTTCATGGCCAGTAGCAAATTCCTAATACAGTACCTCAGGTCACTGTCTCTTTGATTCAGTCAGCGCTGAATAAATGCAAACAAAACACTTAGGGCCTGATTTACTAAAGGTTTGCATGCGTAAAAACGTGTGCAAACTTGACACCACCCGCAAACCAATGTGCAAGCTGATCTACTAACAGCGTGCAAAGAGGACTGCGCCTCTCAAATGAGCAAAATAGCTCACGCTGTTCATTTAGTACTTTTGCCCTGATGAATAATCAATATGGGGCGTACCCGCCAGAAAGCGCTAAATACTGGGAGGGGAAAATGCAAATAGGTTCATTTACCACACGCAATGAGATTTACCAACCCTGAAAGTAATTGCGGGGATTGTGATTGCGTCTGTATTTAATACGTTCGAAAGGAAGGTGCTAATCTGCCCAGCATTACGCACCGATGGCTGCTGTTATTGTGGCAAGGAGGCGACATCGCCAAAATCAAAGAATACGCAGAGAGAGAGTCTTTCGGACTCGTGTAAATTTGTTTGGAATGAATGAAAACCAGATAGTTGAAACTTAAGGGCTGATTTGGAGCCGGTCACAAGCACATGCAAAAGGAGAAATATTTTATTTGAATGTTAAATCGAGTATTATTCAGCAAAAGGTTGCCACAGGAGGCACATTCATTTTTTTATTTGTGATAATAAATAAATCACATGTTTTTATGGAGAAAAAAGTGTTTCTTATTGTGCGCCTACCTTGTTCTGCAGTTGGCTCTAGCGTGTCAGACCCCAGTATCCCAGTTATCTGCTCCTCGCAGAAGGTGAGCTGCACCTGCTGCTCAATGCTGGTTAGAGGCATCTCCTCCGCAGGCCCTCCACCTGTCTTGTTTGCCAAAGTTTTATTAAAGGCCACTTTTTCTTTAGTTCTTCGCCTTATATCTTGCCACCTTCTTTTAACCTCATCTGCCGTTCTTTTTGTCTTACCAACTGCATTTATTCTATCGCAGATTTTCTCCCATATTGCGTTTCTTTTGGTGATGTTTAAATGTCTTTGCTGTAGTTCATGAATGTGTTTATTTGCCTCTTCCACTAATATCTCTAACTCCAACTCGTCAAATTTCATTTTGCGCTTGCGTCTATCCTGCTTTCCATCCAGACTCTCCATGGCGCAAACCGTAAGACACGCAACACCTCATTTAAATACTGCGGTTTGCACCCGTTATCAATTTGCGCAAGCATTCTTAGTTGATCACCCGCAAAACACACAACAACAGCACGCGCAAACTTTTTCAGTGCACACGCAATTTAGTACTCTTTATTCGGGATCTTAGTAAATCAGGCCCTAAAGGTTCTACCCGGTTGTTCCGGTGAAACACACCGACGTAAAGCTCTACTGAAGCACAGGCTCACTATTACTTAAAGCGCACCCTCATTTTTAATGGCCTGCAGATGAAATGTGCTGCAGGTTACATGAGCACAAAATAATCAGTGGTAAACACTTCAGACATGACAGTAGTACTCTGAATTTAGCAGAATTTACCAGAAAATGTGTTGATGTGAAACTACTCCCTCTGCTTCATCTGTGGGATGTAGAGCCGTCTCAGCTTCTATGCTGCTTTGTTCTGAGAGCTCATACACCCGTCTCTCCCTCTTACCGTCTCTCCTCTTCCTGCATTGTATTCTGACTAACACCCAAAAGACGGAATTTAATTAATTATAGACTCCCTAAATTAAGATGATTTGCAATATTCAATACACCAGTTGATTATGCGAGCTCATTGTGGAATCTGCTGCACGGGTCGTTAATGGTTCACAAATCTGCCTTTCCAATCAGGTAGTGCTTACACAGATGAGCATTCAGTTTGGCTATTGACCAACAGAAAAAAAAAAAAAAAAATCTTTCTGGGAGCCATGCAATATTGAATTAATTATTCTGGGATAAAAGCGGTAATAAACAGGAGTTAAACTGGACAGAGTTCCATAAGCTTCACCATCACGGGAGGCTGAACTTTGTCCATCTTCAGGGATGCATTTTAACACTTTACTCAGGATTAAAGGCACCAAAAGCCACAATTTTCCACAAGTACCTGAAGACACAACAGTCACGCTTGCCCCCTCAACTCTGCGCTGCGTTTACAGGTCTCACAATATGGACATTTACATGCACAGTTTAGTTGAGCTACGACTGTAGCCTGACTAGGACATCCAATTACACTCCTTTGTTTGTCCCAATATATATGTACGTGATGGGAACCAATTTACCGAACAAAGTAAATGGTACCCTTCAGTTTGTCACTATCTAGCTTCTCCAGTTGACTTATTACAGGAGACACTAAAGCAAAAGATAAATCTTTTGTTTAACCGGTGGCAGCAAATTGGAACAATGATGAAAGGTGAATCTGGTCAGGCTTACATCTCCTTACAGTTCACATGTCTGGTACACTTTGATTTCTGCTTTTTTCCCCCTCCATATCGGCTTCTTCCAGTAAATCCGGGTGAAAGGCCAGGTGGGAACATTTATAAGCAGGTATCTCAGTAACTTGATTTTAACCGTATTGACTGAGTCTGTTAGTCCAGTGTTTTTCAACCTTTTTCGAGTCAAGGCACATTTCTTTCGTTGAAAAAATCCAATGGCACACCACCAGATGAAAATGTGAAAAAAAAAAAACCTATATTAACAATATAAGTGTTATATTGTTAATATAAGCATTTTTTTTTTCACATTGAAGAATTACATTATATTATAACATCTAGAATAGGAATCAAATAAACACAAAGAAAAAAGTATTATAATTTTTCATATTTATTCACTCAGTGTGAAACCTGGGCCTGTTTGGATGAACACAGCTGATATCCTGACAGGAATCAATGAAAGTTTAGTTTTTACAGAAGTCAGGCTTGAAAAGCTCACCTCACACAGATATGTTGTGGAAAATGGGAACAATGTCAAAATAGCTTTGTTGGCCAGCATGTGGAACTCCTTGGCAGCTGCCAACCAAAAACTGTCCAAAGGTAGATCAGCAAAGTTTAGCTTGAGACCAGGATCTTGTCTCAGTTCAGTTAGTTCCTCCTGCTCCTGTAAAGTCATGTCCTTTCCAACAGCTGATGCTGAGCTGTACGGGTCTCTAACCCAGTCAGGGCACTCTGTGGAGGCTGAAGAGAAATAAAATGACATCTTCTACTCAAGAGTTTTCTTTTTTTTTATTACTTTATTTTTATGATTGGACAATTAAACAATAAACAACAAAAGAAAAACACAGAAATGGTAGCAGACAGCAGACATACATTTGTACATCTTATTCTTTACAATTTCTGAAATAAAATTTCCATACAGCACAAAATGAATACTTTCAGTTTGTACTATTTACATAAGATTTCCAGGGTTCCCAATACCTCTCAAATTTAACACTAGCATGTCTCAAACAAAATGTCAAACGTTCCATAATGTAGATCTCCCCTACGATCCCTTTCCAGTCTGTTAACGATGGTGGCTCTTTAGCGAGCCATTTTCTAGTTATTGCTTTTTTACAACCAACCAGTAAGATTTGTATCAAGTACCTGTCTCGTTTCTTCATGTTTGTTGGTAGGTTCCCCAAGTAGATAAGACTGAAAGAGCGCTCTATACCCAAAGTTAGGATTGAACTGATTTCTCCCATCACACCTTCCCAAAACTGAGAAAGGGCTGGACACTCCCAAAATATATGAAAATGTCCGGCAGACATATTGCCACACATCCTCCAACAGTGACAAAGTTCAGGCCTGTTGGTCTGGGACCCTTTAATCTTCGGGGTGATAAAAAACCTTAAAATATTTTTCCAAGCAAACTCCCTCCACATACCCGAGCTTGACGTGGATGACTGTGTTTTACAGATGTTAAGCCAATCTTCCTCAGTTATCATTATATCAGCTTCTCTTTCCCACCTTGTTTTAATATACATTGTAGAGTGCCCTCTTTCTAACTGCAGGGACGTATAAAGTCTAGAAACCAATTTTCTATTAGCATTGCCCTTCAATGCGTCCGTAAATATTCTAATCACGTTTAATCCTCTCTCCGTTGTCCATTTGATCCTTTTATCATAATAATCTCTCAGTTGAAGGTATCTAAAAAAATCATGGTTTTCCAGGTTAAAGGTGTTTCGTAATTGTTGGAAGGTCATCAATCCCTTGTTATTAGTTATTGTTGAAAATGAAGTGATTCCTGAGTTTTTCCAATACCTGAATCTACCATCTAATTTAGCAGGTATAAATTCGGAGTCATAAACTATCCATCGTAGTATTCGAGCATTCTGTTCAAATTCTCTATCCTTGAGTATTTTTTTCCAGATGTTAAGTGGAACTGTTACCCAAGGAAGGAATTCATTCAAATACTTATTTAAAAGATGTATGTCTCCTACCAGTGAAGGGAGAGGTACGTTTATTAGGCCTTGTTCTATAGTTTTCCATTTGGCCTCATATGAGGGGTCACACCAACATATCAAGTAACGAATTTGTGCCGCTCTATAATAATCTTCTAGATGGGGCAGACCCATCCCACCTCTGTCCTTTGGGAGTTGTAAGGTCTGAAATTTTATCCTTGGCTTATTCCTGTCCCAAATAAAGGATGAAATAATCCTATTCCAATCATTAAACTGCTTAGGAGGGATGTCCACTGGCAATGATTGAAAGAGAAAGAGCAGCCTGGGCACTATGTTCATCTTTACTGCTTCTATTCTGTTATATAAGGTCATTGGTAGGAGTGACCACCTATTCAGGTCCATTTTAATGTCCGCTGTAATGGGGTCATAATTGTTATCATAGATGGTGGATAAATCTCTAGGAATCTGAACACCCAAATATTTGATCATGTTGTTCTTCCATTTAAAGTGACATTTTCTAGAGATGATTTCTGTTGGATTATAGTTAAAGGTAAGGATTTGTGTTTTATGTAAGTTTAGTCTATAGCCGGAGTATGAGCCAATTTCTTCTAGAATGGCTATTACCTTAGGCAGACTCGTCTCAGGGCAGGTGAGCGTCAGGAGGGTATCATCTGCATAGGCACAAATTTTGTGTTGCGTCTCTCCAATAGAAACTCCCATTACGTCATCCTCCTCTCTGACCGCCTGGAGTAGAGGCTCAATAAACAAGGCAAAGAGAGTAGGACTGAGGGGGCACCCCTGTCTGCATCCTCTTTCGAGAGAGACTGGTTTGGAAAGGTTCCCATTTATTTTAATACGGGCTGTAGGTGAGCGATATAGAGACTTCAGACATCCTATAATCTGGGAGTTAAAACCAAACCGTGTGAGGACCAGATATAAATAATCCCAACGGACTGAATCAAATGCCTTCTCTGCGTCTAGGCTTAATACTACTGATTCCTTATCACTTTTCCCCATATTGTGAACAAGGTGTAATGCTCGTCTCACATTGTCCTGTGTTTGTCTGCGTTTCACAAATCCTGTTTGATCTGGATCAATTAGTTCCGGGACCATGTTTTCCAAGCGTTTACTCATTATAGATGCAAACAGTCTATAGTCTATATTCAATACCGAGATGGGCCTGTAAGAGCCACATTCAGTCTTGTCCTTACCGGGTTTGGGAATTACAGAAATCACAGCCTGTCTCCAAGATATTGGAGTCTCTCCTCCTTGCAGGACCTGGTTGAAGCAGTTCTTTAGCAGTGGTATTAAAATTTCTCTAAAAGTCTTATACCATTCTGCGGGATATCCGTCAGCACCTGGCATTTTGTTCGATTTCAAATCTGATATGGCCTTAGAAATTTCTTTTTCAGTTATTGTCGCGGTTAGTAATTTATTCTGTTCTATTCCCACTGATGGTAAGTCTAAAGATGATAGGAAGGCCGCTACGTCTGTCAATTCTGCCGCTTGGGGCTGTGCATATAAATCACTGTAGTACATTTCAAAACATTTTTCTATGTTCTCCGCCTCACAGTGCATTTGCTTGGATACTGGGTCTTTAATTTTTTGTATACATCGATCAGCTTGTAGCTTTTTTAATCTCCATGCAAGTAATTTTTTAGATTTGGGTCCATTCTCATAAAAATTTTGTTTAATTAATTTTGCTCTCCACTCTACTTGAGTTTCCAATAGTTCATTTAGGAGTTTTCTTGTGTAAGTTATTTCTTCTAAAACCTTGCTATCTCTATTCTCTACATGTTCATCCTCCAATATTCTTATTCTCTCGTTTAATACTCTTGTTTGTTCATCTTTTTCTTTCTTTTTCCGGGATGACCACAGTATAAGTTTACCCCTCAGAACCGCTTTAGCAGCATCCCATAATACACTGGGGCACACTGATCCATTGTCATTGTTACACATATAGTCTTTTAGTTCTTCTTTCACATAGTTTTGACACTGAGTGTCATTGAGAAGAGCTGTATTAAGCCTCCACAACGTTTCCTTGGGTTTATTATCTAGATAAAGCCTTAGGTATATCCCAGCATGGTCAGAAATGTCTCTCACCCCAATATCACTGTTTATGATTCTATGTCTGTCTGTGCCAAACATAAAAAAATAATCAATTCTTGAGTATACTTGGTGGGGGTGGGAGAAAAAGGTAAAGCGTTTGTCAGCAGGATGTAATTCCCTCCAAACATCAACTATACCAATTTCCTTCATTAGTTTACGAACGTATACTGCTTCAGAGCTGATCTTCTTCGATTTATTTGAGGAGTCTAGGGTGGGATGTAGTTGGGTGTTCCAGTCCCCTCCACAAATTAACACACCTGACGCATCTATGGATAGCATGTCAAAAATTTTCCTGATTAATTGCTTAGTGCTTCCAGGTGGTCTATATACATTTAAAAGTGTTATTTCCTTGTCATCAATAAAAACCCTTAACCAATATGTAGCGGCCCTCTTTATCCCCAATCTGGGAGGAGAAAACGAAACGGAAATTTAATCTATTTGAAATTAGAATAGCCACCCCTCTGCGATTCCTCCCCTCATAAGATGAATAGTATGTGTTTATAAAGCCCAATTTCTTTAATTTTTCATGCCCAGTATTGGAGAGGTGCGTTTCTTGCCAGAAAATCACATCCTGTTTTTCCCTTTTCATTTTAGCAACTGCTTTGCTCCGTTTTATGGGGTTTTGCAGCCCATTGACATTCAGAGAAATAATTTTGTATGTCTGAAAAGGCATAAATTCACAAAAAAAAAAAAAAAAACTAAGTCTGAATCACCCATTCAAACACCGTATGACCCGAACAGTAAAACATCTGTCTGCTAAAAAACAAAGGACTTAACATATAAACAAACATAACAAAAACTTGTGGCTTCCAAGTCTGAAGTATGAACTCAACTTCAAAGTTAGGAGGGAGAGTCCCACTCCCTGTGGGGGCCCTCCTTCTTGTGGACCCGAGACTCCAACAAGAGGGTATCAGAGTAAAAAGCATGTGTAGTGGTTGCTCCCAGGTCTTTGGTCGTTTTTTTTTTTTTTTTTTTTTTTATTATGTCAAAAGGAAAAACGCATTGTCACTTGTCATTTATTATAACAGGATACTCACGGTTCTCTATTCAACTCCTGTATGTCACTCCCCTGGGGGTTTGGGAGAAGGGAATGATTCGTTAGACTCCTTCACTGTGACGGAACGATCTTAACTTCTCCCGTATGCTTGTCATACGAGCTTCGTGACCTCGGCGCGATCCCGCGCCCGCCGTCTTCCAGGGTCGGTGACTCTTTCCGAGCGAGGGCACCGCGTCTGCGGGGGTCTCCTCTCCTCCTCCAGCGCTGTCGGCGATCACTCCCCTTTTCCGTAACTCCTCTCTCGCGTGTGATGCACTGTTGTAGACGATCGGCCCGGTGTCAAAGAAAACACGGAGTTTTGCGGGATACAGCGTCTGGAAGCGCAGCCCTTTTTCTTTGAGTGTCTTTCTGATGGCTGAATAAGCCTTTCTTTTCATAACGATCTCCGTGGGGTAATCCTGCTCAAAGAATACTCTTTTCCCCTCGTAGAGAGTATCTCCTTCATTTTCCAGGCGGAGCGTAGTATCATGTCCTTGGTTTTGAAGTCTTGGAGGTAGACCAACACGGACCTAGGATTAGCGCCGGGTGGAGGTCTGGCGCTGAGGGATCGGTGACACCGCTGAATGTTGAGGGCGATGTTTGGGAGGGACAGCTGAGTTTGAATAAACTGCTCAACAAAGTCCTGTATTTTATCGCCTTCTGCCCCTTCTGGGATTCCGTGAATACGTATATTATTTCTCCTTGAGCGAGCCTCCAGGTCGGTGAGCTGAGCCAGAACTTTCTCCTGCACCTGCAGCGCGTGAGCGAGAGCCTCTCTGTTCTCGGAGCACGCCTCCTCCATGTCCGCTACCCTTTGCTCAGTCTCCGCGACTCTTTCCGTGATTTCTTTTATGTCGGCGACGACTTTATTCAGCTTTCCACCGATCTCTTGTCGGAAGTCCCCCAGTTCTTTCCTCAACACGTCCATAGTTTCGGTGAAATCTTTCTTTACCTCCGCCCGTGAAGTTTGTATCGCTGCGATGATGCTAGCTTGTATAGCCTCCATATTCTCGCGCTCAGACTCGTTACAGGTGTTATCGTCTGTGTCCGATTTTTCGTGTTCCACGTCCGCGTCTTGTTGCGTTTTCCCCTTATTCTTTCTTCCCATCCCCCGTCCTCCAATGCAAAACGACTTTTCTCTGTCTGAATTTCGTAAATTTGTCGGAGGAAGATCGACCCCCTGGGAGCGTCTAAGTTATGCGGCCGCTCAGCTCTGCGCCATACCCGGAAGATCTACTCAAGAGTTTTCAAATGTGTAACTATTATCTCACACAGTGCAGCAGTATTAACATCTTGCCATTTATTGGTAAGTTGGAACGTTTATAGATCAAGATTGCTACTTTTCACATGTTGCAATCCATTTATTTTATCTGTACTTGTAAGCAGGTTTTCATTTCGGCCTTGCATTCGTGTTCAGTTCATTGAGATGATGAAAAATATCTGCCAGGTGTGCCAGCTTTGCACACCACTCATCACTTGCAAGTAGCTTTGCGTAATTAAACCCCTCATTTGTCAGAAACACTTTAAGTTCCTCTTGCAGCTCATACACACGGGCCAGCAACCACCGGACCTCCGTATGAAACAGAAAGGCTTTTTGTTCCGCTCCCATTTCATCACACGAAGCCGCAAATACAGTGATCCCTTATTTTTCGTGGTTAATGGGGACATGAGCCCCCCCCCCGCGACAATCAAAATCCGCAATCTGGAGCCAGAGCCCCCCGAGCCTCAATAATGTATTTAAAATATGTTTAAAAACCCCAAAACAGTAGCGAGAAACTGCAGCGAAACAAGACAAAGGCTCAACTGTGGTCTTTCTGTTACCTTCACAGCCTCTGGTCTCTGAACCGTAGTAAAGAAACCGCTGGTATTGTGCCATTTTTGGCTCGTAATTAGCGGCTAACACGCTAACAACAACAAAACAAAAAGTCCGGTTTTCTCTGCATGGAACGAGCACTTTATTCTGGTACTGCAGGAACTTGTAATATCACACAGGTTGTTTTGTTCGGCTCCTGAGAATGTAAATCTATACACGCTGGGCTGCTGTTTATGCTCACTCCAGTTTTCATCTAACCTGGTTTTCTTCTGCTGTCCCACGACACACACACTCCATTACCCATTAGGCCGCATCATTACCCATAAGGCTACCTTTTTAAAGGGGCCAGGCTGGCTCACAACATTTCTTCACTGTGAGATTACGCGCACAAAATCCTGTGATGTTTATGCGATTTTTAAAATTTCTTTAAATTATATATTTCTGAAAAAAATCCACGAAGCACTAAAACCGCAGGACTCACCGCAAAGTGGCAAGGGATCACTGTATGCGACTTTTCACAGGTCGTGACTTCACAAAGTTTGCCATGCGCACAACATCATCCAACACAGGAACGAGGTCTGCTGGTAAAGTCTTGGCTACAAGGGCTCGTGGTGTAAAAGACGGTGCGTAATGATCACATCCCAGTTTTTTTCCTTTACTCTGCTTACAAATCCTTTGGTCTGCCCGACCATGGCTGCAGCTCCATCTGTGCAGACACTCATGCAGTTTTCCCACTTAAATCCTCCTTTTTCCAGATATTCTGATGTACATGATTACAAGCACTACATTATTACACGATGCCAGGCGCGAGACCGCACAGGCACACAAATTGGATAATTTCCCACGGCACACCTGACAATATCAGTCACTGGTTGAAAAACACTGTGTTTCACTGTAGTTTCATTTCAGTCAGACTGAGATGTTTACATGCATTTTGCAACATCAGTTTGAGCTAGACTAATGCAATAGTTTGAAAAATATTTTTGCTGAAGTAAACTGAAAATAAAATGTAAAGTGGTAACCTTTGTTTTCCCCTGAGGATTTACAACAGTTGGACACATCCACACCCATGCGCTACTCCTCACCAATCCTTTTCTCTGTTAATGGCTTTACCGAGCATCTGAGTGACCTCGGATTTTCACTCAGGCACACAAATGAAGCAGACTGCCACATAGATGAATCACCACTGGATAGAAAAAGAGAGACGATGAAGATGATGTTTTATCAGAATTGAAATAGCTAGTTTTGGTCCTTAATTATGTTAAACTTTTAAGCTGCAACTGCCGTTCCATTTAATGGGATTCTGGTGTTTTGATATTGTGTGTTTTTAATTATTGGAATGTATAAATCAATACCAGTTTAATATAAGCATTAAAAAGGGTTTTATCCATGTTTTTTTTTAAGCTCTTTAAGCTATACGTTGGTAACAACACATCTGTTATTGTCAATTAAGATATGCAAGTAATTTTAATACCAGAAAGATATCAGAACATTTTTATATCAGCTTTTCACGGTACCAAATGGGTCTAGAGACTCTGACCAGGTCTGCAGAGGGGTGTCGCACCACTTTACACCACAGTTTGCCATATGATGAGGGTTAGATCTTGTAGAAAAACAGTTTTCAAACAGCTGCAGTAGAGGTGTCCCGATCCGATATTCGGATCGGATTGGCCGCCGATATGAGCAAAAAATGCGGATCGGTATCGGATCAGCAAGCCCTAAAAATGCCGATCCAGACTCCCGATCCATTTTTTTTCCAAAGTCCGTTCCGGGTTTTCCAGCGCACCGCGCAGTGCATTATTCAGATAACCCATTCCAGGTTTTGCTCTATGTTTCCCTAATATCCGGGCCGCATTTTCCAGCACACCTTCAGCACACGAGCATCTCCCTCCCAATCAGTGTTGCCAACTTAGCGACTTTGTCGCTATATCTAGCGACTTTCCAGACCCCCATAGCGGCTTAACCTGTAAAAAGAGACTAGCGACAAATCTAGCGACTTTTTCTGGTGATTTAGCGACTCACTGGCACTCAAACCGCTAGGTTTGAAGCCATCACTTGGCTGCTGATGGCTGCTGTCTGCCTCGCCAGCCGCGCTTCTCTCTCTCTTACTCTCTCTCTCTGTCGGGCACAGTGCACAACCACAAACACCCCGCCCCCCGCGCGAGACAACTCGAGCTCCTCTCCACACACCCCCCCCCCCCCCCCCCCCCCCCCCGACCGTCTGTCCGTCCGTCCGTGCCTGTGGTGCAGTGTTGCCAACTTAGCGACTTTGTCGCTATATCTAGCGACTTTCCAGACCCTCCCAGTGACTTAATTTGTAAAAAGCGACTAGCGACAAATCTAGCGACTTTTTCTGGTGATTTAGCGACTCACGCGCACTCAAGCCGCTAGGTTTAAAGCCATCATTTGGCTGCTGCCTGCCTCGCGAGCTGCGCTTTTCTCTCTGTTTCTCTCTCTCTGTCGGGCACAGTGCACAGCCACAACACCCCGCCCCCCGCGCGAGACAACTCAAGTTCCTCTCCACCCCCCGTTTGGGACGTTTGGGACGTTTGGGAATCGTGACAAACTGCCACTGAACAGTGTCAAAGCACAGGTACTAATGCTGTTAATAGACGGTTAAACTCAGGTTGTGTTTGCTTAATACAATTAACAATATTATCTGCACTTATGGCTTGTAAAGCCGTGGTTTACTGATGCCATTTCTGTTTGTTATTTATCATTTTGTCTATTTTGTGTTGATTTGTTGAATAAAAATGTCAGTTTCTCGTTACCAACCAATGTGTATTATTCAAATGCACCTAATTCAGCTGGCTAGTTATTATCAGGAGTAAAACCCTATTCAGCATGAGTCTGACAACAAAGTAAGTTGGTTAAATGACTTAAAACTTTAAAACATGCTCAGATAGGCCGGTATCGGTATCGGCAGATATCGGTATCGGATCGGAAGTACAAATAAATATCGGTATCGGATCGGAAGTTCAAAATGCTGGATCGGGACATCTCTAAGCTGCAGCGCTTCAAATATGTCACAACAGAGAACCACTGGCCGCGACGAGTGGTGATCCTGTCCACTTCTATTGGAATAGCTGGAGAAAACCATAGCAGAGCGAAAGATGAATGTGCCCTGGTGAATGTGAGTTATGCCCCGTGACATGTGATATCCCCCCGGTAGTTGGGTCGCCCCTACTTTACACATCCTTGCTCAGAGTGTATCCGTACACGACAGGCCTATGCATAACGGAGATACAAACAATGAGCTATTGTTTGTCTGGTCTTTTTATTAGCTGTTATAATTTCAGTTAAATACAACCATAAAAATGAAATCAATTACCATAATGAACTTGACATTTGGAACAAGTTCTTAACAAGTATATTATTGTGAAATGGCAGTTTGACCTTAAATATTGTTGTATTTTTTATTTTTATTTTTTACTTGTAGCTCAATAAAAGCCCTTATTTATTCTTATCCAGATACAACACTTATACATCGTTATAACATAACAGCTTGCGGCTAAAAAGCACCAGAGTTTATACAAAAAGGTAGAGCTATCCTCCCTCTACGAGACATCTGAGACAGTTTTTTGGTCCCAATAGTTTCTTAAAAAGACTGCTTTTCTTTGTCCTTGAAGATGTTTCATCTCTCATGCAAAAGCTTTCTTTAGCGCGGAAGGATCCAGATTACCGTGGCTTTGATAACCACGAATCTACACCAGCACATTCTCACGGTTGACGGTTTCCAGTTAACCCGTTAGACCATCCTCTCGTTAAATACTCTCCCTAGGCCGCTTGTTCAAGCAGTTTATTCGGACCAGTAGTTTCATTTAATTGCCCTAAACTGGCAAGGAAGGAAGTGAGAAAAGGCTGGGGCTTGATGAATGCTCTGCACTGATTGGGCATCAAACTGTTCGACATCAGAGACAACCATAGCACAGATCAGACTAGTATCTTGGCAGATCAGGCCAAGGCAGTAGGTGGTGTCATCTGCTGATGAGCTGACGGTTGAGAAATGTCTCTTGCAGATGGAGGAAGAAATTAGCTTTTAATTTTTCCTTAATTTTAGCTAGCAAATCATCAGCATCTGCAGTGTCATGACGTGACAATTAGAGCAGAGCATCCCTCCTGCTGAGCCCATCTGGCAACAGCTGTTTTATTCTGTCTTTGCACGCTACAGCTTTGCTTGACTCGACTCATTTTCTATTGCAGACCATATCCCTTCAGCGTCCCTCTCTGCTTGTGTAAAATGATAAACGGTAATGAACCGTTCTTGTATAGTGCCTTTTTAACCTTGTCTAGGTTCCATGAAGCGCTTTCCAATTTGTTTCTCATTCACCCACTCACACAAGCATTCATACACCTCATCTTATTATACAGATGCACTCTATATAGATTATGTAGCACTTTGTTTCTACAATCACAAATTGATGAACATAGCAGGGGAAATGTGGGGGTTTAATGTCTTCCCCCAAGACATTTAAGCATGTGGCAGGGCTGAGGATCATACCGCAGATCTACTCTACCTGCTGAGCCACATCCATCCCTCACAGCTACACATTATAACAATGAATGTGTTACTAGCTTTTGGTGTCCTGAAGCCACCCTATGTAGTGTTGTGCAATAAGGCGTATAACGTGCTCGTTTAGTCATAAAAGGGTTATTAGCAGCTGTCCCTCAAGACAGTTGGTAATAACCCTTTAGGGGTATTAACAATGTTAATAAAATGAAACGGGGCGCCACCTGATAAATCAGGAAAAAGGACTAAACGGGACAATCAGTCTCAAAATAGCTGTTGTTTTATGCGTGCCAGGCTGTGACCAGGTGTGGCGCTATAGAGCAACAGAGAAGGTGTGAGTCCGAGCACAGACCTCTTCAACCAGCAAATGTTACAAAACTGTGTAAAATAACCACAAACAACTTCTCTCATTAGAATATATCAGGATGGGCCGCCCCGGTGGCGCAGTGGTTAAAATCTTAAAAAAAAAAAAAAAAAAAGAATATATCAGGATTTATTAACACAAATATTAAAAGGAACAAACACTTGAATTAAGATCCTGATATCTACTACTAAAGGGTAACTAAGCTAACATAATCAAACATTAAAAGGGGAAAATATGTCCATATGTCTGTATGTAAACATGTAACTATAGGGGGAGCGTGCCTATGTTCCCTCAGCCCTATGTTCCCTCAGCCCTATGTTCCCTCAGCCCTATGTTCCCTCAGCCCTATGTTCCCTCAGCCCTATGTTCTCTCAGCCCTATGTTCCTTCAGCCTTATGTTCTCTCATTTCAAAGGTTTTATTTTTCTTTCCAAAATTAGGCCCTATGTTCCCACATTTCCTCTATCAGCAATTTGCATCAGATTTTATCCCTATTTCTGACAATTTGGTCAATTAGTCAATTCGGGCAGCACGGTGGCTTAGTGGGTTGCTTACTGTGTTGCCTCACAGCTAGAAGGTTCCTGGTTTGAACCTCGGCAGGGGCCTTTCTGTGTGGAGTTTGCATGTTTTCCCCGTGCTTGCGTGGGTTTCCTCTGGGTACTCCGGCTTCCTCCCACAGTCCAAAGACATGCATGTCAGGTTAATTGGTGGTTCTAAATTGCCCGTAGGAGTGAATGTGTGTGTGAGTGTTGTTTGTCTGCATGTGGCCCTGCGATGGACTGGCAACCTGTTCAGGGTGGACCCCTGCCTTTTGCCCGTAGACGGCTGGGACAGGCTCCAGCAGATCCCCGTGACCCTGCAGAGGATGAAACGGGTATAGATAATGGATGTCTGTCTGTGTCTTCGATTCTGTATGTTTTTTTTTTGCGGTTTACTTTTTTTTAGTTATGTGCTTTGGGTTGCACCCAGTACATGTTTAAAGGGATGGTTCAGAGTAATTTCAACCTAGGGTCCTGCACCATGACCTCGTGCCAAATGCCCTCCAGAAGCTAGTTTTCTCTTGCTCAATCAGTGGCATTTTGAGAAAAATCTTGGAAATGAGGGAACAAAGGGCTGAGGGAACATAGGGCTGAGGGAACATAGGGCTGAGGGAACATAGGGACTAATTTTCAAAATTTTCAGGGAAAAAAAAATTCTTAGAAATGAGGGAACATAGGGCTGTGGGATCATTGGGCTGTGGGAACATAGGGATGACCCCCAACTATAGGTATATGTGTGTGTGTGTTTTCACGCGTGGGGGTGTTTGCGTGTGTGTGTGTCAAATCCTAAGCGATATGTCCAGGGTTTGACACTGACACCGGCCAACCGGCCAAATGCTGGTAAAATCTGGCTGTGGCTAGTAACAATTTTTGTCTCACAAGCAACTTTGGCTGGTAACTTATTCTTTGATATGACACATCACAATAGTTGTGCCAATTGTTTGTATTTAAAATGTAAATGCAAGAATATTGTGAAGAAAAGAACTGACAGTAAAACTGTGGCTAGCATAAAGACTAAATGGCTAATGACTGAGGAAAAACACTAGCCACAGTGGCTGGTGAGCAAAAAAGTTAGCGTCAAGCCCTGGATATGTCAGTCTGGTATAAAGCACAAAATCTTGCTTAGACAAAACAAAGAGACACTATGTCATTGAGCAAAGCCCTACACCAAGACAGGAAGAACAATGACTTCACAAAACACTTAAAAAAATACAACTTTTGAGAAAACACAGCACAGAGAAAGCATGATAATATTCCAAAAACAGAAAGAGCTAATTGCACTGTTGCTAACTTGGCTGAAGTTCAGAGTTTCACCTGTTATTAAATTTCTACCTGATGCTAGTCTAAATCCTGATGCTAGTGTTCACTAGTAACCCCCCTTCTTTTAACCTACAGTTGAAAGTTAGCTTCTTTCTTTTTTTTTATTTTGTTTTTTGGGTAGCGCTATCTTAAATTGCCACTAAGTTAGCCACATGCTAATTTGGATGTGCACAGGCAACTGGCTCCATGAGTTAGCTACGGGTTAGTCTCAGTATGAGTTAGGGAGCTTAGGGCTACTGTACAAAAGTATAAAAAAACAAAATCAAAACTTGTTACAGTTGAATCTTCATTTACGACCTGTCCAGGGTGTACCCCTGCCTTTCACCCGAAAAGAGCTGGGATAGGCTCCAGCAGATCCTCGTGACTCTGCATAGGATCAAGCGGGCATAGATAATGGATGGATGGATGGATGGATAAATCTTCATTTGATCTATGTTATGAATATATCCTAGACAGCTTAACAATCAGTGTTAAATGTTCTGGATCAGAAGCTAAATGTTGAAAAACCTCACATAAATATTATTTCTACCAATCTGAAGAAGAAATGCCTCGATGCAACCAAGTATGTACACTGCATGCTGTGAGGCAAGGTACGCTTTGAAGGATGTTTGTTGTCCCTGAGGACATGCAGACAATCACTAGCTGAACCAAAACACAGGTTTATTTCTGAAGTGGTCTTCCTCCTGATATGTGCTGTAGTGGAAGTGTGAATTTTAGCTCTCACAACAGTGCGTTGACTGAATTATGAATCAAATGCTCTCCCATATGTATTCACTTTCACAGCTATAGATGCCAAGTCTGTTTACAGCACTATATGTGTTTGAATGCATAAGTGTGAGTGCTTCCACATAGCGGAGAGGCTGAAAGCGCGAGCGTGTGTGTGAAAATGTGTGTTGAAGCCAAGATGCTGAAATATGCATCAGCACTGCTATTGATTTTGTCCATTGACAGCTCTCATTTCTCATTAAGTGGGAGACATAAATAAAAAAAAAAAAAAATGGAGCATCGTGGCTGGAGGTTTCAGTGGTTGATGTGCTGAGGGAACAAGAAAACCTGTCGCTGCGGGAAGTCCTCACTGAAGAATATATTTGATCCGAGAGACAACGTGAAGGTAGTATGAATCTAAGTGCTTGTCTTTGTGCATATTAAGTAAACAAGGGTCTGCAGGGGCCCTCTGAACTGGCCACCGATGCCGAACAGGTTTTACAACTGAGGGGCAAATAAGTACAGAGTCAGTTGTGCTGAGAGGGGAGGATTGCTGCAGAGGGCTGCTGTTCCTTCAGTATCAACCTCCTTTTGGTTTTTGATCTCCATTTTTTACTGTTTCATATCCAGAAGTATATTCTATTGGCAATCAAAGCATCCGGTTTACTCAGTAACTATGACACCATTATTTTCCAACAGGATTTAATCCATTCATTCAAACATGAAGATACTGTTATAAGTCCTTATCAAACCTTTAATGTTGTGGGTGTTTTGGTCACATTTTGGGGGTTAAAAGATGATGCCAGTTTGAGAAAAATGGGTTTGGTTGGTTGTTTGGTTCGTATCAGTGTTGATTTTTCTCAACCACTTGACTGAACTCCAAGCATATCTTCGTGAGACTCAGTGAAACTAAAGTTTGAGAAAACTGGCATATCTTCAAAACCCTTATCCGTGTACTGCTCAATTATCCATTGTAGAATTATTTCAAACCTGACAGGACAGAAATAAACAACCAGGTCTCACATTTGTTACTCAAATGTGAAAAATGTATATAGAAAAAAAAAGAGAAGAGATTTTTTTAAAAAAGGGATTCATTTATTTATTTAGTCAATTTTGAATCAGCGCACATAGTTTTTGGGGGGCTTTTTTCCATTGAAAATATGATGAGAGTGTAACATTTCATTAGTTGAACTAAATAACACTTCAGACAAGGCCTGCAGGGAGGACCTCAAATACTCTCTCATGATAAACACTTGGAAATTTGGCCGCTATCCTCCGATCCAATAAATTCATAATTTTAAGGGTAATAAAATAACTTAACCCCCTTAATACATGAGAGTTGGGATAAGAATGTAAACGTGAGAGCGAATGACGCCCCGACAGCTGGAGCGACGTTGATGAAGCAGAGCAGTCGGGAGGGGAAGGAAAAGCAGCAAAACCATTTGCAAAAATCCCCATGCCGCGGTGGCCAACGAAGCTAGGAGTTCCAGGAAAAACTTGGCAGGTCAAAGACCCTCTTTAATCCACAAGCGAAGCTAAAAGCCCCACAGGGGAAAAGCAAACCAGGAGCAAAAAGTTGGAGAGGCAGCGCCTTGACAGCTGCAGCTAGAATCAGCAGTTAGTGTGGCAACTGAAGCACCAAGAGGGAGGTGCACAAACCAGAAGAAAACAACGTTCGGGAGCAGAGCTCGACCAAGTTAGGGTCATCTGAAGAGAGGTCCGGAAGGGGAAACCATCATGCATGGAGCAAGGCTTCACCACCACCAGGGAAAGCAAAAAAAAGCCCCCCAGAGATCACCAGCTTTCCCTCAGCGTCCTTAACCTCTCCTCTTCAACTCATCTGCATTTGTGGTCTTTTTCAGATCCTTAGCTGGTCTTTGGAAAGCTAATCTGCTGCTTGCACATGTCAGTAACTTTACGCCGCCATGGTTACTCGTATCAGGAGATATCAGAAGGACCATGCAATTGCTTCATTACTTGACTTTGTGCACGAGCTGGTTACTTTTGTCAATTTGTTTTCAACACAAAGCTGAATTCGTGGGCTGTTGTGTCATTCAGGATCATTACCTGAAATTGTAGACTCTGACTTTTATATCTGGAGAAGTTTTTTGCAGATTCATGGAAAATATTTATCTTCTCCATAAAAGCAGACTGAGCTAAAGAGCACTGCAGTCTTCACTGTGCAAATGTTTTTTGTTTTTTTACAGGTTTTAGAAATGTATTGTTCATTAGGCTGTTTTAACAAGTAAGTCATATTTAGAGAATTTCCAGCTTTGTATAAAAATAAAGTGCTATGCTCCAGTCAAGTATTGATTCAATTGAACATTGAACATATTGAACAAGTATTGGTGACATTCAGCATAGTTATCATTCTTTTCACTAAAGTAAAACTCTCGCCCCCTCTTGTCCTCACCTGCCTTATCTGTTCTGGCTTTTCCCAAAACCTTTCATCACTTATGTCCTCCTTCTCCCCTTTTCATCCACATCACCCCCTAAATTTACCAACCATTCCCCATCTTTCTCTAAGATGTAGAGGGGCGTATGAGAGCAGTCCATTCAGTCACTCGGCCATTGACTGTAAATGTCCCGCTCTCTCACAGTGCACATTCAGCAGCTTTGGAGATGATCAACTGCTCTCCTGGGTCATAGATCAACCCTGGAGAGCTTCGCCGGGTCCACATCTCAAAGCGGATCATATAAACTCCGGCAGTATGGTGCAGCTATAAGTATGGCTGGTCACGGCCCGCACAGAGCTGGAGGCAAAGCTCATTCACCCTCCAAACGTCAAAACAAAGATTTGTTTTGATTTGATTTTAATGCTGTCACAAAAAAAAAAAAAAAAGGTCCATAAAACTGTGGGCCTGCGAGCTCAGGATCTACAGTTATATTAGAATTTATGAGTGGGGCGTTTTGACAAAGCTGGGAACGAGGTAGTTGAAAAGAGGGCAGTTATTCATCACAATGTTTCAGCCTCTGTCAGTGCAAACAGTGTTAATTTGTAATACATTTAATACTTTCTCCTCATGCCGGTTACTGATCTCCATCACAACGCTTCTAAACAAATCCCTGACAGTGGTCAGGTCAGAGCGGCGGCCCGACATCACTTGTTAAGATTGCATTAGAAATGCAAATTTTTCAAAAATCACTATTACAAGATATCTGTAGTGTGTGGATCAAAAATGATGACAAGAGATCCTTTCGTTGAATGAAGTGAACCCAATCACTTACTGGAACCATCCGCTCACGTCACAGTCCAGCTGAGCTCAGTTGTGAACTGGGCCAAATCATTTTGGTGAATCATTTTTCCCTCGTTTCCATGAGCAAACAGCCTACGTGGCCGGAGGAGAGGACTTCAGACAAACTGATGATGCTGACACAACCACAAAGACAAAAGTGCAACTTCTCCTTTTCCACTGTTTTAACAGACCCTTCAAAAAGGGTTGGAGACCACTGAGCTACATGATCCTGAGACTCCAAGGAAGGGCTTCACTTCCATGTAACATCCTGCAGGACGTGACCCACATGGCTGCAAAAAGAAGTTAGATAGTAAAGAAAGTGTATGTGCTTGAATGTAAAGATGAGACCACTGCAAGTAGAATCCTTAAAAATAGCGTTGCAACATGCTCTGAGTCAGCTTCACACTCCTTCTTCAAATCAAAGAGCTCCCCCTATTTTTAAATCTCTTTTATCTTGATCCTTGTCCACATCTTTTTCCCCAGTTATTCTATGGTCACAATCACTAGTTTTGAATATTGATGTTCATTTTTCAGCAAAAGAAAAAGGAATGAAGATCAAAAGCACAAATCCAAGACTTTTTAAAGTAGATCAAAGGACATTTGTTCACATTAAAATTGCTGCATCAGTTTCATTTTAAAGAATATTTGCTTATTTTTATGAGTATCATAGCTGCAGCAATCATCTGTACGGAGTGAGTTCGAGATCCTGTCCCAACATGCAGAGCTACAGTGGACAGCACAGCAGAGGCAACTTAAGACGTTCAAGAAAGTAATGACAGAAGAGAAAATGAGAGAATGGCAGAGGAAGAGAGAAAACCAAAATAAAACTTTGACAACGCTGTAAAAGCGTTTTAACCTCCACCACCTGCAGGGAGACTCAAAGCACTAAAAACTGCAACAGTTAATCTGTGCTGCTTTAGGCCTCTTTTTGACCTGCCGTCCATCAATACTTCATGGAAAACGGGCCACGCCCCCTGTTGTTTAACATGAGGAAGTGCACTTCTTTATGGATGGGTAACTTACTGTTAACCATGGAAAACAACGCACACGAGGCAAGTCCTGCAGGAGAATACAGACAGGAGGAGGATAACTCTGTCAGAGACAACAGAGGCTCCAGAAGCTAATAAAAAACGAGGCCTGAAATCCACGTGTGACTTCAGGGACAAGTTTCCCTGCGTGTGTTGGGACATGTGGATGAGCAGCAGTAATCTGTTTCCTCATGAAGCCCAGTCCATCTTCTCTCAGCCGGTGTGTTTGGACAAGCTGAAGTTTTTCGAGGATGTCAAGCACAATACATTGTTTGTTTATTGAGTTATACTAAAGAGACACTTTTTTTGCATCTATTAAAACTGAAAGCTGGCAACAGCACTTTTCATTACACTTCTGTGCACTCGCCTTCCGAATCAGCAGCTCAGACTGACACAATTTATCTCACTGACCTCAGAGATGGCAGATTACTGCCGGGCCTTTGTGTGCTATTTTTTATTTCATTTTTTTTCTTTTTCCACAGCAGCACAAAGACGCATTTCGTTGTTGAAAGGATTTCTAATAACTTACATCAACAAAGCAACACACTCCCTTCCTCCACATACACAGAATCCCATCGGTCCTGCAGTCTGAAGCATCTGCTTTCACATGTGCATCTACACATTTTCCCTCCGTCCTCCATGATGCAACGTGAATCCCTGACGCTACATGCCTGGCAATACGCACACAGAACTGATTTATGCTGAGGCTTCTCTGCAACGTCCTTATATTACCGTTTGTTTCTGGGGAGATGATTTAAAAATAAGACAAAATAAATCAAGAATAACTCACTGCAGGATTGGAAAATGGGTCCTGATGTGTGTGGAGTTAATCAGCGTGATGTGTGTGGAGGAAAAATGACTCGGCGGCAACGCGTAACGGCTAACTTATTTTTATGTGGAGCATAGAGGAAAACAGAACGGCATGATGGGGTTTGATTAAAGCTAAATGAGGAAGGTTTGTGGGCGTGCAGTGTGTCGTGATGACACAAGGTCATCAGAGTAATTAAACTTGGGAAAGGAACTGGAACTTTTTGGAAATAGCAGAACTTTCATTTTGATTTCATTTCTGTTTATTGGCATCCATAACTTCATTGGTCTGTCTTGGAAATCCTGAGTGAAAAATGAAAAATTCAGTTAATTGCTCTGTCTGTGTAGGGTTTTTCTTTCTCTATTTCTTTCTTTCTGTGTGTGCACAGGACTTAAATTAGATCCAAGATGACTCTCTGACCCGCTCCCATCTTGGCGTGGGTGAATGAAGCATGTTGTGGCATCCATCTGTCTTGGATGAAGCTGTGAAAGATACTCCGCTGGCCTCCCACACGTTCTCATGAAATCTGCAAAAAAGAGCAAAGTTTTAATCTCGTCACTGGTGTTTTATTGTGCATTATTAAACAGTTGGATCAGTCTCAGTTTCTGTCAAAGCAGGATCGAAACATCTCAACAGCATGGAGTCTCGGTTAAATACCAATCTGTCAAGATTAAAGTAGCTATTAGAAGACTGAGCTGGTCAGCAATACTCCTCACTGCAGCGTGAGTTTTTATTTTTATGGAGCAAAATCATTGGAGTGCAGTGGAATTTACTTTTTTATCCCCCCTCTGTTCCGAGGAATGAAACATTTGCGGCAGGAAGAGCTTCAAATCCTCGACTTGTGCCCCAGCAAAAAAAAAAAAACCTGCAAAAGTCACATCTGACGCTGTTTATTGGTAAGCACAACCACAGACAACCAAAGTAATCTTCTTTTAAATCTATTTAATCCCTCTCTGTGGGCACACACTTTAAATTCTGTCAGAATAGTCAGACGTTGACAAGTACTTTCCTTGAGCTCAGCACATTGGTGAGTCTGGAGGAAGGACTGGATTGTTATAGAATATTAATGGAATATATTGATTCCTCAAGGGAAATTCCACTGACTTTGCTGTTACTTTTGTGTGGGTCACTAGTCAGGTTCAGCTGGAGAAGAAGATGGATGAATTTAACTCGTTTCCTCTTCAACACCTCAAGTCAAAGACACAGTTTGAGCCTGACTTGTTTGGATGAAAGACTGTTATTGAACTCTGACATTTCAGCAATGGACAGATGTGTGCAGATGTGACTGCAGCAGCGGTCTACAGCAGATTAAAGCAGAAATCTAACTCTGCACACACAATGTCTGAGCTATAAATCTGTTATGTAATCGTTATCAATTCAAACTCTGCAGTAAAGTTCGGTCATTGAAGCTGCAGGTCTCTCAAGAGTCAAACGTGGTCCACGCTTAAATATCAGTCATTCAATCCCAGTTACTAGAAAGATTAATCATATTTGGAAAGACTAATGGTTTCCAGAAAATAAATCGTAATGACTTTAGTGATTCTCTGACTTTTTCACTAGCTTCCAAATATCAAGCTGACCTTTTCGCTTGTGTTTACGGCGTATATTATTTATAGGCACAAAATATTAAGAATGTGATGTGTGTTGAGTAAGGACGGCTTTACCAGCAACTGCTTAAAAAACAGCTGGGATTGATATAACGCGTGACAACAAGCAACTTTGCATAGCTGGGTTATAAAACAATGGAGCTTAGTGTTCACTAAAAGGGAAAAAAATAAAGTTTTTTTTTTGTAGTTCAATAAAGATGGTCATCAAAGTCAAATGTCACATCCAAACAGTTGATAATAGGCTAAAAATGTTGACAGTGCCAAAGCGAATCCATCTCTACTCACCCTCATCTTAATTCAGTTCGAGAAGATGACCGCAGGTTTGACGGGAGCTCTGAAAACTCTCCTGGTCTATTAAACGTGTTAGAAAAAACCTTTTTACGCTGATTCAGCTGGGATGGTTGCCAAAATCATCCAACCATTATTATTTGCCATAAAATGTGATCTAATCTTCATCAAGTTGCAATATTGAAAAGAAAAAAAAATTTCAGGTCTTTATTGAGCACACATTAAATATTCACATTACTGCTGGGACAAGTGAACCCCAGAACAGATGACTTTAAAGTTCATTGGAGCACTTTGAAGATCTAAGATTTTTTATTTCTACATATCAAGACGCTGGCCTTTTATTGTCTGAGACACTCTGCTATAATCACGCTGTCTCATCAGCATCTTGACATGCCACACCTGTGAGATGGATGGATTATCTCTGCAGAGCAGAAGTGCTCACTGACACAGATTTAGACAGATTTCTGAACAATATCTGAGAGAAACAGGTCTTTTGTGTACGTCGAAAAAAGTCTTAGACCCTTGAGTTCAGCTCATGCAAAACAAAAGCATTGCATTTATATTTTTGTTTAGTATATATGTGTTTTAGACCTACTTTTAGTGATACATTTTTCATTTGTTGTTCAAAAACGCATGTTCCATGTTTCACAAAAAAAGAGACCTCTGAAGACGTCTGATCAGGAGTAGTTGACCTCCATGAAGCTGGAAAGGTAAGTACAGTAATCACAAAGTGTTTAGGCATCCATCGGTCCACAAATTGTTCATGGAGCATAACTGTCTACAAATGTGGCCACTCTTCCTAGAAGTGGACACCAAAACCACAACATAAAATCATCGGTGAGGTAAATAAGACCCAGCAAGTAACAGCTGAAGACTTGAAGACATCACTTTTCAAACATTATCCCAGCAGTGACGTTTGATGGAAGGAGCCTCATTATCAGGGCTCACAATGCAGCCTCATGGCCTGAACCAGTTATCATCAAAGGAAATATGAATTCCTAAGGTTAGGAACCCCCCACCCACTCCAGCAACAGCATCATCAGGTTTGCTCATGACACCACCGTGATGGGGCTCATCTCGAAGGGGAATCAGTCTACCTACCTGTGCGGTGAAAGAAAAATAATCCGTTCCTGAATGCAGCCAACACTGAGGAGATGATTATAAACTTGAAAGAAAAAGAAGGCTCTTCAGCCGCACTTTATCAGCAGTGATGTGTGAGAGGAGTCCCAGACTTCTGGTTTCTGGGCGCTAACATAAAGGATGACCTGAAGTAGAGCACCAACAACACAGCTCTCATAAAGACTTCCTAAAGATACTGAGGAAGAACCAGCACACACACAAGCTGTTTTGAGGCGCAGCATAGCCTGGTCACTTCCTGTGTGAAGGGCATAAGAGTGTTCATACACAAAAACCTCCAATTGTTTGCGTGTTGTCAGCTTCTTTATTATTGTAACTTGCATCACATTTCATGAAAAATTAATACGGAAAAAACCAGTTAATTCTGAGCAGCTCACATGCTTTTTTTTTTTTTTACCTTGCAAATGTATGTCTTAACAACTGTATTGACAGTCTGCAAATTAAATCGTTTTCACTTTAGTGTACAATTGTTTGATCATATCACATACGGGCTGCTCTGCAGGTGCCATTCATGCCATTTATTCTTACGCAATATTCGTCAGAGAATAAAGATTATTCTGCTTATCTATAATTTACTGTAAATGTCCCACATAGTAATACAGACAAACAAGCATCTCTAGGTAAATGGCACCATACAGTTACACACACAGTGGGTTTCAGCATCACCACAGAAACTTTAAGAGCCTTTGAGAGCCTTTACATTTTAGGTTGATTTTACAAAGCAATTCACAATGTTTCTCATTTGTATACCAGTAAATGGAGAGGGGCCAAATTAGCTGCTGATACTGACTGATAGTTCAGCATGTAACTAGCTGAACCAGAGCAACACCACTGAGCACCAAAACAAAGCATAAAATCATTGATTACTTGTACTTAATTAATAAGGGTAACCCCTGAACAGTCCCGATCTAAAATGACTCATGCCAATGCCTTTAAGAGGCATACGTACCGCAGGAAGGACGCCATGTCATGTCATGTCATGACACGGCACCTGTTAAAAGGTTAAATCAACATTTTCTTGCTGAGTTGAAGGTGTAACCATCATGACAGGTCTTTGCTTTTCTCTGCTTTAGTATTATCTAGCTGCATTAAAGGCACCCTGTGTAAACATGACAACTCCGGACCAAATAAATAAATGACAAGAGCTTTAAAAGTCCAATTTCATAGCAGAAATGAAGATGCTTGAAACCAGCCACAAAAATCAGTTTTTATCTCCAGTGACATCTGTACTGGGGCTGAATTATTATGCATCTCATCAGGTGAAATAAAAACTGACTTTAACTAGTGATAGTGGCAACATGAATTTAACGTCAGCCTAAGTTTCTGTGTTACATGCTACAATGATTAATCTTGCATCTAGACATCCTCAAAAGTACAGTCATGGAAAAAATTATTAGACCACCCTTGTTTTCTTTGGTTTCTTGTTCATTTTAATGCCTGGTACAACTAAAGGTACATTTGTTTGGACAAACATAACGATAACCGCAAAGATTGCTCATAAGAGTTTTATTTAAGAGCTGATATCTTACCATTTTCCATGGATTCTTGATTATAACCTAAATCACTTAAGTTTTTACATCAATAGCTATGGCGTTGTACTGCCAAAAACACTGCTTTTATGCATTCAGTGTTTTCTTTTCTGTCTGTTTTAGTCACATGATGACGTTTAGTGGTACCAGGTATTAAAATGAACAAGAAAGTGAAGAAAAAATGGTGGTCTAATAATTTTTTCCATGACTGTATTACAAGGCTTGACGGTTCATCCCCTCTTGTGAGCACGTGTTAGTTTCTGTGGGTCCTTTATCAACACAGCAGATCTAAGTGTTTAACAAGACATCGAAACAGTTGTGTTTAGAGATACGTCCATTCATGAGGTTGATTTTTTTTTTTTAATCTATTTGTTTTATAGTTTAAAGTGTAATTCCTACATGTGGCACCTTTTAAAGAAGCTCACAACCGTAGTCCAGCTGTGAGAGCAAACCTGTCACTGAGAGGGAAACAAAATGATGAGTCACGTGGAGGATCTCCGGGTCTTTCCGGGTCTTTCCTGCTCTGTCACAGTGATTTGTGCGATGCTGACGATGACTGTGTTGATGGCTCTAATAATCCTGGAGCGCGTGAGGTGTATCTTTGTACCACAAATCAAAGGATAAGACAGTCTGTTAATATTGAACACCATCCATCCATCCATCCATCCATCCTCTGTACCCTCTCATTCCTGTTCAGGGTCACGGGGATCTGCTGGAGCCTGCCCCAGCTCTCTTCAGCAGCAGTTTACCCTGAAAAGGTCACATCGAATGATATAAACAAACTAAATCCATTCCCTCCCTGAATGTCAACGTGACAGTTCCTCTCCCGCTTGCAGGACGGTTTGTCATTTGACTGTCTAGATTTTCTTCTCACCAATTTATTTCTATTCACTGCTGCAGTCTATTCCAGCATGGACCGCACATTCCTCACATTCATCTTGTTCTCCTCCTAAAAAACACCAGGGATGCTGCAACGCCGTTGATGGACGCGTGTGGAAGTTTCCCCTTTCTTTTTTTTTTCTCCCCTTGTCAAACCTTTCACCTTGTTGTTTCTGAGCCCCGGGATGAATTTGGCCGGTGTCTGAGAACTTGTTCCAGTGTTACCTGAGGCTAAAAATGAAGGGAAAAGTAATTGAATTTCATTTGTCTACAAGCAAAGCCATAAAACCGTCTGCAGCACGGATGACAAATAAAGTAATGACTTTGTGAAGCCTTTAGAGGCCTATTTTAGGCTGTCGTGTGAAAATTGAGCGTTCTGATTATCACACAAAGATAAAAATGCCCCATGGTTAAATATGAATATTCATGAACTTATGTAATAAGATAAATACATTCATAACAGCTTATATTTTCTGAAATGATTTAATTAGGGGAAAAAAAAAAAAGTAGTTAGTGCAAGTGGATGAGAAATAAATGGCAAATTGTTGACCTGATTGAAAGGACGTGTACATAGAAAGCAGATAAAGAAATGACCTCTTTCTTTTACCATGAATCAACGTTGAGACTGTTTAAATCGTTTCTTCTTTTATGGAAGAATGACCTTTGACTTTTCATGGGTTTTCCCTCCTAACATCCACCCTAATTACTGGCATAAGCTCACATATCCTCGGCTTCCTGAAAGCCTCCAAGACTCAGCAAATGAGAGCCTTTTATGTCCCGTGACGCCGGCGGCAACGTCGTTAACTGGCGACCGCTGCTCCCGTGAGAACGCGGTGAAGGCGACTCGTTATCTGAGCCTTTGCATTATTCCACACGAAGAGTGACCCCGAGCCATCTGATGTAAACATTTATGTTTCCCATTGTTTGTGGGATTGTTGGAGCCGCTGCCTCCTGAGGACGTTTGTCCTCGTCGATGCAAATGAAGAATATAATATATTGTAATAAAATGTACTCTGAGCGAACAATTGTTTGGTAAACTATTCATTTTGTTTTGGAATAAAAGCGGTGATCTTGTACAATACTGTCAAGTGAATCCAGAATTTTATTGAAGAGGTTGCAGTTACTGGGCCGTTGTTAGAAAACTGCTTTAAAAAGCTATTTTTGTAGACTTACTTGGAAAGCGAAATGTGAATTTAATGACAGCCACTGAAGCTCAGTTCCTTTTTCTGAAGTCATTTTTTCAATCTGATATAGACAAACATCCTGAGCAGCAAACATCCTGAGCGGCAAACATCCTTCGAAGACTTTTAAATGACTGTTGCACTTCTTCATGAAAACCTGAAATTTCAGAAAGGCTTCAATAAGGCTGACAGGAAGTCAGAGAAGGAAGGGGCAGAGGGACTGTTTGCTATGTTCTTTCTTGCAGTGTTCTGGATCAGCCCCTGTACCTCCGCTGATTTTATGATGTACCCTATTAGTAAAATGATATAAAACCACATGTACATGTACAGTTAGGGGTGTGGTCTATTGAGTGCTGCTCTTCCAGGCCTGCTCACTGACTACAAGCATGTCCTGAACATGCTTGTAGTCAGTTAACATGCTCACTGACTACAAGCATGAGGACATGCGCATCCATTTGGTCCTTCTTGGCACCGTGTTGTCTCGTCTATCTTGAGGGTCCTACTCAGCCGGGGCCATGCCCCAGTCTTTTCTTATCTTGCCTCTAGTAACTTCTGAACACTCAGACAACATTTGTATGGGGGGCTAAATGGACAAATGGATAGAAAAATGGGATTGTCCATGGGTTCCATGTTGGCCTCACGTGAATTGCTCAGAATTGTTAGGCTCAGATAAATACTGTCGGTGATGAATGGGTCTGGGTTTTATCTAGGTCCCACTTGGGCCAAACACATAAGAGAATCCAAGCAGGCAATTTACCATGAAGCCAATATGGAACCAGTGGACAATCCTATATGTAGCGTCATCTTTCAGCCCATTCAGATCTCATATGTTCTCAACATATAAACGTTAGCTAGTGGCACAGGAGAATAATAGATTCTTTGAGCCTTATGTTCAGCATTCCCTTTATATTTTTCTTTCCATATATTTTTTTTAACCTTGTTGACTTCTTGCAAATAAAGTCTGTTTTTTTGTTTTTTGTTTGTTTGTCCATATTTTCTGAAGCAATGAAGCTGCTATGTCAGTTTAATATATGGTAATTACTCCAACCTCTGAAAGCAAGTAAAAAATTACATTTATAACATTTGGAGTTGAAAGATTTCATTAAAAATATTCATTGAAATACAAGGTCAGAATACTCAGACAAAAGTTATATAAATTTGATAATAATTAAAATGAACTCTTTAACTCTTTAAGAACTCTTAAACCGTTAAATCAGTTTCACTTTGTGTATTCTGTGCAAATCTCTAAAGCAGCTTTATATATCTGCATTGAATAGAGTTTTGGGGTGGCATAAGAAACGGCTGTCAACATCAGCATCACACACAGAGCGGCTGCTTTCTGTTTGGATTTAATGTTTTAATGAGACGACCACACCAGAGTTGTTATCTGTGGAGAAAAATGTCATAACTTTTATCTTACTGTCAAAATTATAAAATCGGCTTTGGCACATTTTCTAGCCAGTTAAGGAGGGCTAGAGCTGGAAACAGATACATTTCACACATTTGTGCAACTCTGCCATCCAACATTCCTCAGCCGCCATCATAACACCAACAACCTGAAGTGCCAGGCTTGCAGGAAGAAGAAGAGTAGTTTTTTTTGGCAGCTGCTCTGCAGGAGATTCTATTAAAAAGAAAACCATGCTCAATACATCAACTTGGAGAGTCTTTCAGAGTTAGTAACAATCTGTCTATAAAGAAATGTTTCTGCTTTTACAGGAGAAATAATGAACTCTTGAACAAAAATCTGGACGGGACTTTGTCACTCTGGTGATAGAAAATAATCTTCCTGTAGGTTAGTGGCTGACAAACATGAAAGGGTCACATGAAATGAGAGGCAAACAAATGATTTCTGATGTAAGTTAGATCACATATGGAAAGTTTCATTATAACACCGTGACAATGTGGCATTTTTGAACCAGATATTGCTGTGAGAGTGACAGCATCTCTGTAAGTCCTCTTTGTGGTGTTGAAGTGGGTCTCTGCTCGAACGAGTGGAGGAGGAAGTGTGCAGGGTCCTTGTTGATGGACTCTTGCCTTGCTTTTTACCACATGCCTCAAAAGGGAGTAGCGCACGAGTGGTGAGCTGTGTTGCTCTACTGAAGATTCATGTGAGTTTTTTCTTGTTTTTCAAAGAGAGGAAACTGCACCAGGAAGCAGATTCTGATGTGAAAACCTTTCACCCTCCTCAGAAAGGTCTTTTAGCAGACCAGTGACGCTTGTGTGTTGCCAATCTGTGTTTACAGGTACTTAGAAAATTTTTTCCAGCACCTGCACCTTCAACTACCACTCTGTCATTTTCTCTTCCATCATTTGGAGTACTTTCTTGGGTCTTTTTGTCACCTCTGGCATGCCGTCCACAATAGCTCTATGAATTCCATCAGTGTTGATATGTGACAGAAACACGCTTGTATAAAAGGAACTGGACAAACCCTCTTTGACATCGCCAATCTATTTTCTGTAGGATGGTTCTGAAGTTCATTTTGTCGGGGCTTTGGGAAACGCCATCTTGACTGCAGTGAGCTGTACAAATAAACCCAAGAAGGTTTGAATCATGTCCCACCTAACCTCAATCACTACAAGCCAACTATTTTTGCTTAGCTCGCGTTAACCTATGACGCTAATTAGTGTTACCATACACTCATATAGATAAATTGAACCATCCATCCTCGTATCAGGTGTTGCTCCTGAAATGGTATCTAAAAGTGCTCCTGTTTTCCCATGGCTGCCATTCTCCTCCACCCCTCCCTGTGACAATGTCCTGAATCATGCATACATTTGTGGCTCTATTTTTTCTTGAATCCCCTGCACGGTTATCAATGTAAGATCAAGCTATACCTTCTTCATTTTTGTATTTATTTATTTATTTCTATTTTTTGTTCCAGGATGTTATGACGTTTATTTCTGCTGTAAAGTTGAGCAGAGCCAGTGACTGGCTTTTGGAGGAAACCTCTCGTGGTCATTTGAGGAACTGTAAATTTTGGGACTTGACAGCAGATGAGTAAGCCGGATGTTGCCTCTTGGTGACATATTGTGCAGCATTGTGCAGGTGCTGATTTTCCAATAGTAGGGATGGGAGACTGCAAGAATGGACGACATGTGCTGCTTTAAAATCACTCAGACGGTAAAGTGATGGTCCATCCTGCCCGCTGGTTGGCCAGTTTTATTCCTGCCCATGTTGGACCTGGTCATATATCATCTCTCTGATTCGTCCCTGAGTTATCCTCTGGCCACCAAAGCAGAAACACCCTTAAAAGTGCAAGATTGTGTCCGGGCAACGTGGTTATGACCCCGATCATTGCCGGAACCCAGCAGATTCATGTCTCCAGACTTTCCTTCACGTCTCACAACGTCGAGAAAATATGCTTCGTAGAACCGCTGACATAAAGCTGTCCGTTAATCATCAAAGAAGAATCTTATTAAACTGAAATGTAAATGTGATTTTATAACCGGGTTTTCTCCTTTGGACGTCTCCAAAACACAAATCAGGGATGTCCTGCTTAATGACGCTGAGCGGTTTTTACTCAGTTGTGACGCGGTGATTGCTGGGAGCTCCGTGCCTGCCTGCAGGTTATTGTCATCACTTTGTCATGTCATATTTTGTGTGTGTGTGTGTGTGTGTGGTTATTGGACAGGTTTAGCCTGATTGCGCGCCACCTCCCTCTCAAACAGTGCGTGTGCACGACGGTTCTCCAAAGCCGCTGCAGAGGCTTCACGTCTCCATGCGCGCAGCAGCTGTGGACGACCGCCGCCAAAACTTTCAGGAGCGGAAACCTTCACCGAGGCTGACTGAAAAACCGGAGGGAGACATATTTCCCTGAATATACTTGCAGGATTCTTGCGTTAATTCTCGGTGACAGAGGTGAGTAACCCTCGAGCTTCGCCTCACAGTGACGCGCTCACAGCGCGCGTTTTTATACCCGAGCAGTGGAACTTCGTGCCGCATCTTCCATCATCTGGAAGTGTTTTCAGAGCCAGAACAAATGTCCACAACAAATATTTGCCATTAACGTGATCACAACAACTTTTTTTTTTTGAATTTTTTTGTATCATTAGAAATTAATGTTTTGTGCGTTCTCGTGGCTCAGTCGCGCCTCGTTTGCGCACCGTTATTAACGCTGCCGCGTGCCACATCAAGGCATTTCAAAGGCTAATTCTGAACCTAAAAACGAACAGGTGTCGCCATGGAAGACCCGCCGGTTGAGATTTATAAAGAAGGCAGTAATAAGTGCCTCCCCGCGCTGCTGGAGGACTGTCCGGTGAATTCCTCCGTCTGGGAGTCCGGGAACTCTGACAGCCGCAATGTGACCCACGACGAGGGCAGCTGGGAGCCGGAGAGCATGTCCCCCATCATCCCCATCATCACCGCCGTCTACTCTGTGGTGTTTGTGGTCGGCTTGCTGGGAAACTGCCTCGTCATGTATGTGATCATCAGGTGAGATCCTTCTTTCATATGATAAAATCTAATTAAAAATACAAATGAATTATAAATAAATAAAAAAAAAAGAGGGATGTTTATGGTAAGTTATTTTGTTTTATTTATTTATTTCTTTTTCTTTTTTTATCTCCTTGCCCTTTTGTAAAGGTTTGTGTTTGAGGCTGGCTTTTAGCTTGACCTTTAGGCCATCTGATCTAAGTCTGTGTTGTTGTTTTTGGATGCACTTTTATAAAGGAAGAAGAAGAAGAAGAAATAAGCTATGATGCTTTCAGCTTTCAGCTCAGTCGGTCTGCATTTGGACGCAGGTGGATTTTTTCAACCAGGCGGTGTCAACCCTGAAAATGTGGTTGCATTTTGCCAAAGAACAGCTTGAGACGCAGGCCGTTTCTGTTCCATTTAAAGCCCACCAGCACATAAGTGATTCATCTTCCTTCGGAGGCTGAAAGCTGCCAATTTTATGAGTCTAATAACTCTCCAAACCCTCTAAAATACTGTACCTATAACAACAATATTCTATAATTCTCTCAAAGTCCGGTGGATGCAGCATTAATTATAGCTGAAGCCAGTGCTGGTTTATCAAACTGATGGCTAGTTTGCACCTCATTGGACATTATTTACGATCTGTGAAAGTGACAAATCTTATTTGAGGTAACGTGAAATGCAGCAGTGCCTCCCAGAATGCCTCAGTCCATCGACAACAATTACTTCATATCAGATTGATTGCCTCTTCTGTGGTTTGGAAGCCAATTTTATCACCTCACTTGCAGAGATGACTGTATGTTTGGCTACTCATTAGCTCTGTGCAGGACAATTTAGCTGAAGGAAGTCAAGTTTTTATGGTGATTTAGTGGAAACAAATTTCTGCAATTTCTCCAACAAACATGGACCACAACTAGATGTTTCCTTTAATTAAAATGCTTGACTTCAAGGATCTGATTAATAGTTGTTCACATTATTTTTCTTTTCAAAAATGATACAGTTAATTAAATTGTATAAGCTAGTTGTGGTGTTGCACATACAGATAATTATTATCCAGCCATGAAGTCTTCTCAGTGCTACAGCCCACTTTACCATATTTCAACTCTATTTCAACTTTCAAATTGTCTTCCTAGGTTTGCTGCTGTTTTTTTTTCTTGTGTGTGTGTTTGTTTTTTTTTTCCCCTTGGGCTCAAGGGCCTGAGCTCAGAGAGGTTTAGTTACTTTATCGATCAATGAAACCAGCTCCAGCAACAGGTGGCCGTCCATGTTTTCCTCATGTTTTTTTTACATCTGAATGAATGATCAGGGACATCGCTCAGGCTGCCAGCCTTAACCAAATTCAAACAGCCTCTGGAAAGATTTTTAAAAAGTCCACAAGTCTAAATCACATTCAAGAGTGGTTCGAAGTGGAGATTTCACCATATGTGCTTCTGTAGAAATGTTCTTGCTTCTGTTTTTTGCGCCACTTCGCAAAAGCACAAACGACATAGAGGTCAAATCCAGAGAGATGAAAGTAGAGCCCTACGCTGGACTGTTTTCTTAATCTTGCTCCCTGGAGATTTCTGCCCTCCACGTCCAGCTTTTCACCCACTCAGTCCTGTTTATTCTCAACACTTTGTCTGCACAGCAGATGTAGTGCACCCTTCCATTTTTCTTTCAAAGTCTTACGAATGTTGACCACAGGGAAATATGTCCACATGTGAGACTGACCCAGCTTGGATCTTTGCATCCTGAAGCCCCTGCTTTAATCCTCTCATCAGCTTCATTTGTTGGCGCCGTCACTGTGATGTCACAGTGTCACCAGGACCTGCAGTTGATTTGTGAGCATTTGCAAGAAGCCATCTGCAGCTTGGAGGTTCCAGCAGGTTCCAGCAGAATCCTAATTCCAGTGTAGTCCTGTAGATTATTGCATGAAAACTCCCAAGGGTCGGCGGTTACTTGTAGCGAAGAGTCAACTAAGAAAAACAAAAAAAAACCCAGCATATTAAAGACTGAACAATGGTTTACTGGATTAGATCACCTCTACAAGTGGCAGCATTTGCATTAGAAGGTTTAATTGAGTCTGATTGGTGGTCGGCCACCAATACCAGCAATCGGATAATTCTGGGGAATTGTGCTTTGAAAAAGTTGAGAACAGCTCCTCTATAGAAAAAATACTCTGGGCTGTGAGAAATTAGCCTGACCAGCTATACCCATTCACTTCTAGAAAATTCTTGTTAAATGGGTGTGGTGAGCCTCCCATTCATAGCCATTTGGACCAGTACAGAATACACTGAAACGATCAAGTTACAGGACAGGCCACAGGATACGTTCACACTGCAGGTCTGGACGCCAAGATCGGATCTTTTTCAAAGATCCAGTTATGAAGAGCTTTGGAGTGACCTGCGCAGGAAGAGGAAGTGGCCTCAAACGCAGTACGTCAGGTGTACAGCAGCAGTCAGCCTGCACAATTTATTTTTGAAGTTTTTGTATAGTGGCAGGTGAAAAAAATCCATCAACAAAGTATGCGAGAAGCAGACTGAGGAAAAGGGGGAGCAACAAAAAGCTCCCACCGTCGTGAAATTGTGACATCACTTGCACAGAAGTGACATCAACCTGAATAAAATGCGACTGACAGTTCACACTAAAGTCGTATCAGAAAACATCAGATACGTATCAGATTTAGTCACTTAACGGCCCATTCACCGTCCATCCAAAGATAGTTCTTAAGGTCCCACATTTACACTCCTGATCACCTCTTCTGGTTCCACGGCCTTTGGTACGTTGATCCCAATCAGCAACCCTATTTCTGCACTGATGTGGGGAATTCGCACTTGTCCCAGATGAGGCCAGCTGTTCATATCTTCTTGCTGTAGAATGTTCATTTTATTAGCTGGAATAGTCTTTTGAGAGAAAACTTCCTGTAGTTCTGCAAAGTTGCAACTCGCTAGGCCGCTCACTTACAAGGCTGTTACGTCATGGTTCCATGGTTGTTGGGAGAAGGTCAATCTTGTTTCCAATCAGGTTGAGCTCATCCATAAGCCCTTCAGCGCAAAAGGTGGCCGCACTGCCTGGGTCCAAGGAAGCATGTGACGTAACCAGCTTGTTGCTCTTCTTTACTTTACTTGGACTGGAACGATGGCAAGGATGTTGTACGACACAGCATGTGTCGTTTGCTTTGTCCACAAATCCACTGATCACAGACTGCTTCTCACCTTTTGTCTGATGATTCTCTGTTAGATGTCGCCTTGTCTTTGCTCTTCATGTGCAACACCGTGGGATGACGCAATGAGCAGACTTCACACTTGCAGAAATTGCTCATGTGTCCTTGCTTCAAGCAACTGAAGCATAGCCCTTTCCCACAGAGAAAGTCTATTTTCTTTTTGTGAAGGGATTTCCTAACTTTCTTGCATTGCAACACGCTTTGTTCACATTGACAAAAAAGGCACGGCTTGGTGAAAGTGCTGACAGAGATGGTGGAGCCCTTTTTGCTTGGCTTTAACTCTGTGCTGACACCAGTTTGGTTATTCACAGATGTGGATCTTTACCACTCTTCGTCTGATGATCTGCTGTCAAGTCCCAAACCTCCATGAGGTTTTGCTGGAGATTTGGCTTAGTCCCTTGTTGCTGTCCCTTATGTCTCAAAAAAACCTCAGGCAACCTCAGCATGCGTGATGATAAACTCAACAAGGTCTTCAAACTTGGATCTCAGAGCCTTTTTCTCCTGCCTGTCAAAGGCAGTTGTCCTCCACCTTTCTCTAAACTTGTATGGAAGCTTATTGACCGTACATATTAGCCTTTTCCACCTGCAGTTGGAGAGTCTGTCACACACTTGAGTTGCTACAGAGAGCCTTTCCGAAGTCTTTCCAAATCTAGGAGCTCCAATGTACTTCAGTCCACAAGCAAAGACAACAAGGAGCTGGTTTTCATACTAATGTAACTACAAAATGTTAACTAGCTGTTGGTTGTGGCCTACACCTGTCCTGTCTGTGTAGCTTTTAATAATCCACTCAACGGCCACGTAAAGTTAGAAAAAACAAAAACTTTTGTTCCACGAGTGTCACACAAATGTCCCCAGATTTGGCTTTGGTTAATTAAAAAGAAAACAGGACAGGCCACAGCTGGCAAAGGCTCCGCTGATTACCAGCTCAACAGAGGCTGCTGCCTCTTAAAAGCTACAGTATCTAATTTCAAAACTTAATGAAATTGCCTATCCTGAACAGAAAAGATGAACAAATAATAAAATTCAATAAAAGCATACATTTCCATAATAATTAGGCCATTGTTTGAACTTGAGAATTCAATGTCTACACTATAAAATGTATATATGTAAATAACACAAGGAAAAATATGAAAATCAGTGAGCTTAAGCTTGCCTCATACAGGAGAAGATAGGCACAGATGGGGGGGAGCAGACATTCAGGAACCCAGAGTTGCTATCATAATATTAACTAGATACGGGTATTTAAATAGATGTGTTTGTTTTTTTTAATCAAATTTCATGAATCTGGTCCAAGCAGATGGCCCATCTACAGAGACCTCAGTCCTCCTGCAGCGACTGCAGGTTTGATTCCCAGCCTGCAACCCTTTGCTGCATGTCTTTCCTCTCGTCCCTGTCTCTACACTTTTAATAAAGTCCTCTAGAGGCATAGAATCTTAAAAAAAGAAAGAAAATCAAGGATCACTCTACAGCTCCATCTTCTTTTTTGATATGGGTCACTTGTGGCTCAGTAGATGAATAAATGCTGACAGCTACTTATTGAACTGCAGGCTCAAAAGAGCAGTCTTCAAACCAGTGGGTGATGTCATGTTACATATGCTGTCATGTGGAAGTATCACCACCTCATTGCGGTGGAGGGGTTTGCATTCCCAGATATTCCCAGGAGCTATGTTGTCGGGGTCCAGACTAAGAGTAATTCCCAACACATAAAGACGTTATAAATCAAAGAGCCTCATGTCCCTCCCCTGGAACATTTTACAGGACCTGGTGGCTGGACCTGTGTCCACAGGGTCTGGCCCGGTTCAGCCTGAACGAGCAACATGGGCATTATCCGATTTGTGAAATAAATCTTACATTCATGTCGTCTCAACAAAGCCGAGTAACACCCAGTGTGGCTGGTGCATCTTTCGTTCTCAATTCTCACCTTTTGTTTTGGGAGAAAATGACTTTTTTTTTTTTCTCCTGGTTTAACGGTGCACACAGCAACAGCTTCACATTATTATAGAAGCCAATGGGATACTGTGATTTAGAGAATGTGTTTATGTGTTATGTTTATGTGTTGCCATGTAAGTGGAGCAGGAAACTTTAATGCATGGAATTGGGTTTATTCTTTTAAAAACTACATTTGATTCTGGTTGTGTATTTTCTGTGTGATTACTTTGCATAATAGTTGCATCCTTCAACAAGAGGTAGCAAGTTTTTGTACTCAGAACTGTGCCAAGCCTAGCGCTTTTAAATTGTTATAGATTAAGAAGAAATATGAACACATATAATAAACATAATGTTGTTTTTCTTGCTGTCAAACATAACTGGCTTTAGAAGTACTGCAACACGTATAAATGCTTCATTTTATCCTGTGGACACATGATGAGTAAGAACAAGAGGAGCATTCAGTGTGTCCTACCTGCCAAGGTAGTGTTCAATGAAAAGGTCTGAAGGAAAATGTACTGTAATAGGTTTTCCTTTGCTCACACTCCATACCCACAGCAAGTTTCATGGAATTTGGCTTTGTGGCCTTTGCATTACCTTTTTGGAAAGAGACAAACGACACCGCTCACCAACCTCCACCTCTGCTCGATCCTTTCAGTTTAAACTTTAAATTAAACTTTGATGGTAAACTTTGTAAAAATTATCCTATAGAAAATAACATTAGAATTTAATGCAGTTTAAATAAGTTGATTACAAGTGGTATGCAGCGAGCAGCATCCTATACATAACAATGAAGTCTTAGCCAGAAAAATTGCATTACAGAATCAAGAAAGCGATGTGGACTAATGCACACTGTTTAATACATAATGAGCCAACAGGGAAAGGTCTTCCACAGACAAACGAGAGCAATAAACAACCACTAAGGCAGTCTGAGAGAATGGTTAGCTCATGTCATATCTCACCAGGGCAGAATTGTGTTCTGCATGTTTAACAGGTACACAAAGATGAAGACAGCCACCAATATTTATATATTCAACCTTGCACTCGCTGACGCCCTCGTCACCACCACAATGCCCTTCCAGAGCACAGACTACCTTCTGAACACCTGGCCCTTCGGTGAGGTGGTCTGCAAGGTCTTCATCTCCATTGACTACTACAACATGTTCACCAGCATCTTCACTCTCACCATGATGAGCGTGGACCGCTATGTAGCCGTGTGCCACCCAGTGAAGGCCCTGGACTTCCGAACGCCAATCAAAGCCAAGCTGATCAACGTGTGCATCTGGATCTTGTCCTCAGCTGCAGGGATACCTGCTTTTGTTCTGGGTGGCACCCAGACCAACAGCGGTGAGCAGAACTGTTTCTTGCTATACATGAATAATGCAGATGCACACTAAAGCCACTAAGGGGCGTCCAAGCTACGAGGTTACCTCATAGGACAGTATAAAAAGAACTGGACAAACCCTTATAAAGTCACCTATAGATAGCTAAGGAGTGCTTTTGAAGTAGCTGAATGAACTGGAATGGAACCCCATGTTAGCCATTTTAGCATGGCGGATTTTAGCTATGACGTTTAGTGATGTCATTTTATATTCATTCTGATCAAATCTGTCTAAACATTCTCATTTCAAATGTCACTCAGCACTCAGCCCACCTCTTGTAAGTTTAGGCCAGTCACGGTTGTCTGCAGGTTGGGTAAAACTACTGGCAGGCGCAGAGTGAATATGGGTCCCTGGAACTTCCACTAGCTCCTCATTTCAGCTACGCAAGCATTCGTTTTGGGTGTTTTTGGCTAGAGATTTGATTAGTTAGCTTGGAAAGATCCTGAATTTATCCAAGGTCAAAGCTGCTCCAATGGAGGACATAACTGTCTCTAGCTGATGAGCTACTAGTCCAACTGGTGCCTCTGTTTAGTCCTGCTAGCAGCCTTCAAACGTGAGTGAAGATTGCTGCTTCAGGCTGCTTAGCAAAGCTTTGCCTCAGAATCCTTCCAGGGCAACACAAAAATGAACTCTTAGGGCCTGATATACTAAAGGTTTGCGTGCGTAAAAACGTGTGCAAACGTGACACCACCCGCAAACCAATGCGCAAGCTGATCTACTAACCGCGTGCAAAGAGGACTGCGCCTCTCAAATGAGCAAAATAGCACACGCTGTTCATTTAGCACTTTTGCCCTGATGAATAAACAATATGGGGCGTACCCGCCAGAAAGCGCAAAATACTGGGAGGGGAAAATGCAAATAGGTTCATTTACCACGCGCAATGAGATTTACCAACCCTGAAAGTAATTGCGGGGATTGTGATTGCGTCTGTATTTAGTACGTTCGAAAGGAAGGTGCTATTCTGTCCAGCATTACGCACCGATGGCTGCTGTTATTGTGGCGAGGAGGCGACATCGCCAAAATCAAAGAATACGCAGAGAGAGTCTTTCGGACTCGTGTAAATTTGTTTGCACATGCAAAAGGAGAAATATTTTATTTGAATGTTAAATCGAGTATTATTCAGCAAAAGGTTGCACAGGAGGCACCAGGGTTTCCGTTGTCTGGTAATTGCTGGACTTTGTCTGGTAAAATATGCGGAAGTCCGGGATTTTATAATCTCTCCGGTCAAAATGTCCGGTGAAAATACTCCTCCCAAGCACAATTTCAGTTGTAACAAAATGGGTTATTTCCACATCATTTTATGAAAAACGCCTCGGGATTCTCCCAGAGGAGCTGGTGGAAGCGGCCGGGGGATCTGGACCTCTGAAGCGGCTGGCCCCGCGACCCGACTTCGGATAAGCGGAAGCTAATGGATGGATGGATGGATGGATGGATGGATTTTATGAAAAAACATATACTTTTTTTTACGAATGAGTAGTGTGTGAGGACGAGTCGGCTCCAGTCACAGCTCCACTCATTGATGCCACAGGTGCGCAGAGACGCATCTCCGTAATGACAGCGCTCCGCGGTTATGGAGGCTTGAACTTCTCAAGTTCTCATCGGGGATTCAGTGAAATCTACCCCGAGTGGGCTCAACTGGCCCAGATAGCCTGCTGATCCCTGTCTACCAGTGTGCCAGCAGAGAGAGGTTTCCCTCTACAGAACCGCATTAACAGCGCAGCGGAGTCAGAAGAGCGCAAGAGCGCAATATTTATTTATTTTTTTTTTTAAGTTACGCTCGTGATCAATTGACGGGACTTATTTTATTTGAAATAGCCTGTTTTTAATAAAAACACTATTAAATGACTTGCATTGATATCGTACTACTGCATATGATTTATTTTTAATAAATTCATATAGCCTATGTGACCGGAATTTCAAACATTTGTCCGGTAAATTGAAAACCTGCTGGTCACATTGTCCGGTGCCAATTTTTTTCTAGTGGAAACACTGGGAGGCACATTCATTTTTTTTTTGTGATAATAAATAAATCACGTGTTTTCATGGAGAAAAAAGTGTTTCTTATTGTGCCCTACCTTGTTCTGAGTTGGCTCCAGAAGGTGAGCTGCACCTGCTGGTTAGAGGCATCTCTTCCCCCCCACTGTCTTGTTTGCCGAAGTTTATTAAAGGCCACTTTTTCTTTAGTTCTTTGCCTTATTTGCCACCTTCTTTTAACCTCATCTGCCGTTCTTTTGTCTTACCAACTGCATTATTCTATCGCACATTTCTCCCATATTGCGTTTCTTTTGGTGATGTTTAAATGTCAGTTCATGAATGTGTTTATTGCCTTCCACTAAATTCTAACTCCAACTCGTCAAATTCATTTTGCGCTTGATCCTGCTTTCCATCAGACTCTCCATGCGCAAACTAAGACACGCAAACCTCATTAAATACTGCGGTTGCACCCGTTATCAGGCGAGCCTTAGTTGATCACCCGCAAAACACACAACAACAGCACGCGCAAACTTTTTCAGTGCACACGCAATTTAGTACTCTTTATTTAGGATCTTAGTAAATCAGGCCCTAGTACAGTTTACAGCAGAACAAACTGCATTATCTATTAAATAAAAGCAAATTGCTCTGTTAGGTCTTATAAACAGCTCAGAAGGGGAGACAGTGTTATGTAGCTGAGGGGTGACAGCAAGCCATTGGTTATTCCAGATGTCAATCAAAATACGACATCTCCACTGTGCTGTCATGCCAAGCTAGTCTTAGCAAAATGTACAGTATGTTAGCTACCAGGCTTATTTTGCAAATTCAACATGAATTTGAACTAAGATTCACAAATCAAGCCTGTTTTGTTAAAGGTAACAGATTAGAGCATCTCCATGGTTTATTTTAAAGGGTTTGAGCCCACAAACACAATCTTGCATTCGGCCGCCAAAGCTAAAGACAGCCTAGACAGTGAGGAACACTTTCAGAGTCTTTGATTAAGGTTTATACATTTCAGTCACCTTAACAGGTACTGGAGTTAGACTGGAACCATGTGGTAAAAGGATGTAAAAACAAAATTATATTTTAGTAAGTCCATCTGCCGCTGAAGAGTTTCCACTTGTCACACATAATGCAAGAGCAAAATGTTCTCCCAAGAGTGCTGATTAGCTGTTCCATAACAGCTTGCTAAATTGATAGAAAGGTTCAGAGTGGATTTTTTATTCATGATAAAGCAAAAGTGCACTTTGTCATTTGGTCATTTTTTTTCTCCCATTTTATCCTCTGCAGACATAACTGAATGTGCCTTACAGTTTCCAGAGCCGTATGTTTACTGGGACACAATGATGAAGATCTGTGTGTTTGTCTTCGCCTTCGTCGTGCCCGTGCTCATCATCACAGTGTGCTACTCCCTCATGGTCCTGAGGCTGAAGAGCGTTCGAATGTTGTCCGGCTCACGCGAGAAAGACCGCAACTTGCGTCGTATCACGCGGCTGGTGGTGGTCGTGGTGGTCGTGTTTGTGGTCTGCTGGACGCCCATTCATATCTTCATCTTGGTCAAAGCCCTGGTGAGCGTGCCCGAAACCACCGCCATCATGGCTGCCTACTTCTTCTGCGTGGCTCTGGGCTACACCAACAGCAGCCTCAATCCTGTCCTCTACGCCTTTCTGGATGAGAACTTCAAACGCTGCTTCAAAGACTTCTGCCTCTCCGCCAGACTGAAGAGAGAGAAGGTGTCGGGGAGCAAGAAGGTCCCGGGCGCCGTGCGGGAGGCCGCTCTTCCCATGGAGACCCCAGATGGGACTAGTAAGCCGACATGACTAGCGGTGGAACTGTCTTCAATTTCCCACACAGGAAAAGAAGACTCCCATGATCTGGGTTTAACGCACATCACATCAGCCATATAGACTGATTCTGTTATGAAAGTTGATCCACTTAATATTTTTATTAACACCAGTGCCAACACTGATAAAAAAAGTACTTGTTCTTTATATTCCATTATTCCTGAAAAACAGAGCTTATCTCCTTTGCAGCAAATTCACTGTCCTAACTGCTCACTTTTGACCCTTGTCCACTCATATTTGCAGATATTTAAATTTGCATATGGATGCAAACTATGTGACAGCTCCATTAAGGTTTAAAAAAAAAAAAACCAAGTATGATAAAAGTCCATCTTCAATCGTATCTATTTTTGACTTCCTTGATATCATTTTTAAAGCCACATTATGTAGCGATACCACTCCTTACCACATGGGGGCAACATTTCAGAAAGAAAATTCATGTTAACCCCTGGCGTAAGACATAATGAAATGCAATTCTAGTTGTACAAAGTGGCATTACAAGACTTGCCGGACTGTCACCATTCATCAGCTCAGTAATGTCAGTGGCTCTTTTAGCAACTCAGCAGATCTATGTGCTGATCATAGAATTAGAATGATTGTTTTTTATATACTATATTATGTATATTATTCAACATAGAATTTATTGGGTTGATTCTTAAAAATGTCAAGGTTTAAATCTTACATATTGAAACTTTAAAGGTCCTATATTATGCTTTTGAAAATGATATGTAGGGTTGTATATTCATCTCTATGTTATCTAGTTGCCGAAGACATAATTAGTGAATAATTTTCAGACTGATCAAAATGTGAGGTTTTAGACCTTTTTATTTTTTTAAACTTCATTGTCACGATGTCAAGAGAAACCTGATCTTGCTGATGGGAATCTTAGATTGTGTAAAAAAAAAAAATGGAACAAACCCTCTGTAATGTCATTCATAGGTTTTTTTGAAGAGTGCTTTTGAAGCCTATTTTTCGTCTTAGTGCCTGGTGCCATGATTAAAACAGGGTGGAATGAGCCACCCTGCAAGCTGGCTGGAACGCGCCCACCACTGCAAGTTAGCTATTGAGGCTTGGCTGATTTACTTTATGCTAACCTAAGATGCTAACTAATGCAAAGTTCTGGTCCGGTTAGTCCTCTTGGAAGGGTCCTGAAGTGATCCACTAAACCAAAGGACCAAGCTGCTGCAAGAAGTAGAAGCTGATATAGGCAGTACCAGCTAGTATTCTCTGGTTAGCCGTAGCTAGGAGCCTTCAACTGGGGGAAAGATAGCTGCATCAAGCTGCTTTGACAAGCTTTGTCCTAAAACCCTCTAGGCGAACCCAAAAACAGTTGCAGTCATCTCTTAGTACAATTAAAAGCACAACAAACCATATTATCTTTAAAATAAGAATGACTGTGCTCTATTAGGCCTTTTTTCATAGCTTAGAGGTCAAGCTAAAACAAAGCTAAGCGCTAAGTTGTTTTTATTGACAGCTAGCCATTAGCTATAACCAGTTGTCAATCAAAAGACAACACCCCTAATTACTTTATACATAAATCTGTGGCTCTATTTAATTCTATCTGATGAAGAACACAAAAATGTACTCAAACAGTTTTCACTAATGTAAAGCCATTGAGACCAAAAATGTTTTTTTTAACCAGACTATAAATATTTTATATTTGCTGCAAAGATCAGTGGAGATTGATGACACTGTAACTTGTCCCAGTGGTCAGTCAAAGAAGTTCAGTTATCTTCATGTGGATTGAATCGGACAAGCAAGATGGATGTATCCTCTAAGCACACTGCAGTCCTTGCATCTAGAGCCCCATGTAGGCTCTGCTCTGCACGAGGCCAGAGGCACCCCCCCCTATTGAAGACTATAGAAGACCATGCATGCCAATATGATGTGTTTTTTTTTAATTCAAACAAGTGTAGGATACAGCAGTCTTGCCATATTCTGCATTTGACTGGTTCAGAAAATTGACCAATGACAGTAGGTCTGGGGAAAACCATTCAACATGCACTGTTAAAACAGAGAAAGAGGTTGCACAATGCACAAAAATTCAATTTCTCTTGAATCTTGGTTTACTTTTTGTACTTCATTAGAATAAATTGACTTTAAACACTGTTAACACAGCAATTTCTCATGGATGAAATATATCATTGAACTGCAAGAATAAAAACGATTTTCATTTGTTTTAAGTATCATGGGTGAACATTTCTCTTCTCAGATTAGATTTCATGGTTATACATAGCGGTAAGCCAAATGTCTCATATTTTCTCACATTTTATTGGCAATCCACCTTTTTTTCACAGCAGACATTGTGACGCCGTCAGAGCAGAAACGGCCCAGGAGTACAAATCAAGGCTGCACTCAATTTTGGGGAGTTATCTCCACTCTGCACGCCTGCTCACTGTAATTATTCACTGGGACACCTTATGGAACTGAGCCATCATTAATGTTATTAAATGCACCTGTGCTTTTCCTGCCACGACAGCTGAAAATGTCTGCCATGAAAAAGGGCTGGTAACCATTAAAAAAAATGATCATGACACCCTTGAATAGGAACTCTTAATGTTAAGTATTATGAAGAGAAAATTGATGAGAGATTGATGAAAATGGAAACAATACATCTCTTATGTATTTATAGTTTTGATGTTTGCCAAAAGTGCCTCGAACAGTCCAGGATAACGTGTTTGTTGCAGCATGAGTGTTGACTGGCTGGGATCAAACAGCACTTCATGTTCATGGTTTTTTTATTTCTTTCTTTCTGTAAATACATCCAACATCTAATCACATTACTGTGCCAAAAGCTTTTTCACCTGCGTGTGAAGTGTGTGAATGGTGCTGATTGACCACAATGTGACTGAACTGACTCATGGTAGACTTTGAAGTTGCATAAGAGCCAGTCGACGGTTAAAAATAGGCAACATTCAGCTGTGTCAAAGCAGGAATGAGAAGAAGAAGAAAAAAAAGCTAAAGGGTAGAATCCTGGACTTGAATGTGCATTTAAATTTGACAGAGGGCTATCACTTTCCACCCTGGAACTGCATCCAGACTGACGTGTCGTTAAATATATATGACATGATTAAATAACCAAGCATACGTGCTGTGAATGGCTTTGAAGTCCTGCCATGCTGTAACTGAACCGCCGCACCTGTATAGTATGGTTGTGAGTATGAAACTGTTTTATTCTGTATAGACATGAAAAAAGAGTATCTTTGCAAAATCATTTTAAATAAACTATCTGTAGCATGCCAGTCGGATTTTAAAAGGCATCAGCAGCAGCCGAATAAGCTTCATGGACTGTGCTGTTTATAGTGAATGTGCTCCAGGCAGACTGTACTGTATTATGTTAAAAAAAAAAAAAAAAAAAAAAAAGTATAAAATCACTGAAGAACAACCGGCTCATATTTTATTAATATACTGTAGAAACTCCTGCTTTTAAAAAATGTAATTCATTCTCTGGCTGCAACATTTATACAGACATACAAATAAAGAAAGCACAGACGTCCGATGACTTATTACAGAAAAAAATAAGATATTTTAAGCTCCGTGACTAATGCATTGTATATTTGTTTTTGTGTTGCTTTTCTTCTTCTTCTTTTTTAATCTCTGTGCTTAGTCTTTAAATTCTATACCGTATGTTGGATTTGTCTACTGTCATTTGTGCAGGATGTGTATTGATCCTGTGTGTGAAGTTCTTAATATTAAAGCAAGTTTAATAAATCCACATGTACTCTTTCCTCCTACATTGACAAGCTCATTTTGTTGTCAGGTTTCATTTCTAAGTGCTCTGTGGTGTCTGACAGCGATACTCTGTCTTTGCTCTGAAATGATAAATCATTTTAAAATAGGACCCTGTCACATACAGGCTTATTTTCATCTCAGTTTGAAAGTTTTCTACTTTCTCGTAATCCAACTGCTCCTCCTAGTGGAAAGATCATGTAATTACAAAAATGCTCTCGAGAAGTCGAGTGTACGATTGTCAAAATCTGCAATCAAGAGAACCCTTCATAAATGTAATATATTCTCTGTTCATATTCCCAAAATGATCCAAAACTGACAGTGCAGGTGGATAATGACCCTAAAGATACTAAGAAAACAAATCAAGACTTTTTAAAAGCAAAGAAATGGAATATCTTTTATCCTGGTCTCAACCTCATAAAGCATGCTTTTCAGTTACTGAAGATAAAACCGATGGCAGAAAGGCTCACAATCGAGCAGCAACTGAAGGTGGTGGCCTGGCCAAACATCTCCGGAGAAGATGTCATGTCCACGGGCTCCAGACTTCATGCAGTTATCAACTAAAAGGATTTTCATCAAAGTATTAAAAGTGACTATTATATTGACAGTTTTGTCAGAGTAACATTAAGGTGCCATCACAAGGAGGTCCTGATTATCACCTGTTTGACCTCTGGATGGCAGTTCAGGTTAATTAAGTCCCACACCAGTGCAATCCTATTGTTTTCTTTATATTTAAGAATTTGTGTTTTCTTTGCAGATTTGTATATCATCTTTTATATTTGTTGTATTTCATATTAATGTTGTGTGACTTCTATTCTATTCTATTCAGGCTGTGATTCCTGTCCAGATACAGCTGTACCCCTCCTCCCACTCCCCCACACACTACCCCCACCCTCCTCCCTCCTTCCCCCTTGGGTTTCTATTTAATATTATCAGTTTTAAATTCTGCTTTGCCTGGATTCAGCTCACACCCACAAGCTCCTAATTCTCTGCTCTGCCTCGAGATCTTTCAGATGCTTCCACTGTGCAACCCATAATATTTGACACTCCCAAAGTCAACCCTGTATTATATTATATCTACTAGTATCTTTATTTGCATTTTACTGTCAAATTAACAATAACTTAAAGGCAGGAGTTACCCTGTAGTAGCTGCACATCACACTAAGGTAAATTTACCATAAATCTAAACACTGTAAATTGAAGGGCATCATTGTACTGTTGTTTTAACTATATTTTTCTTTTTTTTTTTTCTTCTTTTTTTTTGTATAAAGGCATGTTGTATACGGAATTTGTAAACGTTTGTGATTGTGGAACATTCTGCACATAATAATGGCTTTTAAAAAAAAAAAAGAAAAAAAGTTAAAAAAAAAAAAAAAAAAAGTAGCATTACAAATGAATACATAAAATAATGTAATAAAAATGTAATACTGTGTCAACGTGTGCCAATATGAAGACAGAAGAATTATTTATTCATGTTCAAACAGAAACAACACTATTTCAGTGAGCATAAACAAACAAACGAGTGAATAAATAAATAAATAAATAAATAAATAAATAAATAAATAAATAAATAAATAGATCTTTAGAGGGCGTGGCCGAGCGTGGAAGGATCGTCTGACTCTTCTAACGTCAGCTGACATTCTGTTCCGGGTGTTCTTACCCTTCTGTGGATTGACAGCCAGCTAACGTTGCTTATTCTTTTTAGCCTTTTAAGCTTTAGTTTTCGTCGAAATGAATCGTATTTTTGGCAGAGGCAAGCCGAAAGGCCCTCCGCCGAACCTGACGGACTGTATCGGAAACGTAAGTGTAATCCTCAGATAACTTTCTGGACGCTGAGTCGAACGAAGTAAACAAAGATGAGCTAACTAAGCTAAGTTCAAGAGCTGAAAATAGGCCTCGTTTTTTTGCCAAACTGGATTGTGATTTGTTAAAATAAGCATTCTTAATTCTCATTAGATTAATTGTTTGTTTGTTTAATTTGAAACAGAATTATGAACCTAGTCGCTCTTAACTAAAGCCATGTATTCGAGGTTTTAGCTACTGAACAACACATCTTGAACAAAAACACTCAGTAATTCATTTAGGGCAGTGAATCAGCATTACGTAATGTTACCCTTAATTCTTCGTGTCATTTAACTGCTAAAGAGAAGAAAAAACATGTCGTTCCAGTTCTACTGGTCGGTTGTGTGCTCGGACTATTATTAGCTTACTGGAGTTTTAGACCCACCAACCATTTTCCGCGTTAATGTCAAATTAGCCACATGGAATATGTATTTATGTGTGACAAGACCTCTAATTCAGTTCATGAGATGATTGGAGATGGATGTGCTTTCACAACCGTGACTGTTATCTTTCATTTCCTACTTGCAGGTTGATTCTCGGTCGGAGTCTATCGACAAGAAGATCGCCAGACTGGATGCTGAACTTGTCAAGTACAAGGATCAGATGAAAAAGATGAGAGATGGGCCTTCAAAGGTGGGATTTGGTGGGAGATCTTAAAGTAAAGCAAACAAAGGATTGGGTTCTTATCTTGACACAATTCCAAAATTAAAAAAAAAAAAAAATTCAAGCAGAGAGCCGATGTTTCGGTATAGCTGGTTGACAGAAATATGTGACAAAAAAACTGTCATTTTTTTTTTTTTTTTTGTTTCAGTAGAGATAACAACTTGCTCATCCTCTTGTTATTGAGGGTCTACATTTACATTTTTTGGAACAATCCTTTATGTATTACATAAACATGGGAGACACTGAAGTGTTTTAGGTTTAACCCTCTGTCATTATATGGTTGTGTGTGTGGATTAAAGGAATACTCCAAAAAGTTTGCCATCCACCCATGAGTTTGGTAAGAGGTAGTCTGCTGTCCTGTACCCCCCTGCCCCCCTTTTCCTTTGTCTTTCTGTATATGCTTGCAGGCCAGAGTTTCCAGAGCTACATACTGACCTGCAATTCCACTCTCTGACCATCCCCAGTGTTGCTGCCTACACCTGTTTATATAGTCATCTCTGTAGTTCATGTATTAATAGTGTACCAGTGCAATTACCCTAACGGATAATTACTATTAACATATTTTGTTCGATACAACATTGCCGCTCCTCTCTCGGTCCTGTCTCCCTCCTCTTTTCTTCCTTTACCCAACTGGCATTCGGCAGGAAGTTCCCCCCTTATGAGCTCAAGGTTTCTTCCCTCTTAAAGGGGAATGTTTTCCTTGCCACTGTTTGGCTTAAAGGTTTTTATCCTGCTAGGGTTTTTTTTTTTTTTTTTTAACTTGCCATTTTTCTTGAATTAAGATTTAATAATATTACTTATAGTGAATATGTGCTTGGGTGTCATGCTCTGGGTCTCTGAAAAGCACCTCGAGACAATGTGTATTGTAAATGACGCTATACAAATAAAGTTGAATTGAACTGAATAAAAGAATCAACATTCTCAACTTTTTGTCGTTCTCTAGAATATGGTCAAGCAAAAAGCATTAAGAGTTCTTAAGCAGAAGAGGATGTAAGTAAATTTCTCTCTCAAAGTCACCATTTTATTAAACTTAACCAGTTCATCATACAAACTTCTCCCATTCGTTGATTATCTTTCTCTTGTTGAAATTCTTTGTCAAATGTGTCTTTAAGGTATGAGAGCCAGCGAGATAATCTCATGCAGCAGTCATTCAACATGGAACAAGCCAACTACACCATTCAAACCCTCAAAGACACTAAAACCACAGTAAGAAAATTGACATTGTTAATAAGAAATTAACTACAGAAGATGTGGTTTTTACTAACATATTTCTTTTTAGGTTGATGCCATGAAAGTCGGCCTCAAGGACATGAAGAAAGCGTACAAGAATGTGAAAATTGATCAAATTGAGGTATGTTTTGTTTGTATTTCATCTTCGACCTAAAGACATCTCAACAGCAGTGAATTTAAATCAGTAGAAGTTAATTTTTTTAGTTTAAAACCACTCCGTGTAGCAGTACCACTTCTGACCACGTGGGGGCATGTAGATCTGTTATGTAAATAGAGTGCTAATGAGTGGGGGTTGTTGTGTGACGTCTAATACCACTGAAAACTGCTAAAGGTGGACTTTGTTGCATCTTATGCCAGGGGTGGACCTGGAACTTTCCAGAGATATGCACATACACTATATTGCCAAAAGTATTCCCTCACCTGCCTTGACTCACATATGAGTTCACATATGACGACCTCTTTGCTATATGCACTTCAGCATCCGCTGACCCCGCTCCATCAGTTTACATGTCCTACCACTTCATGGCTGAGTTGCTGTCGTTCCCAAACACTTCCATTTCCTTATAATCCAGCTGACAGTTGACTGTGGAATATTTAGGAGCAAAGAAACTTCACGACTGGATTTGTTGCACAGGTATCATCCTATCACAGTTCCACACTGGAATTCACTGAGCTCCTGAGAGCGACCCATTCTTTCACAAATGTTTGTAGAAACAGTCTGCATGTCTAGGTGATTAATTTTATACACCTGAGGCCATGGAAGTGATTGGAACACCTGATTCTGATCATTTGGATGGGTGAACAAATACTTTTGGCAATATAGTGTATGTATATCAGAAGTGGTACTGCTACACAGAGTGACTTTAAACCTAATATTTTAATGGAAAATGACAGATTAAAATTAAATTCAGTCTAAGCTTGTCTACCTGTGCTTCAAAAGATTGGTCATTGTCACATATTGTATGTGCGTGATGCACATTTGGCTTTTTTTTTTTTTTTTTTTTAAATTAAAAAGGATCTCCAAGATCAGTTGGAGGACATGATGGAGGATGCCAATGACATCCAGGAGGCGCTGGGCAGGAGCTACGGCACTCCTGACATTGATGAGGATGACTTGGAAGCAGGTGAGGAAAACTCTGTGGCTTTTTTTTTTTCACTTTAGATTTTAAATAAGTATTAAAGTCTAAAGCTGCAGGTGTGATTTATCTACCACTGTGTTGATAGTAATAGTTGGTATCTATACCAGACTAAATTTACACTTAAAGTAAACATCAAATGGCCATTTCCAACCATATTTTTCTTATTGAGGTACATTAATTTTGCACTGGGAGTTAAAGTATTATTGAATTGATTGTGCTCCTGAGCCATGTCATTTGCCGTCATCTTTAAATGTTGCGTCCTCAGAGCTGGACGCTCTGGGGGATGAATTCCTGCTGGATGATGACAGCTCCTACCTGGATGAGGCAGCAACCGCTCCTTCCATCCCAGAGGGCCTTCCTGGAGACAAGTCAACCAACAGGGTACTGGACAGATTTAGCATTTATCTTATTTAACACATCATCGTTCAGATGGATTTAATTCATAAGCATTCTTCTTCTTGTGTTTCAGGATGGAGTCCTGGTGGATGAGTTTGGCCTCCCTCAGATTCCTGCTACATAAAGAGATCTGGACACAATGTACTACTTTTACATGTATCATAGCCTTTTTTGTATTTATCCTACTGACACTCCTGGCCTTTGAACGCAAGAATAAAAACCAAAGCGTCTTCTCTTTGATGAATGATGGAAACCAAGGCATCTTTGATTAGAGTTTAATTATGTTTCTTTGACTGAGCGTGTCTCAGTATGTCTGAAGGATTGTGGGTAAATGGGTTTCTCTTAACTTTGTACAGTTTCTGCAGTAGCAACAAAATAAATTATATTTTCAAACGACACATCTGTGTGATACTGAAGTAACTTAGTAATCATAATTTGTACAAAAAGTCACTATTGATGATTTAAATGTCAATAACTTCTGCGATGACTTCTTAGCAAAAATAAACATGGGTTTTATTTATTTTTTTAAGGTTACACAAAGTTTAACACAAGAAGCCCTGATGTTTAACCACAGCAAATTAATTTTCTCATCACCAGCTCAGCCTGTATGTGTGAGGGAAGATCTTCTGGTGAAGATACTCCACCACACTGGTCTTGTTATGGAGCTTTTCAAATTCATAATATGGAACCTAGAAAAGGGGAAAAAAGGCATCTAATTTGATTACTGTGATACTTAATAATCTAGAATATGTACATCAAACCTGGAAGAATATCGGGCAGAAAAATAAAACAAGCAGATGATGAAGGTCTAACCTGAACGACTTCATATCCCAGGAGCCGCAGGTGTCGCTGCTTCATGGCCTCATTTCCAAGTAGCTGCCTCTTGTTTGTTGTGAACCTTTTATGTCCATCAATGCAAAGAGCAATCCTGCAATAGAAATGTATCTAACTCTCCAGCTCTTTAGGATCAACTTCACTGTTTTTAAAGCAGAAATCATCCCTGTAGGACACAAAGACATTTACCTTTTGAATATGTCATCAGTACGACTGGCAGGCAGCACAAATCCCTCTTCATCAAGTTTTATCTCCACATCTAAAACAATCAAATAATACCCAAATGTAAGATAAACAACAGAAAACATTTTGGGGGAGGGGGGAGATAAGCAAGTGTGTGTGTAAACACACACCAAGAGTGTAGCAATATGGCGTCAGAACTTTGGATCCAAAGTATGAACGGTCTCCCAGTAAATCCACCAGTCCCGTTTTGACAGAGTTGTATAGATGTGAATCAACTGGCGTCTCCAAAGAGCGACCAAACATGAGGAAAGATTTGATGCGGTACTTTGGAAGAAGCTTGGGACCCTGTTATGGAGAGAGGAAAAAAAACAAAACATGTATTATGTTTTATGACCCAAACAGCTAAAAACAAAGAATGGCTGAGAGAAAAACTGAACTATTCTGCAGCGGTTCTTTTATAAGCCTATTGAAAATCTGTGGAAGGAGCTGAAATATGCAGGCACCCTCCAAACCAGACACACCTGGAGCAGGCAGCTCACGAGGAGTTGGAGAAAATACCTGTCGACAGGTGCAGAAGTCTCACTGGGAGATACAGAAATGACTTGATTGCCCAGAAGATTGTGCAACGAAATATTAAGTTATGGGTACTATCAATTTTTGTCCTGGGCCAGTTTCATTAGTGTTGTTATTTTAAATGATTCTGTTGAACCACAATTCAAAAGAAATGTCTGATTTTCATCAGTTAATTTTAAGTAAATATGTATCACTTTTGTCAGTTTCAAGGTATTTCAGTGACAGGCTGAGGATTTGTCTCGCTTTATCAGAAGACTACAAACAATTCTGGCCTCGTGTGTCATTTCCTCCAGATATTAGTGCTGGGCAATATGACGATACATATCGTGGGGACGATAGAAAAATGTATATCAAGTGCCATTTCTCTTCTATCGTTTCTAACCTAATTTTATCAATTATTACAGCAAACATGTAATTAAATAACCAGCAATGATAAATTTGATAGAATCATATCTACTTCTACAACGTAGCCTTTTATGTTTGCACTTTTATTCATGGTTAATGCCTTAAACAGAGTTCTCTTCAAACCTGATGTTTACTTTAGACACTTTATATTGGTTTGCAAACTTTGCACTACAAGGTTACAGATTTCAGAAAGTTGAAAAATAATTTGTTTATTTTTTATAGCTGAACTTCAGTGCAAAAATGTGTTTTTCCCTCTCAGAAACTGTTGTGCACTTTAAAAAAAATGTGAAAGCTACTGTACCTCTGTACCTACCTGTTTTTGCTGCACTAAAATGTATGTTTGTGACAGTTCAGCTAAATGTCCTTTCAAAATAAAGTTGAAAAGTAAGCAATGAAATTTTTGTCAAACTTTTCAGAGAATAACTGAAAACATACTTTATTATGGTATATCGTGATATATATCGTTATTGTGATATAAAATAGTCCATATCGTGATATATGATTTTTTCCATATCGCCCAGCACTACCAGATATGTCATTTCTATGTGTCAGTTGACTCTTGAATTTAAAAAAAGTAAAAAATTCTGCTTTCAAGTCACTTGAAATTTAAAAGACTAGTTTATAACTGGAAAGCTTTATTCTTTGAATTTGAGACATTTTAAAAGTTAAAAAAAAAGAAAGAAAAATCACTTGTCAGAACATCTTACAATCACTTAATTTGTTTGATTATTCAACTCTTTGTCTCATATTTTAAGGGTTAGCTGGTAAAGCAGCCATCAGGAAGGTCAGTGATTCAATTCCTTGGCCTACTAGTCCACGAATTGACGAGTCCTTGGACAATTCACTAAACCCAACATTGCGCTCATCAATGTGTGTGTTATGTGTAATGTGTTATGGGAAAAAAACACTGCCTAGACTAGATGTGAGAAAATTCTTCACCTCATAGAAAGGGCACTCCAACTTCACCGTCATGTAAAGCTGAGTCAACTTCGCCAGAACTGCACGGTCAATTCCTGCATCCTGATCTAAAGCAAAAAAAGACAACACATGCAACAACTTGTCAATGCACCATCATTTTGTTTGATCGTGTACTTAAAGAAATACTGTACACTGTGGGTGTCTGACATGATGTTTCACCTTGAAGCTGTTGCAGAAAGTAACTACTGAAAACTTTGGAGACAAAATTGACAGGGAACCTTTCCACCAGGGTGCAGGCGTGGAGCAGGTTGAGCAGCATTCGAGGCTGGAAGTGTGAAAACCGCGTGTGCAGGATGTTTTCCACCTTCCTGAAAACCTGACCCGCGCTGGGTGGGAGGTAACCTAGCTTTCCAAAAGCCACGATCTGCCTGGTTACCTGGCTGGTGCTGTAATCGTCTGCTCGGTACACGAAGCTCTTCAGCGATGGCATCAAAGACAGTGGGAGACAAGATGTTTCTATGACCAAAGAACTGGAATCACTTTGGTAACTGTCTCTGGGTGGGAGGTAAAGGCCATTGCAGGGACATACTTCTCCATAACCTCCACAAAGTAGTGATCACTGTGACCAAAGTGCATTAGTGCGGCAAGCACATGGGTGAGCTCCTCATCTGTGAAGTGAGGAACATGCCTCACAGCTTGTTTACACAAACTGATTACAAGAGGCATGGCCTGCATCTGATTCAGAGTAACAAGTGTATTTAGTACCCCGCTGACGGCAGCGGGGTCCATTTGGGAGGTGACCGTCACAGCATGGGTGTGCATGGCATTCAGCAAGTCTCTGTATTTTCCATCTTCCCCCACACAACCTTGAAGAAGTCTATAAACGCCTATGAGGTCCGAAAGGCTCCACTGGGCAGGCTCCTGCTTCTGAATTTGCTCCATCACCTGCTCCAGCATCCCACTGCCAGGACCCTCCATGGCCAGCATGGCCTGGCCCAGAGCACACAGCTGTCCCACAGTCATCTGACCCCTGTCCAGCCGGGCCTGGCTCTCTGACACCAGTCGCACCATCAGCGTGCTCCAGGGATCCAAGAAGAGGCGCGTGCAGGCCAGAAGGGCCGACACCAGCCCGGCATCTGTCAGCCGCTCAGAGTCCTGCTCCAGCTGGAAGCACAGGGCTCGGATGGTGTCCTTCTCCAGAACCGAGGGATCCTTCAGGCTGTTCCCGTCCTGCTCCAGGTCGGCCACACGGTGAAGCGCTGCAGCAGCCATGCTGTCAGACATGATCTCCACCGAGCGCAGCAGCTTGAACACCTGCCGGGAGGAGGAGCAGCTCTCCAGGTGATGCTGAAAGTCCTCCTCCTCAGCAACCGAGGGCCGGTGCAGCTGGGTCAGATGGAACCGAGGAACCGAATCTCTGTGGAGTCCTACGGAGCTGCTGGCCACAAACGAGGGCTCCCTGACGGTAGTGGCGAGGCTCCGTGTCCCGCAGTCCTTCTGAGGCTTTCTGCAGCCCCGTGATCCGGCTGCGACACATATCTGACCGGCACTGACAGAACCCAGGAGCCTTGCGGGACAGACGTGTCCAGCTGGGCAGTAACGGATCCCGCACTGCCCGAGGAGGAGCGGAAGACTCTGGGTCAGTTTCAGAGCCATGAGCCCGATCCAGGACTCATCCGTCCCAACTGAAACACAAACGACGACAAGCCAGACTTTAAACAGCAGATATGTAAGAGGTTCTACCAGAGAAGCAGACCCAAATCCGCATTAATAATCATAAGAGTAGAACTACCAGAACTGACACTAACTCCAGCTCTCCTTCACCTCTCTTAACTAACCAACCTTGATGGCTAGCATTAGCTGCTTATCTAGCCACTTTGTTGTTAGCCTCCTATCTAGTCTTGTAGCTGCCGGTGTTGTTACCAACGTGTTCTAAGACTGACACTTTAATTCATGGTGAGAAAATAATCACGAATTAATCGTATAAATTAGGAAAAATGCTAACCTGGACAGTCTGACAGCCACCCAGGGTCAAGCACCGACGCTTATGAAAACAAGCGTGGTTCCGTAAGCAAAGTGAGGCGTTTGTGGTACATCGGAAGTTATACAAGCGTGATGGATTAGGCCAGCATTTTACTTTTATTTAATGGTCATTTAATTTCAAAGTTAAGTATTCATTATGCTATTTAAACTTGTTAAAGTTTCGTTGATAAAATGATTAGTTGCAGTAATTAATCAAAAGAAGGGCTATTTCATTTTTAACTGCCGTTGTAATACACACTTGTACTGCGGAATCAACTGTTTTATCTTTGCACATGAAGTATTACTCTCATTAAATGTCTATTACACACAGAGCAATGGGCATGCTAAGTAACACCTTAACGATCGAGAGCTGTCACGTGCTTATAATTCCTATCTTTCAGGGAACCAGTGAAGGGAGCACCACATTTCTGAATTGACGTTCAAACACTAGATGGCGACGTCAATTCACACTAACAGTGTAAAGCAATCTGAATTTTGCTTAAAAAAAAAAAAAAAAAAAAAACTAAAAATACGGTTTGATTGTAATTGGTCATGTTTAATAGAACAACAAAAATCTCATTGAAAAACCTCATTAGTTTCAGACGTCACAGTAATTGACCATTATAGGACAACGACCCGTTGAGCTGTAAGGGCTTTCATGAAAGTGAGTCATCTCCTCACTAAATCATGTAAACCGGGTTCTAGCAAAGCAGTAAAATGGATGAGGCTATGATGGTTATTAACATGCTTCTCTGATAGCTAAATGCCCACACATATCTTTGAGATAATGATTTTTATAATTCAAAGCCACACCCTGTTAGAGTGAGGCATCATCACACAGTCCACTTTGGGCAGTTTGTCATTGTACAAGGAGGAATCAACTGCCACAACAATGTACCCTAGCAGTTTTCCCTGTGGGCCCTTTAATAGAAAGAATCCAGTCAGTACTAGTCAGCACACGTTCACTCAATTTGGCGATGAGAGAGGACAGACTTGTTGAGACAAAAATACAGAGAGAAAGCTGGTGCACAAGAATGTTTTACCCAAAGGGGGGGGGGGCAATACAATTCTTCATACAGATTCCTTTTATGGAAAGGAAATGATCAGCAAAATACAACTCGATAGTGGGCTTTATTTAAAAAGTTTACATTATAAAATGCATAAATTCAGTTCAACCCCAATGATGTAAATAGCAAAGTTGTATTCCTCGGAGCTTCCAAAATGCCATTACACATCTACGCATGACATTTTCTCATTCAGATGTGAAATTTTGGCAGAACTGGAAGTTTACAGCAAATAGAATGAATAGTTATTGCTTTGGTTTGTTTAAAACTGGGTTGTTTTTCACATGACACTTGAAGTGCAGCATGGAGATCTAGCTGACAGCAGAAAGGCAGTTCAGAGGAACAATCTGATATGGCTCTTTTAATCGTCCTTATCCTTGGCACCGTGCTTAAGGATGCGTGTGAACTCGATGTAGTTGAAGTTACTCTTCTTGTCAATGGGAGCCTCCCTGAAGAGCTCATCCACCTCCTCATCTGTAAACCGGTCACCCATTGTTGTGAGCAGCTCTCTGAGGTAATCCTCCTGGATGGAACCTACAGTCAAAAATAGATAAGAAGGTCATGACGCCAAGAGTAAACAACAGTGTTTTGTTTTTTTTTTTTTTGTGAAGCAGAAATGGTTTTATTGCAATTAGAAAAGAATAACCATCTTCGAGAAAGAACCTGTTTTCACAGGGCTGTGTTGGACTGTTTTGAAACAGGGCAGTGTTATTTCTGGATGATCTGTCACTCATGATGGTAATTTAAAATGCTTTGCATCAGGTGAAGAATAACAGAATGACATTCAATTTTTCAGATTTAACTGAAAACTACTCAAGCAGGAAGCCAAATGATAAAACATTTAGTCAGAATTTACCTGTCCCCTCCTCATCGAAGCAAGCAAATGCATTTCTGATCACATCCTCGGGGTCTGTGCCGTTGAGCTTCTCTCCAAACATGGTGAGGAACATTGTGAAGTTGATGGGTCCAGGAGCTTCATTCATCATAGCCTCCAGGTAATCATCATTTGGATTTTTCCCTGTAGACATTAAAAGGTGAGTTTCACAGAATTAAAGGACAGCAACCTCATTTTTCAACAGGCTTTAATATAATGGGAAGAACACCCATCTAAACATGTGTTACTGGACTGTGTTGCTTGCCTGAGAACTCCATGTTTAAGCGGACCTTAATTTTATATTTACAAGCCGTTTCAAGCTCAGACTAAACTTTCCACATTAAGAAGGAATCATAAAGAGTCTTGCTTAAGCCAGCTCATGCTGCCATGACAATATGTCATTCTGTGACAATTGGAGCAAATGGAAGACAGCCTTTCACACGTCTGAGTGAATACTGCCTATGGCATGTTTCCTCCCATCACAAACCTTCTCTTATCGCACGCAAACTGCGTCATTCAATTTGTGTCAACCGTTGTTACAGAAAAATGCACAGAAATGATGAGATTGAAATTGCAAACTGTCTTTTCATGTTGTGAAAAGAATGGGTCACACTCGGGAAATCTGTCCTTTGATTCCCAAACTAATGTGGTTCTAGATGTATAAATAGGGACCCTATAAGCTCCCCAGTCTTTATTATGCGACACAAATCTCTGGCTTATAGTCTTTAATTGTGAGGAATGTCATGTCAATCTTTAAAAAAAAACAAAAAACTGACATATGACATAACTACAGTCTTTACAAAGTCATCTAGTGTGGTAAATACACCTCATCTTAAACAATCTTCTACTTCAAACTAGAGACTTTGTTTTGCATGCACAGATCCCTGCAATTGTTTTTATTTCCTGCAAAACAGACACAATCCAACCCCTTCTTTCTAGTAATAAATTAATAAGCTCCTGTAGTCAAACTTCAGAGTGAGTAAAAAATAACAAAAAAAAATTCAAATGCTTGCTTGCAAAAACTAGTTTTCATACAGCAGATGGATAAACACCCAAATGAATTTAAGTGCAGAATGGCAGGCATTAAGCATCCTGAAGTTCAAATGATCTTTTGAGACCCTTACTCACCCAGCGAGGCCAGCATATCGTGAAGGTCCTCTTTGTCAACAAAGCCATCACGGTTCTGGTCGATCATGTTGAAAGCCTCCTTGAACTCCTGAATCTGAGACTGATCGAACATGGCGAAGACATTGGAGGTGGCGCGCTGAGGGCGCTTCTTGGTGGTCTTTCCCTTAGCCCTTTTGCTAGACATTTTGAATCCTTTATAACTGTGGAACCAGAAAAATATGGTATTTATAAGAAAGGGGGTTAAAAAAGTGCCAGAGAAATAAGCACTTGGTAAATGCCAAAATATGCTTCAACTCCAGGCCTTATAAGATTAAAGCAAATACCAGCATCAACTCATCCCTTCTTTACAGCTTACAACAACAATTACAGAGCCAGTAACAGGAAAGGAGACAATGAGATCAAAGGTACAGCAGATGATGCTGTTACTCAAAATAAGATTTAATCTGAGCACATCTCAGTGGTAGTGTAATTTAATTCTCTGGCAGTGAATCCCCAGAGCGGTGTCCCTCACTGAACTAAAAATGGAAATGTTCCTCATGTTTCTAGGTTGGTCAGCTTCCTGTGTTCACTAGGGATGAGAAAATTTCTGATGTGGGGGACAGATCCCCTTATCGGGAAATGTCTCAAACGGAGACTTCACACCTTTGTGTTGACCACTTTCAGTGTTCATGGGTTTAGCCAATTTTAACCTATATGAATACCAGTTTACAGAAATACACCCAAAAAGGTTTAATTACACTTTATAATCCCACATAGAAATACTGTATAAATTGGGGAAAACTAAATATTTTAAGATAACCATGAACCAAAAACTTAAAGATGAAAAAAATATTTCAATAAAGTATCTGTCCTTCATGGCTATAATAATAAAGGAATTTCAGTTTACAAAAGCTGTAGCTGACAGTTCCTGTACGGTTTGTCAACCACGTAATCACAAGTATTAAACTTAATTTTAACAAGAAACTTATACAGCGCCTTTCAAGTTTGAAAACCTTTTAAGACTTTTACAACACAAAGGGACTTTCTCTCAGTATCACAAACTATCAACAATTTATATTTACGTCAATGTTGTACAGCTCGCAAACCAAACAAACTCCTAATGAACTGGTAGAAAAACCAGAATCCAGTTCGGACAACAGCTGGCATCATTGCTACGTCAATGCGCTCTCAATGGTTTGTGGCCTGTCTTTGACTATATCAGACAATGATAATACGGCAAAGTTAAGAGCCGTACGGGATGCATATATTATGTTAACAAAATTACCTAAACATATAATCTGCAAATAGTCGTTTTTTGGTAATAAATCGGACGCCATTACATTAGCCGTGAAGACATTAGCCGCGCAGCTATCACTCCATTTTCCATCGTTAAGCATTAAAAACGGTGTGTTAGTCTTTCGAGTACGCAAAAGTCTTCGACAATGGGCACCGTTTTCCTGTATACAGATGTCACAGAATTGCCAATGTACCCACATAATAAAGAAAACATAATTTTTAAGGCAATCGTACCTCCCAACAGACAGATACTGGTCAGCTAGCCCGGTGCTGCTCGTCTACAACCACCGCCCTTCACTTCCTGATGTTACCGTTGAAACATGAGAACAAACCAACTGGAAAAGATAGGGGTGATCCTCGATTCTTTAACAATTAGTCATTGTTAACGGATTAAATAAACTTAAAACACTGTATTGATCTGAACTCAAATTCTGAATTCATTAAACAATATTTATTCAACATATTGAATATATATTTCATTATCATAGATAATAAAAGGCATAGCTAACCCTGACACCCCCAGTGGGGTAAGTGTAACTTCCACAAAAACACTCCCTTGTCTGCGTACACATTCCTGGATATGCCCTTTTAAGGGAAGGAAGAGCACATCCTCTTTTGCAATCCATTTTATTAAACCGAAGTTAATGTTAAATGATCCCCGTGGGGCAAATGGGCTTATGACAACGAATTTTCAATGTGATATCCAATTAGCTATGCCATTAGAGTCAAGTAATAGTTGTATTTTTTTTATAGGCTACTTTATTTGATAGTACTGTTTGTCATCGAAATGTATCATAACTTCTACAATCACATAGTTTCATTCACAGAGTTTTTCACAATTTATTTCATGACATGTGGTAGCTCACAATTTTCCAAAGCTTTTTGTGTGTGTGTGTGTCATGGTTGTTGTCATCTGAGATTCTTTTGGGGATGAAAATTAGATTTAGACTTTAATTAGACTTTAGCTTGGTTGCATAATGCAAAAATAACACCAATAAGAACAATATAGGATGAGTTATAGGATGGGATAGGATAGTATAATTATAGACACTTTCTATCAAGCATGAGTAAGACAACAGTTGGTTCTGCAGTCACTGCTGTAAACAGGTTCAGTGCTGCGGGACTTCAGAAGTAACAAATGGAAATGTTGACTCACAGGTTAAAACAGGCCACATTTGTGTTTTGTGTCCAGCTGTCCTGTGACTTTCAAAGGTGACGACAAAACAGCTGAACGTGTCCCTTTTGTCATTAACAATTAGATCTGTATCTAGACAGGCCTCTGCCAGAGATCTACAGAGAATAAATGAATGTATTTTAGGCGGAAGAAAGAAGGAAGATAAATTATTCAAACTAAAATGGAAAACAGAAAGAAACATCTTTTCAAGTTTGCTCAGAGTAGCAGCTCCTGCAGTGCTGCATGTCACAACCAGAGAGCGCTGTTATTTCAGGAAACTCAGTCTATGTAACATTCAAGAGCAAGTTTTTGTTATTCATAGTTTGTCTCAGCAAGTCCACCAGACGGTTTGAGCTCAGTGAGTATTTTTCCTGTCTCAAACTTGTTTCCTTTAAACTGCCTTGTTTATATCAGAAAACAGGACATAAAATAGTGTCAATAGACCCTTGCAGATATTCATATAATTGGAATTTCCTGGAGTGTTAACCTCCATGTGTTATTTTACTCATCAACATTGTCCATTTGGACCTTGCTGTTTGAAAGTGAAAACTGAACAAAGAATCAAGAAACCAGTAGAACTTCACAGCATTATATAGTCTCAAAAATCCCCATAAAAATCAATCAACTCCTTTTTGAAAAGCTTCACCCAAACTAACCATTGTGATTTGGTAGTTTCAGTGTTTTAAGGCTGGGAGTGCATTTGAATGGATCTTACTGTTGATTCTCACTTTAATAACTGCTCAGTTTTAGTAGGACAGTGGAAAAATATTAAATTTAAAAAAAAATGTCTCAGGAGGATATGCACAATCTTTCAAAGAGTCATGTCTTTCATTTACAAAGATTCTTATTTTTCACCTGAGAGTGGCGACTTTTATAGGCTCATTAGATCCAAACAACATTCAGGATGTTTGCCAAAAGGTAGAAAAAATTTGGTGACTAATGCCAGTTCATTTGGGTCGCAGTAATTTTAGGAGTCAAGTAAAAAGACATGAGCTTTAAGAATTTAATATTTCGTATCAAGGCTGAACCAGAATAAGACCACAGGTCCATGTGGTGTCAGGTCCAGAGTCCTGAAAGCCCGTGCAGACCAGCTATGTGGGATTCTACAGCAGGAAAGCCAGGAAAGAGAAGACATCCTGTCTTGTTCCAGTACCATAAAAATCTCATCCATCTACCATTAATGACTATTGAGGTTGGAACAAAGAACAAAGAGCAAAGATGAGGGTTGGAACAAAGATCGACCAGTAAACAGAGAGTCTTGTCTTTTGGCTCAGCTCTCTCTTCACCACAACAGACCGTTACAGAGTCCGCACCACAGGCAGACACTGCACCAATCCATCTGTCAATCTCCCATGGATCCATCATGGATTACATGATTATAAGCATAATCAGTGGAATTTTTTGCGATGTAGACAGAACTAAAAGGAAACGCTCCAGCAGCTGTCATTTAAAACTGCCATGTTTGTAATTGATTAAGTGGCTTGTAGCATTTTGTACCACATATTCTTTCAACAGCACAAAGTATCGTGAACCTCCTCTGTGTCTTGCATTAGGGAGTTATCGGTCTATAATAGTGGGCTCATCTCTATTAATGGGCTCACATGGCTGCCATAACATTTCAGGCATGTTGTCTTGTTGACCGTTGTATTATGTGGGAATGTGGTGGACCAGGGCCAGAAAGAGGGACTGTTCACATCAAAAGCATTAGTGATTAGTGATATTTCTGTCATGGCAGCTTACCCAATGTTTGTGTGGAAGTCAATTTCCAGCATAGTGTTCAAATATCCGTGGCCGCTTAATTCAATCTACCCACCAACTGGCCTGCTAGATACTTTATTTAAACAGAGAAAAAAAAAAGCTCATTCATATTATCTCTGACAACAAAAATATTTAAACAAAAATCAATGTACTTTGAGTCATTGGTTTATTTAACTTTCTGTCATGAGCTGTCTATGACCACAGGAGAGGAGAGTGCACGTCCACAGATGAGACTGAGTCTGAAAGAGAGTGACAAAGGGACCGAGCTGGCATTTGTTGCATGTGAAGAAAGTAACAATAGCTAAGCTAAAGTTAGCGTCATTCATGTTAGCGTCTGCTGCAGCAAAAAGATCAAGAACTGCTGGGAGATAACCTGAACGGGCATACTCAGGGAGACAGGAAGGTCTAAATGGACTTAAAAGGAAAATGTAAAATACAATTTACCATTTTGTATGTGAAATAAATGGAAAAAAAATGTTGGACGATGTGATATTGATGTTAAAGCACCAAGAGTTTATCAGATCTATAAAAGGTGGCATGTCCTGTGTATCTTATTTTCACTAAAGTCAATTAAACAAAGGAAAAAGTAACAACAGTTTTAAGAAATGCACAATCATTCATAAAAGCAAGTATCAAAAATCCTATTTCACCCCATTCTCGAACAAACTGGAGAAAAAAAAACTACTAAAGTTCATGTGACCCTGAAAAAGAAAATCAATCAATGCACCAACCTTATGTTTACCTTCATATTGGGCAGTTATGCTCATTGGCATGAAGACCTGCGCCCATAAATGTGTTGCACTACAGTAGCTGGCTGCGCCCCCTCCAGTTCTGCTCTCAGCTATATTTATCCCCACCCTCACCATAAAAGGTTGTGACTGCTGCTAGGACACTCTGGCAGGAGCCAATCTTATTTTCGTTGTGTAGACCGCAGCACTGTAAGCACCTACCTGTGGGCTTTCTGGGATATCAGGCTGTGAGAGTGGAATTGGACCATCTTTTCCTTTAAAGCTTGGAATTTGGTCTCTGCAGGGGTAAGATGTGCAACACCAGGTTGTAGATGTCGCATATGTCTCTCTAAGCATGATGATAAAGTGCCTGATTGCCTGAAACGTATATGTCTTGGTAGCTGATGTTTGAAATTACTGGTTTTACGGTGCTTCCAAGAAGTTCTCCCTTTTTTGGATCAAGTGACTGTTAACTAGATTACATCTAATAAAGATGACTGATTGAAGAAAAAGGTTTATTAACTTTGCTCAGCTGAAAAGAGATTTGAAAAAAGTTTACAGAGTCAAAGTTGTGTTATATCAACTGTGTATGAAGTTAATGCCTGCTCTTGAACACTGACATGACAAACAGAAAGACAGGAAGACACTTGGGGGAAACTTTAAGGAGCGGCCTGCAACATGTCTGGATCTATACCGTTCTACCAGAAGCACCATCGCCACTACAACCGTGGCTACCGTAGCACGGAAACAGAGGCTAAACTGAGCCAATACCAGTCCAGCAGCAGGTACGCTGTTGGCAGCAGCACCTCCACCACCAGGACCAGGGGGTAAGGAGGAGAAATGGGAGAGAGGAGGAGGATCACACCTTCAGCAGTCCACTTCTTTGTCCCAAGAAAGTCCTACTAGCCTCCCTAACATCTCCCTGTTCCTTCCCCACCCCAGCTGATCAGGTTCTCCTCCATCTCCCTTGTTGGATTACTTCCCTGTTACAGCTTTGGAATCGGCTTACCTTGACACCAAGTAACAACTTTTCTCCCCCCTTGAGTTTTCCTTCACTTTGATCAACCCTCATATACGGCTGAGGATTATTGGTCTTTAAAGAAACTAAAAACCACCTTTCAATCCTGCATGAAGCTCTTTGCATGTAGCCTGAAAGATGCCCCATGTGCTTTTATCACCCCCATTGGCTTTAATCACACTTGGTCTCTAGTTTTTTTCTCCATTCAAAGCAAACTTTGCTAAATAGGCTGCAGTGACATGCAGTGTCATACAATGGAAGACTTGTTGTAGTGTAGCACTGAGTAAAATCCTGAACCATGTTGATCGGTTCATCATTTTTATCTGCTGGAGAACTCAACTGTATTTTGGCCTTTATTCCTACGGAAACGTAGCCTGGCCGGCCATATGTATTTACTCTCCAGTGAAATGGGTCTTATTCCTACTTCCATTCAGCGCCATTTCCACTGGTACACAACGTACCGAACTAAGTGCAGCAGGGCTTCTGATGAGTCACGCAGGAGCGTCCGAGAGCCACAACTCAAAACAACCAAGATGGCTACACAGAACAGCTAATAAAGCCTTGGATCAACAGGGTTTCTTTTCAAAATCGAGAACAGTCATTAACCAGCGTTCTTACTCCCCTGCACTCCATTTTGCCTGTCTTTTGTTGATACTCGTCTGGCTGTTGCTCTGCCGATGTTGAACGCTTCCATTCTCTGATTGGTTGCATGCCTGTCCAATGGCATCCAGGGGCAGTTTCATCTGTGTCCATTCATATTGCCCCCTGGAAATCAAAGTGGATTCTTAAGGAACTAGGCTAAATTCTTTGTATCGAAGAGGAAAATCATTAGGATGGCTGGGCAGGCTAGATGGAAACTGGGTTGTTTTATTTTCTTTCCAGCTGATGTAAAGAGGAACTGTTGGTTATAAGTGGCTGGCTGTGTTGTCCAGTGTGCTGAATGCTAATTGGCTGGATGTTCAGACTTTTTAAATTGAGACTGTAGATGGATTAAAAGCTTTCATGGGGTTTATGTGTGCTAATATGATGCAACACAGATAAAATGACATTTATAGGAAGGAGAAGGCTTTTTCCTATCCCAGGAACAACAAAACATCCAACTTAGTGATCCTGTCAGTATCTCTTAAATCTTTAAATGCACTGGCCTGGAGAGTGTGAACAGATCAGGGGGCTTAGGTTTTACTGACAATCTGATGTTGGCTGCTACACTCACATCTGAGCAGCTAGCCATCCTTTGAATCCATGCAGCAGTAAGGAGAGGAGTATTATGATACGATGGTGAATTAAAGGTACGATGGTGAATTAAAGGTCAGGGGGGAGGGAGGGTGTTGTTGCAGTTACTTTCAGCATTTAAATGGTCCCACAAAGTCATTCAATACATTTAATCCCTTTTTATAGGCATAATCCTTGTAAGTCAGAATATACACAGTCAATGTGTATCACAATATCATAATGTGAATGGCAACCCCGTCCTCGACAGAGACACTGGTGGCGCTCTCACGGGTGAACTTTTAAAGGATAGACTGGTGGAAGATCCAACAGAAATTGCATTGTTACACTAATGCTAGTGCAGTTTTGGGCAGTTTTGAAGAAATATAATCAGAATCCCATTCTTGATTGCTTCCTTGGACCGCACTTCATCACTTCACCACATTTCATTAAGCTGATGGTTCCTCGCCAGCCCTCTTTATTTCAGGATTTAAAGAACCGCTGTTGGCTTTTGCATTAGATACGCATTGTTAGTGCTGGAGGTGTAAAAATAGAGCTGCAATCCAAACTAAACCATCCTCATCACTTTTCTTTAATCTACAACTAATCCACCCCAGGCTTCGTCTTCACCCAAGCGTGTTTATGACATGTTGCACTGATTGGATGTATGCCAGGCTGATGGTGTTCTGTGTGTCTCAGACTTAAAGTGTCTTCACATTCGGGGCTGGAGGAGAGCAGAATAAGCTCCACACCCAAGAGAGCCAAGCCATCTTACTTGGCTGTGGACAGAGAGAACCAAATCATCGGCTATGTAGTGCCTATCTTCAGAGGCAGGTAAAAAAAGAAAAAAAAAGTGTCCAAGAATTGAAGTTATTTCAGTGTTAATACAATGCCTTACTCTCGACATCCATCCCTGGCTCTGCTCTGCTGACTCTGATAGTAAAGAGTTTGCAACAGGATTGTCAGATACAGAGGAAGCCAGAGTGAAGGAAACTGCCGGATACATGGCCCGCAGGAATTTGTTCACCAGTGGTTTGGAGATGGAGAGGTCAGAGCTGGTCTCCAGGAAGGAGGCCATGCGTGAGTCCGCTGAGCGCATCTCTCTGAACAAAAGGGTCAGTGACAGACTTCTTGCTGTTTTAAGATCATATAGGATAACTGTGTGGCTAATCACTAAGAAACAGTTATTAGTTTTATATTGTACAACTGGGTCTTGGTGTTTATTCTGCAAACACAGAGTCAGGTGGCTGTTTTTATGGCGGCTTAAAGACTCCTAAACCACAGTGGGAAAAGACGTTGGTCCAACATCCATCTTTCTAAACTTATGACAACACTGCAGGGCCAAAACCTGTATTTCCTCAAATGACTACTAGATGTTGGCTCCCACAATGAGTCAATTCCCCCCTTCCAATGATAAAGTAATGAAGTCTACAGCAGAAATGAACATATTCACAGCCTGGTACAAAACATGGTTATGGTCTCCATAACTAGATTTCACATCTATGCGTGTGTTTCTGTGTGGTGTGTGTGAGAGAGAGAGAGAGAGAGAGAGAGCAAGAGAGAGAGAGAGAGAGAGGGGAGTTACCTTATCAGTTAAAATCATATTAAACCACAAATTAATGCTAAATTAGGAAAGTGCTATTTTAAGTGACAGCTACATAGCAGTCTATGGTGTCAAACTGTGAGCTGTCATCATAAAAGGCTAATTTGAAACGGATTTCTGAACTGCAACAGTTTTTATTTTAAACATAATATGCCTAGTGGTGTTTTAATTATACTAACGGACCGATGAAACTAGGTCTGGGTTATCCTGGAAGGGACTGGGGTGCTCTGGGAGTCCTTGTTTCAGACATTGCTACCAAAGCAACATCTAAAAAAGGATGAATAGACAGATTCACTAAAATACTAAAATAATTAGATTGTAACAACTAGAGTAAGGTGGGCATTTGCTCACCAGCTGCCAGGCTCCTTCGTCCCACAATTGCACCCATTCTTGGACTGACCAGCGTTGATGGGGAATTGACTCCCACTAATATGGTGTCAACCAGAGCTCCAAAGACTGAGCTTCAAAATCACTCTTTAGAAAACCTACGGATGACATCACAAATTACTTGTTCATTTTTATTTATTTTTTATGCAGTCTATCTACACAGCCAGAAAGCATGTCTCCCAGCTATTTCTGACCATCTTTCCTTTAATTAGTATTTCTGACAGTCATACAAGAACTTTGGCTGGTGAAGCAGGAGGCCTCTGCTTCATATAAGAACTTGTGCAATTTATTGATGTGGGATTGTAAGGCTTTGGGTTTGAGTTTAGGCCCTTCAGATTTTAAGTTTTTGGCCATTAAAAAGAAAAAGATAACTCAGTAGAGATCATTTATGCATTTATTCTTTCCAGCAGCCTGCTTCACGACTTCATAGAGTGTCTATATGTTCTCATAAAACCACAGCAGACGTTTGTCCTGCATGGCAACGCAAGCTGGCAAGTGCAGCCTCAATGAGGATTATTCACCACAGTAGCAGTTTTTCATGTAATGCCTGCAGATAGATTTCTCTGACTTGTGAACTGGCTTTTAGGACGAACCCCAGCTATGATATTACAAAGTGGTTTCATGTATGTGTAACATTTTAGATGACCTTCAGGGAATATCTTTCAGCCATACTGACTTTTGCCAGTCATGACATTAGAGCTCATATCCTACAAGATGATACGATACAATGCCTTTTTAAAGTACAACATTGCAAACACAATAAATAAATGAATATCAAACATCACCACACAGTTACAGAATTTCCATCACGACATAACTGTCTGATCACGGTTAATCACAGTAGTGGTGAGGAGAGTGAAGTGTCTGCGGATAAGTGATCTTTATTACTAGCTTTTACACAAGAGAGTTATTTATGTCTGCGGGTGATTATGTGAAATAGTACCCAGCTGTTCAGTTAGCATCATAGAAGCCTCAGCTACCCTCTGAATGCATTTAACGGTCTTCACTCTGCCAAAGAGCCTCACTAGAGGGTGACAAATTCTTCAGGAGATTGCATTTCTTGAGACACAGGGAAGCAGAGTCCCAATGCTGTTGCATCATTGTATGCTGGTCATTGCCCAACTCCATCCTCCACAGTTATGAATAGGACATAATGAATGAACAACATGCCCCCACAGTCACAACACGTGCCACTGCAAAAAAAAAAAGTGCAAACTGTATGCCTGGCATGCATAATAAAGACAAACATGCGTGTGCGTGTGTTCGTAAGGGCGAGGGGGGGGGGGTTTGTAAAACTTTTGTTTTCGCTGCAGGCATGCTTTGTGGATTCTTGCTGGAGACATGAGCAGTTGTTTTGTTTGGTTTTACTACTTACTGGTGGCAAAGGTGAACCTGTCCTGAGAGATTCACTGTGCTATCTTTAGATCCATGAACACGAGGAACACTTCAAGCGCATGAACGAAGACAGCCTGATGCACGCCCCGGAGTTTGTGATTAAACCTCGCTCCCACACTGTGTGGGAGAAGCAGTGTGTGCGGCTGCACTGCACCGTCACCGGCTGGCCCGACCCCAAGGTCACCTGGTAGGCCACAGACATGCATCGCCAACTTTATAATCCAAATCTGTCCTTCACATCAACAGTCTCCAAATTTCCGATCTGTCCAATCCTCTTCAAGCCTTTTCCCCTCTCCTTGATCTGTTTCTGTCTTCTTGTCCTCTGCTTCCAACTAAAAGGTACAAAAACAATGTGGCAATTGACCCCCTTGCCCACCCTGGCAAGTTCAAACTTGAGAGCAGATACAGTGTGCACTCGCTGGAGATCAACAGGTATGTAGCTTCTCCCAACCACGGCATTTGAAACATCGACATATCAACTCAAAGTACTTCTGTGCTAGTTTCACTTTTCAGTCACGATTGCTCCCACTGGGAAAATTAAATGCTTGTAGAATCTATGTTTGAATGTGTGGTGTAGCAGATGGCCATTTTGGCTTTAGTTCCTGTCTGACATGTCAAAATGGACCTAAACCAGATGCCCGTGAGCCAGATAACAAAGAATAATGTCCCTGGCCTCTATAAATAACTGAAGACCATTTCTAAAGATAGTTTTGATAACACTAGGACTTTTTAGTAATCAGCCAAAACTCAGAGGGGGCTTGTTCTTTCCCTCTCATTTCATGTTTGCCAAAGCCACAGTTTTTAGTGCACTGAAAACTAGCAACACAAGAAATACTTTCGAGTAAAGAGAGCCAAGGCACCTGATGGAAATGACATCACTATTGGTGTCTATTTATTGCCAGAGTATTCCAGGCAGGGAGTCATGGAACGGATGCCCACAGTTGGGGCCCGCATACTTAGTATTATGTACGTGGTTGAGAGCACTGAGGGTGAGACGGGGGAAGATCGCTATACAAGTGAATCCTAAGGTGCAAGAATCTGCATATCATAGACACTCATCAGCAAACTCTCTCTTATTTCAGATGTGATTTTGATGACACAGCCCAGTATCGCATCTCTGCCATGAACGCCCAGGGAGAGGAATCTGCTTTTGCCTCCGTTGTTGTCAAAAGTAGGTGTCGCCAAATCTCAGCAGCATCACAAACCACCCAAACTCTCATCGTGACAAAAATCTTTCTTGAACTGTAAGAAAAAAAAAGTCCATATAAACTATATATTCACTATGGAAATACGAGATTTGACAGCCTTCTGGTCTGGAGAGTTAAAGGAACAGAGACATTATCAATAATCTTAAAGAGAAACTTGTTCCTGCTCATTAATATGGGAAGTCTTTACAAGGCAATTTCCAAATACTTTGGAGTTCATCTCTCTTCAGTGAGAGAGGGGACTGATGAGTGGAAAGCTTTCAAGACAGTTGCCAATCTTGCCAGATGTTCCAGCAAGTTCACCCCAAGGTCATGTCATCAAAAGTTCAGAAGAAACTGCAAAAACCCAAGAGCTAGATTATAGACCACTGGCTTCATGAACATGTCCACTGTTAAAGTTCTTGAGAGTAAAATTCAAGAAAGACTGCACTAGTGTGGGTTGTGTGGAAGGGTTTGCTTGGAAGAAGGTCCTTGCTTTCAGAAGAACACATCAATGGAGATGTCAGGCGACATATCTCACAGTGCCATGTCTAGTGAAAACTGAATATGGATATCAGCACATACCAGTGGTCAAGCAGTGGTGGAAGGGTGATGATTTGGGTTTGTTTTTACTGTTATACCGTATAAACTCTTTTGTACACTAGAGCTTGATTTGAGGCCATCTGGGTGACAGCAAACGCTCGGTCAGAACCGGGTAATTCAACAAATACGATCCCAAACATGAGTAAATCTACAGTGGAATGGCTGAAAAAGAGAAGATTTAGTTGGTTTCCATGACCCAGTCAAAGGCCAAACCTCAGCTTGAATGAAATGACATGGAATAAATTTGTGTTATTCATTTAAAGTTACATTTACCTCATTTTAAGACCTGCTAAGGACCTTGGCTTTTTTTTAATATCCTGACAACCTTAGAATTGAAAGTGGTTGTACTTACGTTTCCACATGACTGTAATACAGTACATTCAGTCCGTCCTGAGTGTCATACAACACTGTGTGTGTGTGTGCAGGTGTGTGCTGTATTTATTAATAGCAACTCATGCTTTTCTCCATAGGGTTCAAGGGTGAAGTTGATGAGTCTCTGCCAGCACCCAGACGTAAGTGAATTTTTTTGACCCGTTTTAAGGTTTTTTGAGGCCTCTGTGGATATAAAACTGCTTAACATGTTTAAACTTGTGTTATGTCCTGCAGCTGCTGATGTTTGCAAAAGCTAAGTAAGATTAGAGTTAATCTAAAGCCTGTTAAGTGAGTTTGTGAAAATATATACAGTATTTTCTCTTTTGCTTCCTCGAGGTGTTTGGTTTTCACCAACTATTAAAAGCATTGATGGGTCTTTAGCCCCATTCATTTCTGTACCCGCTAAATGCTAGCAGCTCGCTTGTCTGCTGTTAAGAGCCGGGCATGTTTTATAAGTTCATTTGGGCTTTGCTGAAAAACAAACACCTGCTTCTGATTGCTGATCAGTTTCAAATGCTATTTGTTCAGTGTATTAGTAATCAAACCATCACTACTAGCACTCCCATGACATCTGTTGCAGGGCTAATGAAACAAAAAAGTTGCTAGCAGTAAAGAGCAGCTAACAAGCCAAAAAGAGGCTGTAAACCTAAAAAACAGCTAAGCTGTGTTCTGTGTTCCGCTATAACAAGTAATGACTTATATGTAACGGTTTCTCTAATGCAGCTTCATTAATGTTGTCTTCCTGGGAACAGTGTCGCTGATGTTACTCACACTATGTTGATATTGATTCACAGATGCCCGGACATCAGTTGTTCGCAGGGTGGTGGGGTGATGGGAGGGATAATGGCGGGTGCTAATGCACTAACAGCTTTTTTGTTTTTTCTGATGCTGCGGCGACAATGCAGGGGCCGTTCTGGAAGGTAACAGGGTCACAGAAACCTGGTTTGAAAACTCTTTGGTGAACGTGATGTTGCCACTATGTGTCCATGCATGTCCACTCTTTAGAGATGTAAAGTTTGTACTATTCACCTGAAACTGCAAGAACTTAACTCAGTGGGAAAAACTGGCAGCTTTTTCCCTAAGTATTTCTGAATTTTCGCCGTTTCACACAGCCTCTATGCTGTGATTTTCTCTTGATGCATATGCACCAAGAATTGTTTGTTGCTATGAAAAACACCTGTTTAATGCCATTTTTTAATTCTGGACACCGTGTATATGATTTAAATGTATAAATCACTAACTTAATGATTAAGATCCTAATGGATCTTTCTCCTAGTTCAACATCAGAAACAACTTCATTGATTGTTTGTGAAGCACTATTTTATGTGTCTGTTGTGTTTCACTATTTGATGCATGACAAAATGCCTTTTCTGTTTTTATCTGTATTTGTGTTTTTATTCTTCATCACATTCAAAACTGCTCATGCTCTGTCGCTTCCACTCTCTGTCATGTTTATTTTCTGGGTTTGATAATTGATGTGATGACATTCGTCCCCTCTTTAAAGTGCAGTGGTTTTTCAGTTCATTTGATAGTCTTTCTACGTGTCCAAAGCCTCAGTGTTTCATGAGAACGAGTTCTGATGAATAATTTCTCTGTAGATGGCCCAGTTTCTGAGTACGGCATCACCTTCCAGACCCACATTGTTGATATGTTTGGCGTATCATTTGGGAGAGAGGGCGAGACCATGAGCCTGGGTTGTACAGTCATCATCTATCCCTCCCTGCAGCGCTACCAGCCAGAAATCCAGTGGTACAGAGATGGTAGGTCCATCACTCTGACTCCTTCAGTGTTCACCTAATTTGCTGACACCTTCAACATCTATCCTTTGTTGCTTTGTGATTCAGATGTCCTACTGTCTCCTTCTAAATGGAGCCACATGCGCTGGAGTGGAGATCGAGCCACGCTGACACTCACGCACCTCAACAAAGAAGATGAGGGCCTTTACACCATGCGCGTCACAACTAAGTCTGGATATGAAACCTACTCGGCATACGTGTTTGTGAGAGGTAGGAACGCCCTGTTGTGGAGAGCTTTTAATATGGAGTCAAGACTTTCTTTATGGTCTTCAAGGAACATTCCAGAGTTGAGACCACCCCAGATCTGTTATCAGATGATAAGGAGTGTAAACGTTCGTCAGCGAGTAAAGTGATGTGAATCAAAGCGGTTTTATGGGAGAATGGGAAATGTGTTTGGAGCAAAATGGCAATTAGTGTTGGGACTTGGAGCAGTTGATCAATGTAAAAACAAAAATGCTATTTTAAGTCTCTGACAAGACTCAGAAAAGTAATTTCATGTCAGTGATATTGTGGATATGGTCCCAACAGAGAAAACAAAGTACAGTGGTACCTCTACTTACGAACATCTCTACATACGAAATTTTCAGATTATGAAACGCCTCAATGGTAAAATATTGCCTCTTGTTATGAGAATACGAAAGGCAAAAATACAGTACGCGCTGCTACTCGCAGCTCCCAGAGTTTACCGAACGTAAACATACTTGTCGGCTCCTGGATCTCGGTTTGAAAGCGGTGCGTCCGAGCTGCTCTGCCATTGGCTATCATTTAGCATCTTCCTGGCATCTCATTGGCTAGGAGGGGCCCTTGTCTGTAAACGAATAATTTTTACCTCCGCCAAGGAGGTTATATTTTTGCCGCCGTTTATGTCTGTTTTCAGAGTTTTCAGAAATGTGAAAAGGAAGAACTGATTTCATTTTGAGTGTGATCCAGAAGAAATCCTGGATTCTGGAGGACTTTCAAATTTTTGATAACATTGCGGTCAATGGGGCCAAAAATTTTGTTTCTCAATATCTTCGTTAATTATTGCCCAAAACTCATGAAATTTGGCTCAGGGATTGACAATGGAAACCTCTATCGAATTCAAAGGCTGATCCGGATCTGATCTGGATCTGATCCAGATCAGATCCGGATCTGATCTAGATCTGATTTTATCGCAATCTGTATATCGCTATATGGGGGAATTGTTGCGCTTGGCGGAGGTCTGCACTCTCCGAGTGCTTTTCTAGTTTTAGTTTGTGTGACCTTCCGTTGTTGACGTCTATGGACTTAGAGATGAAAAAGGTGGTGGAAAATGCAATGACATTTTCATCTTGTCAGAGGCTTAGAATAGAAATTTATTTTGACACAGCCCCCATGCTAACACTAATTGCCTTTAGCTGCAAACACACATTCCTTTCTCACTGAAAACTGTTTAAATTCAAGATTCAAGTTGTTTCAGTCTCTAAAGAAAGTTTACGGTCTTAACTATCGAAAAATAGCCAAAAAGTTGTTTTTACTCCAGAACGTAGCTTTAATCGGGTTGGAGAATCCAGTATGTGCAAGTTTATATATATTTATATATAGTTTTTATATATACATACATAGATAAATATATACATACATTTGCACAGTCCCTATACACCTACAGCTCAAGCCTTTCTTAAATTTGGTTAAATAATCTAAATAATCTGGAAACCTCGACTAAGAGTCATTTTTTAATACAGACCATTCTTTAGATTACACATGATAAAAGCCTTTTGTAATATCTTTATAACCTTTAATTCTTTGCGATATTCTACACCAAAGTTATTTCCGACACACATTTTCACTCAGTCCTCATCAACATAAGCTCACCGAGGTTGAGTCCCTCAGCTTTGTTTTTATTTCATCAGATCAAGGTCACGGTCTCAACAGCACATCCCCTGGCACCTGATCATAATACCGTACTTTACAGTGTTTGAATGCCACCGAGTAGTTTTAAATAGGATGTGTCTAATGGAGGCACCACTGAGTGGCCGATCTCTGGCGTCTGTTTGAATACCATGGAAAAAGCGAGCGGTCAAGCTTATCTTCAATGCCTTCAGAGACAACCTGACCTTTGAGGCTTCGGCGTCTGGACCGCCATCACGTTAAGAGTGATGAGGCCAGGAAAAAGAAGGGCCCCCGCTGTTACAGCTCAGGGTCGCCCAGTAAGGAAGAGGCCAGGTACTGTCTCCATAACAAAAGCCCGTGATCCTGTGCTATTCTCAGAGGGCTCAGCGGTGGAATAAATCTGGTCGTGAGAGCAGAGCTGTAAATATCTGATCCAAGGAGAAACAACAGGCTATTCAGTGTCTTCACAGCCCTCCCTAGATATCTTTGAAAGCTCTACTTTTTTTTCCCCTTCTTTTTTGTCACGTATGTTGTTCTTAAAGAGAAACAAATCACTGCAGCCTCATTGTGGTTGTCAAAGTGGCACTACATGCTGGTTTGGGATGGTCGAAATGAATAGGAGAGGTACAAAAATATTGCCACCCCCAGCTAAATTTGTAAATATTTAAGCAAATAAAAGACAGCTACATAGATTTAAATATAAGCTTTTTTAAAAGTCAGTTACTAAGCCTCCTTTGGCATGCATCACAGCTTGAAAAACAGTTCTTATGTCCAGCTAACATGCTCTCAGCTCCTGTTTGTCCATTCTTCCTGTGAGAGGAAGCAGTGTTTCAGCTCCTGTCATGGTTCAATTCCCAGACCCTGCAAATGTCAAAGAGTCCTTGAGCAAGATGTTGAACCCCTTACAGTCCACATGTGATTATAGAGACAAAAAAAATCAGAAGCACTTCATGACTGTAGCATGAGGAATGAGAAGCTGAGAATAAAGTGCTATATAAAACCCAGATAAACGTAGAAGATGCTGTAAAAGTGTGGACCAATAAAAGGCTTTTGATTCTTTGGTCATCCTAAAGGGACTACTCTTTAAAGGTCGTTTCTCCAAACTTTTTTTTGCTGAGGTTTACTTTTGTGAGGGCTGTGGAAAAAACCTTTAGTTTTTATCTTTTGGGGTAGTTTTTGTGGATTTGTAAAGGTGTGTTAAAGAACACCAGAGTAGGATCAGCCCACCCATGTCCTCAAGAGTTAGAGAGGCGTTTTGTCCAGGCATTCTGAAAATAACCTTTTTTTTCTTTAATTCCATGCCATTTACGAGCGGATTTGCTCACTCAAATGTCCCAAGAAACATAAGTTTTGAGGAAAGACACCCGAACATTTGCATGACACCCTAACTGTCCGGACTTGATCTCCACCTGATGGCTGCATCACTCTCTGTAAAACAAAATCCGGTCTAACAATAGTAAATATGTTGAGACGAAGATGAATGCAGAAAAGAGAAATCATGCCCAGATTTCTGATGGGGTCGTCGCTGTGTATTCCAGATGCTGACGCTGAGGTGGAAGGTGCTCCTGGAGCCCCTCTGGATGTTCGTTGTCTGGACGCCAACAAAGATTATATCATTGTCACCTGGAAGCAGCCAGCTATTGACGGAGGAAACTCCATTCTGGGCTACTTTGTGGACAGGTCAGCTTTTACTCTTAAGTTTTTTCTTGTTTTTTTTTCAATGCTATTTTAATATTTTGGTATGAAACCAATGAGACAAATCGGACAGCTGCTGTTACCAGTTCACAAATCTTAAACTTCATAAAAATACAGAATAGGTGATATTCTGGCGTATCCAGTTCAGGTTATTCCCAAAGCCGGAGTGTTACTGATGGATGTTTTAATTGTGTGTACAGGTGTGAGGTCGGAACCACCCACTGGATCCAGTGCAACGACACCCCGGTCAAGTTCGCCCGTTTCCCCGTGACCGGTTTGGTGGAGGGCCGTTCTTACGTGTTCCGGGTGCGCGCTGTCAACAAGAGCGGCATGAGCCGCCCATCCAGGGTGTCCGAGCCGGTGGCTGCCATGGACCCCGCTGACCGCGCCCGTATGAGAGGTACTGTGGCCCGGGCATCTGGCTTTACTGGACACAGACAGTATCGTATCCCCAGACGCAATTTCTAAACTGAAACTGGTCAAAGCAGTTTTTTGAATGGATTTCTTTGAGCAATTTAAATGTTTGAGTAAAAATAAATAAATAAAAAGTTCATGATCTGCCCACTTTCAGGTACATCTGCTCCCTGGACTGGACAAATTATCGTCACAGAGGAGGAACCTGCAGGTAGGAAATAGCTTTTCCCCATCAGTCTGTGTCTTGGAAGTAAGCAGTGTTGCATTTTCCTCTTATTCAGTTGCTGTTTGTACTCAATATTTTGTCTTTTGACCGTCAGAGGGTGTTGTTCCCGGCAGACCTCGTGAGCTGCAGGTGACTGAGGCAACCAAAAACTACGTTGTGCTGAGCTGGAAGCCACCTGGAGAGAAAGGCCTTGAGGGCGTTATGTACTATGTGGAAAAGGTAAACCTTTTAACAACATAGTCTCACCTTTTTCTGGATCTAGTTTAGTAATCTCTTCCAAAATAAGGATGAAAATAAAAAAAAAACTTCTCCCTCTTTGTCAGTGTGTCTCAGGCACAGACAGCTGGCAGAGAGTGAACACCGAGATCCCCGTAAAGTCTCCTCGCTTCGCGCTGTTTGATCTCGCCGAGGGGAAGTCTTACTGCCTTCCGCGTCCGCTGCTGTAACTCTGCTGGCGTCGGCGAACCATCTGATCCAACTGAAGCCACCACTGTCGGCGACAAGCTTGGTCAGAGCGCACACAAACACACAGCGCTGTGCAAAAATGCTATGCGTTAAATATGATGAACGAATGGAAAGAAAGCAGAGGTTGTTGAGAAGTGGTCACACCAAATACTGATTTAATTTTTCATGCACAGAAGCCATTTATAAGTGCCCACTCCACGCTCTCAATTAATGACTCCTAAAATATCAGACCTTCTCATTCCACAGATATCCCATCTGCTCCAGGAAAAGTTATTCCCACCAGGAAACACAGACACATCCGTTGTGGTGAGCTGGGAAGCATCTAGTGATGCAAAAGAGTTGATTGGGTACTACATCGAGGGCAGTGTTGTTGACAGCAACGTGTGGGAGCCATGCAATAACAAGCCCGTTAAGGGTACCAGGTAAAATCACTCTTTTTTTTTTTTTTTCATTGGTGGGATTGTCGTGCAAGCGCTATTCCATTATCTTTTTTTTTTTTTTGCAACATTCAACATTCAGCAAACAGGCTTGTTTGCATGATGCGTTACTATGACTTTTCTCACGTGTGTTGTACCGTTTCCAAACAAAATCAACAGCTTGTTGGCCAAAGTTCCCACAAACGCGAGGAGTGGAAACCAATTCAAAATCAAAGCAGGCTTTCTGAGAAAATCCAAAACTTGATGTTTTCCAGTCGCCCATACACTGACATGCACAAGCATGCCCCATGCACAAATGTCACACCAATGCTTGCAAGGGTGCTTTGTGCTGTTCACGGTGGCACTGAAATTTTATTTGAAATTATGGTTTCTCTTTAAATAGCTTCAGTTTGAGACAAAGTTCTGGTGCATTTTCACTCTGAGTCAGGTCGAATGTTGCTACTTTACTTCACCATAGAAACCCCTGACTGTCAGTCAGAATTTCACAGATGATCAGCAGCTTCTTTGTTAGGTGGACACTGTTTACGCAGATTCCTTCACATTCATCTCAGATTTTTAAGCAGCAAGCAAGGAGTCCAGGAATGGGCAGTAACAGGACCCACTGCCGTTTAGTCTAGTCTCTAGTTTCATTCTGATACAAATCAACAGGCATTACACTGTATAGTTGTGACGTTATTTGCTGTACACGTAGGTTCATCTGCCATGGGCTGATGACAGGAGAGAAGTACGTGTTCAGGGTGAGGGCAGGTGAACGCCGCAGGCATCAGCCAGTTCTCCCCGGAGTCGGAGCCTGTGGAGGTCAAAGCTGCAATTGGTGAGTGAAAAATGATACTGATACTGATTAGAGAAGGAGAAAATATGAGTCTTTGGTCATTGTTTCTGTTTTAATCTGTGGCCTAAAGGTCACAAAATAACTGGACCGATCAGATAAAGTAAAAAAGATAAGCATTTTCTGAATACTGTTAAAAGGCTAAACCAAAAACTATATTGATCTACTATTTCAGTATTCTTCGTACCTGTAACATTTCCTTTTAAGTATGAAAGTATGTAAAATGAGTATTTTCCTGTCATTTTAGTTTGCAGTGGGTTTTGGGGTACTGTTAGGGTCTGTTGGGGTACAATGTCCTTGAAAAATGTCTTCAGGTCTGTACAGTGTACCATCCGCATCTATAGTTCCACATGTTCCCTACCGTGTTGTTCTACTCTGCCGTGTGCTCCGCCCTCCCACCATCCCGTCCAGCCACATCCACCCCACCACCACCACCACCATCCCCTCCCTGCACAGCCTGAGGCGGGGTTGGGGTCAGGACTTGTAGACTTCCACTATTTTGGGTCAGTTTGATCCAAATCAGCGGTTGATACAAACCGGATCAATGCCCCCCACCACCTTCACCTGCATTTCCCCCTCACCTGTCCGGGACACAAGTGTGTCGGCAGCCTCACATGGTGCTACAGGTACCAGTACATGACCCTCTCCCAACCCAGCAGAGCTCTGACACTGCTGAGTTTACTTGCACTGACCTTTGTGTTACAGACTAACCTGGCAGTGATATTGTTCTGTTTTATTAAATTAATCATATCATGGCAAATCATGCAGATAAGACAGATAAACTCATCCATTAGTCGGTGGAAAGATGTAGGCGCTCAGCACTGCCCATGTGATCTTTTATGCGGTTGTAAAATGTAATAATTTATCCAAAATATGTTCTCAAAACATTTTTTTTTTTTATCGACAATTTGTGTCCATCTGCATAAACAGCCAACACAGCCTTCAAAGATGTGCATTTTTACTGCAAGAGTCCTTCAAGTGCAGAATCTTGCAGTAAAAATACACATCTGGTAACAAAGAAAATGAAGTTTCCCACCATGCCACAGATGTTTTGAGAGATGTTTTTCGGTTAAGCCATCAAGATTTTCTAAATCTATTGAAGAAGAAATGAAATAAAAACCTAAATAGGTGGGTTTGATGCTAAAATCCAACCAAACAGAAAGTAAAAGAACAAAAGAAGTTGCTAATAATAAAATTTAATTTCAGTAGCAAATGCCATTGGTCCTGGATGGCAACTAAACCTTCTGTTAGAAGCTGTTACCAACCGAAACTCTCAATATGGAGTTTGTTACTTTTTAAAAGTAACTGAAAACACTATGGGCCAGATCTCCTAAAGCCGCTATCCGCAACCCGCGATCGCAAGATACCGAATTTGCGGAAAGGGCAAAAGACACGCCCATTGCCACGCCTACAGTGTGAATAAGGGAGTCGGCATAAGGGTAGCGGCTTCAGGGAAGCGGAAGATTGCATTAGCGGTTAGCGGAGGTTCCTAAACCGGGTAGCGGCTAGCGGGAAGTGTACAATGTGTTGGCCTATGTGTTGAACAGCTTAACTGAAAGTGAATACTCCTAATAAATGTTTAAAATTTTGCTCCTATCTTTAGCCATCCAACACAATAACGGTCAGAGCTGAGAAATTACCAGGGTTAATTCCTGCACCGGCGTTTTTGCTTGTTGTTTTCTTAGCTGATCGTGTTTAATTCCCCACATTTGGGATACTGTGCCAACAATTTGATGTGTTTCCTCAGGAACAGTTGATTCAATCAATGCAAAATCATCAAAATAGCATTTTTTTTAACATAAGAGACCCTTAATATGCAGATAACATGAAATAATAAATAAATCGACACCTTTACATTATTTAGATTCCAGTAGAAGTTGTTAGATGACATGATCTTGTACATAAAACGCAGAACAGCTACAGAAACAATGCGGCTGCAGTACTAACTGTTTTTCTGCCTGATTTCCTGCATGTTTCTCCCTCAAACCTCTCCGCCTCTGGAACGTCATTCATTCACTGACCAGATTTCGTACTGAGCTGCATGCCCTGTTTCCACTTTTGAAACGCACTTTTCAGTGAATTTGGCATGAAGGCCACATTTATTTCTGTAAACCAATTTCCACACCTAGTAATGAAGTTTATTTCAGCACAGGGCACATTAGATAGACAGTTCATTAGTAAAGGGTGTCATTGTGTCAGACACCAAAGAATAGTTAAAAACTATTAAAGAGTGCCACTGCTTCACATGAAATAGGTCATGGCATCTGAAGACAACTGAACAGTTTTTAGCGTAAATTTAGAAAGTGATGGATTCCTTGAGCATTAATACAGTCATGGAAAAAATTATTAGACCACCCTTTTTTCTTCAGTTTCTTGTTCATTTTAATGCCTGTACAAACTAAAGGTACATTTGTTTGGACAAACATAACGATAACCACAAAGATTGCTCATAAGAGTTTTATTTAAGAGCTGATATCTTACCATTTTCCATGGTTTTCTTGATTATAACCTAAATCACTTAAGTTTTTACATCAATAGCTATGGCGTTGTACAGCCAAAAACACTGCTTTTATACATTCAGTGTTTTCTTTTCTGTCTTTTTTAGTCACATGATGACGTTTAGTGGTACCAGGTATTAAAATGAACAAGAAAGTGAAGAAAAAATGGTGGTCTAATTAATTTTTTCCATGACTGTATGTTGGGTGCAAACCACATCTCCTCTGCTGCTCTAGTTACCCATCTCTGCATGTTCTCAAAAATCCCTCTTCATGCGGATGTCACCTGTTGCTCATCTTGTCTTCATTTTTAAACCAAGTCAGATGAAGACGTTGTACTGTATTTGTTAGGCTGATGTGACTGTTTTTTATGTTTTTGCATTTTTCTTCTGATTTGCTCTTTGAATGTTGCGTGATTGTGATGTCATCGCTGGCTTGATCTAAAGAGCTCCTTCTGCTTTTCTCTGCTAACACCTGTAGGGGGAGGCATCCCACACGGTTTGTTGCCGAAGATGGGGCCGGGGGGTAACGTGGGCCAACTAACCGAGCACAGGCCACGCTGGACGGGCATGCATGAAACTGTCCAGTCCCTCCCTCACGCTCTGTCCAAAAGTGCAATAAAGCTCAGACTGACGCTGAAGCTGGGGAGGGGGCAGGCGCTGCTGGCTCAGATCCTTACGGAGTCAGAACCCCTCAAGAGTAAAAGCAAAGGGGGCAACAAGGGCAGAGAGTCCTTGGCCCCTGACTTGGTAGACATCCTGCTCTCAGAGTCAGGCTTAGTTTCTGAACCACTTACTGACATCATCACAGCAGCACACTTAGAGCCAGTCACTGCTGAGGTTCAGCATCCGGCCGTAGGGACAGTCGGTGAGCCCGAGAACCAGCCGGGACGTAAGTTCCCCGTAGGTGCTTCTGCTAATCGGGAGATTGCGAGTCCCAGGAGAGCGCCAGCAGGTGAGCACCAGTCTCTGACGGAAACCTTTCAGTCAAATCACAATGAAAACACAAATAAATCCACAATTCCCACCCATTTGGAAACCACGAAACGAGTCACAAGAGAAAGGATATTCCGTGTTACATCGGTTCTTTAGTATCAATAAACAGTGCTTGAATTTCTCCGCTGATGTTCTTCTATTTCAGGTAAGTCACTGTGAACAACCACCTAATCATGTTGCTTTCTGGCAACCCCCTTTTCCCCCAACCTCCCCCTGACATGGAGGCCTGCGGTCAGTCACCTCTGTCCCCAGAGCACTTTAACACACAAATACACTGAAGTGTGCCATGGAGCCACTCAATCTCACCCTGTCTGTACTTGAAAAATGGGTCACCCAGCCATCACAAGAGCAGGACACTTGAGCCGAGAGCTTTCTGGGAGCGCTTGTTTTCAAAAGTCCACCTCACAAACACTTTGACCCACTTCTAACCCCCAAAACAGGGCTGGATATCAGCTTCTGTACGACAAGCCCATTTATTATCTTTATGTTACACGATCCTGCTTTTGTGGAGATCTGCTGCTCACAGGCCCTTTCTTTGCAAAGTCTCAAATCTCTCCGAGTGCTTTGTTATCACAAATTAAATGTAACAACACTGACTCAAATTGTAAAAAGTTTTTTTTCTTTTTTGTGTCAAGATTACAAGATTGTCTAACAACCGCACTGCCTAAAAAGGTTAAAAAAAAAAAAAAAAAGGACAAAACATAATATGTAAATACAAACACAATACATTAATTTTCAAATCAAATATTGGCTCCTTGATAGAGCACGAAGCCAACATGTCAGATATCAAAACTGAGACTTTTTTTTATTTTTAATAACCCACTTCTAACTCTTAACATGAGAGAATATCAGCTTCATGTGTTTTTGAGCTTGTTGTCAGCTAAATGGGTTTGGAGAGGAGCATGTTTTTTTTATTCTTTTATTTTATTCTCTTTATTTGACAGCGTTAAGCAAGTGTTTTGGGAATTGATAGCACCAATTGCTATAGTTTTAAAATGTTATTATTATTGTTATTATTATTATTATTTGTTTTTAAGCTCTTGCTTGAAATTTCTCATCAGTGTCTGTCGATCATCATAGTTTTTATTTCATTATACACCAACTTTTCTGCTGGCAGGTCATTTCCCCACCAGGTGTTTTTAATAGAGTCATGTCATAATATGTGCAGAGGGTAGATTGGCGTTGCGTTGCTGAAATAAGCAAGGTCTTGTCTGAAAAGACGTTTGGTTTACTTGCTCAAAAACCTGTACAAGCATTTACATAAGCATTAAAAATGCAAGTTCCTCCAGAAAATATTAATTACTGCAACACCATACCATCACAGGATATGAGTTTTTAACCTCTGTACGGTTGACAACGTGGCTCCTCTTAAGCATGGCAGATGCTGAATCCCAAAGAGAATTTCCGTTTTGGACTGAAACACTTTTTCACTTCACCTCAGTCCAGCTCTTATGAGCTAAAACCCAGAAAAAGCAGAGGCATTGCAGAATATGGTTTTTATGTTTTTTCCTGCACATGAAACTGCAGTGGCAAACAGTGTTCTCTGATAATGGTTTTGCTGAGCCCTTGTGGTGGTTTCCACACCAGAATCATATCTGTTTTGAGTGCAGTGCATGAACATCTCAGCCATTCAGCGCTGGTCCTGGGCGTACAGAGACTTCTCCAAATTCTCAGAATCTTGTAATGATACTTTCTAGATGGTGAAAATCATTTGCAATTGTTTCTCACCGTTTTTCTCAAAATTTCTCAGAGTAATGAACCCCTCACAATTTATAGTATTGAGGGACTCTGAAATGAACAATAGCACCTCTCAGTTTTAAGATCTGATATGTTGTCTTTTTTGCGATTTTCTGCTAAATATCACCTCATGTGTGTTTACACAGCAACTTTTTTGGAAAAGGGGTCGTACATGAATTTGAAGCTACAAGTAAGAGATAGATTAGCATCAATTTTGTCTTTAATATAAGCAGAGACCTTCCACAAATATTTTCAAAAAGAACAAGTTGGCTATATATGTAATACAAACCATGAAAAAAAAGCTACTTTGAAGTGATAGAGTTCATTGTATAGGCAATACTTGATGTAAATAAGTTCGGTCGTGGAAAATCTGAAGCTTGGCAGTATTTCCAAGGCATTAAATTTCCTAGATTAAAGATAATGAATCCTTTAGAGTAGTTTCCCATAATTTCTGGTTCCCATTACATCAGCCTCACTGCTTTGGGTCAGTGGTGTTAATTTGGGTCGTCTCCCGCAGCCTCGCCTGCTCCACCCTATGGCATCAGCGTTCTGGAGTGCGTGCGCGACGCCATGGTGCTGGCCTGGAAGCAGCCGACCTTCATCGGAGGCGCTGACATCACCGGCTATTTCGTTGATTACCGTGAGGTCATCGATGGCGTGCCAGGGAAGTGGCACGAGGCCAACATCAAGTCTGTCAGCGAGAGGGCCTACAGGGTGAGCTGACGCAAACGCTTCTCCATCCGCAGGTGTGGCACCGAGCTGACTCTTCTACCAGTGAGGTTGTCTGTTTCTCCCGTCTTTGTCTTCAGGTGTCTGACCTGCACGAAAACAGGAAGTACCAGTTCCAGGTGCGAGCGGCTAACATGGCAGGTGTCGGCGTCCCGTCTCTGCCCAGCAACACCTTCCTATGTGAGGAGTGGACCATTGCCGTGCCAGGTGGGGCCAGGTTCAATATTTCACTCACTACAAACACGTTTACTTCCATTGCACCTGCTTCCTGTTCGGCGTCGCCAATGCAGAGTGATCCACATGACTGGACTGGCACAAGTTGTAAGCCAGAAGCCCTTCCAGGCACAACCGGGATTTAACACCGGGACCTCCTGTGTGGTCGGAGGCATCACTACCACTAAAACCACCAGGGAGGCCAAAAATGTTTTCATAAGTAATCCCCTGAAATCAACCTATAACTGATTTGACACTTGTTTAATGACTGATTGTTTAACAGGCAGATAAGCGGATTGCTCACCTGCTAACAATCCATGCAACCCCTCAGCACTCTCTGCCCTGTTTCCTGTCCAGCACTGTCAGTAAAGGTCACTAGTGCAACAAAACCTGAACAAAAGAACAAAAAGTTACTGATTCCAGAGTTTGAAATATTTTGGGGATTTTTAAAAAAAAATTGTTTTCTTATATTTTATCAAGCAAAAATCAACTTTTTTCATGCTGTATGCGGTTATAAGCAGGGGCGATTCTAGTCACCTTGGGGGCCCCGGGCAAGAGTGAGCATGGGGGCCCTAGCGGTCCAAAAACACCAAGAAGATCATTCAATCCAGAAATCTTTTATTTTAAATAACAGAGGTGCACAGTGATGTAAGAAAACTTAAAATACAATATAACATAACGAACACAACTAAACGTGCAAAGTTTAACAAAAACACAATCAAGAAAAAAAAAAAATTCACATGACATGCAGAAAATTCAAGAAGACATATGATATCGCCCTCTTCCAAATACAAAATAGTTAATGGTTCAGCTTACTGTTAATTACCGTTTAAATAAGCTAGGCTAAAGTGCAGTAAACATGTCATGTGCAGTTGTGCTTCGTGAGACGAGACTGGGACAAAGTGGCATCATAACTTTTTTTTTTTTTCAATAATGTCAGATTATACACGTTTGAATTTAGCACTTTCACATTCTCTTTTTCCTTCATATTCTTGCTTTTTTTTTTCTTTTTGCGTATCCTGACGGATACACCTTGCTTCATTTTGAGTTTGAAGTACTCTGAAGAAAGCCGGCCACGGGCAGTCGGGGCCCTATTAGGGGGGTTCCAAATATCTCGCTGCAGTGTCTATGGAGGTTTCAGGTTGTGTCATTGATATAGATCGATATTAGCTGTGTCTTGGGGGTCCATTAACACACTAGGCAGTGACAGCTAGGTAAGGGACCCTATGTTGGGGGTTTCCAACGTATCGTCGTTGCAGTGTCTAAAGCAGTTCAGTCATTTTGTCATTGACAAAAGAACCAATGTCAGCGGTGTCCTGGGGCCCCTTCTAACTCGGGGCCCTAGGCAATTGTCTAGTATGCATACCCCGTTGCGGCATGTCTCTGGTTATAAGTGTAACCAAATACATGTGAGGAGTTTATATACCCTTTAAAAATAAAAATAGTATCAACAACTTTTTTTTTACATTTAACCTCCATGTGTGTTTCCACAGGACCTCCTCATGACCTGCAGATCAGAGAGGTGCGAAGCAGCTCCCTTGTGCTGCTGTGGAAACCTCCCGTGTACCAGGGCCGCGATCCGGTCAATGGCTTCTACATCGACATCAAGGAAGCGGAGGCGCCGGAGGAGGCCTGGAGGGGAGTCAACACCAAGGCTGTGGAGAAAACGTACCTCAAGGTCCTCGGCTGGAGCCCACTTCTCTGAGATGACCGTGCTCAGGTGTGGCAGCGGCTGCTGTTTCATCACTTTGCTTTCTTCTGTTTCACAGATTAAGGAGCTTAAAGAGGGAGAGACGTATGTGTTCCGCGTGCGCGCTCAGAATAAAGCGGGTGTTGGAAAAACGTCTGATGTTACAGAGCCGGTCCCTGCTCTGACCAAACCAGGTGAGTTGACTGAGCATAAATACGCTCCTCCTGAGGATAATGCGTCTCAGTTATGAGGTTTACATTCTTTTGATTTTCAGGTACGAAGGAGATCGTAGTGGACGTCGATGATGATGGCGTTGTCTCCCTGAACTTTGAATGCTGTGACATCACCCCTGACTCCAAGTTTGTGTGGTCCAAGGATTATGAAGAAATGACAGAAACCTCCCGCGTTACCACAGAGACCGCGGGAAACAAGTGAGATCAAGTTTTATAAGTCGACGCAGTTTGAGTGCCAACAATTTATTTCTATTCGCTTTAATTCTGTTTTTGATCTGCAGATCCAAAATTGTCTTCAATGCTCTCGGGGAGGAGGACATAGGCATTTACTCATGTCTCGTCACCCACACTGATGGTGCTTCGTCCAGTTATTCTCTCTCTAAAGAGGGTGGGTTACAAAGATGTGAACTGTTTCTATTAAAATGACATCAGCTCTTGCTTTTTTTCCTTTTTTTTTTGAAAATCTCTAATCATGAAACTTCTTTGGTTCACCAGAGTTGAAAAAGCTGCTGGAGATCAGTCATGACCACAAATTCCCCAGTGAGTTCTTCACATCTCATCATAAAAAGAACTAATATTGTTAAAGTCGCTTTTTTCTTCTTCCTTTTTAAGATGGATGTCAGTTTTTATTCTCCCCTCTTTCCACACCAGTTATCCCCCTGAAGTCAGAGCTGGCTGTGGAGCTGCAGGAGAAGGGAAAAGTGCGCTTTTGGCTGCAAGCTGAGCAGATGTCAGCGAATGGCAAAGTGGACTATGTCTTCAATGACAATCTTATCTCTCAAGGGGAGGTCAGTAAGAATCTGGATCAGATCATTTATGTGTTTGTGCACGAATGGTGTGTTTCAATAGTGTGTTTTATTTTTAGAAATACAAGATGAACTTTGACAAGAACACCGGCGTGATTGAGATGGTCATGGAGTCTCTGACCCCAGCAGACGAGGGCACCTTCACCTTCCAGCTGAAGGACGGGAAAGCCACGAACCAGTCCAGCTTGGTTCTGATTGGTGATGGTATGTTCAATCAAACAAATGCAAAAAAAAAAAAACTAGTAAAAGCTTGGAAATTAAAATCCTATGTAATTTACTTACGTGCATATTTTATAGTGTTTGTGAATAACATTTTTTTGGCGTGGGGGAAAAAAAAAAGCTGCATTTGTTTGTGAGCAATATTGAGTTCTTGTGGTGAAATAGACACACATGTTGGCACATAAAAGGATGCAGCTCTAAGACAAATCATCAGCCCAACGAGCTATTTAGGAGGGCAGCTGGGAGAGCTAGAGACACCAGGACCTAATTTTAGTGAAATTTAGCACAATTTGTGGCCTCTGAAATCTGCGGTGAACAGCAGAGAAACCTAAAAACTGCTGATATGTTTTCCTAAATAATTAATTGGGGTGTTTTCAAGTGTGATGCGTGATAAAAGAGTATCAGCGATAATGAAAGGAAAGATGTACAAGATGGTGGTGGGACCTGTGATGAAGAAGTTTTTAATACCTTGGTAGGTCTGAAGGTTTAAGACTAAACTAACTGTTGCAACCACCATGTCTGATTTTGCACAGCCAGTTCAAGTCACCATGGCAACTATAAAGTGTCAAACTGCTTGGCTCCCATGATGCTCAGTTGCAGCTGTGCTGACACAGTTTAGGAGAAGAGAAGCAGGTGTAACCACAGTTAGAACTGGATAAATGTAGTCACTATGATGCACAAAATCTAAACAGTGGTTTGTTTTTTTTATTTTTTTTCTTTTATCCACAGTTTTCAAGCAGCTGCAGAAAGAATCTGAGTTCCAGAGAAAAGAATGGTTCAGAAAGCAAGGTACGGCGCAAATGTTTTATCATCTGAGGTGCTCTTTTGTTGTCAGAAAACTACAAAAAACAGTGGAAAAGCAGAGTACAGCTGCAGAAAGCCAAACTAACCTGTGCTTTTATGACGTGGATATTTATGGATCGGTTAAACAGCTGTGCTATATTTATGACAATATGACCGCCACCCATGTTCCAGGTCCTCACTTTATCGAGTACTTGGGTTACGAGGTGACACCGGAGTGCTGCGTCATTCTCAAGTGCAAGGTGAGCCGGGGTTTTTGTGAATTTCAGTGACCGCATTCTTGCCCTGGTCTATCGAACTGCTGAAGCATCCTCCGGCTGTGTCGCGTTTCAGGTCGGCAACATAAAGAAGGACACTTCAGCTCTGTGGTACAAAGACAGACATGAGATCAAATCGGACGAGCACCTCAGCTTCACAGAGGGAGTTCTGAAGCTGGAGATTTCTCAGGTGAGAAAATGAGAGAAAATCAAACTACATTTAGCTTAACTGGGCAGGGCCAGTAACTATGCAGTCTCTGACCCTTCACCTCAAAGCATAACAAATATTGATCCAGCCAGTCACTGATAGGGGTAATATCAGTAGAAATCACATGATCTGGAAATCCCTTACCCTACCTTTAATTTATGTATGCATGTTGATACATCACGTTTTAAGAGGGCCTTTGACCTCATAGGAGTAGCTCAGAAGACTAACGTCTCTGGAGAACGCATGACTGTCTTATTACACATAATCAGCTGTCTCGTTGATCTAAATCTTCTCACTATAGTGTCTGTGATATTCCCACTTCTCACACAAATAAGCATGATGTCACATCACGTGTTGCGCTGTGGTGTTTCTCTCCTCTAGACAGCAGACTATTGCCAACAGCGCTATCTGGAGACGCCTAGCGCAGTGTTCTTCAAACCGGCTCCTCAGAGGATACTGTCCTGCATATTTCAGATGTTTCTCTCCTCTAATGCACCTGTTTTAAATGCATGGATTGTTAGCAGATTTGTTTATCTCAAGCTGATGCTGATCTAGTCATTTCAGTCAGATGTTTTATGTTGGGCTCAGCGACGTTAATTTGTTTACGAGGTTAACTTTTCTTATGAACATTGATCCGTTTCTTCAACAAGCTGGAGCTGATAGTTTGCTACTCTCATTGGCAGATTTCCAAGAAGGATGCCGGTGTGTATGAGGTTGTTCTGAAGGATGACAGAGGACAGGACACTTCCACATTGAATCTTACAGACCAAGGTAACTTCACACAGGCAGACACCAGCAATTTCGGTATTTACATACCTCAAATTAATCGCATTAAACGGCCGTCTTTTGTTCTCTTCAAGGTTTCAAAGACTTGATGAATGAAGTTTTCAGTTATATTGGTAAGAGGAAGCTTGCAGACCACAGATAGCGCTGTACCGGGCTAATACTTGAGTATTTGAGTGATCTGTTTGTGTATCTTTTTTGCAGCCAATTCTTCCACTCCTCTAAAGATCACAAGCACAGACGAGGGCATCCGACTCTACACCTTCGTCAGCTATTATAACGATTTACTCCAAGTCACATGGCATTACAAGTGGGTATAAGAGCAAGACCGGATGCTGCAAGTCTCACTCTTGTGATTAGCCGGATTGTATTTTAGCACCTGCCACAAGGCCGGGATTAGCCGTGTGTATTTTGCTTTCAGGATTGTATGAGTTTTGTGTTTGATCTCTCTGACAGGGATTCTGCAATCGCCTTCTCTGACCGTATAAAGAGCGGCGTGGTTGGAGACCAGCTGTGGCTTCAAATCACGGAGCCCACAGAGAAAGACATGGGCAAATACGCCATTGAGTTCCATGATGGGAAAGGTGGCCTGAGGAGGACTGTGGAGCTCGCTGGTCAAGGTGAGAACAACAGTGACTGTAAGCATGGGCTTCAACATAGCTGTATATTTTACCTCCTCTTTTACTGATTAGTAAAAAAAAAGCCACTTTCCCACAGTGATCGTGATATACAGACATGCTGGAGGCCCCTTCTCATTTCCGCCTCCACTCTCTAGCTGTACATTCACAGTGATCCCTGAAAGGTGCAATATTCCCTCCCCGGCGTGTGCTTTCACACAGCATTATGGCAATCTGTAAACTGAAGACGGTCCCTTTCATGATCCACAGGCAGCAAGAAAATGTCTCTGGTCACTGGCTGCTTTATTCAGTCGGTGCCGAATAAACAACAGTTAAAAATAAAAAAAGACAATTAAAAAAAGTTTTCTTTGGGATGCCACCTTGGCTGCAGGAGGGAGATACTGGCTGGCTGACTTCAGCAGGAGGAAGACGATGACCCAGCAGTTCGTAAAACAGCCAGTCCAGCCAGTCTCTGTCTCTCCAACCACTCTGTTGGAAAATCCAGCGTTTCTTTTACTTTTTCTGCTGTGTTTTTAGCTTTCCTGTCAGTTGGCTCGGTGTTCTGACTGGGCATCTGAAAGCAGCTGTCAGACAGCCTCTAAGGTCGTCTCTCACTGTCAGTGACGCACTGGTTTCATCCTCTATGCAGCCGTCTCTGCATCCCTGTTACATCGTTCCACAATTCACACAGCACACATTACGCCACCGTTACGCCCCCATTACTCCCTGTCAAGCCTGTCCATGCTATTCACACGTCCACGTTATAGACAACCGTAATGTTTCAGTACATTCATAAATTGTTTTTGTTATATTACATTTGTATTTGTTTTTGCAGACATTTGATGGCCTTGGATTATTTTGAATGCTTGTTCATGATGTTTTATATTTACTTCACGCACCACAAACTGATTCTCATTGTTGTAACTTGTTTTTGTTCTGCAGCATTTGATGATGCTTTCGCAGAATTCAAGAGACTCAAGTAAGTTACTGATAGCAACTCGGTAAGCATGACTTTATTATCAAACTGAGGCGCATGTCTTAACTTAACTCTTAAAGACCTTATGTGAAAAACTGGCGTTTACACTACTAATCCACTCTGATATTGATGAAGAATCCTTCGACATTTTACTGAGAATTGTCTGATAAAAGCAAACCATCCAGCGAGTTGCATCCAGGCTCCATTTACAGGAAAAAAGCAGCCGTTCTTTGGAAAAAATGGCTTGTTAGTGGCAGAGGTCAAAGAAGGGTGACTGAATTAGTTCAAGATGATTGAAAGGAAGGAAGAAGCTGTAACAAAAAAAAAAAACAACCACAAAAAAAAAAAAGAAAAAACACTTTCTACAACGACAATAAACAGAGCAGGACCTGTTATCACACAACACATGAAACCTTGAAGCAGATGTGTCACACAGGGTGCAGCTCCTGTTATCTGAGAACAGGAAACTGAGACGACACTCAGCACCGAATGGAAAAAAACACTGCTTGCTGTGATGAGTGTCGGTTTCTAATGAGTTGTTCAGAATGTAGTTTTCTGAGGGTTCTGCCTTTAGAGGAAAACAGCGTGAGAACATGGATGTGTCCTCATCTGCATCAGCATGATGTGGGGATGTGTTACAGGCACCCATCTGAGAATCAACTAAACACTGGTTAAACATAAAGGTGATTTTGTGCATTGATGCAGACCTCACCCATCTCTTCATAACCACAATGTGCTCATTTTGCATTTCTGCAGAGTAGGGCGCTATATTGAGCTCCGATCCTCTCGGACTGGTTTCTTGAGTAAATCACAGTTAAATTTACTCATGTAACCTCCTTAGTTACACGATCGCAGTCTGCATCAAGCTGTCGTGTCACAGGGAGGTTTCCAGCACTTTCTCTTATCGCCAGCAGGAAATTCTGAATGATCAAATGCAATTCAGCATGGTCCTGATAAGGATGTAGCTAATAAAGTGGCTGTTGAATATGCAGCAGAGTTATCATACATGACTGGAAACACTGGCATAAATGATGCATTTCTGTATTTTTTTTTTTTCCTAATTTAAAGCAAATAAGGGTCCAGAAGTGACAGGACAACTACAGAGGTTTTTCTTATGATTTTGCCTTCGTACATCACTGCGATTTGAAGTAAAACTAAAAAATAATCAAGATATGATCAAAGTGTGGACCTTTAGCTTTAATTCAAAAAGTTTCACAATAATATACCATTTACCATGTATGAATTACAGCAATTTTAAGCATTACTAGCGGCTCAAAAGTATTTGGATAACTGAGTGGAAATAGGTTAGACTAGCCAAGTCTGGTACCTTCCTTTGTTGCTTCAGGACGACTGAAGTAGATATGATGTCTGAAGTGACACCAGCTATTGAGTCGGTACATGGCAGCAGTTTGACTGCAGCTACTAATATGAAGTTCAGCTACATCTCAATACGCACAAACTCATAAAACTGATGTTGCTTTCCAAATACTTCTGGGCCCATCTGTAAGTGGCAACTATTGAAATTTGAATCTGCTCCTCAGATCCTCAGTATTTCTGATCCCATCTGTTGCTTCTTTTTTCTTACATCCCCAGAGCTGCTGCTATTGCAGAGAAAAGTAAGTCGCACTCAATGTGCATTGAATATAATATTTACATAGAGACACTGGGCCATTTTAAGGCATGCAGCTCTTCAATCAAACCTCTCTTGTTGTTTAAGTACTAAAGTAAATTTTTTTTTGTTCTTTTTCTTTTATTTTCCAGATCGTGCTCGAGTAGCAGGAGGCCTGCCTGATGTGGTCACTATACAGGAGGGCAAGGTAAACGCCGTCCTCTCATCTTCAAGAAGGACGCAGCCCCTGGATCTGCTCACTCAGTAACACGACTGGCACCTGTGTTCTTCCCGCAGGCTCTCAATCTCACCTGCAACATTTCGGGCGATCCCGTGCCAGAGGTCACCTGGCTGAAGAACGACAGGGAGATCACGTCCGACGAGCACTGCATCCTCAAGTTTGAGTCGGGCAAGTTCGCCAGCTTCACCATCACCGGCGTGAACACGTCAGACTCTGGCAAGTACAGCATCCTGGTGAAGAACAAGTTCGGCACAGAGAGCGGAGACTTCACCGTAAGTGTCTTCATCCCTGAAGAGGCGGGCGGCAAGAAAAAGTAAAAGCGGTCCAAGTCTTATCGTAAATATCTGTAAATGACACGTAGTGGAAACGGTTAAAGGGAAGAGCGGCCATGAAAGTGCATTTGATGTTGTGTGCAGAGTCTAACAAAAAAAAAAAAAAATGAAAAAAAAAAAAAACTCGAGAGGTGTTGAATCTGAATGTGAAACAGTTCAAATCCAGAGTTCAGCTAATAATTGATAGATACTCATTTGGTCCAATGTTGATAAATTCACCTAAACAGAAAAAGTCATCTGTGATATCGTGCCAACTCTGAATGTAACTGGTGCAGATTTATGTTTGTAAAGTTGTGGTGCTGGGAGGAGTTTCAAGATTAAACCAAACGGTGTTTAACAAAGGGAAGCCAAATGAGATTGTGTCTATTAGAAATATGAATGTTTTTACATTTGCTACTAATTATGGGGATTCACTGCTGACCAATCTTCCAAAGGTTTGGACAACGTCAAGCAATTTTTTAGTTTCACTGTAACTTTTAGCTCATTAAATACCAGGTAGCATCATGCTGCCATTTAGAGTAAATTGCCTGAACGATATCGTAGCTAGCCGGTCAGCTCCTGGCCGTGTCCAATGGTGCGATTTGGAAGTTACCAAAATTAGTAGCAAATGGATTGAAATGTGCAGTTTTGTCACATTTATGTTTGTTCTGCTGTATTTACAGTCACTATTAAGTGTGACCATGACATCACTTCGCCTCATTGTCTGTAGAGGATATTGTTTGTCAGCCCGGCGCCTACCCCCTGTCGTCATGACACTCCCATCACAGCCCATCATGAATCATTATCATGTATCAGTGATACTGTTGCCATCACAATGAACACTGTGAGATCACTGTTAATACCAACAGTAATGATTATTGCTTTACCTCCTATTCCTGTTTCCTGATGACACTAATAAAAGAATAAGCATGTACTTCCACACTTCCTCCTCCTTCTCCTTTATGAGTTGTCTCACTTTAATTTCAAACCTTCACCCTTTCACCTCTCTTGTTCCAGTTCACTTTTCACCCTTAGTCATGATTTCTGTGCTGTTTGAGAGCGTGAAGATCGACAACACAGCATGAAGAAAGAACCACCCTCCTTCCCCTCCCTCCCTTCCTCCATTGTAACCATGACGTGTGCTTGACCTATGACGCTCTGATATTCACCTCATCACGACCACTGAAAGACCAAAGATGACAAGTTCTCCAGAATTAAACCTTGAGGAGTCATTGACAGTTTTCATCAGATCAAAGTTAAACACAGTCAATTTCAGATAGACTATACAAGAACCACGGTTTGTAGTATCTTTTATTAATGTTTCAGGTCATTTTGGCACAATAATGGGGTAGTGATAGCCAATTACCCCTCAATTCCAGATGTTCATTGAAATGAAAATTGTGAATCAAGTGAAATAGCAGCATTAGAGAGAATTATTCCTTCTGATCAGTGTGATTGGCGTTCTTTCCATAGTTCTATAATCAAGTATTCACATTGCATATGCAATATATTTTTGCCCATTCAGGTTTCAAGTATCATAATTCAGTCCTACCCAGTCGCCCAAAGATTGTCACTTCTGGTCTAGAGAAGACCAGAACAATTATTACACTAAAGTAGCATATCTACTGAGTTTTTAAATGTGAGTATACGTTAAGACAAGATTAGTAAATCTCTTCCTTTTTCTTGTAGCTACGCTACACATACTGAAACATTGTGCCAACAGTTAATGGAAATTCATCATTTCCATTAAAACAGTATTTTTTTTTTAAGAAAACCGTTTGAAAGAATCCAGTCAAGCCGAATGCAAACAAACAATCACATTAGAGCCAATAAGAGTCATTGATGCATCAATCACAGGTCGAGCACATGAACCTGCCTACATCATGCCTCATCACTTATCTATCACCTATCAGTCTGATAGATCAGTCCTCCATCACCTAGATTCATTTTTTGATACAAATGATGGTTTATGTGGGTAACCTTTTACCAAGATTTACAACTTCTCTCTGTAATGGCATGTTGCGTACATCCAATGGATAGTATTCACATGACGTCACAATAAGCCCTCCGTCATTTTGAAGATCGAGCAATTCATTCATAAACTCTGTAAGCAGCAGCGTGTAGTGAGTGTTACTTACATTCTGCACTAAACCGAGCTTTTGAAGCTGAAATTGCTGTTAAAGTTGCAAAAATACCACAAGCACGGGTTGTTTGTGGGTGCAAGCCAGAAACACGGATCGCTCAAGTAAACTGCAAAGACTTTGTTTCCACGAATTGTTCTGAAATGTGTTCTGAACCGCTTTCTGGAAGGTCATTTCTGTGCCTATAATTTTTAGTTTTGAGTAAATTTTTCTCAAATAAGATTAGAAGAGATTATAGCGGACAGACACCACTACGTAGCCTAGCCTTCTTTCCTGATATTATAAATGACAGTGACTCCAGGATCAATTAAATATGTAGGTCTCGGTTAAATCTATTGATGAAATGCTTTGGGGGGAGTTTAGAAACAACTGGCATTCTCAGATCATTAAAATTAATTTCAACAAACCATTCCTGCAGCCACAACTTTCCTGTCGACCACATGTAGCCCAGATGCTTCACCCAGCTGCACGCAAACTGATTTTAGGCCTCCGAAGATTTGCAGGGCTTCACTTCCTCCAAAGTTTACTCGTCGTGTAAGTCCTTCGGATCGTCTGTATCATCCTTTGTAGCCATCTGTACCGGTGGATTCCACCGTTGCTGCTATTTTCTCACTTGACAAGGTTAATATTGGACATTGATCGTTTCCACCTACTTCGACTTTTTTACTTTTGCCTTCTGATGCATGACGTCAGTGAATACCATCTATTACCCGTACTATACGCATAGATCATCTGGATCAATCACAGAAGGTTGCCTTCATGCCCAGAGTATGTATTTGGTGGTAAAAGGACCTTACTAAAGGGATTCTGCTGTGCAGACACAAAAAAGAAGGGTATTTCCTCAAGTAGTTATAAGATCTATGAAAAAATAAACCCTGCTGCCCAAAAATAGGAAGATTTGATCTTTAGTTTCTTAGAGTGTGATCGCACTGGGTGATGGCACTCAAGTTCATGACAAGTCCGCAAAAGAGAAACACTTTTGCAATTATAAACTTTAAAGGAAATCTAGTGTTATCATTAGGTTTTGATTATTTGGACACTGTCAGTGGTAAGTCTGACTTCAGTCACTTCCCTGGGTAAGTAGTAGACATCAGTTTTTTTGAAGTGGTATGCTGTTTAACTGTGACCTCACCTTCTTATTTCAATACAATGTCTCCCATCATTTTGTCTCTTAGCTCGAAATAACAGAGGGAACACCAGACTTGGGGGTGACCTCTTATTGGACTGATGCAGAAGGAAATGTGGTGTTTGGCCCAAACACCCCTGTGGAAAAGATGAAAAGCACAGTGACTGGAACGAGAGCGCAAAGGCGAAAGGGTGAGAGGATTTACAAGCCCAACTCCAAAACAGCTGGGACACTGTGTAAAATGTAACTCTAAACAGCAATGATCTGCAATAAAAATAAGATTCTTATTTTATTTGCAGTAGAACATTGAAAGCATATCAAAATGTTAAAAGTGAGGTTAGTCCAGAGAAGATGGCAGCACCTCTGGATTATCTTTACATGTGTTTTTTTAATGCATAATCAGGTTTTAACCTGCATTTGAGGATGGCACGGCGAACGGAACAGGATGAGAACACAGTGACTTTGTGGCATTTTTATCTTTCAGTTTTCAGGGCCAGATACATCCCTCTCATTTTTTTTTAATTTGTGGACTCCTTGTTGCTATGTTTTTATATTATGTTCCCGAGCAACTGTCGTGTGTGTTTGTCAGTTGTACACGGGCATGGCACTGATTGCCTGGCATGAGTTCACCATAAGACAGTGATCTCCAGACGTGTTCCTGATTTCGTACAATGATTTCAGTGACCCCCTGCCTTTCGCCCGTAGACGGCTGGGATAGGCTCCAGCAGATCCCCGTGACCCTTTAGAAGATGAAACGGGTATAGATAATGGATGGATGGATGGATATCACACCTGTTTTTAAATACAGTGCCACCTTAAGGCCTTAAGATCAGGAGTATCCAGTATTGATGTTTGGTCTTGTCCTATGCACACAGAGATTTCTTCAGATTCTCTCAGTATTGTTTTTTATTTTGCTCTGCAAATGATAAGATGAGAGGAACAGTATTCTCAAATAGTTCCACAATTTGTAGATGCACCTTTTTGCAAATTGGTGAACTTCTGCCGAACTTCACTTTTGAGACACTGAATCTCTAAGATGCTCTTTTCATACCCAGCCATGTCACTGCGCTGTTTACAGTTAATCTGATTAATTAAAAGGTGTTCCTCCAGGTGTTTCTTTTTAATCCCAGTTGCTTTTCCAACCTTTTGTTGTTCATGTCCCAACTTTTTTTGAGACACACTGCTGCCATCAAATTCAGGATGAGCTAATGTTTTTCATGAAATGGTAAAATGTCTCACTTTATACATTTAATATGTTTCCGATGTTCCATAGTGAATTAAATATGGATTTATGAGAGTCACAAACTGTTGCATTCTGATTTTCTTTTTTTTTTCTTTTTTTTTTACATTTAACAAAGTGCCCCCACCCGTTTTGGAATTAGAGTTATAGATCAAATGCATGCTGTGTGTGACACATGAGACATTGCAGCATAGTGTTCACTTAAGTTGATTGTTTTTGCAGAATCTGTCTCTCAGAAGCATCCTGTTGCAAAGGTGGAAGACAAAGGAAGGAGGAACAGCAGAAAGTCAGACAAGGAAGGAATTGTAGATGTTGCGACAAAAGATTTGGCTGACTAGCTACTGACTGCTGAAAGCTCAGAGGAGCCTACTGGCACTGTAGTTAAGTCTGAATGAGAAGCTGACAAAAAGCCTCAAACTACTGAATGAATGCAAAGAAAACAATCATGCCTGTAGTTTGATTTGGGCCCATCATACTATAGTGACAGCATGTAATCTAATCCTACTTTTATAATAGAAATTTTGTTAGTATACGTAGTATTTTGATAATCACACATCTCGAGTTGGCTAATTTGCGAATTTTCCATATTTGTGTTCTTGAATAAAGGAAATTATCCGACATTTTCAGTTTCAACCATTACATCTCTTTGTATGTTGTGTTGAAAGATCTAGGAATGTACAGAGTTACGGAGGCTTAAGGGCTTAAAGCTGAAGAGCATTCTCACGCTGGATGGAGGAACAAAGCAAACATGAGAAATTGTTGGGGTGAAACAGAGCAGAATTAATTCAAATCAGCAACTGAAAAAGTTTTACATGATGGTGCCCCCACAAGCAGACCTGCAGCTACCTTTCCAAATTAAAATTTGTGTAGCTTTTAAATTATGAATATTTAAGATATAATTTGAAAAAACATTTGATGAAGACGTGGACTATCATGAGGTTTAATAACATTCATACAGGAATCTTCCCAATCTCAGTATTTTCTGTAAAATAATTCATCATGTGGTAACCCGACTCTTCTGTTTTGTTGGGGGGGAAATGAAAATAGCAACTTCCTTCTTCAGAGCCACTGGATGGTTCACTTCAGTTGTTCTTCTTTACATATATTCTGGGACAGTCTGGTGGCACACTAGCTTAGTCCTCCACCCTTTTAGGCCAACCCAGAACTGGTTACAATGGACATTCAGGCTATTGAATTTGTATGCGGATGTGTAATCCGCTATGGAGCCCCGTTTGGGTCATAATTCAATGAATAAATGAGTCTATTATTATGAAATACAGGCGTTTATTATTATGAAATATGTATCGATTATTAATAAATGTTTCCCATTATTATGAAATACATGTTGATTATTATGAAATATTACCCATTATTATGAAATATATGTGTATTATTATTAAATATTTCCCATTATTATGAAAAAAAATGTAATTATTATGAAATATATTTTTATTATTATTTAATCTTAGTTTAATGCATAATAGTTTATTTCACAATGGCTTTTTAATTTAAGAATGAGTTTTTACATAATTGCTTCCTTTTTCATAAGAATGAGCTTTTACATAATAATGACATTTTGCCAGTGGGCGGGACCAGTGGTTGACCTGCACGCTCATTGGCTGATCCTTCTCCATTCTACGCTCTGACATTGACTAGTTGATGGGGGACTCGCATCGAGCCTGTTGGCTACCTCTCGTAGTCAGAAAAGGATCTTTCTCCTGTCGCCATGCTGTCAATATCAAGTTTTCCTACATTTCGTGCTATGTTTCTTAGTCGATGTCAACTTTTAACCGTAAACTGAGGTGCATTCTGCCACCTACTGCCCTGGAGTATATACATTGCACCTCTCGCCCACTATCGATATTCGCTGTTCTGTTGCTTATGCCTGAATGGAAGAGCAGCCAATCATATTAATGGCTCCGCCCTCTCTGCTGTGATTGACACACAAATCATTCTTATGAAAAACAAAGCCATTATTATGTGAAAGTTCATTCTTATGAAAAACGAAACCATTATCATAATAATGGGAAATATCTAATAATAATAAATATGCATTTCATAATAATGGGAAATATTTCATAATAATAAACGCCTGTATTTCATAATAATAGAATCATTTATTCATTGAATTACGACCCAAACAGGGCTCCATAATCCGCATACAAATGCAGTTACACATTTACAATCTGTGTGCTTATAAGTGGTTGCTTTTGAATGTCTCAGGGACTTGAAGAGACCTTGGCAATTCCCTTTTTTCTGCCAAGCAGCATGGTAATGTCATTGTTTTTCTTGAGAGGCCACTATGCTTGAATGTATCATATACATATCACATAGCTGATCAATTTGGACTTTGAAAATGAACTTTTCGGGCCTGGCCGTCCATCTGAATGCTTTTCCCTTTTTTTTAATACAAAGTCTGGTTCCAGTGCATTTAAATTGAACTTTCAGGGGGCTGTACTAAAAGGACACAGATGAAATTGCCTTCTGATGCCATTGAATAGGCATACAACTAATCATCTTGGTTGTTTTGAATCTTGGGATTTGGATGTATGAGTAATCACATAAAGCCTTACCCTGACTATTGTGATTGGATTGGTACATTCTAGATGGATTTGGCTGATGTGGGAATAGCACCATGTTACAAGAGAGAAATTTCACTGACTGAATGGATACGACTGGCCAGGCTATAATATTTCTCTCTTTAAACTTGTTTTTTTTTTTTTAATTTCAGTAAAAATTCAAGTGATCCAACATCTCATCAAAAAATCAAAGATTATAAAAGCCAGAAAACTAAAAACATATTTGTGTGCTCCTGTTTGATTTTTTTCAGTCACAGGGAGAAAACTATTACACTTACCTCAATATTTTAACAACATTTTACTGTTGCTTATGTTATTATGTTTTCAGTTATTAAGATTTCTCTTGGAACTGTATTTGTATTTTTACATGAGTAAATCAATGGATAGGTTTCCAAATATGTATACTTATCCAACCACTGCTAATCAAAGACACATTATCTGCAGGCCAAATGCTAATGTTACAGATGTGGGGGAAAAAAGGGGGTTTTGTGTGTCTGGTTTGATTTTCATTCTTCCACATTATAAAGAGGAATATAAAGTGGCAGTTGTATGCGTCATTTGTAATATGTAACTTCATTTGTGGGGGTTTGACAAAGAGAAGGAGGGTTTTCCTAGATAAAATGTGTTGAGAACAGTCAGTATTCTTCATGTTTTCATTCTTCAAAAACTGTATCTTATATAAGAAACTTAGTTACAGTAATACAATAATAATAATCTCATAATAAATTTTCATTTCAGAAAATGAAATTAGATAATTGGGTTTAGCTGAGCCTTCCTGCCCAACCAAATAAAAAGATGTAGTTGCAGCATCTTCTGTTTATTTTTCTTCAATACTTTCATTGTTAACTTTGACTTCCCAAATTATATCAGTCTTTTTAAAAGAAAAAATTAAGTTGCTGTGTCTATTTTGATTTTGATTTTTTCCTGGATTGTGAAGTTACGGAGTAGTACTGGTTCCTATAAAACACTAAAGCCCGTTTCTCGTAATTAACATCATCACCTGCCCTCCTGCGTCGCTGTCACGTGCTTCCGCGGCGGTCACGTGGTCTGCTCGGCTTCAACCGCTACAGCGGACGGAGCCGACAAACTGCCGGCGGCAGAGAAGCGGAGGTTCGGTCGCAGCGTCTGCCTGCGGGTGATCCTCTACTCCAGCAGGTAGGATGATTTAACCGCTCCCTCTAAACAGAGGGCTCTTTCACCTGTTCCAGAAATTAAAATAAGCTTCAATTTCTGTATAAATATGTCTATATGTAGAACTGCGGAGTCCTTGAAATGTTTCTGAGGAGTCATTTAACGGCTGCTGTTGAAGTCTCAAGTCCTTTTTGATGCCATCGTTTTTAAAGTGTTTTTACACTGGAAAATTGGCCATGAACACTAATTAGCTGCCAGCTTGTGGCTTATTTTAAAAACAACAACAACAACAAGTTTGGACTATATTTATAGCTGTTGCTGAATTTATAATCTTTATAAATAAATGCCGTTTGTATCTGACGAAAAAACCCCAGTCCCCCTAAACGCATCACGGGTTTTAATCACGGTATATATTTGACCATAAATGAAACGTTATTTGCCAAAATTTGTATATTTTGTATTATAAATAATCAGTAGCTTCATATGTACAACTCAAAGTATATTTTAGTAATGTCAGGGTTATTAAAGAGCAAATTACTTATGCATAGATATTTGAAAGAACCACTATAGCATTATATTTAAGGTTGCAATTAGTTAATTGGCGTTACTTCATAAAAAAACGAGTCATCTTTAAACTATATTTCAGCCATATTATTTACAGTCCTTCTAAATGTGATGATTGCTTAGAGTTAGATCTGCTTCTGTCAGCTTTTTACATCAATTTTGCCACAATATGTTTTTTGCTTTATTGGAAAGATTTACTGAATAAATCAGGTGTCCTGAGGACATCACAATGTCCTCAGGACACCTTGTCCACTCATTTCATAGACTAAATGATTAATTGGCTGATGAAAGACCAAGTAAATGAAAACATTTGCGTGATGCAGCTCCATTTACATAATCAGTGGGCTGAGGGAATAACATTTTTAAATTAAATTTGTCTTGATTTGATAGCCGTAATGAAAACTTATGAGTTTCAGTGGTCATAACAAGGGTGGCTGATGGAGAATCACGTTGGACACTTGGACGTAGTGAGGAGGAGAAACGTGCCGAGACAGGGAAAGCTAGATTTGTACTAATCTCGTCAACAGGATTAACGCCTCTTAAAGTCTTGTCACCCCCTCACAAGGAGAGTGGCGTGGATAATGGTGCTGGATTTGTTTGATGTAGTACTGAAGTACATTTCGTACTCTAAACCAAACAAGACTGAAATATGCTTAATAATTACAGTGTATTATAAACATTTATAATAGTATAACTATAGAGGAAGAGATGCTACTCTTAACATACAATGATTCTTTTTAATGAACAATATTCCAGGTGAATATTTTTGAGAAAGGAAAACTGGGATATGCAGAGTACAACCTTTCAGGGAGTTTTCTTTCTTTCTTTAAGGAAAAAAAAATGTTTGAAACTCAGTGCAAGAATCACATTTAGCAGCTTTTCATCATCCTGTGCTTAGAGGTGAGACTCAACAACAAGTTCACCTCAGAACTGGTTCCAAATTTCTTAAAGCATTGGAATCGTGCACCTCTAAATTTATCGGTTCCATTGTCAGTGCCATGGGGGATGCTGAATCAAAAAACCAGACATAAACAAAGACATTTATTTTGACATGCAGTGATGGAGTGAAAGACTCATGGTGTGTTGCTGCATTGTTGTTATAGTTGAAATGGAGATTAGTGCTGTAACCTGGTAGTTTAGCCAGCCATCCTAATGATTTTTTTTCCACTTCTAAACAAAGATTTGTTCTGGTTCCACTGACTTTGATTTCCAAGGGGCAGTACCAATGGATGCAGAAGAAACTGCCTCTGGAAAGTATAAGAGGAATACAACCAATCAGGGAAATGGAGCACGTGACGCAGGCAGAGCAACAGACCAGCTACACATTCAAAATAGCATGCATTCCTGAACTTATTGATCCAAGGTCTTATTAGCAATTCCGCAGCCATATTGGCTGTTTTGAATAGTGGCTCTTGAACGCTCCTTTGTGAACCATTGCACTAACTCTGCCATATTCATGCTGCTATTGGTTCTGTAGGTTATTTTCTGGTGGAAACAGCTGTGAATGGGGCAGATGGTTAACCCATTTTAACTGACCCATTTTACTAGAGAGAATGTTCACAAAGAGAATGAATATGACTGACCAGGCTCATAAGCAGCAGAGGTCCAATGTTGCTGGCCTGTTTGCAGTGTTGTTTTTGGAAGTTGAGGCGGTAAAGCAGTTGTGTTGAGGCTGAAACCTAGGTGTACTTGGTTCCTCACTTGAAACTTGATCTGAAAATGCTATGGAAAATAATAAAAAAATCGGACTGATAAGGAGAATTGACATTGTCATCAGTATTGATAAGGTGCCATCAGTTCCCATCCCTACTTGTGTAAATGAATTGTAATCAGCTGTTTTGGAGTTAGAACTGAAACAGGAAGTAAAGTGTCAATGAACTTTGATTACTTGATTCGTCTTTTCTAAGTTTTTCTTTCCATCTCCAAATTTTTTCTTTTCTATCTTTTTGGTACATTTTTGACTCTTTGTAGACTTTGGATTTGACAGCATGGTCATTGTATAAATCAAGGCATTGATCCCTGATTCAAAATAGGCTTCCTTCTCATTAAGATTGTTTTATCAGATAGATATTGTATGATTTGCCCGTACAATGCAAATCCAACAGTGAGTTTGAGTATTGATTTAGTATTGATGAACGAATCTCTGTGGGCTTTTCTGGTATGTATGTATTTTTATAATGTTCCTGATACATGCGGTCAAGTTCAAGCCCACACGCTTTCTCCAGCATACTATTCACAGCACATGGAGTGCTGTGGGAGTCAAACTCATTCTGAACTTAGTGTTGTGCAGACCATGCAGACAGTGGGAAGTCTGCTCACTGTGGATACCTGATATCTGTGCATCGCTGCCATCACGGTGTCATGATGTTCATCTAGTCTCTTCTGCTTTGTCCATCAAATGAGAATTGTGCTGAGTCAACACCTTACAGGTACACAATGGACACAGTGTATTGCTGTTGTCAACATGCAGTGTTGCTGCTGCTCTCTGTCATTTCATGTTTGCTTACCATTCAGCAACATTTGTGACCTTATTGTTGCAAAAAAAACAATTGCTGTGATATTTTTTTCAGAAATGGATTATTTCCAGAGGTTTAACTCCATTGACTGTCCATTGTTTCACATGTTCGACCATCATCAAGTCATTTTTAGTTTAGGTTGCGATGCTAACCTGTTATTGTTCCAAATTCTGGGTTGTTTTTTTTTTAAATACATGATTAAACTATTATGCAGACAATTAGATTAAACTGTTCCCTCAAGCTCTTTTGCAATGTTCTGGTGCTTATGTAAGCGTTTTAGTGTTCAGATTGGGGTAATTTTCTCAAGAGTGCATCTAGAGGGTTCATACAAGCTGTGGTGCATGGCATTGAGCTGGAGAAGAGTGCTGGAGGAGGAGGACGGGGGTTGAAAAGGCTGCAGCACAGCTTAAAGCTGGTGCAGTAACATGGAGCTCTCAGGGAGGACACCTGTTGAGCAGCCGGACCAACGGGTGCACCTGAAGGCCCCGTGGACTCTGGTGAGTTATGCCTGAGGATGTTGACTGATGTTGAGCTTCTGTTCTTTGTTGGTAATCTCAGACTTAACAAAAATAAAAGTTGTACAGTCCAACATTTGGGTTGGAAAAACTATAGACCTGAAATGGTTATATCTAAGAATTAAGTGAAGAATAATTTCATGGGAGAGGTTGTATTTTTCTGTCTGCAAGATTACAAAAAACTACTGAGTTGTATTTCCTAGTGGAGAATATTTTTTTTCTTTGCCCAATTTGTTTTTGATCCCTCTGGAGTTAGGTAATGATTTATCAACATGTTATTACTGTTAGTTGATATTCAACAGAGAAAAGCAGCAAATCATGAAACCACATATTGATTCAGTTTTCTGTAGTTTTTTGGTTAAATGTTTTAGCTCTAGTTCTGTTAATTGACAGGTGATTATATTTCACCTTACAAAGTCTTAAATGATTTAAAGCAACACCAAAGAGCATTTTCATGTTAAAAGATGAATTTCAGTGGGGCTGGGCAATTTGGCCTAAACATATAATCTGGTTTTTTTTTTTTTTTTCAGAAGACATAAATAAATAATAACACAAAAGAAATATATGTTGGGTCAGTTGTATTCAGCAAGTGGATGACCTCAAGCTTTGTGACTAAAAAATGTTGATGATGCATGACTGTGAGTTGTCACAGGCAGAAGATGGCCATTGTGAAAGAATCAAGGAAATTCCTATATTGTCGCTCCAAATCCATGCCCCTATATGTGAACGTGTTGGTGATGGCCATCTCAAAGGTCATTCTTCTCCTTCACCCCTTCTTCTTGTATTCTAGTATTTTCTGCCTGCATGCAAGCTTTTACTGGAATGTGGTTCATTGAACTGTTTTACTTATTGATGATCATTTGCCCTCAACTCATGCTGATGACGAAATTTTACATTCCTTGTAACCAACCATTCTACGAACTACCATTCTTCACATTGTACCCAAGACGAAGCATAGGCAAGTCGTACAGTGCGAGATGTAACGATCATATGTGATTGGAGAACTGCAGTGCATAGGATCCCTTAAACCACAGGTGTCAGACTCCAGGCCTCATGGGCTGCTGTCCAGCATGTCTTGGATATTTTCCTGCTTTAACACACCTGATTCAAATGAATCGATCACCACCACCTTGTCATCCAGGTCTGCACAGGTCTGTTAACGACCCATTCATTATAATCCGGTGTGCTGAAGCAGAGAAACATCTAAGACTTGCAGGACAGCGGCCCTCGAGGCCTGGACCCCGACACCCCTGGCCTTAAACAGTAGGGGTGTGCCAAAAAATGGATTCGCATAAGAATCGAGATTCTCATTTGCTACGATTCAGATTTGATATAAAATATCTCAATATCGATTTTTGAAAAATATTAAAAATAAAATAATATTCGCTGGCTGTCCGCGTCCATTTTGTAACTACGCGGGACGTCCTGACGTCACCACGCAGCCGGCTTTGGAACGCACCAAAACAAAGATGGAAGAAAAGGAGATCCAACCAGCCCCGTCTTCGCTAAAAGTCAAAATTTGGCGTCATTTCGGTTTTTACTGAATGCCTGCAAACACCGAGCTGGACATGATGCACAGAGTGTGCAAGCATTGCAAAACTAAGATCAAGCACTTGAGTAACCACAACAAATGCGCGGGCTCATATTACAAGGAATCACCCGGAGATCTAAGACACGGAGCAGAGTCAGCCGCCAGCTGCAGGCCAACGCACACTGCAGTGCTTCACAAAGCTCTCTGCCAGCTCTGAGCTGGCAAAAATAAAAAATAAAATAGTGAGCGATACTTAGAGTAACAGTTAAGGACCACAAACTGTTTTTGGTAAAGGCACTTTCCTCAGAATTTAAGAGGCAGCATGTAACTGCACTATTTTTTCAATAAAGATGCACTTCCATCCACAATTCCATCTAAGTATGGATAAATGTTTAAAACTTAATAAATGTGAAAAAGACACTTTAATGTCTCCATTTGTCACTCTGTCTTGCAAAGCAGATTGGAGTAGATCATGATGAGAAATCAGATCAGAAATCATTATGAATAATCATTTTGAATCATAAATTGATTTTGAATCAAAAATCGATTTTGAATCGAATCATGGCCCCAAAAATCTGAATCGAATTGAATTGTGAGATAGTAAAAGATTCACACCCTTATTAAACAGTGTCATAAATGCAACTTAGCCTCCACACCTATAGAGGGACCTGCTGAGCCAAACGTTGCAAAAGTTCACTTCAGCTGCTTAAAGTGTTTAAACTTCAGTTTAGGAGGAAAACAAAGTATTAAAAACATTTGAAAAGTATTAAATACTTAAGAAAATTGCATGATAAGTCTTACATCCATGTCGTCGGGTCTTAAATATGCCATTATACCCTAAAAGTCCCTTTTGTGTTGCCCCCCCCCAACACTCTTGAATGCTTTCATGCCTCTTCACAATGTTGTAGTTCTTTGTCTCAGTGGTTTTGTTGTGTCTTTCAGAAGTAGAACTACGAAGACCAGCACCCATCATTAACTTTCCCATGTTAAAAAGGTCTTTAAAAGTTTTTAATATGCCAAAATCTTCAGATATACTTATAAGTAATTAAGATAAAATGTATAACCTTACAAGAGATGAAATATCGCAGGCTTACAAAGTTTGAACTCCTGTAAACCTGTTCAGGAGCTCATCCTGGCCCCATTTTTAACCTACTGCAAACACTTTCCATCTGCACAATACATGTAATTAAATATGACAATAATGTGAAAATCCTGTGAATCCCAAATAGCCACAAAACCGTCGAGATAAGACATTTTCAGATTTGCTCGTCAAACAAACCCACTCATCAACAACAATCAAGTAACATTTGATTATGGAACACAATCTGTCTTCTCTCAGTTTTTTATAATTTTTCTTTCAGCCTGAAGTCATATTGTTATCTTTACGTCACTGTAATGTCTGTACAGTTTTAAGCACATGCTGCTGTCCTCCTATAATAACTGGACATGGTCTGTCCAAAACATCAGGCACCTTGCAGTCCTTCGTTTTTGCTGCATTTAAGTATTTATCTTTTTTTTTTTCAGTTAATGTCAGTAACTATAATCTGCTGAGAACATTTTCGGTCTGTTAAGAGCTTTAGAGTTGAGTAGCTGCAGTGGGTCTGCCAGTCTCAAAGATTAAATGGTTCAAAGTCCATCCAGCTGGTGTACAGCTCTTATTGAGTCGGAGTAAAACCCATTGTCCTCAGCACTGTACGGTACAAGCAGCCATTTAAAGCCTCCTCATCATTCAGGCCACCACACACAATGTTCAACACTCACATGCTTGAAAAGTCCTTGTGGATATGCCATGTTTTCAAGCTGCTCTCCCATACCAGGAAAAATACCGCTGTGTCACATGGAAAATGGTGTTTTGTCACGACAATAAGCAGTAATCACAGCTTCAGAAGGAGGTGAAAACACATAATGATGCTTGTATAACTGCCACTGACATACTGGGATGGAAAAAAAGGTGCATAAAAAGGGGGGAGAAAGTGAAGTGGTTCCTGGAGGAGGAGAAATCAGGTTTGATCTTTGAAAACATGGCTTTTGTTTGATATGGTGTCATTTAGATGGCCAATAACAACATCCACCTGCTTTAGGTAAATAATGAGATGATGTAACCTGAAGTGTAATCTGATATTTGTGATACCATGATCAGGTTAACCCAGATTTGTTTCAGCATTGCCTATACAGTTTATCAGATTTATTATGATTGTTGAAATGTTGAAATAGACTGACACAGAGGTGTTTTTTTCTTCTTTTTCACTGTTGAGTTAAATGTAAACTTTTACCTTATAAAATATTTAAATTAAAGTTCTTTTGACTGAATGAGAGACATGAGAAGCATTATAGCAAATCATTGTTGGAGGTAATAAAATCTTAATGTGCCTCTCTGATCAATCAGAAATAACCTGCAAGTGTCCTCTAAAAGGATTTTGAGGAGTGACAGTTTTGAGTTTTGAACATGTTAAGTGATTTTTGCTTGTGACTCATCCCTTAGGTGTATTATGTGTCTCATTTTTACATGGATGAACATATTATCATCATACCATGTTTTCACTTTGATTTGTTCACTGCATGCAGTTAGGTCCATAAGTATTTAGACAATAACGTTTTTTTTCCTTTCATGATCTTGCCTTTATACACAACCAAAATTATTTTGAAATAACAATCAAGATGTGCTCATATTATTATCAAGATTTACAGTCAAGAGATGTCTTCATGAGAGTAAATGTAGAGGGTTTACAGCATTCAAGAATAGGAAAATCAGAGTATTTGGACAGATGAAATCAAGATTAACTTGAATCAAAGTGATAGGAAAAGAAGAGTACGGAGAAGGAAGAAGAGCAACTCATGATCCAAAGATGCCACATCTTGTGCCAAACATGACAGGCCCACGTATGGCTACCAGTGTAATGAGCTCTCTGGTATTTATTGATGATGAGACTGCTCACATGTATCAGTTTGAATTTTGAGGTGTACAGGGCTATATTCTCTCCTCACATCAGCCAAATGTCCAGTGGGACACATGCTTCACATCGCAGATGGCTAAAGACCCTAAACATACTGTGAAAACAACTCAAGATTTTTTAAAGTCAAAGAAGTAGAATATTTTCAAATGGCCAATTCAGTCACTGATTTCAAGATCACGCTGTTCAGTTACTGAAGAAAGAACTGAAGGCAGAAAGGCCCACAAAACAAACAGCAGCTCAAGGAGACTGCAGTGAAGGCCTGTTGAAGCATCTCCAGGGAGGAAAACTCAGAAGCTGAGGATGTTCATGGGCTCCAGACTTCAGGCAGTCACTGACTGAAAATGGTTTCTATCCAAGTATTTCAAATTATGGTTATATTTATAATTTTTTTTTTTTCAAATCTTTTGGAGCCCTTGAAAATAGTTGTAATTTCAAAAGTGTAAATACTACACTTTTGTGAATCCTCTTATATTTAAGCTCAGAGTTTACATTTTGATCACTTATGATTCTTATATTTCAAATCTACTGTGGTGCATTAAGGAAACATCATTAAAAAAAAAAGTAAGCTACTAGATTGTTTTTAAAGTTACCAGATGTGGAAATCTAGTGGAAGTCTAATTGTTATCTGTTTCTTTGTGGTCAGTATTATATAATTCTGATGCACAGTAAGAGGAGGATTTTAGTCCAGAATAGTAATGCAATCTGATGAAGTTCAATATTTAATTAATGGTGTGTCTAATGTCGAGGTTATAGGGTTTTTTTTTTTAACACTAAAGCTCGTTTTCAAAGTGAATGATCTCGTGAGAGGACCATTGTAGTTCTTTCTTACTGGATTATGATCTTCCAGAAAACCAAAGAGTTTCAGTCAAAAGAACATCATGCAAAAACATTTTAGAATTCATCTTAGTCTTTGAAATAAGATTAATTACACAAGTCGCCCTTCATGAATGGCACCTTTATGAGATTTCAGTAACTAATACCTCTTAGGGTTTCCACATAAATCCACCTTTTCTGCTGTCATCAGTTAACAGTTACTGATCTAAGATGATGACCCCAAATCCATGGTGAAAATCCATACTGTGCAGTGCTGTGTTATAAGGATGGATAAATGTAGCTGCTTGATTGTGAGACACAATGAAAGTGCCGTAAATTGCAAAACTAAATCACTTAATTTTCCCAAAGTCATTAAATTGTCATTTTGAAAATACAGCACTTTCCTGTTGGATCAAACAACTTCTAAGAATCACTCTCCTGATCCATTCTGACAGCCTAACGCTAACTCTCGGCCTCTCAACAGCATTTCACAAAGCAAAGGCTGATGCTGCAGTGGTTGCGTACACTTCTTACACACAATCTATATCTGACAGGAAAGAAGGCAGTTTGACATGAAGTCAAATGCAAAAAATGAGTTCCTAGTAGCAAAGCACCTCATGACTAATATGACAAGCAGTGAACAGAATGTGGGAGTCATAGAAATATTGAACAGGATGATATTTTAGGCTGCAATGCAGGAAAAGATGATCACAGATAGCAACCAGCAGAAAACACCTGAGAAACGAAGAAGAACAAAGTACTGTACATTAATTATTGTTCTCAAATATACTTGATAAAATCTAAGTAACTTCTCAGTGAAAGCATCTTGAGTATAAGTTTATAATTGACCAATTTAAGTGCATTGACTATGGCCTGGGTATGTTGTAGAAAGAGAAGCACAGACTGGCCTCTCTGCTCTGCAGCTTCGCTGCAGCAGAACCTGATTAAGTCCCGATCAGCCCTGGACTCTGAAGGAAAATGGGACAGAGCCACTGCGTTTAGGGACCAGCTTGAATTTGCAGACTATTCTGAACAACAGCAGCCTTCCAACAGGGCCACTGGCCCTGATTTTATTCTGATGTCACTTCAAGCAAGATGGGTTCAGTTTGTTAGCCAGTAATAAAGCAGCATTTAATGAAGTGTTTTTGTTGGCAGGTCGACACCATGAACTATGTGGGGCAGCTGGCGGGCCAGGTGCTGGTGACAGTAAAGGAGCTGTATAAAGGGATCAATCAGGCTACTCTGTCAGGCTGCATTGACGTGATCGTAGTGCGACAGCCTGATGGGACGTTCCAGTGCTCTCCTTTCCATGTCCGCTTTGGAAAACTTGGGGTGCTGCGCTCCAGGGAGAAAGTGGTGAGTTAGTCTGTTACTGAGATAAAAGTACACGTGTGATAACTATGCTTTTCCTGTGAACAAGACTGCAACAAATAATTCTGTCACATGCTAACAAAGCATTTCAGTATGTGGAGGAAGTGCACATTAGGTTTTCAGTTTGGTTAATTTCCCTCTGCTTCTCCATTCCCAGCCATCCCATCAATCCCATCAAGCACATTACCCTCCAATTCACTCTCTCTCACAAGAGCACATTGCTATTCGCTCTATTTATAGACACTCTGTCTACTGAGTACTCAGATGGGATGTACAGACTAAAACTCAGTTTAGTCTCATACTCTCAACTTGTAAATATTAAAACATGGAAAGAAGTATCTAACAAAAGAGCTTTATGTGTTAAGTCACAGGAGAGCCAGGCAGCAGTGCAGCAGAGCAGGAAGTAGTCTGCGGTTGATGATTCTGTAATTCAGATGGGGTTAAAGGCATTTTTGTCTCTGTAGAGAAACCGAGTGGGAAAAAACTGAACAAAATGCATTTCTTAGCATCCAATCAAATGGCAACATTTTGCAAAGAGCGGATTTTCTTTTATTAATCTTAAAGCACCTTAAAGACAAAAAGGAACCAGCTTATGACTACGTGCTACACATTACTGATGTTTTTCAACAACCAAACTCCACCCAAATTTAAACTAAAGCCTGTTTGCTTAATTCATGGCTAACAGTAAGGACGAGCTCTTTTCTTCTTCAAAGCTTTAGGTAAATCTTTGGTGCTGTTCTTTTGAGTGTGTTGCATAAACACTGTATGATGTATTCTATTAATCCTCATTAGTGCTTGTTAAGAATCAAGGTCGCCTGAGTAGAGCGTGGTCGCCTGCCACACAGTAATGTGTTGTGAAACCTGTTTGACTCTGCAGATCGACATTGAGATCAATGGGGAACCAGTGGAGCTACACATGAAGCTTGGTGACAATGGAGAGGCCTTTTTTGTCCAGGAGACAGAGCAGCAGAATGTGAGTTTTATACACAATACAATGAAAGTGAGGAAGAATTAAATCTTTCGGATGAGATCATTAACCTGCTTCACTTGTGGTCTTTTACCGCAAAACAGGAGATTGTGCCCGCCCACCTGGTGACCTCGCCGCTCCCCACAGAAGAGGTTCTGACCAGGAGCAGAGAGTCCAGATGCGGGGCATCAGCTGGGACCAGTCAGCCTCCTGGATCAGGGGATGCAGCTTCTGGAAACTTCCATCTCTGCTCCAGCTCAGCCGGCAAGAAGAAGAAACGACGCAGGAAGAAGCATAAAGCTGAGCCACGCAAAGAGGAGCAAACATCAGCAGGTGGGGAGCCGGAGCTGTGTGAGATGAGCTCAGATGAGGAGCAACATGCACAAAGTGGACGGTGAGTTGGAATTGAACTCTGGTCTGTTGATTGATTGATTGACTGTGTTTTGAATTTTGTTGTCTCCTGTCATCAGAGAATCGTCACTGCTCGTGTTAAAGGACAACATGGATCAGAGGCAGCATTCTCCTCTCACTGCTCTCGAATGGGATAGCTACCCTTTCTCTGATGGGGACTGGTCACCCTGCACTATGTAGGCCCCTTCACTCAAATATTTACATAGTTCTTACTAACAGAGAAACAATAAGGCAGTTCACTTAAAAGAAACAAGTAGATCTGAGTTAAACAGATCACTCCCTCAGGATCATCAGAGCTGACTCAGTGGAAATGTGGTTTGTGCTTATGTCAGGGATGTGTCTGAGACCATGTCGCCCAAAAGTGACTCGGAGTTGATGGTGAAGCCAGCAGAGAGCATGCTCAGGGCCGATTCTCACATGCAGTGGAGCTGGGGAGAGTTTCCAGAATCTACCAGGGTATGGATCATGAATAGTTTGATCTTGTAGCACAAACCTTGCTGAAAAAAAGTTGAGCAAATTTGAACGTTTTTTCTGTGTCCAGGTCAGCAAAAAGGACAAACCGGAGCCAAAGACGTTGACCATCACTCCTTCAGAAAACACACATTTTAGGGTTATTTTGAGCTCTGAAGCCATGGAGGAAGAGTCAAGAGCAGGACAGAGGACTTCAGATCCCATTTGTCATCTTGTAAAACCAGAGCCACGGACCATCAAGCCCGATCATTGCAGCTGCAGCCCGGAGCCCCCTGAAACATATCAACATACGATACAAACATTACTGAGCCCAAGCCAGATCTTTCAAACATGATGTCGAGCAGCTTCTCCTCCGAGCCATGTTCTAGCAAGTCTGACATGATTGCAAAAACTGTACGCAAAGGCAGGTGGACGTCTTCACCGCCAACTCGCAGGAACAGCGGCTCTGTTGTCAGCGAAACAAGCAAAGAGGCTGGAGACTCCACAGCTGGTTGTTCTGATATAAGAGCCTCTAAAGCAACTGATTCACCCACAAAGAGGAGAGGTAACTCCCTTTATACAGTTCTGTACTCTGAAGCGTGTTTCAGTTTCTATACTTTGTCACTGAGTTATTTTTGTTATTTTATTAATTTGTACCATGTAAGTATAAAATTGATCTTTCAAGAAAAGTTTGATGTAAGGAAATTGTAAAAAAAAAAAAAGTGTTTCATAGGTTTAAAAAAAACAACAGTGACAAAATACTTGACAACAAAGTTACTAGAACATTTTTAAAGTGACAGATTTGTGTATGTGGCAGGAACTACACCCAGTTTGAATGTAAGTAAGTGAATGTTAAAAGGAAGGATGTGGTTTCTATTTGGGCTTTAGTTCACACTCCGTGTCTGGGGCTGCTCTGCATTCACATGCAGACATTTAAAAAAAAAAAAAAGGAAGTAAAGAAATAATAAATGTCAGCAGTTCCTAAGAAGTCATGCATTGTTCTTCTTTCAATAAAGTTGTGAGGAAGAGGAGTCAACATCAGGGGCCTGAAGATATTTACCTGGAAGACCTGAATGCTCTTGAACCTGATGTTGCTGCTCGGTACTTCCCCAAGAGGTACAAACCTCCTCTCACTTAGGATTATTTTCATGTTAAATAGTGACAAATTCATGATCTTGAGGAAGACCTGAGCGTTAAAACATCATAAAGTAGAGTGCATACTGAGCCAAAGAGATTTTTGATGATTAGCACCGCATTATAATCTTTCTACTAGATGACGTATTAATTGTCAGTCTGACTTGTAAACAATCCCTCAGAAGTAGAAGTTGTTCACATTTGAAACACATAAGTATGGCAACAGCTGTTTATACACCTCAGTGATTCTAGTCTTTGAAAGTGGGTTATTTGTGTGTTTCAGTGAGTCTGAGCAGGTTCCTAAACACTGGGTGGAGACAGGACGATGCTCTGGATCCCAGTCGCCCCAGTCAGTGGGCAGCGCAGCCGCAGACAGTGGAACTGAGTGTCTGTCTGACTCTGCAGGTGACCTGCCTGATGTCACGCTGTCACTCTGCGGTGGTGTTGGTGAGAACTCAGAGATCTCAAAAGGTGATTGTCTTTATTATCAGCTGTGATTGCGGTTTGTCACTTCAATCACATACTGACACTTCTGGTATATATTATTTAATTTTTATTCTTGCTTACAAACCTTTCTTGACCTAAATTTTCGAGTTTCAAAATTTCAAATTTTTGTGTATGTAATAATGGCCTCCGTGTTTATTATGCATTACTGGGATCAAGGGCTTGGTATTGGAGTGAGTCCTTACCAATGTCATGACTTTTAAGTTGTCCCTAGATATAGTTTTGGTCTGGGGGGCCAAAACTATATACTGATAGCTTGAGTCACTTGAAAAAAAATTGTTTCTAAGTAATGCATGGTGTGCGTTAACGTTTTAAGAAAAAAAAAAAAAAACAACTGAAATTCTGACTTTATAAACTTGTAAATTTGCAAGAAAATCCTTTTTGGATCACAACACAAATGGTGCATAACTTAGGCATAATTCAAAATTCTTACATCAAAGAAGTTGTATGTTCTTATGTAGTTGGCCACTAATGAGTCATTTAATTTCCACCCAAATACTAAATTTTGAAGCCTTTTAGTTTGTGGGCCCTCCACTAGAGGTCAGCAAAAAAAAGTAACGTCTTTATAAGTTAACATTTTATTGTCTTCTTAAAGGAATAAAACAATGCTCATTTTATAGCATTGTTACATAACAATGCTATAAAATGAGCATTGTTTTATTATAGACATAAACCAGTTTAAGACAGGGGTCCCCAACCCCCGGTCCCCGGCCCGGTACCGGTCCGTGAGTCATTTGGTACCGGGCTGCAGAGAAAAAATGTGAAAAAAATCACTTCCGTTATAACCGTTTGATTTATCACCCGAGTCTAAATGATGTTTTATTTTGAAAAATGACCAGTTTGTCTCCATTACACCCGTCTATGACATACTCTTGACACATGACAAGACTTCCAGACCTGTGTCTTGGTCACTTGGCAAAATGAGTAAAAAACGAACGTCTTCAGAAAGTGTTTAAAATGTACCTGATGTTCTGTTGTTGGTGCGATGTTACAAGGACGCTACTAATAAAGTTGCACGTGAATACACAGCGGATTTACGTTTATTAGAATATATAGAAAATACCACAGTTTTTATGCCGGTCATATCATTTTATTTTGTTGTATTTATCTGCAGCACATTTTACAGACCGGTCCGTGAAAAAAATTGCTTGATGTGATGTAGGAGGAAGTAAGATAGTTATATTGTAAAATGGGATTTGGAGTTGTTTATGTCACAGCCAATATAAAAAGCAAAACCATCCCCTTGACAGTTGTGCATTATCTGTTTCATGCACGTCATAGTTTATGAGCAGTCAAGCTTTTCCATTTCTTTCCTTCTAGAAAAATTCATGGAGCACATCATCACCTACACTGAATTTGCAGAAAATCCAGCAATTATCGACAATCCCAATTTGGTTGTCAAAATAGCAAATCGGTGAGTCTGAAACAGCTGTGCTGCTTCTCAGCCTTCCAGATGTTTCATTTCTATAAAACAACCATTGAAATATTTGCAAGTTACAATTAAAGTAACCTTGTTTTCTAGATATTACAACTGGACGCTGGCAGCTCCGCTGATACTTTGTATGCAAGCTTTCCAAAAGAATTTGCCAAAGGTATCCCTCTAGTCTTAGTTTTTAATGCTTTTATCTGAACATGGAGTCTCATATACGGCTGACTCTGTTAATTAAAATGGCAGGCTACAGAAGAGGCCTGGGTGAAGGAGAAAATGCCAAAAAAGTCTGGACGCTGGTGGTTCTGGAGAAAGAGCAGCACAAAACAGGTTTGATGCATAACTTCTTAGTTTAGGTTTCCCTGTGGATCACACTTCTATCTTCCATCAGAGCTGTGGAAGTCATGTCCAATTTGAGTAACTTTGCATTGCAAATGAAGAACATGTTGCATTAATCATTGCATCTCTGCTTTGCATTATTATGTAAAGGTACTTTGTGAAAAAAATATATCTATATATTGTTTTATGCTTTTAAGATTCTCATTTTAATTCATAGGATATTGATAAAATCTCTTTCTCTTTTTAGTTATCATCTGATTCCAAGCTGGAGAGGCAGGAGTCAGTGAGCAGAGAGAGCCCTGCCCTCCACCAGGCCCCAGAAACACCGTGAGTCAGCAACAAAGCTCTGGCATCCTCACAACACTACAATCACACACCAACACAAGCAGCGTTGGGTAAACATGTTCCACAGTGGGCGGAATTAGGATGTCAGTCAGCCAGCGGTGTTGACATCACATGACTCACAAACTTGTGACTCATAAACTCGTCAAGAAGCCCAGTAAAAGAGAAACAGAAAGGTTATTTGAACTAGCAGATCCCAGTTAGATCATTGTTAGAAATTAAGGATGCTTTCAGTTTTTGCCTGATTGCTTAAAAAAAAGCAAAAAGTTGTTGCACAAGCAGTAGAGTAGATCCGTTTCCCTCGGTAACATGATTCACTCATGCCTTTGTTTCTTCCCTGCAGGAAGAAAACTGCAGAGTGGTCCAGCGATGATGAGACTAAAGAGCTGAATGCAGCAGCACCTGCTCTGACAACCCACTGAGCGCGTGCAGACTGAAGGCTCGACAGCAGCACCCTGTCACTCTTACAAGAAGTCTCTTCGCTTGTCATCCAACCAGATAGTAAGACCGCTGATGTCAGCCGCTTAGCTGATTAAGGAAGGACAGAAAAAGTATCTGCATTTTTGATAGTTATTAAACACAAATGGAGAATGACCGATGTAAGAAAAAAGAGGCCTTTTTTATTTTATGTACAAGACAATTAGACTTCCTGTTGCTCGGAAAAACAGCTGTTTCCATTTATATGCAATCGTATGAGAACTACATAAAGATACACAGAACACATGCCATCATACCGAAAAAGATATATAAAGATGCGCACACTTATAATGGTTCATATGAACCTGTACTGTACGCTCTGATGACTGTTGACCAATAATGAAATAAGACCATAAACATAACATCATCCAAACCTGAATTACTGAATTACAATCTTTTATTTACTGATTTTTCATTTATCTGGTAAGACAAACTCAGTTGGTGTAATTTTTTTTTTTTGACATGACAGTTGACTTTTTTTTTTTTTAACCTATAAATTAATGGTCAGGTGTCCACAAATGGTGCTGTGGATGTTTCAGGATGTTTCTGAAAGCAAATGTAGGTAAAATGTCCACTTCTTACAAAGAAACATCAAAATCTGGTGGCAACTTTACCAAGACATCCATTAAACATTTATTCATCATGAGCTCTTGTGCTATTCTTAAGTCAAACTGTAAAATCTGTATGTGAGGTACGCTGCAGTGTTAAAGGAACAGTCCAAGGATCTATGCACCTTTTGCTGCCTTAACAATGCAAATTTCCCCAATTTATTATTTATTATAAAAGGGTACGAAGTTAACTTTTTTTAGGGTCCAAAGCAACATAAAATTAAGCAGTTTTGAATTATGGAATAGGTGTTTGCAGCAAAAAAAAATAATGTTAGCACAGAAGGGAAAAGGCACATGACTAAATAAAAATTGCTTGAAATTGCTACGTTAAGCCTTTGACATGACTCAAAAATAAAATTCCACTTAAGTTATGATGAGCCCACCCGCATCCCGTTGCAATTGCTTCGGTACGTTCTGTACCGGTGGAAATGGCTGTGAATGGGCAGGAGTACCAGATCAATTTCACGAAAGAAAACAAATAGTTTAATAGGAAATAGTTTTAATAATGCCTTTAATAGTAAAATTTTACACCCAATTAAAGTGTTACTGTGCAAAAAAAAAAAGTGATGAAAACCCAATCCATTTTTCAGATGTGTGCAATCAATAAATTGATGTTAAAGATATAAAACAAATTGAGAATTGAAGTTGTGACAAACAGTAATATTATAATTAAAAGAGAATTTGCTCAATTTCTAGATTTGTCATCTTTTATTTTGTAAAATTACATCAGTGCTTCGTATCAGTCGATATAAAAAGGGTCTGAAATGTTAATCAATCAGTGAACACATTATTCAGAAAAATGTAAATATATCTAAGATTAAGGCGGCTAATTATAGTTTGTAATCAGTGAACTGTAAAATTGTGCGTCTCTTTTAGGCCAGCCTGAAGCTGAGAGACGGGCCAAATGATGTCACCTTCAGCATAACAACCCAGTACCAGGGAACGTGCCGCTGCGAGGGCACCATCTACCTGTGGAACTGGGACGACAAAGTCATCATCTCTGACATCGATGGTACAATCACCAAGTACGGGAAATAAACACACACTGTTTTTTTTTACCCCTTTTGTACATTAACATGTAGGTGCCTTGAACTGCCTAATGCCAGACCTTCAATATCATTTAAGAAACAAAGTTAAAAAAAAAAATCTTCTAATCTAATTTTTTGAAAAGTTAGAACCAAGATTCAGCCTTACATATTTTATTAACATATTACTGCCTTTTTGTAAACTAAGCTCTCCATGCTTGCACATATTTTCCCCTCAGATCAGATGTGTTTGGCCAGATTCTGCCTCAGCTCGGTAAAGACTGGACTCACCGGGGAATTGCAAAACTTTACCACTCAGTGCATGAGTAAGACCCTGCAGCTACTCCCATGATCACATCCTGGTTCAGTCCAGTGAAAAATAAATCACCCAATAATCTGACATCTGCAGGAATGGCTACAAGTTCCTGTACTGTTCAGCCCGAGCGATCGGCATGGCCGACATGACTCGAGGGTATTTGCACTGGGTGAACGACAGGGGGACTCTCCTGCCTCAAGGACCCCTCATGCTCTCTCCGAGCAGTCTTTTCTCCGCCTTCCACAGGTAGGAAATCCTCATCCCGACGCCGAGCAAACATGGTATTTAGAGACACACAATAACCCGAGACTCATGCCGGGATTCCAGTAATGGATGTTTATGAAGCTTTGAAGCTGCACCTGCTGCACCGCCAGGAAATTACAGAGGAACAAAGACAGGAGGGTGTAGATTACAGTTATTTAGCTTTGTTATGTGCTTATTTGATATAACTTCAGCAGTGGAAGATCATTATTGTCAGAATTAAATATAAGCATGAAAAACTGAGGTGCATCTCATTCAGTGCAATGACCATAACACTGCTGTTCAGCCTCGACTTGATGCCAAGTAGTTACAGATGATGGTCTGTCTTGAAGTCGCGACAAATTAGATCAATTAAACGACAGAATCTCTGGCAGCAACAGCAAAAAGTCAGAAGTTAATTCTGTCATCTTTTTCCTCTAATTGTCGTCAGAGAGATCATTGAAAAGAAGCCAGAGAAGTTCAAGATCGAATGCCTCACAGACATCAAGAATCTGTTCCTGCCCAACTCTCAGCCCTTCTATGCTGCGTTTGGAAACAGAGAGAGCGTGAGCATCACTTTGTTGTTACTACGTTGACACAGGCTTTGCATTCAATTACTGCAGATTAAATTTGTGAAAATGATACTTATTGCCTTTATTTATTTATTTTTTGTATTTACAAGGATGTATTTGCTTATAAGCAAGTGGGTGTGCCTGTGTGCCGGATATTCACAGTCAATCCCAAGGGAGAGTTGATCCTTGAACAGGCCAAAGGCAATAAAACATCGTAAGTACTGATGCATGAACAGAGCTGTTCTTAATGTCTGTCAGCTGTTTCTCTCACACAACTGTTTATTGTTTCCACTTCTGGGTTTTTAATTTTTAATTTTTTACATATATTTGGCAGATACAGTCGGTTGAGTGAGCTTGTGGAGCACGTTTTTCCTTTACGAAGCACACAACACAACGCCGCCTTCAGCTGCCCAGAGTTCAGCTCCTTCTGTTACTGGAGACAGCCGATCGCTCAGGTGTGCTTTGAGGAGCTGCTGTAACTCAGAGAACTGGTTTATTGTATGAGACAATGCACTCTTTAATGGTATACGCTGCTGGAATAGTTTATTATACCGGATATGTTCAGATTTAGTGGGAGTCTTGGGATGTGAATATATTTCATATATTTACAGCACTCCATCATCTTCTGCATTAGGGTTCATTCCCATAAAACACTTGGTGAAAACATGTGTTTGAAGACTTTTAGTGTATACAAAGTCCATGCAGCAACTGTTGTTTTTAGCAGTTTGCACAGTTTAACTTAACAATACACGAGAGGAAGTCGCCTCAGCAGCGAAGATAACTGCTGAAAACTCGCCAACATTCAATGTGAAGCAAAATGCTTGGCATACTGCTTTATGCTAGCTTACTGGCGCTCTGTCAAACATATATGTTGTAATTAGAGCAGCTGTGTGATTATCCCTTTAAGGCCTTATTTGTCATTGAATGTATACTGCTCCAAACTTAAAGGATTTGCACTAGTTTGCAAAAAAGACGTGAGCGAATGTGCTTAGTTCACAACTGCATTACTGCAGTGTAGTTAAAGAAAGTACTAGATACTGCTGCTATTAGCAAAGTATTTTTTCAAAAACATGATTTGGGTTGTGAGACTCAAAGTATTACATTATTTTTGATGTATTTTGATTTCTTTCATTGATCATTTTTGCCAGACGCTGCTGTCGTGGGATTTTAATGTCCGCCTCTTTTTGTAGTCTCTTAATGCTCAGTAATAATCCTCTAAAATTGCCTCCATTCTTTCTATGAAAGTGACAATCTTTGTGTGACGAGAACACACAGTAATTTTATTAGTTTTATGAAGTTATTTTCAATCTGAAGTATGAAGAACCTTTGCTGCTGCCGCAGGTCTTTGTAGATGAAAGATGTAAACAGATTATTATTGTCATTAAAAAAAACAGCTGTGTGAGGTGAGTCAAATCTGTAGATTTACTGTATATACATCAATATTCTACGCACTTAATGTCTGTATAGTATTGTACTGATAAATAGTGAAAAATGATGTTATATTGAAAGATGCTTTAATAAAAAAGATTATTTAAAATACAATCAAAGCTCACACTGCGCTGCTGCATTTTTAGCACCAACAAGTTGTGCGTGTGTGTATATGTGTGTGTTAAGTTCTGGGACTAGTTTATTTCTGCCTAGTTGTGAAGATGTATCAGTAATGATTCAGTGTTATTTTGTGTTTTAATTACTGAGCATGAACTGTTTAAACAAGGAAAGAGCTGCATAAAGCCACTTAATAATACAATTTAAATGCAGTATAAACTATATGTTAGTCTCATGAAACAAATCTCTTTTGTTAGTCTGATGAACTCTTTCCCTCCACACCATCTTTACTTCTTTTAAACAGACCCAGAAATGGGTTAGGGGTTAGGCTAACCCTAACCCTCAGTAATCTGCTCAGTGCTCCACCTCAGGTGAATGAATGAACCAAACAGCGTTGGAGGAGCTACCGTTTTGATGGGCTTCTGTACAGAAGCACTGCGCTGAAAGACGACAGGATCTGCGGCGATGCTGAGATCGCCAGCTTTCCGGCAGTCAGAACGAGTCCTGCTCGGTCGCCTCGCCTCAGTGAGAGAACCAGGCTCAGCGAAGTCGTACTGCTGCAGTTACACTGTTCGTACGATGGAGGTACCGCAGCTTCGGACAAAGAAACCCGAGGAGTCCAGCTTCTGGATGCTTTGATTGGACACTGACAGCACCGCCTCGACCCTCTGGCCTCGCTGGGCTGCGAGCACAGATGTCACCAGGTAGCGACCGTCTGTGGGAGCTGTGAAGATGCCTGGAACACAGCGAGATGCTGTTTATACACTAACCCTTCAGTTGTGTTTCATTTAAATTACGTAAGAACATAATCTAGCCTGGATGACCCATCACAAATCATCTCCACATGACCTGGACGCATTTCCACTTAATTTTGATAACAATTCGGTAAAGAATGTAGTTTTCGTTTTTAAACACTGCTGTATTTTTAGACTAAATCCATTATAAGCGTTTTCCCATTCAAATTTACGTGTTAGCAATACAGAATAAGCAGAAGAAAAAATGTCATGCTTTCTGGCGGGGTCTTTGAAAGTCTGATAGATACCTGTATGAGCGTCGTAATATCCGCCATCATTGACTAGAACCTTGTTGAATCGAATGATTCCCACTTCTTGAAATGGTGGGAGAGTCAGACCAGCGGAGAACGACACCCTCTCATCTGAAAACAAAGCATGAGTCAGCACGAGAATAATGTCCTGTTCAGACGTGGATTCAACAGGTGCTCTTAGTGAGCTGATCACCAGTGGACACCACTAAATACAAATGTGAAACTGCATTTTTATTTACAGGCAGAGCAGGTATCTGAGCCTCAATCAAAGACTCTTTTACAGACAAGAAGCATGTTAACACCAGGTCTAAACAGGCTCTAAGAATCTGGATCATGAACATATTTGACCTGAAGCTGTGGCTGGTCTCTGTGGAGGAGGTCTGAGGGGCAAACTCACATCTATTCATCAAATCAGAATAGTGTTATTTACAACTCTTAAGCTTAGTGGTGACTAAGTGCAAAACAAAGTTCAAGAATCATTCACCTGGGATCAGAGGCACGCCTGCCTTTAGGGACTCAGTGGATTTAAGAGGGGAAGCTATAAATTAGAAGATAAGAGACATTAAATAAATCTGTGAAGCTGGTAGAGCAGAGCACACGTGCATGTGGCCAGTCTCACCTGGAGCTCCAGCGAAACCCTGAACTGGCTGCATGCTGCCATCGGTTCCCTGGGGCAGCTTGGACGAGGTCATCTTGCCTGGGGGGCCCGCCTCTCCGGTCTCCAACACAGGTGGCTTCCTGGAGGGAGGTGTCCAGAGGACCAACCGGCACTTTGAGGCTCGTACTTGAGTCCTGAGGGGATCCCTGTCTGACCTGAGCACCTGAACCGGACAGAGTGAAGGTTGGGGTGAATTTACCAGAGGGGAATGTGTGTGGAAGTCAGATGGGTTAAAAACTGCTGGTTATACTTTTGATTTATACATGTGAGGAACATTTTTCCCCAGTCAAAAACCCTATAAATACCAGTAAAGGTTTCTGTCCATTTCTTTTATTAGGCCCTAAACTATAGCCCCCCTCTCTTTCAAAGCACTCCTTTCTGTAAAAACATGTCAACTAGACGTATAACTTATCTTTTAATAGCAGCATTTCAAGTACGTTCATTCCAGTGACCCGTTACAAACTTACTGAAATTATATACTGGCAGTCACAATGTCACCATTATAGACGTATATTTTATTTTGTTGCTTCTCTTGTTATGTCAGGAGTCTTCAGTTTTTTATATTTATACATATATATATATAAAAGCTGGGCAGCGATTAAAAATTTTAATCGCGATTAATCGTATGATTTCCCTGATTAATCACGATTAATCGCATTGTATACACAAGATCAAATAATGAATTCAAAAGTAGTGTAAAGTGCACTTTTTTTTAAAAATGTTCTGCTGCCATATGAACTAAAGTGCAATAACATTTGTTGTTTTAACATCAGCACTTGTCAACAACACATATTTAGTGTAAATCTCCTCTTAAAAAATGTCAAATAAAAAAAGCTTATTGCCACTAAAATAAAGTTTATTAATGTCATCCTGACATTAATGTCATCCTGAAAAAAAAAAAAAAAAAGTCTACCAACAAAATCCTGAGCCACAATCAGAACATTAAAACAGGTAATTTCTGAGGTAACAGCAGAAACTTTCAACTTGGCAGTTGTTACAAATAAACTTGTTTCTGTCGAATCCGCCGTCTGAGAGAACTTTAAAATGAAAATGTCCGTGTAAAAGTTCTGTAACTTTATTAATCTGTGTATCATTCGTTCTTTCCATTATTAATTGTCAATCAAAAATATAAAAAAATATATATATACCAACAAAGTGCATGTGTAGGTCTGTTGCATTTTTGAGTGTACATCAGAGTATACATCTGAATGCAAACAAATGAGGGTTGCACAAAAACAAAGAAAAATGAATAAATAAATAAAGACAGGCAGCTGGCTATGATTGAGCTGTACATTTTCAGCTCAATATTGTAGTGATTATTAATCAATGATAAAAAATTGCGCAATTCCCAGTAAAGACCAACAACCATATAATCACCCTTTTATCTGTGTGTGTGTGTGTGTCCCCACCCTTTTTTGTGTGTGCAGCGCAGTAACAGCAGCAGACTGTACCCACAGAGCCATGTTAGTCGAGTCTTCTGTAGCCAATAGAAACTACTTTTGTTGAAGTTTCTGCTATATGGGTATCATCAGCTCGACATTATGCCAAACTGCAACCTATAAATCTAAAAGCTGCCTCATATATCGACCCCTGCGTTAAGTGTTAAGATGTGGAGAAATAGACCACTCATCCAAGACAGGTGGTTGGTTCCAGGCGCTCAAACTCCTGTGAGGTCTTTTACACCTTGAGAGTTATTGAGGGTTAGGGTTAGGGGGTCAAGTTGAGGGTTAGAGGTTGCTGAGGTACCTAACCGTTCTGTGGGTGTGTTGTTATCACTTAAAGGTCGTTCACCCACCAGGTTTTAAGTGAGATGTTGGAGTTTACACAAAACAGAGTTACCCGGGGAGGAACTTTGAAGCTGCAGCTGAAGCCCTTCATCTTTTTTTTTTTAAACTCTTTTTTCCCCCCAGATATTCCATCCAAATGTAATGTTTATGTACATTTTTAGTTTGCTCATAAAAGCAGATGGAGTGGTAATGCAACTGCAGATGTTTTTTTTTTTTCCACTTCCTGTCCTCCCAGGATTCATGTGTGCATTACTTTCGTCAGCAGAGTGGTCCTTGTTCTTTAGTTGCAGGTCTGCGTATCAGGGTCGTAACATTACTGAGCCATGCATTTAATATTTCACTACCATCTGCACCTTGATTCAGAAGACCTCACATGATAGCCAGGTGACCAAGAAACAGCTGGGCAAAGATTTTATCCAGCTTTTACATGCGCTATACGAAACCATTACAGCCTTTTTCAAGTCGAAGGTTTATCAGGAGTTAATAAAAAGAAAAAAAAATCTGTTCCAAGATTTTAAGATGAGGTAAGTATAACTGCGGAGCAACAACACATGACGTACTCTATAACACCGGACAAGAAGCCAAAATGCAGAAGCAGCGTGTTAAAAAAAAAAAAAGAAAAAAAAGAAAACTGAGCACAAACCATACTTTAATACCTGGTAGAACCACTTGTGTAACGTTATCAGTCTCTCACATCATAGAGAAGGAGTTTATATTTGTTTATGCACAGCTGCCTTAAAGTCCCACCACAGCATTTCAGTCAGGTTGAGGTCTGGACTTTAACATCGCAACATCTCGATTCTTTTCTTTTTCTGCCGCTCTGTTTTTGATTTGCTGAAGTGCATATGTTCATTGTTCTGCTGCATGACTCAGTTTCTACCAAGCTTTGGCCAGAGTGGACGGATGGACATGACATCATCCTTTACATTGATGGGCAGGAACAATTTCTTCTCTAACATCAATGCTTATGTCTTTCCTCTTTGGCAGACCAGCCCACTGACAAAACGTATTTTAGACCAGAATTTTACTCTCTTCATCTTCGTTTCTAGAGATAATGATCTAATGTGATATGTCATGTATTGTGTTTAATCTGAGTTTTTGATCTGGTGAAGGGCTGATGATTTTTAAAGGCCTACCCAGATAGTAGATATGTTTGGGCCTAATCTGGGCTACTTTTGGTTCTACTGGCTCAGTTACAGCACAGGCAAAAGCAATATGTGTCCCAAACTTCATGAACTGGGCCCAACTTGGGTTTTGGCATGTGTTGAACGAGCCAGATGTGGCCCAAATGTCATAAGATAGTTTTGACGTGGGATGTGGCAAGTGTCAAAGCCAAATATGGACCAAAGAAAACTGCAGATGTGCAGATATCCGGGCTAATGCGTAAAATTATCTAGGAAAGAAAAGGTACTTTCTATATAATCTGAGTATTTATGAGACACTTTGATGCATCCTGTATTTAAATACATAGATTTTTTTACTGTTTCTCACAAGGGTGTTTCCTTTGCACAAGAAAATACTGACCAGGCTCAAATAAAACAGAATTTTCAAGCTTCCAAGAAACACCCTTGTGTTCATGTTTATTGCAGAGCGACTACTGAGACTCATTAACAGGCAAACAACACGTGATTATCTCAACAAGTTATTATAAACTCAAACAGAGAAGATGACAGGCTCAGATGAGATGAATCCTGGAGTTTATCAACGAATCATCCCTTCAGGCACATCGTCGCTGCTATTGTCTTGTCTGCAAAGATAAACCCTCCCGAAAGTTGCTTCTCCGACAGGGAAACCAGCACATGAAAGACATACCAGCAGCATACCGAGACTCCAGCACATGTTCAGTCACCCGGCAGTTGGTCCACTCACCCTCGGGAACAAGAGTCATTTACTGCAGAGGCAGACGTCTGCAACATCTGTACAGCTGTAAAACAGCACTGGGGGCAAGCATGCACTTCCTAATCATGTCGCTGCTCATATAATGCGAGTTGTGTGCTCCTGAGAGCCATCTTTGATCTGGGGAAATTTAAAACTCATTCCAGAAATGCTGCCAGAAAAATAAAAAAGGACTAGAACGGGATATATGCCTGGATGTGAGTGTTTGCCCTGATTAAAGAGGTCAGCTGTGAACAGATGCAGCTGGATCTGTCGTCCAGCACAAAAGTGCTGTCTTGCATGGAAAACCCTCCCTCTGTTGTCAGCCTCACAGGGCAGCGGTTCACAATAGCCGCCGCTTTCCACGTTACAAATCATGTCAGAAAGACTACATGCTGACTCATGAGGCGCCAGAAAACACTGAGGTCACACGACACTTTGACACTTCGGCGCTCAAAGATTTGAAAAAAGTCACAAACATGACAAGCCCTCTATCATAGAGAGAGAGAGTCTGAAAAGCAACCGTGGTTAAAGACACAAAAACCAAAGACTCAACTGACGCCAGCGGCTTACTGTCGAGTCATATCTTGTTTTCGGTTAGAGGGGTTATCACATCTGACCGCTGATCAAAGTGGGCTCGTCTTTATCTCACACAGGTCACTGACCTACGAGCAGAAAACACAGAGCGACGTCAGAAGCAGGAAAGCGTGCTTTCTTATCTCCAAAGGTTTCCATAATAAAGCTCTACAGTGCAGCCTCAGGTGGCTCCAGGCCACACTGTCAAACACAAACAGCAGGAAGTGTCATACCACGCGAACGAGTTGGAAAACGTATTTAATGCGTCGAGAAGGCTTCTCTCTGACCGTTTACAGCCTGGAGCATCTTCGGTGCCTTTAAAGGCAACGCTCAGGGGGGCAGGAATTAGCAGTGCTCTGACACTGGCGATTCATGGAAAGAGAGAAAATCCACCAATTAAAAAACATAAGTCTTCAGTCAATGTTATATTCATTATAAAACTGCAACATGAATATGTTCTGGCGAACAAAACCTGAGCCAGTGTCCAGATACATCCAGACCTAACTGTATTTCACTCATGATTTCACGAGCAGCAATAAATCACTCAAAAAATGACACAGTTAGTGTCTCTGAAGGAAAAAACATTAAAGAAAGTACAAAGCAGCTTTCTCTCGTCCCTTTTCTGAGCCTCTCTCTAGGATTAACAACTGGTATGACATCATGGTAGATGTACTCACAGATGGTGTTTGGGGCCTCATTTTATAGTGTTTATTTCAACAAAGAAAGGATAAAGAAGTGAAAGGAACAGCTCATCTTATTAGGGTTTGAAAATGCGGGACACTTGCAAATGAGACTAAAGAGAAGGGAGTAAAACTAAACGTCCGTCCAGTAGCACCTCATCTCAACGCAACAATGTTCGTGGTTCCTCAGAGGGGATCCTTGATACGCTGTGGTCAGACTGTGACAGAGCATCATTGACAGAGAGGTGGTTTGCTCGTGAGGACTAACAGAAACCACACAGACTGCTATAACTTCCATGAGATGGATTATGAACTAAAACTCCCAATGACATAATGATGAGAAGCCATGGGTGGAGTGACAGTATTTCTCAATCATCACAGGCAGCTTTTGCCACCCAAAAAGTTCTCAGAGCGCCACGAATGACTCAGAAGCAAAAAGGATCGTGATTAAAAGCTGTTCACCCAATTTGGACAGGACCAATAACAGAACCCACCTCATGTTATTCCAGGCGAGAGCGCATGCTGGGTCACCTGCCCCATAAACCCGTAACTGAAGCTGCTCCCACAGGAAGAGTTCTGGCTCGTAAATAGAGGCGTGCTTCTATAGATCACATTTACAGCACTGAGAGTCCAGCTCGGTCTCATGGGCCCCATTAATTCCAGAAGGTTCCAGCAGACTAGTAGCCAGCATATGTACAGATATGAAATAATATTCTCCTAAACATTATCCAACAAAGCCAAGCATGACTACATAATGGGGTGACTGTAGCTCATTAGTTAAAGAAGTCATCTTGCAGTTAAAAGATCACTGGTCGATCCCAAATGTCATCAGGTTGCATCCAAATGGATTTTGCATGAGCTAAATAAATGTAATGTAATGATAAACAGAAACAGAACCATGCAAAATGAGAGTTTGGTGACCAAGATCACATGCTGTGCTCATCTAAGCTAACGAGAGGATTGTAAAAGCAATAAAGTTAGACGATGAGCATGTCTTGAGTAAAACACTGAAGTGCATTGACAATGGACAATAAAATTAGGAAGGGAAGCAGTTTGTTAGGTCGACAGAGAAGAGCAGTAACTAGATAACGTGGTTTCTTTTAAATAGTCATCTTTGAACTGTATCCAAATATTAAAGTCCCTCTGAAATGAAATTAGATTAGTTTTATGTGATATGTCTTGCATGATACCTTATATAAGCTACTGAATTACACAATAATTTACAGTTATAACTGCACACAATTATAACAATAACAAAATATGTATTCTCAATAATATTTTATCACAATAGTTAAGAATTTACTAGAAATAATTCTCAAAATACAACCTTGCACTGTTTATAACCAGTCATCAGGCTATAAATTTTTATGTCCCCAATCAGTTTAAGTTATATGAAGCCACAAATTAATGCATAATTGGGGGTGTGGTCTTGTGAGTGACAGCTGAATAGAGTTAATAGTTAGCGGTCATCTCTTTGGTTTCTTAGAATCATCTTGACCTCTGAATTGGCTTCATCACATCTGGGTCACAGCTGCTCCAGCCGAGCCACCAAGCTGGCCTGCCTTCTGTCCGATAGACAGGTGCCGGGACCCATCTGTGACGAAGACCCAAGGACTGCAAGGCCACAGTCATTTAGCCGAGCTTCAGCGCATCGAGGGTCTCGCTGGTGCTGGATCAGAGCACCAGCAGTGGCAGAGTTTTACCTCCAGTATCATTTGTTTCAAACGTCCTTCTGGTGGCAATATCATAAAATAAGGATAGATGGACAGATTTGATCAGAATTAATGTAAATAAACACCAGATAGCATCATTGTGAAACAAGGGAATTGCAAAGCACCAGTCAGTTTTGAATTATTGATGTTATGGTGCCAAACTGACTCTTTATAGAGTCTCTGATCTATAAAGTTTGACTAATTGTACATTTTATCTGAGCAGATTTAGAGTGACCTTGCTTTTACATGAAAGCTGTACTTAATATACACTGATATATAGCAGTCTGAAAGCTGTTTAAAGGTGAATGTTAAAGTGCCTTTACATGGCTAGTTAGCATGCTACAACAAGGGTGATAAACAGATTAATATTTCAGATTTCATTACATGTGTGTATCACCAAAGATATTTCTCTCTCACTATACCCAACCTGCTTAAACAAACATGTTGTTGGGTAAACAGATAGATTAAAAGTGCATTTCAGGCACAAACCATAGCTTATTTAGCATTAGCTTCTTTTGGAGTTAGCTGCAGGGTCAATCTTTTCCCCCCTGCAGTGAATATCTGATAATTAATTAAACTTTCACACCCAAGATGTACAGTCGAGTTATATAGACAAACGGACATACACACCACAAATAAACCCTCAAATGTACAAATAAGCCTGGTGAGCGGTGCTTCCTGATGCCAACACATTGCTCAACACAAGTGGGGTCTGTTAAACCAAACATGTGTCTTTAATCAAGCCCTTCCTGCTTAAACTGAGAACATAGTTAAAAGAATATCCAACTTCCTCTCACTCAAAATGAAACACACTCCAACATGTAAGCCTCTGAAACACGCAGACTGTGATTCATGAATGGGCTACAGCTCAGGTGGTCATCTAAATGGTTATAACTATTCAAATGCATTTCAAGCTTTTATTAAAACATGTTTGAGTGGCATATTTAATGTGGCCACATGAAGACCTGGAAGACTGTGTTAAACTGAGATTTTGTAACTTTTAGTGAATGGTGATGTTTAAGGTATGAATGTAATTTTACATATATGTGGAGAAAGTCGTTTTTTTTAAACAGTGACCTGAAATTAAGGCTGAAGTAGCAAGACTGTTGAGTTTTATGGACTAAAGCAGTAGTTTGCTTTATTGCAGCATTGTGGTATCTGTTCTTTGGTTAGTTGGGTATCTTCGTCGTATTGGGGAAGCAACGTAAATATTCACATCTGAAAGGGAATGAAAAGTGTCAGTCAGTGTTTAGATTGCGGCTCAGGTGGCTTACCTTCCTTCCCAGGAGAACTGTTTATAAAAACCTGAAGGTCTTGGGCGACATTTGAGATGTGGTTCTGGAGAGTCTGATAAGTTCCTCTCAACCCTCCGATCTCATGAGCATGAGCTCTAACCGTGACGTTAAGCTGGTCCACACAGGTCCACAACCCAGTGACATGTTTGTTGAGCCCTTCTTTGATCCTCCAGAGGCTATCAGAGATGGGATCCAGCTTACTGCATAAAGTCTCTACGTTAACAATGCGGCTGTCCATGTGGGCGATCTCCTCCCCGATACCTTGGGTTTTCTCCCTGCAGTGGTCGGCCTTGGCTTTCACTTCCCCTCCCAGCTCGTCCAGCTGTTGCCTCAGCTTCTGATGCTGTTCCCTGTGGAACTCCAAAAGAGCCTTGGCCTCCTGTTCAGCATCTGCATTAACCTGGCTCCAGGAGGAGTTCAGGCTCTTCAGTGTTTGCGACTGCTGCTGGACTAAACCTGACAGTGAGTTCTCTAGTCTGTCCATGTAACCTTTAAAGTAGCTTAAATTACCATTTATATTCTCAATGCTGCTGCTGTGGTTGAAGACTTGCCCCTCCATACTTCTAACGTCACTTATCTGAGCTTTTATTTGAGTCTCCATGGAATCTACAATAGTTCTAAAACTCTGGAAGTCTCGCTGAAGGTTTTCTAGAGCTGTGGAATTGGCCTTACACTCCCGTGAGCAGAAATGATCCATACCATTTAGTCGAAACTCCAGAGACTGAAATGAGTCCTTTAGAGAAGTGATGTCATTCTGCAGAGCATCTGGACTCTCTTTCTGATCACCAGATGGGGAGCTGGTGCTAGCGTCTACCAAGAAGGTTGTAAGTTTGTCCTGCATGGATGCCAGCTTGCCCTCCATAGTCTCCTTCAGTTCCCTGACAGCTTCTTCCTGTTTGTTTTGTAGCCTCTCCTCCACAGAAAGACACTGTGACACCAGAGTTCCCTGCGATGAGTTCAGGTGGATCTCTAGGTTCTCCACACGAGCCAGAACAGAGTCAGACCCTTGAGTGTCTACCTCGCCTTGATCGACAAGCTTGGCTTTAAGGTCCTCCATCTCCTTGCGGAGGTCACTTTCCTTCGAGTCCATGAGCTCGGCCAGACTGAGGTAGTTGACTTCCTGTCCTTCACATTGCTCCTGGACTGAGAGGATTTTATAGTCACAAGAGTTCTTCAAGTCTGCCAGTTTGATTTCCATGCCCTCCATCAACTCCTCTCTCAGTGCTTGGATCTTGTCGTCCAGGTAAGCTCTCAGGTCTGTATCACCGGCCGGACCAGCAGGAGGGGGCACGGGCAGCGGGGTCTCCGAAGCCCCCATTAAAGTACGAATTTGTCCATCGTGGAGGTTGACTCGACCAAGCAAGTCATCCAGCGCATTGCTCTTGGACTCCAGATCATGTGTGACCTGGTTAATCTTGTTCATGACCTCATCCACAGGCGATGTCTCGTGGTCAAATGAGAAGTCCTGCACCTGGATGGTTTCAGTCTCACCACCACGCGTGCGCTGGCGGGCTGTTTGAGATTATTCAGCAATGTAACTAGCATTTTGCTGGCATCCTCCTGGAAATCCAGTCTCAGGTTGGAAGCCATGTCTGTCATTCTTGCCTGCATGTCAAGGACCATCTGGGACAGGTGCTGCACCTCCTCCTCCAGGTGTATAGCATTTTGAGATCCTCCTTGCTCCTCTATTGGCTTGTGGTCTGTCTGATCCCCAACCGGGCCCTGCCCTCCCAGTGGATGATTTCTGTGGTTCTCAGATCTCTGGTCTGGAGCTTGAAAAAAAAAATTGACATGAGTGTTTCTACTAGACACTTTTCAAGCAGTTTCATTTCATTCAACAAACTTTCACACAAGGTTCCCATATCTTATAATTATTGCTACTTACCATGAGGGACTGGAAAACGCCCAGAGGGAGTTTGCGGTAAACGATCTACTTGGAGCAGCCTAAAGGTCTTTCACTTCCATGCAGTCGTGGCCCTTGTACCCCGGGCAGCACCTCCATTCCAGTTCTGTTACAGTCTTATAGGCGAATTTTATATGTGGGCCTAAAATGTGTTTGATATCTAGGAATAAACAACATTAGCATCTGGATATCAGCATTCATTTATTAAAATTAAGCAGATTTATTCTGTGTAAAAGCACAATAAAAAAAACATTTGACAGTTATGAGTCTGTGTCTTCGGCAAATACAACCTCAGTTCAACAACAAATTTATAACTTTTGCTTCCACAATGCCATTATTTATTTAACAAAAATGAAGCCAAAGAGAAGAAAAAATGTGGGCAGTATCAACTTACTGCTTCCATATTCGATTTAAGAGGGGTACGTTGCAGCCAGGTGCTGCTGGTCATCAACTCTTGAGTTTTTCATGAACAAGTGTGCAGACTTCTATAAAAGCAGACACCTCTGCAGTTTGCTGATGTGGTATGGAGCCCCGTTTGGGTCATAATTCAATGAATAAATGAGTCTATTATTATGAAATACAGGCGTTTATTATTATGAAATACGTATCCATTATTATGAAATGTTTCCCATTATTATGAAAAACATGTTTAATATTATGAAATATTTCCCATTATTATGAAATATATGTGTATTATTATGAAAAATTTCCCATTATTATGAAAAATGTAATTATTATGAAATATATTTTTATTATTATTTAATCTTAGTTTAATGCATAATAGTTTATTTCAGAATAGCTTTTTTATCTAAGAATTAGTTTTCACATAATGGCTTCGTTTTTCATAAGAATGAGCTTTTACATAATAATGACATTTTGCCACTGGGCGGGACCAGTGGTTGACCTGCACGCTCATTGGCTGATCCTTCTCCATTCTACGCTCTGATATCGACTAGTTTTGGCCGTGAAGTCCCGTTAGCAGCGGGCCGTGGCGTCATCAAGGTGAGCTCCTAGTCCGATTGTAGCTATGCCAGCTTGGACTGAGTTACGGGAAACCTTGACCAGGTTAGCAGACAATATCAAAAATGATAATTTATCAGGTGATACTGTTTTGACCCGATTTGCCGATTCACAGTTCTGTTCCTTATGCCTGAATGAAAGAGCAGCCAATCACATAAATGGCTCCGCCCTCTCTGCTGTGATTGACACACAAATCATTCTTATGAAAAACAAAGCCATTATCATGTAAAAGCTCATTTTTATGAAAAACGAAACCATTATCATGATAATGGGAAATATTTAAAAATAATAAACATGCATTTCATAATAATGGGAAATATTTCATAATAATAAACATGCATTTAATAATAATGAGAAATATTTCATAATAATAAATGCCTGTATTTCATAATAATAGACCCATTTATTCATTGAATTATGACCCAAATGGGGCTCCATAAAGTGGAGCATTTAGGTGTCTGTTAATGTAATGCCAAGAGGTAAAAGACATAAGCGGTGGTCTAAGAGAAGCAGTTGTCGCTGCACATCAAGGTGGAAACAGCGATAATGGAATTTCCGATCCATTTGGAGATCAACATTCTAGAGTGAGAAGGATTATTGACAAGTGAAAGGCATTCAAGATAGCTTCCAGGCTTCACTGGAGTGGACGTCCCAGGACATTTCCTCCAACATCAGACCATACAACGCTCAGAGAAGTACAAAACAACCCAGACGCTACATCTGAGATCCAACAGGTCTCACTGAGCATTTTAAATATTTAAGCCCATAGCAGCACAGTTAAAAGAAGATGGAACATGTACAGCTTGTTTGGAAGAGTTGTCAAAAGAAAGCATCTACCGGAAGGATGAGAGGTTTACAAAACTGCATCTTAACAAACAAGACATTCTGGAGCAATATCCCATGAACAGATGAGACCAAAGTTGGTTCAGTCGTCCTTAATAATGTTTTGGTGAAAACCTTACAAAGCTTTCCAGCAGAAACATCTCACACCTACTGAAAAGGATGGCAGTGGAGTGGTGATGATCTGGGCGCTTCAAAGAGGGGCAAACCAAAGACCCTCAGTGAACTGAAACAAAGTTGTAAAGAGGAACGGGCCGAAATTCCCCCATAACAAACGTGAGAGACCGACAAAATCACATCTTCAACTTATTGCTGCTAAAGGTGGATCTATAAGCTACTGAATCATGGGGGTACTTAGTGTTGCCCACATGATTTTCTAAACAACTAGCAGCATGGATTAAAAAAAAAAGTTACATGTTGCTGTTATCTGAGGTTGTATTTGCCAACTACGCTTTAAAGGTCTTTTTAGATTAAAATAAGGAAAAACAATTGGGGTTTTAAAAAAAAAAGGACTAGTCTCCCTCCATTTAAACACGATCCTTTCTGGTAACTTACATCACTTGTTGCGCGCAGTTTGGCAGCTCCGGTGGACACGGCAGAAGCTCCGGCTGCACGAAACTCTCCGTCCCTCCAACAACCGCACAACTCACGTTCTTGCGCACAACATAGGCGCACCAGTTTCTGCAGAAAATGACTTTCTAATCACACCTGTTCGCGCGCGCAACTGCATGCATTTAGATGATCAAAAGAAAGAGAGAGGACGAGCAGCATACTCACTTGTTCCTTTGTCGCGTCTCGGGAGCAGAATAAGCGTTTCCCTGAAACATGCTGTACTGGAAAGGTGACCCACTGATGAGGGGAAAAGTTATTAAAACGTGGAAGAGTTGCAGTCCGAGCTCCATGGTTGAGATGTTTGAATAAACGGCAGCGTCCTTTCAAGGTTGTAACCTGCGGTGTCTGCGGTTTCAGCTCTGCGGGTCGCTCTTTGGTGCGCAGATTTAAAAAACAGGCTCCTTCTTGCGTCCTTGGATGTGACGTTTCGGGACCCCCTCCAATAATGACAGATACCCTTTTTCCGTTTTCTCAGATCCCCCTTTCACACACAAATAATCGGATGGCAGATCCAGCTGTTTGTAGGCGTGTAAAAAGAATCTTCTGACATCCAAATTTAGATTATGAACCTCTGTTTCCAAGTTTTTTTTTTAATACAGAAAGACATCAGATACTACGATGCTCCGCAAAAAAAATACATGAAAATTTCTGACAAATACAAAATTATTTTTTAAAAAAGATGCAAAGGTTAAAAAAAAGAAGAAATAAAGCTACGTAAGGAGCTTCTGTTTTGACTGATGCGTCTCTTAAGTGGACCTCTGTCTGGTTCTTTTAGGAACGAAGATATCTCTTTTAATCCATTTATTGTTCTTAATACTTTTATTTTTTTTATTATTTATTTATTTATTTTATATATTTATTTTTTTTTTGTTAGCACTTTGAGATTTTAAATATAAAGTGCAATACAAATAAAATCTATTATTATTATTATTATTATTATTATTATTATTATTATTATTATTGATGCCTGATGGCTCGCCTCCATTCAGGACCCCGTTTCCCGTTGTCTTACTGAAGCTGGAGAACGAAAACAGGCAAATCAGAAATAAGCAACAATAACAGAGTAAAATGAATACATGCAGCTTATAAATAAATTTGACCAAATTGTCTTTCAATCTCCACCAACTGCTTCTTTTTCTAAATAGCAGCTAAATTTGTTCATAGTAAATAATGTGGTTCGACCGCTTTACGTTGTGTGCTTTTATCTTGAAGAGCATGAATCTTCTTCCGGTTACTCTGACGCTTGACTTCCTGCTCCCATCTCAGCATAACGACGTGTATAAGTTGCTCCAGAATTGGTAAAATAAATGTGAAAACACATGATTTACTTGTCACAATACGACGGAGTTTTAGGGCCACACTAAGAAAAAAAAATCTGGACAATTATTATTTTTTTTTTCATTTCTCACTTAGAGAATAAAGTGAAAATTGGTTGGATGGATGTACAAGATCATAAGCCCATTAACACTAGATTTATTTTTTGTATTTTTTGGTTTGAATAAATCTTCAACACGACTTTATTCTCTAAGTGAGGAAAGGAAAAAAAAAAAATCATTGTCCACATTTTTTTTTCTCAGTGTGGCCTTAAAAAATGTGTTAAAGACTCGTGCGGAGTTACTTCATTGTGCTTATGTCACGTGTGAAGACGGTCTTTGGGAGATGCATCAAGGAGTAAACTGCTAGCAAACGAAGCTCAAAATTAGCAGGAAGCAGAAGGATATATGAGGAGAATGAGGGTGTATTTATTGCAAAATTAGTAATTCATTTTGTTAAAGAAGAGAAAGCAATTGTCATAATTTGTTCAAATGAGAGCTGCAATGTATGTTAATGTAAAAGACTATTTCATATAAAATTCATTCAAGTTCATCAAAATAATTCATATAGAGTTAAAAGGTAAACATGATTTCAAAATGTAAGTTACTAAGGAATTGTAATTTTATTTTGTTCATTTATTGAAAATATGTATTTTTCTAGAGCAGCATGGTGGTCAGCACTGTTGCCGGCTAGAAGGTTCCTGGTTCAAATCTCAACAGGGGTCTTTCTGTGTGGAGTTTGCATGTTCTCCATGTGCTTGCATGGCTTCCTCCCACAGTCCAAAAACATGCATGTCAGGTTAATTCGTGGTTCTAAACTGCCTGTAGGAGTGATTGTGAGTGTGCACGGTTGTTCATCTATATGTGGCCCTGTGATGGACTGGAGACCTGTCCAGGGTGGACCCCTGCCTTTCACCCAAACAGAGCTGGGATGGACTCCAGCAGATCCTCTCGACCTTTCATAGTATTAATTGGGTAAAGATAATGGATGGATGGATGGATTTTTGTATTCATTAGTTTTCACTGTGTCACAAAGATGATTACACCAGTCGAAGCTCTCTGCTTCTCATGTCCCTCCAAGCGGGCCGCTACAGTGAAACCTCCGTCAGCTGCGACAGACGCGTCATCGCTGCAGATTCAGCTCCCAACCTGGTACCAGCCAGCTAACTCCGCTTGCACCCACATCTTACACAAACCAGATTAAAGGGACATTACAAGTATCAATGCTGAAAAAGATATCGGTCTCCAACGTTACCAAAGTGCCTTAGCTACTAACATTGAGGTCAAATTCATTTGTGAACTGATTCCCAACATAAAACCATTCTGAACTTGATGATAATTTCAAGACAAATGTCACGTGATTATGAAATAATAATTCATGATATGTCGGTTTATAAAAAGGTATATAAGAGGTGAAGCTCTTTGGCTGTAAATGTACACAAAGCCTATCTATGACGTCATTGTTACTGCTTAATGCAAAGTCTCTTTGAATGTCCATAAGACATAAATGCTTGAGAAAAGTATTACTCTGCAACAAAATATAACTTAAAAGGTTTGACAAGGCCTATAATTCTTGGAAGCTAGTAGCAAGAGTAACTAGAGCCAAACTAAAAACCCTCTGCTCAATTGAAGATCTCAATAAATCACATGAAGGTATTTAAGCAAAGTATGACGCTGTACACCAGCAGTATGAACCTATTCTGCCTAACAGCGCTACCACGTCAGAGATTGTAAAGAAAATGGACGTCCTGTGTCTCTCTTACGAAGGAAATCCATGAACTCATTGGCAAACGTCGAGACTATTAATGAAAATTATAATGACCAACTCGAAAAGGAGTGAGAGAAACATTAAACAAAAATGAATACGGGTCCATCTTTGGTTAAACCAAAACCGAAACTGAAAGATCAGAGTTGTCGGAGTCAGAACAATCTGAATCAAGCAAACACTCAAACAGTAGAGCCGATGCAGAAGCCGAATTCGCTGCCTAGCTGGAACAAGCAAAAGCTACGGAAGAAATTAAAGCACAATAGGCACATCTTTGCAAATTTGAAAGTGAATGGAAACTCAAAGAAGCAAGAATGCTATCTGACGTTAAACAAAAGGAAGTAGAAAGTCCACAACAGTTGGAGCAGGAGAGAGCGAATTTGCAGCAGTTACAAACAACAAAGGAAGTCGTTGTAGCCGCGGGTTAGGGTTAATTCTGAAGGTTGTGAGAACCACGAAGAAGGAATTACAGTAAATCTTCACAGTTCGCGGTCTCAGCAATTGCGGTCTCAGTACATCGCAGTTTTCAACAATATTCATCAAAAAAATTTGAAAAAAAATTTGAAAAAAAAAATTCAAATGAAGCGTGCGAGGCTGAAGCAAAACACATCATATAAAGAATAGGGTTGGGAATCGAGAACCGGTTCCTGTAGAGAACCGGTTCCTGTGTTTCAATTCCATGGAATCGTTTGGCAGTTTATCCAGCGATTCTCTTATCGATTCCAACCAGCACGATTCTCACATAATTTACGCAAGTTACGCACAGTCAATTCTTACTATAGAATACAAACTGAACCATAATTGAACCCAGACGCTGCTTCATTTCAACCTGAAATTACAATAACACAAGACTCTGTTATTCTGGCTCAACCATTGCTAACTCCTCAAGTCTGAATCGCTTGCCAGTCCCTGAACCCACCACGTTCAGTGGCGGTCCTTTAAGATTTATAGATTGGAAGATTTCATTTATGGCTCTGATTGACAAAACCACTACCTGAAAAACTATCTTGCTGGAGAGGCGCGTAAAAACGTAGAAAGTTTCTTTTACAGATTCAGACAAAGCATACAATGGAGCATAGAAAGTGTTAAAGGACAGATATGGGAACCCATTCATGATACAAAGGACTTTCTGTGATAAACTTATGAAATGGCCAAAAATCATCACAAACAATCCACTACGAGTTTGCCGACTTCCTCTGAAGCTGCACTGAAGCGATCCCGCACGTTAAAGGACTAGCTATCCTGAATGATTACGAGGAAAAACCATAAGTTGCTCAAAAAAACTGCCAGAATAGATTTGGATAATGAACCTCTGTTTCCAAGTGATCCTGCCTTAAATGTGCCATTCTCCTCAGATTCACCCATACACAAGCTTATTTAGGTTTAGTAGCTCACAATAATTAATATTCAGAACAAATAAGACAGAAAAAGAAAGATTTGGGGAAATATGAGTTTATGTATACATTTTTTTTTTGTAAATACAGAAAGACATTGCATTCTCATGCTCTGCAAATAATCCCATGCAAATTACTGGCAAATACAATTTTAAAAAAAAAAGATTAAAAAAAAAAAGTAAAAAAAGAAGAGGAAATAAAGCTATGTAAAGTAGCTTGCGTTGAGACTAATGACAGAGGTCTCTTAAGTGGACCTCTGTCTGGGTCTTTTGGGAACGATGCCTGATGGCTCGCCTCCATCCTCAGGACCCCGTTTCCCTTGTCTTACTGAAGCTGGAGAACGAAAACTGGCAAATTAGAAATAAGCAACAATAACGGAGTAAAGTGAATACATGTAGCTTATAAATAAATCTGACCAAGTTGTTTTTCAATCTCCACCAACTGCTTCTTTATCTCCCCCATTTCTTGTTGCTTTTGCAGCATTTCAGGGGAGTGAAACTTCTTTATGTGGTCGTCTCTGTCTTTTTCTGCCTTCTCCTTCTTCAGCACAGTTGAGGAGTACTGACGGAGAAGCTCTATTAAAAAAAGAGACACCTTTAAGTATATGTGGACTGAGCAGGACCAGGAAACTGAGCTTTAAATCAGACTGTGAGGGTGATCACCGATTTGGTCCTTCAGAGTGTCGTAATGCTGTGGGAGAGGGGCTCCAAACACTTGTAATGTGTGAATTGGTGGGGCTTTGTTCAGCGCGCCTCCAAACTTGCCCCTGGCACTGACCCTGTCCCCCTGTCTGGTCAGTATGGTGGGACACAGCATCTTGTTCTCCACCACCTGCAAGCCAAAAGTCAATTAGGTGGATAAATAACGAGGGGTGGGTGAGCAAGGCGCTGCTCTTTCAGCTAGAATAGCTCACCGCCCTCCTGTAGTTTGTTGCAGAGTCCAAGTCATCCATCAATATAGTGTCTCCAAGGAGGTTTCTAAACACTGGAAAAGATCACAGGCAGCAAACTTTCAGACATATTTAAAACGTTAAAAAGGTTCTGAAACCATCCCCCAAACAAAAAAACAAAAAACAGCTTTTTCTTTTAACTGGCAGATAGTTTGGGTTCAACGTGAATGGCGCCAGAAAGAAGACAAGGAAAAAAAGGTTGTTTTAATCAAATGGAGGGGGTCTAATTTCTGCTCCAGCGACAGAGCTTCCTGGTAAGGAGCCTCCTCCCCCTCTGTGAATTTTAAACCCAGGTGGAAACATTTACCACAAAGACCCTCCAGGAGCAGTGGGGAGGGGGCACACGCAGGCGCGGGAGGCCTCCTCAACCACAGAAGCTCTGGACACTTTCTATAAATCTGTAGTGACAAAACAACCACCAGGCAAAGCAACACAGGGCGGGGAGGAAGACCACTGAAGGCAGCTCACCCTTGTCACACTTCTCTTTTTCATGACGGTAAATCAGCAGGTCTCTGGCGTAGACCGGGTTCCCGAGGGGCTCAAAGAGCCTCCAGCCATTTCTCTCATGTGGAAGCTGCCTGCAGACACAAAACTTAACCATTTCAAACTTTGCTGAAGTAACGATGAGCAGAGGTTTAATCACTCTGTGAAAAATGGGGTGTTTAAATTGTGAAACAGTTACAGAACAATGTTTGTCAGTGTAAAATTGTGAATACTTAGACTATCTTCTCATCTTCAGAACATTACAGGACGGGCGATGTGGCCTCAAACCAACATGATTAATAAATGTTAATCTCCATTACCATTCATGAAGGGTTATTATTGTTTTATTATTTCCTCTCATAGATCACTGACAAGGTTTGTGCTGCAAATATTCTCTACTATTAGAACTGATATAATTTTTAATGAAAGTGAGCATATCTTTGGGACAAGGCAAAACTGTTCATTGCTGCTGTACCTTTGTCCTGATGGCAGATGAACACCATCCAGGGGCATGACCTGCTGATTACCCCGCGTGTCATGGTAGATCTTTTTAGCTGCTTCTGTGGTTTTGGTGATGACACAGTCCATGTCACCTCTGAGTTGCCAGGAGATGACTCTTGCTACGTCATCATCCTCAACAAGGGCCAGGTGGCCAACCTGCGTTCAAAAAATCCAATTGTTTAAAACTAGGGCTGGGCAACGATTAAAACTTTTAATCGTGATTAATCGCATGATTTCCCTGATTAATCACGATTAATTGCATTATATATGCAAAATAAAATAATGAATTCAAAAGTAGTGTAAAGGTCACTTTTATTTAAATGTTCTGCTGCCACATGAACTAAAGTGCTATAACATTTATTGTTCAAACATTTGTAATATCAGCACTTGTCAGTAACACATATTTAGTGTAAATCTCATCTTAAAAAATGTAAAAAAAAAAAAATGTCATTAATGTCATCCTGTTTTTTTATGAAAAATGAAAAAAAAAGTCTACCAACAAAATCCTGAGGTACAATCATATTATTAAAACAGGTAATTTCTGAGGTAACAGCAGAAACTTTTAACCAGGATTTCAACTTGTCAGTTGTTACAAATAACCTTGTTTCTGTCAAATCCTCCGTCTGGGAGAACTTTAAAATAAAAATGTCCATGTTACAGTTCTGTAACTTTATCAATCTGTGTATCATTTGTTCTTTCCATTTTCAATTGCCAATCAAAAATTAAAAAGTGACTTTTAATTTTGTTTTTAGTTTTTTAATCTAACACAAAAATACCTTTTTTTTAATTTCAATTTAAGACTTGGATCAAAAATATGAAATTAAAAATTGGGCCACAGCACTGTCGTTACACATCTGTGCCACTAGATGGAGCCGCACTGAAGTAACCAGTAGGAGAACAGCAGGACAGTGAACACATGGAGCAGATCTGATGTAACATGGAGGAATGATGTGATCGTCTTGAACAAAGGGGTTTAAAAGTTTTGTTGCAGTCCAGAATATTTTTATTCAGACTGAATTGTTAATATTGCTACCCGAACTGTAAAGTAAATGGATTTTTACCGCTCTCCAAGTCTGTTTTAGCTTTTCCACATGTTTACCTGTCAATCCTCTTCCGGTTCTGCAGCAGCCAGTAACAGGCTTTCCAAAACAAAAGCATGTGAGCAACATGCGTTAACGCGCCATAATATAAATGTCGGCGTTAATAAATTAATGAGTTAACGCGGTAACGCGTTAACTTGCCCAGCCCTATCTCTAGAAAGAAAAAAAAAACCCTGAATGGATGTTGAAGCTGCTATTACCGTTCCCAGAACATCTGGAGCGCTGAAGTTGTTCGGGATGGAGCAGACCCTCCTGGGCATTTTCTCAATCCTTTCAGCTTCAGTGGTCATCTTTTTGAGAAGATTGTCAATATCTGGGATCTGCAGTGAATTAAACACACGATATAAAGGCCACGACCAGAAAAACACGTGGGATTAGGATCAGGAGAGTGAAATAATCAGTTAAAAGATGTCTTAACTTACAGACAAATGCACAAATTTCACGTCTTTTCTTTTCAGCTCAGTCCTGAGAGAATTCTCTTTCTTGCTTGCATCCAGGAGCTGCTCTGAAATGGGACACATTTTAAAACTTGAGACCACATTCAAGGACACTCAAAGCATCTGACTAGAGTTTGTTTTTAATACAAAAATAAGGACAGCCCCGTCTGACTGATCAATTAAGCGTGCGCGTGTAGCTTCCTCACTTGTGAGTAATTCACGGATTTCACTGTATGATTTAGCTATTTGATTATATTTGGCAGCATCAGCAGTGAGCTCCGCCTTCTTCCTGGTCAGTTCAGACATTTTCCGTTGGTTTTCAGCATCTAAAATGTAAAAAGAAAAACAGTCAAACATTCTGAGATCATTTCAGGCAGTAACACCCACTTTAAAGAGAACTTTGCTTTCACCAGCCTGCCCTTTAAGATGTCAATTTCTGAAATTTAAGCGACTAACACAGAACACAGACAAATGCCTGAGCCTCTTTTCTGGCCTTTAAAACAGTAAGGTTTTGGCCATTTGGTGCCCTACCGAATGTCATTTTATTCTTGGTGGAAAAAAGAGCAGGTTTCCTTTGTTACACATGATGGAGCAGCTTGTTTAAAGACAAATATTTAAACAGCTGGCAAATGTGGTTTCTGGTCATTACGTATAAATAATTGGAGCCATTTTCACACAGTGGCGGTGGTATAAAGACGATTCCTTCACTCCGCCTCCACTCCTCAGCTTTATATTCACAGCGAAGGTACAAATTCCCTCCCAAGTGTGTGCTTTCACAAAGCATTATGATCCCTTTCCTCTATTTTGTGGCCCACAGTCAGCAACAAGTCTCTAATCTTTCTGGTCACGGGTTATTTCATTCTGTCGCCGCTGGAAAGAAAAAACCTCTTGAGTTTCTAATTGGTTGCTCCTCAGGGAAACAGCCAGTAAGGCTGGCTTCAGCTGCCCCGTCACTGCTGGCGTTTACCACGACTGCAGGAGGGGGACGGCAGCCGGCTTCAGTGGGAGGAAGGCGATGGCAGAGTTTGCAGCCATCCTTGTGACCGCGTTGCACTTTTCCACCATGCCAATTCACACAGAACCCGTTTCGTCCCTGTTTGCCTCTGTTACTACATCCCAAGGCGGCGGTGGTGGAGGTGCAGCAGCCACAGAAAGAAGTGTTACACTGTTCCACCTCTGAGCCGTTCACGCAGCATTGCAGAGATAAAAAAAAAAAAAGGTACAACAGAAGCAACATGAACAGGATGTAAATTTTTACCTCTCATCTCTTCGAATAAATAAAGCATGAATGAAGTACTAGACCTCCTGTTATGCCAGAATTTGGGCATATCTTACTCATTAGAATACACTCAAATTATACTCTAATTGTGTTCTGGTGATGCGGTCAATTCGGTTGTTAAACAAAGCACTGACAACCAACGGAGGTGCAAAACGGAGTTTTATTCTCCAAGTCTGCATGCAAATTCAGAGAGGTCATTACAGAATGCCGGATGGTTCAGAATGACCCAGTCTCATTTGGAAACAGTTGCCTTTTAACATCACATGAAAACATCAGGACCTTGGATAAGTTCTCTAGACGTCCACGTCAAAACTTAGCAGACTCGTTGGAGCCTGAACGATAACAAAACTGTGGCCTTCGAACACGCAGGAATCGAGACCAGAAGTCATGGACTCATGACACAGCACTTTAGCTCAAAATGCAATTTCTGACACAACACCTCCTCCATTCTTTCATTTTTATTTGATTTTTATGAAGCAGCGCAGGTCTCAGGGAGTCTGTTGAACAGAGTATCTTAACTCTGTTGCACTAACAAGAATGTAATTATGTTTACAGAGGGAAAAAAAACTCTAGCTTCTAAAGATCCTCTTTCAAGTTATGGCTTCTAGCTTTTCATTTCACTGAGGTGCCTCCAGTATATGAGGGGGGTAACATGAAGTGAAGCCTTTCTTGCCTTTCATATATGGATGAATCTCTCCTTACAAAACGCAACGAGAAATAACTGAAGCATTTTCTTATTTAGTTGAACTGCCTCTTGAAATACTGATGTGTGGCATTGCTTTTCTATCTACTAACCTTTACTACACAAATTATGTGTGAGTGCCAGCTACAAATACTCCCTTTCCTAACAGTCTGTCCACACTGGAACCAGATTTATCCCAGAAGAAGACCTTTATTAACCAGCATAGTTAGGTTTCCTGTGATGGACTGGCGACTTGTCCAGGGTCTACACCTGCCTTTCACCCAGAGAGAGCTGGGATAGACTCCAGCAGATCCCCTTGTTAACTGGGTATAGATGATGGATAGATGGATAGTTAAATCTCTACACCATACCATTGAGAAAATGGAAGGGGAGCTCAAAAGGAACCAAAGTCGTGGAAGTCATCAGCACTTCAGGTTTGAAGACGAGGATGTACGTGCTGCCATTCTCACCAGGGCTGTTCTCCATGATGGCCAGTCTCTGAGGACAATTAAAGGATAATTATCACGTACAGTGAATCAAAAAGACAAGGTAATGCATGTCCTAGGAGGGATGGTTACTCACACTGATCTGGGCCTTTCCTTCTTGTAAATTTATTTGAAAGCTTGTGTTCCTTCCTTCGAGCAGAGGGAGGACTCTGTTTATTTCGGCATCAGAACACCTAATAAAGATAATCACCTTCCCGTTCAGGTCCTGCCCTGCTGGATTCCCAAACTTATCCTGGAATGAATAAAGACAACTCATGAGGGTCACTTATCACAATGCCAGCTTTATAGACGTGATTACCATCACAGAAAAGTTGTTCCTTCTTGTCAACAGGGAGAAGGCTTTAAAGGCCTTCTAGGTAGCTCACTATTATCTTCAGAGTCAAGTTCTCAACCAGTTTTCGGTTGGTGATGTCCGTGGTGTAGGAAACAACTGGGTTGTTTGGCTGAGAGTCTGGTCCCAGTTTGTAAGGCTGATTGGCCACAACACTTACTTTGATCTAGAAGATGGAAAACACTGTTAAAATCATCCTAGACTGTGACAGATCTGCAACAGTTCAGTGTATAGTTATTTCTAGATTAAACTGCCTTGTAGAATACATGTCGGCGTTCAAGAGAAAAAGTAAGCATGGCCTCACTCACATGAAGAAAGCATTTGATCCTCTGTGAATGAGTTTCTATTGACCTGACCTGTCCAGCCCCACCATTCACTGTACAAACACCTTATGTGGCGAAATGGGCCTGGTACCCTTTCTATTCATAGCCATTTCAACTGGTGCAGAACATACAGAACCAATCCCAACGGGGCGGGCTTTCAGTGACGACCCGTATCAAAACGACCAAGATGGCTAAAGAATTAGAGAATAGGCTTTAGAGAATAAGTAAAGCCCTTTCTGTAAGATGATGTTTGTGACTGGAGTCCGATTGTGTCTCCAAGGTCCTCAACAGCCTCAATAGATCAAAACCAGCTCCAGATCTGATCGCTCTCGTCCTTCCCTAAGTTAGAAGGCTGATTTTTTAGACTTGCTGTATTCTTTAAGGTCAGGGAGGACAGCAGCTAAGGCTACAACTTACATAAGATGTATTACTGAAGTAATCAAAGTAAATCAAGAGTGCTTTTTCTTCTTCATCTGTTTATATTCTTCCTTTTGCGCCTCATCTTCCTCTTTTTTCCCCAGAATTGAGAACTGTCTAAGTTCATTGTGGAGCTGAGGCTGAAATCAACAATCAAAAACCATATACCATCATTTTGTGTACACTGAAAATTCATTGTTGTGTAACCGCATCAACGCAGACGTTGAAGTCTACACTGCAACACAAAAACGTCAACTTGAGAAACTTCTAGACCTCTATCTGTTGGTGGATTTGCTAACGTAGTGAGGTTAATTATTCTTTTGAGAGGTCAACCTCATGTTGTCATTAAACATCATTTGATATGAATGCAGAATTAATTATTCAATCAGTGGCAGCAGTCACCCAATAAAGTGAACCCAGGCCATAACACTTCCACTGCCATGCCTTACAGTTGCTGGTTGTTCTTTTTGTTCTGGGACAAATGTGTTACTGTGGAAAAATAACACACTTCATCAGTCCCAAGCATTATTCACTGACAAACTGTAACTTGGTTTGAATGCTCTTTTCGATAGCGCTGAACTGCATCAATTTACACACGGCACAAAAGAAGGTTATGAAAATAGTGAGAATGTGGTCAGTTTTGAAAATTAAATACTACAAGTCGACTTAGCCTTGTGCTCCGATGCTACACAGAATTATTTGAGAAAGCTAATCCTTTTTTAGAAGGGTAACAGCAGAAATAACAAGACCAATGTCCCGAAGACAGCGGAAGGTGAGTGTTTAAAAGTGTTTATACTGTCTGACTCTCATACAATCTCAAAACTCTCAGGTAAACTCATAATCTCACGAATGCAACCAAACAGGCAGCACTCAGAAGCTCCCCATTTCCGTAACACTCGCTCTGAGGACGGAGTGCAGCCACGACTTACAACATCATAATTTAATAGCTTTAACAAAGGCGTGTAAGGAAAGGAACTAATCCGACTCTAAATTTCATGAGCTTTACCATGTGGTGCGTGTGGAGTTTATTATAAATCCTTTTTTACATGTGAAAGTAATATTTCAAAGAGGATCAGATGTTTTCAAATGCAAACACTTCCCCAAGTGTTGGCCAAGCGTGCTGAAAAGCAATTTCCACAGGGTGTGGTTGTTTGTCCACGTGCCTGCATGGCTTATGATTGTTTGAAAGTGTCAAGACAAAGAACTGTTGAGATGTTATCACGCTTAGATTAAATGTGCAAACCAACCTGATCACTGAATAAGGTTGATGTTTTGGTGAGTGACAGAGAGAACTGTATGGTGTACTTTCCAATTTTTTCTGGAGTATTTTTATCTCTGCAATAAAAACACACAAACACAAAAACATATTTAAAGGAGCCATTATGTTTTGCCTCTTCATCACAAGCCCTGTTTTTTCTCCCTCCTGTCTGAATTGACTTACCCAAAAATAAATGGAGTATATCTTCACAAATACAAGGGATGTATAATCATGTGAGACATGTGAGATCACTACAGATGTGCCAAAATTAAGATACGAGTTACTGTGCCACAGTAAATTCACTTGGAACTCAGGGTATTTTGGTTTTTAACATCTCTGCGTTTAAAAAAAACAAAAAACTAACAAACAACCAAAAGCACAATCCTTCAAACATAATCAAACCACTTTTGGATCTTATGATAGTTACGCAATTCATCTAGGAATCAGAAAAGGAATAACTGATGAGTAACTGCAAAAGCAGATGCTAAAAAAAGTGAACCTAAACAGTTTTACAGAGGTTTTGACATCGGTACTTCCAGGTGGAAAAACCAAATGTCCCATCTGGCATCATCTGTGCCATTTGGCCTTCTCAGGTACTAGACTGCTAAAACTAATTATATTTCACTGATCTATCACTATGGTTATTTATTCCATTGGAATACAACTGTTTTTGACTTATTTTAAAAATTCACCCAAAAGTCTATACATTTTCCCATTCAAACCAGACCACACAATGGAAATGAAGAGTTAGGTTTAACTCTTTGGCAGCTACCTCACTAAGTTTTTGTCAGACCGTGAAGAGACGGACATCTTTGTAATCAGCTGAGTCACTTGATTGGTTTGCTTGAAGTGGAGAAAATATGAGAAGCACTAAAGTCGACTTGGGCTGTCCATTTTAATGTTTTATTTGGATGGCAACACTTAGTAGAGACTTTTAACTGAGTTTCTCCCCATCATTTAGGTACGCTACATGCTACATGGATAAGTGCTTCTTAGCGTGCCCATAGATCATCTATACTGCATTCATCTCACGCTGCCTAAAATAGGCTCTCATGATGAAGAGGTGAGAAATTTGCGCAAACAGGGTTAGAAAGAGGCTAAATTAACTGGCTACGACTGGAAATTTCATATTTACTATACACCTGACAGGTTTCAATACCTCTACAATTTCACTTAACTGTTTGCAGGACAGTTCATTCCCCCAAAATGTCAAACTTCTTCTTTAAATATCATATAACAAGTCATAGAGGCATGTTACCTGAAGTAAAAACAGTCATTCTTGTCATTTATCATTGGTTTGCTGCACTTCAGCTTGGGGACCTGTACAGGAGATGTTGAATGATACATGGAACTCAGTAAACATTAGCTCACAATCAACCGCTTTTAAAAATCTAGGACAGACTCTGTCTCGCTTTAGTCAGTAACTCACTCTTGGTGGAGGCGTTGATGACTCCCCACACCACAGCAACATGGACAAATCAGCGGGGTTACAACTTGTGATGGGACTTCCTCCATCAGACACCACGGTCACTGTAAAAACTGAACACAAACACAGCTGACCTCAGTCTGCTGGATTGAGACAGACACAAACCTGACTAAATAGAATTAAGAGATACAAATGCAAACCTGGGAAAATGCCTCCAGCAGGAAACCTGGCATCGGTGTCATACTTCACCAACAGCCTTACAGGTTTGGTGGGATCAGGGATGATTGTGAGGTTAACTGAGGGACCGGGGATGGGGTTTCTGTTGAAGGAACCCACAAACTCAATCTGATGGCACCCCCTAGTGGAAGATAAGGGTACAAACACTGTAACTGGTATCTGATGCAACAGGTGTTCTGCCATAAATCAGGACTAGAGATGTGCACTGTTGTCTTAATACAAGGATAAAGGAAAAAAAATCTACCTCTCAGTTATGTCATATAAAACTTACTTGGCACCACTGACACCATTAACAGTGAAAGAGGCTTTCCCTTCTGCATCCACAGGTTGTGAAATTACATTTGATGTCACCTAATTCAAAAACAAGGTATTAAAAATTTCTCTCCAGTTGTATCACTATTCATAACTCAGGTCTTTGCTTTTATTTAAAGGGCATCTTCATATCGTGAGGCAAGACAACCTCCAATGCTGGGGATGAAGGCTTGATTTGCACCACAACTCTCTGATCAGGAGAAGGGTTTCCCCACATGTCGCACAGCTGAACAATGAATGGTGTGGAGATGCCATGACCATTCAACACCTGCAAAGCCTGAAAAAGAGAGAACACAAAGACGGTATAAGCACACACACAAAGTAAAACTCAAATCTGAGCAAAGACATTTTCTACCTTCTCCTCAGGTCCACTGAGTAGTTTAAGCCGTGCAGGGACTCCTGTGGTCACTTTTATGATAACCCGACCCTCGTAGCCTCCGTAATTGAAGCACAGCTCTCTGGGACCAGGAGAGCCTGACTGGAAACGCACTCCAGTCACCACAACCGAGCTGCTGCTCTCCTGACACACACACCCAGAGTGGGGAGCTTAAATTAATTTTACATTTATAAACACTGTCGCAGAAGTATCATCACTATCAGAACTGTCCTCCTAAAATAAATATATACAGAGATCTTTTTTCGATATTCTACTCAAACCTTTGTTTCTTGTGACAACTACCACCAGCACTTTTACTACCACTACTAATACTACAAAAAACAAACAAACAAAAAAAAAAAAAAACAATAATAGACAGAAGAACCATGCTTAAAGCTATTCTTTGTAGCTGCAATACCTATTCTGACCACATGAGGGCATATAGATCTCCTTTGTTGGCAACAGAGCCACTGACAGTCCAGCACTTCTTGTAATACCACTTTGTCCCACTAGAGGTTCACATTGTCTCATCACAGAGGCTGACAAATGAACTTCCTTGAGATACGCTGCCCTCCTTTGGTTAGAACTGGTATTTCTACACCCAGTACACCCAGTGGCTTTAATCTAATGTTGGGCAGAGCAAATACTGACTAAGCACAACAGCTCAACACAGAAGGAAACATGGTTTGGCATGTAAAAGGTTTGAGTATGTATTAAAATCTTGTTTTTTTTTTTCTTTCTATAATTATTCCTGATCTCTTCACACATAAGCAAGTCTTTAACATGTTTTTTTTCCCCCTGCAGCACTATTTAAATTTTAGTTTTCCTCACAGTTTTATAAATCAACTCGTATTCTACCCAGTTCCTAAACTTCATACAAACTACTGGACTGCTGGCAAAACAAAACAATCCAACTTTTATCTAAAATAAATGCAGTGAAGTACAAATGAAAATAAAACACAGAGGAAATGAAGCAGGATTTAAAGCATAATAAAACACAGAGCTTACATACAGAACAGTAAATGGGTTTGTTAGTCTAGCAGCAGCTAATGTCCATGAACCTTCTCTGAACTTATGAAACATTATCTTCTCCTTTGTTGTTTCATATCTTTCACCTGTGTGAGGGAGGACACGACCTTCAAACTGATGTTTATACAGCTGCCAGCTCTGGCTTCTCTGAGGCACTTCTAAATGCACAAGAGATTATAATTTGCCAGAAACAAACTAGACTGCAGTGGTATCTGTCCAGAAAGATGCTTCACTCTGTTGGGAATGCTTTTGATGCCATCCAGGCAGAAAAGAGTAACTCCTTCGAGTCCCCCCATACGCCATAACTTATCTCTGTTGTTTAGGTTTCATGACCTTGCCTGCTTAAATCTCTCAAGCATGCATCCAACACTTTTTTATGGTTTAATCGTGGGAGAGACGTGGAGTGAGAGGTCAAATTGCAATATAAGAAGAGCATTTTAGTGGGTCACACTGTTGTTCAGCAAAGTATGAAAGCACATCATGGATCTAAAACCAAGCATAAAAAAAAAAAAAAAAAAAAAATTACATTCAACTTTTAATTGGAATAAAAATAAAAGAATATTTTTTTTCCTGGCTAGATTTGTGTAACTCTGTTCCAACCTGCCACATGAAGGTGATTTCTGATTTGCTGAGACCCTCAGCTTCCACAGTAAAGTCCTTCACAGAGGCAGGGGTAAGCTTGTTGGCTATGTTGTCATACTGGTCCAGAAGCTCCAAGTCTGTATGCAGAAAATATTACAGGTCACACGGTGTTCAACTACACAGAAAAACATTGCCATCATGTTTAAACTCACTTATGTGTCCTGGTAGAGTTTCACCAAGCTTCAGTGTGTCTTGGGGTAGAGTCGCTCTGAGTCGCGTAGGTTCGTCTGGATGAGGTCTGCAAAGAAGACAATAACTTTAAAAAACACATAAGAATTATAAGAACAAAGTCTAAAACAATTATCTCCAGGTCCCACCAGGTTCTGCGCCAGCCGCTGTGAGTCGCAGCCATTCTACTCAAAAGCTTTGTGAAGCTGTTTTTGAAGTATCCCTGCATCCCTGTCCGCTCCTGATCCCTTGCCAATTCGCGCTTTAAGTTCCGCGGTTTTAGTTATTCGCCGATTTTTCTGAAATATATAATATAAGAAAAAAATCACGGAAATTCTGCGAAAATCCACCACACTGCAGACGAGAGGCTGCAGCTGCCAGCGAAACGTCAAACGATGACTCACAGCCTCCGGTAAGCAACACGAGAAACGCAGATGGCCTAGCACTCTAGAAGAAATTTGATTGGTTGTTTGGTTGTGATTCGGCCTCATCCACTATCAAGTGTTCAGCAGATTTAAATCATGTATAAGGAGAGATTCATTTAAGAGGTCGAAAAGCATATTCTGTATCACACCACTCATCCTTCTTATATGTATAATTCCTGAACGGACCAGACATGGTGAGAAAAATAGTCCTCAAACATAGAGATCGCAATGTAATTCTTAGGTAATCTCAAAAGCGTTGGGTAAACTCATAATCTCATCTCAGGCAGCGCTCAGAAGCACTCCGCTTATGAAGCGCTCCCAGGTGGACTTGAGGTAAATGGACAGTGAAACCGGACTGATGACTGACAGGAGAAACACATTCCAGGGTTCAACTAAGAGTTAATAATCTTATCGTTTGTATAATAAGAAGTTACAGACAGACAGGCAGCTGAGCATAACGGTTATACACATTTAATTGGCTTTGTGAGATTCACATAGCCAGTAAAACATATTCAATACCAATATTTGAATATACAGTGGGTAGATTTTTTAAAAATTCTGAACAAAGCAAGATAGAAAAGTTTCAGTAATGAGGCTGCGCTTAGCTAACTGGCTGTGGTGACCCTGGCATATAAACTTGAAATCTTATTTGAGAAACGCAGATCAAAGTTGGATTTCTATCTTACATGATAGTGAAGGAGAAAGACACGTTCTGGTCTTGGTAGGACACCTGGTAGAAGCGCAGTTCCTGCACCTGCGTGGGCACCTGCACATCAGGCAGCCTCCCTTGCACCAAATCTGCCGGATTGACGTCTCCCGTCCAGTTGACCTTCAAAACAGTGAGGGTACAACATTTCTAACAAAGCGACTCATAAATGTCTAGTACAGAATGTAGTGTGTGTCATACATTTATAACAAAATCAGCAAAAAGCTGCACTAAATTTGTTTGCGCTCATTTATTTTATCACCAAGGACATAACAGAATACAACAGACATTGTATTATAAAGGCCAGACGCACCTTGATCTTGGAGGCTATTTCACCAGTGAGGGGCACCTCTACCCCAGACTCATCATACAGTTTATAAAACAGGTTCTCCAGCAATCCTCCAACTTGCCACTCGATCTTTTCGTTGTTCTTAAATACCAGGTTATCATGGCCCTGGCAGCAGATCTCCATCTTTGAAACTCGACTGCTGGGCATGACCTTCAGCTCCAGCTTGACCGGTGTTATGTGCTTTAGACTCTAAAATATAACCAAATAGAAAACACTGAAAACAAGTTTTAAAAGGTACTCTACCGGTATGTAGCAATACTAGTTCTGACCACATGGGGTCAGCTTATATCGAGAAAGTTCATGTCAGCCTCTGGTGTCACAATGACGTGCACCTCTAGTGGGACAAAGTGAGATTACAAGACTTGCTGGACTGTTCCCACTGGTTATTACATTATTGCCAGTGGTTCTTTTGTCAACAAAAGCATAGAGTGGCTTTAAATCAGTAAGAATGTACATTTGAACATCTTATTATGAACCTACTGGCATGTCAAATTGAACCTTGAGCATTTGTGGCTCTCCTTCAATTATGTTCACGTTTATGGGTTTTGTTACAAGCTGCCCACATCCTGTGCTGCTGCAGTCTGTTGTTACCGGTGGAAACCCAGAGACCTGAAAATATACAGAGAAGATGGGACGTCAACCAAAAGAAAGGAAAAACCTGTGCCATGGAAGTTGGCTTCCATGGCACAGGCCTTCAAGGTTATACGAGAGATAATCCTTCTTCCCCACAGAACAAGAACCTAACTTTCTGGAGAAATTTAATATTTTCTACATAAAGATTTTAGGCTAATTAAACAATAAGTTGTTCCAAAACAATTATTAATTAGGTCATAACACGTCAAATAAAACCCACAACAAAAGCGCTAGTTTTCTTTTCTTTTGTTTGTACACTAAAAAAAACAAAAGAAATAAACAAAAAAATGTCTTTCATTTAGACGTTTATACAAACCGGGGTAACTCCAAACTGGTAATTCTCTCATGAGACACTTTTGGTCACAAACATCTGATGACTTACCAACAAATGCACGTCCATACCTGACAGCGAACCGTCTGTTTGGAGTTGGCGGTGATGTTTCCGGCCACGTCAAGAACTTGAGCAGTGAAGGTAGCCGGATCTCCGTTTTCTACCTTGAATGGATGCAATTCCTGCTTCACATGAAGGGAGTGTGGATTACCTGAAAGATAAATTTCAGTACATATGTTTATTTACACGCTGACAGATGAGATAGAAAGAAAGACGGTGGTATAGAGACCCTGAGGTGCAAACAAAATTTGGGGGAAATGGGCTTTTATTTATTTTTTTTGCTTTTCCCAGTGACCATGTGGATCATTGGTTGCAGGATTTTGTGAAAGATAACTAAAAGGGGTAAATAAATAAAACTGTTTTACCAAACAACAACAAAGCAGGTCATGTCATGTTTGAATTCAACAGCCACAAATGTAGAAAACACATGGGAAAATATTTGACTGGGTTGAGGTCACATACTTGTGCGGGTAACAGATGTGGCCAACATGCCTGGTCTGCTAAGAAGGGCGTTCACAGATGACAAGACCAAGAGGGAGCTACACATAAAGTTGGTAGTTGAACAAAGTTACGTTATTTTATGAACAGACAGCTTCAGGTAGAGTTGAACATGATGTTTATTGTAGTTTTTCAACCAAAATAAGGAGGAAAAAATGATGTTTTGACTAAAAATGACACCAATAACCAAAAACCAAAACTGCCTGAATGTGATAATGGATGTAAAATAATTTCTCATTTGTTAAAGATATAAAACATCACCTGGAGAGCTATCCTAGTAGTTTTCCTCTTCGATACAAAGAATTATTCTCCTTTCTCTGAATTACAGCTTTGATTTTCAGGGGGGGAGTCCCAACAGACATCAAAGAAAGTCAATTGGATGGGCACACATAGCGGACAACCAGACTAACCAGACTAGTACCAACAAAAGACGACCAAAATGGTGTGCGGTGGACAAGGGACAACAATGAATCACTGTCGATGGTTTTCCAGTAAAAGACTTGATCCGGGCCACCAGATAGCTCAGTCGGTAGAGCCGTGACTCATGTACAGAGACTCGTGGCTCTGCCTCACTTTCTTGTCTCTCTTAACTTTCAATAATAAAGTTCACTAGAGACACAACATTAGAATAAATCACTAAATAAACTGTTGACCCAAGGTGTTATCAGCATCTGCAGCCATCTTGGCTGTTTTGACTTGTGGCTCTTGGTTGCTCATGTGTGAGTCATTACATCAAACCCAGACCTGCTCCACCACGTCTGGTTTGGTTCCTTCTGTACTGATGGTACCACACTGGGGATGCTTATAGAACAGGGAAAGAAAGTCAATTCTTTCTAACTATGAGAATATAATTAATTATTGAAGTTATCTTTTCAATTCTTCCGTCATTTTATTTTTCTCCAAAGCAAATCATCATTTCAATTTTCAAATATCAAAGTCTGTCTGGTACAAACTCCTCGTCACCTGTTGTAAATAAAAGAAAAGCTCTCTTACCAGGAAGAACACCGATCTTGATAACCTGGTTGTCTTCTTTCAGGCCTGGCAGGGTCACCATCAGGTCATAACTCTGAAAAACAAAACTTACTACTAAACAAAAAAAAAAAAAACAACAACTACTGAGATGATATGGTTTATGTTTCAGTTATCTCTAAGCGTCAGAAAACATGTATATGCCATCTTTTATAAACTTTCATCCCACCTTGTCGCTGACATACAAAATGATGTCTTCTGATAGTGAAAGTTGTTCCTAACCTTTGACTGGTAATCCTGGATTTTTCCTACTGCTTTCACACCTTTGATGGTGAAAGATTTGCTGCTGCCACAGCTGCTCACCGTTTCATAATTCAAATCCAGGTCACTAAATAAATGCATAAATACATGAATTCTCACCAATAACTGAAGCTCCAGGTAAGGTATTTAAACACAGCCAAACACGTACGGCCATAAAGCAACTCACCGGCAATTCAGGACAGGCTTAATTTTGGGGGGAAGTGTCACTGGGTGGTTGTAACCATCCTTGATCTTGAGAGGAATGTTGAACGGCACTCCAATGCGAAGAGTGTGGCTCACCTCACCAACAGTGAAACTCTCTGCCTCACCCTCTTAGAAAGACAAAAGAAAAAAAAGGATTTTTTTGAAGGATTCATTGAATATCATTCATTAATCTGTGCTCAGGTGCCTTTTACCTTTAATGGTGAACTTGAGCGTGTGACTCGGCAGCTGTTGGCCTCTGAAGACACTGGAATTGCTTTCATTTAATATGGTGCTCAAAGCCAGCGTGTACTTTCCCAAGTCGATCACGTTTTCTGGCAAAAATTGAGACATTTACTCAAATTTGATCCCTAATCAAACAAAAATGAGTAACTACTAACTACTAAGTACCTACTGATGAAAAACATGGCAAACAGAAAGAAACTGACCTATTTTTTTGAACCAGTATCCGTGCTTTCCGACGTAGGGGGCGGTTAACGCGACTATTTCTTTGGCTCCTCTGGGACCTGAGTATGAAAGAAAAGAAAATATAGAAAACAATATAACTCCAGAGGGAAGTAAACTACACTCATAACAAATGATTAGCAATTCTAAAAAAGAAAAAGAATATTCTTTGGAGGTAAAAATTATTCCAAGAATTAGTCTGGTTCCTCTGGATTCAACTGATTTCCAGGGAGCAGCACCAACATGCCATTGGATGGGCAAACAACCAATTGGAGAAACACAATGGCATGCAGTGTACTAGTTAATGACTGCTGTTGGCTTTGCAGTAAAAACTCATTATTGGCTATGCTGCAGCCATTAAAGTTATTTTAAATAACGCTTCTTGGAATCTCCTGTATGAGTCATAGCAAAAAGCCCACCTGTGCTGTGCTGGCTCGGTACGCTTTGTACCGGTGGAACTAGCCGAGAACGGGAGGGGCGTAACAAGAGAAAACTTTAGTGTAGTGAATGGATAAGATGAACAAGGCTACAGCAACTGTGCCCTGTGAAAACCGTATTGAAGCACACAGCAAAAGGATAGAGTTTGATTTGAGAAACAGATGACCTTACCATGATGGATGACCTTGAGACCAACACTCATTCTCATCCCCATCCCCTGGCCTGTATTAATGCTTGATAATGAGTCTCCCTTCCTGTTCAAAATTTCCACTTTGAAGGGCCCTGAAATAATGTGATACAGAAAACATACATGAGCTTTGAACTATGTGGAAAAACTACAATCTAAACTCATACTCTGATGAAAATTGGCTGGTGTGTGAACTGATGCAAGGTGTTAAAAACCCCCCAGGACTTCACCTATAGGAGTCCCAGCGCTAAACTCTGCATTCTGTGGCCAAGAGCTGCCAACAGACCAGTCCACGTTCAGCCTCTCTGGGAGCCTGTGATAAACAAGTGTGATTTACCAGAACCAATATCATTAGATTTCTACGACTATGAGAACAAAAGGAAGTGAAAGGAAAACTACTTGTAACAATCAAACATACACATTACTTACTTGTCAACGTCATTCTGAATGTACTTCTTGATGCTTTCATCAGTGGCAGCCCTGTCAATCTTTGAAATGGGTATGATCCTGGTTGAGTCATAAAGCGCTTTGGGCTCCTAGAAGGAACATTTCCTGATCAGATTTAAAAGCCTAAAAGGAATCAAAAACTATCATATTCTAAAGAAAGGGGGATTTATATTAATTTATTTATTTACATATGTTAAAAATTAACAATAATGATAACGTCAATTCCTTATTTGTGAGGTGATGATGCTCTCTAAAGTGCGCCTGTTTTTCAGGAATCACAGTAACTTAGCTTTTCCAGTAACTGTTTAGCGCTGTACATCAGCATTAAGGAATATCACATCCTTGAACAGTCCACGGCAGCTTCACCTCTGGGATGCTGGTGAGTTTTGTGGTGTCTGAACAACATGATATATACCTAATATTTACATGATATTTACCTTTTTACATAAAAGTTTAACTACGACCTGTTAACAGCTGTAAGGCCTTTGCGGGAAAATCCCTGAGTTCATTGAGTTCGTTTGTATAAGGATGTTCTCAGGGTCTACAAATCTGGAAGATCCGTGATCAGTTAGGGAGTATTTCCTGTCCCTAATGAGAGATCCCAACTGGTTATTGTCTAAGAGAAAAACATGTTAGGAACTGTCAAAAGAAGCCTGATTGATTCCAAAACTTGTCAGAAATTAGACCTGGCTATGAGTATAGAAACTTTCCCCTGTTGTACATGATTCGGTCTTCCTGCAATTTGATTCAGAAGGTCCCAGACGTGCGCAAGTCGGTATTACGCCTCTTTTTCTTGTAAAGAAATATCTTTTTGAATTTAAAAGTTGGCTCGGACCTGCTTTTTTAATGTACCAACACTTCGCCAGGAGATCTCCAAACTTCTTCCGGCAACAAAAACTAGTTTCCTCACATAAAGTGCTGACTGCAGTTCCATCCAATTACTATGGGTTTATTACTATTAAGATCAGAATTATTACAAAACGTGGTATTCTTTTCTTTAATCATTCTTTGAAAGAACCACTCGAGTGTCCACGTTTGCTGTTGTGCTCCCCACTTGCTCCAGAGACTGACAGTTTCATCAATGAAGCAAAGCTTTCATAAAGTCTGTAGGTCGATAGGCGGAGCCAGATGTTGTGGAGTTCAGCTGTCCATTTAGACACCTAAATTTAGAACTCTGATACCGTTGCATATATGTTAGAAAAGCTCAGAGGAAAATAATTATTTAAAAACTGAATTTAGCTCAGACTGGTTCCATCCATGACTTTCCCTGTGAGCTATCAGCATTGTTGGGGCAAAAAAAGGCACAAACCATGACACTGCTACCACAGTTAACTAATGGAAAAGCATATAAGTCAATGAGATTCTGCAGAGTTTGACCCAATCAAACTGAATTTCATTTGAACTAGAAACAGCAGACACACTGGATTATTTTTTTTTTGACTGGTTTCCCAAAAGAAACCTCTGTGATTCCTGTCTTACACGTTTCACTTCCACTTGCCCCCCTGTTGCGAAGACGTCTCCATCATAATTTCCATACAGCAAAAACCGAACCACTGTGCCATAAAAAACGGGCAGCGTTTTCTGAGACTTCACCTGAAAGAAAATACAAAGACGTTTCCAAAAACAATATCTGGAAAAAAAAAACACGCAGACACAATAAAACGTAAAGAATTTCTCACAAGTTGGCCCGCTTTGTATGTTTTGCCGTCCCATTCAATGGTGGAGAACGTTGCCCAGGGATGCTGCAGTCTCTTGGAAGGCACATCTGCTCGGGTTAGGGTCTCTCTGTAGCCCACAAACTTCACCTGCTTGTCATATTTCTCATGACAGTTTTGAAGCCACAGTGTAAACTCTTTCTGAATGTTACCTCTCTTTGAGTGTTTCTGTGGAAATGCAAAGGATAGAAGTTAAAGGCGTTGAAAAAAATGTTGTGACAATCACTGCTAGAGGGAAGAGCTGGTTGTTGCTTGGTGTAACTAACCAACTGTCATCTTATAAGGAACTGGGTGTCTTCTTCCACATCAGACAGACAGAAAAAGACAGTGGTAGGTCCGATGTTACAGACTCTTCCTACTATCATATCATATATCATCGCTTAATCTGCAGAATCTGTCAACCTCGCTGAACTCCTTCATGAACTTTTGTCTGGGGAGGGTTGCAGTTGCGCGCCTCATCCTGTTGACAGCTTGTTTTCCCTCTGCTACACTCACTAGTTTAATTTGTATTTATCACATGGACATTATTCATAGTCAGACAAAAGGACTCTAGAACATTTACGGGTACTCAACACTTGTAATCTGCGCTGTATGTAGGCACCTTGTTTTTGGAGGGAAGGATGGAGGGAGGTAGGGATGGAGGGGAGGGTGGAAGGAGGGAGGGAGGGGCTGGACTGCTACCTTCCTCTGGACTCTACCAGTTATAAACAACAGAAACGTAAGACCAAACAGGTTTGGATGCATTAGTTATTTCAAAGTGCTACACAGCTCTGTCTTGAATGATCGGCTGCAGCGTGTGCAGATGATCACCTGCAAATTAGGGGTGCAAAGAGGGGTGAAAATAGTTTCCTTGTTCCTCAGTTCCAACTCCAGCTCCATGAACTGGAGCTTACTTGTGTTGACCTTGAATACGTCGTTGGTGAAAAGCACGCCTGAAAAGCGACTGTAACACTCTGGAGGTAACGTTGCACCTTTGCTGGGTCGAGAGCACCAGTCAAACCTGGAAGACATGCATGGAGGACACAAGAATATCAGTTGACAGCGAAGGAGTAGTTTGACAAAAATCTACTTTCTCTCTTGTTGAGATGCATGACAGGGATTAATTTCCCCCTCACATGTGTAAATATGGAGCTAGTTGAAAGGTCACCAGCTTGTAGCCGAGGCGTAAAGATCAGAGGAAAGAACACAGTCGACTCTGCTCTGCCTATAGCTTAAAGTCAACAATGCAGGGAAGACTGCAGACATTACAGACTTCCTCTTTGCATCAACTTCCTCTGTCTGTACACTGCACTGTAGCACTTTAAGCTAAGTGTTAATATTTAATTGTCAAGGTAAAGTGAGTCTTAAAAGACGAATTAAAGAAGTGCCAAAATATTTTCCACAAAGCCACATGGACCACATGGACAGGTCTGGAAGCATTTAGGTAATGACAGTGCCCTTATGATTTCACATCTGTACACCACCTCAAAGGATATATGAATACGTAAAACAATCAAGATGTGATCAAAGTGTGGACTTTCAGCTGCAAAAAGGGTTTTTACAACACTATTGCATTTACCCTTAACGCTATTTTAATCCAATTTCTGGGCTTTTCTTTCAAAGTTTTGTCCTCTTTATTATTAAAGTATGAGATCAGGCATTTGACTTGGTCATTAAAGAATATTCCATTGCTTAAATTCTTCTCTTATTTTATCTTAATTGCTTTGCGAATAACATTTACTGTAAGAACAAACTTGTTGGTTTCTGCACTGTGCACTTGCGATTTGATAATTCGGGGGAAGATACACTTGTGTGTATGTTATCTGATACTGTGGCAATATGCCATTGGCTACTTAATGAATCGTGCACAAAGAATAAAAGTGATCCAATTCCTACCCAAAGAAAAGAGAAAACCGTAATTTTCTCAGGCAACGTTTGTTGGACACAACAAACAGAAACACAGAGGCTCCTCGTATGTCTACAGTCTCGGCTGCACCACACAATGAAGCAATGCCTCAGAAACATGCATGTTAGTTGGTGACTCTAAATTGCCCATAGCAGTGATTGTAGGTGTGTGGCCCAGGTCTCCATGGTAAAAGGGATCATTGATCTCAAGGGGACTAACCTGGTTAAATAATGGTTAATAAACACATTTTTTTTAAAAAAGAAAGAAAAATCTCATCCTAAACCAATTAAGTTCGTACTCAGACACTGTGGTGTACGGGATGAGCCGCCCATTCCAGAAACATTCAAAGATCTCCCTTTTCCCTCTTGTTTGATTCAGGTTTCCAGAGGGATTTTCATAATTGTAGTCGTCATCATCATAATGTGCTGAAAAACAAAACAGATCCACATTAAATCTCAAAACTGTGACACGTCTATCTTATAGGGTTTATGAAGTGTGTCACATTTGAGTACTTTGAGTGGCACACGGATCTTTGGGGTAAGTCTCCTTGTCATAGAGGAAGGGATGGTACCGAAGGATCCCCTCCACCAAGCCTCCGTTTTGTCCAGTGGAGACCTTGAACTCAAACGTGCTCACAGTAGCGTTAATGTACAGAGTCTGCATGTCATTTTCCACTTCTCTGAGATTTATCCAACGGGGGCATTTTGGAGCTTTCTCCCGTAAAGTGACCTGATCAAAAATGACAAAGCCAAGGATTATCAGCCTTAATATTACTGCATCTAAACTCAAAGATGAAGGAGAATCACTGTGATCGTCAACTGATGACAAACAGCCTTACCAGAATGTCAATTTTTGGGTGATTATCTGCACTTTGGGGGCTGCTCATGTCATTTCCATTGACTCCATGAATGTAATAGTGATAAACATGGCTAAAACAAAACAAAACAAAATGAACACGCTCACATTGGCCATGCAGAAACTCAGGACCTATAAAGACTACATATGAAGAGCAAACTCACGCTAGCTCTCTGGTCCACTCATTAAAACCTTGTTTCAGGTAGGCGATGTGTTCGGGGAAGACTCCCGTAATCACAACAGCAGTGAAGCTTTCCTTCCCATATTCCTCAGCGATGATGTTACGGAGGAAGCGCTCATCTTCTGGTATGTGAGAGGAGTCCATGGGCTGCAGCAGGAGGATTAGGCATTACAGAGACGGATCAAAATTACCCGATATCCATCACACTCACTTTCATCTGAGTCGAGTAAATTGACTTTGTCTAGATGGATGCATTTGAAAGAACGAAAGCTCTTACCTTCCTGTTTAATATAGTCCCTCTATAAACATCACCGTTGTTTGACTCCTTTCTCTGAAACTCTTCTTTTGATAGAGTCAGCTCATGAACATCTGGAGAGTCTGCTGATTTGCTTATCATCTAATAATTGAAGAAAAATGTCTTATTATCGACAATATTTGATTTTAGATATTTAAACCGATAAAACTTTGCTATGAAATAAAATAACTCCTAAAGTTTTTCTCCTGGAGACTGCTCTGGATCATAGCTTCTCTGTCACATCAGAAGTAGTTTCTGAATAAAGTAATTTGGTTTAAGGCTGCTTTTAGTGTGGGAAGTTTAGTGCAGAAAAGTTGCCACACTTTGTCGTTGATTGTGCACTATCAAATGAAATCAAACTTTATTTATATAGCACTTTTCATACATTAAAAATGCAACACAAAGTGCTTCACAAAATAAAACATAAAACAGGATCACAACAGATAATACCCCCCCCCCCCCCCCCCCCCCCCCCCCCCACGTACAGACCCACAAAGCGCACACACAGTACAAAGTAAATAGTTTATTAACATGGCAGCGGCACTGAGGATCCTGGTGAGGAAGAACCACCTATGGGAGGCCATCCACACCGAGAGGCGCCACAGCCTGTCACCACAGGGGGCGCCGTCACAGAGACCACCTCGACCCGGATAGACGAGGGTAGACCTACACACTGTGCAGAACCCCCCAGTCCTCCAGGCCTGAGGGATCTCCAAGATGACGTCCCCAGACCCAACTCCCAGTGTGGAGGGCCCCCATGAGGAAACACTGGAGCTAAAAGATTAAAAAACAGTAAAACTGGATAAAAACAGACAATAGATACAGTAATGATAAAATGTATAAAAATGTAAAAATCTAAAGGTTTAAAATTTAAAAATGAAATTAAAAATGTAATGATAATAAAATGCACAAAGACTTAAAATAAATTGAAGACTTCAATTAAATCATTTAATTAAGAACAGTAGAATAAAAGAGTAAAAGAAATCAGGTAAAAGCCAGGTTAAAAAGGTGAGTCTTGAGCCTCCTTTTAAAAATCTCAACAGTCTGCAGTCCTGATGTTCTCCTCCAGGCTGGTCCACAGATGAGGCTCAGAATGGCTGAATGCAGCATCACCGTGGGTTTTTGTTCTAACTCTTGGGATGATTAAAAGGCCAGTAACAGAGGACCTCTGGGTCCGCGAAGGTTGATATGATAACAGCAGCTCAGACACATGAGATGGCACAAGACCGTTAAGGCATTTAAAAACTAATAAAAGACCCTTAAAATCGATCCTTAAACGCACATGGAGCCAATGCAGTGATTTTAGAACCAGTGTAATGTAATTCAGTGAGTGTAACAAACAAAACAAACAGTTTGACACCAATAAATGATGAATGAATGATAAATAAAGTACATCTAATCTAATCTGATAACAAATAATCCAAAAAAACAAGAAAAACAGTATTGAGTTTGTGTTTTAAATCATCACTATTATTATTATGGTTATTTCCCCCAGTTTAAATTAAACTTGACACATTTACTATTACTATTGCTATTGTTAGTGTATAGTTATACTATTACTATTACTATACACTTACTATTGTCATTTTGGAGTGATAAAATATGTCTTGCTCCAAATGGGGGACATGGTTGGGAAAGTTTGAGAACCACAGACTCAGATGAAGATCAGAACACATTTTATGGCAAAATAATAAAGTAAACAGTTAATACAGAGAGGTTCACATACCTTTTCAACATTTTATCATCACTCTGCTGTTATTTATGTTATGCTCAGTCATTGCAGTGATCCTACAGTGACATTTTCACAGATAAGCTACATTTATAATGTTTTCATTAACAAACTCACCTTGACTGAGTCCCCGATGAAGAAAGCTGCCTGTTTTCCTCCAACTCCAAAGTAGGAAATATCACTGTTTAGACTGCGAGGTACATGACCAGGGCGAACATAACCTTCTTTATCACTAAGGAAAGTAAAAAAGAAAAAAAAAAAAGGAAAAAAATTATTTTGGGTCAATTTAAAATGAAAGTTGCCATACTGAATAAATGGCTTTGAAAGTCAATGTAAATCTGATTATTTAATCCTTTCAGACACTATGTAATACATAGGTATCACAGTTCCGCTGATTAAAGGGCACTTCCGGACTTATTAAAACAATGCACACTAACCTTGCAAATTGGCTGTTTTCTCTTGCAAATTTAGAAAGTCTGTACACAGCCCAGTTATTGAGCTTCTTCGAGGTCATGCCGCATCCATTATCTAGGACCAGGACTGCGGGTTTCCCAAGAGTTTTGTCAAACAGCTGGTAATGAGACATAATAATAATGACTTGCTGTGGACATGCCAGTAATAACAAAACCACCACACAGAAAGAATTGTACATATTTACTGTCTGTATAATATAGAACTGCAGAACCAACCATCCGTATCTCTATTGTCCTCACACCTGCATTACCAGCTGTGGCTGAAAGAGAGTTGTCCACCAGCTCAGCGAGAGCGTAGGCTGGAAAAATAAAAAAATAAAAAACAAAGACAGCAAAGAAGCATTAACTTATGGGTAGCCATGTTTAATTGATGTCTTTCTCCATTTTAAGAGCACTACTTTAATCATGCAGACACTCACGCAACGCTTTTTGGCCCTCAGCGTAGTACTCAAACGTCCCAGCCTTGAGCAGCGTATCATAATGAGGCACAAACTCGATGTCCTCCTGCGTTGCTGCTGGCAGAGCCTGGCGCTCATTTTGTAACAAGTAAAGGGTGCTGCCACCATGAAGCTCCTCTACAAAACAATCGATTGATCAATCAATCAATCAACCAACCTTAGTACCTCATGTTGCTCATTTTACAACAAAATTACTCACCAAATTTGTCATAATCCATAACTCTTCTGTCAGTTGTGACCAACACATATGCCTCACCTCTGAGGGTAAAATGCTGTTTAAACAAAAAAAGGGAAATGTGAATTGATATTAATCAGAATATGATAAATAATAATAAAAAAAGAGAGAGAGTCAACAGATTGCAGTGCATGCAGAATGTATAGTGCTCACAGCCACTATTGAAACATTTTGGAGCCGAAAAACAAAATAATATCAACTGTTTTGCTGAGGATAGGATGGTGGCTTGGTGGTTGGCACTGTTGCCTCACAGCAAGAAGGTTCCTGGTTCGAACTTCGGCAGGGGGCTTGCTGTGTGGAGTTTGCATGTTCTCCTTGTGCTTGCGTGGGTTTCCTCTCGGTACTCTGGCTTCCTCCCACAGTCCAAAGACGTGCATGTCAGGTTAATTCGTGGTTCTAAATTGCCCGTAGGTGTGATTGTGAGTGTGTGTGGTTGTTTGTCTGCATGTGGCCCTGTGGATGGACCGGCGACCTGTCCAGGGTGGACCCCTGCCTTTCGCCCAAAGAGAGCTGGGATAGGCTCCAGCAGATCTCCATGACCCTGTTTTGCTGATACTAGTCTTTTTGTAGTTATGTAATACTGCCTTGCAGCTTCCTGTTTGAAGTTGTCCAGTGAGAAGCAGTGGCATTAAAGTTATTGGACAGAGGTAGCTGTCTAGCATCATCATTATTCAATATTTCAAGAAACTTTATTAGTCATTGAGCCAGCATCCCAGCACAACAAAATTACATTCCAGTGCATCGTTCAAGAGAACATACAAGGAACATGCAAACATAGTAGGACATGGGTCGACGGTGCACTGCGGCTGCAGCCAGGTGCCTAGCACTGCCTTTCATTACATAAGGAAATGAGGTAACACAGGGAGAAAGAAGAAGGTAAAAAAAAAAAAAGGATGTAGCACAGCGTGTCCCATAGAGGAAAATGCATCCCAGTGAAAGCTTGCAGCCTCCAGGTGCGATGCGCTTCCACCACAGTCCACCGTGCTCGGGGGCAGAAAAAGAGGGGCCAGCAGAGACAGTGAGTCAGAGGAAAGTGTGCGTAATTCATGTGAGTGTTTGCGTGCGCATGTGTGTAGATGAAATATTACCGTTGCTCTGCTCCAGACATTCCCAGACAAAGTTTGTCCAGTCTTTGCGATAAGATGTTGACACGGCCTTGAGAACTTTCTGTTGCAGAGCCAATGTTATAGGAAAGGGGGAGAAATTTAGACACCAGCCTCAAGGCTGATGCAGGTAACAATAGAAATTATTTTAGGTCAGGCAAACTTGAAACTTATGCGTCTGCCTTAGAGTTCACTGTGGGGAAGTCCGGAATGGTCCAAATTTAAGGGTCATATTCTCCCCCTGAGCAGAGCATGCAACTTCTCCAAGCTGGAATCAATTTTCTGTATCAGTTCAAACTAGGGATGGGCATAATTAATCGATTAATCGATGACTGATCATTAAGAATTTGGTAGAAGACATTCATTTCCGTCGATGAACCAAATTTTTTTTTTTTTTTTAACAATCCGAATGTAGGTTATCACTGCACGTCCTCAAACAATGTGATGCATTTTGCTATGCCACTGACAGAAATTTGGTAACAGCGGGCAACATTTCACCATCACCCTACCCTGGCTGCCTCAGTTGTTACATGCGAGCTTCTGTAGGTCCTCGCCTAATCATAAAGCGGTCGCGGTGAAGTGTGGCGTGGGACCATTTTCGTTTAGAAAATGACCAAGTGTACTGCAATCACTGCAATGCAAACTACAAATACAATAAATCGACAACGACAATGATGTATCACTTGAACAACGGTTCATCTCTATCTCAGCCTAGCCTAGCCTCAACTCGGTGTTAGCACGGACCAGAAGGAGCTGTAGTGCACATCCAGCACACAACAAGCGCATCTTTTTAAGAAACAAAAAGCCTGTTAATACTGGCGCCTTGATATAATGGGATATAAATTGTCCTTGTTAAGTAGTCTCCTCAATATTTCTTCTTTTATTATCGTTGTTTTTTTTAAAGAAAAGAAAAAGGAAATGTCTGTTACGTTATTCTCGATCACGAACATCCGGGCCACTGAACACATCGGGGCATGCGCGGGCCATAGCAACCAGGCCAAAGGGGAAAACAAACGTCACACCGATATCGAGAATAATTGTCATAGTTTTCGATATAAAAATATAATTTAATTTATTCTTCTTTTAAATTCATTTTTTATTTAATCAGATCAGATCATCATCCTTGCACTTGATGAAGATCATCATTCTGAGCCATTTCTTAAACACACTCATGCTTGGACATTGCTTCAGTTCTTGGCTGAGTTTATTCCAAACCTTCACACCACTGACTGAAGTGCACATTCTCTTCATGGTTGTTCGGACACTCCTGGTCCTGAAGTTAAGGTTTCCGCTGTAATCACAACCCCCCTCTTCTATCAGTAAAGAGTTTATTATTATTATTATTATTATTATTATTATTATTATTATCTGGTAGTTGTTTGTTCCTGGCTTTATTCATAAGCTGCACTGTTTGAAAATCGATCTGACTTTAAAAGGTTTTGCCTGATTATGGCACTAACCTTTAACATATACACAGACAGCTTTTAACAAAAAAAGAAAATGAGCCTTTAATGATTCAATTAAATCATATAAAATTTGAATGAATAAAAGTAAATCAAATGGAATAATTAAAAACACACACAGCAAATTCAATTTAATTATGGAAACTAGCATACAGGCTTCCCTGTAGAAATGGTCTTTGTAAGAAGATGTCATGTAAGAAGAACCCGTGTTTGGAATGAGCCTACGACCAACAAAGTAGGGCTGGGCAATTAATCGAAAATGAATCAAAACCGACATTTAGAACCTTAAAACCTTTAATGACGTAATTCACATGATTCACCAGTGTGATCAGTTATATTATACAGTTGTTTCAAATTTATGTGGGTGCAAAAATAGGTGAATCAAAAAACAAAGTAATGTTTTACCTGTGTGTTCACCTATTTTTAATCACAAAGAAACAGAAAACAGAAAAATATATCCCTGTTGTAACAGATGTACATATTTTCAAGAAAAACCTCGTCAGTAATCTATTATGGAAAAAATAAAACTAAGCTAAATAAACCACTCATTAATAGTAATCAAGGCAAAATGTTCAATTAATCATGATATTGATTTAAGGTCATCTCGCAAAGTTTTGCTGCCTCCAAAATTTAGTTATTACTTTTTAACTACGTTATCATACCATATTATCTTTTTACCTTTTTGTATTTAGAAGGGATAAAGAACTCCTTATATCACTGGAATAAAACTGTCAAACAGTTCCAAATACTCAAAAGGAAAAAAAAAAAATCCATACCTTTCAAAAACAATAAGATTACAGGTGTAAGTGAATGTATTGTTCTCAGCAAAACACATGAAAATGAAAAATAAAGATGCCACACCTCTGTTGGATAACAAGGTGGTGGTTATTGCCTCAGGCATGTCTCCATTTTATTTGATTTATCACATGCCACAGTGAGTAACACCAACGACAGCTTTAGTTATCTGATATTTACTTGATTTAATATTTGTTTTGTTTTGAATTTTTTTCGTTTTGTTTTGTTGTTTTCTTTTTTTCTGGGGGGGGGGGGGGTGCTTTATCAGTTGGATTCACTCATTAGTCAGGCATTAAGAGAAGCCGATATGACACAAAATGTAAAAAAAAATTAAATAAAATAATAGTTTCTTACCTGCTGCCCTCAACATGTAACCCCTGCCACGCCCCCCACTGAGTGAGTGAGCAGAAACATGATTACCTTGGAGAGAGCTTGAAGAAAGTCCGTTGAAGTCAGAATCCTTCGCATCCAGAACTTTCTTTATAGGGTCCCTGTTTTCAAAGCGACAGTCATAAACGTGAATCTTCTTGCTGGGTCTCCCGGGCTGCTGCTGCTGCTGCTGCTGCTGGGGGGAGGCAGAGCCGTGAGCGACAGCTGGACGCTGCATGATGTCAAACTACGCAGATTCAGTTTGCTAGCGAGTCTCGAGGAGAAGAAGTTAACGGTCGCTGGCGCAAAACGAGCACAGCTCGGTGTCGCTCGCTCTGCAGCGCTCTGAGTGTTGTCTCTGTAGTTTTGCTTTCGCGGGCGGTCTTTAAGTTTCGTTTCTCTACAGTCTGGCCCACCCGCGTCACCATAGTTTACATCCCGTGACCAAGTTTGCACGCTACGGCGAGTGGTTGGGGTCAAAAGTTTTATATTCCGCGAAAAACGACTAGCAGCGCGAGCAGCAAAGTGTCACAGGATTCTTCTCTGGAAAACACCTCTGTCCATGCGGGTTGCTGTAGTTAGTTAGAAGGGAGGTTGTTTATGCGAGACATAAATAAACCGACAGGATATACAAGGCAGCTTAGGGATGTCTGTCGTGCTCCAAAGCGGTCCAGGGTGGGTTTTCGATGCCCACTCGCTAATCGATAGAGGCTACTCGCGGTGCTTCCGGTTAACGGAGAATCGAAAGTTACTTGAGAGGTGCAGTTGCAAAAGGCGGTGTTTTGAGGTTTTAAAAAGCCACTGCGGCCAGAGTGCCTGTGCTGATGTGAACGGAGGAAACACCGATTTGATTCAGAAAGCAGACAGACCGTCGAAGGTAAATTCTGCTGAAGTACAAATATGAGCTACTTTAGTCTTTTGTGGTCACACTTTGAAGGAAATACTACGCTCTATGCATTCACCGTAATCATCTCACAGGTTTAGTGTCTTAACATATACTCCTGTTTTTACACACAAAACAAAACATGAAATGAATTGATGTTTTCAAATAAATTATTCAACATCCCAGCCATTCGTGGGACTGATCTGAGATGTAAATGGGATGAGAAATGCCCCATACGGGATTGTCCATTGTATCCCTATTGACATCATTATCTCTTCTCTGTAAGACAGTGGTGAGTTGTGCTGTAGGTGAAGGTGGGAGTCAAGGTGGAGGTGGGAGTGCATCAAGGATCAGCTCTGGGCCCCTTGTTGTTTGCTATGGTGATAAACAGGCTGACAGATGAGGTTAGACAGGAATCTCCATGGACTACGATGCTTGCAGATGACATTCATCAACAGTCAACAGTCCAGAGCAACATGGAGTATGGAAAAGAAGTAAAGAAGCATGTGCGAGTAGGTTGAAACAGGTGGATAAAATTGTCAGGTGTAATGTGGGATAAAAGACTATCAGCAAGAATGAAAGGAAAGGTGTACAAGATGGATGTTGAGACCCTCTACGTTGTATGGTTTAGAGACTATGACATTGAGAAAGAGACAGGGGGCAGATATTGACATTTTCTTTGGGAGTGATGAGGATGGATAACATCAGAACTGAGTATATCAGAGGGACAACACATGTTAGATATTTTGGAGAGAAAGTCGGGAGAGGCCAGACTGAGATGGTTTAGACATGTAGAGAGGAGGGATAGTGAATATATCGGTAGAAGGATGATGTAACAGCACAGCACATTCAGTCCGCCTAGTGGGGAACTCCCTTTAGGCCAAGATGGAACCAGCAGACAGCCTCATTTTTCAGCCTGTTTGTACCTCAGATCAGTCTGACATCCATACCAGGATTTTAGTAATCTATAGCAGCAATAATTAGTCAGCTAGTAAAAGGACATGTACAGTGGTACCACTTACGGAATTAATTGGTTCTGAAAATTGTAAGTAGAGACGCGTTTTCCATGTAAATGCCCTAATCAGTTCCAAGCCCCCCAAAATTCGAACATAATTTTTTTTATAAATTATAAATAATACATGAAATGACATAAAAACCTGTAAGAAATAAATGTTAGAACTAGAAAAGCACTCAGAGAGCGCAGACTTCCACCAAGCGCAACAATTATAGAAAAATTGAAAGTGATCCAGGATCCAGGATTTCTTCTGGATTACACCCAAAATAAAATCAGTTCTTCCTTTTCACAGTTCCGACAACTCCTGAAAATTTCATCAAAATCCACACATAACTTTTTGAGTTATCTTGAACACAGACAGACAGACAGTCAGATAAACGCCGGCAAAAACAACCTCCTTGGCGGAGGTAAAAATTGTTGGTTTACCTGGGTTGCTGGGTTACGCTCATACAGACAAGAGGCCCTCCTCGCCAATGGGATGCCAGGAAGATGCTAAGTGATAGCCAATGGCAGAGCAGCTTGGACACACCGAGATACAGAGCCGACAAGTATGTTTATGTTTGGTAAACTGGGAACTGCGAGTAGCAGCGCATACTCTAATTTACCCTTTCGTATCCTGAAATTTCTTTCGTAACAAGAGGGAATATTTTCCTGTTGAGGCGTTTTGTAACCTGAAAATTTTGTATGTAGAGACCTTCGTAAGTAGAGGTACTGTCGTGGAAAATATCTGAAGGAGAATCCAGTAGAATAACAAATATAACAACTGCGTTCACAATGATTTTTTATTAAGTCAAGTCAGGAATAAAAGAATACCATGCATGGGAGAGGGAAAAGCTTTCTCTCAGCCCAAGATAATGAAACAGAGTCTTTTTAGTAACAAAACCAGAAGTCCATATATGGTCATGTTGTATTACTGATAGGGAGCAAAGACAAAGAGAGCCTTACTTCATGTTTCGTTAGTCTCATATCTTAGTAAATGACCTTGCAGGTGTTCTGTGAGAACAGAAAGCTCTTTTCAGTTGCAAAGATACAATAGCACATAAGAAAGTATCACACGGTCATGTGAGGTTACATATGAGGTTATATGAGGTTAACTGCATTTTTAGGCCTAAATATTAAAGGTTATATGAGATTGGCTACATTTATGATATATGAGTCTATATTTCATTAACAGTACCACTGTAATTACTACTACTACTACTGGGATACCAATTTAGAGTTCTTATGAGTGTCTTTGTCTCTATATTCAAATTTACAAACTAAATAATCAAAAACACAAGAGATAATCACCAGATCAATCAATAGTTGATTGATACTGTTTCTGTAAATCCGTCTCTGTAGATTCTTGCTGTCTAAGAGTTTACATGTTTAATAATTTGCACATCACAATATCACTTAAAGTTTTATGTTCAGCATTATTCCTTCTTTTTAAAAGTGTTCAATCTCTATTTGACTTTTAGAAAAGGAAGCGAAAACGCAGTGAACTCAACCAGGGGGAGATTGATTCCCTGGCTTTTCACGAGGAGGTAAGCTAAATCGCTTTCTTTATCTCAAGTTTTAACTTGCAGATAGGCCTACAGGTTGTTCTTGGAAACAGATGTGTGAAACCCACAGACCACAGGAATGAACACATCATGGACAGAACAACGTGAGCCGGATCTGCCCCGGTAGCGCAGTGGTTGGGGCGGGTGGTCCATGTAGATGAGGCGGCGGTCCTGCTGCAGCGGTTGCAGGTTCGACTTCCGGCCTGTGGTACTTTGCTGCGAACCTTCCCCATTCTCTCTCTGCAGTGATTTCCTGTCTCTGTGTCACAGTGAATAAAGACCACTAGTGCCAGAAAAATGAGTCAATCAAAACTAATTTTGAAGTAGATTGAGGTCAGATGCATCCAATTGCAATCAAATCAACGGAAGAATGACTAAGATTCTTTTTTTTTTTTTGTTTGGTTTTATAAAGAAGATAGTAGAAATTGCTTTCCTGGAATAGTGGTGCTAAAAGACTGAAGGCCCTGGCTGCGTAAATGGGGCTTTTTATATACAATCCAATTCAATAATACTTTTATTTGTTATTGTTGTTGTTGTAATATAATGATTTATACATGCTGTATTATCATGTACTGTCTTCCAGTTTTGAACTTACTACTGCTGAGGTACAGAAAATTCATTATGATTTATCTTTTAATAAGTAATCTGAACCCCGCTGCTTTTTTCTTATAAATCTTAGGAGGCTTGACTTGTCAATATTTCGCTCCTTTGAAACACATCTTAAGGGCCTCTTTTTCTCCATGACCTCAGGGGCTGCAATTTTGGCCCCAGGTTGTCTTCCTGTTGTATTTCCTTGGCATGATGGATTTTTCATACTGTTTAAGACCCAAAAAACAAAGCTTATTTTTTGTCTTACTTTGCCTCTAGGGGAAAAGTGAAGCAGTGTCTTACTTTTCCCCATGGCAATTCTCTTACTTTAACCCTCCCCAACTTTTTTATTAAAACAACTTCTCTGCAGAATTCAGGCCAATCTTTGGCTCGCAGCACCGCATCATTCTAAAAGGCGATAGTTCGACAATATACAGGATATGTTGTCTGCTTGAATCAATTACTTTTAGCACCAGACTTAATTATGGTGAAAACCAAAAAAATTACTTTTACATCCCAAAAATGTATTTTGTACAAAACACATGCTTACCACAGCACAGCGGAGTCAGGCTCTTCCTGGCCACGGTGAAAAGGATGAGCCTTGACAATCAGCCGCTCAGATGACCACAGCTGCATCCTGTTGCTTAGATAAAGGGGGTCTCACAGTCTCACAATACCCCATTCTCCCCTATGTGTATGTATATGATACAGATCAGGTCCATTATTCTGGAGGGAACCAAGGTCTTGGTGGATTCAGCCCAGTCCTCTGGATACCTTAATGGAGAGGCTGACACAAAGACGGAGCCTCTTCCTTTGCAGGAGTGCAGCCTCGTGGCTCTTTGTGAGATGGCTAAAGAGCTTCCTCTAGTGGATGACGGGGAGCGAGAGGAGCACGCTCAAGTACTTGTCACAGATGAAGGCTGCACTTCACAGGTGGACCTGTTCTCCTGCGTGACAGAAAATAAGGAGGATTGGGCTGCTGTGGTTACACTCATGGGAGAGGAGTACGTCATACCACCTCACTCAGCTTTCCTGCTCTCTGATTTAACAAAAATACAGCCTCTCGTCCAGTGTAAGTACAATGCTGGGAAGTATTAATGTATTATTATTACCTCCGCCAAGGAGGTTATGCCTGTCTGTCTGTCTGTGTACAAGATAACTCAAAAAGTTATGGATGGATTTTGATGAAAATTTCAGAAGTTGTCAGAAATGTGAAAAGGAAGAACTGATTTCATTTTGGGTGTGATCCTGAAGAAATCCTGGATTCTGGATCACTTTCAAATTTTCGATAACATTGCGGTCAATGGGGCCAAACATTTTGTTTCTCAATATCTCCGTTAATTATTGCCCAAACTCATGAAATTTGATTTAGGGATTGACAATGGGAACCTCTATCAAATTTCAAAGGCTGATCCGGATCTGATCCAGAACGTAGATTTTATCACTATCTATAAATCGCTATATGTGGGAACTGTTGCGCTTGGCGGAGGTCTGCGCTCTCCGAGTGCTTTTCTAGTTAGAAGTATCGTTATAACTGAGAAAATCTAGTCATAACGACTGGATTTTCTCAGTCATAACGACTGAACAAGCCAAGGCTTGTTCCTCAAGCCATTTGGAGTGTGTCTTTGGACAATTATGTGATAACATAATTTAAAAGAAAACAAAACTCCAAAATCTTTGTGGTATAAATATGTAAATTCCTACAGCTTGCCACTGCTCTCTAAATGGGTTGCTTGTTTCTCATCCAGATGGGAAGAAGTTTGACCTCATTGTTATGGATCCACCGTGGGAAAACAAATCTGTGAAAAGGAGTCGCAGGTAATTTTGCGTTCATGCATTTTACAGGGTGTGAAGGAGAAAAGATTAAAAACAAGGGTAGAGAAAAAAAATCTTTCGTGTTACAGCGGCACATAAAATGGGTAAAGAAGGGTTGGGGGTTCTTATTTGAAAGATAAAAAAAAAGATATTCAAAATTTTCATTGTGGGATGCCATAGAAACATAGAGGTGCAATGTGGATGATGGTGAGCAGGAAGACCTGTATCATCTGCAGGTACAATCCAAAACAGAAAGCTGGGATGATACTGAAGATGGTTGACCTTTGTCTCTTTACACATGGTCTGAACTCCAGATATTTCATTTTTTGTTTCCTCAGCTTGGTTTCCTTTGCTATCTGTAGGATTCTCCCTGCATACACAAACTCTCGTAAATTACCAATCCCACGCATATTCATTTGTTGGACAGATGAAGCAGGAAACTTCTCTCCTATCAGGTTGTTTGTTTCTGCACACCAAGAAAATCAAGTTACGGAGCTCTGGGCCAACTTCCTTTCCCTGACCAATGACAGAGATCGTGTCAGTTCATGAAGTCTGACTGCGTGTCTCTCCCTCGCCCAGTGGTTATTATACTATTACAGTCATAAGATATGAAAATAGGGTCTAGTTCATGATGATTGGTCCACTGCTCAGCCGGAACCCCCTTTGGTGGGCTCGTTCTCCTCATTTTACGTGTCCCTGTAACAGCATGTTTTGCAACCTACACCTCGTCTCGCAAGCCCCCCCTCTACCAGTCACTTTTGCTTTATCACACATACACAACCTTTTCACCCAGTTTTCCTTTTTTCAGTCACTTCTGCTTTATCACACACACAAAGTTCACAGTTTCTGCACCCAACCACTTCCTTAGGATGCAGCGTTCAGTCTCATCTGGCTTGTTCATTTGGAAAGCTTGCATTTTACTTTCAGCTGCTTGATTATAAATTCATGGCACATAAAAAAGATATATATTTCAAAGGAAGTATAAAAAGCCATGTATTCTAAACCACACACTAAAAGTCAGGATACAGTACCTCTTTATATCATACATCCATTTTTGTATTTCAGGCCTGCAACACTTTCCAGAATTAAGCTGGGGCAGTGAAGCCTTTACCTCTTTGTAATGTTGCCATTTCTTCTCAGAACACTTAAAAGATGTTCTGGTACTGAGGATGCCAAATACTGAAGCATTTAAGGCAGTCCTTCTCAAATAGTGGGGCGCCACCCCTTGGGGTGGGGGGGGGTGACCCCAGGGGACATGTAGGGCAGCAGTGGCGCTCTCATTGTCGCAGTGTACGCAGGGAGTAATAGTTATGTAGTGATTTTTTTTTTTTTTTCGTTTTTGCACGGACATGTGCACGCAGCACAGAGCAGGAGATATGAAATAAACAAACCCTCAAGAGACACCTCGAGAAAAAAGATGGAGAGAGAGATGGAGATAATGAGACAAACGAAAGTCACCAGAAACTTAAGACGAGAAAATATGAAGATGCTGATGTAGCTCTTGACTTCACAGTGATTATGGTGGGATTGTTGCACTTTAAATCTTTACAGACTAAAAAACACTTTTAATAAAGTTATTCTTTGTTATAAGTTGATCTATATTTCTTTCTTTTTTGTTTCTATTAATGTTAATAAGGACACAGTGTTATGCAGAGGTGTACTTATAATAATTTTAAAGACAAATGATACTATTTATAGTTGCGGTGAAGGGTGGATGGGGCTGGGGAGGCGCAGCAGAAAATAACTGAGAAGCACTGATTTAAGGTTATATTTTAACAGTCTGCCTGTTAACACCTTAAAATGTGGAGGAATGTGACTCAAGTATGAGGTGGTCATTACATATTTCATTTCAAACATCTCCACACATTCTCTACTGGAGACGGATCAGGGCTGTAGACGGGCCAGCTCAGTACTTGTAACACATTTCTTCTCATTATAGGTTACCAGACTGGCCTGATGGCAGTCCTGACCTATCTCCAAAATAATGTATTGAGAATTTAAAGAAAAAAAAGGAAAAACAAGGGACTGTTGCATACCTTAAGACGTGTTAGTTGGAAGAATGGGGCAAAGCAACACTTGGTCTCCTCAATGCCAAAGCTCCCTTTAAGTGCTGAGAGATGATGCGGCCACATTATGAAGACATTAAACTTTTTTTGGAACGTGTTGCGGCCCCTAAATGCAAGAAAATAATATGTTAGGCTCATGCTGTCTGCAAAGAAATTAAAGTCAAAGTAAATATATGAATCCCTCTTTGTTTTCTCTTGCATTTTCCAAAGCATTCCATCTTTTTCCAATTTCAGATTATAATTCATCATGTGTGATCTATAAATCTCTCTCAGATCAGCATTTTGCACTGATCCGTCCAGCAGATGTTAAGGCATTCTGCTTTCATTAGAAGAAACAGTGACAGCAGGAACTGGTGGAGCACACGTTATTATAAATCATCCCTTTGGGAAATTGAATACTGGAAGCAAGTTTCATCCTGCAGTTGTAAATCTGAGCAACTCTGAACCACAAAAGCCAGTCACATGTTGACATCACTGATGTAGTAGTGAAACTAGCTATCACGACGTTAAGACCCATTTCTATCCACTCGCCTATCCCCCAACTAGGGCTGTAGCAATACACTAATCTCGAGATATGATACGATACACGATATTTGGCTTACGATACAATATATACCGAGATTCATCTTACAATACATTTACATCATTTTCCGAAAGATTTTAAAAGGGACAAAGTGATTTTGGTGACATCTTGTGAGTGTTCCAATGACTTTGAATTATTTGAACTGAAAGCATCAATTACACATTATATGGCTGACAGGCAGCTTGCAAATGCTGGACAAAATGAATAAAAGATTTGTTGAGAAAAATAGTTTCATTTATTTAAACAGTGCATATTGTTGCTTGCAAGCTTTTAAAGGTGGGACATGGGGGTTTGAAAGAAGCTTAGAATATCGATATCCGCGCCTGAAAAATCGATACTCTGGGGGAAAAAATATGGATATATATCGCAGAACCGACAAAATCGCTCAGCTCTACCACCAACCCTACCAATTTTTTATGAAGTATCCTCATTCTAGCACTTTTTTATTTCATGTCTTTAAGTGCCAATTATATGTGAATATGTAACTCACATGTAACACTCATTGCACTAATTTTCTCAATGAAGATACAGCTATTTACCGTCATCCCAGCTGAAACGGCTCCCCATACCCCAGCTGGCATCTCCCAACTGTTTAGTGGTCACCTGGGTGACAAACCGGCCCAGCCACCTCCGCTTCGTCTGCGATGAGCTGTATCCCCACTGGGGCGTACAAGTTGTGGCTAAATGGTTCTGGGTCAAGGTAACAGGAAATCTATGAAATCTGATGAAGCTCTGCAGCATGGAAATCTCACTGACTGGGGTCGTTTGGAAATCTAAAGGGGGTTTGCTCTTTTTACTTCCAGGTCACCACATCAGGGCAATTTGTGTTCCCACTGGATTCACTACACAAGAAGCCTTATGAAACGCTGGTGCTGGGTCGATATCGTTCCTCTGCCAATACCTCTCTAAGGTGTGAGAAAATCGACTTTCCCTGTGTGTCGTGTTGTGCTTTATTTATTTTTAATCTGATGTTTTCTTCTTTTTTTTTTTTTTTTTTTTTTTTGCATTTTTATGTAAAAGCATAATAAATATTGTCTGATTGTAGCTGTCTTACTTTTAAGGTATAAAATCTCAGAAGAGGAACAACATACTTTTTTCCACTATGTTATTTATTTTGAAAAAAATTTAAGCCAAAAAGAAAAAGAAAAAAAAATTATACGGGCAATACTTAGTACCCCTATGATCCAATAGCTTGTAGATCCACCTTTAGCAATAATAACTTAAAGTTTTTTAAATGAGTTTGACTAGACCATTTCAGACCCTTCATTCTTTAATTTTTCAGCCATTGTGATGTAGGTTTGCCAGTGTGTTTCAGATCATTGTCCTGTTGTAAGACCCAATTTGATGAGACTTCAGCTGTCAGACTGAGGGCCTCACATTTGCTTGTAAAACACTCTGGTACACAGTGGCGTTCAAAAGTCCAGTCAGTGACTGTAGAGTGATTGAGACAATCTGCCATGACTGCAAGGTCCTGTGGCTGCAGAACAACCCCAAATCATCAACCCTCCACCTCCGTGCTTCACAGTGGATATGAGGTGTTTTACTGGGAATTAAGGCCTCATCTGTCCATAGCACACAGTTCCAGAAGTCATATGGTTTGTTCAGATGCATTTTAGTGAATCTCAGTCATACTTTCATATTTTTTTTTTAGATAGAAGAGTCTTCGTCCTGACCACCATGTTAAACAAACTATACTTTTTTAATTTTCTAATCGTGGTGTCATAGACTTCAGCATTTAATATGCTCAATGAGGCCTATAGGAACTGAGATGTGGCTCCTGGGGGGTTGTGTTTTTCTCTGAGCATTAAATGGTTTGTCCTTAGGATAGATTTGACTGGCAGTTTGTCTTAAATGCCTTCTGCTTCTGAATAATCTTTTTCACTATAGAATAATTCAATTATCAAATTGTTTGGAAATGGTCTTATAATCATTTCCAGCTTGATGTGCTGTAACAATTGCTTTTCTAAGACTATTGCTCGACATTTCAGATCAGCAAAGTGCCAAGACGTCTTTTATAGATGTATGCGCACCTGGTTTTGACAAATTTGTCAAGGTTTGATGAATAACAGGACCTTGCTGCAACTTCCCCTCTTAAATCCTGTGGAAGCAGTCAGGGCTACTTGGTATTACCCACATGTTCTGTTTTTTTTCCCCTTTTCCCTTTCTTTTTGGCATCATTTTTGTTCAAAAAATAATGGTATGGTGAAAAAAAGTTAGAGCCTGTCCGAGGTTTGCTATGGTTAAATGATTTTTCATTTTCCACAAAAAAGATGCACTAATTTTTGCTCATGGCTGTATACTTGCACTTCTTTCAGCCCTTCTGAGATGCCAGAGGTTTCTATAGAAGATAAGCGTTTGATTGTCAGTGTCCCTTCAGCTCTGCACTCCCAGAAGCCCTCACTATCAGGTAAACGCTTCAGCACAGTACTTTGTGGTGCCACCAGAGGGCAGTGTTGCAACGTCACAGATTGATATCTTGTTGAACACCTTCAGTGATAAGATCAAAATGCTGTCACTGCTTACTGTCATAGAAGTGTAATGTTATAATGGCTCTAAGCCTGCGTAGTTCTTTGGGTTTGCATGGATGAAATTTTTAGTTTTGACTTTATTCAACATGAGAACAGTTCTAACATGGAAAATCATGGGCCAGATGGCGCCTTTGTACGGAAGAAACAACATTAAAGTAATCCATTATAGACTAAATGCAGGGAAAATGTAATGTGTTTTTTCCATAGAAAAAACGTAACATTTGAGGATTTAAATTGACTGGAAGAGACACATTTGCATACATTTTTTCATGCAGGTTTTTTTTTTTTTTAACCGTCCGTCAATAACAGGACTTAAGCTCATGACAGATTCGACTTCCCAAAGTGTGAACTTTTGATTCTCAAGTGTCAAATTTGGCTTGTTTGTTCACCCTGACATAAGCATCCACCCTGCTACTCAGAATCGATGTACGACCTGGACAATGAATATGCAGGACCGATGAATAAGGGTGGCTTGACGTCATTTCGCTCCCTCTCAGGGAACACGATTTATTGTGCAATATGGAGAGGAAAAACATGGCCGGTGTTTTCTGGTCCCCTTTCAGCAGCACAGAAAAGCCCCTGTCTCATGGAAATAGTGGCATATTGTTAAAATACATTGATTTGAATCATAATGATGCCTCTATGGAGCTGTGATACCATAGAGATTAAGTAGATTTGGAAACAGATTGTGTTTAGTCTCAGTGTGTGGTTCTGTGTTCATGGCAAAGCCTCTCAGCAGGTTTATTCAGCTCTTGGTTGTTTGTTACAGTTAGTTTATTAGCTGATATGGAAGGGTTTGTTTTATAGTGACGCCTTATTTGGGTGTACTCAGCTACACAGCACAGAGACTCAACTGAACTGAAAATCTGTGAGGAAATGATGGAGAAGTGCCTTTGCTTCTGGTGCTTTTTTAATTATTTCATACAAATTTATGCAATTTAATAGCCAGAATGAGGAGCATCTGCACTGTGCTACTACTGAAGTGACTTTGCGTGTTTTTATTAATTTTTTTCTTCTGCAGGAGGCGAGAGCGCTCTGCTGGTTGTGGGTGTGTCTGAAATGTGTCAGTGTGGATTCGGCTTTACTGAGAGAGATGCCAGCAAAAGTAGAAAAGTTTGGATTATAGATTTAATTAGCCATTTTAAGATGATGATTAACACCCACAGTAGAAATTTGAAGTATGAGGGGTCTTTTTTTGTTTTGTTTTTACGAATGCAATTGATTCTTCACCTCTGAGGGGAGAAAAAAAAGCCAAACGTGTCCACAGACCTCTGCGTTAGCAACCCAGAGCTTTCTCTATCACACCTGCAACTGCGCACGGCTTTTCGGTGTCGAGCGTGTCAGGTCTGCTCGAGCCAGCGGGTAGCCTCGATGGCAGAGAGTCGCAACACTCGAGATACTCTGACCCACTTGGTGCTGCCCTCTCAGATAGGACTCCTGTCACTCGCATTCTTGGTTGCCATGGAGAGATATGAAACGGTGTTACTCCATACAACCCTTGCCAGATGGCCAAGCAGCAGAAAAAAAAAGTGTTTGTGCCTTTTCAACACGTGTTTTATTAATTAGCCCCCCTGCATTTTCATACTTGTCAAACTCTTTTCCCACTTTTGTTAATACTATTATAGGACTTGTATTATAAGTATTATATAACAGTCTCAGGAAGACACACTCCCACATATGATGTAGTTTATCTTAGCTTGTCACAAAAATATCTACTCTTTTATAGGGCTGTAGCGATACACTAATCTTGCGATACGATACACTATATAACATAAAAATGGAAAAACGTAAGTTTGAGTTTTAAAAATCTGCAGATGTTTATTGTTCACATCACTCAGACATATTTTGACAGATTCACTGTCTTTGGGAGAGCTAAATACACAGATGCGCTCAAATAATATGTGCTAAAACAGACACGGGACAGCTTTCCCTTAACAAGACACTCGTTCATACAATTGATTTTCTGAATATGAAGCACTCCATAGTTATCCTCTCAGTTATCCTCCTCTCTCTTTTCTTAAGGAAAAAAAACATCAGGCTCCTCTGACCAGCCTTTTTATTGACAACAAACCAAATTGATTAGAATGACGGATGGCTGATTGGTTGGAGCTTATTAACCGATGGAGGTGTGTGATGGAAGAGACGTCAAACAGACGTCAAACAGTAAAGTTTTGGCTATTCAGCTGTGATACCTTAGTCACTGAATGTAATTATTTCATCACTATTATTACAAAAATATGAATTCAAAAGAAGCTTCAAAATGTAAGCACAGCAAAGGAAAAAATATTTCCTCTGCACAGCACAATGCTCTATTTGCTGCAAAACATCACACTAAGAAGCAAAATTACAAACTCAAGGTATTTTGACAATAAAATTTTCTCAATGGCTTGAATATAGGCAATTGTACTTCTTTTTCTTTGTTCTTTAAGATCTTTCACCATCCAGCCACGAGGTTGCCTGTTCAGGGTAAAATCTCTTACTCCATAATTAACCATCAGTTCAACAGTGAGTACCAGTAACATGCTGAGTCATACCACCTCATAAACGGGGACTGTGGTGTTTGATTTAATGTAACAATCAAAACATTAACAGATAAAAAAAAAAAGGGATAGCAATCCTTAAAGCCTCTCTATGTAAAAATACCACTTCTGACCTCAAGGGGGCAACATTTCACAAGAAAGTTCATATGTCAGCCCCTGGAGTAAGACACAACAAAGTACACTTCTAATGAGACAAAATGGTCTTAGAAGACATGCCCGTCTGCCACACTCATTAGTAAAGTACTGTCAGTGGCTCTTTTGTCAAAAAGATACTCCAACATTTTGGAAATTGCCTTATTTTGCCATCAACCCCTGAATGAGGTAAGGGGTGAATATGTTTTCCTCTATGCACTTCCTATAACTCAGCCTGACAAAGCCCCTGCTAGCCAAAACTAGCATTCTAGCTTAAGTGGAATGCACAACCTAGTTTCAGACCACCCACAAGCGATCACAAGATACCGAGTTTGTGGAAAGCGCAACTCGCATGTCAACGCGTAAAAGAATGCATCCAAATGGAATAAATATGCAGCTGTGGCAGCTCTCATTCAGATGTCTGCTGTGGAGGAATCCAAGGAGATCTCTGTGTCTGGTGTCAAGCTGTAAAAGGTTGGATGTGGGAATTTATTTCCGATATGTCTGAAACTGTTGGTGGTCGAGGAGGGACAGGAACATTAATTGTTCGTGATCTTTAAATGCGCATCCAACTATTCGTCCGGCAGTATTTTAAAAAGCACATCACCTGTGCCAAGATGCACAACTGGTAATAACACAGGTAAGATCCAGGTTAGGGAGGTGGAAGATTGCGTTCTGTTAACTTTTAACTGTTTTCACTCCCTCGCCGGTGTATTCAACAGCAAAACCAAAATGCTCCCCCACCGGTGATTAAAAAAGTTATTAAGACTGCAAAACATACATCATGCCACAAAGAATAAATGGAGCCACAGAGGACAGGGGAAAATGACAAGACTTACATACACAGAGGAACAAACGAGAGGCAGGTGCAGGGAATCAAGGTAACAAGAGGGAGGAAGCAAAGCAGAACACAATGGAAACAAGACAGACCTTTCAAAGTAAAACAGGAATCACTAAAGACAGGGAGAGACGCCAGCTTGACACAGACATGCACACACAGGGCTGCCATGGCCAACCAGGCCATGACATCTGCGTCTATGAGCTGCAGCCAACCGGCCAAAGTGTGATAGGCTGGTCACTGTGAGTGATTGCATACATATATATAAATAAGATTAAATTGTGTATGTATCCAGGTTTTAGCCAGATTGTGGCACTAGCCGTCAATATATATGCAGTTGTTAGAAAGAAAAAAAGATTAAAAGATTAAAATTCCTCATCTGTGTGTGCAAACCTGGCCAATACAGATTGATTCTGACCCCATGTGGTTAGAAGTGGCATTGCCACATGGACTGGCTTTGATGTTCGTTAATTGAGGCATATGCAGCTGTATGGCATAAATGCAGCAGGCTAAGTCTTTATCTTAAATGCTACGTCAGTCAGCCACAGCAAGACCACTGACAGGAGAAGATTTATTAACTCATTATAGTGGCCCCTGTCAAAGTGGAATGTATTTGGACGAGAACACAACGATGTTGACATTGATAGGCTGGAAGCAGAAAAACTGGACAAGGATCTGAGAGACTTTGACAAGAGCTAAATTGTGACAGAAAGATGAAGGGGTCAAAAGTATCAGAAACAGCAGTTCTTGTGGGGGTCTTCCTAGAATACAGGGGTTAGAACCTATCAAAAGTGCCACAAGGAAGGACAACCAGTGAACTGGGAATAAGGTCATGGGTCCAATACCACAGAAGAATCACTGCAGTAAACAGAGCCGTTGCAGTGACAGATAGGTGGTTATGACATCTGTCTGAAGACAGGGAGCAGCACGGTTGGAACATACATGCCACCCCCTTTCTCTCACAAAATGAGGCTACAATGAGAACTTAAGTGTCTCTACTGACCTATAGAATAATGAAGGGAGGTTGCCTGCTCTGATTAATATTGTTTTCCTATATATCATGTTGATAATCACGTGAATGTGCATCATGCAAACAGAAACTGCCCGCAGAGTAGCAAGGGTAAGAAGTTGCTAAAATCTTTACACGTCAGTTCTTTTGGCTTTTCCCATTTTAGGGATTTCCACAGCAGTATAATCCAAGACATGGTCCTGTGAAGAAGCATCTTTGCACCCTGGATATTAAACTATTGGACTTCTTTTAGTTCATTTATTCATCCATTCACTTTTTTTTATGTATTTATTTAGTAATTTATACTGCAATAAAATAATTTACATTTGAGGATTAAGAAGTATTGTTCATTTAATTTTGATGGGGGAGAAATAGAAGACGGAGGCACTTGAATGACAGATCAAACAAGGAAAGGTATTGTGGTGATTCTAAACATTGGCACCTAGAATTTATGTAGATATTACTTTGAAAAATACCTTTCTTCTTGATACACTCTTTGGAAAAACCCTTTAATAGCAACAATATCCTTTGATATCCTTCCCACATGACAATGCACCCTGGGCTATGGCAACAAATTTTTAGAAATTGTTTAAGAAATCACAAAGACAGATAGTCTTAACTTTGTTTACAGTTTGCCCCAATCAGAATTCAGTCACGCATCGTTGACAAAAACTTGTCCGATTCTCCGAGGCTCCATCTTACAACTTAAGTCACTTTCACACAACACGCATCAAGCAGGCTATCCAACAGATTTGTGAGCCACCTTCGCCACCATCCATATATCTAGAACGCCATTTCACATCCAAGCTACAACCTATGAGAGGGTAGAGCAAGGATGAGATGACCAAGGAGGACCAAAGCAAAGGAAAGACACTGCATGACATTTAACAAAAGAGACAACAACAGAGTAGAAGAAACTACATGGAAAGAAGAAAATTATTTTGCATTTGTTGTTAACAAGTCATTGCTGTAACAGCTTGCACCATCCATTAATACCCTAGAATCCTCTTTAAAACAACTACTACTCAGCCTATGCTTATGTGCCATTTCTTGTGTATCTTCTTATGTGTTTTATTGACAAAAAATGGTTTGAAAACCAGATTGAGTTGTTGAGTGACCGTGTCATTGTGGAGTATGTGACCCTCAAACAAGTCATATGAACCACAACAACTTCAAGACTTCAGTCTACGAGACAGCGAGTTGTGCACGTTAAAGAGCTCAGCAATATGTCAAAGTTAATGTTGTGTAGTCAGAAACCACCTTCACCTAACTTTAAGAGTCTGCTTTGGCTACATGAAAGGGATGTACATAATATTGGGTGGCTGTCGTGCTCAAAATATAACCATATAAAACTGCAGAATATCTTAGACTCAGTGGTACTTATTATGGCCGTAAGTTAAGTGACCCCTTCCTTTGCCTTTTGGGTTTTTCTGGTAGAAGTTTGACACAATGTCCCGTATAAAAGCTAAGACAATACCGGTAATTAGACCTTTCTTCTCATTTCAACTTGAGAGCTGAGTCACCACTTTTGAACGAATTAGTTGCAGAGCTGCATGTATGGCCTTTCCGCGCCGTGGCTCTGCCTCTGTGACGTAAAGAGAAAGGAAAAAAAAAAAAGGAAGGTAGGACAGCACATTGTGCAGGTTAGATCAGTTATGGGATCAGACTTTTGAGCTCATTACCTCCCTGAGTGCTGGCTGAGCTGAGTGTCAGAGTAGCACAGGGGCAGAGGAAGTGAAACGTATCTGTCAGGTGTGTCCTCTCCTGGAATATTAGCACTTATAGAGCCAAGGTCACTGCCCGTCTCCACACATAAAAATCTCTGCTGTAGTGTGAAGGAGTTGGGCAGGTGCCAGAGCTGTCCTCTGCTTGTTAGAGTAACAAGCAAAGAGCTCAGGAAAGACATGGATGCAGTGGAGTCATCTCACAGCACATCTTTACGTGTATAAAATAACAGTTTTATTCTTTAATTATCACAGTTTTATTCCTAAATTACTTTAATTGGTAATGTGTTTTTTGAATGTATGACACTAAAAGCACCAATAAAATAGCTGCTAAAATTTGCCTTCCACTGCAGATATATGGGAGAGGCATGAGACGGTACAAACATTTATAACCTGAGGCTGGAAATTAGCACCTGCCACCAGCCAAATATTAGTGAATGTGTGAATGTGTTTTTATTTACCTTGCAGCAGGTAGACAGGAGGCATTTGGCAAATAATTGATTCTTCTATAAACAAAAGTCCATTCTGCATAATACAGTAGTTGGTAGCGATGGATGTTAGAAAGCATCAACAGAGTAGAATAAGAGGAATTTACTGTCATACAGCCCATCACTGGAGTAGCATAACTTTTTAAAATTTTTATTTTTTTTTTAATTATGAGGCGTTTCATTGTGTTGGTGAGAAATTATTCTCAAATTCCTTTGTTGACTCCATCACTGTGGTTAAAGCTCAAAAAGTACTAGAAGTGGTGTCATGACAGGTCCTGCAGTTTATTTTTAGGCCATCTATTCCTGACCACAAGCATGTTAAAACTACTCCATCCTGAGAGATTTGCGACAGGTCCTTGGAGAGCCCATTCTCAATGTAGTCCTCTACTTGGATACAAATCAGAGTTTTGGAGGACAAACTAATGAAAATGATCTGCTCATCTAAAGTATACTGCATGCGTTAGTGTACCCTTAACTGGAAAAATCCTACTTCTGCTGATCTTAAACTGAATGATTTTACAAGTGATTTCAAGGATGTAGACAGATTTTAACAGCTGGAAGAAAATCACGAAGACTCTTGCTTGAGTTGGAGCGTGCTCCTGTGATCTAAGTTATAAGGTGTAAGCTGGCAACTAGGAGCAAATCTGGGGCAGTTTTTTCCACATCTTGACTTTATGACAAAATCAAAAGTGTTGAACAATATCACCAAAATACCATAACCATAATAATTAAAAACCATATCTTTGGTTTTTATGCAAACTGCATAATTTTATGATGTAATTATTATAAAAAAAACAAGGAAGTGTTGCTTGTTCCTTGTAGTCATGTACATAGTGACCCTGCAAGATCCTGTCTTTGCAAAATCTTGAAGCCTGTGACTTTAAACTCTACCATATGCTATTTAGAACCGAGAATCTTAAGAATATTTCTAAAGATTTTGCAAAGTCATCTAGTGTATGGCCAGCATTACATTTTCCAATTTGAGCATGGTGTTTTGAAAATGGACTTGACCACCATTATGACGTTTTGGTTCCTGGAGATATTTGAACCCTCAAACTAAGCATTTTGGGCTTGTCTTTTGAGTAACAGGTTAGCTGGAACTTTAGCTTCTTAAAACTTTCAGTGAATCTGACTTCTGACTAAAAACCTAACAGAGCATAAGAATGTATTTTAAAGATAGTATGGCTTGTTGTGCCGCTAATTGTACAAACAGACTGTTATGACCAGTTCTGTGTTGATCTGGGATTAAAGCTCAGCAAACAGCCTGAAGCTAGCTATCTTCACCCCTGGTTAAAGGCTGCTAGTCAGGGCTAACAGGAGGGCAGGGATCCAGGCAGCCTCTAGCTCACTGGCTTCTACCTCTTACTGCAGCTGGAGGGGTCCTGGTGTAACTTCGACAGAACTGTGCTGGCACAGTTCCTTGTTTGAGCTCCAGCGGTTGTCATTTTATAAGTTGCAGCTGAAACGAACATCTGAAATGAGGGTGAACAGATTGGATAATATAGATTGGATAAAAAAATAAATGCAAGTGTTAACATCATTGGTTAGCATGAACTTAAGCCAATCTAAAAAAAACTAATGTGTGATAACTGAGGTTTGGTAGGCTTGCTCCACCAGTCACCAGACTTCTTTGTTCTGCCCATTTGCTCATTTTTGGGTGTGGAAAGGGGTGGTGTCAGAGAGGGTTTGTCCAGTTCGTTTTATACAGTCAATGCTTGCAACCACTAACCTGGCCCCCTGCTGGTCATTAGATAAAATGCTTATATGTTTAAGAAACTCTCACATCAGTTTTATTTTTTTAGACACACGTTTACATCTACCTTTCTTATATTGTCAGTGATCCCAACAAGCTGTCCAATAGAGGAGCCTGGAATCAATATCTGTTCAGTAGAGCTTTAGGGCCCAATCTTCGGCTAGGTCTGCTATAGCCACTATTTAGGGATAACGTGTAGCAGGAGAGGCATTCCCCTGCAAAAGACGCAATCTTCCACCCTTGCTATACCCGCTATCTCACCTGCGCTACCCGCTACATTATGTATAGGGGTGGTTAGGGCGTTCCACCTGTTAAACCAATAAATGCATCAGTAGCCATTGCCTTCAAAAGCAAGGTTGCGCTATGCGCAATCCGCTTTCCCAAACCTGTTATGGAGCATCTTTTCATCCAGATCGGAGCAGCTCTTGTGCACAGCTCGTCTGGGACTGTGCTGTAGAGCTTACACAGACAATTCCTATAGACTACCTGAAAGTCCCAGATAGTTGGTGCGCTCCTGGTAACCACGCTCTGGTTTAAGACACTCTCTGCCACTTTCTTAGGGGTTCAACGGAGGCCAAACCACACTTGTTATACAAGAGTTAATTCGAGAGGCAGAGTCGTTTGTGCACGTCCTCATGTGACCAGGTGGACGCGATTTGACGCCATTTGTTCCCGCTCTTGTACGAGCCAACATGGGTTGAGATGGGAAAAAAGCATAGCAGGTGGTCGGACCACCCGCTATGCTTTTTTCTTAAACCCGTAATGGCAAGATGCTGAGTTAGCAGAAAGGGCAAAAGACACGCCCACTGCCACACCTACAAAGTGAGTAAAAGAGTCAACAAAATGTGTAGCGGCTATAGTGGGCGGAAGACTGCATTAGCGGTTAGCGGAGGTTCCTATAGACGCAATTTGAGAGGTAGGGGCTATTGGTAACGGGTAAGGGCCTTAGTGTTTACTTCCTCTTATTATTGGCTCATGCTGTTCTCAAAGTAATGCATTTTACTGCAGCATGTTGACTGAGTCCAAACCAGTTCTTTACTTCTTTCTTCATTTTCACAGACGTGCTGAAGCCATTCATCAGACCTGAAGCCCAGTGTCTGGAGCTATTTGCTCGAAATCTTCAACCTGGTTGGACCAGCTGGGGAAACGAGGTACTGAAGTTTCAGCACACAAGCTACTTCACTGTGATACCTGAAGACAATAAAGAGAACGCCTCTGAACATGAAGCCACAGATGACTTCACAGACAAGGTTGCAGACACCCAAGTGCCCCGTTTGTCTGAGAACAGCTGACCTTCACATCACCGTGCCTCCATTATGAACCAAAGACTGCCGTCCAACACTTCTCATATCAGTTTTCTCACTTTGTTTTTTAATAAAGATTCTATGCCAAAATATTGCTTTTGCAGCTCCTTTTGATCTATAATCTTCATGCATGTGGGACCTTTGATTTCTTTCTTTGGTTGGGGTACATTTAAGGTAGAGAAATGCAAGTTTGATCATGTTGGAGAGATGAAAGAGCATTTTTGTGCAGCTGTTTTTAACCCAACGTCTACCCATGTAGCAATCACATACACAAGACTCCAGGTTTTGCCTTTTGAGTAGTCATTGGCATTATATGTGTCTTCAGGACGATCAAAGTATTTCTATTTTTACTCATTTTACGATGTTTTGAAGTTTTTTCTCTCTAGATGAGAGAAACATTTTCATTTTGAATACATATTGGCTCGTTTGTGCTTTAAGAGGAGTTAAAGGTTCTCCCTCTCCATTGTTCCCTTGTACTGTCAAGGACGCCTGTATAATTTGGCCCTTAATTCTCCCTGTTTCTGCTGAAAGATGAGCTCCTCTGTGTCACACTTCTAACCACCTAGCCTGCCTTTTCCTGTTGGGTGGGGCCTCTATAATGAGTCTGGTGGTTGGTGTTGTGTGGACGAGCAGGGCTGCCTCTGAGGAAGACGAGGATGAGTTATGGCCTCTGCGGCGCAGTACACATCACAGCTAACGAGGCCAGAATGTGACTCCAGCAGGATCACCTACAAATTACCTTGTCATTTTGTCTGCCTTTAGCGTGCACACACACACACGCACACACACAACACATGCGCAAAGCCTAAACATGTGTGAAACAAAAAAACAGCCACAGTTTGATGAGGAGTGTTTCAGTGTGTAACTGAAAAAGAAATCAACTTTATTAAACAGACCAGACACAATAATGATAAAAAAGACAACAAATAAACACAAATGCTCCATTTAATTTTGAAGATTAAAAAGAAGGAAAAACACGTTTCCACAAGAAAGTAATTCAGTATTCAGGTCTGCTCTTGTTTCAACAAAGAAATACACCCTATTTATAGCATAACTGATGTTTTAGCAGTTTAGCTTGGCCAGCCGTACCATTTCACTTTCATCAAAGTGAATTCACGTGAAATTCTCTGTCATGAAACAGGTGTTGTACCCCTTGAATTTGCAACAGTTTCCACCAGTATCCAACATACCAAATCACTTGTACGGGGGTGGGGATGGGCTTTATGGAGTGACGCATACAGGGGCATCCAAGAGCTGCTGCAGAATAGTCAGAAACACCTTGGATCAACAAGTTTTTACTGCAAAACCGATAACATTTATTGGTCTTACTACACTGCATGTCACTTTGGATGTCTTTTGTTGATACTAGTCTGGTTGTGGCTCTGTTAAAGCTTTTGTTCCTCTGACTGGTTGTATGCCTGTCCAGTGGCATCCAGAGGGAGTCTTCTCTCTTCTACATCCATTGTTACTACCCCTGGAACTCAAAGGTGAATCCAGAGAAACAGCACTAATTCTTCTTTGTGTTAATGAGGAAAAGAAGTTGGATGGCTGGCCAGGCTAATAACGGCTGAAGCAGCACAAGAGAATTTTTTTGTAGCGTTTAGCTCAGTGGGTTCAGGCAATGGACAGCAATGCTGTTAATCGCCTCCAATGTGAACGTTTGAGCCAGGGGTTACTCTTGATTGGTCACTCACTCGTTTTCTTTTCCATCATTACTTACTTGAGTCTCTTAGTTGCCTTTGCCATGATGGCCAAGATAACTCTCTTAGCCAGTTTCATTATTACTGATGTGCGACATAGTGCTGCAAAGTGATACACAGCTGTTGCAAGAGACAACCAAAACAGTCCAAAGTTACTTTAGCTGGTACTTTCCAGTAGCGGGGATGGGAGACTGTGAGAGCTGGATGATTCTCCCTAAAAGTAATCAAATATTCTTTCAAATGAAATTGAAAGTGATATTTTAACATGAAATAGAACTCCTGTTCATGTTAATCTGATTTCCTATTCACCATAATCTGATCAAAAATCCACCTTTAGCAGCCAGTATCTGGCATTGACTCATCTGAGCCACTCTGCTTTAGCCAGAAACTTGTAAGCCGAGGCCTGACAAGGTTCTCTGATTATTGTTATTTGCATATCTAATGAGAATCCAGCTGAGTTGCACATTTATTTTTTAGAATTTTGAAATATATTTTGCTCTGCCATGGACAGACAACTTGGCCAGGGTATACTACTACGTTTCACCTGCAGAGAGCTGAGATATCCTCCAGCAGATCCCCATGACCCTGAATAGGAAAAAGGGGGTGTGGATAAAGGATGCATGGATGGATTTATATATACTAGGGCTTGGAAAAATAATGCGTTATCGCATAAACTCATTAATTTAATAGTGCCTACATTTATTTTATCACGCATTAACGCATGTTGCTCACATGCTTTTGTTTTGAAAAGTCTGTTACTGGCAAAAACATGCAGAAAAACTAAAACAGACATGGAGAGCGGTAAAGTTACAGAACTTTTTGTTTTCATTTTAAGGTTCTCTCAGATGGCGGATTCGACAGAAACAAGGTTATTTGTAAAAACTGCCAAGTTGATCTCCCCATTAAAGGTTTCTGCTGTTTCCTCAGAAATCATCTGTTTTAATGTTCTGATTGTGGCTCAGGATTTTGTTGGCAGCCTTTTTTTTTTTTTTTCATAAAAAACAGGATGACAATAATGCCCTGGCAGTGGCAATAAGTTTTATTTTATTATTATGTTATGTTATGTTATTATTATGTTTTATAATTATGTTATTTAGTTCATATGGCAGCAGAACATTTAAATAAAAATGCACTTTACTCTACTTTTGAATTCATTGTTTAATTTTGCCTGTACAATGCGATTAATTGTGATTAATCAGGGAAATCATGCGATTAATCGCGATTAAAAATTTTAATTGTTGCCCAGCCCTAATTTATACATTTTATTTCTAGCTTTTAAGAGGTCAAGGTTTTTATTCTCATTCAGGAGAGTTTTTCCTTGCCACTGTTTGGCTTAAAGGTTTTCCGTCAGTGGAGGAGTTTTTACTTTTTGCTCGGGGCTCATGCTCTGGGTCTCTGGAGACAATATTTATTGTAATAGACAGTATACAAATAAAGTGGAATCAACTTGATATTGGATTAAAAAATACAGAGAAACCCTGAAAGATTAACTATCTACGAAATAATTAGTTTCGTTACTCTTTATCTTAACATGGTGATAAATAAAACCACTGAAAAGTGCGCTGTTTATTTCAGTTTTAAGAAAACATCATCCTGGTGGGTGAAATAGAAAATTCTTACAACAAGCCTACTAAGAATTTTTAATGTTTCAATATCAGACGGAGACTGTCATGTCTCGCTACTGTAGCCTTCTGAGCTGTGGTTGCTAAGAAAACCCAAGTAAACGGTCTCCTGCAATCAGTTGTTTTATCGTAAACTAAAGCCTTCAAATAATCCTTTTCTCGCCAAATCAACTTCTCTGTCTCTCTTCTATGTGTGCAGCACGAGCGAAGCTTTGCTTCTTAGTCTTCATTTCATCGCCAAAATCAGGATGCCATTAAATCGTATTCGATTATAGAGAAAACATCTGTGACTAGAAAACACATCATAAACTCACGATTGATATATGAATCAACAAGAATTTACAGGCAGGATGACGATGCTGAGATAGATTAATTTAAACTCCAACATTCAGTGTTTTATACACGATACACTTCTGAGACTTCAGGAGCGCAAAAGTGAAACCTAAACTCTTTAACACGTATCATTACAGAAATACTCCGGGGTGGCTTAAGCATTTGAATAATCAGTAGGCTATGAAAACGTGATAATTATTTTTTTTTATTATTTAACATATTTACTGTAAACTCAAACCCAAACCCAAAAACAAACTCAAAAAACCAAAGTAATATAAACAAAGCATTTGAGTAAACTGAAAGTAATTTTTTTAAGTTCATAAAATTTGAGTTCACTCAACTCATACGTTTTGAGTTCACCCAACTCAAAAGTTTTGAGTTCACTCAACTCAAAAGTTTTGAGTTCACTCAACTCATACGTTTTGAGTTCACCCAACTCAAAAGTTTTGAGTTCACTCAACTCAAAAGTTTTGAGTTCACTCAACTTGAACGTTTTGAGTTCACCCAACTCAAAAGTTTTGAGTTCACTCAACTCATAATGACTTGCAAATTAATTTTTATTTTTCATTTCATGTAATTTTCTCAAATTATGTTTCTTTATATAACTGTTGAAATAAAGCTCCCATAAAAATCTGAGACTGTTAATTTATTTCTTAGTATGACAACTGCCAAAATCAGCAGGTTATCAAATACTTATTTCCTCCACTATACATTCTAACAGGGTTTCTGGAAACACAAACATTACTAGGATGGTCATATGCAACAAGTTCAGAATTGTTTTTTTTTTTTTTTTAACCTTCTCACCAACAGTTCTTGATTCAAATGATCAGTTTATTTGATAAATGCTTACTAGTTTTCTTGTCATTGTTTATGTGTTTTTCTAACAACTCTGAACACAATCCTTTTCTTTTCTTGGAGCTTGGGACATAAGGGGATCAGAAGAAGACATTCAGAAATGCCTCATGGGCAGGCCTGGAATTTCGTGATTTGAGGGACAAGGCCATTTGGCCTTCAAAGGGGCATTTTTTTTGAGGGCACAAAGGCCAAATGCCAGGGCAACATGGCCACAATAAAAAAACACAATATGACATGATATGCTAATAAACGGCACAACACCGTTTTTGAATTCAGAACCTTGGATATTTCTAATAGGCTACCACAACTTTTTGACTTTTATCAAAGGGAAACAGACAACAAAATAGGCAGTGTCATTGACTTTTATCAGGTTATTACACATCCATAAATTTAATTTAAATCATCATCTGATGATGGGGATGGAGAACCTGGGGTCTTCCTAGGCCCATAAGGATCATCATAGATGCACAACTAGTTAATATATTTAATTTAATTTCATTTTATTGATTCATTCCAGACATGTCAAAACAATCTTTTAAAGCATAGACAATTTTAACACTATCATCAATCTATGTATCTGAAAATAAATATATTTATAAAATATATAATAATGCATAACTCAATATACACTGACACATGTGCATAACCATAACTTAGAAACCTATAGAACCTCTTGTAAATAAATCTAAATATTAAATGGACATATTCCCCCTAAAAATAAAAAATAAACAAAATTTATATCCAATGTATACACACGGATCTATATACATACACATACATACCAATATGCAAAACACATATCTGGTTTAACATGTCTGAAAAGGGGTATTAATTGCTTGCAAATGTTATTTCCTAAATGTACCACATAAACTTAGGCCAAAATAAGAAGAATCTAACAATTAACTGTTCCATGATAACCTTTTGAAGTAGGTGTCCATTTTTTGGCCATGGCCGCCATGAAATTCCTGCCCTGCTGGAGACGCACAAGCCTGATGGTTCAATGGTTTTTGCTAGGGTCACCCTCAAGGTGTTTTTAGAGCCCCTTTTCTTCCATGGGTGATTCATGTTTTTGTTTTGATGTGAGAGCATTTGATTAATTGTTTGCTACATGTGTATAAAGGGAATTTTAGGTAATAACTAAAATAAATGCTTTAGAAAAAGATCTACCCAGCCTTAAAGGGTTCATTTTTTTATTTTGATTATCTATTAGAATAAAGTATGTTCGTGTACTTTCATCTGAACCACGAGGCAGGCATAATGCAATACTGTTTCTGTATGTGGGGATGTACATAACAGAAGAAAAGCCTGGACTGCCAAGGTTTTTCAGCAGTTTTTCTCTGTTTCCTTGCATCTTTGTGTGCACAAAAGATTTTTCACTGAAGGTAGTTAACTTGTGAGGCAGATGGATTGTTGCAAGATCACAATTACCTGAGAATTGTGTTCAGTGCTCAGTGTTCAAGTTTGTGGCCAAAAAACAAAGATTCTGACCAATTTGTGTCCTAAACTGGCAGATATGTGCATTTTGTTTATCGGCTTCTTTGTTTGCAGTCAAGGTGATATAACCTCTTTTGTGCATATCTTACACAATGCACCCCCATCTTCAACACACATTTTTAAAAACCCGGAGTGCTTATATCGACGAGACATTTTCTCCCTTCTGCAAAAAGTTGCAGAGGAAAATTAAATTGCATCAGCCATGGTTAACCTTCATCACGAAGCACCATTGTGCTGGATATGTGGGAGTTATTGTGTTCTTCTTATACGTTTCTGCTTTCTGTTTTTTTTTTTTTACTTTCCTTGACTTAGTGCAAATTCTTAGAACTGGATGAGTAGCAGCTGACTGCTGTGACACCAATGAATGGTTGTTCATTGGAGACGTTTCATCCTCGAAAGACGTAAATGTCTTGCAAAAGGTTATTGTATAAATACTTTAAATATGTAAATTGTGAGGTTGTGGTGGAGAGGTATTCAGTGGCGTCAGTTGGGTCCGCAAGGACTTTTGCTATTGTCTGTTCCCATAGAAACAACAGACGATCGTGGAAAAAAAAAATCCTTGAATTTCTCAGCAACAGTTTTTTTTTTTTGTATGAAACCTGCCATAAAATATAACACCGAGTGAGCAAAGTTGCCTGTATGCTGCAGGTTGCAACCATTACCTTTTTTTTCAAACCTTTTTATCGGTTTGTGTATCGATAGCAGTTCCATCCTCTGTCCATCCCAGCGTTTACCTCCACCTGTGTGTGCAGATGTGTTCAGGGTGCTGGCTGGCGTGGTGACTGCCGACCTAGTCCTCTGACCATCTCACCTCAGTGCTGCTACCTGCATCTGTTTATATAGTCATTTCATTCAGTCATTTGTGTGCTCTCCTCTCTCTGTCCTACATCCTCTCTCTGTCCTGTCTCTGCTCTCTTTTTCTTTCTTTACCCAGCTGGCTCATAAGGTCCCCCCATATGGTCCAGGTCCTGCTCAAGGTTTCTTCCTCTTAAAGTGGAGTTTTTTCCTTGCCATTGTTCGAGTTACATGTTTCTTTCTCCCTCTGTGGGAGTTTTTTACTTGCCATTATCCTTGTTTAGGAGTTAATATTATAATTTTAGTTAATGATATTTGCTCGGGGGTCATGCTCTGGGTCTCTGTAAAGCGCCTACAGACAATTGACATTGTAACAGACGCAATACAAATAAAATTGAACTGAATTGAATTAAATTGAACTGATAGTATTAATATATAGTTCTATGTACTATATTATTTACTAGCACTCTCAACATTAGGATTTACTATATATTTGGCTATATTTATATTTTTGCATTTTCTCCTGCAAGAAAATTTGGAGCCTTGTTTTGTGTTGTGAGTGTTAAGTGAAAAAAATTATCTGAATCCCGTGGAATTAACTGGTTTTCTACATTAATTAGTCATAAATTGTGATTTGTTTTTCTTCTAAGTCAGTTTTAAGCAAACACAATGTGCTGAATTGTGGTGATAACATGCAAACAATTATAATCTCACGTATCTTTATTGAACACATTCATTAAACATTCACAGTGCTGGAACAAGGGGCTACTTTCACTCGCTGGTATGAAACTATCTAGAACATGAAGAAAATTGTCATTCTCAATTGACCACATAGGGCCGGCTCCAAAAGTGAGTTAATCTCCACTGAGGACTGTACGGAGGGTGGATTTTTATCTACCTCATCGGGTAAAATTTTATAAGGCCACTAAATAATTCATAATTATGTGCTTGGTTTTTTATTCAAAGTCTAAGTCTACGGAGTCAAACAGCTCGCTGTCACCGGACAGACAGGCACCCTGCTATTATCCTGTATGATATTTTTAAACATTGTAGCTAGTGATCGACCGATATGGTTTTTTCAGGGCCGATACCGATACCGATCATTAGTAGTCAGGAAGGCCGATAGCCGATATTTTGAGCCGATATTCATCAATTTTTTATTAAATGTTATATTTTAACACTAGAACCACAGAAGCAGTCTCACAGATGGTTAGGGATGTTATTATGTGAATAACTTTCTCCAAACAAAATTTACAGGTCTGCCATTACATTACTTTTCCTAAATATGTATGTTTTATATTTTTCTGAAGTCTTTAACATATTAAAATAAAATACATAGGAGTTCTAGTCACTTGTTCCTCAGACCGCCACAGCCGTCCTGCAGACTACCATCATGTACAATACTACACAGCTATTCGCGATTACTTCAGTCCACCCACCCCCCGCCTCACACACGCACACATAGGCAGAGACATGCAAACAAAATATGAATAAGTGTAACTGAAAAAATTCCACTTCAAGAACTGATTGTTGTGCGAAAACAATTACATCATATCTGGCGGTCTGAGAGACGGCTGCAGCGCTTCGAGGGGGTGCTATAAAGTTCGCGGTCCGCCTCTAAAATAAACTATCAAAGACAACTTCACCTAACATTTTTGGGATCTCTCAATCAACACAAAGAGATAAAGTTAAATAACTCGGTAGTTCAGCAGTTATTATTGTCTGACTGTTTTCTGTCAGACGGACGGTGCTTTGCTGCTCTGCAGTTACTCCCGTGGTAACACACTATTATCTGTCCTCGTCACGTTTTCATGCAATAAAACTAGACTGAATTTAGTTTGAGTTTCTTTCTCACACACATCGGTTCGACTATAACGGACTGTTCTCATATCGATTTTTTTCAGCAGCTTTGTCTCAAATCATTCAGACGCGTCGGGAGCTACTACGAGCCAGCAGAGCTGCCGCTGATGTTTATTACATTTTTACGGTATTCTGCTCATAGTAACGTTACTAGTAGTTGTGACATGCAGAGGACTGGGATGTTTATTACAATTTAAGGAGTTTCCAACGTACCTTTGACACATTCGTCCACACTGGAGCTTCTCCACACGAGAAAATTTATCTCTCCGCCGTATTTGAGGACCTTGCAAACAGTTTCAGCTTCTGATTGGCTTTGTGTCTATGTGCTTGGATTGCGTAATCAAGATGGCGCTGTGAGCGGGGCAGTGCTGGAGACAGAGAAGCGCAGCTGCATCCGAGCCAAAATAATTTAGTTTTAAATCGGCCCGTTGGATTAAAAAAAGGCCGATGCCGATATACGTAAAAATGCCAAATATCGGCGCCGATAATCGGTCGATCCCTAATTGTAGCAAGCCCAAAATCATGATCTTCCTCCCACCATGCTTCACTGTTGAGATGATGTTTTGATGCTGGTAAGTTGTGCCTTTTTTGTGCCGGATGTCATGCTGAGCACTTATCTGTTCCATCACTCCACAAAACAACATTGCAAAAAAAGCATTGCAGGCTGCACCCGAAGCTGCTCCCTTGGATACTTCAAGTGTGCAACATTGTTTTATTTGGAGAGAAGAGACTTCCCCAATGGCTCTCCTACGGTAGACTCATGAACAGAGATGTTTGCCAGTTCCTACGATGTTTTGAAGCCTTTATCTGTTACTTGCGGCTTCTTCTTCACCTCATTGAGGATTCTATGTCGTAACTTTGGATTCATCTTGGCTGAGCTCCCTTTGCATCCCTTGCCAGTTTTATGTCAAATAACACTTCTCAGTCGTTAGTACTCAGAGATCTCATTTTTGTGAGGCGTGGCTCACATCAGCAGCTGTTTCTTTTGAACAGCAAACTTAAAATGTTTACCAGTCACAGTAGCTCTAAACTACACCTCTAAGTGTCAAACTACTGACTCCAGTGCTTTCATTTAAGTCCTTAGGCTAATTGTTTACTTATTTTATCCACCAATGATGTAAATGTCTGTGAATTTTTAATGCATGTGCTCAATAGACTTGAGAGATTATAATTGTTAGTTCAGGCAGTTAAATATAGTACAAAAAGAAAAAAAAAAGAATTTAATGAAAGAGGGATAATAGAAGAGCCTGCAAATATATTCCATCAAACTACCACTGTCCAAAATAGCACCTGTTTTCTGTCTCCTTTGTTCTCTTTACGTGTCACTCGCTTCTTGGCCGGCGTCTCAGACGGCACAATCTGTCTCCAGAAGCTCACAATGCACTAAAGAATGAAGTCATTCTTTCTCCTACAGGCGCCAGCAAAAGTAGGGTGTCCTGTCAAACTAAAGATGAAGCGCCAGCACGAAGAACGAGTCAGCTTTTCCTCAGTTCCTTCTGCTCTTTCCGAGCTAGAAATAAGATAAACCTTTATTGTCAAATAAAAAAAGCAAATTGGGAGGCTAAATCTTAACTGTCTTGTTTGTTTTGTTTTTTTTTGTTGTTGTTTTTTTTGTCGTACTGGTTGCATTTTAGCAGACTGATTTCAGATGGATAATAAAGCCAACACATGGGAGCTTCTCATTAAATTGAAAGTGAGCTGAGAAACTGCTGGTGTTGGCTTTGAAAACTGCAGCGTTCAGACAGTTAATTTCCTTCAGATGTGATGAATATGTTGAGTGATTTCTCTGAACCACTGATTGACAATAATGGTTTTAAATACTCTGCTCCCGGCACTAAAAATGGGACCATTAAGTCCATCCTTCTTATCCCGGATGCAGGCCTGAGACTGACTTTAAAGGGTTATGATAAGATGCTGCTGCTTCATGCTCTTGTCTGCTGACCTGTGTGTTGTTTTCCACTCACGCTCCGATATTGCCAATGCATTCAGATACATTCAGAAAGAGTCATCAAAGCACCTCATCCACCATTCTCAATGTGTCGCCAACAACAAAGCATACTTTTTTACATCATCTCCTGCATCCTGTGCCCTCTATCAAGGAGCCACTCTGAGGTATTACCTGTTGTGAGAATGCATTTCATATGGAGAAACCTCCGCAGTGAAGTGCATTTATGAATGCACAATTGAGGAGAAAGCCTGGACCCAAGTCATTTCATCAGACATGAAAGCAGAATAGCGTTACAGCGACTGAAAAGGAGTTAATTAGCCATGTGTGGTCCATTCCCTTATTACTTCGAAGGCAAATGAAGCAGATGAAAATTCTGGATTTTCAGGTGTTGAGTTGGCACTTGGCAGCTGTTTGACTGGAGCTACAAATATAAAGTGAAAGGAGAACTCAGTAGAAGTGAAGGAAGCTATCATTAGACTGAAAAAAAAACCCAAAAACATCATAAATCTATGAGATAGATATGAAAAACCTTAATCAACAGTTAAGTAACATTCTTAGAAATGAAACAGCTCCTGATGTAAAGATACCACATCATGTGTCAAACACGGTGGAGGCAGTGTTATGGTGTGGGCAGATGGGCAGGTGCCTGGTCCGCGCTACTGCAGGGTTGAATTTAAACCACCCATCCATTATCCATCCTTGCATCTTGCTATTTAGGTTCATGGGGTTCTGGTGGAGCCTTTTCCAGCTTTCTTCAGGTAAAAGTCAGGGGCAGACGTTGGACAGGTCGTCAGTCCATCCACACATTCACACCCAGAATCACCACACAGAAACGCCCCAGCTGGCTTCACTATAACCTTTCATAAACTTAAAATAATTGTTTCCCTTTTATTGTCATTCCTAGCTTCTCTAAATACCCCTTTGAGTAATATCTTGAATTTTATCTGGGCTTCTTACGAATTAAACTGGTGGGAAATAGATTCAGCACAGTCGTAACTTGTGCCTCTCAAGGATCCGGTATCCGTTACAAAACTCCTTCCCCTTGAGTTTTCAGACGTCATTTTGAGGATGGGCAATGGGCAGGCTTTGGATGACAAAAGGGATGTTTCGTAACTTCTAACTCTCTTTGACCAGACACTTCGCTCATTATGCTTCAGTGTGCTATTGAATTCTTTTGTGGAGGTGCTATCAAAGAGAATATCCCACATTACAAATGGTGATCTGACTCATATTTCTCATGTAATACTTGCTTTGAGAGCACTGGAGAAAACGTTGGGAACAGTCAGAATCTTTGTCAACAGCTCTGATCCCAGAGGGACGCACAAAGCCTTTTGTTTTGGCAAAGCCGGTGTGCAAACTTGCAGCCAACATGGCCAGATCTCCCACAGGATGCTACATGGGGGGAGATGATGAGAGAGAGATAATTATTTCCTAAGAGGTGCTGCTTCTCCTCATCTGTCTCAGTCCCAAGGCTCTGATCTTAGCTTTTATTTATTTTTTTTTTCCGTTTTGAGACACACTCAAGTAACTCAGCTTTCTAAATCGGCGTTGAACATCAGCAACGTTTGGTGATTTCGTCAGCCTGCGTCTTCAGAGAGAATGTAGAATCTGAAGCTGAGTGTTCTCAAGGTAAACATTTATTACCAATGACTCTTGATGTTCCTGGCTGCAGTTCTAACATGTTGTTATATTTTCAAGAAGGGTTTGTCTGATGTGATTTCAATTTTCTTCTTGGTATTTCTTCTTTTAATGAAAAAGATGAAATACCATGGCTACACATTTCTTTCACTGCTCCTCATGTACTCTCTGTGGCTTTGCTTTACTTTCTAAAACACAAACAAAAGATTAATTTACCCTTCAATTCAAGGCAAAAGGGATCAAGGCAAATGTTTTGCAGAACATCCTATATGTAATATATATATATATATATATATATATATATATATATATATATATATATATATATATATATATATATATATATATATATATATATATATATATATATATATATATATATATATATATATATATATATATATATATATATATACAGAAGCTTACATACAATGTATAAAAAGACATATTTAATTTTTTTCTCACTGTCTGACATTAAATCAGACTAAACTTTTCCTCTTTTGTGTCAGTGAGGATTACCAAAAATATTTATATTTGCTAAATGCCCAGAATAATGAAAGAGAGAGATATTTTTAGAGTAGAGTTTAAAAGGAGTTGCATGTAAATTTCTGACTTTGATGAAAAATTCTGTAAAAAAGCTCTGAAGAAGCTTTGGATGGCAACGTCATTATGATTTGAAAGTCAGAGCTTTTATGGTAGATTGAAGACATGGTAAAAGACACAGCAGGTTTGTTGGATCCACAAATGTCCTTTAACATTTTGTGTCAACTGTGGATCAAATCACAGAGTTTAAAGTGCCGCTCCCCCTCCTGCTCTGAGACAAACTCCTCACTTCTGAAAGATTCTGCAGAGGGTTCAAGAGGCTGAGAAAGATGTGGGGAGGAAGAGAAGGACGTGTGACAGGAGACTCTGTGTCCATCCCAGAGAAAAATTGAGAATCAGTCAAAGTGCACCTCTGCCACAGAAGGTGAAGGACTTTTCCCCCTTCAGCATGGCAATTTGGTGTTTTCTCCCTTTTTAAAGCAGAAAAAAAAGCAAGGCTGAGAAAAGCCAGGCAGCCTCAATAACCTGCTTTATAACCTGTTTTACTTCAACTGGAACCCTGATTTTAAAGAGTAGCTTTAAGCATAATAATGTATTATGGAAAATCTGAAACTTGCACTTGAGACCATAAACATTTTCAGAGAATATTTATGATGGCAATAAATCAGGTAGAATTAGGGTCTTTTTCTCATAAACTTCCGTGTTATTGGGTTTTAATTTGAATCCTTGGGAGTGACCCTGAGTTCTCATTTGGAAAAAAAAAAGTCTTTATCTGACAAAATGTTACACTTTTAGAGTGTTTTGGAATTTTGCAGTGAAAACCTAAACACTGCAGAAGTTCATAGTGTATCATCTCTCCATTCGATAAACCAACCTCGATCAGCCGCCCACCTTTTGTCCATCCATCCATTATCTACCCCCACATACTCCTCTGCAGGGTCACGGAGATCTGCTGGAGTCTATCCCAGCTCTCCTCAGGCGAAAGACAGGGGTCCACCCTGGACAGGTCGCCAGTCCATCGTCAACTTTATTTTATTGGACTTACTGGTTCACTTCACCGTCTGTACTGCCTTGATTTTTCCCTTATTCAGAGATGTAAAATGTGTCCTGGCCAGATAAATTATGGTTGATTACATTTGAACCAGAATGTATAACAGATTTAAATCATTATTCATCTGTTCCGTCGGTTTCCTGAGATAAGACTGGCCATTTCCACGAGGAGCTCGAAAAGACTAAAAACAGAGCTGAAAGAAGGGCAGAACTGGATGTACTTTTACCACTGATGTTCTGGAGCTGTTTTCATTTGATCGCTCTTTCATCATCTGATTCAAGTTGAACATCACACCAAACGCCAACCAATGCATCTCAGGATTGCTGCGCTCATCGGTCAGAGACATCGATATATAATTTAATCTGAAACAACAATACTGTTCAGAAAAAAAGTAGTCCTGCTGCAAGCTAATACCTGGAGGTGAAAAAAAAAGAAATACAACAATCTGATGCTCAAAGCATCGAAAGAATGCACAACTTGATCTGGCACAGTATCACTGTAAAGCACTGGATAACAGATGTAATACTGTTGACTTGTTTACATAAGTCCTTGGTTTTAATTGGATTTACATTAATTAGTCCTCCCTGTCACTCTGTGGGTTTTGCTTCAAGCCAGCACATCCACAGAGATGTGTGTGTCTAACAGACTGGAGACTCTTAATGGCCCACTCGTCTGAACATGAGCATTAGCACATTTCGTCACCTGACTTTCAACCTGCTGCCCAGAGAATTTTCCTGCCTCCTTCCCAGTGCATGCTGGGATACGCTCGACGCTGATCTCCATTCCCTTCTCAGCGCTCACACGCCTCATCTCTTCATCTGCTAAATCTTTGACAGTCGCTCTCTCCCTGTTGTCAGAAAGCTCAGTGCTAGCATTTCAAATGTCAAACTTGCCCCTGCTTCACGAGTACGAATGCAACGGAAACTGCTCTTTAAGGCTGACCGCGTCCCTTCTGGGCTTTTCTCTGGAAATATTAGAGCCTGATTCACATCAAGCTCATTTTCTGATTCTTGCCAGTCGCTCTCTGAGCCCTCTTATCATTCAGAGCAGTGGAGGCTAATGGCAGATGGACAGCTGCATCCATATTCATTCACAGGATACCTCATGTCTCTCATGTAAAGATCTATCTGTCAGTAAGCAGCACGTGTCAGTGAGTCAATGAAAAGGTGTCTGAGAGAAAAAAAAATAGTCTGTTTGCACATCTGAACATGAGCAGTCCAAAAGTCATTGAAAGAGATAAGTTGAAGGATATTAGTAGTTGAGGTGTCACATGGCTGACACGTGGATGGCAGCTGGCAGGAATTCACCGTGTGCTGTATTTACAAATCTTTTGGCTTTGTTAAAAGGAATGATTCATGACAGGTATCTTTGCTTTACTGTGTGGCGATTCTAAAAAAAAAATTTTTTTTTCACTCTGTGCTGGATTTGCAGTCACATCCAGGAGCACACTAAAGATAAATCTGTGAATTTGTGCAATTTTCTCTAAGGACTCACTACTATTTGCTCACATCGCATAGGAGATGCCTCATTATTTTGCTTGGAGATCTCCTCCTAAATATTTATGTCAGTGATGGGTCATGTTGTACCACACTTGCTGCAGGGTCCTCTAGTCCGCCAGGAGTAAACAAAATGTTGGCGATACTTAATACCGTGGGAGGAAAATTAATCCATGCTAATGAGCAAAATGCCGACGGCAGCTGTTTAATACCATTTGCAGTCAGGAATCTCTTCGTGAGATGGCATTTTTGTTGGTAAATGTAGATGATAACATTGAATTTATGTTCTGATGATCAAGCCCTTAAGGCTGCGCGGGGACTGTCAGTGCTAATTTAATGAGGATGTTAAGTGGTGAAGAGGTGCTCCCACAGGTGAGTAAATGCTTGGGAAAGGAGGAGGCTGATGCCACTGATCAAACGTGTCAGTAAAATATATTTTTCCCTTTCCTTTTTCATCTGTTTTTCAAGTTTTGGCTATTTATATCTATAGGATTACGACCAGTGTGTGCTTCAGTGGACATCTCGTTACCGTTTCAATATGATAATGTCCAAGTGCACAGAGCAATGTTCAGAAGGACAGGGTGTTTTTTTTTTTTTTTTTTTTTTCTCCATGGGATTAAAGCCATTGACCGGGCCAATTTTTGAGAACCCATTAGAGAAAACAGTGCACAGTGGTATCCTGGTGGGTGAAACATGTAACTGACACAAACTCAAAGGAAATTATTTCACTGCACTACTCCGTTGCATTTAGATAATTTAAACAATTATAGAATTTGAATACAGTAACGCACCCAAAAAGAGCTGGTAAGCGAGATAGACAAAGACAGAAAAGTCAGAGGGATACAGAAATAACAAGACTGTGGAAGATTCTGCAATAAGCTGATTAGTTGGAGGCAGGTTAGGGTGCCAGGACTGGGTATATCTGTCAAAGGCTTAGACTTTCCATGGAAGTATGAGTTACAAATCACCATTTAGTGCCAAGCATCATCAGAGAATGATCAGTCAATTAGAAGAGAAAAGAAAGATTTAAAAAAGAGCAAAATCGTAAAGTACATTGCATAATATTGTGAATATACACTTACTGGCCACTTTGTTAGGGACACCTTCATAGTACCAGGTTGGATCCTCTTTTGCCTTCAGAACTGCATCAATTCTTGGTTGCACAGATTCAACAAGGTGTTGGAAACATTCCTCAGAGATTTGGGTCCATATTGACATGATTGAATCACATAGTTGCTGCAGATTAGTCGGCTGCACATCCAGGATGTGAATCTCCTGGATTGAGATCTGATGACTGTGGAGGTCATTGGACTAAAGTGAGCTCAATATCGTCTTCAAGAAACCAGTTTGAGATGATTTGAGCTTTGTGACATGGTGCATTATCCTGCAGGAAGTAGCCATGAGAAGATTGGTACACTGTGGTCATAAATAGATGGACATGGTCAACAACAATACTTGGGTAGACTGTAGTGTTTGAATGATGCTCAATTGTTACTAAGGGACTCATAGTGTGACAAGAAAATATTCTCCACACCATTACACCACCAGCAGCCTGAATCATTGATACAAGGCAGGATTGATCCCTGCTTTCATGTTGTTTACGCCAAATTCTGAATGTTGCAACTGAAATTGAGACTTATCAGACCAGGCAACGCTTTTCCAATCTTCTATTGCTCTAGTTTTGGTGAGTCTGTGTGAAAACTATTAAATCATCAAACTGACTCCAATGAATATTAGTAGAGAAAAGGCTTTAATTTTACTTGCAAGAAGAGCATAAAACAGAGGGAAGAAGTCACTTAAAGTGAAACAGAGTAAATATTATAGCAAAATCAGAGATCATTTGTCTCTTTTTCAACATCCCAAATGCAATTGCAGACTTTATTACTTTTGACCTAGTTTACAACTTATGACCCCATTTATGGTCGAGGCCTGGGCCTAAATCAGACACCCAATAATCCCCAATGTCTTCCTTTTATCAAGCCTGTTTGGTCTGAGTGGATAATAAGTTATTTCCTCTATTCGTAACGCTAGTGTCTTTCTTGTAAAAGACATATTTGACCTGCAATTTATTTACATACATTTTTTTTTTATGTATAAATTGATTCCTTGAATTCCTTGATTCCTTGGTCTGAGAACCTACCTGTGTGAACATCTGGACCAGTGTCTACGTGTGTGTCTGAGGTGTGTTGTTTGGTTACATGCATCTATTGGAAGAAGGAGAGGAGGAGATGTGAAAAAGTAAAGAAGAGAACAAAACAAGACAAAGGACAATAAAACCGAAAAAGAGAAAAACAGAATGAAAATATTTATACACACACACACACACACACACACACACACACACTCACATATATATATATATATATATATATATATATATATAAATATTTCAAATTTTTTTTTTTTTTGTAATATTAAAATATTACAAAAATCTAAAGTTTATGGAGAAAGCCTCACTTGTATGTTTTTTCTAGCAGCGAGGAGCTGCCATCTCCTCAGTTTCCAGCATTCAAAGTACTTTTATTGACTTACCAAGTCAGAATTTGTGTCGCTAGAGCTCCATGCCTTCTTTCTTAGTGAACCATTTGTGTTTTCAGGCACAAGGGAGGCATCCTTCACAGGAAAATACCAATCCACCCATCTCTACTGAGCAAAGGTCAGCGGTGTTACAGAGAACAATAAAACACTGTTTTTGAGACGACAGCTGCTACCTTTTGTATGTTTGTAGAAGTCCTGAAATGGGCAATCCAATGGATCATCCAGAACAATCGGGGCAGAAAAAAGAAAAAGGAAAATCACAACAGTTTAAGCCCATTTTCAGTGGATAATTTGACTTTTGTACTGACTTTTTACAGACACTTATGCTTGTTTCAAAATGCAACAGTCTAAACTATCGTACACTCTTCACTCAGAGTACTGAGGGTGTATTGCGTAAAAGGGCAGACTGTGAGAGCATAACAATGTCCTTTTCTTGAGGCATAACTTTAACTGAGCTGTTTAATACCATTTGTGTAACCAGCCTCATGTCGAGTGACATGACGTCTGAAAAGGATGCACAGATGATTACATAAACTTTTAAAAGGTTGTGAGTTGTTTCTTTGATATTCATTCATTCATTATCTACATATAACTTCTATGCTTTCTCCATAAAGAAACTAAACTGTTTTCCTTTTCTTTATAGTTTTATTAGTCAAATGCGTTTTGAAAAAACACAAAGGAGCTACTTTTGGGTAGATGCTAATGCTATTTGGTAGAGCAATCAAACCCTCTAAGAACCAGTTTGATTTTCCAGGGACAAGATACTGCCCTTAGGGCCATTTCATTTTGTCACTTCACATTTCTGCTTCCATGAACCTCCCACTGGCTAATTTAAGCTTCTGTCGAGGACTATAGTGCATGGGTATGCTCTGTCTGCCCCCCACAGAGATCAGTTTATAAGTGGAGGTGTAGTTTATAAGAGGGGGTGCAGGCCAGGGCTATACAGGACAAACAATCCGTGACGTCACCCAAAAGGGTTTTCTACAGAGTGCTTTGAAGCCTCTTTTTTCTCGTCATGTTGCAAAACGGTGGAAGGAGCAAGACTGAGAAACAGGCCACCAGAAACAGTTAAATATTTCAGCTGGTTGGCTTAGTTTTTATTAACCCAGGATGATAATTAATGTTGTCATAGATTTATTCAGATCTGTCCAAGCCTCCTCATATCAAGTGTCGCAGGCCAGAACGACATGTGAAGCGAGCGCTGCCAGAGCTGAAACGAGGACTGGCAGATCTGCTGAGACCTTCCTGTCGCTAGACGTCTATCCCGCAAGCACATGTAGCTGTCGGGCAAGCCTACCGCCGCCAGCCCGTGAGTCAGGGGATGGCTGACTGCAGGTCCCAGCAGACATCCTCAAAGAAAGGTCCTGAAATGAACCACTGCGTCTCCTGGCCCACCCAGGTGAGCCATAATGGAGGAGCCGTGGAGCTGCCAGTGGACATCTGAGGTAGATATCTGGAGTCATCAGTAATGCCCGCTGTCCGTAGCTAATCCCTCGGTTAGCACGGTTGCTCAGCTAAGCTTCAGACCCTTCAGGCCAACCTCAGCCAGTCATGGCAGTCAACAAAGCATTTTCTCTTTAAATATGACAATGCTCTGTTAGGTTTACAGCTTAGAATAACACTAACCTAAGTAGCTAAAATGATGAGGGCCTGGTCTTGTGCTCCCATAGCCACTGGCTAGCTGTCAACTGGCTAGCTGTCACATTTCACTGGCTACAGCCATTTGATTGGTTGATCATAAGCTCAATGTGTTTTAGCTGATGTCCTGTTTCAAATATTAACAGATGCAACATCATCTGGAAAGCCCTTACACTGCCTTTAAATCCTGTTTTTCAAACTGCTGAGAATGCAAACTTCAGTTTAAGTCATTACTTCAAACAGCAAATCTCAGTGTAATCTCTATTTGTAAATTTGCATGATGAATTAAAAGATTTCATGACAGTATCATGACACTACAAACCTCTGTAGTTGAAGAAAATTCTTGAAACGGGATGCCCCTTGCGGTTGATTAACACACTGAGGAAGAACTCTTTGCACTCTAGAAAAAATTATTATCCACTTCAGGTGTTTCAACAGAGGATACATGTGTGGCTTTTCTAGTTTTCTTTTTCATGCACTGGAGCAGGGTCAGCTTTAAGCACTTTGTGCTGCACATTTGTATGCCGACATCCACAAAGTTTGATTGATTGATTGATTGATTAAACATATGAAGACGAGTAGTGCCCACTGGTTTTGCCCATGGTTTTTGACATGATGCCAACTGGGTAAAAGCCATCTGAGAACACACATTGACTCCTTTTTCTGGGGTTTAGTCAAGAAATAGATGAGAAAACGATTTGTTTCAGTTGTACGAGCCGTGAAATATTAAAAATGGTATTGAGAGAAAGCGCTGTGGTTGTGTCGGTGACACTGGCATCCGTGAAGGAGAGTAAATCTGTGAGTGGAGGATGTGGGTTTGTGCTGGTGGCAGACTGTTGGCAGTAAGAGCCAGCTGCCCAGACACACAGAGATGTTTCCATCAATCACAGTCTCAGTGGTGTGTCCATGCCTGCCGAAGCTCCCACCTCTGTGGTACATCAACAACAACCTCTGTTTCCTCTGATCTTGACCCCTTAAGAAGCCTACGGATGAGAGAAGAGGAGCAAGATAGGTCCGTTTTTATTAATTTGTAGACAAGAGGTATTATATTTATTTGCATTACAAACAGTATAAAGGTACAAATTAATAACTTTTATAACCCACACATGAATAGGAAGCTGACAATGTCAGTATGCGTATAAAAAAACCATGGGAATTAACAATAGTTTCAATTCAAAAATCTGGTGTCTGAACAAAGCCAGCAGTCAGGCGACGGCTGCTCACACAGAAATATGGATCGGAGCTTTATGTAACAGGATACAACGGATAACCTTTGTTGAGTATTGACTTAGAACTCCGTGAGCTGGTATTCTGGGATTCACCTGACTGTTATGAAGTTATGAAAAACCAGTAAAGCAGAGCTCAATGGACTTCATTTTATTCATTCAAAGGAGCGCAGGTGCAAAGGTTACTTGGCAGCTGACCTCCAGCTGAAAAGTTGGCAGATCAATCCCCGGGTCACATGCCAAAGTGTGCCGGATAAACGGGTGGGGCTGGGGATAAATGGGGTCTTGGGACAGTCAGGAAGTCAAAAAGGGCATCCAGTGTGAAAAAATAAAATAAAAACGAGACTAAATCAATACGTGGAACATAACGGTCCCCTGCAAAGATGGAAAACGCCATGGAAAAAGAAAAGACTGTTTTAAAGTTGTTCCAGAATCCCCTCATTCAACATTTTTTGTTTGTTTGTTTTTTTTAAATCTATTTGACTATATGTGGAGATCACCTAAATTCCTTTTGAAAGATTTGAAAATCTCAAACATCGTTAAAACCAAAACGTATCAGAGCCTAATAAAATCATCTGTCTTTGGATTCAGTTGATCAGGTATGAATACCAGTGACGAACTTAATGATACCTTTTACACAGTTAAATGTGCAGGGTTTTTGAGAAATAGTTTTCAGTTGTATTATATTAGTCACCAATAATGTTTCTGCCCAGAAGAATAGCCGCAGACATCATGTCCTCACATTGTCCAAAAGAAGGAAAAACTATTTCTTTCTTATAATATAAAGGAATAGTGAATAAATTACAGTAAATTTATTCAGATCTACTGCTGTGTGTAATGAATAACAAATATTTCAAGATGCACTTTTCTGCTTTTCAAAGCAACCATCACATTAAGTGTATCTTATATGGTGTAATGGAAAAAATAATCATTGAGTATCTTATTTTACCAGTAATTGGGTGCGTTTCTAGTGAGGCAGTTATACAACAATTACACAACAAGACACTTGACCATGGACAAGGTCCAAAGTGGATTTAATCCCTATTGAATACAGCAGAGATGGTCAGTTCCTCACATACAGGAAGAACTGATATGAGAAAATGACAATAAGCAAATCAGATGCAAGTACTTTTAACTAGGGCTGGGCAACGATTAAAATTTTTTAATCATGATTAATCGCATGATCTTCCCTGATTAATCACGATTAATCACATTGTATACGCAAAATCAAATAACGAATTCAAAAGTAGCGTAAAGTGCATTTTTATTTAAATGTTCTGCTGCCATATGAACTAAATAACAAATAAAATAAAGCTTATTGCCACTGCCAGGGCATTATTGTCATCCTGTTTTTTATGAAAAAAAAAAAAAATTCTACCAACAAAATCCTGAGCCACAATCATTAAAACAGGCGATTTCTGAGGTAACAGCAGAAACTTTCAACGGGGAGTTCAACTTGGCAGTTGGTTACAAATAAACTTGCTTCTGTCGAATCCGCTGTCTGAGAGAACTTTAAAATGAAAACAAAAACTTCTGTAACTTTACCGCTTCTCCATGTCTGTTTTAGTTTTCTGTATGTTTTTCCAACCAATTCTCTTTTGGTTCCACAGCAGCCAGTAACATACTTTTCAAAACAAAAGTATGTGAGCAACATGCAGTAATGCGCGATAAAATTAATGATCGGCGGTAATAAATTGAGTTAACGCGATAATAACGCGTTATCTTGCCCAGACCTACTTCTAAAACATTGCCTCAATAACAACGAATCCTTGAGCTAACTTCTCCAGACAGCTACGTGTCCCAAAATCATACGATTGACGTCTGAGGTACGATATTTCACATTCCAGAGAAGAAGTCACAGACGCATAGACTTAACATTATTCAAACAAACAGATCACAGTGACCCGAGGGCCACTTTTCTATAACATATGGTCACTCCCTCTCTGTGTTCCCTCAGTTTTGTAGTTGATTAATATTTAGAAGGATTTATTTATTTATTTGAAAAGTACGATTATTTTAAACAGCTGTAAACATTACAGCAGTAAATAGCAGATTTCATGTCCTCCCTCCCTGTCAACAGTAAAATAAGTGACAGGATTTTTGCATTATGAAGTAATAAGTTACATCCTACTCAATTATGTTAATTTGTTCCCCTCCAAAAATAATCCGAAGTCTCCATTAAAGACTTATTTTAGAACATTTTATTCAGGAAGAGCATGACTCAGGATGCACCAAGCTCATTCAGGCACACCATGTTTATGCTTCATACTCTGCTTCAACCACAAGCCACAACTACATATTCATGGAAAGACAACAGAAAAACAGAACAACTTCAGACGTGACTGTTACAATTGCAAATGTCCATCAATATTTATAAAAACCGGCCGCCATTAGCTTTGAGTGTGCAGCGTTCCTGAAAGAACAGTTGTTGCTGAGTTGTAGATTGCTAGTAGCTCAGCGAGAGCACATGATGTCTCAGTTCCAGGGATAAAAGCAGAAAGACATTAACTTGGACATTTTATGTGTTTTTATCTTCAATTAGTCAGAGGAAATCCCAATTCCAAACATTTTGACAGATATTTTTGTAACAGCATAGTTGGGCTTTTGTTAGCGTTTGGCAACTCCATCAACTGGTTCCCAACATATGTAATGAGTGATAGCTTTATGATGGTCCATCGAAGGATTAGTCCTTAACCATGCCTTCCTATTAAAAAGTAATGTTAAAATGCACAGGACTGAAATTCATACCAAGGATGTGAGTTAAGCAGCTAAACGTGATAAAAAGATGCAGGATATGAATGTAGGCCTGGAGCTTATTGATGGTGGTTGCCGATAACTGCTTTGGTATTGTGTTTGTAAAGTCATAAAGGCAAGAAACGTGTCACACTGTTCTTGTTTCATACAGGCCATTTGAAAGTCATCTTTTATAACCCTCTGAATTGTTTACCAACGGCCTGCACAGATTAATGAAATGTAAATTTATGAGTTTACTCATACTCGTGGTTGAAAATTCGCTGGATTCTCTGTGCCGTTCTGATGTCTGACTTTCTGCCAGCTTGATCTGCTGCGGGTGAACTGACGTGGCTTCTGCTGTGCCAAAAAAGACTCGACGCGTCCTGTTAAAGCATTCGGTGGCGGCTCTGGTGGGACAGCTCTCATTTACCAGAGTGGCCACGACTCAGAGTGGCTGGCACAGAGCAGGTGCTTCGCAGCGCTCCCACATCCGACTGGACTGGGGGGTTACCTTGCAATCAGTTGGCATCATAAATGCCTGACCACCATCAAAAACTTTGGTCGTTCACCTTTACTGCCGAGCCGCTGGGGTGGATACAGATACATCTGTAATGAGTTTCAGGTGAGATAAAGACAGGATGCACTGACAGGCTGACAGGTTGCTTAGATCTTTTATGGAAGCTAATTGATTTCAGGGGTGTAACTGATAACAGTATGTTAAGCTCTGACTAATACATCTGTAGTTCATTTCCCTCATAACTTTGTTCTGTAGCTTTAGGGGCAGCTGTCACTAAATATCCTCTCATACACAGAGAAGCTTTGAGTAACTCCACTGAGGTTCCAAAAATTCATAAAACAATTATTTTGATGATTACTAATCGCACTTCCACAAGCCCTTGAGGGGGCTTGAAAAATATCTATCATTACAGATCAGGAACAAAGAAATTCACTCACCCAAGCTCCTACTTGGGGCTTTTTTGAAATTCATAAATTACAAATTCAACTGTATTTTGAGTATTATTTTTCATCTTGAGGCCTTTTCATTATTGGCCTGGCACCTGCCAGACCACATAAAACTTGACTGGATTTAAGCTGTATTTTCTGCAGTACACCAGTGGCCTCCTGATCCTCTCTGCTCCCGACAGTTTGCAAATCAGGCATTAAACAGTCCCTTCTAATGGCATGGCAGTGTTTCCGGCAGTTTAGGGAAATCTGCTTCTCAAGCATTTGTAATTACTGTAAGCAGAAGTTGAAATGACTGCGGGTCAGATAAACATGAACATACAGCAGCAGATTCAGACTCATATTTTATGTTGAAAATGAATGTTTGTTGAGAAGGGATGCTGCAGTGGGACCTGAGGAGGTAGAGAGGAATAAAAAAAAAAAATCCAATTGGCAAGAAAGGTAAGGATTTCCTTTTTTCAGCTGGTGTTAACAACTGTGAGTTGGTGAGACATCATACTGCCAAGAGGCCCGGCGAAGGAGAGCGACAGGCCGGTGACAGGCCGGGGCACATGGGCCTCAATGAGTCACTGATATGGGACAGCGATGACATGCCGTCACTTCAGCATCTGCTCTCCAGGGCTCTGGAGCTCCACTTCAGAGAGGATAGACTTAACTTGGAAACTGACTGCAAGAGGAAGGTTAAGTGCGGAAGAGACAACAGAGGGCAAAGAGATATCGAGGCGTATCGGTGAGCTTCTAAAACAAAGATGAGGATGTGAAAAAGGAAAACGTAGAGAAATGAAACTGGAATAGTTGAAATAGTGCCATCACGGCAAAGAAGCAGATCTACAAACGTCATCCAGTATATTTACAATAAAGTGACGAAGCCCTGTAGCAGGTATGATGTTCCCATGAACATCTACACTTCACATAAATATGTTCTGAATAAATAACTATCTCCTTTTTTTAAATCTTCCAGATAAAAGCCATTGTTGGTTTGATTTAAGCTGAACCTCTGTCCATGAATTTTGTCTACTCAGGGGGATGAAGTCTGCATCAGCTGTCATTGAGGATGGACGAATCAGGATTGATACTTGATTGTATTGATACCTGAACCACATAAGGGTAGAGGTTCCTTTTGAACCTCTCATTACTGGTTGTCAAGCCTCAGTGATGTTAACAATTGTACAATCTGCAAAAAGCACCCAGATGGTGTGCTACTTCCAGGAAAATTTCTAATTTTCAACTGAATGGTCTACCTTGTATATCCCATAATGCAATGCACCACTACTGCTGGTCAGAGCAGTCGGCTTATGGCTTATATTTGCACTGGAGAATAGTATTAGACTGCTGGCCCAATATGCAGTACAGACTGTATACACTGTAAAGTTTTGGAAAGAAGACTCCAATGCACTTCGTTACTCTTATATTCTTTTAGTTCACTTCTTTAGAATACAAAATACAGCGCAACTGTTATGCAAAACCCATGTTACATCTCGCGCTCTCTGAACTCCATTTCTTCTCGCTTCCGGCTTAACCAGCTCAATAATAACTGAGGAGCGCCTCCTACTGAACAAACTACAACACTGCATGCACAACAACATTACAACCCTCCTTTCTTCACTTTTTCTTTTTTTTTTTTTTTTTTTTTTTTTTATTCAAAGTCAGTGAGGTATGATGGTGGTCCTCTGTTCATTCTGACTGGATATCTGCGAACAGGTGACCGTGATCCAGACAGGTCAGGGGTCACAGGTCCTGGAGTTTGTTCAGGAAGGATTTCAGTCCAGTCCATGACATCTTGCCCACTCCTTGTGATTGTCACTCCGCCAGACTCACAGGGATGATTTTGTTCAGCCAGTAGAGTCTTAAAGTGAGATGCGTTTCTCGTGATGACATTGTCGTCCTGTTTAGCTGTCACCATGGTACCTTTGACAGCAATGACCTTGTAAGGGCGGGGATTGTAAGCAGGGCATAGCTTTCCTTCCTTCCTTTGACGACACAGGACCATGTCACCCACTTTCAGAGTCAGTTTAGCAGCATGGCGTCTCCTGTCGGCATCACGTTTCATCTTGTCTTTTGCCACAGCATCTGCCTGTTGTATGCTGCTGAATCAAACTGAGACAGGAAAGGAAGAGGAGCTCCAGGTAACTTGATTCTGAGTGGCCTCCCAAAAAGTACATCAGCCGGAGCCATCCCAGTCGAGCAGTGAGGCGTGGCCCGGTAATTGCGGAGGAATGCATACAGAGTCTGTTTCCAAGGGCGGCCTTCAACATGTGCAGCACGTATTGCCTTTTCCAGGGTGCGCATAAAACGTTCGGCCTCCGCATTAGCCTGAGGCCAGAGGGGAGTGATCTTTCTATGCTTGAAACCCATGTATGTTGCAAAATCAGCAAATTCAGCGCTCTGGAAGGGTGGGCCGTTGTCTGTTTTGACCTCAAATGGAATTCCCAGTGTAGAGAATATTTTGTCAAGTTTAGGAATCGTGGCTCTGGCTGATGTGGATTGTAAAATTTCCACTTCTGGATATCTGGAGTATTCGTCAATGACCACCAAAAGATAGTCACCAGAGGGGAATGGGCCACAAAAATCTACACCAACCTTTTCCCAGGGTGACGACGGCAGCTCAGACATGTGAAGAGGATCTACTTTGTGATGGGGTACAACGGCCTGACATGGGATGCAGCCAGCAATCATGGTTTCCACCTGCTTGTCAATACCAGGGAACCACACTTTTTCTCTGATCAGCTTCTTTGTTTTGACCAGCCCCTGGTGGCCTTCATGTGCAAGTGATATTGCCCGGACCTGCAAAGAAAAGGGAATAACAATCTTTGTACCCCGTAACACAACATCATTTGTAGCAGACACTGTCAGTTCATCTTTGATTTTGCTGAATGATCTGAGTGCAGCAATGTCAACTCCACCAGCAAAATCCTGTTTGTCAGAAAGTGACCCCCATGAGTTTTCTTTAATGAGGTGAATGACCTTGCAGAGAGTGGGATCATCTCTGGTTGCAACCTGGATTTCAGTCAGAGTCATTGCCTTGGGGACAGCATTTGCAGTAACAAAATTTACATATTCTTCTGCTTCATGTTCAATGTGTGAAACACTCACTCTGAGACACATGTGACACTTGTGCAGGGTGGCGTGACATATAGTCTGCTGGGTTGTCCTTACCGGACTTGTAACGGACAGTGTAGTTGTAGGGCTGCAAGCGTAGACTCCATCGTTCAATGCGAGCAGGGGGTTTGGATTTGGGGTTGTTGAAAATCCACTCCAAAGGTTTGTGATGATCAGTGACAAGGGTAAATGGGGCTCCATAAAGATACACGTGAAAATGTTCACAGCCCCAAACAATAGCGAGAGCTTCACGCTCTGTCTGAGAATATTTTTTGTTCGATGGGGGATAGAGCCCTGCTCGCATAACTTATCACTCTGGCTGGTTCGTGTGAATTGCTTCTCTGCGCTAATACAGCCCCAAGACCCACTGGACTTGCATCAACCACCAGTTCAGTCAGTTTGCACGGGTCGAAGTAAGTCATGACGGCATCACTTGTTAGACTTTGTTTCATTTTGTCAAGGGACTTTTGGTGTTCCTCTGTCCATGTCCAGCGAGCATTTTTTTTGTAAGTTCCCTTAAAGGTTGAGTCATTGTGGCAAAGCCTTTGATGAAGCGGGCACTGTAGTTTGCCATGCCGAGGAGACTGCGGACCTCGCTGGCATTGGTAGGGGCAGTAGCGTCATGCAGTGCCTGAACCTTACTGGGATCTGGAGAAAAAACCTCCATCGGAGAATGTGTATCCGAAAAAAATCCAGAGTAGATTGTGCGTATGAGCATTTGGCCTTATTGAGGGTCAGGTTTTTTTTCTCTGAGTCGCTGAAATGTGGCCCTCAAAGCTTGATCATGTGCAGCCCTTGTTTTGCCAAACACTAGAATGTCATCACTTAAGTTGATAACTCCTGGGATGCCATCCAGGGCTTGCTGAATGGCATTTTGGAATACCTCTGCAGCTGAGGAAACTCCGAAACTCAGTCTTTTGTAACGCCGCAGGCCTACGTGAGTGGAGAATGTTGTGATGTATCGTGAGGATGGCTCTAGTTCCAGCTGATGATATCCACAATTTAAGTCCAGCTTCGAAAAGAACTTGGCTCCATTGAGTGCTTGTATTACATCATCTACTGTAGGAGTGAGATGTCTTTCTCGTTCAATGGCCTGATTTGGTACTCTCATGTCTACACAAATGCGCACTGCTTCTGGGTCTTTTGGCTTTGGAATAGGAACAATTGGAGAAAACCCATGGAGTGGGTCCATCCACTTTCTCGATGATGTCAAGGTCCTCTAAACGTTGTAATTCAGCCTCAAGTCGCTTCCTGACATGAAATGGTACTCTCCTGTGTGGTTGCGTGACTGGAGGAATGTCTCTTTTTATGTGTAATTTGACCTGAAAATCCTTTAATTTGCCCACCCCATGGAACAGGTCAGCATACTCACTGATAATATCACTTGCAGCATTCACCCCTGTCTGATCAGAGGATGTTGCAGGCTGCATGTGCTGATGTGGGGATGCGTGGAGTGTGTTAGCAACTTTAATTAGTCCCAGTTGACTTGCAGTGTTAAAGCCAAGTAAGTTGCCGTTACTGCCTCGAAGCACATAGAAAGTTGCATTGGTGAGCCGTGACTTGGATTCTATCAGTGAGGTGAATTTACCTATGGTAGGCAGTGGGGTGTGTGTGAACCATAGGGAAAAATGGGAACTGTGGATTTGGTAAGCAAAGGCTTATATTTTCAGTCCTTGATAGGTTTTTTCATCAATGATGTTCACAGTTGCTCCAGAATCAAGCATCACTTTGATGTTGCAATCACTAACCTTTATCTTTGCATGTGGTAGGTGCGTTCTTGGTTGAGTGACAGTGTACAGATATTCTTCAGAAGAGTCTCTGTCTGCAGTGCTTGCTGCTTGAGATGATGTGCCACTATTTCCACTGGTATGCACATAATGCACTTTGTGTTCATCTCTGATGCTGCTTTGTGGTCTTCTAGAGCGACAGCATTTTGCAAAATGCCCTCGTTTTCCACAAGCATTGCATATTTTTTTTTGTGCCGGGCATGGCATACTTTCACGGTGGGGAAAGGTACCAGAGCAGTTTGTAGCATCTTTTCTTTACAGCTCCTCTCTCCATTTCAACTGCCATAACATCCTCCCTTGAATGTCCTTGTGTTGTGCATTGCGTTGATTCCATACCTGATGCCTGAATTTCTGCAAGTGCCATGGTCCTGCCGAGTGAGAGGAGCTCTGCTAATGTCATTTCCGGTTTCTGTAGAGCTTGGCGCCGTAGTTTATTGCATGTGCATGTTTGAATGATCATGGTCTTGATCTCCCTCTCAACATCCGGAAAATCACAAGTCGCCGCTAATTGCCGTAGCCGTACGTGATATGAGTCCAGCGTTTTCCCCTGCTAGTTGCGTAGCTTGTCTGAATTTATAGGTCTCATAGGCTATGTTGATTTTAGGAGAAAAGTACTCACTCAGCTTGTCTTTTGCGCGTTTATAGTCTTTTGCATCCCCAGTGTCAGTAAGTGTGTCAAAGATGTCTTGTACACCATCTCCAGCGTAGTGTAAAAGCATTGCACGTTTCCTTGTATCATCTTTTATATCCAGAGCGACAATGAAGTTTTCAAAGCGTTGCAACCACTTCTTCCAGCGTACGGATGAGGTTTGATCTTCATCGACATCAAAAGCAGGGAATGACGGCAGTGCAGCAGCCATGTTCGTGGAGAAAAAGAGAAAAAAAAAATTAAATCCTCGTCGCCAGTGTAAAGTTTTGGAAAGAAGAGTCCAATGCACTTCGTTACTCTTATATTCTTTTAGTTCACTTCTTTAGAATACAAAATACAGCGCAACTGTTATGCAAAACCCATGTTACATCTCGCGCTCTCTGAACTCCATTTCTTCTCGCTTCCGGCTTAACCAGCTCAATAATAACTGAGGAGCGCCTCCTACTGAACAAACTACAACACTGCATGCACAACAACATTACATACACCTCTCTTTTTTTTTGTCTGATTCTCCTCTTTGTGATGTGGCATACATTTTAAAGGGGAAATATAATGAACATTGTCACATTTTCTCTGCTTGAGACCATTTATTTGGGTACATGAAGTCTTTACAAGGTGAAAAACTCTGATCTGAAGGTTTCTCATTCATTGACCTATTTAGATCCGCAGGTTACTGTGACATCCACAGACTTTATAAAAAAGAAGTTGACAAACCCTATGTGATGTCACCAATAGGTTTTCTGAAGACTACATTTGGACTCTAAATTGGGACAGCAGGGCAGTGCCATGTTGGTAGGAGCTGACAGTGACAGTGCCTTATGTCTCCCCAAAAATCCCATATCCGCCTCTGAATCACCCTTTTTTTCACCTTTCATTGGTAACAGCCTGGTTGGGCTTTTTTTTTTTTCAGTCTTTGGCTTTGTAGAACCTGGTGTACATTTTACACAAAGCAGACTGAAATGTATACTGTGTCCAGAGAACATTTGTCCGCTGGCTTTTTGTCCATCTGAGATGAGCTCACATGAAAGGAATGTGGCAGCATTTCTGTGCAGATTTGATACATCTTTTGAGGCAGTGGCAGACTGTGTTTAGTGACAATGGTTTTCCAGGTGCTCCGGAGCCCGTGTAGCTATAATGATCACAGTGGCATGATGATGATGACGTCCGAGGGTTCAGGGGTGAAGCACATTTGGTTTCCATTTCTGGTATTTATGTGTAGCTGAGGACCAGGATTGAGAAAGGATCCAATCAGATTTTCCTTTTATTTATTTATCTTATTTTTTTCAGTCTGATGTAAACAGACCCACAAACAAGGAGTAAATTTTGTTTAAGTATTAAGAACTATGGTTATATTTACAATTACATTACTTTGCTCAAATGCCTTTGAATCCCTGAACATTATATTTTTTCTGAAAATGGCTGTAAATCCCAAATAGTAAATGTCATATTTTTGTGAAACCTTCATAATGTTAAAGCTGAAAGTCCACACTTTGATCACATATTGTTTTATTTCAAGTCCATTGTGGTGTGGTATTAAGGCAAAATCATAAAAACTGTGATTTTATTATTTGCCAATTTGCACATGCATGATTTTAAAGTGCTGGGGTTTTTCTTATTATTTCTGAGTGGAGAAAATAAAAACATGTCCCCATGTGGCTGATTAAGTATTGGACTGGGACTGTAGACATAACCTGACCAACCTTCTTTGTTTCTCTTCACTTTAACTACAACCGAGGAGGCTGCTGCAGCAATTAACGCTGGAAAGGTAATGACACCATGAACTACATGGTTAAAGGCAACTAATATGACTTTGAAAATGCAAGATGCTATTTACATAAAACCAATCTATTCTCAAGAGTGCGAAACAATCAAAGGCAAATTAATGAATGACTTGTTTTGTGCTAAATGGTTTACAGAAATAATTAAATGAGTCAGACAGGAGCTGTCTCGAGGCCAGGCTTTAATAAACAAGGAGGGACTGAGTTTGCAGCAAGACTCCTCATTACACCAGAACATGTTTGGTATCACTTAATCAAGTTCGTCTTTATTTCAAAAAGCTTACAAACATGGGGAATCACAAAGAGCATGGTGATCGCCCTTACCAAACTATGTTGATGCCAATGTATCCAAAATTCAGTGCAAACAACGAGCTGAACAACTGCTCAGCCATCTAATCCACTAAAACCAGCTTGACCTCATGTATTACCTTCTGGCAGTGGGTCCTCATCTTGTTTGAAAAAACAAGTAGCAGGATCAGCCTCATGGTTTCTATTCACTCTTTCATTCAGCTCTGCTTCTCCACGTTGATGTTGCACAGAGGATTAATTTCTTACCATCATTTTGGAGAGCTTATTATATTTTCTTTGATGTGTGATTCACACTGCCTGCAGTCAGTAGGTGATGTATTATTTTTTAACAGGGGCGGGCAGCCCTTTGGGAGAACCCCCTGCTGTCACAACACCAAACAACACACATCCATTCCTCGGTAACTCTTGATATTAATGAAGCAATTATAATTTTGATTTGATAAAACTGCGGGGCATCATGACGGTGTGGTGCTCAGCGCTGTTGCCTCACAGCTAGAACGATCCTGGCTTGAATCCCGACAGGGGGGGTTTTCTGTGTGGAGTTTGACTCCAAGTGCTTGAGTGGGTTTTTCCCGAGGGACCAAAGCTTCCTCCCACAGTCCAAAAACATGTGGGTTGGCTGGTCACTCTGAATCACCCACACTTGTGAGGTGTGGCCCTGTGATGGGGTGTTCAATCTCTGGTGACAAAATGTATGCCATTGTGATGTTAATGAACCTCTTTGCTTAAGTGACCATTTGCCCTTTTCACTTGGCTCAAAACAAACAAAAAAAACTTTCTTTACCTTTCGATCAGTCAGTCAAACTTAGGCCCCGATCGTACACTTCCTGCTAGCCACTACCCACTAACCGCTACCCACAAAATGCAGGTATAGGAACCTCCGCGAACCGCTAATGCAATCTTTCGCTCCCTAAAGCCACTACCTGTTATGCTGACTCTTACTCACATTGTAGGTGTGGCAATGGGCGTGTCTTTTGCCCTTTCCGCAAACTCGGTATCTTGCGGGTAGTGGGTGGTCAGACCACTCGCTACCGATCTGGATGAAAAGACGGTAGTGCAACCTGCTCTTAAAGGCAATGGCTACTGACTCACTGATTGGTTTAACAGGTGGAACGCCCTAACCACTCCTATACATAATATAGCAGGTAGCGCAGGTGGGATAGTGGGTTTAGCAAGGTGGAAGATTGCGTTCTTTGCGGGGGAAGGCCCCTCCCGCTACCCGCTATCCCTTAATGGTAGCTTTAGGAAATCTGGCGGAAGATCGGGAGCTTAATTTCTATAGCACTTTTTTATACAACTTGTGCAAATGAAAATACCTAATTAAAACAAGAATAGTAAAAGAAACTGTAAAAAACCATCCCAACTCCTGACAAGATTCGCCAAGTAGGCATGATCACACACATACGGTACATAAAGCTACTCACACATGGGTAAAGGAGATGAGCTAAACAGAAATGGAGGAGATGCTATCCTCTGAGGAAACACTTAAGACTGAAGACAATGAAATAAAATCATAAGAAACATAGTTATAGAAGTAAACAATATAAAATAAACTTAAAATTGGGTTGGGCTACTAATGTATCATTCATCGATAATCATGCATTAATAATGCATTGAAAAAAAAAAACGGAATATTTTTGGTGAAACATAGTATTTTGTGTATGCCAGCTGTGCTGAGGGGAAAGTGATGGCTACAGGTCAGACAGAAAGCCAATATAAGTGATTTGACCAGCTTGTTATAAAGTTAAGAACCTTGCAGCCACTTTGGCCCATGTTTGGACAGGTTCAGTCAATACAAGACTGATGCAGATGCGAACAAAGCAAAGCATTTCCTCAAGAAGTCATCTATAACATTCTAGTTATGACAAGACGCCTGTTTCTTCTCCAGCAAGGGGATAAAGTCAAAGGTGATGGTGCAATGATTTGACCATTGACTATACAGCCAGCAAAGTGTTGAATTTGGCACCTTTTGTCCCACATTGACATTTGTGTTCAGCTTAAATAAAGTCTTGTCCAGCAGGAGCAACTGTATTTGAACAAGACTCCAACGCAGGTCTGCCAACATCTGCCTCTTTTTTTAACAGCTCCACTTTCAAGTTTAGATCCATTTTTCCCTAGTTATTCTTTTATGTTATGGGGTTTCTGTCAGGTGTGAGGCAAAAATGGAGGACCAAAGTGCAGGAGATTGAAAAAAAACAAAGTATTTAATTTGACAAAAAAAAAAAATCCAAGAAAACTACAAATCCACAGAGGTAATCCACACAGGCCGGAAAAAACACAAAGTCCAAAACAAACCAAAAATCTACCAAAGTAATTAAAACAAAAACCCAGGCTGAAAAACAAAAAAAAAACCTTCACAGGACATGAGGATCAGATGCAAACAGATGACAAAAAACAAACCTGCAGAGAAACCCATGGACATGAAGACAACGGACCAGCACAGAACAAGGGAGATGACAAGACTTAAATACACAGGTCAACAAACGAGAGGCAGGTGCAGACAATCAGGATAACAAGAGGGAAGGAAGCAAAACTGAAAACAACGGAGACAAGACAGACCTTCAAAGTAAAACAGGAAACAGGTGACACAAAAGACACGGATTGACGCCAACTTAACACAGAACATAAAAGAAACCAAAATGGCTGTCATGGCCGCCCCAGACCATGACAGCTTCTGTCTAACGTAAACGCAAATGAGGCCTTGACAGAGGAAACCGAGCTGGAAAAACAGGAAGAAAGCAAACTGGTAGGGAAGACAAGTGCTGTTTTTGAAAGCGTATAATATACTTCTAGCGTGCAGTAATTTTGTCAAAACACAGGTACGTAGCATCAATATGTGAACGACTGCACGATCTTGTATAATCAAAGTACCACAATAGTTTGCTACTTCAGGAAAAATTTCTCCTGAGCAACTGGCCGTTCTACCTCCCACACTCGATCCCGCAATGTGCAACAACAATGGAAGCCAGTTAGAGTGGTCATGTGACCAGCCTCCGTTTGTGCCATGGTATAGTTGTATTCATGATGTCTTATTAACAGTAACTGGAGATTAGAAGTTAGCATGAGCTAAGCCAAGTTAAAATAGCTAAGGGCTTCTACACATTTTGTGATTTCTACAGTCGTTTAAAGGTATAACATCTTATGCTGTACAATTTGCATTTGCTCAACCTTGCCAAAAATGGTATGTTGAGACTGTGGAGATGAGCCCTATGACTGCACTGTTGAGCTAATCTGAAGGCCACATAAAGTTTGAAGGTCTGTAGTGATTGACTCTGAGGAAAGTTGGCGACCTCTTCGCACTATGTTCTTCAGCATCTACTGACCCCGCTCCATCAGTTTACATGTCCTACCACTTCATGGCTGAGTTGCTGTTGTTCCCAAACATTTCAATTTCCTGATAATACAGCTGACAGTTGACTGTGGAATATTTAGGAGCGAGGAAATTTCACGACTGGATTTGTTGCACAGGTGGCATCCTATCACAGTTCCACGCTGGAATTCACTGAGCTCCTGAGAGAGACCCATTCTTTCACAAATGTTTGTAGAAACAGTCTGCATGTCTAGGTGCTTGATTTTATACACCTGTGGACATGGAAGTGGTTGGAACACCTGATTCTGATCATTTGGATAGGTGAGCAAATACTTTTGGCAATATAGTGTATTTTCTTTTGTTTTTTTTTTCGGTGCTTCATTCCCTCATTTGACAGAAAACACAACATTAACTGTATTAAATCTTTCCATTGCTGCCGACGAGGTTTAATTTGTTAGATTCCAAGTTTTCCCGGAAGGTTTAGAGATCGCGTGAGAATCATACAGAAATCTGCACATTTACACCTCCTTATATGGGCAGCAGGAGCACACTTCTGACCCGTGATCACGTGGAATTCACATACACACGTTCTCATGAACAAATATGCAGGTTTTAATGAATCTGAATTAGGTTTTTAATAAGGAGGTGCTTTACTGTATGTGCAAATCTGCTTACAGACTTATGAAGATTTCATGAATGAGACCCAGTGCCTGTCACTCTAAAATTGAAAATTGCTATCACTTGCATTGTTGTGTCATTGCACAAATACTTCTGGACATAACTTTATATTTTTTGTCTAATTGTGGTCTGGACAAGAACCTGCAGTCATGCAGTTGTGTTTGAGGGGCAGAGTCTGATCACTGACAGACTAGTGGACTACTGACACTGCTGTTAGATGAACTGCATGTTATTTACAACGTCTTTTAACACAGATCCACCCAGCCTGTGGGTTATTAAGTGCAGAGCCCTCAGATGAATTATGTTGTGTTGCTATATATGAAATGAAATTAATTAATGCGACTCATAAAACTTTGAGTGAAATGATGTTGTGTAGTTATTTGTGTGGAAGGAATAAAGCACATTTACTTGTGGTGAGGGCTTGAACCTGAAATGTTTTCAGACTTGTGGAATGAAGGCTTTAACTGTGTGAAAATCTCTACATTTTAAATAATCTTAAAATAAATAATTTATTCCTTCTGTTAAGATCATCTTCATCTGTTAAAATGCCAGTAAGAATCTGATGAGTTTATTTATTTTGAGTGAAATGAGTCCCTGTTCAGTAAATTTGAACAGTGCCTTTTATTACACTGATTGAATGGAGGCAATAAAAGTATGTGCTTCCAGGCATAAAGACTGTACGTACACTTTATTTATTGGATGTCTGACCAACATCATCCCTCTGCATCAAATGAGGAGATAATGAGCCCAGAGAAAACATCAAATCTCCACGTGGGATTTCACATTATGTGCAGTTATCATGAATTAAAAAATGTGGCGTTCAATAAGTGAACATGTCAGAGTCAATATGAGCAATAAAGAAGAAGCACTTTTGCTTGACAGTCATTTACAGACATGGCAGCTACAGCCAATGTCCTTAAACCCCCATGAGCACGAAGAGCCGCTACGCAGGGAAAACTGTGTGTGACAACATGACTTATCAGGCTTTAAAGAAAATTCCTCCAACAGATGTAAGTGGTAATGTGAGTTAGCAGCAAACCGGGACCTGCAGAGAGCAGAGTCTCGTGCCCTACTTAACCTGTCAAGGCCGCTCTGAGAACTACTCAATCAGGTCTCTGAGGGCGGTTATAAAAAAAAAAAGGAAGAAAAAGAAAAAGAAGAAAGACGTAAAGGAAGTGAATGAAAGATTGAAGGGATCAGAGGGGCTTGTGTGTGTTTTTATCACCAGGCATTTAGCAGTCTGTTTTGATAACATGTTGTGGCGTGTACGTCCGGATATAAAACCTCTGACTGTGGACAATTTTTTTGAGTATTAGAGATTGGAATCAAAACAGACGGCAGCAAAAAGGAAACATAAATCTGACATTACGGTCAGGAAATAAAACAATATAGACAATTTTGGATCTGCAGCACAGCTGGGAAAATGTGTGGGTTTTGTGTGCATCTGGCTGCTATGAAGGCATCCCTTTACTTTCATAAAATATAAATAAATAAAAAGAGAAAAAAAAAGAGAGTTGGGAAAAAAGAAACATCATCCAGCATTGTTTGGCTAACCATTGCAACTTTTTAAAGCAGCTCGAGTTTTTTTTTTTTCATGTTAAAAATATCAGTTTCAATTGTATTTGAAGGAATATTACTTTAAGGAATCGACGTAGTTGTTCCAGTCTCCTGTTCCCACTAGAAGCAAATTCCAGCCAAAGTAACTCTGAATTCACATCCCAGTCGTCTGTTTCGGCAACTGCTTATCGCTTTACGGCTAGCGTTGATTCTGATAATATAGGCCTCTTTATAATAAAAAATAAATTGAATCATAATTTTGATTTTGAATTGGAATGAATTTGATCATGAATTGGACTTCATTTGATTATGAATTGGAATAATGTGGATACTGGCTGAATTACAATGAAAAGGACAGAATTGGAGTACATTTATTAACTGGATTATATTTATTTTTGCTCCTGAACATAAGACAGTCCACTTGTGATTGAATCACTCAGAACGGACTTTAAGATACCAGACTTTACCTCGACATCTATAGGGGGACATGCTGAGCTAAAAATGGCAAAGGTTTCTTTGTGCTGCTTTAAAACAAATACTGAACATGACAAGACCTGACATAAATTCAAAGCACTGTCATTAAAGCTTGTCATTTTTAGCTCAGAGGCTCCCCCTATAGGCCTGGAGGTTAAGTTGCATCTAACATCTACTCAGCTGTTTGGTCTATTGCTTACTCACTCCCTTGTAGTACCCAGATGATCTGCTACTTCCACGTATATTTCCAGTGTGACACTGACTAGTCTGCATTGCATACTAGTACACTTCCCGCCAGCCGCTACCCATTAGCAGCTACCCGCAAATTGCGGGTTTAGGAACCTCCGCTAACCGCTAATGCAATCTTCTGTTCCCTAAAGCCGCTACCCATTATGCCTTACTTACTTTGTAGGTGTGGCAATGGGCGTGTCTTTTGCCCTTTCCGTAAACTCGATATCTTGTGATCGCGGGTTGCGGGTAGCTGGTGATCAGACTACCCGCTACCCACAACCCGCATACAAGAGCGCGTCCAAATGGCATCAATGTGCGTAGTGTAGTTTTTTTTCATGGTAGCATTCTTCATCCTAGCAACTCCTGCCAGACCAGTATGCAGTACATACTGTATACTAGATTGTAAGTGCAGTGTGAGTGTGCAGTTTTGAAAATAGCCACGGTTGCTTCTGCCATGATGCTTGTGAGTCAGCTTCATCTCACAGCCAACACTGACCATCATCAATAGATGCTTCAAAATGATGTACTGTTGTTGTGACAGATGACCATGAAGGCGATCCAAAGTGATTTTGGGTGATTTTGCAGACAGTAGGGATGGGCATAAGGGCAACAACAGACTTTCTTAAAAAAAAAAAAAAAAACAACTTTGGAGTCACTATTTTTCTGGATGTGAAAGCTTTAATTGAGGGGTGATGGTACTGACTCACACTGTGACAGTGGGGATTGAGAGGGTTGTGTTTTAGATTGTGTAAACATAAATTTTTTTCCAGGTAGAAAAGTGTTTGCAGTGTCCTGAGAATCTGCTCCCGTTAATTCCTATAATCTGTGACCATCTCTGATAAATCTGACCATTTCTGAGATCACCGTAGGATATACAGACAGCCAGAACCTGGTCAGAACTACTTCACCTCCATTTTCTTTCTTTCATTCTTTCTTTCTTTCACTGGTAACCATAGTGACAGTTTCTGCTAATATAGTGAAAGCGATGGCAGTGACAACACCAGCACCTTTCTAAAAAGTGCTCATACTTTTCAACCTCGGCAGCTCATAAAAGGCCAAACACAAAAAAAGCCAAGGTTCTGGGGAAAAAAAAGCAGCTTTCTCCAGGCATCCATCCACTCTCTCCCTGGTAACTACTGAAAAAAGACTCCGGCGCTCAGAAATAAATGCCACGTGGACCATCATACCAAGTAGGATATTGGATTTCCTGTGATGTCGTCTTCTGTTTTTCCTTGTCAGAGGTCTGCTATTCTGAGCTCACAGATTGGCAGTTTTAATAATAAATCTCAAAATCTTATTTTTGTTTAAATAAATAAATAAAAAAGTTGTTATGGATGAATCACGAAGGCAGTGAGCAGTAAAGAATGGTCTGTAGGGTTATGCAATCCAAAAACAAATATGGAGGCTGGGGGTCTCAGTAGGCACGCTAGGGTTATGCATGTTGATGTGCGGTCATGTGATTGTCTCATAATCGTTCGAGACTACAAGGGTCAACAACTCGTGTTAATTTCACGGATATATTTTCCCTTCAGGTTCAGTTGTGTGCAGCAAAGCCACTTAACTCATGAGATATGTCTTGGCTTCTTGTAAGCTGTCATGAGCTGTGTCCCCAATCAGGGGCTGCATCTTTCAAAAGAAGTGTTCCAAATGAAATGAAAATCAAGACAAAGAAAGATTTTTTGTGGGGTTCTGTACTGCTGGTTATATTTGAAGCTCTGCTACTAAACAGACATAGTTATTTCATTATTTCACAATGCCGCTTTGCCCTGAGATATTAAATATTAAAACTGGTGCACACCTAGATAATGACAAGACTGTTCATCTGTTACGTATTTCTTTAAAGGGACAAAAGTTTCCCGTGGATTTCACAGTGGGCAGCGACACCTAAATGACTTCAATGTCCGGTGGTGTAACTCGACGCGGGGATGGCATCCCTCTGTGGGGCGGGTGGGTGTGCAGGGGGGCTGACATTTGACTACATCTCCAGGAGGGCCAGATTCGCCACTTTGATGGGAAGGAGACGTGTCAGCTCAGAATACCGGTGTGACAGAGACAGCACATACGAGGGAAGACCAGGCCCGGCGTTGGGACGCTTCTGTCCCTTTTTTCCTTCTAAAGCCAGTGGGGAGTTCAAATAAGCGCACCTGCTGAAGACCCTTCAGACGACTTCAGGAGGTCTTGAAGGATGCGTCCCTAACGCACAGATCAATCTGCGCTGGAGCATCCTCGACGGCAGGAGACAAAATAAAAGGAGGAAATAAATAAAGGCGGCTTTATCGCTTGCTCGCTGCCAATTAAACTGAGCTCTTATCAAAGCCCTCCAGCTTTATTAGAATGCTGTGAACTGACAGGCCAATAACCTCTGACAAATTAATAGATTTTTGATGGACAGCGTGTGGAAAGCAGAGAGTAGTGGAAATGATCATAAAGACATTGATGAGCTTGGTTGTTTTATGGCAATAAAATAGATTAGGACTTTATGATAAGTGGTCATGCTCACTCAGATGCTGGATGTGTAATAAAATCGTACTATAGACTATACAGATAAAATGATTTATTCTCGACAGTTAGAAATAGTCTTGATGGGGAGGTTAGAGGGTGACCCAGCAGAGCAGGAGATCCAGGTTAATTTCCCCATGTGAGCTGGTTAGGTTTGGCTTGTCTAAAAATAGATTCTCATATAATGTATATTTGTTATAAATCTTCTTTACTGAGTTCAAAACACACAAAACCGGATGCAAATAAGAAATAAACCCTTTTCCGAAATGCATCACATTGAAAGTTGTGCTACACATTATAAAATAAATGCAGACTTTCTGTTTATCAGTAAGAATACAATCCTCACGTTTTACCAAGAGGGAGGATTTTAAATCGACTGCATAACTCAAGTTACATGTGAAGCTGTTCTTTTTCAGTTTTCTTCTTGCTTTGGTTTTTTCTTTGGCAAGACACCAAAATTGGTTATGTTTATGGACCAAAACTAGAAGATTAGAGTTGGAAAAGATTATGTTCTTTTTCGAAAATGCAGCCTTTCACCATATTAACCATGCATGTTGCATTACGTTGCATGACAAAGCAATTGTATATGACAAGTTGGGAGTCAGACTGGAATCCCAGTTCAATTCATTTCAGCAAAAGATGCACTGAAAAGAGAAAATCAAAGTGCATGTTTAACCAGGAAAGTGATCGGACCTGCCGACTGAATATCATATCACTCACTGACAAAAAAATCTCAACCAGAGACACAAAAACAAGTTATAATTGGTCTCCACACACCAAGAAACCGGGATCAATACAAATAAATACTCAAGCATTTATAGGTTTTAGTTTATTTGGGGTTTCTTGCTTTTCTTTCCTCTCTCTTTAAAGCCCTTTCATTGCCTAGTGAGAGAAGAGGACATGAATTAATGCCTTGTTTAGTTCAACTTCTGTGTCCATTCATTTCTATGGGAACCCATATAATCTGACATTGTTTTGAAACACCTACTTCCTGTTTTTTATATATATATATATAACATTAATGACTTTGTATGCATTGAAATCAATGTTTTGACTGGTCTAGTCTTAGGAAACGCGATTACCAAGTCTCAACCACCTTCCACAAACACCAGTTAAAGCATTAGAATTGTACAATCAGAAAAGAGTGTAGATGTGTTTGTTAAATATACATAAAAGCAAAATAAATGCATTATTGAGATGTTTTAAGGTCTTTGTTTTTCAAAGGTTCTTATATTTGGATTAAATGTGTAAACTCCATGGAGAGTGGGATTTTCCCTCAGAGATTAGCAGCTTTGTTACTGAACTCTCATTCTGTGAGGATTGTTAATGTGACTTATTGATAATGCTAACACTTAATATACATGGACCTAAATAAACGAGGGGCACTTGTTTCTGAGGATGCGGTTGCTTTAATTTCCTATCATAGAATCATTTTTATAATCCACACTTAGAAGTTTGGATTATAATGAAAAATATTCTTTATTGTGAGACAGAAATGGTTCTTTTTTTTCTTTTTGTAGATTGAATGATCTCTTAAACCATTCTCAGTTACCTTTTTTCATTTCATTTCACACAAACACATACCAAGAAAGAGGCATCAATGTACAAAGCGTTTTCATACTTTACTCTGCACCACAGTAATATGGGTGTCGGTGCGCTTTGCATAGATTTCTTTTGTCAAAGAAGACAAAAGAAAAAAAACACTTCATTTGATTATCTCAAACAACAGAATCTACATTAAAAAGTGCACTAACAACAAGTGCCCCTCCTTAATTAGTACAACCATGCTCTCTTATCTCATTATGAGGACATTTATAGTGGAAACTGATGACAATGGAGTAGAATAGCAAATAATTAGAGGGTTTCCAAAGAGCAGATAAAGCGACAAAAGATCTTTGTTGCTCAGGAAGTGAGGACACTAATTTTTGCTCATGAATAAAGAGCTTAAAGTGGTTCTACTATGTAAGTCTGTCTAATTTTACAGCCTTCCCAAAAAGTGTCGGGTTTAAAGAGGCTTGAAAATAAAAGTTTGATAAGACTTTGCCTGGCAGGAGCTGGAGATACACTGGAATACAAAAGTTTATTTATTTCTTGTCAAAATTCCCGTTAATATGAATAGTTAAGATGATATTTCAATGTAATATCACTATTTTATTTCTATCTACTTGCTGTTTGAGCCATGCAAGAAACTTATTTTTCTCACACATTTGGTGATTGTGGTGTAACTTAATCACACAGTGTCAGACTTGTTCAGATGTTTACTTAGAAACCTGTATTTTGATGTCAGGACAATAGACTGTAAAAAGAATTAGGAAAAAACAAGACAAAGCTGTGATGTTTAAATGTCTTTTTTTCCACATCTCAGGACTGCACCATATTGGAATGACCTGACACCTAAACCTCAGTTGATCCAAAAATGGGCAGTTGGGTGGAACAAACGAGTCTGGCGACTGGCGGGACACCCCCATTTAACCCCACATGCTAGCTATTTTAGCTAAGCTTAGCTCATTCTAAGCTATAATGCCAAATTGTGCTACCTTAGAGAGTGATCAAATCATCCTAATTTCTTATGTAGCTAACAAAATAACATTTGAAAGGACTGCAGCTGGATCTGAAATTAGGCTTGCCGGAGCTTCAACCACGCTCCACCAGGTCCCACGGCTAGCTGATGGCTGGCTAACTGACTTCATCCTGAGGGTCCCCTGCCCTCCGTCAGAGCTCAGTCTCAGTCTGGGAAAAAGTTACGAACCCAGAAGGCTCCAGGCCAACCTGAAGGGTGAAGGTCACCTGAATAAATCTGGCCGAATAAAGTCTGAGACCTAGATGAAAGTCTTCTAAAAGCTCAAACCTTAAGGTGCACTCAGTTGTTTTAATGGTGCTTCATTTTGTCTTTTTCACCCTTAAATATTACAAAACAAAAACACACGCCAGTCTTGTTTAAAATGTTCAAGTGAATGCTCCAAACAAAGCCTTTTGGAAACGCCATGATTCACAGTCAGATTAGCTGAATTCAGGTGCTCTCTGAGATGATGATGAAGGTCTTGCTCTGAGTCCTCTGTGGCAGTTTAGTGACCTCACACCTTTTTACCCTCATCTGCATGAGAAGGTGAAGAGTTCAGCATTTTGAAAGGACTTTGGTGTCCAAGCATCTGTTTGGATTTTCAGGCCTCCCCATTTGGAAGCTATGCATAACAAACAACACTCCCTGGACACTGTATTTTTTTCACAGCTTAAGGCATGTCCTTCTGTTCTTACTCTCTCCTATTAAAATATCTCTGTATAAATAGCAAAGTGGATGTTCATATGTGCGGCCATATGCATCTACTTCCTGAGCTACTGCAGCCCCATTATTCCTGAATGAATAAAACATACACTTTCCATCTTTATTGCTGTCCAATTTGTCTGTTGACGAGCACCTGTTGAACCTAAAACATGGAAACTGTTGATTTTTCTTTCCTCCTCCTTTGATAATCCTTCAGTATTACAGACATTGCACCCTCTAATGAAAGAATTGTGTCATTTTGCTTTCAGGCTACAAAATAAATAAGTCAAAATCAGCCCTGATGCCTCTAAATAGTCTAGAACAGTGATTCCCAAAGTGTGGGCCGCGACCCTCTGGTGGGCCGTCGCGGTACTGCAGGTGGGCCGTGAGAGGTCATTAAATTTAAACAAACAAGTTTTAAATCCTTGATCTTTTTTAAACATGTTTTTTAATTACTGTAAAATATTCATGACATCATTATAAAAACATAAAGAAGAAATAAAACAAACCTGTTAAGTTTTATTCTACTGTAATCTTAACTTAAAGGTGGGGTGGGTGTTGTTTTTTTGCAACACTTTTTACAATATTGCCTGAAAACCTTTTCACATTTCCATTGCACCCACTGAAATAAAATGTTTGCAAAAAAAACTAAACATTTTGGTCCAGTCTAGAAGGTATAATCAGAGAAAAACTCTGACCAATCAAAAAAGTGATCATCACTATTTTGATTGGCTGCCTAATACGTCCATCAAATATCACCCCTCCCTCCCTATGGTTCATGCAGTCGTGAATCATGTGAAGGCGTGGTTTCGAGGGGTGAGCTGAAGAGGAGGAGGCGGAGCCTTTGGGAGGAGGGAGGGAGTGTATATTTTCAAAATCTCACTTGAGTTGGATTGCTGGAACCGTTTTTCAAACAACACCTACTCCACCTTTAATATGACAAGTGTCACCTTATTTGTTGACCCCTCACATTAATATCGGAACATGGTTCCTAGTCCTGTATGTTGATCACAGTTGTGATTAGATGCTTCGGTGGGCTGTGGAGATTTTTTTACATTTCAAAGTGGGCCTTGGTCTTCTAAAGTTTAGGAATGGCTGGTCTAGAAATATTCCCATTTCATTATTTATTCAGACTAGAAATTTGTTCACACATTTGGGTATCACAGTTCATAAAAATATGAATAAAATCATTAAGGACAACATAAGATTAAAAAGGACATCACACCAAGGCAGAAATAAAACAGCGAAAATAAACATACTGCCATGTATTCAATTCAATTCAATTCAATTCAGTTTTATTTGCATAGCGTCTGTTACAATGTCAATTGTCTCTAGGTGCTTTACAGAGACCCAGAGCAAATATCATTAACTAAAATTATAATATTAAATCCAAATCAAGGATAATGGCAAGTAAAAAACTCCCACAGAGGGAGAAAAAAACCTTTAAGTCAAACAGTGGTATTCACCTTCTATATGCTGCCACCGTTGCCTCTCCCACATCACTTCAAAGAAATCCACTCTATGGAATTCAAATTCACTTGGAAAGTCAAACACCCAACAACAACAACAACAAAGTTTGAATTCTACTATTGGTCATTTCTGACCAGAGCTCCTAGCCCAAACAAACGCATGGAAAAGCATTGAAAGTGCCACACAAATTCAGGGTTTAGGGGTTTTCTAGGACAATGAACACATCAAGAAATATGAAATCTGGACCTGTCATTGCAAACTCTCAAAGTTTGGAAGTTTGCCAAGTAGAAGGTTGGATAGGTGGTACATTTAAATTCTGTCACTGTACACCACTATGCTACAACCCTAAATATGGTAGCCAGTCATCCACTCTGCCATCCTGGTCATTTCGTGGTGTAAATACAAGCTTTGCTTTTGTTTAGGACTTAAGAATGGTCATTGGCAAAGTTCCCATCATCTCATTTGGTATATCAATATCATTAAGACTAGTTTGTCTTATTTGCTTGAAGTTTCTTTTTCATTTAACCCAGGTTTATGTCTCCTTTAAGGTAGGGTAATGCAGCATGTAACTCCGATAGGCAGATTTTCTTTCTTCTATGCATGTAGTGGTCAAGCAAAGTTTGATGTATAGAGGAGAATGATGGACATAGGACATTCCTTTAAGAGCTTTTTTACCTACTGAGTCACAGAGGCCTGCAGATTTCCCAGCTCCAACACACCTTGCTCAAATTACTAGCTTATTAACAGATTTGTGCAGACCTTTGTGACAAGCTGATGTGATGATCCAATCATCTTAATCAGGAGAACAACCCTGACTTTTGGAACCAGGCTGTAAATACGTTTATTTCTGCTGTAAATGTAAACATTTTAATATATGGGGTCAAGGGAGATTTTAATCACTTTTGGAGCCAGTCCTCAGTGGTCAGTCAACTGCAATGAATCTTAATTCACCCAGGAAGACTAGATGAAGGCCCAGCAACAACTGATATATGGAAACTCTTCTTGTCAAACATAATTATGTGAATAAAGGACAATGACTGAGGACTAATCGTAGAACAATGTAAACCTACCCACCTTCTCGTCTGTTGCGGTAGTTGTGACTGCTCATGTTTGCATTCATTTGTTACTTATTGTAATTTTGCTGTTGTGACAGCTATGGAAAGATAAGTTAGTACCACTTACCTCATCCCTTCTAATTTGTTTGGAAAAAAAACCCCACAAAAAACCTAGAGACTGAAAATGATGTCATTTCAAGTAACTATAAATTGCTGAATCCTCTCACCCCCTACTGACCTCTTTCACCTGGGTTTCCCAACACCATCAGAGGCAGTTGTACTCCAACTACAAGCATGTAGTCACCAGCTCTGTGTGAAAACAGGCGCTGAGAGAAAGAGTGGGCGGAGACAAGCCTCTGCTGTGCTTGTTTGGGACGGCGCAAGCAGTCGTGAGTTACCTGCCTTGTGAGCTGTGATGTTACCTGTGCTGAACTTTTCTCCTGCAGGTGACAGGATGAGGACTGGCGGGAGAGCCCGGTGGTAGGTCCATGATTAGACCAGATCAGAACCGCGGGGTGGGGTGTTCCTGTTACCGCTGTCATACACATCAAACAGTCAGGCGTCTCCGTCAGGTACGAAAGAAGCAGCGGGACGCAGGAGACGGGAGGTGGAAAGTGACTCAGAGCTTCACTTCTCCATCCCTCTCTGGTCTCAGCACTTGTTTACATTGTTTAATACGTGTAGGGTAAAAAGGTGTGCAAGCAGATGCAGGTGTGAGACAACCAAGGAGAGGTGAAGGTGGAAAAGAAATGAAAGAGTGCAAATTAATTAACTCCAATAGCACAATGGCACAAAAAGTAATTTTTACCTGTTCACACTGACCTGGCTACATAATTGATGATCTGTTATCTGAGAGCATGACAGTTTGTGACAGTGAACCTGGAGGATTTGCAACATTTCTTTTAATGCTGAAATTTAGGTAACTCAACAGCTTGAGCAAAATGTTATGATTGATATTACAAGCCAGATTTTTAAGTCATGAATTAAACTTCTCCAGAGATGTTTTACACTAAGAACAGAATTAAAGGAAACAGTTTCCTATTTCACACTGATATTTCAACTTGTCCTGTTTCAAAAAAAAAAAAAAGAAATTGCAAACCATGACTCCATTAGTGCAGGAAGTACGATGAAAAAGTATTGATTATAAAATTTAGTTTAACTGATGCAACTAGGTGCGTCTTCCATTTGTGGTCTGGGGTAAAACCAGGAGGCTGGAACTGACCTCCTCAGTCCATTCAGCCAGCATGTGTCTCCATTACAGCGTCGTCCCTGGTAGGAGCCGCTGAGCTACCAAAACTCCAAACCACTTGGTGGCACTAATGCATCATTTTTGCTTTTTTTCCAAAAAGAAAAAGAGGACTACAGAAAAAATATCATTAAGGAAAAGAGCAGCAAATTAAAAATGATGAGACAAACATGGAAGGATTTGAGATAGTTGCTGCTTTTCTGTTTGTTGTGTTTACATACACAGTGACGGTAGAAATAAATGACACATACTCCAAGGCAGGGATGTGTTTGGCCCCATATAAGTTTGTAGAAACTTGCAGCGGGACCATTCCTTATTATCAAAACACATGCCATCAGTCGAGGTTTACTATCAACTACCTTTGGTTGTTACGCCTTTTAGTGGTCTCTGCAGCAGAACATTGTGCCCGTATGTTGGTTTGGCATAGGTTCTAAATCAGATGCCCTTCCCGACTCAATCCTTATCCAGGCACCATGAGTTGCTGGGGCAATGAAAGACTACACCACGAATGGAAACCCATCTACTGTTAGTTCACCTGAGTAGGACCAGTTTTCATTGCCTCTTGTATGTCTCCTGAATCCTCTCATTTTTGCAAGGCATATTGAAACAGTTGAAACAGAAAGAACTGGTTCTAAGTTGGGCATTGGACAGTGGGGTATCTGTCTGTGTAGCAGCTGAATATTACCTGTCAGTGTGTCGTAATACCATTTGAGAGGCTCAACCTAAAAATGCTGCTTTTCTGTTTGCTGTTTGGTGCATGGTGATGGTGTGATGGTGTCATGTGTCATGGTCTGGGTCAGGCATGGCAGAGTTTCTAAGTTTTGTGTCAAGTTGGCGTCTCTCCCTGTCTCTAGTGCTTCCTGTTTTACTTTGAAGGTCTGTCTTGTCTTCGTTGTTTTCTGCTTTTCTTCCTTCCCTGTGTTATCCTGATTGTCTGCACCTGCCTCTTGTTTGTCCCTCTGTCTATTTAAGTCTCGTCATTTTCCCTGTCTGTGCTGGTCCATTAGTCTACTTTGGTGTTTGTAGCCCTGCTTGTTTCTCTGCTCGTTATCTGGCTCCCCTCTGGATTCCTCTCGTTTGGATTTAAGTTAAGTTTTGATTTTTGTATTTTGTTTAATAAACCTTTTTTTGAACTCCTGCATTTTTGGGTCCTCCCTTTAACCACCAGTTACAAGCCATGACAGATGGTGGATATAAATGAGATGACTTAAACTTGGACTTTCAGAGCACTGCACATCATCTCCTGCCTACGACATACCCAATCAGCACTGAGTCCACTCCCTCCAGTTTATCATGGTCAAAAAATTGTACCTCACCCAAAGCAGGGACTCGTTTTGGTGTCATATGAGCTCCTGAGAGCTGTTGTCTCTGTCGTAGGGCCATTACTGACAGTGGAGATACATGCCAATGGCAGAGACCCCATAGAAATCCCCCGATCACTGCTAATGAAAACTTACCAATAATTGTAAATAAATCTCTCAGGTAGATAAAACACTAAATCTGCCATTTTGGAATTATTTGTTGTTAAAAATATTCAAAAGTTCAAGTTCAATCTGATGGAAAGCTATCATTTATGTGAACAACCTTCTGGGAAGTTTGACCTAAAACATGATAGCTGGAATCCCCAGAGACATTTGCTATTCAGATCCACACAGGTATTGTAGCAAAATTTTCTCGTCATCACCATAGTGACTGTACACCCATTAAAATGCAAACGACCTACCAAGCAGACTTCCTTTAGACAGCTGCCACAGTTTGCCAAAATTTGATCGACTCTCCCTCTCCGAGCAGTGTCCTCATCCCAGGACCTCAGCTGCATCGTAACAAGGTTTGCCAATCTTGTGAATGTAAATATTTGATAATAGCAGTTTTTTTTTTTTTCATTTCTCTCTAACTGGAAGGTTGTGTGGATCGATCCCACCTCCATCATATGATCAAAGTCCCTCTAGGGTAGACACTGAATCCCAGTTTGCTCCCATTGCCCCAGCCACTCATAGTGCCTGTCCCAAGCCCAGGTAAATGGGGAGGGTTGTGTAAGGAATGGCATCGATGTAAAACCTATGATAAATCAATATGATGACTGATGATCCACTCTAATGACCCCTACAAAGGGGAGACCTTTGGAGATCAAGAAAACCCAGCTGGAAAACTGAACATGCCATATAGGTGTTAAAATCGTAGTAGATACTCTTTTGTCTCGACTGTCTTTGCATGACCTGCCTTTACGTTGAGGCCTTTTCAAGATGCACTCATCTCTTCATTCACCAACAAAGCCATCTTGAGGGGAAGATGGATCCTTTACACACTGTTCATTATGCTTCTCTTGAAAGTCTTTCTCCAAACAAAACCTTTACTATTCAGTGTTGCCTGGGAATTTGGTCTTGATCTAATTGGGATAAATGAGGTAATGAAGGAGATGTTAATGTGGATGACCTTGCTTATCTTTTATTGTCCACAAATGTGAGCATACACGAATGCCAAAGTGCAAATTAACACTCAACCCCTGCTTTCAACTATCTCAGACTTGTGGAATTAAATCCTGGAGTCTTGGTGTCATGCTGACCTCGGTCCATGTTCTGTCTGAATCAATATTCTAAAGACAGGCTGAACCACATCTCCAAAGAAGCCGCCTTTTATATTTCATTTTCCTCAAGAAAACATTCAGGCCATTGGTTACTGTTCCTCTTGCCTAATGTGAATGTGAGAATTCAAAGAAAAATTAGACAAATATTTGTCCATGCTGACTTTTTTTCTGTGCTTGTGTACTGTAAGACTAATCTTTAGTGAGAAGAATGAGAGCATTCAGGATACATACGAGTGGAACAAATTTTCTTTCACAAATGCAAATCTCAGTTCATTGTGTGAGAAGGGTGAAGTAAAAGGAATTCCATTTTCAGGCGGTGTGAGCCATCAGGAGATTTCCAGTGTTTGCGAGTACATGTGGGTTTCTCTCCGAGGGAGTCTTATCATCTGGCCAGCGAAGAGTGTGATGTCACAGCTAATCTCTTACATCATGAACGTAAGACAGTCACCAGAACATCTGGTCACGCTGTTAAGTCATGAAATTTTAAGCCTTTTGTCTCCGTCTGGATCACGGGTGGCTGAAGACGCACCAGATAGTAAGAGTAAGACTTAATGCCCGGTGAGAGTAAATAATTAGTATTTGTCAGAGATCTGAGGGATCAGGAGAAGTGTCATCGAGGGGTCAAACAGAAATTTCAGTGGCCTTTGTTCACCAATTTCGACCACTTTTATTCTTTCATTCTACGGTTCAGACAAAGAGAAAGTCTCATCCAGACCAGTCTCAGGAGAGAAATGGATGGTTGAATCTTTAATAAAGAGAAAAATGATCACTGTTTAAGAACAGTATGTTTGACATAACTGGATAGAAATTATATATACGTTTAAGAGCTACTTTATCTTTTCCTAGATCCTAGTTTCTAGATTATTGCATTTTTGGGGATATTTTTTGCTGGTCGGACCAGAACGGTTCACCTGTCCAGCCATTACCCTTTCACTTTTGAGAAAATTGGTACCTCTCCCATTTACAGCCATTTTCATTTCCAGCAGTACAGAATGTACTGAACCAAACGCAGTAGGGCAGAGGTGGGCTTTATGTGGTCACTCATCCAGGAATGTTCAAGAGCCACTATTCAAAGCAACCAAGGCGGCTGCAGAATTGCTAATAACACCTTGGATCAAATAGCTTTTACAAAACTTACAACAAGTCATTTACCAGCGTTCATACTCCAGTGCACACCGAGTTTGAAGGTCTTTGTTGATACTAGTCTGGTTGTCGCTCTGCCATCACATGCTTTACCTCCCTGATTGGTTTACGGACAAAGCATAAAACAAAGAATTTTTTTCTTCCTTTTTTTTCTCAATAATCCCAGTTTCTGAGATGTAATAAACTAAAGGCTGCTCGAATTTAAAATGTGAGTTAAACCCTTATGTGATGTTAGAAGGTCATGTGACTGTCCAGAGCGTCCCTGCTTCTCGTCCAGTGACAGCAGGGATAAGCTCCATGCCCCCCGTGACCCTGGGATGGATAAACTGGGCATGGAAATTGGATCGATGTGGCAAACATGCTTCTTACTCGTTATTCTAAACTTAAATGCAGATTTGATATTCTGTCTCGCTTATGTGTGACATGAGGACCCTGTACTTTAAAAAAAAAAAAAGGTGACATACTTGTTTGTAATTTGAGTGGATTGACCCTTTACATGTTTTAGTATTTCATCTTTAGCAACCTTCACTAGAACATAAAAGTCATGCAACTCATCTGCATTTGAAGGATGTCTGCTAAGCTCTGATCAGATGCGAAACAGCTGAGGCTCTGAGTCTATATGACGGGTGAGTCACCAACACGTGACAAGGTGGTAGCTCAGACACGCCTGGTGCTCTGTGATGTGTGGTGCACCCTCTCCCTGTTCTCATTATCCTCTCTCTGGGTGTTAAGGAGGAGAGAAGATGAGAGGGAGGAGGGTTGTGGTGGCTTTGCCTGGCTGGCTAACTCAACATCCCCCGTGGACAGGGAACAGATGGGACCTGACTTCCTCCACACAAATCATTGCCAAGGAGGCTTTAGCTTGCTCCACTGACCGCTTCAAAATGATGACTGCCGTTTACTGAAACTAGAGGAGCATCTAAGGATGAGGGAATGCAGAGAAAATGAAGAGAGAGAGGGCAGTCCACTGGTGGGGAAATATACTCCAAGGTGACATTTCGCCAAGGAAAATGACATTTTCTGTCTCTTAAATTTCTGTGAGAGGAAATTTCCCTGGATATATATCACTGAGGGGAAAATGAGATGATAGAACATGACATTTTTGTACAAAAGTATCCAGGTTTATGAGTATTTCTGATGGTCAGTTCAGGGCTTTGAGACAATTCTTGCAAATATTAAGTTCTGTAGGTTGGCACTTTTTATAACACACCTAAGCTTATCAAGAAGTCGAAATGTGTTTTAACCCAAACCCCAGAAGCCCCAAGGATTCTTAGAATACTACCCCTTGATCAGAACTGTTTTGAGGGTTAAATACAATATCTCTCCAGTACTTTGAAGCAGCTTTCTTCACAGGGTGCTGGAACTGGTCTGGCCCAGGTACAACTGTTGGTGCCATAAGAGCTCGTAGCTTCAGCTCTGAATGAATGTAAAGTCATATTTGTAGGCATCACAGGTCACCATAAGCTAAACCAGCCAAGCTAGAATAGCTAACCTGGGTGACTGAATTAAGGTGGATGTGTTCCAGTCGGCTTCCAGGCCTGCTCGTTCCACACACTTTCAACATTGTGCCCCGCAATATGCAGGGAAAAGCACTGTGATAGATCAAATAAATATAGATATGGGGTCTTGATAATTACAGATAATTTTTGATAAATGCATTATGATGGTTGCTGATGCTGGTTCAGGGAAGGTATCTCCCTCACAGCTCTAAGGCCATGTCATGCGCTTATCAAATATTACTGTCCATAGGTTTTTTTTTTCCTATCTCCTCAGTAACATCTTCTCTCCTGCGCAAGTCCATTGTGATATTCCATTTCTGGGGCCAATTTAATATGATCTGCTGCTTGCTGCTAGCTGCTACCCACTAAACTGTATGAAAACCTAGAAGGTGTCAGTTCTTTACTTTACTAAGAGATATCGTCATAGGGACATTGATAAATGTATAGAATACATTTTTTTTCACAACAGCGCTCTTCAGAAAAGCCTGTATCTTTCTCCTCTATGTCTTCCTCCTGTTACTGCAGTAGAAGTAGGCAGGATCACCACTCGTCATGCAGTCAGTGTTGATCTGTTCCTTGGTGAACTGATGGGAACGTAGTCTGAAATTTCATGTGAGGGAGGCTATAATGCGGTACTACTGAACGGATTTTTGCTACCATGGTTCGGGTCCACTTTTTTGTGTGTTGTTGACTTGTTGGGGAATGGTCACTACCAGTAAGTACATAAGTACATAGTTGTGATCATTTTTCTTCCTGTGATGAAACATTTCTATCCTTATAAGAGTCGCTCATAGAATGAGAGTGACAGCGGTCAATGAAACACCATGAAGATGATGTGAATCACAGTATAGTTTCCAGTCACCACATTTCAGTCCAGTTGAAACACATTTCAGAGATTTCTCACCCAGGTATTGGATGGTAGTCTCCACCATCAAACACCACGTATGAGAATAACTTTTTGGATGTAATATCAATGGCCAATCTGAAATTTTGAATTTCGTGAGTGTTTTTTGTGTGTGTGTGTGTGTGTGTGTGTGTGACATCAGATCCCACCAGAAGAAGCATGCTACCAAGTACTGCCTCTTCACCTGGATACATGAGATCACAGGTTTACCCTAACAGGTCAAGATCACATAAGAATCAGAGGATAAAGACACATTTCTCACAGTGTCTTGTCCTTTTCTGTTATAATATACAGGGGCTGGACAATGAAACTGAAACACCTGGTTTTAGACCTTAATCATTTATTAGTCTGGTGTAGGGCCTCCTTTTGCGGCCAATACAGCGTCAATTCGTCTTGGGAATGACATATACAAGCCCTGCACAGTGGTCAGAGGGATTTGAAGCAATTCTTCCTGCAGGACAGTGGCCAGGATGCACATGGTCCTCCAGAATGGTTCAGTAGTCTCTGGCAGTGATGTGCCCATCCAGCACAAGTATTAGACCAAGGGAATGCGATGATATGGCAGCTCAAACCATCACTGATCCAACCCCATGCTGCACTCTGAGCATGCATCAGTCTGGGTGGTCTGCTTCTTTGGGGTTTCTCCACACCGTAACTCTCCTGGATGTGGGGAAAACAGTAAAGCTGGACTCATCAGAGAACAATAAATGTTTCACCTTGTCCACAGCCCAAGATTTGGGGTCCTTGCACCATGGAAACCAACGTTTGGCACTGGCATGAGTGACCAAAGGTTTGGCTATAGCAGTCTGGCTGTGTATACTGACCCTGTGGAGCTCCTGATGGACAGTTCTGATGGAAATTGGAGAGCTGAGGTGCACATTTAATTCTGCCGTTATTCGAGCAGCTGTGGTTTCATGTTTTTTAGATACAATCTAGGTTAGCACCTGAACATCCCTTTCAGACAGCTTCCTCTTGGGTCCATAGTTAATCCTGTTGGATGTGGTTCGTCCTTCTTGGTGGTATGCTGACATTACCCTGGATACCGTGGCTCTTGATACATCACAAAGACTTGCTGTCTTGGTGACAGATGCGCCAGCAAGACCTGCACCAACAATTTGTCCTCTTTTGAAGTCTGATATGTCACAAATGATGTTGTGTGCATTGCAATATTTTGAGCAAAACTGTGTTATTACCCTGATAACTGAACCTTCACACTCTGCTCTTACTGGTGCTGTGTGCAATTAATGAAGATTGGCCACCAGGCTGGTCCAATGTCAAATGACAGGTGTTTCAGTTTCATTGTCCAACCCCTGTATGTAGAAAAAAAGGATTAGGGATGTCAAACATAATGTTTTTTTCAACAAAATGAACCTCTCCCCATATGTGGTTGAAATCTCTCCTGTAACCCTAAGAACTGTTTACATTCATTTGCGGAGACTAAGGATAATGTTGATGTATGAGTCAGGGCACGCTGCTGGAGTTTTATTTTGAAAACCAACCAGATTATCTGTGCCTGACTTCCCTCCAGCTCAATCTGTTGTGTCCAAATTGATGCAGATTTGCATTAGTGCCAAAATAGACTCGGCGTGTACGTCTAGTTGAGTGGAGTGGATGGTCGCTTCTGGGATGCTTCTAAACTGCTCCACGGCAGGACCACTCTCATTGACTAGAAAGGCTGCAAAAGGGGAAATCTGAATACAACTAAAATGGTATCCACTGGGCGGCTACACCGGTCAATCAATCACACGTTTGCACTAGCAGCATCAATTGACTTTGAACAGGATGATGTCAAGTGCTGTCAAACTGAATTATGTCTCCACTGCATCGTGTTGGCAGCTTTGCTTCCATCACAAGTGGAGCAAAGATCAGCTCTGTACACAGCTAGTTCTAGTCAATGAAACTGTGCATGGGGGTGGGACTATTTCAGAGCAGGTGGCTTACTTGTGCATCAAGCGGGAAGAGTTTTGATTGGTTATTTATTGATATGACAAAGGCACGTCAGAAACCTACGCCCGTTGGGACCGAGGGGTAAGAGTTGGTAGACCTAATGGCACACAAAAGATACTTATATTTCTGTAAAGCTCAGAACCAAATAACATCATATTTGCTTCTCACATCAGGACTCCTTTTTGGAAGCAATGTTTCTCAGCTGTCTGTAAATGAAATCATATAAAAGCCATTTTAAATGCTCACCCACACAGATAATGGACTACTTACTGCCAGCAGCAGCAGAAAGTAGAAATGTTGGTTTCCCAAAGATTTCTAATCAGCTGTTCAGAGACAACAAAAGCACATCATCCCATTAAAACTTCTGCTATAATCAACAGCGGAGAAACCTACTCACTTGTGGAACAATTACGGGAATGATTCATCCTGTTCACAGTCTATCTCTAATTCACCTCCCACCTGTCACAGACTGGGGGGTACCTGGGTAATGTAGTCATCCACTGGGGACATAATTAGAGAGATGCCACCTGCACTTCCTCCTCTGTCCTCCTCCAGAGTTAGATGGGGCTCATTAGGAAGACTGTCTGTGAGGGATGGGGAAGATTAAATTAATCTACAGTGAAAATCTGACACTAATTAGTCATTTTTGCCAAACACATCCGAGGTCTGCAGAGAATAATGCAAATCACTGAGTAGCCTTTAATTGTTCACGTTTGATGCTGAAAACAAAACCACATCAAAACAACTTGACTTTAATGAATGTTTAAGAGGAAGACAAAAACTCAGTTTTTTAAGTATTCAATATCATGAAAGTGTGGTTGTTAAGACCAAATATATTATTTTAACAGGACATATGTGTTTTTCATTAAGATACAAGAAGAAGCCAAACTGTTGATTTAACCAACCTGATATCTGATTTTTTCACTGAGACCCAAACTGCAAATATGACAAGGAAAAAAAATGTGCCTGATCCAATACCAGCCCTGCCTTTTTCTTATATATGTCCTTTCTTGCTGCATTTTATGCATGCTTTGGGTACAGTAGAGTTAGAGTTAGACATCGCTGCTAAGGAGCTGATAAAAGGATGTTGCAAAATATGCTGAACACTATACAAAGTAATCTTACAGTTGTTATTATTTTCAGTTTTCAGCTTCTCTTGAATGACCTGCAGTGGAAATCAGGCTCGTTGCAGGCACTCTGATTAGCCTGTTTTGTTTGCACAGATTGAAATGTAAGTTATTGTTCTAAAAAACATTACACATTTTGGCCCCGATCATACACTTCCCGCTAGCTGCTACACACTAGCCGCAACCCGCAAATTGCGGGTTTAGAAACCTCCGCTAACCGCTAATGCAATCTTCCGCTCCCTAAAGCCGCTACCCGTTATGCTGACTCCCTTACTCACGTTGTAGGTGTGGCAATGCCCGTGTCTTTTGTCCTTTCCGCAAACTCGGTATCTTGCGATCTCGGGTTGTGGATTGCGGGTAGCGGGTGGTCAGACCACCCGCTACCCGCAACCTGTAACCCGTAACCAGCATGTTGGCGCGTACAAGAGCAAATGGCATCAATGCGCGTCCACCTGGTCACATGTGGACGCGCATCAATCTGGATTAAAGGCGCTCCATAGCGGCTTGCGAGTAACGCAACCTGGTCTTAAAGGCAATGGCTACTGACGCATTGGTTTAACAGGTGGAACACCCTAATTACTCCTATGCATAATGTAGGGGGTAGCGCAGGTGGGATAGTGGGTTTAGGGAGGTGGAAAATTGCATTCTTTGCGGGAGAACGCCCCTCCCGCTACCCCCTATCCCTAAATAGCGGCTTTAGGAGATCTGGCAAGAAGATTGGGCCCTTTGTGTGACTTTTTTTTCTGATTTGTGAAAAGCACAGACTGATGAAGAAATGTTTATTGCTTTTGGTCTAACAAAGTACAATTTCGATTTGATTTTTGACAAATTAGTCTCATGGAATAATCTAGAAACAATGATACTTTTTTATCATACATCAATTTAATTAGAGAAAATATGTTTTTATCTTTAACTTGACAAACTTTGTAAAAGTCTTGTTGGACAGGATGGCCTGGAAATGTTTTGTCCTCGAAGTTGGGTGGTAGCAGAAAGGTTTGACAACCACTAACTTACGCTGACCTTTAATGCATTATCTGTCTATCATTATATCTCCCTAAATCAATTTTTTACTGTTATTGCTGAATTGCAAGACCATTCTGCTAATCTCCTTTTAGATATTTCTTTTTTCTACAGAAATATAAAGAAGAATAAAGAAGAAATATAATTTACAGAAATATAAAGTAGGTAGCAGTAGCGGAACATGTCACTGCCGGGCCGGGGGCGGGGCACATGACCGGGCCCTTTAAACCCAATAAAGCTTGTGATTACATCGTTTTACAACATACGTATGCCCGCAATAGCGGGACTTACAAGCATTACTACATTTTTGCCACATAGCTTAAAGCATTTGAGGAAGAGATCAACACCACGATGAGCAACCATGTCATTTTTAAATCAATCAAACCGTCATGAAGTCTAACAAACCAAGAGAACAACAAAAACATTAGGCTACCTGGCCCCTAATAATATAACAACACAAAGTCAAAGCAGTTCAGCACCACGGGTAACTACATCATCATTCTGACACCCACTTTAACGAGCAACTTCAACTAATAAGAGCACAGTTACTGTATCAATAGTGGGAACGTTTTGTAAAATTGGCACAGCGGCCCACACGTTCACATACAAACATAGATTCAATATAAAATAGCAGAAGTACTCACCACTATTGAAAGGGTACACGACGAGCTCATCATCTTGTCCTTGCTGACGTAACCCGACAAAACCGACATGAAGTCTAACAAACCATGAGAACAAAAACATTAGGCTACCTGGTCCCTAATAATAACGTTAGGTGGCCGAGCTTCTCCGATAACAACCACATTAACAGTTTACAACTAACTTGCGTATTGTTTTCTGTGTCAGTGATTGTGAGAATTTGTACCTGTGAATCTGGCTCCCTGACCGCGCTGCCACATTTTGTGGGCTTGCCTCGATGCCAACAATGACAGCTTCATCTCCAGGATTGGGACGAACAAAATACGTGTCCAGCTTTTTAAGTTTCGTTTTCTCCTGCGCTTTTTTTCCTTTCTTTGCATTTTGTCGCTCCACTTTTATGTTTATATGAACTGCCACTCATAATTACATTAGTCTTTGATCCACCTAGCCTCCACCGTGTTGACTCTGTTGACTAGTGATTGATGATGACGGTGTTGGACGGCTGTTGATGACGATTTTACCCAAAATACATTTGGAGATCTTGTAACTTTGGACAGTGTAAAGTTAATTGTGAGAGTGAACATGAAGCCAGCCATGCAGCACAACATTTAATTTACTGTGTTGAATAAAACTACATGACCAAAGTTAGTCTTAAATTTTTTGACCAACCATGATTTATTCTGGCTGGGGAAACCTATATATTACCTCAGACGAAGCTCAACTTATTTTGCGCTGAAATGATTGAGTCCATGGATGTGCAAAGTGTAACCGACATTTAGGGAAAGGCCTGTTTCTTCGTCTTTCACCGGGCCCCCCAGAGCCCGGGCCGGGGGAGTACCGCCCCCCCAGTCCCCCCTGACGCTCCGCCGCTGGTAGGTAGTATTTTCATTAACGAATCAAATCCTGCAAGGGATTTAAAATCCTGCAGATCACATCTTGAAAAAAGCGATGAACTAACTTACCTACGTGTGGGTTAGGGTTAAGTCAACTGAAACAACTGAACAAACAACTGAAAACCTACAAACCCAAAATGGAAATGTTATAATATTTTGACACAAAATACAGATGAGAATAAAATGTATTTCCTCCCAAATAATCTACAGTTAATTAATCAAGAAGTAGATGCATTCCAGTTGTCTATAAGGTTATCATGTCAAGACAACTGTTTAACCTTCAACCGAAAAGCCAGCAAAGATGGAACACATGCTGCTAACATGCACAATGAGACGATCACCAAGATGTTGTAGTTGCATACATTCAAGAATATTGCTCAGCACTGTGGACACTAAGACCATATAGATTTCAGAAGGACTTAAATGTAGGAGACAAGGGGCCTGTTTCAGAAAGGAGGTTCAACAAACTCCAAGTCACAAACCTAACTCTGAGTCAACAATATCTGAGTTTTCAGATTCAGAACAAATGTTCAGAGTTGGTTCAATCAACTCTGAGGATGTTGACCCCGAGTTACCGACAAGATAAAAAAAAAACATTATAAGTGGAGCTCTGGGCCTAGTAAATGGAAGAGATCCTCCTGCTCTCCTTCAGTCGTGTGACTCTGCAGAAACTGAAATGGCAGAAGCCGTGAAGGAAAAGACATGTGGAAGAAATTACAGAGCGAGTTAATGTGTGACTTAAATATTTAGAAAAAACCCTGAAGTAGTTGATGAAGTATAAAAACCTTTGCCAACATTAACAAATAATTCAAGGGTCTTCAGGAGTTATGTGGGTGCAGTCAATACATCCAGTAACTCTGGGTGATCTTTAAATGAATTTTTCTTTACTCACAGAAGAGGAAGCAGGATACCAATAAAAAGTTATTTTAAATAATTAATGACATCAACTTCAACCATGTTGGTTACCCAACATCCTTCTTTCATGAGTCTTACATTTGTGGCTAATGAGAAAGAAAGTGTATAATACAAGAATAATGAATTTTATTCTTAAAAAAGGGAGGGAGTGCCACGTTGCGCTCATGAGTCAAGCTGCTTTGATCATGATAAAAGCACAATTCTGCGCTCACTTTCCAAAAACGTAGCATCCTCGTTGCTATGAGGAAAACTAACATTTGCAAATAAATAATAGATAATAAAACTAAATAACCGAGGGTATTTTGTGTAATATATGGGCATAAGATGAGTGATATTTGTGATGCACAGAGGGATAAGATATAAGTTATGCAACTCTACAGAAAAACGGTAGAACTTATGCAATCAAAAAAATTAATCGAGGTAGCCTACTCCAAATACAAGCGGCAGCTGGCTTGATCGCAGTATTTAGATCTTCAATATACTTTATACTTGAATATACTTTATATTTATACTTTATCCTCGGGGTACTTGCTGTTGTGGTGACTGACGACCTAGTCCTCTGACCATCTCACCTCAGTGCTGCTACCTGCATCTGTTTATGTAGTCATTTCATTCAGTCATTTGTGTGCTCTCCTCTCTCTGTCCTGTCTCTCCTCTCTTTTTCTTTCTTTACCCAGCTGGTCTTCAGCAGGAAGGTCCCCCCATATGAGCTAGTTCCTGCTCGAGGTTTCTTCCTCTTAAAGTGGAGTTTTTCCTTGCCACTGTTTGGCTTAAAGGTTTTTTTCTCCCTCTGTGGGAGTTTTTTTACTTGCCAATATCCTTGATTAGGATTTAATATTATAATTTTAGTTAATTATATTTGTTCGGGGGTCATGCTCTGGGTCTCTGTAAAGCGCCTAGAGACAATTGACATTGTAACAGACTGTGATGTTAGAAATCCATTCTGAGGCCTAAACTTGCTAAAACTGCTGTGTCATGAGTAAGGCCATGACTTCTAGCCCCGATTCCTGTCGATTTGAGGCCACAGGTTGTTATTGTACTGGCTCCATCAAGTAGCTAAGTTTTGACACGTAGGCGTCTAGACAGATTTCAAGGTTTCCTTGTTTTCCACCAATGTTAAGATGAACTGTCCGCCTCTCTGTCTTTGTCATTCTCAACGATCCTGCATTCTGTAATGACCTCTCTAAAGACTGCACGCAACTTAGAGAATAAACTCGTTTTGCACCTCCGTTGTTTGTCAGTGCCTTGTTTAACAATCGAATTGACTGCTTCACCAGTGCACAATGATAATAATTCTTAGCAGTGAGAATATATCCAAGTTCTCATCTTACACAGACTCTATATAAATAAAATCGAATTGAATTGAATTGTACTTACAAATATGGCATGTCATCGTTCAGATGTCTCTGTGTGCTACATGATTGATTGTCTGATGAAACTGAACCCGTTTCAGCTTCATGAAGACAGAAAGCAACTCGGGGTATGTTGAAGTAAGACTGCTCCCACCAGGTTTAGTTCAGAGACTCAGTTACCGCGGTAACAGACTCCAAGTATGAGTCATGACTCATACTTGGAGTCTGTTACCGCGGTGCACCTCAGTTTCTGGAACCGGCTATACTGAACCCTCCACCTCGGGATTAAGTAACCTCGCTTTGTGAAATGGAAAACTCAGAGTTTCCCTGAGTTCAGGTTTAACATACTCTGAGTTTTTACATAACCCACTTTCTGAAACAGACCCCTGGAGGCAAGAGTAATAAACAAAGTCCTACTGTTTCAATATAAAAAAAGGAAGAAAAAGAAAAGAAAAACAGCAAAGACAGGTTGTTCCAAAACCAACCAAAAATCCAAAACAGCAGAAAAAAATAGCATACATAGTGACAGCAAGACAGTAGAGATGACAAGTGGAATGACAATGAACCAGCAGGGAAGGAAAGGTAAGCAGGAAAAATATACACACACAAGGGCTGACAAGACAGGTGAGAACAGTCAGGTGAGATGATGGCAAAGTAAGTCAAAGTGGAACTCAAAACACAAAGAATCTGACCTTCAAAATAAAACAGGAAATCAAGCAAATGTAAAATAGGAGTCCTAAAACAAAGAACACCAGTAAATCAGCACTAAAACAGGAGAATCCACAGAATCATATCAACTACCTGTCATCCATTATCTTCCTCGTCAAGGTCACAGGAGTCTGGAGTCGATCCAAGCTTCCTGCGGGCAAAGGTCAGCGATACGCTTTGGACAGGTCACCATCAAATAAACCCAAAATGAACATCCAGTGACCGTGACAATGAGACACTGACTGATCAGCCACCACCACATGAAAAATGTTCATCATTAAAATGTTAATAATACCAAATTTCCTTTTATGGCAGTTTTATAAATAAAAAAATAAAACGCCTCGGAGCTAGTTTATTCATGACACGCAGACAATACGGCAACAAATTGCACGCCTCTTCATGGTTCATTCAAATTAGATCTATTAAGGTCACTGGTCTATCTAAAATAAGATTCGCCAACCATCACTTAACCGTCAAGTTTGCTGCTGCTCAAAAGATCCCAAATATACCGAGACAGTGTTGTTGTTCATCACTCCTAGTGTCACACTGCAAGAGGTCTGTGTCTGAGATGACTGATCAAAATGAACAAAATGTTCATTTGCTCTGTTGCATATCTCATCTTGTTTTAAAATAGATATTTTTTTACATAAAAGAAAAACCTTAATAGTACCATTTGAAAATAGGAAAAGGTATTTGAGTTGTCTGTTTTAGTTGACAGAGACAAATCCAACTCCAAGAGTTGTTAGCTTTGTTATATTCTGTATGTAAAAGAACTGCTGTGGTACCAGGACACTGGGATGCTGCGGAGGGTAGGTGGATGAAATGAAAGTGTGAAGAAAGGCGGCAGAGTCAGTGTCCCTCTGAAAAGACATGGAAAGATGTTGGAGCACAAAAGAGGGTTTAAATAGGAGGAGTAAATGTGTGAAGTAAGATGAGATACTTCAAGATGTCCATGTTTTCCCTGACAGCAGAGAGACAATCGTGGTCAGTCTGCCAAGAGGCTGTGACAGAGTGTGAAAGAGGCTGACTAAGACAACGTCCACATTTAAAAAGAGGACCGCACGAATGTTTAGGATCATTGAAATGGTGAAAAAAAAAGAAAGTGATTGAATCTCTTTTTTGTTCTTTTCTTTAGGCAGGCAAACATCAAACCTTCACATCACATGTGGCCCCTTTTGCACCCTCTAGTCACCTATGGTCAAATGCCTTACTGACTTTTTGACATATTTAAGCCAGCACATACATGTGTGTCGACAGATAAGGATGGTATGACGTAGCGATGAAACCGGGAAAATGTTGTTTTTTCCACAATTATTCAATATGTTCAGATGGGATGCTGAAATACCGTTAATGGATGTTTTTTGACTAAAATTTTTAACCAAATCGTGGTTCATTCACATCACTTGAGATATAAATTGTGTAGTTTGACTAGCTACCACCCGTCCCCTGGTCTCTTGTTACTGCTGAAATTTTTTAGATGAATCTGTAAAAGTGTGTGTAAAAGTGTGAGATGAATCCATAAATGAAGAAGCTGCTGATCTGCTGTGAATTGTGACTGGTAGTCAGACTGGCTGGTACACGCTGGTCACTTCTGAGTTTCAGTTAACAAGTTCTGACTGGTGGTTAATGGTTTCCATGATGACTTTATGTGCAACATTCCTTCTGACTCAGCTGAAAATGTCACTGAAACTTTGTCTGGAAGTTGTCAACATATGAGTGAGTCTCTTTGGAAGTCCTATCTGTTTTTTGTATTAGAGTCTATGGGTCAGCTGCGCAACTTTTTTTTTTTTTCCATTTGGAGGCTTCCAGCAAAAAAAGCTTTTGAGAGTTACATTGAAGAAAACTCGGGTTTCAGAGTAGGTTAAAGAAAACATTTTTCCCTTTTCATTTTCATCTTCCTCCAATGTCAGCTACACTCTCGCTCATCAAAATTAATTTCTTTGAAAATTTTTGTCAATAAATTGTTGATTTTTTTTTTTCTTTTTTTTTTTTTTCTGAGAAACGTGTGAGAAACCTCATAGCACGTGTCACTTGATGGAGCCAGTTGTGACTGTAGCTGAATTGCTTTTCTACTCTGAACTGTGTGACAACAGATAGCACACAAAAAATACAGGGAAATTATCTACTTTTTTTCTGACCCTTTAAATTGTTTGCATGTCTGGAAATTACTTCAGTAATGCAGCTATAATTGGAAAACTCCCCAGGTCTAAATACAATTATTGATTACATTGAATCTCATCTTATTCAGTTTGAAGTCCCTCTTTACGATGGCAAATACTTATTTAGAACATTGTTGTAATCAGGTTAATAATAGAGTATTGTCGTACTTGTAAATGCACCTAATGTTCCATTAATGTCTAATGTAGCTATAATTTAAAACTGCACTGGACTGAATTTGAAAAATGTCCAAGAAAGCTTTACACTTCTATACAGTTTTGAAACAGCTGACACCAACTGTTGTATTACGGAGTAAAGGCCAGATAAAAGATGAAGAGAATGACTCAAACTTCTTTCTTTCATTTTTTAATAATTTTTTTTAAATTTGCTACTGTTATATCTCGTTAGTTCCCCAATGCTGTCAACAAAAACACTAACGTTCATTAACATCTGACTTTTGTCTTCAGTCAGAGGGGCTTCGGTTGAAGGACATGGTCCGGTCAATGTCTCTGCAGGAGTCAGTGGATGTTATGGGTTGCAGCTCCAGTCAATAGAAAGGGAAACTTGAAACCAAACTGAGCAAACAACTTTTCACATGAAAAGAAAAAAAAAAAAAAAAAACTCCTGTCAGAGAGAAGTTATTCATGAACTCTGTTTGTAGTATTGGTGTGTAGGTGGACCTTTAGCCTGTGATTTCAAAGACTATGCTATTTTCTGTATGTCATTTTGAAAAAAGTCTGAATCTGCGATTGTGTCCTTCTTCTGCAGCTTTGCACAAGTGAGGGGCTCCCTTTCTCATTTTTCCATGTTCTGAATATGTAGCTGGCCTGCTATGGACTGGCGACCTGCCCAGGGAGTAACCCGGGCCACTGGCAGCCTGGATAGACTCCAGCATTACCTCATGACCTGAACTAGGACTGAAGTGGGGGCAGATTATAAATGGACAGAGGAATTCATATAAAGGTGAATTTAAAAGCCACACTCCAGACCTATTTAATTCTTATCTCCTGTGTGCATCACTGGACTGTGTCAATGGCCGAAGAGCAGTAAACAAGAGAGGAAATAAACAGGTGAATTGTGTTTCATGAGGTGAGTTGAGAAGCACAAAACCAGAACAACAGTGATGAAAAATGCAGGTTCAAACTTGGCTGAACTGTGAGCACTGCTCTTCTGACTCTTTAGAGAAAATAAATGCAGTCGTAATGCTTTTCTTGGATCGCTGTTGCATACGATTCATCTGGTGTTACATGACAGCATATGTATAAGCCACCGTGTATGTCTGTGTGTGCGTTGCAGTCTGAGCCACACCATATCGATGGTGACATTTGCGTTTTCCTCCTACGCGCCACCACATGGGGAGACGGCAAACAAATGCGTGCAGAAGTGTGAAAACGATATCTGCGGTTACACAAACGATAAACTAACCAGGCAGATAAACAAAGCATTAACTGGCTTCTCGACATCAAACAGAACGAGTGGGAAAACAAGGTGTGTGCGTCTCTGTAGGTTACTTGAGTTTACAAGGAGGCATCTACATTAAGACACACCGAATAAAAGAATACATGAAAACCATCTTATTTCTGGTATTAAAAGCATAAAATATATCTATGAAATGAAACGAAACTTGAGGTGTGCAGATTGTAAATACAAATAGAATGCTATGATTTACAAATCGCTTAAATGTGAACCTTAATTTGGACATATTTTGAAACAAAATGACTTTATCTGTACTAAGGAGTATATACATATTTTGATGTCTTAAATTACCGCCAAGTGGGCATAGAAAATTATTATTTTATTATTATTTTCCCTCAAGGCCACGGCGGACTGGCGGCGTGGCGGCGCCCCTCCAGCAGGAGGCGCCCTAGGCGGCCGCCTATATCGCCTATGCCAGAGCCGGCCCTGTTTGCAGCAGATGTTGCTTCATACCTCTAAGTCAGAGTATGTGTAGGTGTGTCCAAACTTCTGACTGCTATATTTACTCCAAATGGGAGCGTTGGGGGTTGATGACAAGAACCACAGCTTCCCAATCAACCCCTGGGTCCCAGTGGGACACAGCTTTGCGGGGGTTTTCCTCCACCCTCAGCACCTCAGGTCCCACTGGAAGCGTTTCAGGAGCGGAGTGCTTCAGAGCGCTGTCTGCTCAGCCGGAGTTGTGAGATTATATGATTGAAATCTCCCCTGAAACTCTCTGAATTGTTTACCCACAGCCTCAGAGGTTGACGCAATGTCGATGTGCAAGTCACAGCCCGCTTGTGGCGTTTTATTTTGAAAATTGAGCAAAATCTCCAACATTCTTGTGTCTGACTTCCTGCCAGCTCAATCTGCTGTGATGTGGCATAGCTGTGGCCACTTTATCAGGTCCACCTCGCTAGTACCGGGTCGGACCCCCTTTTGCCTTCAGAACTGCCTTAATCGTTCACGGCATAGATTCAACAAGATACTGGAAACATTCCTCAGAGAGTTCGGTCCATATTGACATGACAACATTACGCAGTTGCTGCAGATTTGTCGGCTGCACTTCAGTGATGCAAATCTCTCGTTCCACCACATCCCAAAGATGCTCTCGGATTGAGATTGAGATCTGGTGACTGTGGAGGCCATTTGAGTCCAGTGAACTCACTGTCACGTTCAAGAAACCAGTCTGAGATGATTTCTGCTTTATGACATGGCGCGTTATCCTGCTGGAAGTAGCCATCAGAAGATGGGTCCACTGTAGTTAATAAAGGGATGGAGATAGTCGGAAACAATACTCAGGGAGGCTGTGGTATTGACACGATGCTTAATTGGTACTAATGGGCCCAAAATATGCCAGGAAAATATCCCCCACACCATTACACCACCAGCAGCAGCAGCCTGAACCGTTGATACAAGGCAGGATGGATCCATGCTTTACTCCTTACCCTAGATCAGCACATCTCAAATGAAATCCAATATATTTTCATTAGTTGATGAAAATTAGTTTCTTGAATCATCATTTAATCAAATCCTCAGTTGGTAGAACACTTCATTTTTCAAATTCCTAAAACTAAACAGTTTTTTTTTCTTTTTTTTATTGAGAGACTCGAGTGGACAATCAATGAGTTTTGTCGAGTGCCGATTCTCTGATGCACTGCCAGAGACATGCTCATACATGCAAACAGGAGGATTATAGCATTTGAGATGGTCCATCTTTGGAGGGCCCTGAGTCGAAGGCAATCAGACCATTACACAGACTGCCACACATGTTGCTGTTTGTGAATTTATATGAGTCAGAGTCATGAGAAATCTGACAGTATTAATGACGCTCCCATGGCTACAGCTCCTTAAAATTCATCACTTTAGTCCCAAGACTGTTTCATAATTAGATCATTTAGCATTTATTCATGGTGCTGGGTAGAGTACCCCAGGTTTTATTTTGAACTGTATGGAAAGCATTAGCATCCTTTTGAATGCAATACCTCTCTCAAAGATGGAGCTACAGACAGCACAATGAGCCTCACAGTGAGGTAATTAAAGCTTAAGCAAAGTGGTGATGGGTGCAATTAGGAACAAACAGGCTCAGTGGCATCCCTGGGTGGAAAAACAAACAACAATAAACTCCCACAGCCTCCCAGCTACTGTCAGGATCTTGATCAGAGTGCTGCAGAGGCTGCTTCACGTTCTCTGCAGGTTTCCCTGATGTAAGGTCAGCTCTGTTCACTGACAGCCAGCGCTTAGAAGATTACTCTGCCTCGTCTCCTCAGGCCTGATTGTGTACCCTGAGTCCACAACAACAGTGTCAGTGATCAATGGCATGGCCGATACTCTGCATGCAAACACGGTAACATGGTAAGGTGTGGGCAGTGGGAAAGTCAAAGGCAAAGTTGCACAAGCGTTACTGATCTTGCATGAAACTGAAGAAGTGGAGTGTTCTTGTGTTAAAGCCCTCCTGCAGAGAGAGCTATAAATAAAGTATTGAACATTGCATCTCATGTTTCTCAATAAATGTTCTCAAAATTTGCATTTCATAAGTTCTTCTTCAGCTTAATGCAATCAAGGGGCTACACTAGGCTGTTCGTCAGAATGTGCAGTTTCTTGAATGTCCACCAGGGGTCTGCTCCAAATGTCAAGTCAGTCTCCACTGACCTCCCATGTAACAATGTCCAACTTTATACCAATTATACATATGTCCAATTATACACATTGATGATGGTATCTCAAAACCATGAAAACTGAATTTTTATGTAAAGCCACAAATTTATCCATGATTAAAGGGGTGTTATTTTTGAGAGACAGATGGTTATCAGCTAGCTGCATAACTTTATCTACTTAGCACTTCCTTGACTTGACTTCTGAGCTGTGAATTAAGTCCTAACAATGCATAATCATTCTTATTTTAATGAGAATAAATATTGTTGTACTAGCACAACACCCCAACCGGTTCTGGGTGTCATGTTTTGCAGGAATTGAAGGGAAGAACCCAGGAGCAGGACTACAAAAACAAAAACGGTTTATTCACAAAAAACACTAAATCCAAAACACAAAAATCCAAAAGTCCCAAAACACTAAAATTCACAAATATAAAACTTAACTGAAACTACGGGAGACAAGATGAGGAGAAGGACGACGAAAGGGGAACAGGCAAGACTGCAAAACACATAACAGTCCATAAAGACGAATGGACCGGAGACAGGAGAAAAGACAAGACTAAAATACACAGAAGAACAAACCAGAGGCAGGTGAGGGGAATCAAGGTAACAAGAGGGAGGAAGCAAAGCAGAAAACAATGAAGACAAGACAGACCAAAGTAAAACAGGAACCACCAAAGACAGGGAGAGACGCCAACTTGACACACACATACACACACAGGCTGCCGTGGCCAACCAGGCCATGACACTGGGTTGGTCTGGAAGGTTCAGAGGATGAAGCTCACAAGCAGCTGTTTGCCAACATGTTCAACATTATAGCTTTATTGGCCCATAAATTGCCAGTTCTTCGTGAGACACCTCATCACTGTTTATGGAATATAAGTCATTACACTAGAGGAAGCTGTAGGTTCAGGTACACAAACACTAACTGGTTCCATTAAGTCACCAGAATCTATAACTGGCCTTTCATAGCACTTTTGTACTTTGATGGTAGAGCCAATTCTGAACTCATTGTTACTCTTTAGAGATGTTTACAATAAAATGTTACTCATCTGAACATAATTTAGCCCACCTCCAACAAGTCAATACTGTGAAGTTAACATTTCATTACATATGCCATTTGGTCACTCAAGCCACCAATTATACATTATATTGCCAAAAGTATTTGTTCACCCATCCAAATTATCAGAATCAGGTGTTCCAGTCACTTCCATGGCCACAGGTGTATAAAATTAAGCACCTAGGCAGGCAGACTGTTTTTACAAACGTTTGTGAAAGAATGGGTCGCTCTCAGGAGCTCAGTGAATTCCAGCGTGGAGCTGTGATAGGATGACACCTGTGAAACAAATCAAGTCGTGAAATTTCCTCGCTCCTAAATGTTCCACAGTCAACTGTCAGCTGTATTTTAAGGAAATGGAAGTGTTTGGGAACGACAGCTTTTGGCAATACAATGTATCATGCATTTTAGAAACTTTCAATCAGTTACCATGAGGCTCTGAAGTAATAACCTTTTCAGTTGCAGATATGAAATTCTGGATGACTGTTTTCCATTTATTTGTTTTTGCACCGACTCAGAATCTTTTACGACGAAAGGAAGCAAATGAGGATCATGAAACGAGCATTTGCACGACAGGAAGTTTAATCAAAAGCACACGCACAGAAGGAGATACTCCTTTAAAACATCCTTAGGAGTAAGTTCATATTAATTTGTGCAGTGTGAGAATATGGTGTGATTCTTCAAGCATTATAAAAAAAAAAAAACCTGTTTCATTCACAATTTTACAGGATGTCAAAGCTGGTGTTGAAGTGATAATGTTGACAACATGGCTTTCAGTGCATTTAATTATGATTATTATTTTTATTTTTACTTGCTTATACTCACACTGAAGATGAGTCTTGGAGTAGAAACACAGAGTTTATTTCTTTGTTGTTTCAACCACACTCAAGTCCTGAGCTGCAAAACTGCAGCGCCTTTTGATATGGAAATTGAACAGCTAATTTGGTCTACAATTTACTCCGGAGAAATTATAGCCTCACTTGGCAGTGGTCATGCCAAATAAATGAAATATTTAGCAAACATTGACATTTCTGCGATGCAACCCTTTGATCTCTTTTGAAATGCCAGAGGCAACACTGAGAGGATATTCTTTTTCTTACTGACTATTTGTGTAAACTCGATTTGGATGTTAATGACACATGAGAAGTTTTACACTTGTCTTGCATCAACAAATAAAAGAAAATATCGGAGTCTAACAGATTAGGTTTAGCTGAGAGTTGAGATGTCCGACAAAGTCCTGCAACAAGGAAGAATCAGTCACGTGTGGCTTCGAATCTCCCACGATTTTACACCGTTTCAGTGGAAACATCCTCACTGTGACATTAAGAGCAGCAATTAACTTTATATTCCAGTCACTGTCTTCAATGTGTTTGCTCTATTTTGGGTCAACAGAAAATTAAAGGATCATAAGAAGACCTTCAAATTTCCTGTTTGTGATAAATGCACCTGTGCAAACCGTGTGTGGTTTGTTGCAGGCTCATTGAAACCTAATAAAAGTTATTTGCTCAGTTACCTGGATAAGCATACAACTTTTGAGGGATGGGCAGTGAGAATCTTTGCTTGTGTGTAAAATTTAAATCTGCTGCTCTGCTCTGCGTTTTCATGTTAATAGTGCATGAGGTTTTTTTTTTTTCCTTTTCATATTTCCGTCAGTTCTGTTGTTCTTACCAGAAGCATCAAACTCAAACTGTGACTGAGTAATGGGATACAACATTGAAGGAGTTTACTTTGGCTGAGAAGTGCTGAGGATTACTCACAATCAGCCAGTCAGTGTCTAGACGGATCCAGTGTCCCAAAAAAAATTGACAAGCAAATATTTTAATCCATGTTCAGTGACTGAGAATTGGAAACATAGATCCAGTTGATCCATTGTAACTTTTCTGCCCCTCTTCATTAACTGAATTTGATCCAAAAAATAAAGGCAAGTTATCAAGTATGTGCCCTATTTTTTTCCCCCCCTCACTTTGAAGGCACAGATTCTGGTAAATGCTGCTCATACAGAGACTGATAATGTTCCTGCAATTATTAAGTCTACATTATAAATAATTAATTAAATAATAATCTTAATTTGTCCAATAGATTAATATAAAGTTCTATAAGTTTTAAAGTTCTGGTTCTAAATGCTCTCTGTATTTCTCCCGGCAGATAACACTCTCAGAAATGTAATGACGGAAATTTATCTGTGTACATTATTGATCACATGCTTTACTCTCCTGAAGTGATTTTTTTTTTTGCCAGGAAATAATCAATAAATTTGCCTCTTTATAGCTTTGTCTTCAAATCACTGTGGTCAGACAGCAATCACTGCTCCAAGCTGCTGATGGACTTGTAAATGTCATTAGCTGATTGAGCGTTCCCTCACTGCACACTAATAGCCAAGCCTAAACCTTTTTGGGGTCATTATAGGCAAATAGAGGCTCATTTTGATCTTATTTGTGTTATGAAATATTCAGGGATCTAAGCCATAGCCAATTAGCTCAGCTGTAGGTGGGGAATGAAGCTGTTATGACTGCATCCACCGTGACTGGATGAATGTGACCACCATGGCGTCATGCCTCTCTACGAGCCTGCCGTCAGTGTCTCCGAGCCAGAGAGGAAAACATACTCTCCCCCAGGGAGCGCTTGTTCTTTTTGTCAAAAAAAGTAAATGGACTGCACTTATAAAGCACTTTATTCAGTCTTCCGTAGTCATTTACCAAGTGACACACAAGCACATACACACACAAGTATATGATATGTATATATATATATACATATATATATATATATATATATATATATATATATATATATATATATATATATATATATTAGGGCTGTCAATTTCTCAAAATAATTAATCAGATTAATCACATGTCTGTCAATAGTTAATCATGATTAATCGCAAATTAATCACATATTTTTATCTGTTCTAAATCTACCTTATACAGATCTTTTTCAAGTTGTATTACTCTTATTAATACGAGTCCTGACTAGAACCAGGAAATATGACCATATTAGTCCAGTCCTGAGGTCTCTGGCTTCCTGTCACTCAGAGAATAGACTTTAAAACAGCTCTACTTGTGTTCAAGTCTCTTCATGGCCCCAAAGTACATCTCTGACATGTTAGATCCAGATGAACCAACCTGGACTCTGAGAACCTCAGGTAGTGGTCTCCTGCTGGTGTCCAGAGTCAGGACTAAACAAGGTGAAGCTGCATTTCAATTTTATGCTCCTAAAATCTGGAACAGTCTTCTAGAAGATGTGAGACAGACCTGAACTCTGACAATGTTCAGATCCAGACTGAAAACAGTTCTGTTTAGATGTGAAGATGATGACTGGAAGGATTTTATCTGCACTCTTCATTTTTAATTTAATTAATTAATTTTTTTATTAATCATAGCCTAGCCTCTACAGCCAGACTTAGCCTGGCCGTAGAGTAGGTTTAATGAGCCTCGGGCCCCGCCGTAGTTGTAGTCCTGTAGTCCTCCGTAGTCCTGTCAAAACAGGAAGTCATGCACTGACGTCGACGGCCATGCCGCAGTCAGACAGACGTAAACATACCAACTTATCCCAACTACTGCTAACGGAGGTAAGTTCAGCTTCAAAACCTTGCCTGATGGCTAACTCCACAAGATAAATGTTGTTTGTGTTTACTGTCAATGTGAATTTAGTTACCACCGGAGTCCAGTCACTTGACGGCTAATTAGAGCGCGGATGCAGAGAGCCCCCCCCCAGGGCCGTCGGACAGGGGGTAAAAGTTACACAGCCTTGGGGGGGCCCATGGCAGAGGGGGGCCCACGGGAAGCTAAGGGGGAAAAAATTATATATTGAATATATTAGTTAATACCAAAACTAAATTTCATGACAGATATTGATTGTAATGCAAACTTGGTGGGCCCTATATTAAATGGCATATTGTTGTAATCCAAAAACCTTAAGTCTGTTGTGACGGACTACTCTGTGTGAACACCCCTTGGAATATGCGCAAAATCGTTAAGTCCAAAAACAGCTGTTTCTTACCGTGAGGCGCAGCTTGATTACTATTAGCGTATGTGGATGGAGAGATAATGTCGCAACCTCCCAAGAAATATAAATCTGGCTCTCAGAAATGTAAAGAGAGGAAAGAGAGAGAGAAGAAACAAAATGAGGGGAGTCAGCTGCTTACAGACTTCTTCTCAAAGAAAGGTGAGTACAATTGTAACAAACGTTAAACTTTAAACACACAAGATGAAATCCCATTGTCAACTGCCGTAAGCTCCGCTATCATTGCTAAAACAGACATAAACAGCCCTAAAGCAAGATCAGATAATAGACTACCGTTTCAAATGGTCTTGTTATTAAAATAAGGGAATATAAAGTCGGCTAATATTGCAGCAATACAACAGCAAGCAGGTGGTCAGGTGATCGGTTGGTGTTGGTGGTGGTGATGGGGGGGGGGGGCACCAGGACCTCCTTTGTAGGGGCCCAGAATTTGGTGCTACGGCCCTGCCCCCCCCCCTCGTTTGAAGCAAACCACGAAAATATTTTGTATGAAGAACATAAGAGAAAATATTGAGTATATATATAATATATAATGGATTTGGCATTGCAGCAATAAATAAACATGCATTTGTTTTGCATAAAGCAAGCATTTTTGTACTCTCAAGCAGAGTGCAAATTATACAATGACAATTGGGGGGGGGGTCAACATTTTCTAGAGATGACAAAAATGACAATTTTTGTCATCTTTAGGGGGGTCGAAGATGACAAAAATGACAATTTGTCCCATCTTTAGGGGGGTCGAAGTTGTAATTGGGGGGGTCAAACCCCCCCAAACCCCCCCATAATTCGCACTATGCTCTCAAGGCAAGGCAACTTTATTTGTAGAACACAATTAGTACACAAGGCAATTCAAAGTGCTTTACAGATGCATAAAGTCACAAGAAGGCAAATAGAATCATTCCATACAAGCATAAAAATAATCAATAATAAATAAAATTAATTAATAAAAAAATTAATTAATTAAATTAAAAATGAAGAGTGCAGAAGCAATCCTTCCAGTCATCATCTTCACATCTAAACAGAACTGTTTTCAGTCTGGATCTGAACATTGTCAGAGTTCAGGTCTGTCTCACATCTTCTAGAAGACTGTTCCAGATTTTAGGAGCATAAAATTGAAATGCAGCTTCACCTTGTTTAGTCCTGACTCTGGACACCAGCAGGAGACCACTACCTGAGGTTCTCAGAGTCCAGGTTGGTTCATCTGGATCTAACATGTCAGAGATGTACTTTGGGGCCATGAAGAGACTTGAACACAAGTAGAGCTGTTTTAAAGTCTATTCTCTGAGTGACAGGAAGCCAGAGACCTCAGGACTGGACTAATATGGTCATATTTCCTGGTTCTAGTCAGGACTCGTATTAATAAGAGTAATACAACTTGAAAAAGATCTGTATAAGGTAGATTTAGAACAGATAAAAATATGTGATTAATTTGCGATTAATCATGATTAACTATTGACAGTCATGCGATTAATCTGATTAATTATTTTGAGAAATTGACAGCCCTAATATATATATATACACAGTATATTAGGGCTGGGCAATGATCAAAATTTTAATCTGGGAGAACTTTAAAATAAAATGTCCATGTAAAAGTTCTGTAACTTTATCAATAAGTAATTATCTGTGTATCATTTGTTTTTTTTTTCATTTTCAATTGTCAATCAAAACTTAAAAAAAATTAAAAAGTAAATTTTTTTTTTTTCCATTTTTTTTAATCTAACACAAAAAAATGCCCTTTTTTTTTTATATTTCAATTTTAGCAAACAGGCCACAGGACTGAATTTGTTTTTAATATTTTATTGTCTGGTTTACGTGACCCAGAAATGGCTTATTTTTATAAATAAGGACTAGACTTTCTGTTGTCGTTACACATCTGTGCCACTAGATGGAGACGCACTGAAGTAACCAGCTAGAGAACAGCAGAACAGTGAACACATGGAGCAGATCTGATGATAAATGGAGGAATGACACGATCGTCTTGAACAAAGGGGTTTGAAAGTTTTTTTTTTTTTCAGACAGAATTGTTAATATTGCTACCTGAGTTGCTACCCAAACTGTAAAGTACACTGATTTTTACCGCTCTCCATGTCTGTTTCAGCTTTAGCTGCCAATTATCTTCCAGTTCTGCAGCAGCCAGTAACAGACTTTTCCAAATAAAAGCATGTGAGCAACATGCGTTAATGTGTGATAAAGTAAATGTCGGCGTTAATGGGCCGCCCTCGTGCGGCTGGTCGCGAGTTCGACTCCCGGCTTGTCGGTCCTTTGCCACGTGTCTTTCCCATTCTCTCAGCCCCCCTTCCTGTTTCTCTCCACTATCAATAAAGGCCACTAGTGCCAAAAAAAATCTTTAAAAAAAAAAAATGTCGGCGTTAATAAATTAATGCGTTAACACAATAATAATGCGTTAACTTGCCCAGCCCTAATATGTATGTGTGTATATATATATATATATATTAGGTGAAATAATCTGTTAACATATAATAAAGATACTTGCGATAACCTAGGCTCTTGCTTGTAGATGTACCAAAGTGATAGCACAACACAGATGTACATATACCATCACTAAACTTGGATATCCACAAGATCTTTGTAAATTTGTGTAATCTTTTGAAACTTTAAAAGAAAAAAGAGATTATTTAATTCACATCTTTGACAGGTGACACCATGAGGAAGTTACAATGTCTTTTCCAGATGAGGTGTCCAAATGTTTCTGGACCTGTCTATGACAGGTGTCTAATCTCCACACTCATGATGCACTGGGTGGAGCAGGTATTTCTGTGAGACAGCCAGAGCTGACAGAGTGGTGACGGTGACTTTGACGTGGGGAAATATCTTGCCTCTGCTGAGATTAAACAGCAGCTGAATCAATAGGAAGCTTGCTTTATGAATAATGTATCGGGGCGTTCTCCCAACAACTCTCTTCAAAGCCCTCAAAGAGTAGGCACAAACAAAGTATAAAAAATTCAGATGGAGGTCAGGTTGTTGGCCTTTGGTCACAGGACTCAGAGGAGGTAATCAGAAAATGGATTGCTTTCACAAGAGCATCAAGATCTACATGCTAGAGCGGTACGTGACATAGGCTCTTGAGTTGGGCCTTTGTAGATGGTAGGTAAGAAATAAATGGAAATATGGAGAACATCAAACACTGCGCAGTGAGCATATCAAAACATACTTTTTAAAAAAAGGCTAAACATACTTTTCAAAAGGCAAAACAGGAAAATGCATTTTGATGCTTGACATTAAGGAGGCATTAGCACTAATCAGAAATTAGTGCTTTAAACTTCATGACTTATCCAACACACCCAGGAAACAAGGACTCATCAGTCAGAGGAAGCTGTCATGTCATTAGCTAGCAACGGGGTAAGGAATGCAATATAAGGGTATAAAGTTTCGTTTTTTATATCTTTAGTAATTTTAAGCTCCATATGCATTTAATGTATCTATCTTAATTTCCACTGTCTTGGTTCTGTCCATGTGCAGTATGCAGGACTTCCCAGAAGCCCCTTTCTATGTGACAGTACAAACAATTTCTCCCACCAACACTACCAGCATCAGTGCATGGTTCCCTTCAACTGTGATATGTTAGGGCTCCTATACACGGTACGATTATAACACCTCACACTGTACGATTTCCATTTGCTCAATCTTGGGCCCAAAGTCCAGAATGGTATACACATACTGTATGATCATCAGTCTTCTTGAATCACCCGGCTGTGACTGATGTGATGATGCAGATGGATGTAGAACTGCATAATCCATATGCGCTGATTTAAACAAACAACACATGAGAATAAACCACACTGTTGTAGAGATGAACGTGTGCCAAAATGCTTTTTAAAAAAGCGGCAAAGGTGAGGAATGAGAATTCCTGGTGATGGTTGGTAAGAAGAGGCCAAATGTGGATTCTTATTTTTCTTTCTAAAGGCACTAGATTGCAATATTAGATGTTGTTTCAAGTTGTCAGGTACTCTTTGATCACAAGACCAATGTGACAGCTGTTGTCATACTGGAGGACGTAGGACGGCCCATTCTGACCAAATCAAAACCGATTTGTTTATTTCTGCTGCAAAGTTGAATAATTTAATATGGGGGTTTATCATAGTTTGAATTAAAATTACTTTATCTAAACAGACACAGCCACAATAATATCTCACAATGGTTTTTACGCTGATCTTTTAGAGCTGTGAGTTTGGCATTACTTGCTGCCATCTTGGCTCTTGTGGAGCTAGAAGTGACCATAGTTGACCGTAGTTGGACTCTTCTGGCTCATTTGCTTTGGTCCACACTTATCTGCAATTACAGTGTTCACACTGGATGAAAATCTTCTGGGACTATCTCCTGTGTGTAAAAGCGGTGGATCCAGACAGAAGTGTTTTGAATCTTCCCCCCAATAGCCTAAAGAAGGTATTTTGTTTCCAGTTTATGATTAAAACTGGCCATTTTACAATTATAAAAGCATGTTAATAGTAATAATAATAATAATAAATGTTATTTACAAGTGCCTTTTAAGAGACTCGATAACACTTTACAGAATAAAAGCACACAATAAAACTACACCCTAAAACAACAGGTAAAAACTACACAATAAAACAGCAGATGATAGTTAAAGACAAGACAATGGAACAGTGAAATCAAATCTGAGGGGGCTAATCTGAAAAGGTGAGTTTTGAGACAGGATTTGAAGTATAGTAGGAAGTTTATGCTATAGAGATGAGGAGGGAGAGAGTTTTAGAGTGTGGGAGTCTGAAGGCTTTGCTCCCCATGGCAGTGAGGCGAAACTGTGAGGTGGATGGAAGAGGAAGATTGAGAGAACGGTAAAAAATGGAGATGTGAAGAGGATCGGACAAATAGGGAGGGGCGAGGTTGTGGATAATTTAAAAAGCAAGCAGGAGGGGTTTGAATTCCATTCTAAGTTTGACTGGTAGTCAGTGGAGTTTCTGAAAAACAGGGGTGATGTGATGACGGGGTTTTAGGGATGATGCGGGTGAAGAGTTGTCAATTGTGAGAAAGAAACTGTCGACTTTGGATTGTTTAGATTTGGACCCAATTAAAAGGATTTCTGTTTTGTAACTGTTTAATTTCAGGAAGTTTGAAGGGAAACAGGATTTAATTTCAGACAGACAAATGAGAAGAAAGGGAGGAGGAACTGTGGAGTTCGGTTTACTGGAAATGTAGAGTTGGGTGTCATCCGCAAAGCAATGGAAATTAATATTGTATTTACAGAAAATATTGTCAAGTGGAAGGAGGTAGGTGATAAAGAGCAAGGGGCCACAGCACAGAGCCCTGGGGCACACCAGAAGTAACAGGGGAGTTGTATGAATTACGTGTGGCCATAAAAGTAAGATTTAAATCAGTCAAGGGGCATTGTGCCAATCAAAGATAATCTATGGAGTAGGACAGAGAGGGAAATGGTGTCAAAAGCAGCACTCAGATCAAGGAGACTGAGTTTGGTGAATAAACCAGAGTCAGGTGCCATGAGAAGGTAATTTGTTATTTTTGAAAGAGCAGTAACTGTGCTATGGTGGGGATGAAAACCAGACATGAAAGGTTCATAGAGGCTATTGTGGAATTAAGTAAATTAAGGATCAACTTTCAATTAATTTTTATTCATATAGTATCTATTACAACACAAATTGTCTCTAGGCACTTTTCAGAGACCCAGAGCACGACCTCCAAGCAAATGTTATTAACTATTAGTAATTTTATTTAAAATGAACTAAGGAAAACAATGGCATATTGAAAAAATAAACTCATCTAATGGAAGAAAAACCTTTAAGCCAAACAGTGGCAAGTAAAATTTTCTCTTTAAGAGGAAAGAAACCTTGAACAGGACCCGGATCATAAGGGGGGGGACCTTCCTGCTGAAGGCTAGTTGGGTAAAGGAAGTAAAGAGGACGGAGGGAGGACACAGAGAGGAGAGGAACAAATATACAGAACAGCACAAAAAACTACAAGAACACCAGAGCACAGGTTATGCTTATGAGGTGCTTTTTCTGGTTTCAATTGTTGATGGTAAGTCAATTTATCCATAAGTGATGATTATAACCTCACACAATAGCACAGTTCTTAGATGTCATCCATTTTCATGATTGTGAAAGTGTAGGATTTTTCTTGCCACTCATAAACAGCGTCATGTTTATGTTGCATTACATTACAGTCTTTGATCTCAAGCTCTGCTTCTGTTAGAAATGTAGAGTGAAGCCAGCTGTGGTGCATCAAAGCCCACAGGGTGTGGTAGTACTTCACAGTCACCTGAGCATGTCAAAGGTCTTTTTCTTACTACAGGAACACCTGCTCTGAAAAAAAAAATGGTAATAATATTATGTCCTTGCAAAATCTGCTGGGACTCTCTTCCTCAATACAAAAATACCCATATGGATACAGATATTTTCATTCAAAACAGCAGAAAGAGGCTGTCCTTGATCTTTGATTATTCTGGATAAGATCGGCTTCATATGATCTTCACAGAGATCTGTTCTGTTTTCTCTTTTGTTAATCGTGTTAGTATTCAAATTTTTCCAAGTACATTTACTTTTTGTTATTCACTACTTAAGGGGAATTTAACATCACTTCACATCCTCATTTAATAACAAGCCGTTTCCTAAGGCAATATTAACCTGGCAGGTAGATGTAGTCTCTGTTGCTGTTGGTCAGATTCCAGTATCATCAAATTTGTTGAACAGGACTGTGGGAAATTACTACAGCTGGGATCTCAGTCAAGAGTCAAGGCTCTGGGACAGACCAAGGACTCACTGAATAAACTGTAACTCCTTGCTGGAATGGAAATGTTTGTGTGCCTCCCAATATATCTGAAGGTGATGGTGTTGTGTAGAAAGCAACGTGGTTAAGGCAGAGAGGGTGGTCTTATTAAGTAAGAGAAAGTACATGGATGAAAGGATGGATGGATACCAAAGAAACTGAAAAGAAGAATACCTTGATGGCAGTGAAACAAACTGCCTGGAGTGAAATGTAAATATTTTTCAACCAACTTAGTGGTCAAATATGGCTTAAGGTCACTGGTGAGTGTACTTGGATTCTATAAATCTTCATAGCTCTATCCAACAAGGGTGGTAGAAAGGCAGTCGAATTAAGAAGGAAAAGAGCTAAATGTTTTCAGGGTTGTTTAAATGCTACAATTCACACAAACCTATGAATTTAAAACTTTACTGTAAGCCTGAGATAGTTTTTCTCAGCTGATTGTTTTTGGAAAAAAACAATATAACCTCAAGCGGTGATGGTTGGGGTCAAACCTGAGTCACAGCATTGCAATCCATACTTGAACAGCTTGAACAACACACCTCAAGGATGATATTTTACCAAATTTGGCATACTCTGAAAGAATGTCAGAATGATCATCCATCCAGCCATCATCTATACCTGTTTATTCCTGTTCAGGTTCACAGGGAATCTGCCGAAGCCCAGATCTTTTTGGGCAAAAGGCAGGGGTAGACCCTGGACAGGTCGCCAGTTCACTGCAGGCTGTCATAATGATCAATTAAGTTGAATTTCCTGAAATGTGCACATCAGAAAGGATTTGTCATAGGAATTGTAAAGCCCAAGCCTTTAATTTTCCTTTGGTCACAATTTTCACATTTCTTTTGGCAACTTTTCATCAGTGCTGTCTGGAGATGATACACAGAAAATTTCATGACAGCAGGAAGAAAGGCCTCAAAGGAGAAGTTCACAGCATTTCTATGAAACTAGCTGTAATAGAAAAGCAGAGGGAATAGAACTATGAGTATACAGTCATGTGATTTGACAAAAAATATGGCACTAAAGGAGATAAGAATGATGACAGCAAAAACCCAACACGGAAAATATGATTCCATTAGAGTAGCCACCTTCCCGGACAGCTAACAGCGGACCACTCAGCAAATATATTAGGAAGTGCACAAAGAGTCTGAGGTGTTCATTTGGTCTCCAAACTTGAACAATGTTCAGGTATTACAGTGGAGGTCACATGACATCCATTCGCTGTGAATGTCATGTGACCTCATCTACACTAACTTTTACTGTAGAGTTGGAGGGGAAAAAAATCAGGTCTTGGATATCACACTCAAATATTCACAGGAAAAGCTGAGATTCTAGTTGAGAATCATCATCCATATTTTTCTCTGTACTCCGATTTACACTGGAAGGATCAACCAAAACACCAAACTACCAGAACACAAGTCTCACAGGACATGATGTACTTTTTTTTTTTTTTTTTTTTTTTGGTCACAGCAACATAAAATTATAAGGTGACACTAGCAAGTAAGCACTGGAGTAGTAAAGTTAAACACAAGGTATTTATATCCTACCTGTGAGTCTGAATCAATCACATGACAAGTCTCTTTTCTCAAGTTTGCACTGGGAGGATCCACTAGAAAATAGATTAAAAGGCCACTGGAGGAACATAAGAAAAGAGGAATTGATTTATTTTTTTTTTTTTATAACAGAAGGAAAATATGATTTCTGTGACATTTGCTTTTAATTTAATATTCAATGGGAAAATTTAGACACCAAAAGTACTTACTTACTTATGGTTATTTGTTCTTATAGGACGTTACCTCACTGCAAATATTCCATGGGGAGCATATTCATTCAGTGACGAGCGTATCTATTACAACAGCATAATTTGTTAACCGAGAGAGTACAAAGCTGTAACCGTGAGTGCATTTCTTAATCGAAAGAGCGCAAAGCTCTGAAATATTCTACCAAATACAGACTAACTTACTTATTTTGACTATTGTATGCACAGCTAATATAATGGATTTAGATATGTTTTGTGCTCATGCTCATGCTACAGTATCTTTAGCAAAAGTTTACCTTATTTCTACATTCTAATGAAATTAATTTTAAATTTATATAAGTAGTTTAATCATAAGATATTTAAAATAAATACAAATTACAAAAAGATCTCTTGCTTTGTTAAACAGTAAGTAAGGTTTATTTTGTTGTAGAATTTGAAATCATAAAAAAAATAGATAGGTCATAGTCTGGCTTCTCCTAAGAGCTTGTGTTGACAATATGTTTGCTTCTGTACCCACCACCTTTTCAAAGTGCTACACAATTTTTTGTGTAGCCACTGCGACTGCTTCTCACTGAAGATCTCTGAACTTTCTGAAAGGCTATGATGTTAGCACTAGTGCTTTTTTCAGGTAACTAACATGAGGGCAAAACCCATAACTCTGGTAACAAGAAGACAAGCTTGTTTCTGTCTAACAGATTAGAGATGACATCAGTGCAATGCAGCTTTCTGACTGAGTTGTGACAAGCTTAGGCATTTATCTGTGTACTCCACTTTGTTTTCAAGATGAATGAACAGTGCTATACTAGTATACTAGTATTGCAGGAAAATGTTGGTTTATCATGAAATAATGTTTAGTGGAGATATGTTGTCACAGAAACCAAAAAAAGTCAAAGTAAAGTACCTAATGTAAACGTTGTTCAGGTTTTAGTAGGGGTGGATGTAAGTTTCTTTATCATTTAAAGCAATTCCAATATAGACTTCAGGCTATCCAGTTTCAGAGAGAAATCTAAACCACCTCTTCCTGCACACACATTCACTGTATTTTCTGAAAGTGTTGTTTTCTACAGTTTGATGCTGTAATGCATCTTTTCAGCGAAGCTCCACAGAAGTGAATGTGCAGCCTTGTAATACACAACATTTGTCAGTGGTCAGATCAATAGAGAGCGGTGGTCTTTGACTGAATGGATGAGCATGTGTGGGCTCAGTGGGATGATGCCATCATTACATGAGTGAATGCGTGTTAATTGACTGCACTGCATCTTCTTTTAAGGGTTAGCCTTGATGGAAATCATTTCAATGTGCTTGATTACTAACTAGTTGCTCCTGACGTCTTCTTCAGGAGGTGTGAAGTTTTCCAATCTAACAGTTGAGTCTGACACTGAATAAGAGGTTACCAACTCTGAAAGAGGGCAGGAATACTAATGAAGGGTATGAAATGTGTATGCAGGTAAAGATTACACCTTAAAAGTTGTGCTTTAACACAGAAATGCATAATTCAACCTTTGAATACATTCAAATTACCATACGTCACACCGCAGCTTTAAAATGGAAAGGATGCACCTATAAGCCATTTGGTATTCAACCTTAAGCAACAATACCTCCTCTGCAGAGCCGAACTGGTCACCTCGTTCCCCACGGGGATATTGTGTTACGCTTACTGCAAACCTAAGTAGCTGCAGGGTTCCTGCTAATGAGCAGGAATAATGTGGCAGGTGGGCACAGCTTAATAAAACAAAATACCTGAGCAAGGGACGCACTAACGATCACAGGGTGCATTTCAATCAAAGTGAATGAAACAGCATGACCTTTGTTTTCATTTTGATTTGAAATATTTCCCCAAAAGTCCTTTCTACAACTGGGCCATGAAGGGTTTTTTTTTTCAGTTTTTATTAAATATAATGTTTTAATGAAAGAGAATGTCTGAGGCTGAGTGTCATAATTTCAGTCAGAGGCCAATTGATTTCAGTGCAGTGAGTTAAATTTGGAAAATATATTTTCCACATATTTATCAACGCTTAAAACAATATATAGGTAAAATTTATATATTTAAAATAAACATTTAGTTGAATTTTGCACCACCAGAGTGCGTCGGTCATCCTCTGTGTATGGCATGATAAATAGGAAGCTGCCAGAATAAATAGCTAAAAGTCTGACAACTCTGACAAATTAAAAACCAATAAATAAGCAATATTGAAAACACAAAAAAACAGCTGCATTTAAATTAAAAACCCAATAAATTAGAAAAAAATTATTGAAAGATAGCAGCATTTGAGGCTGCAGCATCATATACAGTTAAAGAAGAATCAGGACCTGCAGCGTCAACAGTTCACAGTAAAACAAAACAAAACCGTTCAACAGCCTGGTGGTCCTCATCTGCATGCTGCACATCATTTATTGTGATTTACAACTGTCAAAAAGTCCGATCTTGGTGGTAACATGGCGGTAACTCGGGTGAAGCGGCTTTCCAGCAGTTGTTAATTGGGGCAGCATTTATTCACACTCTGCACATGTAAGAATACTGTGTAGATAGGTAACTGTGTTAGAGCGTACTCATAAAAGTGCTCCATTTGGAACATGCACATGAAGTCAAAGAAATCCAGAAGAATAAAACATGACCTCTGAAACCAGAACAGTCATAAACAAAACACAGTTATAAAGAAAAGATCACGAACACGACACAACAAAATCCCTAGACCGTGACAGCGACAGCTCAAATAGAAAGTCTGTGACAAGCTTCGGTCTAAATACCATGGAGCTACTTACAGCTCCCTCTAAGTCCCACCCTTACACCCCCACCCCCTAAAACCTACAGCTGACTTTAGGGGTCCCTTCTACTCCACCCTGTTCCTCTGTGGGGAGGTCCCTTGAACTCCCTGGAAATTACTGTAAGGGGTTTGCACTACCCATTTCTGAGGTATAAAAAATGCAGCATGATGGAAGGTGAGTGGAGATAAAGACAGGGAGGAAGGATAATAGCTCCTCTGATCCTGTGTCTGTGGTGATGCCCTGCAAATCTGAACCTGCTCACTGAAAGACATGTTTGGAATTTTTTGAGTTGGTTGTCACTTCAGACACTGCAAAATTCAGTGTGGTAAGGTAATCATCATGTGTGCAGGACGCATAGTATTGTGCTGATAACATCTTTCAAAATGATTTTCTTCGTCCTGTAGTTTAATCACTGTGCTCATGGCAGTTACCAGAAGTCTGACCAGGAGAGAATTCACACTGCTAAAAAGAGTAGAGAAAATGTTTGATATTTCTTCTCTCTGTAGTTTCAGATGTACACTTTGTTCACACACAACTTGAATTCTGCTACCTGATCTTTGCCACTGTAGGCTGCCTGCAGCTTCCATGCTTTTAATGATCCCCACAAATACTGAGGTGATTGAAGATGACAGGCTCTGTGGACACTGGTGACACCAAGAGAAACTCCAGTCCACACATACACACATGACTCAGTGAGATCCTTGTTGCCCAGCGGGGGGGCTGCAGGGAGAGTTGATCTGTTCTGCTCTGCCTCCAGAAATGCCAGCAGGTCAAAGATAAACAGCTCTGAGCTTTCATGAGCTCTATGTGGATCGCGAAAGAATGTGAACTACTCACAGCCCGTTTGCTCATGTTGCTTTATGTACTTTCTGTGCAGACTAGAATATCAAGTACAGTTATGTACAGAGGATAGTGACTGACTAGAATGAAAAGAATAACGCTTAGGTCGGGGGCAAAATAGCCTGGCCAGCCACACCCATTCACTTGGTGAAAATATTTTCCTGTGAAATGGTTATGGTACCACTCCCATGCCCATTTCCGGCAGTGCAGATCGTACCAAATCTGTTGAAATGGGGTGGGGGCAGGCTTTATGCAATGACTAATTGTTGTGGCAGATACAGGAGAGTCCAAGATGGCTGCAGAACTGCTAGTAACACCTCGGATCAATGTCTTTCTAGGTGTTCTAGGAACATGAGTTTAACTTGCTATTCCTCCATAATGTAAACAGTGTAAAGAAGTCATGATCACAGTATATGATGTAAATCACATCATATGTGCCTTACATCATGGCAATGTTATGCAAACCTCAACTTCTATTTTATCTTTGTTTCAATTATTCAAGCTTTAATTGCAGAAAATAATTATTATCACACTGAAAGTCCTGGCCTGAGAATGATACATACGCATGTATGCGAGTTTAATCAAGACGCATATTTAGAGTTCTGAAACTAAAACTTTGAAAACAGCTAACCAAATATTAAAGATCATAATGGGTAACTAATAAGGTCACATATATAAATACACATGTCCAGTGTCATTTAATTGCCTTAATTGGAACGCACGAAAATAATCCAGCTGTCATGCTGTTCTCTGCTCTTTAATACAAGCCTGCACGACAAAGCGCATGGGGAAATGTATCTGTTCGCTTCAAGCAACAATGTGCTAAATGCCAGAGACCAATTAGCCTCCTGTAGCCGTCACTGCTGGGTCCTCCAGCAGAGCCTTAATTCCAATCAAGCTCTCCACCTGACATCCAGCTCGGCTCTCAAGGCCATCAGACACATGCAGCACTGTTCCACTGTTTGAGGAATGTGGAGAAAATGTTGGGAAGTATGCAATTAGTACCTTTTTTTTCCTTTCTTTTTTTTTTTACAGTAAACCCTTGTTATAAACAACAGGATTGATAATTCCTTCTTTTGTTGTGTAATATGAGCAATTGGTGTAATCATGCAATATGGAAAATGGGGAATTGGATGTGCTGGTTTATATACTTCATATATATATTTTTTTTCACTTTTCTCTCTTTTACTTTACTATAAAGGTCCAAGAAAAATGAACCCAATACAATAAAGTAAATCCCAGCACAGCGTAGTGTACAACACAAAATTGATTCCTGATCCCTGCCGGTGTTTGACAAGATTAAGATTGATGCTGCGGTGTTACCTCTCATCTGCTTTTTTTGTATGACACTGAGCAAAAACCAACCACGAAAAAAAAACAAGAAACAAACAAACAATGAAACCTGAGAATTGTTGAATATTCCTTTAAATCCATCAAACAGAAGGGGGACAAGAGGATTAATAGCTTTCTGTTTTTGATCCTTCTTTGAGCTGGTAGACTGTGTTCTACATTTACTTCAGCAATTTCTGTATCATCCTTTTAAATTTACAATAAGGCATGTTGAAGCATCCAGAACCTCCGTTATTTAATGCTTTTAGTGCTAAAGCAGCGCAACAGGGTGAGGCATGGCAACAAATCTGTCACTGAAAAGGGTTCACCTGTTATGCAGAGGAAGTTTGTCGTGTTTTGTGCTATGTGACTTTGATGTGTTCAAAGGGAAGCGTCTCAGCCAATTAAAGTTCTTCAGATATCTAACTGTCATCATTTTGTTGCTGATGTCCAGTATTCAGTCATGTGCCTACTCTCTGCACCGAGACCTTGAAACTGATTTGAGGAGGGTGAGTGAGGATCATCTGATCTTTGCCGTGGCGGACTGAATAAATGAGACAGTGAGCATGTGTCTGCCCCTCAAACTTTAATGAAGGTAATGAATGGACATGAGTAAATTACCCATCCCCTCTTACTGCTGTGGCCTTTCTCACACTCTGCTCCCTTCCCCATCAGGGGAAATTCTGTTGAACAGATCCATAAGTTATCTCAAGGAGGGGAAGGAAGATACCATGAATATATATCATGAACTGATAAGATGCGCATTATAGAGCATCTTAACCAAAAATCTAGACATATCTTACACAGTTTAGTTAATATATCACTTCCATTTTAGTGCTAAATAGCTAGACAGAAGACATGGCTGAGCTCTTACTATTCTGAGCTAAGAGAACAGTTTTGAGGCTAGATCTGCTTCCAGTCAGATTAGTGCTGGGCGATATGGAAAAAATCATATATCACGATATGGACTATTTTATATCACAATAACGATATATATCACGATATACCATAATAAAGTATGTTTTCAGTTATTCTCTGAAAAGTTTGACAAAAATTTCATTGCTTACTTTTCAACTTTATTTTGAAAGGACATTTAGCTGAACTGTCACAAACATACATTTTAGTGCAGCAAAAACAGGTAGGTACAGAGGTACAGTAGCTTTCACATTTTTTTTAAAGTGCACAATAGTTTCTGAGAGGAAAAACACATTTTTGCACTGAAGTTCAGCAATAAAAGATAAACACAAATTATTTTTCAACTTTCTGAAATCTGTAACCTTGTAGTGCAAAGTTTGCAAACCAATATAAAGTGTCTAAAGTAAACATCAGGGTTGAAGAGAACTCTGTTTAAGGCATTAACCATGAATAAAAGTGCAAACATAAAAGGCTACTTTGTAGAAGTAGATATGATTCTATCAAATTTATCATTGCAGGTTATTTAATTACATATTTGCTGTAATAATTGATAAAATTAGATTAGAAACGATAGAAACGATAGAAGAGAAATGGCACGATATACACTTTTATATTGTCCCCACGATATATATTGTCATATTGCCCAGCACTAAGTCAGATATATCTGGACTTAAACACCAGAAAATCAGAGGAAGACTCTTAGTGACATAGTTTAGGTTAATTACCCCTGAGAACAAATTTGCAATTTGATGACATATTTAGACTAGCAGCAAATCCCATACTTGCTCATTCTTTTACCTCCTTAGATTAAAATGTTTCAAATATAATATTCCATGGAATATTCCGTCATTAAAACAACCCTAGCTCTATTATTAGATGTGAAGGACTGTAAACTTTTGTTCAGGACCAAAATGGAGTCCAACAGGTTTTCAGTTAGACCGGAATATACATTTGCAGAAAAAATAAAGTAACGTTAGCACAGGGAACAATGGAGCTATGTCTAAATAAAAAGCTACGTTCAGCCTTCAGCAAGGTTAATAAAAATGTTTCTCAAAGCACATGAGCATAAGTGAGCATGGCCCCCACACCATCTTTGATATTTATACTTGTGCTTGTTGTTTCCATTGCTCCATAATTACACCACCAACCGCTAGAGGACACTGCGGGTTCTTTTCTGCAGCACTGTAGCTTGCAGTGTTGAGCTTCTTTTTGTTTCTTTCCTTTATACAGCTGAAACTTTCTACGACGCTAATAAAGTATATCTTACATGAGTTGATGCTTATAAATGTTTTATTTATGACAGTTATTGACAATTTATGACAGTTATTTTCTTGTAGAGACTTATAACAAGATATCAGCAACCAAATGGAGATGCCTGAAAAAACAAACCTTTTATTAAATACACTTTTTGTACACATTCAAAGTTAAAATTATCTAATTTTGTCTGTAGTGACCTAAGTGAACTTAAGTGAAATAACATTTTTGAGTCTTCTCAGAGGCTTGAAATAGTGATTTATCCTGATTTAGGTCTACTGCCCCAAGGACAAAACATGATTTGCTATTTTGCTGCAATTGTATATTGAGTTTCCAGTAAAAACTGCTTTGATTGATGTCATTTTGGTCCCAAACAAAAATTTACACTCCTTACCTTCTAACTCTGGAATGTTCATTTAACAGTTTTTGAACATTTACCTATAAGAGCCAAACTAACGAGCTTAGTCACGTTTTTTTTTTTTTTCTTTTCTGGATATGAAATATGTCCCATGGACGGTGCCAGCTGCCTGTGGATAGGATTAAAAAAAGAGCAACTTTTTCACCACCAAAAATGTAAATCACATCCCAGAAATGAGCTCTGCATGCACACAGTTTGTAGCTTTCACGTTTGACCTTCTGAATTTGATATAGTGCGATTGGAAACGACTGGAAGCCTTTAAAATAGCCTGGATGCTTTGCTTGTTTCCAGGTGGAAATAAGTTGAACTTTCGAAGATTAACTGAATGGGAGACCAAGGCAAATATCCATCACTAGTTTATGGGAAATAATCTTTTTTTTTTTTTTAAATATCAACATAGGTTAATGTTAGCTGAATCTCCATTCTCCAGGTGAATCTTCATGGTGATTTTACTGTGATGAAGCAAGGTCATATCATGAGCGGATTTCACGGCGAGGAGCCTGTTGAATCACACACAGAGAAGGACGAGCGTCATCAGGACATTCTCATCGCTCAATTATTTATGACATTTTTATTCAGAAACTACTGCTGAGCTAAAACTTTGTGTGGCATGTATAACCAGGTCACTGCCAGCAGACAATGAAGGACTCTGATCTCTGTCAATGCCATGAATACACCGTGAGCGCCTGTTTCCTCTGCAGCCAGGTGAGACAGCCATAGAAGGGAAAGAAGGGAATTTTACAGTTTTAAATAACTATAAATCTTCTCATGAAGCTTCTCCTCAAACAAGATTTTTTTTTTTTCCTGGTTGGTGCTGAAGTAGGCAGGCTTACAACAGATACATGTATAGTCCGCGCAGTCACCAATTCAGTTCAATTCAGTTCAGTTATTTGTTTCACGTCTATTACAATGCAAATTGTCTCTAGGTGCTTTACAGAGACCCAGAGCATGACCACCAATGACCGTTGACAGAATTTTTTTTTTTTAATGAAAACAGTATATAATCTAAACAAAATGCACAATAAAACCACAAAAATAAACTAAGACACAAAGGGAATGAAACAAAGCTTAGAACTGATAAGTAAAATTGGTGCAGAGAAATTAGACTCAACAAAGGAACAAGAAAACACATTTAACATCAACAGGAAGTTTATTCCATCTGTGTACAGCATAGTAGCTAAATGCATTTTTACCTTGCTTGGTTCTAACTCGAGGTTCTGCCAGCTGACTGCCCCCTAAAGATCTCAGAGCTCTACTTGGTTCATATCCTATGAGGGAATCAGTGTATCCTGGGCCCACGTTATGCACTGATTTTTAAACTAACCACACTTTTACGTCTATTCTCAGACCAGGAGTAATGTGCTCGGTTTTCCTGGTTCTGGTTCTGGCACAGACAAGTTAGAGACTCAAGAACTTAACAGAAGAGAGAAGAGGAGGCCGACAGAGCAAGAGACCAAACAAAAGCACATCTTTGACAGCATCATAAAAGTGACTGATCCTCCTCGCTTAAAGGAGGACGAACTGAGCTAAAGGTTACAGACGTTTCTTTGTGCTGTTCTAAATTTAAGCTATTTTTACGTGTGGCACGCAAAGCCATGTGGCTTAACATTAAGCCATTTGAATTTGTGCTGAACCGAGATGTTTGGCTAAAGCCATTTGACTATCTATTTAGCACCACACAATGAACTGAACAGTGCTAAACTGTTCAGTGAAGTTATGATTTAATCATGATGTGCTAACTCTTTATAGTATACTCTTGCCCTTCACCATTCGTGGTTCCCGTATACTTGCGGATTTTGCTCCTCAAAGTTTTTTTTTTTCATAATATATTTAATTTTTGTGATAGCCCTGGCAATTTTGTGAATTTCTTAGGCAATTTTTTTTTAGCACAAAATGCTCACATTCACCCTAACAAATATAATTGTATTATTATGATTATGATTATTATTAATCATAATAATAATTATAAATATTCTCACACTACAGAATTAAAATGTTTTTACTTTATCATTACTACATTATTACTGTATTAATGAGTAAGAATGTCCTTTACAATGTATTTGGGAAGTGTGACGACTCCTCCACCTGTACACCAGGTGGTGTTGTTTGTTGTTTTGGGTTTGTTGTGTTGCAGGTGGAGAGTCATTCAGCATGAGGAGACACACCTGGGCTCGGTGGTTCTCCTCCCCTTTAAGAAGTCCATCTTCAGGCTGCTCCAGGGAGCTGATCCTGTGTCACCCCTCTGTGATTGCTGCAGGCGTTCTGGGGGTCTGCTGATGGGCTGGAGGTCCAGTTGGCAGGACTGCAGCTGCCAAATGGTTTGGCTGGGGTTATTGTTGGTGTTGTTGTGATGGTGCAATTGTGTTTTTTTTTTTTTTGTTAAATAAACTTATACTGTTGGTACCGACTATCTTGTGCCGCCTCCCTCACTCTTGTCACGGCCTTTGTGAATAAGGCCGTTAAAAGAGTGAATAATAAGGGTGTACTATATTCCTCTAAGTTTTCTGATGAATGTTTTGGAATAAACCTTAATACTTTTACTATTCCAACTACTAATTGTAGGAAGTAATGATTATTATCATAGTAATAATATAAAAGGGTTAGCACCAACACAACCTTACACACTCCAAATAACACCAAGAGACAATTTATAGTCTTGCAGTACCCTCATATGTATGTATATCTTTATTCTGTGATAAGAGCCCAGAGGGCCCATGGAACCACAGCCGGAGCATCCAAACTTGAATCATGACTCAAAAATATTGAGAACCACTGGTTTACATTCATCGTTTACAATTCATCCTCATAAATACTGGCATACTCTCTCTCTCTCTCTCTCTCTCTCTCTCTCTCTCTCTCTCTCTCTCTCTCTCTCTCTCTCTCTCTCTCTCTCTCTCTCAGAGTGAACAGCAGGCTGCAAATTGACACAGTTTCCGATCAATGCAGCACCCTCTTAGAGAGAAACAATTTCCAGAGAATTTCCAACCACTTTTTCAGATATATATCAATTTTAACTTATGACTTTTAAGAGCTATGCACTAAGTTTCATCCTATTTTGTCAGTTTGCAATCTTTTCTGTTTCATATTTAAAGCCTGCATCATGTTCACGCAGAAATTGCAAATTATCCTTTTATTCTTAAAGTCTCATACTTTTTTTATTCCGCATTCATAGGTAATTTCCTAAAAGAGCAAGTTGACACCAAGATAATCAGTGAGGCAATTTTATTAGAGGCACCTGAATATTGAAACATTTTTCAGAGATAATAGTTTTATGAATTTTCAGAATCTTAATTTTGCTGATTGTTTACTGCAATAAACTCTCGTGGTGATTAATGATGATCTACCAGCTGAGGAGATACGGCGCTCAGGGTTTTTGTAAATATTGAATGTTCCACTTTAACGTGAAAGTCAAAACTTACATCAGCTAAACTGTATAGGTGTGAAAAAGCAAAGCAGCTCCATATTATTAAAACGTCCGTGAGCCTGTTTTATATATAGTGCTCCAAGCTCGTCTCATGAACACATTGCAGCCATTTAATGAGAATGTGGAATTATTGCCCTTCATTGTTTACCATAAAGAGACCTCAGTGTGGCTTAGAAGCTGGCTTTATGAACACAATCTTGCGAGGAGCGAAGTTTTGAATTTGCGTTTTACAGGAAGATAATACTTAGGACAGAAGCATCAATCCTACACTACATCAAATATTTACACATTATCCTCATATTCACATGTAAATGCAAGCATTCCCAGCAAGGCTTTCGAAAATTCCAAGTGGATATTGAGCTCCAAACATGACATAGCCACGGATGAGAGTGGGTATGGATGAGCTGGATTCGCCCTCAACTGCAGGGGCTCGACTCTAATGTTGCCCATAACTGTAGTGAGTCAGACAGGAGCAATTATTCACCATAAAGCAATGTGGCGCTGGCTGGGAGTAAATTATGGACAGAGACACTGCCAATTACTTCTCTTAATGGTGAGACAAATCTCATTTGACACTAAAACACCCTTGTGTTGAATGGATCAATAATGAGCACATCCTCATTCATACAAGACAAGGGGAGGAACCACTCATTCTGATGATCCATCCTATCATTTAAACATTGCATGAAGAGAAGCTCCTGCCATAATTACACCAATCACACTGGTGTTTTTCCATTACTCTTTATCACCCTTTGTAATGCAGTGTAATTTACACTAAAGGTCCACTTAACAGCTGTGGTAAAATGCTCGCTGGGGGACTCTTTTGTCCCAAGAGGCACATTTTTGTAAGCCCCCGTGCTCTGGCTGTCATTAGAGAATCACCACTGTGCACAAATGAAAATGTCTCCCCAAGAATACACAAGCTTTAATGAGCACCATTAACACATCCACCTTTCCTTTCATGGGACCTCAGAGTCACATTCTGCTATTAACTTTAACTTCAGGTGATAATCATGTGATAGAGTTTGAAAATGACAACACGGCTGCAGTCGGAGACAGTCTATTTATAATTCTAGCGCTGACTGCTGTCACATAACCTTCCTGTGTAGTCCACTACTAAAATTACTACCTCTGAATATTCATTTTAGATCCACTGAGGATAAGCTGAAGCTAACAACTGTGAATGGGACTTTCGTAGAACCCCACCTTCTGCTGGTTAGTGGGACATTTTGCACGAGCAGGACCAAATGCACAGAGGCAGGAAGAAAATCAAGCCCTTTATTTTCACAAAAGGCACTGCCTCAGCAGGATGGCAAGGAACTGAAGGCACAAAAATTGTGGCGCCAGACAGCTCAACTGGCTGAGTGGAGCCCCGTGCACAGAGGCATGGCACCTCATGTACAGACGCACCGCTGTGCAGCTGGCCCAGGTTCAAGTCCCAGACGATGACCCTTTCTATTTCCACCCTCTCTCCAGTCCACCTTGTACTGAGTGCCACAAAAATCTTGGAAGATTTAAAAAAAATAAAAGTGATTATGTTCCCCACAGCAAGAAGGTTCCTGGTTCGAATCCCAGCAGGGGCTATTCTGTGTAGAACAACAGTTGGGCAAAAGGCAGTGTGCTCCCCTGGACAGGTGACAAGCCCATCACATGGATGATACAGCGACAAAAAGACAGACAGCCAAGGTTACATAGACTCTCACCTACTGACGATTTACCCGTCAACCTGAAATTTATGTGTTTGGACTGTGGGAGGAAGCTGGAGTCTAACATCTACGTAAGCATGAAAGAGCATCCAGGCTGCACACAGAAAGACCCCTGCAAGGATTTCACTCTGGGCTGTATGGTATTCATACTGGTTTAGAACAGTGGTGCGCAAACTGTGGTACACGTACAACTGGTGGTACGCGAGCACTCTCTGGTGGTACGCAGGGGGAACATCAGGACTTTCCACATTTCCCCCCCTTTTTTTTTAAATCAAATCGGAAACATACAATGCATTACAAAAATGTTTCAAACGAAATTCAGGTAACAATAAATAACTACAATAAGGAATAAACATCTCTCCTGTGAATTTAAAGCTAATTGAGAAGGCATATATGGCTATATTTTAAACCTGGTCATCATGGTGGTACTCAGAGAGCTGAACAGTTTCTCAGGTGGTATGCAGTAATAAAAGTTTAAGAACCACTGGTTTAGAAAATGAATTGATGGAGACTATCTTTGCATTGTTTTCTTCATTTACTTGCTTCTGTTTAAACTTCACTTATGCATAAAGTCATTTCATTTTGTGTTAATTGTTACATTTTATCACTGGCTGTTTGGTAAAGTATAGGCCACTTGTTTAGGTTTAGGAAAACACAGTGGTTCACAACATCTGCCATAAGGATGGAAGCTCCGTGTTGACGGTTAATAAGGAGATGAATGAAACTTAGTGACTATAGAAAAGAAACATCCAACTGAATGACGTCACTTTGAAAGTCATGGTAGGTGTCACAACTGTTTCCAATGAAATTGGGTTGGATGGAAACAATTCTACCTGATTGTACAATCTAAACTGTTTCAGTGCAACATGAGAAAAAAGTTATTTCCATATATCCTGTACCTGTTTTGTATATCTTGTAATGCATCTGTCTGAAGGCAGATCTCTTGGGAATCACTGTGGTTCTCATTAATGATGTTGCACAAATATATGATACAAGGAAGAGCATGACATACATTGGATAAGAAGTACTTAAAGACTGATGTTTGTTTCTGAATGGATCATTTTCAGTTTATGCAGGAGATGAATGGCTTTAAACTTGAAGTAGAACATTTCTTCTGTAGATAAAAGGCTCTTTTCCTCACAGGGACCTTAAAGGCTCCAGCAGTTTTACGATCCTCATGCTTTTCTGCCCATATTATATTCCACTTTGTATTGCATGTTATCTTAAAAAAACTATGATGTCACCGTTTCTCGGTTGCTGAAAGTAACTCCCTGCTCCCTGCTGCTTCATCAACACTTCCACGGGAAGAATCTGAGACGACAGAGACTTTATTTCAGGAGCAGTCACTGTCTGCTAAGATGAACTGCGAACAGCTAAAGATAGAGGCTCTATTTTAGTCCTGGGAGATATTAAAGATACATATGACACAGGCGGCAGAGAAGACAAGAATGATAGCACACTCATCCAAGTAATGAATATGAGACAACTTAAATCAAACATCCAGAGGTTGTCTTAGTCAGTGACCACCGGTCTAATTAGGCATGTTTTGTTGACAGAGGTTATTGAGTTTCTGATTAGTGATCAGGTGCAAATTGGTTCAACATCTGCTTTTGGTCATTAACCCACTGACTCATTATGTAAATACATAAAGGAGCTGTGCAATACATGAAACCTCGTTTCCTGTATTAGAAGCTACAAAATAAACATAATCCAGACAATGAAGCGCCAGCATTACTGTTAAATGCATGATTGCTTTGCAAAGGAATGTTAATGATGTGTAAAATCCAAAGAGGTATGAATGATTCATTTCTTAACCATGACCAGGATAATATTCAGAACAAGCTGCCTAATCATGTATGGCAGGAAATTAATTCTTTCCACAAAGCAGATTGTTACACTAATGCAGTTATTGCTCAGCCAATTTGGCAATATGCTTAGGCTTGAGTCAAAACTAATTACCTTCTCTATTCATCACCTGTTTATTTATGCGTCGGTACGATGGAGGCCTCTTAAAAGGGTTAAAGGAATCTATGAAACCTCATTAGACTGCCACTCACCCTGCCAACCAGGAAGACCGATGGAGGAAATCTCCAATAGAGATGAATAACATGGGCCTTTGGAAATGCCAGCCCAAAGTGTCTGCTGCACTGATGCAGAGCGAAACGGGATGAATGGAGGAAGAGGAGAGGAAATGCATTTTTTCTTCAACGCTGTATGTTTCACCTTCAGAAAATATATTGCACGACCTTCATGGAAGCCATTAAAACAGCAAGTATAGTATCAAATTTGGTGATCAGTTGTTTGAATTAAAGCTCGTAATCTTGGGCACCAAAATCCTCAAGGTCAGTAATCTTGGAAACACTGAGGTAAACACAGAGGTTTTTTGTTGACACCCATAGGTGCCATCTTTGATGTACGTAGAAAAATTTGATGGAAAAAGCCAAATTTAGAATTAAAAAATCATCATATTTTTTTAAAGAGGCTTTCACATTTCCACAAGTCTTTCCTTTTTTCCTTTTTCAAAAAGATTTCCTTTTCCTATAAATTTAGTCTCCTCTTGCTCCACTGTTTATTACAGCCATGTGCAACTTGCCACTTGACAGCCTGGATTACTCTCTAAATGCAATCAGACCAATCCAGCTTGATCTATCTGATCAATGAAGATGACAGATATTTTGCAAAAATTTTGCTTCAAATTTACTTTGCAGATTTTTGGGTCTTTGCAGGTCTTCTTTTTGCTCAATGAGTCCCCCTAGAGGTGCAGAGGGTTACAACAACATCCACAGTTTACTGTTGTTTGGTCTCTTCCTTGGTCTCTCAAATGTTTCTTCCATCATTACGTTCTCGGGTCTCTTCATTGCCTGTGTTATGATGTCCGATGTTGCTCTGTGAACTAGTTTCATCATTATTCACGTGACAAAGTGCCATAAAGTGATACGCGGTTGTTGCAAAAGATGATGGGAATGGGGTTAGGGTTAGGGTTACTTTGGGTTGGTGTTTGCTGATAGCAGGGACGGGAGACCATAAGAGCAAGATGACCCTTGCTAAAAGTAATCAAATTGTCCTTCAAACGTTCATTTTGGACACCCTAAATTTAACTGTTGCATGAGACCATGGTCATTTAGTTAAACCACGGACACACTGTTGCACCAATGTTTGCCTTCATCCTGGCACCAAAACTACTTACTGGGTCGATGTCGCAGAAATGCTCAAGCTCATTTTTTGTTAAAAAATTATGTCCCAGTGCCATGGAAAGTGACTGATATGGATAAAAGGGTGACCAGTCCAGCTTCAAGCTGGTGTGAGGAAACCACTACCTAATTTTCTGGTAATGTCAGACAGCCCAAAATTTGTGTGAAATAGTTTAAACCAAATAAAGATTACAGCATCACTAAAGGTAACTAACATTAAAACAACAACAACAACAACAAAACTCAGTTGTTTGGTCTTGCATTCATTTCCCCTTTCCCCATTACAATTGATGTTTTCTTGTTTTTTTTTTTTAATAGATTGACAACAGGCTACAAAGGAACAAATAATAAGACTGCAAGAGTGCACATAACAATTCAATGCTTGCTTTTCAGAGATGAATGAATTCTCTACTCTGGTATTGAGTGATTCATTCCTGCAACAGCAGATGACAAGTGTATCTACGTCAGCAAAAGTGAGATAAATTAACTCAACTTCAATGTTTAGCAGAGCAAGCAACTGAGCTGATTTATAGCCACCGTGTCATTGATGTCAGGTGAATGATGCGTATCTAAATCCGAAAAACTTCTACAATACAAAATACAGCCTTGTCTTGCGTATTGATGGCCCATGCATTGCCAGAGAAAACTGTAATGCGCAAAAAAAAAAAAAAAAAAGAGGTCATTTTAATTGTGCACGTCTGTCAAATCTCCTGAAGTGTCTGTGACCTTCTTTGTCTTATATGCTTGCAAAGTTACAAACAATCTTCCTCACCGTGAGGTTTTCATGTGGTCACGGGGTCTGCTCATGGGTAGATCGATAGTGTGACGACAGGAGATGCATATTAATGGTGCTGTGATGTGATCGTTATAAGCTCACTTTAGCTTCGAGACCTACAGTATCTCTAACAATGTGAGGAAAATACCATGAGGGGTCATCTGACAAGCTCAGTAATGAGTACAGCGCTCAGTCCAAATCCAGGAACATGCTCCCTGACCTCTGGCCTCTCAACCCAGACTCGTGTGACGTCTGACGCTGGGGCTAATTGGGCTCTGATGTAAAAGTGTCCACGTAGAGAAAAACGGGGAGAAAAGGTGGGTGAGAGATTTAATAAAGGTGGGGTGGTGTGCGCTGCACATGCAGGTTAAAAAAAATGGAGAATATTGCGAATTCATTAATTAGAGATGGATTTTTGCTCTGCGGGGGTTTCAGGGTGGTTTAATGAAAAACTACATGCTTCAAGTTTTTAATGCCTCACATACAAAGGTGGGATGGAAAGCAGCAATTCACCACTTAATAAGGCGCGCAGCTCTGTGAGCTTTCTCTGATCTTTGAACAGAGCAGACGAGAAATAAAACTTACACGCACACAAACCGATACTTAGCTAGCTTCATTAAGACATTTCACTTCCATTAATTCTTTTACAGCCTCACCTCGGCTGAACTTAATATTAACTCACAGCTGAGTTCTAACCCATAGACTGTATATATTTTTTAAAAAAAATTAAACAAACACTCTGTACCTTCACATATATGTTTTTGAAGAGTGGTTTGAAGCCCATTTTTCTGACGCCATCTCGTCAGGAGCTGTCTCCACCTAATCTCATTTAGATTAGCCAGATTGCTGGTTGTGCAGCTGGCGGCGACGGCGGCAGCTAGACCATGGCAGGGACCATTTCTGGAATGGTCACCAGTTGACAGACTTGGCCCCTGGACTCTTTCTCGCCAATTATGCTCTCTTTATCACGGTTTTGATCAGCCATGGCAGTATCTCTGTGTTGTGTCAAGTTGGAGTCACTCCCTGTCTCTCGTCTGCTCTGTTTCCTGTTTTAGTTTGAAAGGTCTGTCTTGTCCTCAGTGTTTTCTGCTTTGCTTCCTCCCTCTCGTTATCCTGATTGCCTGCACCTGCCTCTCGTTTGTGCCTCTGTCTATTTAAGTCTTGTCATCTCCCCTGTCTGTGCTGGTCCATTATCTTGTGTCCTGTGAGTATCCCTGCTGGTTTTTCTGCTTGTTCACTCGTCTGGATCTCTGTTTGTTTCTCTTTTTTTAGTTGTTGGATACCCTGTGTGGATTTACAGTTATGTTTGGACTTTTGGTTTTTGTTAATAAATAGCTTTTTGTTTTGGCACTCCTGGCACTCCTCATTATGACACTCTTAGCTCTTAATTCACAGCTTAGGTGTCAGGTTTATCAAAAATCCTGAGACCTAAGCAACCAAAGTGATGGTGGCTAATCGCTACTACCATAGACTACTCATATGTAAGAATTTAGTATATCTTACTTTATCAGTTATAGTGTTCTAGTGAGACAATCAATTGGCAGTTAACAATTACACTGACCACGACAGAGGTGCAAAGTGAAAAAAGTAAAAAAAAAAAAAAAAACATGCCCTTTATTATGCATACATTTGTGGCTTTACATGAGTTTACCTGATGACATGTATTAAAATTCACTGCCCTTACAGTTGTTATGGATGTGAAATCTAGCTATGGAGACCAACGTTTTGTACGCAACCTGTAAATGGACATTTTAGCATAGAGCCAGCCCCTAGTGGTCATTCAAGGAACTGTAGTTTTTGCCACTTTTGCGTTGCCAACAGTTTAGGGAGTCCAGTGAGCATCTGTGATGTTTGAGCCATTTCTGCATTGGTGTCGCATTTCAGGTGTGGTGACTTTCACATTTCTACCTTATTTCTAATTTCATTTTAAATAAATGTGAAACCCACACAAGAACTTGTGGAAAAACTATCTTGTGTGGTCAAAGTGGATAGTTGTATTTCAGTTTCAGTCTTTCAAGGATATGTTTTTTCACAGACAGGCATTCTTCAGGGATGAGTATACACAGATCTTTCTGTAACTGTATTGTATGCTCTTAGGGAAAGTGCGTATTTACTTTCCTCCTCAGACAGTTATTTTATAGTTCGATATTTTTGTTGATTCAACTATTCAAAACCTATTGTGCCTGGTGAGATTTTGAAGGTGTGAATATCACCTTTATCTGTAGGCAATGATTTAAGAGGAATAAATGTTTTGTCCTATAATCCAGCTGGTTCCATGCATTGCTATTATGTATTTACCTCTTCAAACATTACAACGCATCACAAGTCAGCTTGCATGTGGGGGCTCCAGACTTTGTTCTTTCTCTCCAAATGTTTTTACATCACCAGCTATAAGGTTACTACTCTGTAGGCAGGATCTTACACATGTGTGACGCTGGCGTTGAGATGAGCGTAACAGTGTGTTTCAAATGTCAGTTACACAGGCAAGTCATTTTTTTTATTAATTTAGCAGACTCACTGTAACTGAAAAGCAGCTGACTGTGTTGAAGCATTCCCCAAGGTTAGCTTGTGTTGCTTTCAATTTTCATTTTTTAAAGGTAGAAAATTGTTGTTTTTCTTTCCTTTAAACTAAGTTTTAGGTTTCAGGCAGTAAAAAGACTTTCTTTATTTGGTCTGAAAGTTGTTTCAATTTTTTTTTTTCATTCTTTTTTATCTTAACCTTGAGAGCTAACTGATTTTCACTTGTAAATATGTCTTAATGTCAGAAAGTTGAAGTTTGAAGTGACATGTTGGTTGTCTGTAGTGATACAACAAACAGTATCACTGTTAATGGCCTATAAGGTCTTCGACTCGCTAAATACTAGAACTGTTGCCCATCAAGCCAACCTGAAAGTATCACCTGATAAGCTAGTCCTGGGTGTATCTATGCCTTTTACCTGATAGGCTCCAGTAGATCGCCATTATCTTGGGTTCTCCTGGGTCTTTATTCACAGTTAAGTGGCTAAAGTGATGACACTCTTACAAAAGACCATGTTTTTGTACCAGGCAGTAAATATATTTCTTTCTGCTGTAAACCCAGACATTTTAACAAGCAGGTCAGAGGAAATTAACTCACTTTTGGAATCAAATTATGCAAAATTTGGTTGGTGGCACTACCCTGTCTGCTAGATATAATCTGATACTATTACAGTTATTCAGTCAGGGGCAAAATCATAACTTAAAAAAAATGTTTGATATTTACAATTCAAGATTAGGAAGGCTCCAAGACAATTAAAAGTAGTAAACAAAACTCATTGGCACCACACACTAGAGGATTATTAGGACAAATAACCATTTCAAAAAACCTTTACATCATTATGGAGGATGATTTGGGCTCAAAATTGAACTTAAAAACTTCTCTATTTTGTGTCCATAACATGTTTCCTTAAAAAAAAAAAAAAAAGAAAGAAAAATTGAGGACTGTTATCAGATGTTCTTGGTGGACAATCTCACATAAATACATCAGAAAAAGAGTCCATTTCCATCCTCTTGCACAGAGAATATACAGGCTCACATTCCACCAACATTAACACAACACGAGTGTTCGCTGATGGCTGAACTTTTATACTGTGCTGCGGTCTGTCCAGCGGGCAGCAGGGCCCAGGAGAAAGCCCACTGATGAAAGGGCTTCATGCAGATTCACCTTACAGAAAGCTGTCACTCAAACAGGCCACCACTGCGCCCACCTCCCTCTCCAACCCCGGCCAAAAAAGGGAGGTGGAAGGTTGATGCTTGGAGTTCAGGTTGTGTGGCGGGAGTTGAACTAGAATCATTAGAGACTTGAATTAGCCTCTAAAGCAACAGCCCAGATCAAAGTTTTGTTTTCCAATGAAATATATCAAACTTTGCCACAAAGAGTAGCACAAAATTTCAAACAGACCATTTAAATTAAACCCAAAGCTTCCTGATGACTTGTGTCGTCCTTTAAAGTGGTCACATCATGGTCATATCCAGACGCCATATTTCAGTCTTTGGTTGCTCCAGACTAACTCTGAGCCTGGTATAACCCCAAAATACTGTCACTATATCAGCCTGACAGAGATGGACAATTACAGAGAGAAGACACCTCAAGAAACACAGATTAGGTGTTTTCAAGTATCCTGTTGGTACAAGAGTCGCCTGAAGGCCATGATCCTTTTAGAAAATTCTGCTCTCTTGTGAAAGAGCAGTCCAGCAAAGTTCTTGCAGTAGGGTCTACCAGATTTTATAAATCCCATTTCTTGTGCAGTCCATAAAAATGATCTGCCCTAACATAAACTAAACTCAGGTTTTTGAGCCTCTTGTGTTGTTTAAGATGATTATAGCATTGTAGATATGTCAGAAAACATCGGAAAGTGCAATACGGCCCCTTTAACTTTTCACTCCTGCCTCTTCAACTTATCTATCATTCCTCTATGCATCTTTTATTAATTTTATTTGTTTCTTTTTCTGTGTCATGTGTTTTTTCTGTGTGATTCACTTGTGAAAGCATGCTGGTTCCAGTGTGTGTGCCTGTCCGTGCACCGCCATGAATCACTGTACATTACTCAGCCACTGTTTCCCCTCTGCGAGACCCTGTTTATCCGACCCTCTCTGCAACTTGCTATTTCAGCCTGCAGAGGAAGACAACATAGCTGAGACTGAAGCCATTTGAGTGAAATATATCCTCTGTGATCTTGTGGTATACTCACGAAGGCCACCGGCACCCCACCCACTCCTAACGCATCCTCCTGGGACTGGTTGCTAAGCAACACTGGCTGATTGGGTTAGCAGGGTTAAGAAAGGGTCTGGCACGGGCCGGAGGAATCAGATCACTCCCATTGATCATCCACTGTTCGGGCTCCGCTGAGAGCTGAGGCTGCAGCCACAAAATCAAAGCCCTGCCTTCATGTCTGAGACGGGGTCATTACGCACACACACACACACACGCACACACACACACAGGGGAGCAGAGAGGGACATGACAGGCTTTGTGTGGTTACGCATCCAGACATCTCATACCACACATGCAGCAAGTACTCAGCCATGTGTGATGTGACTGTAACTGAAGCCCTATAAAGAAATTTTAGGTGGCACAGAACAAAGACAAGCTTTTAATGACTAGAAAAGGTTCTGCTATCCGCTGACCTGTGATCAGATATTATGAAACATGGGGATCTATCTCATGTCAGTAACTGAGAGTGACACGCAAATGTAAAAAGATACACAAAGACAAGAGGGTGGAGGGGCGCAGGGTGGGTGCTGCACATCTAAATGCCACTAGCAGCACCCACAGAGTGGGAGTCAACACACAGACACACTGCAGTGACGGACACACACAACTCACTTTGTATCAACTTTGTTATAGAGGTCGCTATTACACGTTTATTCTGTCAGTTTTCATTAAGCTGCCACATTCCAACTTCTGGGTTCTAATCTATTGCCCAAGTAAGGAAAGTTGCAGTTCCTCAGCTGGTCACTGGGGGCTGGCTCCAAAATCAAGTCAATCTCCATTGATCCCCTTGTTGTTATTCTGGAACCAGCTACCAGTTTGGGTTCAGGAGGCTGACACCACCTCCACCTTCAAAACTAAATTGAAAACATTTCTGTTATTAAAGCCTATAGTTAGTCTAAACAATAGTTTGTTAGGGACAATTGTCATAGCTACAGCTACAGGAGCCAAGATGAGAGCGGGCTCGTTTTAAACATAGTCTCATCATAGCGATGCTGCTGTAGGTCTACGCTGCAGGGAGACACCAACCATGATCTGTTGAGCAGTGACTCCACCCCTCTTCTCTCTCCTCCTTTCCTCTTCTTCCTTCAGCTCATAAATGTAACTGTGCTTTATTGTTTCCTGTAGTTTTGTGTGCGCCCCCCTGCCCCCTTTTTCTTTTCTTTTCCTTTCTATATATGTTTGCAGGCCAGAGTTTCCAGAGGAACATACTGACCTGCAGTTCCATCCTCTGACCATCCCAGTGTTTACCTCCACCTGTGTGCATAGATGTCTCTGGGATACCAGCTAACATGCTGACCAGCAGTCTGACCACCTCGGTGTTGCTGCCCACACCTGTTTATATAGTCATTTCTGTAGTTCAAGTACTAACAATGTATCAGTCAGAGTTTAAGTGCTCAGTGCTTAGTTCTCCAGTTAATGGGTAATTATTATTAGTACATTTTGTCTAATATAGTATTGCCAGGATGTACGTGCACTCTCCTCTCTCTGTCCTCCTTCAGCAGGAGGGTCCCACCTAATCAGCCAGGTCCTGCTCGAGGTTTCTTCCTCTTCAAGTGGAGTTTTTACCTTGCCACTGTTCAGGCTTAAAAGATTTTTTTTTCTCCTACTGTGGGAGTTTTTTTTTTACTTGCCAGTTTTCTTTGATTATGATTTAGTATTATAATTTTAGTTAATGATATTTGCTCAGAGGTCATGATCTGGGTCTCTGTAATGCGCCTAGAGACAATTTGCATTGTAATAGATGCTACACAAATAAAATTGAATTGAACTGAACTGAACTGAATTGAATTGTTAAAATGACCAACATAGCATCAAAAATAAATATATTTACATTCATCCATTACTGTCATTTATAAACTAAGACATCAACATATTCAGGACTCTTCCAGGCAGAATGCTGGTAGGCTTGACCAGCTGTAATGGCTCTGACACCATGAGCACCAGGCCGAGCTGAGATGGTTCCAGATAAGCCCTACTAGTCCTCATTTCTGCCAGTACTTGTTCTGGACATCGTTTCAGTGGTGACACTTGAAATGAGGATAGCGTTTAAAGCAGCTAGACAAGGGTTTTATGGCACCAGGAAGAAGAACATTTGCATTTCTCAGCGGCTTGGTTTTTTTGATTTTTGCGCTGATCATAAGCTTTCAGATGTGATTTCAGTAGACAGTTGCTGTTTAAACATTTACCAAATGGCTCCTGTCGTCACTTTTGTTGTCATCATTGGCTGAAGCGGTAGACAATACGTCACCCCATTACCTGCTGAGTCATTTTTGAAAGTGTATGACCTTTTTGTAAACTTTTTTTTTCTGAAGACGACCTCTCAGATGGGTCTGTATCAGCAAACCATCTATTACTGTCACTGAAACAAAAGAAAAACTGAAAGGAAAGACCAACCTGGTGCCATGTCTGCTCACAAGTGGGGTATGACTCTCTTTATAAGACCCACTGCAAAAAACTTGTTCCTAGTTTTTTTTCTCAAAGAAAAGGGCAGCAATCATAAGATAATATCTGGACTCTTGATTTGTTTCCATAGAGTGATGAAAAACAGATGGAGAAATGGCAAAGTGGTGAGAGTACTGACAGTAGCTCTGGTGGTAACTGAGCATAGCAAGGTTTCAGTTCTGTTCAGTACAACATGTCCTATATTAAAGGTGTTTGAACAGTATAGTATAGAAATTACAAAATGACTTTTTTTTATGTTTCATCTCTTATGTTACAGAAAAAAAACTTGCAGAAGGTTGGGATATACAGTAAAATGCAACCCCTTCCACAACAAGTGCACTGCCCTGTAAGGTACTGGCATGTAGAATAGTGCTTTACATGTTTAAAGGAGCTGGTGTGGTTGCACACCAGCTCTTTTGGTTCAACATTGTCGCATGTAGCAGTGCTGCGCCCGGCCAACTGTTCCAGCAGCCCTGCAGGCCCTCGGTGGTGACTGCTGAAGTCTCGGAGGGGTGTAAAGTGCAGCGAGGCTGAGTGTCGCGGGTTGGGTGATCCCTCCCACGTCTCTTTACTCCTGCTGTCCCGAGGGGAGGCAGACACTCGGCCAACTGGTGTCGTCCGCTTCTCCGCCAAACCCACTGAGTCACGGTGAAAACAAGGCAGAGACTTTCAGTCTCCTTTCCCCTCCGTGCTTTCGTTTGTTTGATGGGTTTGCTGATTTATTTCGCAGCATCTTGGGGTCACCGATCACCCCAAGCAGCACATTTGCACTGAGAGAATGTTGTCAGAGTCTCATGACCACGTTTCATCTCCTTAAGTGTGTTTAAGATTCATAGTGACATTGGCTTCAAAGATTAGACGAAATATTTGTTGTTTACAAAAATTTATTCATACAAATCTTACAACACCTTTATTTTTTTTAGACATTTATTGACCCTTGCAGGTCATCCATTTGAAGTAGTAATCTAATATTCACTTTCAACACAGTAAATATATATATATATGTATGTATATATATATCTATATATATATATATATATATAGATATATATATAGTCTTTAAAGATTATTTTCTTTTTGTAAGGCTATTGGCGCTTTCATTATCACACATATAATGTTTCATGGGGGTAACTGCTACTTCCCACTATTTTGACAGAAATCTAGTGCTCTAAAACAAAGTGCAAAAGAAAGCAGTGCTAACGAAAGACTGACATCTAAGCTGATCGATGCTTGAGGTCCAATCAAACATCGGTGCGGCACAGAGACAACAACAAAAAAGGGGTGAAATGTGAACTGATGATGTGCAGCATTGTAGGGCCACTAAATAGCCATCTGTGATTCATGGCGGTTTTAAAGTCGATGCAAGGCACCACAGCCGCAAACTGCTCCCTGCGTCACAAAGCCTGGAGGGGAATGCAAAATTAAAGAAAGATTGATACAGCAAACACAAATCAAAAAAACTCACGCTGTCGTTTGTATTCCTTTCTTGCCCTCGCCAATTTGGTAAGAAGGGTGCAGATGGTGAGTTTTTCTCCCGACCATACTGGTTGAATACATTTTGCCTGATTCTCATCATTTTTAAAAAAAATCAACATGTTCATGGTCAGTATCGCTCTAATTGTGTTTCTGTTTATATGGCGGCTTTTTGTTCTCTAAAAAAAAAAAAAAAAAAGTCACAGACAATAACCACTCTACATGTCCACAGCTTTTTCTTCACACACAAGTTTAAAAGTAGATTACAAATCTCTCCAGAAACCATACAGCATGATATCAGTCCGAGAAACTCTTGCCAGCAGTAAAGTACATTCAGATTCATTGGGATTCTTCGATGGCAGAGAACAGAACACAAAACATCCACCGGTAACAGGAATGTATGTCTGAAGCGGTCAGAAAGCAAGCAAAACCATGTAGTTGTCTGCACAGATGCGGTGGCTAGTGAAATTACTTTAATCATGCAGTCTATTGTAGATTGTACATCGATTCACATGACAGAAAAAGGGAAGCACAATAGATCCAGAGGGTCCAAACACAAGAGTTCAAACTGCCTCGTATGTCTCTCACAGAGACAAACTGATGGAGAAAGTCACCATGTAACAAGTATCAATTATTTTATTTCATTTTTCTGTTTATTCCTTTTTTTTTAAGGTTTTTTTTATTTGCCTGATGGTGTTTGCGATGTCAGTGATACTTATTATATGGGCAGAGATATGAGAAAACCTTGAGTAGATATAGAGTACAGATGATAGAAACACAAGATTGGCACTTTACATGAGTCAAATGTGCGGGCTCACTTTGGGAGAAAAACAAGGGCGAGAAGAACCTCAAAGGTACTCTGCTTCTCTTCTCAGATTTGGGATCTGCCTTTTGAAAAACATCCAAATTTAAATTTTAAACAACCAGATCTACTATTTTTTTTCCCCTCAATGTACTGATTGGTAATGATATGTTTACCATATCAGCCTGTTTGCATGCTGTCATACAGGTGGAGGTCAAAATCTGTGAGGAAGGAGCACAGATGAGGTGGAAGAAGAGTCAGATCTGAGTGTTTGAAGTGGTGAGAAGAGGGGAAAAGAAAAACAGAGGAGGCGGCGTGAGAAGCCCCTGCGAGGACGTGGCCTCAGGAAAGAGCCGGAAACTCACCGCAAATTCGGGAGAGAACTGTTTCAGCCAATCTCCCAAAAAAGCGTCAAACTCATCCCCGTCCGGGAGGGCATCAAAGTCTACCTCTTGTAAGGATTTGGTGAAAACCTATGTCTTCAGGGCTGTTGTGAATAAAGACAACTAAACTCTTAATGTCATTCTTTAAAAAAAAAAAAAAAGGCAGCATTTAATGCGTTGATTGTCTTTTAAACTATTTATTCCCCTCTCTTTACATATCTTTACTAAATGTTTAAAAGACAGGGCTGCTGGAGGAGACTTGTGCGTCATCCCAGTAAATAAGTCTTAAAAATATAAATCAATGAACAAATAAGTAGAGGCGAATTCTTCTAAATCAACAAAAACTGGTCCACAGATGAGAAATATGCATCCTCCAGTGCTTTAAGTAAGAAAAAAAAAAACAATATTCTTATCAAAATATTTATTCAATGGCTTACTTCATACATAAATACATGTTTGAAAACACAAAAGTGATCCACTAATTTGGTCAGATCTTAAACTTCATCTGGGGCTGCACACAAGTTGTTTTTTGTTCTTTGTTGTTGTTGTTCTTTTTTATATATTATTTTTATTTTATTCAGGACAAGGGGGGGAGGAGGCTGCTACAAATATGCCAGCCTCCGTCCTTTGTTTCTGAATTCTCTGTCTATACCTTTTCCCCAGGACCGCTGCCAGGTATTTCTTCACCGCCATTTGCTTCCTGTAGCGGCTGTAGCTGTCTGTGAAGATCCCGTCCGAGTGCCTCTTGGACAGGGGCTCCGAGCTGTCCTCCAGAGCCTTCCCCCCGCTGCGACAGACAAGGAGACCCATTACCACCACACTGAAACCGGAACAGGCGCTCACGCACGTGAGCCCACTCCTCCTCTGCGCACGCACCAAACTGAGCCACCGTTTTAATCAGGTAAACTCAAAACAGAGCATTTCAATGTCATTTTGTAGGAAGATTTTGCACGAAGATCATTTGCTAAACTTGGATTTTAATCCGGAAAACGCAGTAATGGACACTTCTGCTCAACTTTTAATCTACCCAGAGAGAATCGCAGCGCGTAATTTGCATTGAGATGTGATAGGCCTGCTCAGAGCTTGCAGCCCCTCCCTCCATTAGGACCCACTGGGATTCAGTCCCCATAAATAATTCATGTGGAAATAAATTTAAACCTGTGCGCCTTCAAGAAAATGACGCTTCCCCACACTAATCAATTGTCCGTGCGCGCGCTGCCACACCATTGTTAAAGCATTAATAAAAATCTTTTTGGAAGCATGCTGGGATATGCTGAGACCACAGACATGTAAAGTACGAGTAACAGCGTGAATTATGAGCTTTCAAAGGACCAGTCAACAGAAACAAGAACGCACAGAGGACACGAAACATCGGGAAAAATAAGATAAGGTGACAACCAAGAAGATATTCTTACCCTACACGTTTTGCCATCAGAGAATGAAGATATTTCCTTGCTGATAACTGACCCAGCGCTTTCCTGTAGGCTTTATTAAACATGCCGTCTGCATGCCTTTCCGTTCTGGGATGATAGATAGCCACACAGTAAAAAAAAAAAAAGAAAAATAAAGAAATAAAAAAAAAAATCACCACACACCCAGCGCAAAAGGCAACACATCAAGTCGCGACACGACAAATATCTAATTTTAAAATGATTATATATGTGAGTTTTATCCTAAACTCTTCTTTTTTTTCTGGATTTAATCAAAACTCAGGGCCCATGGATAATTAAGAGATGAAATTTTGTTTCATATTTGACATTCTTTCACCCCCCCCCCCCTTTTCTTTCCATCTAATGAAGTAAATACAACTTTCTAATTAGTTTCTGTCCTCTATCTGCTTTAAAAATGAAACTTAAAGATGTCAGTAACAGAAACAAAAGTATTTCTTTGTGCCGGAAGTTATACAACATTTCGACGCTACAAAACACTCGACACACACAGACAGAAATACAGAGATGAGATGTTCAACATAGATGTCTCCAACCCTAAGAGGGTGGGGGGTGGGGGGGGGGGGGGGTTGGAGTGAAACGCTGATGATAGTCACCTTTTCTCTGGTGGGTAGAACCAACTGAAGACGTCTTCAGCGACAGACGAAGGGCTTCTCACCTCCATTTGGTCTCCGTCATAATCCAGAGACGGTAAGGAGTTGCCATCCTCATCATAAATCTCACTGTCAAGTCTAAAAAAAAAAAAAAAACAGAATAACATCAAGTTTACCCATTTGTTTCTCCGTGGCAGTGGATTTACGCGTTATTTGCTCATCAAAATAACAATTATGTGCCAAATTTCTGCTTGAGACCAACAATACTTGCTTCCACTTCCTCTATAAACTCTATAAATGTATACTTTTTTCACATCAAATCGATTTCTATTAATTATTCCAATTAGCAAATTGCTCAGTTAATGGCTCCAGGTCAGATTTAGACTCTGTTCTTCACTGCCACAAGAGCCTAAATCACATTACCGCCGCTCCCCAGTGAATGTGTCTCAGCTCTATGGATTGACTGTCAGATGTTGTTATCTCACACTCACTCACATAACTAACTGTAAAACAGATATGATCTTCAGGCTGCTCCCCAAAGACCACAGTTGTGTCAAACTCACTTTTTTTTTTTTTTTTTTTGAAAGCACAACAAGAGAAATCTAAGAGTGCACATACCTAACACTTGGGAAGCTAAGTCCCACAGGTGAGCAGTTGGCGCTGAAATGCGTTATGATTCCATAGATGAGTAATGCTAAAGTCGCTTTACTGGACATGGTCCCGCTGAAAATGACACAAAAAAACAAATAAACGAACAGATCAATGATTTTATCACCATGTTTAACTGATTTCACATCACATCTGAGAGTTTCTACAATAAAAAAAAAAAAAAAAAAAAAAAAAAAAAAAGAGCCACGCCTGACTTTCTATAAGATCTCAACACTTTACCTTGCTTAAAACTCAACAACAACAAAAAAAGATAAATTAAAAAAAGAAGCTTTACTCACCAGATGCAAGATGCCGGATGCGATCCGCTGAAGACCTCAACTGGGAGAGTGAGATAGGATCTCTATCTCAGTCTCTCTGCCTCTCTCACCCTCACTCTCTCTCTCTCTTTTATTCTGTTCCCTCAGTTGAAGCGCTTCTCCGGCGTCCTGTAGCTCGTGGGAGAGTGTGCAGCCCTCCGCGCGCGCCGGCAGCTCGGTTCTCGGGGACTTCTAGAGCGGCCGCTTCATGGAGCAGGAACAAAAGAGCGCCAAACAGTCGTCTGCTGAAAACTTTCCCCCCTTCCTCTGAAGTTAACTCCCCGTGGGTTTTTTTTTTTATCCTTGAATCTGAAAGGCATGCCTTTTTCACTTGTCACGTTGGTGAGGAGGAGGCGGGGGGAGAGGGAGGGTGGGGGAAGTAGGCGGCTGCGTCATCGCCCCCCCGTCCCATTGGAGTGTAGCCGTCTTCCGCGTCAATGAAAGACCCCGAGCCAAGATATAAAAAATAAAAAAAAAAAGAAAGAATGGATCTCGCATTCAAAGATCATCATTAATTAACTGTGAATTAATGTCAACATTTGACGTCATGCCTTAACAGGGATCACGTGACCGGCCTCTTTGAAAGCAGTTAGGAATGGTGGGAGCTATCCGGTGCTGAAATGTTTGTTAGAGCTGTCTGGTGCTGAAATAATCTTCTGGGAAAATATATCTAAGGGGGAAAAAAGAGATGTCTGTGCGACATCTTGATGATTTAAACTCTTTTTTGTCCACTTGTTCACCCCTGCTAAAGTCAGACTCATTTATGCAACCAGAAACTGAAGTATCGTTTAGCAGCTGAACTGCAGATGATCGGATTATGATATTGTCTTTTCTTAGCCTCATATTGTTTATGAGCGTCATATCGGTGTATTGTTAGAAAAACTGATATATACCATTAATCTCTCCTCAATTTAAGCCACCATAGATTTTGAGATTCTCAGACAGATATAAGTTATTCACCCCCAGGAAGATATTACTCATGTGTCAAAGGCAGCTGCCTTAATTAAGCACTGTGTGTCTGGTTGTTTTTCACATGTCTCATCGAAATTTATGTCTGCATTCTTTATTTATAGTAACAAAATGTACCTATTCCATCTTAAAAACTTTTTATCCTTTGCGATGACATGTCTTAGATCTTCTGGTGAGCTATTGGTCTCGAGGCATCACAGTGTGGAACTGCTCGGGGAGGCTCTGAGGATGGGTGCAGTGTCCATGGTTCTGTTCCATCTCTCTGTTCTCCCCCTCAGGGCAAGGCAGTCCAGTTGGGAGGGCTGGCAGGGTCACCTTGTTACAGATTGGCCCAGTCACCTTGGGAGGATTGGCCGGGTCGGATGGCTCCTGTTGGGCCTGGAGGGAAATCCAGTGCACTGGTGGAGGTCTGCTGCATGACACTGGTCCAAGACACCAGCACCAACTGTGATCCAGCCCGTATATGTGGTTGTGGTCTCTGGTTGATGCTGAAGAGGAGTTGGAGGCCTCACTGCTCTGCGTCTTGCTGTTGGACTGCTTTATCTCTGGGGAGGATGCTGGAGGCAAACATTATCACAAACGCTATCTCAACTCAAACCACCACACATTCATCTATATGCACCACACATTTTACACGCACCACATCATCACTGTCTGTTTTATGTCTTTTGTTAGCATCTTTATCAGTCCTTATCCGTCCTTATCCGTCCTTTTGTACTCCACTGTCGGTGATTTAAGTCCTCTGACAGAATCAAGGTTTTAGGAGTTAATAAAGCATGTTAGATTTGACTGTCGAAGAGGACTGGTGAAGGACTCACTCACTATCACTCAGTTACGCACAAGGAAAAAAAAGAGGGAAAGAAAAGATATTCTGGTAAGAAGCTAAACTGGACATTTTCCAAGCCATCAAAAGCACTGCTGCAGTGACATAGCTAATCTGAAAAGCTTAAAATCAGACTTCAAAACTTCCATTGTTTTTTTTTTTTTTTGTTTGTTCTTTTGTATCAATACAGTTTTTGTCTCGTCCAGTGTCCAGTGTTAAAACATAGAAAAGCTGGTTCTTGCATAGAAAACTTTCACCACCTCAAAACTCAGGTTAATATACTTTGTCTTTGGTAACTGATTCTCTACTTTACCTTTAACAGTTTTAGTAGGATCAAAATCCCCAAATCAATCAAGAAATCAGATAAGAGTTTTACTTCTTTGAAATCTCTTGAATCCCTCTTGTTTGTCCCTCACTAATAAACAACCTCCAAAGAGTGATAGAAAGAAACACCTCATTTGCTTCAGTAACATAGCGTGCCACACTCAAATTTTAAGGGCAATATGAATGAAAACATATAAATTGCTCTTCTTAGCGCAAGTTATATCCCACTGATGCTGATACAACATCAGTGTGTTTCAGCTCGTCAGGCTGAGGCTACTTCATATGACTTAATAGGTTTGACCCCTTATTTTTCAACAAGTTCAGATTTCAAAGTTGTGCGGGACAGTCCTGATTATTTAATATTGTTATTGTCACTGGTCAAAAATATGATCCCTTTGTGTCTTAAAAAGAGGAGTGTAAACCTTCAATAAGGACCAAAATGATATGAAGCATTTTTGAGTGAAAATGGAACTTTATTGCTACGTACATATTTACAACAAAATAGGCAAGTTTAATAAGCGCTGACCAGGAACTTTCCTACTTTTGCATTCATTGAAATTAGTTTAAATGATATTTAGTAGACAATTGTACAGACTTATAACAAGGTCACAGTAACCAGATGGCGATGTCTGTACAAACATACAAACAGTCCTTTTCATAGCCTTTTTGTACTAATACAAAGTTAAAATTTACATTGGTTTGTCTGCAAGGACCCCATCCACACCATCACAATAGTGGAATGACATTTTTGAGCCTTCAGAGGCTTAAAATAGCGATTTATTTTGATGTAGGCTGATTGTCCTGAGGGTTGACATGAATTGCCATTTTGCTGCAAACACATATTTAGTTCTCTCTCAACACTGATTTGATTCATGTCTCTTTGGTCCCTAATGAAAGTTTAGACTCCTGACCACCTAATAATAGACCAAGTGTTCCTTTCATACCTTGATATCTTATTAAAGTCAATCAGTAAAACATTTGTGTAGTGTATCATTCATGTTTAATTGTTGGAAGCTCTAATCTTTTCTTTTTTTTAATGTGTAAGAACCACTCTCTGGCGTATTAAGCGGACTGAAATAATAACATTTTCCTTTGACATATAACTGAAGTGAAAAGTGTCAGAAGATTAATATTCCAAAAATAACTATTGCTAAAATCTGATTGGCTGATTTACTTTTTCTCAGCTTAGGAATCAGAAGCATCTTCCTTCACATTAGTATGGACATCATGAGTTAAATCTTTAGTTCATGATTCAGAGGAGTCTATCGTCTTCACTCTCTGACGTCATGGCACAAAGAAAACTTCATTTTGAATTTTTGAAAGTTAGAGACAGAAAAAAAAAAAGAAATCTGAGAATGGGTTACGCTGAACTCTTTTCTAGCTCTGAGTGAGCACTGCGCCCCAGTGGTTGTGGGAGGAACATGCACAGTGGTGCGTCAGGAGCTGTGAGCTTTTCACATGCACAATAAAAGGACAGGATAATGAGTGGATTGCAAAAAGAATCTGAGAAGATCAGATGGATCGGACATCTGTCTGAGAGTAAATCCAACAAGTAAAAGGACTGAATCAATCCGCTGTCTGTCTGTTATTTTCCATTATTTGTAGAACGGATCTGAATTTTAAATGCCCCTGATTTTAAAGTGGGTCAGCTGCCACTGGGATCCACAACTATGTAATTATAATTAACACGGTTAAGATCATTTTCTAATTGTCACAGTTCCATAGCTGTCTTATGCTGGAGTGAATCAAATTGATCATTGTAAAGTGACAATTACTGATTCAGCTTCATTCATCCCTGAATGAGCACTTCTTCTGATGATAGCAGGAAATCTAGATCCATTTACTGAGAGCACAAAGTCCATATGAATGTTTATTTTTATACACCTGCAGCTCTTAAATGACAAATATTAGCAAACCTGTTGACTTGGTAGCATTTAATGTCCAGTTTAAAGATTGTTAAAAACTTTTATGCTGTAATTGCAGCATTTTTTTTTTCCACAAATCCAGATGTGTGACAGAACCAATATCAGTGATAAATGCAACATAAAATCCATCTAGTATAAGTTTTAATGGGGTAACTCATCCATGATAGTGACAAAGTTAAACACAATAAACTAAATTGTGTTTCTGTTGGCTCGGATGTGTCTGCAGACAGGAGCCTCATTAATCAAATTTGCATTATTTCATATCTTTTGCTCGTAAAAAGAAGCTCTGAGCAATCACAGGCGTCCACACGGACCATGATGGAGCATTATCACACCAAACAGGACAGCAGAAAAACATATGACTCACTCTAATTTTAGCTCTCTTAGCTTTTTATAGCAGCTACCGGCGCTGACTGTTGTGTTTGAAGATTTTTATTGATGTTACTGTCTCGCAGCTCAAGTGCTGACAGAAGGTGGCTTTGGTTAATCTAATTTTATAGGGGTGTGCGTGTGTGCATGTGCGCTCGCATTACTCATGTTGAGGGGATATGGACGTGTTTACTCTGTAACAATATGGAGACTCAACTTCCTTACATTAGCAGAAAAACAAGTCCTTGATTTGAGGTCAGAGTCAGGAAATGAAAGTGAGTCAGTGCTGTCCTCGGAAGTATCAGAAACATGACTGTATGAAGGAGAAAATACAGTTTATGAGCAATGTTTTTCTCCAAACTGTCATTGCTGCTCGTTGGCTTTTTACTGAAAATGAAAAAAAGTAATTTTTCCTGTTTATTTTATTTTTAAAATGCTTGTCTTTAATGGTTATTTTCTCATGATATGCCTTACCCATGGGCATCACTAAACCTCTTTTTAAATGGGCATGTTTACCTGTATAAATTTGTTGTGCCCCAGTCGAAGTTCTGACCTGAGCTTAAACTGCATGGCCTGTGGACAGCACACAGAAAAAGGATTATTTTAGTCAATAGGAACAAAGATAGATGGAATTTAAACTTTCTGATGGTCTGTAAATTAGTGTTGGGAGACCAACAGTAAACGGAGTAGTGCGCCACATACAGAGGTCCGGGTGTAGGCAGGCTAAAGACCTTAAGACATGACCAAACTGAAGCAAATTTCTAAATGATACCCCTTACCTTTTTACTTTTAAGATTTTGTGGTTCCAGTGGTATTTATCTACAGTGAGAGAGACAGACACAAAGCAAACCTGCGACCGCTGCAGGACTGTAGCCTCTGTTCATGGGCTGCCAGCTTAAACCACTGAGGTGTCTGCTGGCCCATCTGCTACCTTGTTTTAATAAAAACATTATCGGCTCCTATAGATGGGTATCAGCAGCACTGACAGGGAAGCAGCAGAGAGGAGAGATGAGTCTGAGCGATAATCAAACTAGGTTACAGTCTTGGCAAATTCACATAATCATTCAGGATTTTATGGCTTCTTGACCTGCCATTAGCGTACATCAGCTAACGTATTTATTAGTACATCCTCACATGTCAGAGGCAGACAAATCTATGGAACCGCATAATCCAACATCAGGCCTCAAACAAAACCACGACTTGACTGAAGCGATGGCGTCTTCCATGTTAATGCGTTTTCAACTTGCGGGATAAAAGTCATCTTCCTAACTTCGATGAAGGTCATTGAGATCCTTCTGACAATCGATAGCTGCAGATGTGGGCAGTCATTCACACTTGGCCGGGGTCCACGATGGGACAAGACACGCTTCACCATGATGTTGCTGTCTTCTCTGCTGAGGGCAAAGAATTTTGTGAACTGAGTCAAGTGATGGACCATTTGGTCAAAATGAAGAGTTGGCACGACAGTTAATGCTCAAAAAAAGTGAAGGGACTTAGAGAAGCATACAGCACACACTTTTAAACTCCTTTTAAACATGTACAGTTTATGGTGCAGAAGAATGCTCATGTGAAAAGAACGTTTACTATCAGCTTTTGTTTTTTTCCACATACCCTTCATCTTCTACAATATGATGAAGTTAATAGATATTTTCCTTGTAATTGCTGCATTTTAGGAACTTGTGGGTTTGGCAAGGAGAGCTTGAAAGAAGAGCTCTGAGTAATGGGGCTGTGCCCCTGCAGAGCTGTGGCTTATCCCAGTGATAACACATAATTAGTTTGCATGTAAAGCATACACAATTACAAATGACAGCTTATCAATGTAGGACAGCTGGACTGGTGTCATTTAAAAGTGGCTTTACAGGTAATATACAAATAATAGTAGCATGCAATAAATGACATGGTACAACTGGCACTTTATCTGTCCGGGAAGCACAAATTCTTGATAAAAGGCTGTCAACAGAGAGAATATCTTGTTCTAGGCCACAGTAAAGACAGATCAATTATTGTACGGTGCAGAGGACGGAGGAGGATATGATTAATATTATTACTAGTGGTTGAAGATAAACTATCAGTAAATTATAATCCTGCCATTACAGGATACACAGCAACGTTTCATCTCCATGATATGCAGAAGCACCTGGATGTCCCACTCGAATTAACCTCACAGGTCAAGTTGTCAAATGTGGGGTTTTATCTACATTCAATACTAAATATGACAAAGGTTTACTCAATACGTGTACATCAAGACATACAGCAAAAGTACATAAAAAGAGATAATTAAATTAGAAAACACCTGAGATAATTATCTTTAATGTTAACATTAGAGAAGCAGAGTCAATTACAGTCTTTAAAGAAACATTCATGGGTTAAAAAAAAATTACAAGGCTCTCGTACCTGTCCTGTGACAGAAGTACATAAAGTTTGTACTCCTTGCCGTCTAAAAAAAGGCAGAGGGTTGCTTCGACTCTGGAATGTTCCTTTAAACTGAACTTAAAGTTGAGTCTCTTTTTCTGCTTTTAAAACTAAAATGTGTTTGGTCACTATAAAATGATGGAAGCTTCCTCAGATTGATGAGAGCTTTGCAGGATTCGTTGGATGTGTGTTGTACCGAGAGCCAGTGAGTAGAAATAAAAATCTAATTTTAGTCTTCAGGCTGCAGCATTCAGGAGTTTATGCCTCAATATTTACTGTTAAACCTGCAAATCAACTGCTGACAGTAGAGACAATTTTAAAGTAATATAACAAACATCACATCTTGGGATGAAATAAAGACAAGAATGTCAGTATTTTGCCAAATGAATCAAAATAAGAATGGGCTAACTGGTATAGCCTCGCCTGCGTTGTTGCGATAAACAAGAAAAACTCCTCCATCATATCAGCAAGAAAAAAGATAGACAGAATGTGTGTTTATGTGTTAGATATACAATATGTTTCACTTATTTAGCTTTAAATGAGCAGCATATGATTCAGGAAAATGTCTGTTCACTAACATCTGGTGCAGCATCTGCATGAGTCCTTTCTCTACACTTTGGCCAAACTTCCAGGTTTTCTTCCTCCAAATAAGCCCTGCCCCTAAACAAACAAAGACAGGGACATGACTGATCAGAGGACAAGAGCATAAATTAAATGCTACATCTTGTCCAAACTCTTCTTTCTGTGCTGTTGTTGAAAAAGTAAATTTTTTTTTAAAGTTCATTTGTGTGTTACAGACTTACTTTGTGTAACTGTGAACCTGTATCGAAGAGTGTTTACAATGAGTCTTAAGCTTATTGAGCCTATATTTCTTACATGAGTGTATAGTTCTGTAGAGGGTGCTGTTTTATTATGAAAAGAATCTTTTTCATGTATCTTTGTCATTATTTTTGTATTTTGTGTGAGTGGTAATTTTTCATATTTTTTACTGTCTTGTTGTTTTGATTGTGTTATCTTTGAGAGTTTTTTCACCTTCATCTTTTTCTGTCCATTCTGCAAATCGTTCTGGTCATTTTATTCTTATGTGGATTCTTTGGACCGTATTAGTCAGTGATTTTTCTCCATTTACATTTTTTTTCTTTCAGCTGCTTTGTGTAATTGCATTGATTTTGCATCACTTTTTCACTGGTCTTTTTGATTCTCACTGCTGCAGTTTTCCCTCATGTCACAGTTGAGCATCTTTCTGTTGTTGTCTGTGTGACTTGCCAACAACAATTATTCAAAAGGAGCCTCTGGACCTGTGGAGACTCGGACCCCTTCTCTTCTGGAGCCTCTGAATGTGTGCCTGATTGCTTTTATTCAGTCACTCTTTCATGCCTCTTGGCACATGCTCTAATATTTGATCCTCCTGTAGAAATACTAACCTTTTTGATGTCTACATTTGCTAGAGGGAATCGATGTGAAAGTGTTAAAAATGTCTTTGTAGGATGATGCATCAGTAAAAACAAAGCCTCATTCAGCAGACGTGGAAATCTGCAGTGGAAGTACTGCACTATAGGGTTTTTATTCCCAGTTTCAAAATCACACAAAAAACATAAAAAGTAGCCTCAAGCAGATTCAATCCAATCAAAAGAAAACCTTTTTTGTGGTTGAAAATGCTTATATTATCATAAAACACTGTTTTAATAGAAATGACTTGTGCAGAAATTCTTGAATGCAAAGGAACAACAGCTCTGCAGGGCAGCTGTTGTATTGCAGCTGGAACTACACACACTACACACACTACACACACGTCCATCAAATAGCAACATCAGTGTCTCTAGATGACTGTTGCCGTGGTGCATCACAGGTTGTCTATAGTACCAACTAAATATGGTGTTTAATGGCAGAACAAAATACAAGAATTTTCCCCTTACAAAGATAGCACACTTTTCTCATATTATAGCACACTGTTGTTCACAATGCTGACATGATTTATGATTGAATAAATAACAGTTAGGCCGAGCATGATGGACTATGAACAAAAATAAGATGTTACACTGAAATTTTGTGATTTTTTTAAATACAGTCATGGAAAAAATTATTAGACCATCATTTTTTCTTCACTGTCTTGTTCATTTTAATACCTGGTACCACTAAACGTCATCATGTGACTAAAACAGACTGAATGCATAAAAGCAGTGTTTTTGGCAGTACAGCGCCATAGCTATTGATGTAAAAACTTAAATGATTTAGGTTATAATCAAGAAAACCATGGAAAATGGTAAGATATCAGCTCTTAAATAAAACTCTTATGAGCAATCTTTGTGGTTATCATTATGTTTGTCCAAACAAATGTACCTTTAGTTGTACCAGGCATTAAAATGAACAAGAACCTGAAGAAAACAAGGGTGGTCTAATATTTTTTTCCATGACTGTACATCGTATCAAATATTGTATTGTCACTGTAGTTTTCCTTAGTTGCAGTACAGCTAAATAACCGTTAGAGGGCGCCAAAGACTTGCTTTTCTAAGATTAAGCTTTTTCTTTTTCTTTTTTATTTTTAATTTGATGAAGCTGTCCTCCACTGGCCGGTCTTCGTCCTCCCTCCTATCCTAATAATAATAATAATTATTAATATTATTTAAAGGCTCGTTCGTCTCCCAGCTCCCCCGCCGTGGCCGCCTCCTCCCCGGCTCTCCCCGGACCAGCTGCACCAGTCGGCTCCGCGTCTGAGTCTCCAGCTGTGCGGCTCCAGTCCCGCAGGCTCCGTCCGCCATGTTGTTGTGTGGGGGTCGATGGAAGTTTGGTTGTAGGAAGTAGATCCTCCAAAGCTCCGGGACAGCTTTCGGGACCCCACTTTCCCCCGTCTTTTGTGTGTAATCAGTGGCATGCCGCGGCGGGATTTCTCCTCTCTGACGGCGGTGACTGTGCCCCCCACCCCTCCTCCCCTCCTCCTCCTCCCCCCGTCAGCCGTCAAGCCTGCAACACTTGAGCTGCTTTGATTCAACTTAAATCAGAGCCCGGTCGCTCCGCTGGATGGATGCAGCGATGGTTCTGTCCCGGCTCTACTGACTCGGATTTACTTTGACTGGAGGAGGAGGAGAGGGGGAGAAAAAAGGAGAGAAGACCCAGGAAAGAGGCGGATTGGAGAAGGTAAATAAAGATCCGTCTTTGTCAGGGCAGCAGGATGGGCCGGAGAGCAGCTGCTCTGCTGTCTGACCTGTCACCAACAAAGAAATAAAGCCGTCTGATGCTGATATGTACCTCTGTGTAGTTAGTCCTGCAGTTTTGTTTTTTTTTATTTTCCTTTCAACCAGGCGTTTAATTGTAGTCGTGTATTAATATATAAGAACAACAGAGGCATGTGGTTTGGTCCCAGGGGAGCAGAAAACACTTTAAAGTAGGATCAACTCAATATGCTGGACTATGATCACATTACAGAGATTAAATGGGAATAGTTACATTTAATAATGGTATTAGGTCCACACACAAACACGAGGCTTAACTTGCCATCGAGGGTACATAGTAGTAAGAAAAACCCAAACACTTTTGTTTTCTCTCTTTACTCCTTTTTCCTCTGAAAGCAGCCGTGCCTCCTAATCCAGCCTGTAACTCACGCTGATCCAGATCACTGAGAGATCAGGATGGAGCTCCAGAGGACATGAGGAGTTTTTGGAGATGCTGTCATCCTCCCTCCTTCTCCCCCCCCCCCATCTCTGTTGTCTGCTCATCTCCAGCAGCTTAGTTTCTTTAAAGCCTCAAAGTGACGACTCAGGCTCAAAGTGATGAAGTAACGTGTCACAGCTTTGCACTTTTGCACAACTCTTAACTGAATCACAGCCGCCTTGAAACCTTATAAGGGCAGGTGAAGTAGGAGTGAGGCGTGCTAAAGGGAACTTCCACTGTTTCTAATGATGCGAGGCCATCCGTAGTCACTACCACAATGACTGTTGACCTGCTATGCTTTTCTACATCTCTTACCGGTTGCCAGTTGTTGGTTTTGAAGAGCCAAGAATTACTGACTTTATAAGATGATCAAAGTTTGAAGCCCGAATGGCTCCGATTTATGGTTCCATGTTTGCATGATGGGTAAATGTGCTCCCTGTCTTGATCCTTAATTTAGTAGCTTCAAATAGAAACGCTTTTGATTATTGAGGCATTTTTCCACCTTTTGTTCTTCTAGATGCAGTGTGGTAAAGGAAATAATCAGTTTCCATCCTAAAGCCCCAATTATTATCTACATTTAAATAATAATTGTGCGTTCCCCTCAGCATCTCAGAAACCCAGTGTTTCCCTCCCAGTGACTCAGGATGTCAGATCCGATTTTCTTTTCTTTATGGTAATACATCTTTTTCAGAGAACTAATTGTAAAAAAAACAAAACAGAACAACTACATAAAAAAGAAAGAAGCTGATACTTTCAGAAGTGGAGGAGTGTTCTGACTTTGTGAAAGTCGAAGTGGGTGAAAAGCTCAACGACGGGGGAGTTGTCCTCCGACTGGTAGGTGAGGGTTCAGTCCAGTCTCATGACAAAGTGTCCTCAGGCAACACGCTGAACACCCACACTCGCCCTGAATACTAACATCAGCGAGTAATTGTAGAAACAACTGTATGAGTTAGAAAATTAGGAGAAATCTCTGTGCGCCGGGAACTAGGCTAACAGCAAACAATGGAGGGTTTTGATCGTCAGGCAGCTCTGCGTTTAAAAACGGTCAGGATTCCTTCACTGCTCAGACTCAGGACTGCAGCTTCAAAAATCACTTATTAGAACCACTGAAAAATCAGTGAACTCACAAAACTAAAGCAACCAGTTTCTCAGGGTGAGTATAACCTTACGGAAGACATTGCTCATAGTTTACGCAACCGTTTTAGAGTTGCAGTTGCATTATCTTACACGGTGGAACATAATTCTGCTAAGTGAGTGAAGGTAGTTGATAGAAGAAAGCAGCGTGTCAGGAATGCAGACTGATACACACTGGCTGCGGTTACATGATGTTTTTTAATTCGTAATTAATAATTAGGAATTAAATAATTCCGATTTAAACTATTTTCCTTCGAGTTTACATGGAAATAGTAATTCCGAATTAAGGTTTACATGGAAAACACATTTGTTCGGCTTTATCCAACTCCGCTTTAGGTCTGGGGGTTGGGAAGGGTTCTGATTGGATGGGGGGGGCGGACATCTTTACATCTACCGGAAGAAAACAAGCTTAGCTAACTCGGTTAGCAACAACATTCCACTTATTTTTGACCTGGGTGGCGTCTCTATCTGCGAAACCTCCTTCATTTAACCTGGCCGCTTTGAAAAGCTCACAATTTTTATGTTTCCTGCCATCTGTTCTTTTAATTATTTCCAGTTCCTCCAAGCTATTTATTAAATAAATCGTCTCTGCTCTTGAACACCGTTTACTGCGTGCTGCCGTTTTGAAAACAAGCCCAGCGCGGAATATAAGCGTCATCGCGACAGACGGGCAAGAGAACGAGCATGCGCAGAAAGACGGGAATTAATTTAAAGAGGAATGAGTGTATACATGACCGCGGAATTACTTAATGCGGAATTAAAATGGGAATAAACCAGCCACTTACTTCGGAATTAAGTTTAATTCGGAATTGACATTTTCATATGGAATTAAGTGTTTACATGGTAACTTTTATTCGGCTTTAACTTTAATTCTGAATTAAAGAGGAATTAAACTTCCCATGTAAACGCACCCATTGTTCTCCGCATGACACGAACACTTTTTAATCAGCTGTTCATTTAGGAGAGTGCGTTTGGATATTCTGTGTTTGAGCAAATCTCTTCACCGTGTATTGCCCGAACTTGTAGTGCCAAAATGATCGTATCATTTTTTTTTTTTTATCAGAATGGCACTTTAAATATATTTAGCCAGCAATGAGTGTAATAGAAGCTATCACATGGGTCTTCTAATCCACTTTAGTAGATGTTGATGCTTCAAACAGCCGACCCTTTTGTCCGCCGACAAATGGATGACTGTAAACACAGTCAGATTCCCAGAATAGACCACGTCCACTCAGGTATTCCCATGAGACCCGTTATTTTTCAAGAATGTGTGATGTCTGGTTTCTGGGCAGAGCGATGCTTAATGTGAGCCTGGCCACGAGGTGAAGACTTGCGTTTTCCTCATCGTCACATTAAGTAAAACTGATAATGTTACAAATATTAGAAACTGTTTTTTTTTTTCCCTCTGAAATAAAGTGTTGAGAGGAAAGACTGGGCAGCTGTGTTTTTTTTTTTTTTTCAAACTGAAACACTTGAACGCCCCAAAAAGAGAAGTGTGTTGCAAGGCCTCGGGATTCACACTAATTACAGCGCAGATCTCACGATGAGCCGTTTATTGATGTTGCTCTGGATGCTGTAGAGGCTTCAGATGCTCGTGGTCACGTGACGCTCTCCAGACCCAGTTTTTAAACATTTGGCATCAGAGGAACATTGGTGCACACTGGGCGGGCAGCATCTGCTGTCGATCTGAAGCCCAGTAAAGCTCCACAGACCCCCCCCCAGATGGGGGACCTCCACCGTCCTACTAGCCATCAGCTTGGCTGCTCTGTGATCTGTACCACAGTGGACTGGAGCCTGTTTGAGACAGCAAGACTTTTTTTAGTGTCGGATTTTGGTTCATGAATGATGTATGATATGCAAAAGAGAGATTTAGACTGTCTCTCTACAAATTCAGGAATTCGGTGCTGTGGCATCACTGTCATAAAAACCGTGAACGCGACACAGAGGGAGTGTTTTCACCTTCCTCGGCGGGTGTACTGTGCCCATTCTTGCAAAATCAACCGGGCGTGCATGGGCACGGCACGGGTAGTTTAGCTTGAGCGGCAGCTTGGAGAGACCTGAGAAAGAATTGATGCAGGAAGAGAAAACAAAGGGGTGACCAAGCAAGAGACTCCATGCTGATAGGAGGATCCTCAGAGGTAAAAACTGCAAAGGTTCCTTTGTGTTGCTTTAAATCAGGGGTGTCGAACTGATCCGTGAAAGGGCCGTGTTTCGGCAGGTTTTTTGTTCCAACCTTGCAGAAACACAGCTGACTTGTTGTATTCAATCAACTGAACTGGTTAGGACTATGCACATTTTGGATTTTTTTTTTTTATGATCGTTAACCGACGCCCTTTAACGATTAATAACCGTTAACCTGATAAATCCGGGAGGGTTGGCTGCCGCGATGTTGCGCGCGTTGTCGTGGACGCATGCAGACACTTCCCCGTGTATACTCTCGCCGTCAGCTTGTCGCAGAGATGCCGCCGTCACTTTTGATTTATACTAGCACGGTCTCCGCTATGTTATTCCACGTCACAACGCAAGAGTGACAATCACGAACTAGCTAAACTTAGTAAACTTATCTCTTGTGTTTTTCCACTTCCTCACCGTCTCGGTCGTATCCAGACCCACATTCATCGCAATCTCCCTCCATGAATTACTAGAATATGTGCTGTCTTTGTAGCGTGGAGAACCAGAATCGTACAGATGTGGGTACTTCCTCATTTTTTCGATGACGCGCTCTTTTCTTCGCGGATGTAGAATTGACCAATCAGAGGCCTGTTGCACCTGTCGACACGCCCCCATGAGTTGATTTAATTATGTAGCCTAAAAGCAAAATTGACCGTTACTATTAATCGGTTAGAGTTACTGTTATCAGTTAACGGTTAACAGTTAAACGGTTAACCATATGCATCCCTAGTTTGGACCAAAAAAAAAGTTGTTCTGTTGTATCAGATTATGACTGATCACATGAACAATCAGCTGTTTCTCCTTCCAGATTCAACACAGCTATTAATCACCGATTTTGAAGAATATTTGATCAAATCCTACCTTCATTTTCAAATACATGGTCCAGTCGACTTTTTCTTTACATTTGTCTCTGCTTTATCAAAGTTTCATTTCCAGTTAATGTCTTCCTGCCAGATAAAGGCATCACAGCCTCAACTACCACCTTCTAATGACACAGGGAAGTGTAGTCCTCTAGTGCTTAAAAACAAATTATATTATTGAATTAGCATATCTGTGTTCGGGATAACCGTTACCTTATTTAACTGCATCAGTCGCCGTGCTGCTGATGTGAGCTGGCAGAGGCGGCACCGCCGGCCAAAACCTGACTTTCAGATTTTGATCTGTCTTGACTGATCGTCTGTATTTAAATATTGCAAGTGATCGCATCTGTCCTGCGTGTCCTTGCTGATGTTCCCTCATCCCCACGGTTGCCATGGCAGCCTCCACACACCGAAGAGATGTAAACAAACCAAAATGGATGGAGTTGAACTGGCTTTGCTGCCGTCACAAGCGGTTATGTTCAAAATAGCTGGAGAGACTCGGGGACGCGTCAGTGTGTTGCTTTATTTCAGACAGCTGCCACTGCCGGTATGTCAGCGTGGTGGGCTGCTGGTCCGGTCCGGTCATCTGAGGCTCCCCGGTCACCTCTGTCACTTTGGTAGACATAGTTTGTGCTCCAGTGTGAATGACACAAAAGACTATTTAAATCCTGTAAGATGGTAATATTAGTGCCATGTATTTATTTATTTTTTTAATTCAGTTCAACATAGACGTTAATAATTCGTAACTGAAGTCATCTGATCCTATCCAAATCAGTTTCATTTAATCCAGTTCCAGTTCAGTTGTGTTTGCGTGCCAGTTCATGAAAGGTTTTCACAGCTTAAGAGGACGGCGAAGGCCTTCATTTCGGTTCAGTCCCTCATCCTGAGCATCCACGAGATGAGACGACAGTAGAGAGGAAGAGCGCTCTTTAAACAGGAAGAGAGCTTCATTAAAACCAGACTCAGGAAGGGTGGCCATCTGCCTTGACCAGTTAGCTTCTGAGGGGGACAGAACGCAGACAGCCAACAACAAAAAGCACCAAACAAGGGATACCTGCTATTAGAAAGAAAAAAAAAAAAGGAAACGAAGTTAATAATGTGCGATAAGGGCACACAAATCCATGGAAAAAGAAAGGAGGAGAGCGGAGGGGAAGTGCTCAGTGCATCATGGGAAGTCCTCCAGCAGTTTGACTCTGCAGCAGCATATCTAAAGGATGGTTATGAGTCACCTGATCCAGCTGTGTAACATTATTCAGAAAGGAAGGTTTTGATTCTGATCTTTAAGGTTGAAGGGGTTTTGGCCTCCTCCACCCGGACTGAGGGCCTCGTTCCAAACGGGAAGTTATAGATGACGGCTCTGTTCCCAGTTCGCTTTTGGAAACTCTAGAAACCACAAATATCCCGCAGCCTGAGAGCGACGGGTTCTGCTGGATAATATGGAACTATGTGGTCTTTAAGATATAATGCAGCTTAATCTTTAGGGGCTTTATTTGTAAGAAGCGGGATTTTTTTAATGTCATACTGAATATAACTGGAAGTCAGTCAAGAGAAGATAAAATTGAGGAAATATGGTCTCTCCTGCCATCCGTCTTGTATGAATTCAGAAGTTATTCAGAGGCCGTATATTTATGTCTTCAAGGCATCTAATTTAATTAACTAATTTCTTCTATTCTGCTTCAGCTGGGTGTCATCTGCATAATATTGAAATTTGCTTAGTGTCCCCTGACCGTCCTGCCCAGAGGAAGCACGTCGTGAGAAGCATCAGTAGCACAAATGATAGAACCTCTGTATTTTCTTTTTTCTAATTTCTCTGCTCTGCCAGATAATAGACAGGTATTGAATGAAGTTAATTTTCTCCAGTCGTAGGAATGCTAATATAAGAATGTTCAGAAGAGAGAACCAACGGCAAAAATAAAAAGCCCCAGACACAGGAAACCACTCTTGAACCGTTTAAGTCATGCTCTCATGAGTGTCATAAATGTCATAAACAAAACAATGCGCTTTTAATAAAGGAGCCTTCGGCACAGAAATAGATTCAGCAATGAAGGTTTCAACCGAGCGTATTAATGACTTCATTCACTCTGCTTCCCCTTTTTTCCAGAAAACCTTTTCTAAAATGAAGCATTTGATAATTCGTTGGAAGCTCTGGTTGTTGGTGTCTTCACTTTCATTTTCATTTACAAACTCCTTATATTTTGAGAATATAAATAAATGCAGAATCTGATTCCAAGCTCGTACCCCCCACACACACACACACACACACACACACGCATGCGCACGCAGCAGCAGTTTTATGCTCACTCTTGCAGAAGGCAAGATTCCAGCTGCTCAACACTCAGTATTCGTCGCTGGCCTTGTCCTTCATAAATAAACACAGACTTCCTCGGGAGAAGAGGTTGACTTCATGGTTGCTACATTCATGCATATGCGAGTCGCCCGCTGATGCACCTCAGCACCATCGCTGGCTCTTCCGTCTTTGGCTGAAACCAGCTCTGATGGTGTCTCTGGGGATGTTGGCATGTCCCTCTGTCTTTCTGTCCATCTCAGATAAGTTTGTGTCCAGGTGGACACAAACTTATCTGAGATTTTTCAGACTCCATGAATCTTTTCATGATAGTAATGTTCTGTAGATTTGGAAAGACATGAGTCCTTAGCAACTTTTCACACCGATCATAGAATCATGATTATATCCAGGCCTGACACCCTCACCTGTCACCTAGGCATTTGCCGATTGTGCTAGTATAAGTGCTATTATGCTAGTGGCAGTGCTCGTTTTTTGCCCAAATTATGCTCGCTTTTCAAAATTATGCTACTTTTTAAAAAAATGATTCCGTACACAAACTTCACAACTCACAAGACAAGTTTGAAAATGTATTTTATTAACCCTGGCCTGACGTTCTGGGCCAGGGGTAACTATATCCGGTGGTTAGGCCTATATGGCGGATAAATCTGCTATCTGGCAGATAGTTATCCAGCGAACAAAATTAGGTTGCACGAAGCCTGGATAATGTGGTGGATAACTATCCGCGGATAGCGGCCGCCATTTTGAAACGAGCACTGGGAGAAAGACTAAGGAGTCTGGGACCGAGACACAGACTTCCAGTTCCGTTTCATCGAATTCCCGCGGTATCTCAACACAACTAAAAAGCAGTCGCAAAATAGGAGTGGAACCAACTGTTAATAGTACTCTATCGTTTTTAGTAGCTGAGATCTTCGTTTTCTTGAATTATTCTAAAATTGTGCTATTAAGACAAGATAATATACGGATTATGCTAGCAGTGCAACCTTTGGAAAAAGATTCTCAAATCCTCAGATTATGCCAAAAATTATGCTAGCACAATCAGCAAGAGCCTACTGTCACCAACGTATCTCCTCGTTTTGAGTACTTGGATTTCTGTTCTCTCATTGTTTGCCTTTTTCTTTGCTTTTTTGTGTACATTTGCTCACATCAAGTATAAGACTTGATTGTCTTTTCAAAATTGGTCAGTTAGAAAAAAAACAAAAAACCTATTTTTTTTCACCTATTCTTTATTTAATAAAGTGTCAAACCCATTAAAATATTACAGATTTAACTTTTTGTTTCATTTTAGAGAACATTTACAAATTTTCTGAAAACGTTTTGGTTGTTATATTATTCATTTTGTGTTGACTGTCTCAACACTGTCTCATTGTGCAGTTCAGAAATTGTGACTGGCTGCTGCTGCAACACTGAAATATCAGTTTGATTTTGAATTCTTAAATTACTTGGATTCATCAGTGCCAACGAATCCAATATGAACATCTGTGTCGATCACAGATGGAATCCAGCTCTGATCACCAGCCAATTGATCGCTCTGTTTAACTGTTTAAGGTCTTTTAGGCAGGAGTTTTTCCTCAGTTGTAGCAGGGTCTCAGGATGGAAAGCATTACTCAAACTGTTCATGTCTAATTTCATTCCTAAAAGTTGTTTTATTACGTTGTGTCTAACAAGCCTTTAACAAGACTCCAACAAGTCTTTATTCATCCATCCATCCATCCATCCATCCATCCATCCCCACTTATGCAGGTTTGGGTCAGGGTGGCAGGATGAGCAGAGAGGCCCAGACCTCCCTCTCATCAGCCACCTCCTCCATCTTTTCCTGGAGGATTCTGGGGCATTCCCTGTTCCTACCAGGACATATAATCTCTCCAGCATTTCCTGGGTCAGCCTCGGGACTTCCTCTCAGTCTGAGATGCTTGAAGCACCTTCTCAGGGAGGCGTTCAGGAGGCTACCTAACCACAAGGCCAAACCGCCTTAAGTGGCTCGTCTTGACGTGGGGCAGCAGCGGCTCTACTCCGGATCCCTCCTGAATGGCAGAACAACTCATCCGACCGCTAACAGGAGAGTCCAGCCATTCTGCCGAGGAAACTTGTTTCAGCCGCTTGCGCTTCTTGACCTCTGACTGTCCATCACTGCTCACGAGTCATGACCATCGTAGGTGCGGATAGGAACATTGACCTTTTGACAAAAGTCAAAATTGACACTTTTAAATTGTATAAAACAATACATATCATGATAGTAGTGATAAACACTAGCATTAATAAATAATAGAACTGTAGTTTACGGCCCAGTTTCTGAGCTGCAAACACAAATAACACCCCTGAAGTGACCTCGAACTTTCATCTTACCCAACTACACTTTGTTTCTGATGGCAGCATTCTTTGAATTCTCAGCCACACTGTTGGTAGAAAGTCTTATCAGCATTTTGTGAATCCTTTGTGGAATTATCTCCCTGCGGTCAGAGAGGAGGAAGTAAAGGAAGGCCTGTGATAAGACATCTGCAGGTTTGAATTATAACTGAAACAAAAAAATATGCAAAAAAAAAAAAAAAGAAGAAGATTTCATGGCTTCAGAGCAGAGAGAGATGGCTTGAAGAGCCATGGCGAATGTTCTTCTGCCACAGCTGGTGGCGAACGCTGATTCAGAATGGCATGTTTTTAGTTTAGTGCGCACAGCTGCGTCTGAGCCGTCCTCGCACGCCTCCGACTCTGTCGCTGCGCGCCGACTCCAACGTGGATTATGTGAGCCGACGTGTAAAGTCAACTCATGGAGAAAGCTGAGGGAGAGCGTGAGAAAACTGGTGGAAGCTCCAAAGACAAAAGGTTAAGAGTCAGAACCTTCTGAACATCCAGTATCCTCTATAAACCTCAGATATTCACGGAAGGATGTTGCTCCTTTGGGAACATCTGGAGCTGATTCAGATGTCCATAAATAACTGTCATTTTTGTTTTTGGTTTTTTTTTTCCTCATGTTTATTATATATTTCCTGTAATCGTTCATGAACAGAGTGTGCTCTTATGAGACAATGGGCCAGCTTTAGAGGAGTCTGGATGCTTTCTAATACAGGCTGATGTGAGCTAGTATCTCCCTTTTTTAAGCGTCCTTGAGCAATCAAACTGAATCCCTATCAGCTCACCAGGCTGTCTGACCTTGCTGGAAGAGGAATATTAAACAAAGATATTGTTCGGCCTGTTGCACGTAATCCTTGGGAGAGACACTTTCATGGCAGAAATGAGAGGAAGCGGAGCGGTGACGGAAAAGGTATTCACGATTGCATAGTTTACGCTGAAGAAGTGGCTTCTGGAAGTATTGAGGAAAGCGTCAGCCACATATGTTTGTGTTTTACGCTGAGTTTGGCTGAAGGAGGGGGGGAAATCTTTTCCCGTAGCACAGCTTTTCAGGCAGTGTAACGTCACGCTTGCTTACCTTTAATTTTCAGTTTCTGTCGAGGGAGACGGAGCAGCGCTAAGACGATGCCACTCCACTTTTTCTTTTTAGACAGTAAATGAGCTTCAGTAAATGTGCGTGCTTGTTGACAAGTAGACTTCCCCCTTTAAACTCTTCACCTTCCTCCCTCATTGTTCCTTCCTGGCTCCTAACTGCGGCAGCTGGGTGTCTTCTCATGTTGTCATGCGAGCTGCAGTTGTAGGTCATGCTATCATCCTGGGGGCGGTGGGATGTTGTCCACAAATACAATATGTTTCTATAATTAGCAGCGAAGCGGGCTTTCCTTCTGTTTTCGTGGCTCAGGAATGATCCTGTGTTGAGCCGAGTGGACTCGATCGAAGGTAGTGGGGAATATTTAGCCTGGATGTATTTTTGCATGGATGCGTTTACATGCTGAGGTGTGATCGTGTGCCCATCGTGGCCTTAAATTAGCACCCAAGGCATATTATTTCTGATGAATCCATTTCCGCTTCGCTCAGGGGTCATTACGTCCTGCCTGTTGTGCTGCTGTTTGTAATGCTTGCCTGTGTGGCCAAACCCCACAGTGTTATTACATAATGGCTGGCTGATTCAGGCGACCAATTGGGAATTAACCCTGGGCAAAGCTGGAAATGAGCCTCTCAGTCTGAGAGCCCTCTGAATTTGTTCAGGGTCAAAAAAAAAAAAACTATAGAGTCGGGGGTCTTCGCTTGTTCAGCTGCAGGCCAGTTGTGGTCTTATTATATATTTTTTTTCAATTTATTTAGTTTTCTGGCACTATCCTCTTAGGATAAATCCCCCGTCTCATAATCCTCCTTGCAGTTCCAGCTGGTAGAGCTGGCACCATGTGCCCGGTGGCCCCCCTCTCATCAGGCAAACCTGCCATTACCCGTTTCTCTCTCTCTCTCTCTCTCTCGCTCCACACACACTGACTCAAAATCACTTTGTGCTCATACAGACACCAAAATGAAATTTATTGGTGTTTTATTTGCCGCCGTCGCCTTCGCTTTGCTTATCAGCCTGGATTTGGAGGGAATTGTGCAGCTCAGGATTTGTGTGTTGACATCAATCACTTACCACACGAAATGTGGTTTGTACTCTCCAGGACCCTGGAGAGCGGTTTCAGCTCCAGCTTTCCGTTGAATATGACAGACCTCGTCTCGTATTTCATGCCTCTGTTTTAATAAAATATGATAAGGGAACAGGTGAGGGAGTAAACACCGTCGACGATGATGGATGAGCTCGATGGCAACTCCTGTCTCCAGTGGGTACTAATGTATACGCAACACCATATACGGCTCATGATATAAATATAAGATCATATGCCAACGAAGCTATTATGGCACATTTTTCAAAATCATGCCGCTGAAAATGCGTCGTGATTGATGCTGACACACTTTACCATGTGTTTAATGAATGAAGTGATCTTAAATGAAAATGAAGCCTTTAGGCAACTTACTTAAAAACAGCGCAAAAGACTTTCTTTCACGTAACAATGCCAGATTTCAACTAGAGCTGGGCGATACTGGGAACTTTGGTATCGATCCAATACCAAGTAAATACAGGGCCAATATCGCCGATATCGATACCAATACCGATACTGATACTTTTCATATTAAGCTTAATCTATCATGAACTTTTGTGATTTTTGTCTTTGGATTATTTTGTTAAAGCCAAGAAGAGAATTTCTTCAAACTTTATGTCTTCAACATTTTTGTGTAAATATTCATTGGAGCTGAATTTCTGTTCATAATGTTTTTTTCTAGTCCACCTTTTATTTTATATCTTTCAATACTTGTGTATTTTTTTTTGCACTGTGTGCAACTTTCCTGTAGCTTTAACTCTAAAAATGTCCCCGTCATGGGATAAATAAAGGATTATTCAATGTTATTTTATCTTAAATAACACCTTCCAATGGGATACGTGACATGAACTGGGTTATTTCAAGGTCTTAATTATGTTTTTTTGAGTTGGCTCCTGTAACATGTGACTTCAGTAACTTGTACTTTAAAAGTTGATAGAAACTAATGCTGAAGATGACCACTCTGATCTACCTGAATGCTCTCTGTTGGAAATAAAAAATTAAAAAAAGAAAAAAACCTTGAGTATCGATCTTTTTACATGAGTATTGTTTAATATCAATACCAGCGTTAGTATCGATATTATCGATATTTGGATCGATCCGCTCCACCTCTAGTTTCAACTCTGCAGGCTGTTCCAAATAAGCACAACTTTGAGACGATCAGACTTAATTTATAATTTTTAACCAAACTCTGGACAGTCAGTCAGGTAATGTCAGTCAGCCTCACCTCTTTTTGTATGCGAGATTGTCGCCGTTTCAGAGCCTCCCTCCGTCAAACCGTTATGGTCAGTAACACCCAGGTGTTGTGTTCCCATCGATCCTGGTGAGAGTCAGATGGAGAGAAAAAAAAACATATCTGTTGCACTCAAAAAACCCAAATGTTACTGGGTTTTAGTGGGTTTTTTTGATCAGTGTAAGGGCAGTGTGAAACACGCAGGGGCCTTCTGTTCACATGCAGTATAAAGTTTCTAATGATCGAGCTCCTTAATATCTTAAAGAACCTCATAATACTCATATTATCCCAACTGAGCTCTTTGCTCTCTGACTGCAGGCTTACTTGTGGCTCCACTTCCCAATTTGGGTTCAGAAAGCAGACACTGTCTCTACAAACAGCCATCCTCTTTGATAAAACCTGTGGTCAGAACTGGCTCAGATGAACTGAACTAATAATGGACTTTCCATGATGCACTGAACACAGGCCCTGTGTCTTCCTCTTTACAGTCAAAAAAAAAAAAAAAAAGGACCACATATATCTCATCTTTGACCTTGATTGGAAAACTAATTCAGTTAAGAAAAGATGGAAGGGGAAATTCATAAGAACTTGGGAAAAGGTGACCTTGCTGCATCAGCAATCTGGCGACACGAATGTTAAAGTGATATAACATCCATCCATCATAACATGCTTCCTCCTGTCCAGGGTCACAGGTGTCTGAGAACACCCAGGATAGGTTATTATATGGTACGGTATAAAATATTAATTAAGTACCAAGATTGGTCATTCAAGGAAGATAGAAAAAGCCAATATATATTTTATCATTGCTGGTTGCTCATACTCATCTATTTTTTATGTACATTTGTATTTACATGAATCCAGAGTTGTAGGTTCGTGTTAAAATGATCAGTGTCACTTTGAAGATTGTGGCTGCAGTGAACTGCGAGACAAAAAATGACCCATTTAAAGGATTGTCCAGTGAGCTGTGCGCTAAAATAAGACAGCAGGAAGCAGTGAAGATTCTTTTCTGAACATTTAGACAATGGGACCAGTTCTTGATGTGGCTCCCAGTTACATATGTCATTTCACTGAGATAGAAACCTACTAACATTTAGATATAATAAATGATTTTTTTTTCTCTTTCTTCTATGCCATTTGTGCAGATTTTTCTATGGCTTCAGATCTTGATGTTTCTGAACTAGGATTGCTGACTTTGGTTACCTGGGTTTTTTATTGTTTCTCTGGTTTACTGTGCTTCTCTCTCTCTCTCCTGTTCCTACAGTAGTCCCAGCAGATGGCTGTCTTGTTTGACTGTTGTTCTGTCAGACCAGTTTTCCCATTTTAAAAACCATTTTTCTCCCCTTCTAACTGTGATTAAATTCTTGCTTAGTTCTTACTGTTGTCGTTCTTAATGTAAATTGCTCTTACTGTGGCTTTTTGTGCTGAATATATAACGGGAAACCGAACTGGTGAATTGGAGCTGTTGAAAATGCCTGTTTTTGTTGACAAACGGCATCTGGTTTTTTGCGCTCGTGAGTTTTTTTATTGCACTTACAGTAACGTTTAATTGTCAACTGCACAAAAATATTGCAGAATTGAGTCCACTTCTATTTGTCACTTCCAAAGTCATTTTTTGTGGACTGCTGAAGATCTTCACTCCGGCTACAGAACATTTCTTCATAAAACCACGAGCATAAGTACTATGGAAGAAAAAAACACACACACCTTAGCACTGCTCACAACTGACGAGCAACAAAATGACTTTACATCCAAGGATAAGCTCAAATTCAACTGCACTATAGTCAGACTATGAAGTCCAGTCTAGTTTGATTTCAGTCAGACTAAGATGCTTACATTCACTTTAAAACTACAACTTTAGTTGAACTAATGCATCCATCCTTGAACCATCACTTATCTGGGTTCAGGTTGGAGGATCAGTAGCCTAAACATGGAGGCCCACACCTCCCTCTCCTCAGCCACCTCCTCTAGCTCCACCAACGTATTCCCAGGCCTGCCAAGAGATATGAGGCGCTTGCAGACTGACATTCTGTGATATTTATGTTACCCCATAGCTTTTTACATACTGGATCAAGCAAGGCTGAAAAATTCCACAAACGTATGCATATATAAACTGAGGATCACAGAAACAAAACTGCAACTCGTTAAAACAAAGTTGAAACAAAAAAGCAAAAAAATGCTGCCGTTTACTAGGAGGAACCATTTTAATTTGCTCGTAACCTGAACCTGAATGAACGCTGGCCGAGCATATTCGCGTTCGTTCACCTGTCTTCACCCCCTTTTTTGTCTTCGTTGGCTCCTCGCTATGTGGAGGAGCAGCGGCTCTACTCCGAGTCCCTGTCAGATGAATTAATCCTTTCTCGAAGGAAAAGTCCAGCAACCTTGCAGAGGACTAATGTAGTAGTAGTTGTGATTGTCATCCACTGTTGCCAAAACCTCTCCAAAGGTAGAAAAAAAAAAAAAAAAGGTCACTAAAGCTTTTATCTTCATCTAATTTATCAGGAGTCATTTTTATTTCTCTGTTTGAGGTGAAATGAGAGGACTCAGAATCATTTGCAGCAACGGTGAAACGTTAACCGGGAGCAGCACGATTCATTATCAACACCCTGAGCCAGCAGGATAAAAGACTGATTTTACAAATCAACATAGAGGCTATTTAACAAATAGGTAACTGATCATTTTGAAGAGCGGTGTTGCTTTGCTCAAAGCGCAAATATTCCCGAAACACGGCCAGATGAAAGCCAGGCTCTCATCTGGCCGATAATGAAATACAGGATCCAGCAGTCTACCACTGAGTGAAGCCCCGTGCTTTCCATGACGGGTGTTTCATCCTGAGGCTGAGGGAAAGTCTTGGCTCGGAAACAAAAAGGAAAAAAAAAAAGATCTCTTTCATGTGCCAGTGTTCTCAGCTTGTTGGCTGCATGTCTAACATCTGAGCTTAGATTTATTGACATATTCATTCGAGGCGTTTTGTAAGAAATCAGTTTCATTTTGAAGGGGTATCCAGAGACGGAGAACTTTTGAAACGGTCTCGTCGAGCGTGGCCAGTGCCCAGCATGAGTCGCTAGTTGCAGTTAAAACCGCTTGTACAGTTAATTTGTGAAAAGTGCTCCGAATGTTTGGACGGTTTCTGTGGCTTGTCCCCGTTTTTTTGCTGGTTTCCTCGGTTGTTCAGCTGGAGAACTCAGTGAACTCTTGATTATGTACCTCCCTCTAGGATGAGGAAAAAATCCCTCCCGCCTCCCAACATCAAGGCCAGAACCAGAGTAGGATGTATTACCACAGCAGTAGGTCGTCTCCCACTGATTATTGTGTGATTATGAGCCTGTAATTCAGTGAGCTGTTGTCCTCATCGCTGCTGTCAGCATCTGTACCGCCATCCTGCTCCTGTCTGCCTCGTCTGCTTTCGCTCTGACCATCCTCGCCGGTCATGAATGACCCTTCTCTTTCGCTTCAGTGCTCTATTGTTTCACTGCACTGTGCTGTGTAAGTGCCAGTCCACCAAGTCCAAGTCCTGCAGCCGTTGTTGCTGGCAAACGAGGCTCTTCACATCGCCCCATGTGCAGACTTCTTTACGAGCATGTCTGATTGTCTCCACAATTTTCTGGGCATTCACCTCCCGGAAGAATGCTCGTGCCCAAAATATGTTACAGAGAGGAATGGCAATCACGCAGATGGAGACACAGTAATGTTTGTAGGTCTTCCAGCGGGGTCATCGGCTAGACGTGAAAAGATGGATCTCTGAGCACAGATATGTCGCTGACTAAAGGAACAAATATGAAAATGAAAAAAAGAGCAAGACTCCCGAACACACAAGATGATTTTGACTGTTTGGTGTTCCTTCGCTTTCAGTTCATTTTGTATGTCTTTTGTTGTACTTTGTGGCTGTTGTATCTATTTGCTATTATTTTGAGCACATTTGTTGCATCTACTCTAATAATAATTTATGTCCTTTTGTGATCATTTCATTTTTTTGTGCTCAGTTTCATTTCGTACATCTTAACAACTTGTTCTCAGATACTTTTGTCACTGTTCAGCTCTTCATTGTAGTTGTCATAGTTGGGTCTTTCTTTGTCATTGTCTGTCTCTGTAGTCATTATGCCACTCTTTTGTGGCTTCTTGTGGTTAAGTTAGTTATTTTTGTGAACTTTTGCAGCCATTTGTTGTTGCTTTGATCTTTTTTTTTTTAGTTTTTTATGTCTTTTGATATATTTTTTGCTTTTCTTTGTACTCATTGTTTAGTAGGATTTTTTGTCACTTTGTATTCATTTTGTTTTTATTTGATTAACATTCCAACAGTTGATGTCCGTCTGTATCCCAACACATCCCATAGACAGTATTCCCAAATAGAGTAATACGTCATTCACGAATACACGTATACTTAAATCTTTTGACCGTGAATGGAGTCAAGAGTCCCAAATCCCAAGACTTTGGAGTCTTAAAGTCCTTATCCGTCAGTACGCAGACACGAAGAGCAGCTCTCCGACGGACGATGGAGACCTCTTCTATTTTTGAGCTATCCATCGAAAATGACGCAGACCCTACAGCTAGCCCAAACTTCTGATTGGTCTATGAACTACATAACCTCCAGGATCACTATTCCGGTTTCCCAACGTAACACCATCATATTCAATATTTAATATTTGAAGTGCATTTCTGCGTGAATTTTCCTCAGAGGTCGAACAAGAACTGAATATTCGTCCGTCATCTGCCTCGACCCATTAAGTGGATGTACATGCCACCTCCGCACTTGTCTCCTCTTTCAGTCTTTGCAATAAAGGTTGTTGCTGCTCAATGCTGATCAGCTGCAGCTCCATCAGAAGTTCTCTCTCTGCCGGTCGCCATTCTTCGCTGTGTGTGTCAGCCAAGATGTAAATAAACAATCCACAACCTTACGTCATGGGATAGTAGACTGATCTTTGGAAAAACATCATGTCCCCCCATCATGGCTGAATGTGCTACAAAGCATTGAGTTGGAGAAGAATAACAAGGCCTTTAGGCTGCATTTGGACACTAGATCAAAATCCACATTTGTAGAAACATCTGCTCTTTTCATCAAACCTAAAAGATTAAGTGGTTTGGTGTCATTGTCTTGAGTATCTGCATCTGTCAGTGTGTGGATAGAAGTTAGGCCTCATGAGACTTTCTGGTGTTGAGGCACAAGGACAGTTTTGCAATTGTTAGCTCAGACAGTTCCCCTTCAGGGGTAAAGGTTAGGTCTTGTTCAGTATCTTGCTCAGTCACTCTCTGCACATTTCTCTTCCATAGTTACTTTCTAGGTTCTTTTCGTCACTTCTCTGTGAGCTACTTTCATCATTGTCGATGTGCGTCAGAATGCTGTAAAGCAATATGGGTTTATCACAAGTAGGAGCGGGAGACTTTAAGAGCTTGGCGATACTTCAGGGTTCAGGGTCACTGGGATCTGCTGGAGCCAGTCCCATCTGTCTTTACACAGCAAGACTCAACAACAGCGTTGTTTGGGCTGGTCGTGATAATCCTGCCCTCTGCCCCTCAGTGTAACCAGTTCTTCCATCTACCCCAGCAGAGTTTTGGAGCCAGTGTCCCACCAGTTTTCCTGGCTCTGAACCGGTGCCTTTTTCACAGTTGGCTATTTGAAAAGCAAATAATTGGTTTCAATTGAAGCGCTTCACCAGTTAAACTCTTAACCAGCACTGGAAATACACATTTTCAATATGCTGTGCAGCCCTGTCATGGACAAAACACTAGATCAGCACACGATCAAGTGTTGCTTGCACTTTAGCCAACGAGGTTCTGTGAATTTGTGTTTGCTTTTTTTAGAACCTTGTCGCGAATCTTAATTAAATTTTTAAAAAGTGTGAAAGATGATCAGACGCACTGCTCCTCTCTGCTTCAAGTGTGGCTAATGCTTCTATGCTGAACCGACAATGTATGTCCACTCAAACTGGGAAACCTATGCTGTAACCTCCTCCATAGCCTCACAAGCATCTCCCCAGAGACGCAGCTATGTGTCATGCACGCCAACAACAAACGTAATTAGGGCTGTAGCGATACACGATATTCGGCTTGTGATACGATATATATCGATATTCATCTTACAATACATTTACATCATTTTTCGAAAAGATTTTAAAGGGACAAAGTGATTTTGGTGACATCTTGTGAGTGTTCCAATGACTTTGAATTAATTGAACTGAAAGCATCAATTACACATTATATGGCTGACAGGCAGTTTGCAAATGCAAAAAATGAATAAAATATTTGTTGAGAAAAATAGTTTCATTTATTTAAACAGTGCAAATTGTTGCTTGCAAGCTTTTTAAGGTGGGACATGGGAGTTTTGAAAGAAGCTTAGAATATCGATACCCGCGGCTGAAAAATTGATACTCTCTCGGGAAATAAAATATCGCAGAATCGATAAAATCACTCTGCTCTAAATGTAATTAGTCTGGCTGGTAGCAGAGCATTCCTTTCTACGCATTTCTTACTTCTACTCTTTCTTTGTCATTTTCAAATTGGATAGGAAGCTAGATTGCTGCAGTGTTAGTAAAAAAAACATTCATCAGCTGCATCCGGCAGCTACATGCTACACCTCTGCAGGAAAAAAAAAAAAACCTACACTGCCACCTGGTGTTTGGTGGTGTAAATACAGAGTGACGCAACAACAAACAGCGTAAACGCCATCTACAGCATTGGTCTCATATGTAAGACACGTGTGTAGTTGCCACACAGACCCATAAATTACCGCTTCAGCCACAGAGAGGGAGATGTTACATTAGTGCATTACCGTAATGATCATAATAGCTGTGCACTCAGATTAATGTTGCAGCTCACTACCTGACCTGTCTGCTCAGCGAGTGGCAGAAAGAACATGAAGCAGAAGCTTACAAGGACTTGAATGTGACTGAGCAAAGGAGGATTTAGGGTCTGTTGATCCTAATGTTGTGTAAATAATACATTTAAATAAGGAGGCATTAATATAGGCAAAAAAAAATGGTTTGTAGGTAAATGGAAAAAGATTTTCAAAGGAAAAGGAACACTGTAATGGATCAGAGCAGTAACAGTGACCATCATCTATTTATCTCTGATTTGCGAGTCATATCGCTTTGTATGCATGCACACTTGAATGCTCATGGCCACTGTTCAGTCATGAGTCATCAGTGATCCAAGCGGATTTAGTATTTACCCATATGTCCCTGCTGCAGCATGGCTTATAGTCTTATTGGTTGAAAGGACAATGAAAAAAAAAAAAAAAGATTTACATGATAATATCAAGTCATTACATTTTCATTTCCCAACATTTGTTCCAGTGAACGCAGACTTCATGTTGCAGTCGTTAATCCCTCTCCTCCCTGAGCTCTTCAGTCGATGCAGCCCTGTATTCTCAGTCCTGTTTTGATTAAATCAACCTCTTCTTGTTCCTCTCGTGTGCGTCCAGGAGGGGCGAGACAATGGGCTGCATTAAGAGCAAAGAGGACAAAGGCCCGACAATGAAGTATCAGCAAGAGATTTCCCCCGTGTCCGACTCTGCTGTTGCCACCACCATGCCTCACGCCGGCCACTACGGGCCAGAACCCACCCAGCTGCAGCAGAATCAAGGCTCCCTCATCCGCTTCTGGCTCTGGAGTTATAAATTTCAACCACAGCCTCACGCCGTTTGGGGGCTCCTCGTCCGCCATGACTCCCTTCGGGGGAACGTCGACATCCTTCTCTGGCCCTTTGTCCAACTCCTTCTCAGGTGCCGTCTCAAGTGAGTAGTATTTTACACTATGCTCTCATTATTTCACTGGCAACCACCTTAGTGCCAGATTTACTACCCCAGGCATGTGAGGGTGGGGATGCAAATCATCAACAGGATCGACGGGAGTGTCCAAGTCTGTGGGAGAAGGTTCTACAACTCTGATAATGCAGGAAGTGATCGAAACAGTCCACTGGAAGCAGCGCAAGTTATCATTAGGCCACAAACCAGCAGACCTTTTAATAATCAGGAGCTTCTAATTTACAAAGACACAGTTTGTTTGTTTGTTTTGTTACAACACAGGCCGCATAAGCATGAACTTGATAACACCAATCGCATAAAAAATTGAAGATCTGCTCTTTACCTCAGAACATAAAGACTCTTTGAGTCTCCTACTCTCACATGAACTCCACAAGACTTCAGTTTCAGTACATTTTATTATGTTTAATGGTTCACATAAAAGACAGCACGTGTGAATCAAAGAAATCTGAACATTTAGCCCAATAACCATTTGGAATCAGCTCACTGTCAGCTATCACACTGCTGCCTTCAGTCCTCTCCAGATAATCTGGAAAAAAAATTAATTAGAATTTGCATTATAACTTAACAAAGAATCACATAAATTCGTGGAGCCATGATCAATCATGTGAACAGTGTGGACTCACAAAATGAATCTGAAGATATTTTACATTAGTAATTTACTTTTGAAAGTCTTTTTTTTCTGATGCTCCTTCAGTGGATCCTACAGCAGAGGCTCTGCTGTTTTAATTACAATCCAAAAGGAGACAGCAACAAGTGGAAAAACCATTTAGGATTTATGATTTATTCAGAATCATAAACCTGAATGGATTTTTTTTTTTCAATCAAATAAAGGATTGATCATTGCCTCGCTCGACATTGTTCACTTTAAAGCCGGCAGGAAGGAGGCACTGGTCTGTAAACCAGTTGGGGGGCCCAGCACCGCCCCCTCCTCTCCTGCGGAGGAGCTGCTTCCCAGCATCAATAGAAGATGCTGCTGCTTCGCAGCTGGCGAGCAGTTGCATGATTCTCCTGTGACTCATCGCTTAAAGCCAGCCACGTTGAATTTTTTATTTTTTTTTTCCAGTATGTTCTGTACCAGGTGGAGATGTCTGACACTGGGAGGAGAACCAGACCAGTTTCACAAGAGCGAACAGATATGGTCAGGCCAGGCGAGAGTTGTGCTAAACACTGCTGAAGTATATTGAACTGAAATGTGCAATATCCATTAAAAGCAATAAACAGAATGTTGGTTTTGGTTTTCATACTTTCACATTTTACTTTTCTACTTTATTTATTATAATGTATATTATGGATGGACTGTTAAAGATGTTTGTCCCTTTTTTGTGTAGAAGCTGTATGCATCTCATTTTCATTGAATGTACAGTGAAAACAATAAATGTGAGCATCACTGGAGGCATAATAAATGAGAGAGAAAGTCTGCGTTTAAGATCATGCCAGTCATTGTGTTTCAACATGACTCCTGCTCTCAACTATGATCCTGAGACTGAACCCTCCTGTTTAGGTGGGTTTAAGGTTGTGATCCTAATCCGTGCTGGATTATCTGCACTTAGATGGGATGAAGGTGTTTGCGTTCTCCAGGTGATAATAGCTTTATTGTTAACAGCACTGTTGTCAGTGGCAACGTGAAAGTCATCCATCTTGGATTACGGCACCACGGTCGGCCCAGCGCCTCTCAGGACCTTGACGCTGGATGGAAAAATTTCAGCCCTAAAGTTGTAAATTGTGGCTTTCAATGAGTCATTTGACCTCGTGCTGCAATAACGCGCTTCTGCTAATCTCAACTTGATGATGACATTATGACATGCATCATCTGAAACTGGTTTATGTCCTGACTGCTCCTTGATCAGCTGCCTACACAAATAAAAGTATAGGCAAAGAAAATCAATACAAATCAAAGAGACACGATTCAACCAGTTTAAACCAGTTTACGGTTCACGTTGCTTCTACAGTGTCCTCTACCTACATCGCCGTCTGCTGCCACGTTATTCACGCTGACAAACTCACCAGCTGTTTCTTCATTTGTTTTCGGTTTACAGGTGGGGTTACCTTCTTTGTGGCCTTGTACGACTACGAAGCCAGAACAGCAGACGATCTTACGTTTAAGAAGGGAGATCGCTTCCAAATCATCAATAATACGTAAATATTTCTTTACTTTCTCTGTTTATAAATGCTTCCTTGGGAGTCACGCAGAGATTACAAGAGTATCAACTGTGTCTGTCCTCGTGAATGAGTCAGACCGCCGGTGTTTTCTTTCAGCACAGAGCTGTGGGTTTTAGTCTCATCTACCGATGTTTTTGGTGGAATTTAGCCTAAGACATATTTTTTCAAAGATAAAAGTGGAGTCAAATCTCTAGATGGGATGGCCTGTAAATTCCCAGCCATCATCAACAGCGTTTCATCCCTGGTATCAATCACAGCACCTTACGTAAGACGAGCCATTTGTCTCATCTGTCATGTGTCATCGTCCTCGTGCAGAGAAGGAGACTGGTGGGAGGCTCGATCCATCAACACGGGGAAGAGCGGCTACATCCCCAGCAATTATGTGGCCCCTGCCGACTCCATCCAGGCAGAAGAGTAAGAGTTTGTTCCTCCCTCTTATTACCTCATTAATCCAGCCAATGACAGCGGCGTGTGATTGTGTCTTACACTGCTTAAAGCGTAGTCCAGGCCTTCGCAGTTTAGAAGAGGCCACATTTTGTTGTTTTGATCGTCTAAGCTGTGCCGTGTTTGTTTTCCCATTAGCAAAATTATGCCAGTACCAGGCCAGTACTGGTGAATTTTGGTGGACATCTACAAAAGAAAAAAAAAAGGAAAGTATTTGGCAGACCTATGCATAGTGGCTGTTACTGGGGTGATCTTATTTTTCCTATAACCTCTTCAGCCCTGTTCAAGGTCAGCGGGGCCTGTTGGAGCCTATCCTGGCTATCACAGGGAAAGAGGCGGGGCACGCCCTGGGAACGCTGCCAGTCCATCACCGGGCATGATTTTTTTAAAAATTGTTTCCATTTCTCAGTCTGGCCAAATACTTCAGTGTGACAGTGAGGCATAGCTGTGGCTGGAGAGGAAGGTTACAGAAGGTTGTGTTGGCTGATCGTACAGAACTCGTGCTTTTCTGGTGGACCTCCGTCCGCTCATGTGTTATCTCTTCACAGGTGGTACTTTGGCAAAATGGGACGCAAAGATGCCGAGAGGTTGCTGCTGAATCCAGGGAACAATCGAGGAACTTTCCTGGTGCGAGAAAGCGAAACGACTAAAGGTGACGAACGTCTTCACATTAAGGCGCACTGAAGATAAAAATAAAGTTTTTTTTTTTTTTATTTTAGCAATTGGAGCGCTCAAAAACTGAACGGTCTGACATTACCTTTGATATGTACGCATGGAGCTGGGGTTTCAGGCTGGCCCTTATGGATGGCTGAACAGAGATGAAACACAAATCTGTTGAATGATCAAACTGTTGTATAACACATTAACAGCATCCAAATCTCAGAACTTGCTTTAATTAGACTTTTAAATATTCTTCCTGAAGTATGGCAATGATTGAAACAGGAATAGAGAGATGAAAATATGGGATGAAAGTGGATGGGAGCACTTTATTACAGATAGGAAACCCCATCTGTCCATCCTCCGAACCTCTGAAGTCAATTTTCACCCGAGCAGCAGAGGGAACAGAGATGAGCTTTCTGTCTTCAGAAACACCCTTCACCTTCCCAGCTTCACTGAGGCCAGTTGGACACCTCAAGAAGCCAGAATGTGGGTCCTTTCCTCACAATATGCAGAGCTGAGGTCGTCTGCAATGTTTGTCACGTCTTGAGGAGGTGTTTGACAGTGAGGAGCCGTCTCATCAAACCTGCAGTAGAAGGAAAGAGGTTCAGTCGTTAGCATTTTTGCTGTAAGACATGCCCACAAAAACTGGAAACTGAAAGCTGAAAATCTTCATCAGAAACTGATTTTTTTTTCTTATTAGATAGTGGAGAGAGACAAGAGGTCGAGGGGTGACACACAGAAATGAGTAACAGATTTGTACTTGAACCTGAGCCTGCTGTGACAAGCACTTTAAGCATCGTTTTCATGATAAATGGTTGCTACATAATTTTCAGATTGTGGCTAAATGTTGATGCTGTCTTTGGGTAATTTAGCTAGCTGATAATGACTTTTAATAATTATCTAAGTCAGTAACGGGGGTGGAGTATTAGCAGAAACCAAAGATTACTGATGTAGCATTTTTTCAAGTGGGAAGATAGTCGGGTAATTAAAATGGGAAGAGATGGCAAAGGCTCTGAGATGCTCCACTTCCTACACAATGGAGCTTTCAGTGAAGTCTTAAGGGATTATCAAGGTTAATATAATTCCATCAGTATTCATGGCACTTCATTATACTTTCAGCATAATTTTCACTAACTGTCATGGCCTCCAGAAAGCCATGACACCATAATTTCAGTGCTCTGATTTTGACTGATCTCAGCTTTCAGTTCGTCGTGTCTTACCCGAGGCAGATGGAAAGAACTAAAACCTCCCAGAAATGAAGGGAGAAACTTGCGTCCTTGGCATCTGCAGAAGTATTTTTCAGACGTTAAAAAAGATGCTCAGGAAACCAGCGCCTCATCCCACTTTTCAGCTCGAAAAACAGTTTCCTCGCCACACATTCCAATCACAGACATGGATGAGACGCATTTTCCGTGTCCCCCTCCAGGTGCTTATTCTCTCTCCATACGAGACTTTGACGCAGCCAAAGGAGACAATGTGAAACACTACAAGATCCGCAAGCTTGATAACGGAGGATACTACATCACCACGCACGAGCGCAGTTCGACACATTACAGAAGCTTGTCAGGCATTATACAGGTAGGTTGTTTGCAACGCTCCTCTCATTATTCATCAGTCTTTCATCACACCTTGTGGACCTAGAAATTGAGTCACGCCCACTGCTCTGTAGCATACCGTTTGCTGCGTTGCTGAGGGAGATGGATGGTCTTTAATTTTAATAAGAATTGATGGCGCAGTTATGATTTTGAGCTTCCCATCTCGTCTTCAGCCTGGAAAGGGCTGAGGTTTAAGTCAGTGTGACTCCAGAGGGGGCTTTGGTGTGATAAAGAGCGACTTCACCTCATTTATTTTTCATCACAGTTGGTATTAGAGCGCCTCAATCCATCCTCGAACAGAATGAGCTCGTGCGTGAAAGAGACCGGCATTAAAACCCCGTCTCCTGCCGCTGTTGGATCTCTTCTTCTGTGTCACAGAGCACGCCGACGGACTCTGCCACAGGCTGACCACAGTTTGCCCCACAGTCAAGCCTCAGACTCAGGGACTTGCTAAAGATGCCTGGGAGATTCCCAGGGAGTCCCTGCAACTGGAGCTGAAACTGGGACAGGGCTGCTTCGGAGAGGTCTGGATGGGTAAGAGCGAGATGTACAAGACATGCACGAAAATGAAACTGCTTTGTGTCGTCTTCAGATGTTTAGCATTTAGTCAAAATCCAGCAGGGGATATTCAAAATAAGTCCAGGTTTACGTAGTGAACAGACACCATGCATGCCTCTGTATTTATTGTGGTTGTCTCTGTCCAAACTGCAGTTATCCATTTCCTGCAGTTGCTTCCTCTGTTTGTTGTGTCCTCTTTATCTTTATCTCCAGAGATCGCCTCCGTCAGGAGGATTGCTGGATCTATTTGAAAGTTTTTCAGCTGGGAGCCTGTATCCGCTCAACTCAGGGATATATTTTGTTTTTTTATGCACAGGGTGCATGCATGACAGCACATGCCTGAGCAATTACAAGACCTAATTAATGGTATTGTCCTGCTCCCGGGCCATTAGCTCCATTGATTCCCCTTGTGGCCTGTGGGCTTTTCTCTCTTGGGTTTGTCTTTCAGGCACGTGGAACGGCACCACTAAGGTGGCCATTAAGACGCTGAAGCCGGGGACCATGTCGCCCGAGGCGTTCCTCCAGGAGGCCCAGATTATGAAGAAGCTCAGGCATGACAAACTGGTGCCTCTCTACGCGGTGGTGTCTGAGGAGCCCATCTACATTGTGACAGAGTACATGTCCAAAGGTACCTGGAACGCAGCTGACAGCTATGTTAAAAGCTTTGACTCAACAATTAAAAAGATTTTCTGACTGCTTCAGTCTCGGAGAATACCAGAACTCAGCTGTTTTCTGTTACACGATCCTGATTGGGTCTATTTTTAAAAGCAGAAGGCAACATCAGGTTGAGCCTGTAGACTTCAGGCACAGAAGAAAAAAAAAAAAAAAAAAAAGCTGATCTCATGGGCTCGGTTCATGAGGCACAGCAGCACAGTCAGATTTATGCATGGAGATCATCTTGAAGGAAAAATGTAAATTTTATAGACATTTTAATTAAAATGCTGTACGGGTTGAAAGTCCTTGGAAGTCCCTTGTGGTTCCCCGGAGCCTGAAACTGAGATGGTTAATTGAAAGCTGCAGCAGTTTTGTGGGAGGCTTTTGTAGCTTCAGCTGCAATGCTTTTTTTCCTTTTTTCTTTTTAGAGGTTTTATAAGTGATTAGATTTATGTGGGGGTAAATTTCTACTTTGTGGCATATGGCCCCGCGTTTCTAAAAGCCTGCAGTTAGTTCATCCACCATGTGCTGTGATTTAATGAAAGAAATTGTACCGCTGCTCCACAGACACCAAGAGAAAACTGGGTTAGCTATCACTGTAAATCACATGATGAATTGAAAATCTGGCCTGATGTATTGTGTAATTTAATTAGCATTACACATATTGTAGCAGTGTGTTGGTATTTAGCTCGTGACTGTCCTGGTTTTATACCGTCTCACTTTCACTGCTCTTATAGGAAGCCTGCTCGACTTCCTGAAAGAAGGTGAAGGCAAATTCTTGAATCTTGTCATGCTGGTGGACATGGCTGCAAAGGTGAGAAAAAACGCCTGCATTTTTCCCATCAAACAGAATTTTGACGATGAAGTGTTGGGCTCAGATTTCTATTTTAAGCCTCAGATTTTTCTAAAAAGAGTCACAGCCTCAGGTAAACACATCCCTCCCCGCTGGATTTCTTTGTTCCTTTCACTCTTTCATGTTCAGACTGAGGAACTAAAAAAAGGATTTACAGAAGCGAACAAATGTTTTGTTTTCAGATCGCCGACGGCATGGCTTTCATCGAGAGGATGAACTACATTCACAGGGACCTACGTGCAGCCAACATCCTCGTGGGCGAAAACCTGGTCTGTAAGATCGCTGACTTTGGTCTGGCCAGGTTGATAGAAGACAACGAGTACACAGCGAGACAAGGTTGGTGCATAAACACACACACACAGACTGTGTGAGTCACAGCTGACTGAGATGTTGGGGTAGAAATGGAGAGAGCAGTGACCTCGCGTCAAGGATGACCCATGCTGGTGAATTAAGGATAACAGGGGGAACAGATGCTTCTATTTGCTCTGATTAGATGCACCTTCACACTCTGGAATTATAAATCCTTCTGCTGTGTCTGCTGCCTCTAAACTCTCCACCCATCTAAAAACAGACTCTCTATACTCTCTGTGTTACTTTCATTTGTCCATGATGATAACATAACAGATGTCTTTTGCTCTCACATGTTTAATTAAATCTAACACGAAAAAGCATTTGTGAAACTGTGGAGATGTTCATTAAATTATAATCTGGACGTTGGCACCCACTTAACCTCAGTCACTGCAAGCTAACTATTTTAGCTTAGCTTAGCTCATGCTAACCTAAGACACGTTACCTTATATTCTGATCAAATCTGTCCATCCAAATCTGCACCGGGACTCTCCTCCACTAAGCTAGGTCAACACAAGGGTCTTGACCATGGACCCGGCAGCCCTTGGTCAGAGCTTGGGGCCACTTGACTTCAAGTCCCAGCGAAGTCCTGGAGAATGTAGCAACCTAGCATTTGCTAGAGGACCGGTTAGTCAGCCAGGCCCACCTGGAAGGGGGCTCCGCTGTTGGAGCTGGCTGGCTGCCGGAGCCAAAAGCCAATAAGCTTAGCCTAGCAGCACTCAGCTGGGGGCAAAGGTAGCTGCTGCTCACTGCTGAGCTAAGCTTCATCCCCGAACCCTTTCAGGCCAACCCATAGCTAGCCACCACAGTCTGTTGACACATTTAACAGAACAACAAGTTGTATTATCTTTAAAATAAGGAATAATTATAGTCTCTTAGATCTAAAGTCACAGCTCAGAAGTCAAGTTCACTTCTTTGAACTTGAAGTGCTAAGTCACTAAAATGAAAGCTAGCCATTTGATGCCTCTTATTATGCATACATTTTTTGGCTTTGCATAACTGTACCTGATGAGGCAGAATTGTCAGTTGTCATAAATCTGTATCACAATGGAAATCAAAACCATGTTTTTGTAACAGGCTGTAAATATGTTTTATTTCTGCTGTAAAGTTAGACATTTTTAACATGAGGGGTCAATGGAGATTGATCCGCTCTTGGAGCCAGTCCCCTAAAGGCCATTTGAGGAACTGCAAGCTTCAGAATTTCCATGATGGCTGGCAAATTGGCAAACTCCACGTAGCCCTTTGGGGTTTCCAGGCAGGGGTCTCGGGTAAAACCCAAGAGTTAGGAACTGTAACTGGACTGACCTCCTCCCCAGTCCCTCTGATCATGGTGTTTCCATTATAGGGCAGGAACCTGGTAGGATCCCCCTGACCTTGAATTGTGAAGCAATCATCCTTTCGTAGTTTCGATAGTAATGTCATCATATTGCAACGGTGTTGATGCAACATTAATATAAACATCAAGTAGACATGAAGAGTAACTAAAATAACAAGATTACCATGGAGGAAGCTGCAGCATTTCTGTTTGCATACGCGGTGATGGTGGATATGAATGAGAAGATTTAAGCTTAAAGGAGTTATTAACAGGGCTGAACATAATGACCTGCCTAAAGCATGCCCAGTGAGCAGCGGGTAAACACCACCACCTAACCCATCAGTTCTTTGGAGCCATGCTGAAGCACCTCGATGATTTAGGCTCCATAAAAATACTCCAGACCTCCTCAAACTAAGGCAGGGACTTTTTCTCAGCCCTCTAGAAGTCTCCAGAGAAATCCTTGTTGCAGGGCAGTTCCTGGTAGTGGAGACACACCACCAGTTAAGGCTCATAAAACCACCCCAGACCTCTGATAATGGAAACCCGCCCACTGTTCACCATGTTCACCACTCACTGGCCACTTCATTAAGTACTCTTCAATAGCTTATTAAAGCATGTACCAGTAGGCGGCCAACTATTTGCTCTTGGCAAAAGCTGTGTATTTAGGCTTGTTTTAAAGAAGTTCAACCCAAACAACACAAAGGGGAATGAAGCTGTTTTTAGAACCCTGAACCAGGCACATTCACTGACCTCTCAGTTTTGTTGATCTTCTCAGATCTTTGTGCATAATGAACTCTAGCGTTTACAGGGAACCATCTGAAAAGATGACACGTCCAACGGCAGCTCTCTGAGTTAGAAGTTAGGACAGGATGGCAAGGCTGGTGGTGTTCCCTGTTCAAAGCCTGGCTGGGGCCTGTGTGTGTGTGGTTTCCATGTCCTCCCAGTGCCTGCCAGGAACCCTGGGTACTCTGGCTTCCTGCCACAGTGTGAAAACTTAGCCGTCAGGTTGATTGGTGGTTCTTAATTGCATTACCTGCTGAGTCTTGATTTCTGCTGCAACATCCACATGTCGAGGTTTGAATTTGAAGAAAAGAACATTGAAAGCCCAGATCCATTCTGCCATGTATAAACAAACCAAGCTGGTGGTGGTCTGATAGTGTGAGCTGTGTCTCTTTCGTACTCTCAGGACTCCGTAGCAACTGAACTTCATTTTAATACCACCTCTACCTCGCTATTGATGTTCCTTCGGGATATGAAAGAAGAGATTTGCATTTGCATGAAATCAGCCAGATTGGTGTTCTGATATCCTGTCAATAATGAGTAAAAACACACTCTCCAACCTGCACATCTTACATCTTTCCTCCCCGACATCACACAGGAGCCAAATTCCCCATCAAATGGACGGCTCCGGAGGCTGCGCTGTACGGTCGCTTCACAATTAAATCAGACGTCTGGTCCTTTGGCATCCTGCTAACCGAGCTTGTCACCAAAGGCAGGGTGCCCTATCCAGGTAAGTGACAGAGTCAACACTCACACACAACGAAACACACACCTGATGATGTGTGACAACGGAGGGCGGTGATTCATAACTAGATTCATCAGCCTTCAGTCTGTCAGCTGCTGCGCCTGTTAATGTCAGAGGACGAAGTGAAGCTGTCCGTCATTGTCTGTGCTTATTGTTTATGCCTCTTTAGGGGAAATACTGGCACACACACACACACACACACACACACACGCTCAAATACAGGCAGATTTGAGATTAGATGTGACCATCTGTTGGGGGACGATGAGAGATTGAACACCACTCTTGTTTATAGCCATCTGCCATGCTGATACGGCCCTGGGGAGCAGTGCCTGTGGTGTTTATCTCTACCATAACACAGTCTGTCTTCATATCTGATGTAGGCTGAAACAATTATTAGATTAGTTTAATTACACAAAATAATGATCTAGTTTAAAGTAGTTAAAAGTTGTTTTTTTTTACACGTCTGAAATTATTGCACAACCACAAGAAAAAAAGGCTTTGGAATATTTAAAATATAAAGAAAACTGTTATGAATATACACTATGCACGGTTACTGACAGCTTTTAATGAATCTCCACAAACTAGATTAAAAAATATTTAGCTGTCCTTTACTTTCACTGTCATTCATGACCTAAATTAACACAGCTGAGTGAACAGAAATGAAGACAATAGAGCTGTCGGAGAGCCTCAGAAATGTTAACAAATCAAAGACAAGTTCAAAGATTGGTGTAAAAAGTGGGAAAAAATGAATGCAAGACATCTTCGGGGTTACCTGGACCAATCTGAAGTAGTGGCTTCAGCTAGTAACACTCTGGAGACTGAAACAAGCAGGGCTCAGATATTTGACAAGTAAAAATACAAAAATGATGCTTGCAAAAACACTCAGATATTCCTCAGTCTTTCTGTGTTTTGGTGTGATAAAATGCTGCAAATGTGAGCAAAAACAGCCCACCCACAGTTAAAAACGTGGCACAGGTTATGCCATGCTTCCTCAGTTACTAGAGAATGAATAAATAAATAAATAAATCATTTAATTTCAGCTTTGGTTTTGTGTTCACAAAATCGCAATGTGCATATTTCACTTTTTGACATTGAACATACTGATTTGTCAAGATATGTTTTAAATGATAGCCACTTCAAATAATAAATAATTAGATGAACAGCACTCAAAAGGGTTCTCTGAAGTAGAAGCGGTTGCACCCATTATTTAATATTTAGCAGGGACTTGCATATCAGTCCCAGCCTACTGGTGTATGTTAATGATTCTCACAATATAGTCTGTCTTTTGCATAGAATCAAAAAAACCACCTAGGATTTCCACCCCTCGCTATCATCTTTTATCCCATCTCCTCCTCAGGTATGGTGAACCGGGAGGTGCTGGAGCAGGTGGAGCGAGGCTACCGCATGCCGTGCCCACAGGGCTGCCCCGAGTCCCTGCACGAGATGATGAAGCTCTGCTGGAAGAAGGAACCGGACGAGAGGCCCACCTTCGAGTACCTGCAGTCCTTCCTGGAGGACTATTTCACGTCTACCGAGCCGCAGTACCAGCCTGGAGAAAACCTATAGCCACAGGAGGCTTGTTTAAAGACAAGTCTGCACTGACCACCACTTAATCTCTTTTTTTTTTCTCTTTTTTTTTGTTGTTCTCCCTTCAACATTCATCCACATTTTTTCAAGTTTTCTTTTCTGTTGTTTTGGTACTACACAAGTTAGCTGTGTGAATTAGCTGATCATGTGAACTCTCCATGTGGATTAAATCACCATGCTCTCAATAACTGTGGTTGTGGGCACACATATTCTTGTTTTAATACCCTACACATGGGATTCTTCTCGACACAGTGTTATGTTTCTGTGAAATAAGCTGTGATAAAGCCTCCTGAAAGAAAAAAAACACACCATCTAGAACAACCGACCTTTATGTGGTTTAATGTGGAAGTTTAGTTTGTCTCCAAATTTTAGTCTTTGTGCTATTTTAGTGAATTATCCATCAAAATGATTAATTATTGAGAAAAAAATAATATATTTTCCAGATAGGTAGAAGTTTGAGGGTGGTAATTTAAAAGCAAATCTGACTCAACTTTTAACATTTCATCAGTTAGAATGTGCTTTGTGTGTACGGCATGGTCTCCTGTATGTCTTTTTTGTATGTCTCCAAAACAGCTTATTGTGTGTATGGGTTTATTCACATCACATGGACATTGTCTTGCGGCTACATTCGAAGACTCTCCTTCCTGTCCACCATCATCAATCAGTCAAACAAACACTTGTTGATGGATTTACCCCTCACTGCCCTTGTGATTATAATCTCACTAGAACTGACAGCTCTGAATAATGTGTCAATGGTTTGGTTTTACTTCCAACAACCATTCATGAAACGTGTGGACTCTCTGCGAGGTCTGCATGACATGCAAAGTTGCTTCCGGCCAAGCATGAAGGAGGATTTTACTGACAAAGCAACTATTTTTAAGCAAACAGAGCTACCATATAAGCTGGAAACAACCTCCTTATCCACTAAAATGTGACTGCTGAAGAACCCTCAAGCTCATGCTCATGTGATCAAAGAGACTACAGTACAAGAACTCTCTGTACAGCAGTGGATCTGATGGTTTTCTTTGCATTTGACTTCCATATGGACTCATCGGGTCAGTACTTTAATGGGAATTGACCACGGAGCTTGTGAAGAAGGGCTTTGAAATCCTCATTTTATATATAATTACAGAAGAAATTGAAAAAAAAAATGCAATGTGTGTGAAGGAGGCCTCTGAGAACTGTATGAAGAATTTGTACAATAAAACATGATTTTACATGATTTTTTTTTATATATATATTGTTTTTGAAAATGACAAAAAACAATGAGATGTTTCTTTAAGTTTTTTTTTTTTTTTTTTTTTTTGGGGGGGGGGGGGGGGGGGGGGGGGGGGGGGGGGGGGGGGGGTATTTTGGTTATTTTTTAACCATGACACGTGCAGTGTGTGGAATAAACTTCTACAGGTGACTTCAGAGGGAGGGGGAAAAAAACAACGTCAGTTGTGAATGAATGTGATTTCTGAAATGTTACACAAGATAATTAATTTAACAGTGAGGGATGTTCGATTCCCGACGTCTCTGGAGCAGCACGGCTCAGACGCGATGGTAAGACGTCTGTCGGTGATTCATGTGGTGCATTTGTTAACGAACTTGTGTGAGGCCTTTCCCGTTTCTGTCCTCGCCGCAGCACACAGACCCGGATTATTCAGCCGCATACGTGGTTCTGGATACAGACAGCGGACTCAAAGGTTTCGGCCTCACGTTCACTCTGGGGAAAGGCACTGAGATCGGTAGGAGTCACCAAGTGCTACAAACTCTTTTCTCGGCACCACCTTAACTAGTCCAACTTAAAGTTGCGTTCACGTACTCTTTACAAGCTCGGAATTCTAAGGAGATACTGATGCCAGCTACGGAGTGAGACCACCGCATTCAATCTTCAGAAACAAAATGAATACAAGAAACAGGATAAACGAAAATATGGGGGTGCGGGGCATAATCTAAATTGTGGTTTCAGCTGTTTGGACTTGAATTCAAAGCGGAAGTAAGAAAATGTGCAGGTTCTTCACTGACCACTGGAGGCTAGCTCCAAAAGTGAGCCAATTTACCTGGACACACATGTTAAAATGGCCAAATTTTAGGAACAAATAATGTTTACACACCCTTTCACCTTTGTTTTAGTCTCCATACATAGATTTCACATCCATGACAACTGTACGGGGATGAAATTCTATGTACCGTACCGTACCTTCATTAGGTAAAATGATATAAAGCCACAGATGTATGCATAATTGTGGGAGTAGTCTTTTGATTGACAGCTGACATGACAGTGGCTAGCTGTCAGTCCTTTGCTTTTGCTACTTAGCACTACTTAGAGCTTAGCATTGTCCTAATTACCTTAGAGAAAAAAATACCTGGGATCATAGTCATTTTTATTTTATTTTATTTTATAAACTTGGTAAGTTAACATAGCTTTCACATCCATGACAACTGTACGGGGATGAAATTACTTTATATCATTTTACCTCATTAGGTAAAATGGTATAAAGCCACAAATGCATGCATAATTGTGGGAGTAGTCTTTTGATTGACAGCTGACATGGGTAGTGGCTAGCTGTCAGTCCTTTAGCTACTTAGCGCTTAGCATTGTTTTAATTACCTAAGAGAAAAAAAATACCTGGGAGCATAGTCATTTTTATTGTAAAAATTATATGGCTTGCTGTGCTGTTAAATGTACTGAGACTGTTACAGCTGTGTACTGTTTCATTTGTTAGGACCTACAGTAATTTGGCCTGCGACTTGCCTGACCCAGAGGCGACTACAAACATCCCAGCCCCAATCGCAGATCGAGCAACAGCAGGTCCTAGCGGAGCTCGCTTAGCCACAGTTTCAGCTATGGCAGCAAACATTTTGGATGTTGTTTCATTAGCAATATTTGTAAAATGAGAACGTTTGGTCAGGCCTGATCAGAATGACCACAAAGTAATATTTAGTATTAGTGTCATAGGTCAGCATAAGCTAAACCAGCCAAGCTAAAATAGCTAACTTAAGGTGACTGAACTGAGGTGCAGTGTGTTCCAGTTAGCTTCCAGGCCTGCTCAATTTCACTTATTTGTAACAGGGTGCCCTGTGGTAAGAGGTAAATAGAGGCTTCAAAAGCACTCTTCAGAAAACATATATATGACTTTAAAGGGTTTTGTCCAGTTCTTATACAGTCTATGGGTGTTTTACTCTATGTTAAACCACAACATGACATCTTTCACACTGTGTCCTCAAATAAATATCACATTAACCACTAGGTCACTTCTCCTGCATGTTTGGTTGGAACATATCACAGTTACGTTTGAACAAAAGTAAATAACCACAATGAAAAACAAGTAACCACAGATGTTCAAACCTGATAAGTATGACTCAAACTATAAAATAAAAGCTGTAAAATGACCTCAGTGAAACACAAAAAAAATTTCCACAAAAGAGAGAGGAAATTACTACAGCTTGATGCAAAATGAACCACAATTTAGAGAAGAAATGGAGCTCAAGTTAAGACAAAACAGTGAAAACTAGGGGACAAAATAATCTGGTTCAAGGGGTCTAAAGTTAGGCATAAAATTAGAAATCAAATTACTAAAAATGAGATGATAAATCCTGCAAAGAGATGTGAAGAAGTCAACAAAGGGACTTGAAATAATGCTAATATCTGAAGGATACACAACTGGAAATGCAGTGCAACCACAAATCATATCTGTTGATGACTGTCAGTTTTAGTCTGTGTCTCCATCCTCGGCAGGGCGAGCTGGTAGCCTTTAAATGTCTGTCCAAGGAACAGTTGATGTCCAATATGTGTGCTTTTGAATTTCATGGAGAGGTTTGCTATATGAAAAAATATCTGGTGTGTTTAAATGAAATGTCAAACTGTATCTGTTTTATTGGTGACCTACTTACTTTTAGAAACTTTAAAGAAAACTTTCATTAGTTGCACAATTTGCAAATATGGTAAAAATCAAAAATGTAACCCACAATATAATTGCTTCTTAATAATGAAAATCTCCTTAAATGAGATGTTGTATTTCTGAGTGTTCCTAAAGGGGACATTTTTCTTCTGCTCGTTTAGAAAGCCTATACCACCATCTTGTGGTCAGTGGTGTGAATCAGCAGATTTATTAAAGAGAGTCACAACAAGCAAAAAATCTGAAAATTCAGTTGACAAAATATTAGGAAAACCCACAAAATTGATGTAGTCCAATGAAACAATTCAGCAGTAAAGTCTAGCCTCATAATGTTGATATTTTTGTTGTTTTCCAACAAAACTATGCTCTTTAAATGTCCTCTTTTGTCTGTTTTTTGGATTGGAACCCTGAAGTGCTGTGTGCTATCCAGGCCCTGGCAAGACTGGTTGTTGGGAAATCTCTGCAAGAGATTGTGAGCAACTTTCGTGGGTTTTACCGCCTGTTGACCAGTGATGGTCAGATGAGATGGGTAAGAGTAGATACTCAAACTATAAGGCTAAAGGTACAATATATGATATATCTTTTCTTAATTTCTTAACTGACTCCACAGCATTTTTTTTCTTTCCTTTTTTCATCTTTTTTTTTTTTAGCTTGACTACACAACATTTAGCGGAATCGAGTTATGACTCTCTGTATGTAACATTTAATGCACCACTTATTGCCAAAAAACAGAATATTTCTATAAGCCATTGTCATAAGAGACTATGAAGGGTACTTATAGTGGTACTAAGATTAAAAAAAAAACCAAACCTCATCCCCATCCATTAGCACGGTATTTTCAGTGGCTGTTTTGTCAACACACCAGATCTATAAAACCCCCATGTGGTCTGATGTATTATTACTACATAGAGTGGCTTTAAGAAGTAGCATCAGCTGCCTGTGGCCCAAGTCCATCTTAGTTACGTGTCACAGAAAATAATAGCCTCACTGTGGCAAAAAAAAAAAAAAAAAAAAAGTCAAAGGCTTCATTGTGAATAAATGTAAACAATGAGTTTTTCTAACCCTTTTCATGTGCTGCTGAATTTATTAAAGTATGACTTCTTAAAACTGCAATTTTGTCTGGCACAGTTGGGCCCAGAAAAAGGAGTTATCCACCTGGCTACTGCCGCAGTCCTGAATGCTGTATGGGACCTGTGGGCACGGGCGGAGAGCAAGGTGGGGCTTTTATTTAATTCAGTGTCAGTTAAGTCCCAATTTTTTTCTCCCAAGCATGACTCATCACGACCTACATCATGTTGTCACTGTTTCCCGTAGCCGCTGTGGAAGCTGCTTGTTGACATGGTGAGTCGTAGATAAATTAGATCATGGATTCGTGTCCAGGAAGCGGTGATGAGGGAAGTATCTTGTCCACTGTGTCAATTCAGGATCCAAAGCAGATTGTCTCATGCATCGACTTCAGATACATCACTGATGTGCTCACAGAGGAAGAAGCTCTCGGTGAGTCTTGTTCATGATGTCTGCCACAGTTTGAGAAAAGAAAAGAAATCACACATTTTGAATGCAGTGCTGTGAAACCAACAGACACTCTGCTTCTCAGACATACTCGTGAAAGCACAAGAGGGCAAGCAGCAGAGAGGTGAGCACACCGAAGAGCTGTTAATTACACAGCTGAGTAGGATTTTCCTGAATTAAATTGCCTCTCTGGAAACTGACCTGAGTGCTTTTAGCAGGCATAAAAGCCCTACATTTGCTCTATTCAGGCTAATTTCTTCTCAGTTATGTATTACTCATGTGGATGGTTTCTCTCATCTGCCAGAGAACCAGATGCTGAAAGAGGGTTATCCTGCTTACACCACCTCCTGTGCTTGGCTTGGATACTCAGACCAGAGGCTCAAACAGGTGCTATAAAACACATGGCGCACAGTATCTCTGCTCGTATGTGTGTGCTGATGGCAGCTGTGTGTTTTCTAAAGCTTTGTGCAGATGCACTTCAGAGTGGTTGGACCAAGTTTAAGGTGAAGGTTGGTGCTGATCTGGAAGATGATGTTCGCAGATGTCGCCTCATAAGACAAATGATTGGACCCAATAACACCTTGGTATGGTTTTTTTTTTTTACCCCTGCTCATATCTGAGTTGGGAACATGCATTATTATAGTGTTTTTTTGTCAGATGATTGATGCTAACCAGAGATGGGATGTAGCGGAGGCCATCAGCTGGGTGTCCACTTTAGCTGAATTCAAACCTCTTTGGATCGAGGAGCCAACTTCTCCAGACGACATCCTGGGTCATGCTGCTGTCTCTAAGGTGAGACGGACAGAGATTGATTTTCCAGGTTGCTTGTGTGATTTGAATATTGGATCCAAAGGATCGTATGAGGAAAACAAGAGATTAAAAAAAAAATAAAACTGGTGGTCATTTTCTCTGCTGCATCTCTTCGAATGACTTTTGACATCTGTCCTATAACTTTGCATATCATGGTGTCTTATCATCATCTTGATGACTTTTTTGCATCACTATGAAGTCTCTCTCTGTGTTTAGTTTGCATCTCTGGTGTTTTTTCTGGATGTTTCACTTCTTTTTGATATTTATGTATTTCTCTTTTTGTTCAGCACCTCTTGTGTTTTACGCAGTTTTGTGCCTTTTTTTTTCTTTTACATAATTTGTTCTTCCGTCTTGTTTTTTTTGTATCAGTGTAGTCATGAATTTCCCTTGCTGACAGTAACTGTTAGTCACATCAGAGAGAGATCTTAAGCCCACTCATCCACCGCTCAAGAATCAATAGATTTCTCGTTGCAGGCTTTGGCTCCACTCGGGATCGGAGTGGCAACAGGGGAGCAGGTCAGATCTTGAATTTGTTCACATGCACACGCACACACGGTATCACTGATGGACAAGATCGATAAACCAACATTTGTTGTTTCTAGTGTCACAACAGGGTGATGTTTAAGCAGTTCCTGCAGGCGGCTGCCCTGCAGTTTGTCCAGATAGACAGCTGTCGGCTGGGCAGCGTCAACGAGAACCTGGCAGTGCTGCTGATGGCCCACAAGTTCCAGGGTAACAGATGGCAGATGGCAGTGATAATGCATCATCTCAAACCCCAAAATGTAAACATGAAAATGGAAATATTCAATCCCGGATATAAATAGTACAGTAAAACTGAATTTGACTATAAATTTTTGTTCCCACTTTTCCCCAGTGCATCGTTTCCTATTTTTAGGGACAATTGACATTTTCACTAACAGCTAAAAGGTTGGGTAGATATTTTTCTGAAACTTTTTTATCTATTCTTAAAATTGTCTTTTTACATGAAAAGCAAACAAATTACCTCAGGATGAAACAAAATGTATATATATCATGTGATGTAGGCAGTGACAGACACAGTCATCAACAAAAGATCCAAAATGATGTGCAGTGGAGGAACATGGGTGAATAACTTGCTTTTGCAGTAAAAACTTGTTCCAAGGTCTCGTTACCAATTCTCCATCAATATGGTTGCTTTGAATAGAAGATTTTAGACACTTCACCCTGTTGCAATTGGTCTGGTACGTTTGGTACTGGTGGAAATGGTCACCCACAAAAAAGTTACCTGGAATCTTTGAGGGACAGATATGGCAGGCTGTTTTTCCAACATCTACCACACATCCTTTAAGAAAAGCATTGGAGGAATATAGATACATAAATGAAACTTTTTTTTTTTTAAAACAACCAATTAAAGGTGAATTATTTCTCTTAAGCAAATGTCAGTTTCAGCTCCTTTTTAGTAATCGGGTTACATTTTGTTTTGGTGACTGATGGAACTGCATCATGTATAACTGTAATGCATTTGTGTCTTTAGTGCCCGTGTGTCCCCACGCTGGTGGAGTTGGTCTGTGCGAGCTGGTCCAGCACCTGATTCTGTTTGACTTTGTCTGTGTGTCAGCAGATCTCAGCAACCGGTACGAGCCAACCGTTTTCTGCTGCTAGTTTGAGCTAAATGGAAATGACAAGATGTAATTCTTCCAACAGAATGTGTGAATATGTCGATCACCTCCATGAGCACTTCACCAGTCCTGTGGTGATAGAGAATGCTCACTACATGCCCCCCAAGGTAATTTACTAACCTCATTACATTAACATCGTACAGTTACTGTCTGTGCAACCTGAGCTTCCTGTTTGTAGGATCCAGGTTATTCTTGTGAGATGCTGGAGTCATCAGTGACGAGACATCAGTACCCTGAGGGAGACGTGTGGAAACTGCACATGAACAATTAAAGATGACATTTCAGTGTAAACATTTTTACTCTTAATTACCAAAGCCAGATTTTCACTGACGGCTACACTAAGAGTTTGCATGTGAACAAGCTCAATCAACTGATCATTTTTGTACTGAAAGGATATTTTAAATTTTCTCTGCCATGTACAGCAAATCCATATGATTTGATAAACTGAGCCCTTTAAATGACCTGGATAATAAATTTCATGTAGATAATCTACTTGCAAATAAACATCCTATTTTGGTGTGCTTTCAATAAAAATGTCTCCATAACTCACACTGAAACAATATTAACAGATTTATTTACAGAAATGTACAATTTAGTTACCAAAATACAGCAAAAAACTAATGGGAAAGAATAGAAAACTTTAAAAGAACAAAGCAGATGTTAAGAGTCTTTCACCAAATCAAATAGACCAAAAGCTCATCTAAGGCACTTTTGGTGATTTTTAGAATACGTTTGAATATCAAAACAAGTGAAGCAGAAAACATCTCAGTTTGGAGTTTTACACCGCCATCTGCATCTTGATGGTGGGATGTGGGTTGTAATCACAGATCTCAAAGTCCTCTGCACGGAAGTCATCAATACTCTCCACTTTTCTCTTGATGTTCAGTTTGGGGAAGGGTCGGATCTCCCTCTTGAGCTGTAAATTTAGACAGATAAGCTTGTGTAAATTTGAAGATTGAGATTTTATTTATTTATTTTTTTAAATGTGTATAACTAGCCCACCTGCTCTCTTAGAGGTTCAATATGGTTGACGTAGATGTGCGCATCTCCCAGAGTGTGAACAAAGTCACCAGGCTGAAACAGCACAATACAAAAAGAGACATTCAGGACATGAGAAATGATTATGCTCTGTCCAATCCTGGAAAGAGCAGACAAGAAGTCTTGAGTGAAGCAGTGTCTATACCTTTAGTCCTGTAATGTGTGCGATCATGTAGGTGAGAAGTGCATAGCTGGCAATGTTGAAAGGCACTCCCAGACCCATATCAGCTGAGCGCTGGTACAGTTGACAGGACAGCTCGCCATCACAGACATAGAACTGGCAGAGGGCGTGGCAGGGGGGCAGAGCCATGAGGGGCAGGTCTGCAACGACAAACAGTACGATGACAGAAATGTTAAAAACTTCCACTAAATCTCTCTTCAGAGATGTAGCAGGGTGGTTTAATAGCAAGGTCAATTTTGACTCACCTTTAGGGTTCCAAGCACACATGATGATTCTCCGGTCCTCTGGATTTTTCTTGATGGTGTCTATGACGTTCTGCAACTGATCAACACCTTTTTCTGTGTAATCTGTGAAGGGAATTGTGAAATAGTTCTAAGGAATGTTGGAACTTGAAATGATTTTACTACACAGTGCTCCCCTCCCCTCCTACCCCCCGCAGTCTAGTGAAACCATATAGAAAATATTTTGTTGTACAGTTTAAGCCTTTAAATACTCCTCCCACACGCTCCAAAACACAAACACACTGAAAACATATTTGTACAAAAAAAAAAAAAAACAACTGCAAGCAAAAACTTTATAGAAAATATGTGAAAAAATATATATGTTAAAACACGATAGCTATAAACCGCGTTCTGTGGTTCTGACTGTATGAGATGCATCGAATGCGTTTCAGAGATAAGGCAGGCATCTGATTGGATGAGAAAGGTAAGAAGGCGGGACAAACGGGGGAATGACGGAAGCCTGTGTGTTATTAGAGCGGGAGCGTCTAACTCGGGGAGGTTATTGCTCAATTGTGCTGCTGATTGTTTGGCGCGGTTCTGGCCAACAGTCAAACAATACAAAGGCAGTTTGTGGAGCACCATCTCGTCCATCCTTTCATCACGTCCAGTCGGACGCTACAATATATTAACGAGAAAAAGAAAAAATCCGCGATATAGCGGGACCGCAAAAAAGCCTGGAGATCACTGCATTTCGTTCTAATACTTTATTGTGCGACTCCGATGGTGAGTCATTGCACACAATCTTCGTTTTCAGTGTGCACTAATTGGTATGTATGTTTTGAATGAGAATGAAGTATTTTCTTGTTTACCCCATTTTCAGCACCAGCGTAACTCATTTCCAGTCAGGCAGGGAAAGGAGCTGCCTTGGGTCCTGTTTGGGTCCTGCGAGTCGTATCCAGCAGATGTTGCCAACTTAGCGACTTTTGTCGCTATATCTAGCGACTTTCCAGACCCCCATAGCGACTTAATTTGTAAAAAGCGACTAGCGACAAATCAAGCTACTTTTTCTGGTGATTTTGAGACTCACGCGCACTCAAACCGCTAGGTTTGAAGCCATCACTTGGCTGCTGTGTGCTCTCTCTCTGCCAGCGCGCGGTCAGGGCGAGTTTCTGTATGTGGACTGGGCGCGTGTCGCCACACACACAGGCGAGGTGACGCGCGTGCACACAAACACCCCGCCCCCCGCGCGAGACAACTCGAGCTTTTTCCCTCCTCTCCACTCCTCTCCACGTCCCTCAGTCTCAGTTCTTCAAGTCACTCTCAAGTTTAGTCACATTTAACTTGGGCTACTACTGTATACTGTATGCTAGCTCTGCTAGTTGTTTTAGTTGTTTGAATTAGCCTATTGCTAGCCTACTAACGTCAGCCGTATATATTTTCCCATAATAAGAATTATGTTCACCATTTTGGATGTCTTTAGACAGACCTTCCATATAGATTTTCACTTGAATATTGTCAATCCCAATGTTAAACCATTGATAAACATCTTTCCAAAAGAACATTGTGACTGAACAAGAGAAGAATAAGTGTCTAATTGTTTTGTGTTCTGTCGTACAGAAAACACATGGCCTTACTTCAAAATTGAACCTTTTTCTAATGGTTTCAGCAGGAACATAAATGTTTTGTATACATTGACTTAGTTTTGCATGTAGGTTCACCTTAATTGTTTGGTTGTTAAAGCCATAAAGGCATATTAAAATATAACATTTGTCTCCACTACCACCATTAACCTGTGACCTTCTGTATCTTTTTTATGGTCAATTATGCTTCCTGGAAATCTGTTGAATAATATCTGAGGGCTACAGAAGGTACAATTTGTGATTATAGCAACACTTTACTAAAGCTCGGTTTTATTGCACAATTAAACAACTGTGTGGTAAATGAAATAATGATGACAGTAATTGTGCAGAGCCCGGTGAAGCTTTGACAGCCTCCACCATACCTGTGTGCATGTCCTTGTACTCTGCACCATAGTGCCTCCACTGGAAACCGTACACAGGCCCGAGGTCGCCCTCTTCTCTGTCTGTGAAGCCCAGGTTGTCCAGAAAGGCCCGGGAGCCGTTGGCGTCCCAGATCTTAACACCTTTTTCTGACAGCTCTTTAGCATTTGTTGATCCCTGTGACAGAAAGAGACAAACATCAGAGCCCAACTCCAGTACACATCACTGCTGCACATGTTTTGTGTGTGTGTGTGTGTGTGTGTGTGTGTGTGTGTGTGTTTTTAAGGCTTCAGTCTCACCCTGATGAACCACAGCAGTTCTTCAAGTATTCCTTTCCAGAAAACTCTCTTAGTTGTCAATAAAGGAAACTGGTCTACAAAAATAAAAACACAATCCGGTTATTTTATGGTATCTGCACACTGATATGTGATTCCAGCAGATGTTAATAGTGGTGACAGCAGTCAGGTACTATCCAGCTGGATTTGGTCTTTACATCTACCTTTCACAGCGTATTTGTACCTCATTATCTAGCGTTGCTCATAAGTTATACATTTCCAAACCCATAACTGCATGGCATCTTTACTGTATTTAAGATTCATTTTGACAAGCGACTCTCTCCGTGACTCTTGTTATTTTGACGCTATAACGCAAAAACAATGAGTGAAACGAGTTGTAAAATGTACCTCGCAGACTGTATCTGACTTGAGCACCGAACACAGAGAGGACTCCGGTCCCGGTTCGGTCCCCCTTCTTGCGTCCGCTCCGCATGATGAATTTGAGCAGGCCCAGGTACCCGGGTTCATCGCATAAAGGACTGAACTGCGTCTCCACGCTGTCGCACGCGGCGTCTTTCTGCGCCTCCTCGGTGTATGACGCGGTGTATGTCTCGGTGTTGAGAGGCATTTTTCTGCAGTCAAAACTTGGTAAGTTTTCCGTTCCGACACGACCGGCTGCACGGCGAATCGGCTGGCGAATTTTACCGGGTAGTTTTGGGAAATGGCGCGAGAAGAGCAAAGGGAGGTCCCTTCTAGTACGCCACGCCCCATTTGGTGACGACACTAATGTAAACTTTCCTGTTGAAAGTTGAAAACACGAACAGAATGACGACTTATAGTTGTGTTGCAGTTTATTTATGAAGAAGTATAAAAAAATAAACGCACTGATTTATGTGTTTTTCTTTGGTGGATGTCAATGACAAAAAAAAATTTTTTTGAAAGATCAATAATCAGGTTTCTTTCGATATGTCTGTATTTGCTGTTTCTATCTTAATAAAAACACTGAAAAAATAAATATGGTAATTTAAACTTTGATAAAAATAACAAGACCCAGGTTGCTTAAGACGTCTGAATTGTACTTTGGATCACATGGATATTCAGTAAAGTAATCATATATATTTATCTGGATTTGACTTGGAGTCCACCTAAGGACTTCAAAAAGACCAGGTTCTTTAAAACTGCTGTTAGGTGCATAAGAGCAAACAAATGTTATGTTTGTGTAAACCCACACCAGCCTGATGCTTCTCACTCTCAGTGACTCCAGAGTAGAATAACGTCCAGCCCCCTTGAGACTGGTTCCAGAACCAGAACCAGCACCAAGATGAACCCAACGATATCTAGTCAGGATCTCCTGACCTCACACACAAACTCAAAGAATCAGTTTCACCAAGCAAGGATCAGAACGTTAAGGCCAACATGTTTTGTTGCTACCCAGTTCTTTTGCACCCAACCCATATATCCACTGCTGCAGGTGGTCAGCTCACAGAACCCATTTTGGTCATTTGGACTAAACATGACTGGGTATGAAGGTGCTCACTCACCAGACCCTCCAATGTCCAGGCAAAACATAATGGACTTCTTGCTTTGTCATGCAAAGTTTCAAGGAGCCTCACAAAAACAAAAACAAACCTATTAGCATCCACATCAGCAGTTCGGCTCCGTGTCTGAAAATATCTCCATCCATATTACTATGTTCCTGTAAAAGCATATCACATGGTCATCCATACTCACTGGAGTGAAAACAGGCTGACGAACCACTGAAAACACTAGACATAGATTGCTTTTATATTGACTTTCCTTTTGTACATGTAGGCAGTTGCAGTATTATTAAATGCAGATTTTGCATAAGAACTGATGTTTAAAGTCATAGGTGCTCGCTGCTGTTTGCATCATCATTGAGGCTCATCTGTGTGTTACCGTCCAGTGATGGTCACGTCACACAAGCTTGGCAAATCAGGGAATGTTACCCAGAGACCCAGAGGAAGAAATCATAGAAGCAAATTGATGCGTAAAACTGTCATTGCTTCCTAGTGTTTTGCAGTTGATTAAACTTTTTTTTTTTTTTTTTACATTTTGAGGGTGGGATTTGCCAGAGGAGTGGAGACGCTAGGCTAAACTATAAGAAAATGTTTTACATTTCAAAAATGAAAGTATGTTCATGTTTTTTTTTCCACATATTTCTGTTATGCGTGTTCATTTTGGATTTGTTTTTTTGTGAATCACATCTTTGAAGAGGCATATAAATAATCTTCCCGTCTGGGATTAATAAGGCATTGTTGAACTGAACTGAACTGTTGATGAGTTATGCCTTCAAATAAAAGCAAGATTGGAAGTGACCGAATGTTTTATGCAGTGTTTACAGTTTTATTGCAGAAACATTTCAAACTCTAAGAATGAACATACAGTAATGAACAAGATAAGCTCTGGGAGAGAGTTGAGACGTCTATGCAGTGCATTTTTCAAAGTTTTATAAACATAAGCTTTTAATTGTGCAAGAATAGTGGACTGTACTGAAGTATTTATTCATCCTCTGAGGAAACTGGATCCAGCGGTGGTCACGTTACTCCATTCCTGTGTAGAGAACAACCAAAAATCTGTTTCAGTTAAATCTTTGTTTACAATAGATAGACTAGATTTACATTCTGTCTATTGATATGACAGTATTTAGCTCATTAACTTAGTTTCTAACATACCACTTGATCTGCATTGTTCGAGTGGTTGGTTTATTTGGCCTGATTTCATAGTTGGAGATCTGCTAGATGATGTCAAGAGTTTAAAGAAATGAAGGGAGAGTTCATCAATGGGATCAGTACCTGTTAGCTGCTGTTTTCGGAGTGTTTAGAGCCTCCTGAGCAACATATTGAATGAAAGTAGAGTCATTCACAGGCAGATCTACTGGGACCAGTACAGTTATTGGATCAGAGCCCAGTATGGAGACAACTACGCCGCTGTCAGATGTTAGTTGATTATTCTTCATCTGTTGCTGTGGATTCACCTTTAAAAGTAGGAAGAATTGAAGTCATGTGTCCAAAGAGAAGTATAAAAAGCAGTTTGTAGCCCTGATAATGGTCACCAAGAACATTTTGACAAATTCAACAATAAAAACATACCACAATCACGCTGAAGATGTGAAGTGGGCCTCCTGTAGCGTTGGAGAGCTGGCTAACCCAGCTGTACTTGTCCTCCATGCTGTGGAGCCATCTCTGGGTATCTGCGGTGTGTTTCCGGACCAGCTGCAGCCTGTAGTTGTACTGCTGACGGGAGGCGTTCAGCAGCGTGTGCATCTCGTCCATCTCAGAGTGCAGCTGCTGCACTAGAGGACAGTCTGTAAGGGAGACGAGGACCAGCCCAGATGTTGAGATCAGGGATGGAATGAATGTACAGCTACTTTTTGTTCTCAACCTCTCTGAAATAATATTCTATAATTTAATAATATTTGTATCAGAACATCTTTTTTTTTTCCAAAGCTAACACGGCAGTAACCAAATCAGACGAGGAACTAAGAAAAGCTGCAGTTCCCCAGCTGACCACTGGGGAGCCACAGCAGGTCATTTCAGGACCCTTCCAAGAGAATTCTGCTGGGATCCACCATCAGACCGCAACTAGATGACCCACTGTGGTAAGTTTGGCTGACTGCAACGGGTCTAAACCAGTCTAAACCTGCAGGGGGCGGGTCATGGAGTCCCAGCAGAGCTCAGTACTGCAGGTCTGTTACACTGAGAGTTAAAAACGAGGCTTCAAAAGCGCTCTTCATACATCACAGGGGCTTTCTCCAGTTCTTTTTATACACTTTGGTTTTTTCCATTTTATTTCTGGAACCAACATAAATTCTGTGCTCACAAGTTAAGGGTGGAAACCATCTTGGTGTTCATTTCAGAGGATCATTCAAAAACCTTGAAGAGCTAAAAACACAAACTCACCCAAAGATGACAAACATTTACAGACTGAAGCTTCTCCAGAGGGACGTGTCCCACATTTTTGTATGCTGACCTTTTCAGGGTTTTGGACCATTTTTTACGTGTTCTTCACTAAAGCAGTGACGAATAAAACTCTTGTAATATAAAACTTGACATTTCTATATTATGCAATTTCACGTGAATTCGTGCTGCACCGATATAAGACTCGCTGTTTTTGGTCCCGATGGTCAAACTTAATTTAAGAATAAATCAAAAATTACCTTTGATTAGATCATCTTTGCACGTCTCACACAAGTCTCGGAGCTGCCAGCACTCTGATGCTTGTCTGCGGAGCCGTCTGCAAAGAGATCCGCTGGGAGGCTGTTCAAAAGCTGACGGTGAGCCTGCATCTTTGTATTATTAAACACAAAATAATTTTACTCATGTGAACGTAATTGGGATACAAATATTTCCCTTTGAGTGCATCCTAATGTCTGAAATACCTCTGCTTGACTGCTGCAAATACTCTTCAGCTTCTTGAATTTCTCCAAACGCGTCAGTCGCTGTGGAGCTGATTTCCTCCAACACGTCCTTCCCAAAGTCATATGCTGATTCAAGGATGTGATCCAAGCCCAAAGCCCTGAAGAAGCCAGCAGCTGACCTGTCCTGCATGGCTGACAGCGAGTTTTGCTGGAGGTCTGTGGTGAGGCCTGCGAGAAACGACTGGCCAAACACCTGCTGCATCGCCTTCGCCAGAGCGACGCTGTGGTTGTACAAGAGGCTGATGTTTGGCAGGAGCTGGCTGAACGACCCTTCGGCCTGCAGCACGTCCAGATCTGCGTTATCCTCTGTGAGCTGGTTCTCAGCTGTGGGCGTTTGATCCGAACTCTCCTGGTTCTGACCGTGAACGTGCTCTGTGGCCTCCAACTGGGCTGCCATTTTCCTGAAAAACTCCTCCACCTGCATCGACGGCGATTCATATTAATCTCCACACTTGTTACACTTAACCGTCACACTCTGACACATTTTAAAGAGAAGTCAAACCTTGAATGAGAAAGAGGCGTAGCCACGGCGGCACGTTGACGTGTAGAAGGCCTTGCAAGAATCTTCCAGACAAGGTTGACAGCGCCCGAATGAAGATTTGGTTAAATTTCGACACTGCTGCTCGGCCTCCTCCAGTTTCTGCTCCGTTTCCTTGGCCAGCTGCATCGCCCCCTGAAGGACCCAAAGATCAGAAGACTCAAACACTGCCAGGCTTCTGGCACATACCCTTCCTCTTCTTCTGAAACAACCAGAGAATATGAAGACAGTTCATTTATCCTGGCTGCTGTTGAACTCCAGACATTCACCCACATCCATAATTCTCTGTCTGCATTGAGGTTTGAGAGGTTTTTTTCTGTAATAGGTAGATAATATTCAGTGGGTTTCAGAAGAATGTATAGAGCCTGGCATGAAGCGACAACTACATCTAATATTTTCATGAAAATATTAGCTCATTTTGAATTTGAGGGAAGCTGCATGTCACAAAAACAGTTAAGGCAGGGCGATGTTTACCACTGTTTGGCATCGCCTCTTCCTTAAGAAAGTCCGTATTTGTCAGGGACCCGAGGAAACTGGTTGCTGGAGTTTTGGGAGAGAAATGTTGTCCTACTCTTGCCCGGTATACGATCTGAGCTGCTCAGCAGTCCTCAGTCATCTTTGTTCATTTCCCATCCCATTAAGTGCCAACATTTTTTTTCAGTTGGTGAAAGGTCTGGTCTACAGGCAGGCCAGTTCAGCACCCGGCCTTCTATTATGAAGCCATCAGTTTTAAAAAATAAAAAAAGCTGATATTTTTCATGAAACGGCAAATTTCTCACTTTCTACATTTATTACATTTTAAATGATCCATTGCAAAAAAAAAAAAAAAAAAAAGGATTTCATTCTGTTTTTAATTTACATTTCACCAACATCCTTACCTTTTTGGAGCTGAGGTTACACATCAGAAACAGTTACTGCGAATGTTCCTGTTTGTGCGCAGGCACAAATGTGTATAGTATTAAAAAGACGCCACCTACCATCTTCTTTTCGCTGCTGTGTCTCAGGGCATTCATCAGCTGTCTGTGCATCTCCTCCTTCTCCACCATCATTTCCTTCACCTGCTTCACTCCAAGTACAGCCTGCTTTATTTCCTCACCGACATACTCCTCCCCAGCTGCAGACAGCTCTGCACACACCAATGAAACACACCGCTCTTAAGTTCTCCCGTGATATTTCCAGACATGCTGTTTGCCGTCAGTGAAGGCCTTACTTCTCAGCATGTCTTCACTCAGTGGAGGAGATTCAGGGGCACATAGCACGACCACACTGGCGACCAGAATTTGAACTGCAAGCCTCCTCATTCTGGCTCAAGCTCTGAAAAAACGGCAGAATTTCATATTTCTGTGGCAACAAGTGGAGTTCATGGAAACTGCAACACATACACACACACACACAGGGTGCCACAAGGTGGCATTATTTCTCAAACTTTAACTCTGACCCCTTTCCAAGATGCTTTCAGGACTCAATGATTCAAGTGTCCAGAAATGTAATTCATTTGCAGCTTTCATTATATCTTATTGGATATCAACAGGCAATAAAAAAAAAAACTACTGCTGCTCTACTGTAGTAATCTTCAATGAAACTTGAGGAAACTATATCATATAATGCAGTCAAAGAAAATTCCAAAATTGCAACTTGACCCTGCGTGGTAGTTACGTCTGGCTGCTGTTGCAGCAGCAGTAGTTCATTTCAGTCTTCTGATCTAGTCTATTACATCTCCACCTACAGTAAATGTGCAAAACAAGACTGAGACAGAACAAAACAACTGTCTTGTGAATAGCAGTGTCATAAATACACCACATATAGTGTCTTCCAAGTAGCACTTGTGAGTGTAGAATATGCATTTACCTTGAGGTTGATGTGAACCTCCGAGTCCAGAGCTCCAGCAACCGGCTGCGAGGTTGGAGGGATGACAATGGGAGAGTCCGCTTCTCCGAGGGATTGTTCTATTTTTAATAAGATCTGCTCAGCAGCGCATATCCTATTAGCGCATTTGCGTTATGAGTTATTGAGTATTATCTAGGCAGCACACCTGCAGATCAGCTTAGGACGGGCATTAAAGCACAGTTAACATACTATACTGAGTTGTTTGCATGTGTATCTCACACACTTAACTGTCTCCAGCAGACTCCGGAGCCCTCCTCAGGTAAAACTTTATGCTCTAATCTCCACTGACAGTAAGCCTCGGCCTCCTGCGGGGACCAGCACATACTGGCATGGTCTCAGTCCATGGCTAAGCTCTGCTTTGCAGGCCACAACACAAGAAGCTGGAGCGCACGTGAGCATGTCAACAAAAACACTTTATCTGTTAAGAGGGAATCCAGTTGTTTATGCGTTTTAGATTTTATTACAAAGTTACTACATGTTATGGTCAGATTTTGTCGTGTGGACAGCGTTTTTGGATTTGCATTTGCACTTTTTTACTACCACTGTAGACAAACACTAATTTTTTATTTGCATGATATTAAAATTAATTTACAAGGTTGTATAAACCTAAAGGAACAAGCTGAATTTATCTACCTGTCAGTTCAAGTTTTACAGCAAGCAGAAACAACATTTACACCACCAGCCAGATATTGTGTAGAGAAACGCTGTGTTGAAAAACAAAAACAAACAAAAAAACGGTCTGAACCGCTGAAGTGAGACCTATGAAGGTTTCTGTGGTATCAGGTACCAAGACTTTAGCAGCTGATCCCTTAAGTCCTGTCAGTTTCAAGGTGGGGCCTCCAAGGGTCAAACTTGTTTTTCCAGGCAGGTTCCACAGTTGCTCAATTGGATTGAGATCTGAGGAATCTGAAGGCCAAGTCAGCATCTTAACCTCAATTAGTTTGTAAAAATCATTCCTAAACTTTATTAGCAGTGTGGCAGAAACAGATCACTGCTTGTTGCAAATCATGGTGGCGTAGTCTTTATTGTATATCGTGTTACACTCGTTCTCATGATGTGAAATAAAGCAGGATTCATCACACCAGGCTTCTTCTTTCATGGTTCAGGCCTGATGCTCATCTGGTCATGGGAAGGGCTTTATGGGGTCAGTGCAGACACACTGACCCACCTTCTGTGACACAACACCTCACATGCCAACCTCTCGGTGCACCCAGCTGAGCCACAGCGCACGTGATTGGGTCACTAGTTCAGTTTTAGTTTATTTGCATGGCACCATATCTGAACAAGAGACTCCAAGGCAGAGTGTCCAAGTTCAGTTCAGGCCCAGTCCAGGTCATTCCAATTCACTGAAATGTTATTCTTTTGCAATTCCATTGTAATTAAATTCAGTACAGTCCAATTTAATTTAAGAGCAATTATAAGTTACAGATTTATAAAAGCAGTCCAGTCCTTTGGCACTTGGAAACTACATCCTTTTTCTGCTTATTTCAGTGCAGTCCAGTTATATCTCACTTTAGTCCAGTTAATCATTATAGTCAATGCATTTCTAATCCATTTCAATTGAGTCCAAGTTCAAAATTCAGTAAGGGACCCAGCAGATTCCATTAAAGCTTCACTTCATTGCAGTCTCCATCCTGAGCAAGTCTGATCTAACATTCAGACAAAGACTGGGCAACAGAGAAGAGGAACAACACCCTACTAACATGAAGAAACCTCCAGAAGAACCAGGTTCACGAAGTGGTGGTGTATGACTGGGAAGATCTGAGAGAAGAGGATATAAACACTAACACAGAGAGAATGTTTGTTGGCAGAGTTTGTGCCTTCAACCCATCAGCATCAAACATGAGTGTATTTGTGCCATCTTGTTGATTCCCCAACCGTTGACGGCTGCCATTGTAACAATGACGCATGTCTACCATAGGGGGAGTCCTACACCGTCACCTGAAGTGCACATCTCCAGAAAGCACAAATCACTTTCTGTGGCTTTGAATGAAGCTGCTCTTGAAGAAGAGTCTAAAAATCAACCCATCAAGTTAGCTCATTGGTCACTTGATATGTTTTTCTTTAATGCCTGCAAAGAAGTTCATGACAGATGTTACAAATCTTAGGAAATAAACTTAATGTAGAATGCAAGTCTGTGTCTGGATTCATTTTTAGAGAAGTACTTCCCCGCTTCCCGCCTTTTCTGGCCTCTAACACCAGGTACCCTCTCCTTGTTGCCTATTGAATGATGTGAGTTGACATAGGTCTTGTCATAATATCTGAACATGGCAGCAGCATGATAAATGTGGAATTCCTGTGTGTTTTCTGAGCCTTGTGTTAATCTAAGTTCAGTGCTGAAAGCCGTGACCCAGCAAATGAGGTCCCAACCCCTGAATGCGGACCAGCAGGAGGCTGGCTGTAAGATATCTGACCCCAAGCTGCTTTTTATCAGCTCGTCACGATCTCTGAGCCCTAATACCAGCCTGCTGCTCCAATTATAGCCGACAGTGAAATAACAGTTTTGAAGCCTTTAGGAAAACAAGTAATTAGTCTCTTTATCATTTCAGGCTGGTCTGGAATCTAATATGTAGCCGAATGGCTCAAATTTGAGTTATTAGCACTGAGCCCGGGTTTGAAGGCTGTGCTATCAAAACATAAGGAGAAAAAAAAAAATGGAGCCGAGTTTGGTATCTGTTTGGCTTTCTCTTAAAAGCTCAGTGGATTTCTGAGCGAGACAGCTGGTGTTATCTGTATCGTTTCCTGTAAAATCAACTGGATTGAGCACAAGAAGATCGCTGTCCGAGCCAGATCACGTGACCCTCTGACGCCAGACTGCACTAAAAAGACATGAAAGTGGCCCTGACAAACGTCTTTGATGTTCCTTGTTTGACTGGGAGGATGCAGCTGGAGTTCTGCCTTTGATCAAAGATCTGCATCTGCAGCCCAGAGAAGTTTTGGGCACAGGAAGTGTTGGAATGATCGCAGCACCTGGAAGAGTTCAAGGGAAATGGCCTCTGGTGAATCTTACAGTCTAACTTCGACAAGCTGTGGCCAATGTTGGCTTCTTTTGGGAAACTTTTCAAACAGGGTTAGGGTTATACTTGGAAAAAAATCGAGGGGAGTACTGTTTATGTAAAAGTGATTAAATGATGTTAAAGACAAGAAAATGATACATAATGTACAGTCGTGACCAAACGTTGCCATCGTTGGTCTCTTGGATTGTTGCAGAGGAATTTTGACCAACTGTTTTTCACGTTATTCTTTATTGAAGTGTGTTTTGGGTGGAGTTGGAAGGGAACCAACTCCTCTAGATGGGAAACAAACCCAAATGTGGACGGTCTCAGGATACAGAACTCCTCAATCTTCCTCTCTGCAGACAATCGATTTCGCCAAACATCTGATAAAAGGGCTTTATGGGAGAAAACATCTTTACAGCAGATTTGTGGTGAAAATTAATAAAGAGTGGTATCAAAATGTATCAAAATTGTTGTCCAACAGCCAGTTTTATCCCAGTGTTCCCAGAGCAGTTTGGTGATGATCCGTCATGGCACTGAAATTTTGGATCCAATCGATGGAGGATTTATTTTTCTTCAAACAAAGCAGAGATTCAGTGCAAATTTGGCTTCTTCACCTCAGATTTTTTTTTTTTGCTTGTTTCTTTTTAATGAATCAGTATTAATTGAATTTGATGCAACTGCCAAAACAAGTCTTTGAAAGTTGCTCCACTATCTAAAAATACTGGAGCAGCAAAGTTTGCAGAAACCAAAATTTGTATCACCACCAAAGCTTTTAGCGAACCACTGTATTGGTTTTTGATCACTCATAGCTTTACTCTTTTACAAAACAAATATAATCAACATTACAATATATTTACATTGCATGATGCAGACAGGCTACTTTTTATTTCTTTGCGTTTGTTTAATATAACGAGTATTTAAACTAGTTGAAATAATCTAACTGTATGTGGCTGACTTTTTTCCCTTCATATTCTTTGAAATTAATCATGACATTCCTTGTTTAGGATGTGGATGTTTTGCAGTGTTTCACTTGTGTGGGGGTACTGAAAGCATCCCAAGACAGAAAACTGCTCTCAACCTCGTGACTAACCAGTTCCCAAGCAGGCCGACTCAGAAGAGCAAAATGAGTGTTGAGTAAACTTTTGATATCTGAAAGAAATTTGAATGCAAAAATTTATTATTGCAGAAACTGCACAGAGTGTCAGTGATTTCTGTCTTCCACACTCCAAAAGCTTCTGAAATTATCTGTAATGGGTACCACATTTTTCACCCGGGGACAAGATGGCCATCAGCCCCCAGTAAATTAATCTCATCTCCGGCTGGATTACTGCAGCGCCCCACGATGTCACGGCGTCTCCGTGTCCCCGGTCCACAAAAGGAGGCTACAGGACACTCGCTTCCTTTCAAACACTGTCCAGCACAGATGTGGACACTAACTTTAGTGTAACAAGCTGATGAAGAATTAGGGATAACACTTGAAATAGAATATGACAGCTGTTGAAATAAAAGCGGGCTTAAAAATGTTATTTTCAGATTAACTGTATGGCACCTTTATGGAGCATTTCCAACCTCTAACTGCAGTTTTATTCTTGACAAATATTTAATATGCTTTAAAGATCAATTTACAAGTAAACTAATACAAAAAAAAAAACCTTAAGCTTTAGAAAAATAATATATTCCCACTGAGACCTTAGAAGAGCAGAACGGGAAGAAAATACTTCAATGAACTGAAATAATGTTGTAAGAAAATCCTCGAAAACAATGTGAGAGAGCATTAATGGCATTACAGGAAACAGTTACTTCCATTTATTGCTGCTAAAGGAGGCTCCATAAGCTAATGATGTGGTGCACTTTACTTTTCACACACTGCTTTTGCCTTTTGGCTTAGCTTTTGTTAGATAAATAATGGTACAGGATAACATGTCGAGTGCTGTTAATCAAAAGGTCGTATTTGGATGATATCAAGACCCTGGAAAGAACTAAATGATTTTTGGCGGCGTTTCTTCCTCACAGACCTACTCCAGTTTGTTACAACGTTGTAACTGAGAAGTTTGTGGTTTAGAATTTTCCACTTGATATTTGAGGATTAATAGAAGAAAGCTCCTTCATGAGCTCCACTCAGGTGAAAGCAAGCAGCAGACATACTGCTGAGCTGCTTTCTGCTTTAGGAAAGATGAGCTTTTCTGATCCAAGCTGCTTCTTCTGAATGAGATGGATGGATGGATGGATGGATGGATGGATGGATGGATGGATGGATGGATGGATGGATGGATGGATGGATGGACAGTTCAATGACTGGAAAAACCAGTTTCCCTATTTTGGTAGGTTTTGCTCACACATAACCAAGGAGACATCATTGGTTTTCAAAACGGAGGCCACCAAAGGAATAAAGAAAAGATTGACCGCTCGACTGAAAAAAGCAATTCCAAGGCCAAAAGCAAGACAATTTCAACTGACCCCCGTGTTGAAATGTTCAGTTTTAAAATTATAGGAAAAATTATATTGAAAAAAACAAAAAACAAACAGTCATCACTTAAGCTACTTAAAGGTGGGGTAGGTGTTCTTTGAAAAAACGGCTTCCAGCAATCCAACTCAAGTGAGATTTTGAAAATATACACTCCCTCCCTCCTCCCAAAGGCTCCGCCTCCTCCTCTTCAGCCCACCCCTCGAAACCACGCCTTCACACGATTCATGAACTACATGAACTGCAGGGAGGGAGGGAGGGTGGGTGGGAGTGCATTGATATTTGATGGACATATTAGGCAACCAATGAAAGTAATGATGATCACTATTTTGATTGGTTAGAGTTTTTCTCTGATTATACCCTCTAGACCGGACCAAAACCTTTCGTTTTTTTTTTGCAAACATTTTATTTCAGTGGGTGCAATGGGAATGTGAAAAGGTTTTCAGGCAATATTGTAAAAAGTGCCTGCAAAAAAAGAACACCTACCCCACCTTTAATGTTTTTGGTGAAGTTGACTTCTCAGCTGTAAATAAAAACCTAAACAGAGTACGGCCATTCTTTTTTTCTTTAAAATACAGTATTTTAATTCAGCGTTGGAATTACAACATAAACACAGAGGGGCTCTCAGGTACAATATGTAGTCAATCAAGTGATGGACAACAACTAGAACTAACCAGAGTGCTTCCTAACAAAAACCATGGTCTCTCCAACTTTAAACTACACAAAACATCCTTAATTTAACCACAGGATCAGTGCAGATCCCACTTCCAGTTCAGAATTAGCTGTCTGGCTAACGGTGTACAGAGGGTTACTCAAACATGTGCAGTTTGCTCTTGCAAGCAGAAGTAAGTTTTCTTGTACACGTGTGAGAGTGAGTGTGTCCTTCACCAGCCCAGGACAGTCTGATCCAACAGACTTTACTGGGACCCGAGACTGATTCTGTCAGAGAGGACTAAAGTTTAAAAAAAGTCAGACAAAGACGGTGGTGGATGTGATGCGAACGCTGTATGATGATGTATTTGCTGTTTGTGTAGTGTGGTATGGTGTGTCTAAAATTAGTGTATGGTGGTTCGTGTGGTTATATTGTGATGTTGGATGGTTACTGTAGTGTTAACTGTAATAACAGACCACTACAATCAGCTTTGGATTTGCCTCGAAGGATCCTTTTTAATAACTATTTAATGATCTTTTTTTCATGGAGCTCTTGGAGTCCTTGTTTAAGATTATGGATGACCTCGTTTTGGTAGAAACATCTGAAAACAAGGACAGATGGACAGCATGAACGTAAGGCAACATTAGTTAGCATCACAGGTTGAGCTAAGCTAAGCTAAAATAGCAGGTGAGGTGGCTGTGCTCCAACCAACCGCCAGTCTTGTTTTTCTTCCTATCAGTTTGCCATTTTTTTTTTTTGATTAACCAGTTGTTGGGGAGAGTCTGTTGCGGCAATCAGAGCTCCTACATTTTAGGCTTCAAATCCACACTTATGGGTGATCTAATAAATGTCTGTGTGTTTGAGACTTTGTATGTGAAACTGTTCAGCTCTCTGAGTACCACCATGATGACCAGTTTTTAAAATACAGCCATATATGCCTTCTCAATTAGCTTTAAACACACAGGAGAGATGTTTATTTCTTATTATTTATTGTTACCTCAATTGTTACCTTACTGAATCAGACATTTACTACTCACTCACATACTCAAACTCTCATACAGAGCAAAATAAACACACTCAAAAGTTGTCACATCTGCACTGCAACTGAATATGCAACACATTTTTTTAAGACACATTCTAATTATCTCAAGCTATACATTTTATTTGAAATGTTGTATTTATAATGCATTGTATGTTTCAGATTTTCTTTTAAGTGAAAATGTGGACAAAATGTGGAAAGTCATGACGTCCCTGCATACCACCAGAGAGCACTCGGGTTGTCGTCGGTTTGTTTTTGGCACGTCGAAAGAACGGCAAAAACACCATCACCCCTTGTAAGTTGTGTTGAGGTCAACTGACCTCCCCCGGACTGCTGACCTGTGGACTCAAAGTGAGATTTGAATTCAATAATAGTCATGACACTCTCTCACCTGAAACAAGAGCTGCAAGGGCTGAAATGAGGACCAGCAGAGCTCTGCTGGGACCCACCAGCAGCCTTCAGGTGACTGCAGGTCCCAGCATACTACTGTTTGGCAGGGTCCTGAAATGATCTGATGTGGCTCTTTATCTCCTTTAGCCAAGCCATGGTGGGAACATGCAGAGCTACAGCTGGACTTCTTGTTTCAATTGTCCTCTGTGGCAACATCAGAAATGGTGGCTACGTGTGGCTGATGCTCATCTAGCATGGCTGTTTAGCTAAGCTTCCTCAGACCCTTCCAGGCGAGCCCACAGCCAGTCTGTTAGTACAGTTAACACGATGACAACAACAACAACCTCAACAACAACTTCTCTTTAAAGTGTGATTATGCTCTGTTAAGATTTTTATTCACAGCCTGGAAGTCTGTATAGTGCTAAGAGACCAAAACTGACTTTTGTTCAAGGCTGTAAAGATGTTTATTTCTGCTGTTAAACTGGACATTTCAGTGGGGATTTCCTCTGTTTTGGAGCCAGCTCCTACAGGTCAGTCAAGGTACTGCAACAAAAACCTACTTTCCTGGATTACTTCAACCTGGAAGTGGGGGTGTTGGCACGTGGTGCGGCAACTGTTTCATATGTGTTTCATTAGCAAGGATGTTTGGACAGATTTGATCAGAATGACTTTAAAATATTCATTAGCCTCATAGCTTAGCATAAGCTTTATGCTACTATGGACAGTGGGAGGGAGGGGCTTTCTTAATTGTTTTCTTTCTTTCTTTAATTGTGATAATTGTTTTTAATTCTGTAAAGCACTTTGTGTTGCATGTCCTTTCAGGAAAAGTGCTCTACAAATAAAATGGCTTAACTGTGTTCCAGTTGGCTTCCCAGTGCTGCTGCTCTGCCTTTTTGCAAGGACATGGTGCCACACAGAGGAAAGAGGCTTCAAATGCACTCTTCACAAAGCCAGTGTGTGATGTCTGTGGCGACAACCTGCCAGACATTTTCCATCAAGCTGTTGTAAATGGTAACATTCTTAGATAGCATCGCTTCTGACGGGTTCATCTTCAAATACTTCTCGTATGATTAAAACCAACGCGAGACACTTATTTTGAAACTCCCACCGGAAGTGTAAGCTCTCGCGTTGGGTACCTTGACTGCGGTGATTAAACTGTTCTACAAGAGTCCGGGACCATCACAGTTCTGCAACAAGAACTTCTCAGACCCGCAACGAGCAGGAGAGCAAAGACGATGGGATTTTAAACTGAAAGCCGAACATGAACTCAGACTTATAGCTTCTTTTTATTCTTATAATAGGAGCGTGACGTTTTATAATTAGATTTTACAACTTTGTACTGGATGCTGAGATGCGCAGAAAGTGACCGGGATCCTCATCGCTTCTACAGTCCTCAACGAGTTAGAAAACGCCATGAAAGGTACGACCGGTTGCAAATAACAGTCAGGTGCATGCTTTTGTTTCACTGCGTTAAAATCCCATCTTTGGAGACTTTATTCAATCTGCGCCTGTTCCTTTGTGGTGAGTCACATCTGGATGACATTACGGTGCTGCGGTGCAGAAGCTGAGAAATGCTCGAGATTTTTTCTCCTCCACCAGTTGCATCCAATTGAAAGAAATCAAAGAGAAAATCATGTTTGCAAAATGTATACTGCGCATCTGACTGAAAAAAAAAAAAAAACAACATCCATCATTTTTAACATCCAAGAAAAGATGCAGTCAGAGAAAAGCTGGTGGCACCACCTGCTGAACAACTCACAGTTAGAAAAATGATGATATAGGGCTCTGGAATCCACTTGGATCTGCTCTAACCTCTTTTGACCTCCCACCAAAAACACAAATTCAGCTCATCCTCCCCGGCTCCCTTATCTTCTCCCCCCCCCCCCCCCCCCCCCTGCCGCCCCCCCCCCCCCCCCCCCTCAGCCCCATCTGTCTGCCATTACCAGTGATGTTCTCTGCACTCTCTGCTCCAGACTTCAGTTTAGTGTAGCCCAGTATAATTAGGGTTTACTGTCAACAACCCAGAGAAACCACAGCTCGCTGCTTTTACAGTTCCCTGGACCTCATAACCCCCCCCCAACACACACACACACACACACACACTTGAGATGAAACTAGACTATCTCTAAACTAAAGCCTGGCTGCCTCTAATTTTGTTTAAAGGACAGCATCATAAACACTTGGCATCGTGCAACTCCAGATGATTGTTTCTGCTTCGTTTGTTTATTGAGTAGCATCAGCTGTTTTAAACCCCGTGCACCCCCCCCCCCCCCCCCCCAGCAGTGTCGGTGGGAGATATTTATGCCATATGTTTCTGGTTATGTCACGCAGACGACTTTGGAGACGAGGAGGAAGTACAATCTTTTGGATACAAGAGGTTCGGTGAGTGCAAATTTATTGTTTTTGGCTTTTCTTAAAAAGGTGAGAAGAGAGAGAAGCCAGTTCACTTGGAGCTAAAAAAAACAAAAAAAAACAAAACCTATTTTTTTCCTCCTTTAATAAACTGCCATAAATAAAAGGCACCAAGTGTGTGGGCTTTGCTTTTTCTCCTCTACCTACCAGGAATTACCTTGATGTTTATTGGCATTTTGCTCTAATTGAGTCTTTTTTCACATCTGGACAGACAGGCTGGCTGCCTGAGCCTCATCATTCCTGATATTTGGCAACAATGTTTTACTTCTTATGGCAGGAATTTAGCTGAAACACAGCCCACCACAGGCTCATTGACTGCTGACAGGGCTCGTATGAGATCAAGACGGTTTAGAGACTCTCCCCTCTCCTTTTATCCACTTAAATCAAGTCACTGTAACATCATGACTCGAGATCGTCTTAAAGAATGAGATTACTCGAACCTAAAGTGCATTTATTTTTTATAGTGCAATACAAACAGAGCATTTTTTTTATATATATTTACATTTTTTATTTGTCTTCTGATTCCTCAAGCTTGGCATTTTGACCTTGGACTTTTGTAAACTTGACATGGCTGCTGAAGGGAAGATCTGATTTGCCAGATTTGCCCATGTGGAAGCCACGTGTCAAACACAAGGAATGACACCTTGTTTTATTTCCTGTTTTACTCTAAATCATATGTTGTTTAGACTGGTCAGTCAAACTCACTCACTTCATGAAATTTGGAGAAAATCCCTCCCGTTCGCAGCTACAGAGCACCTCGAACCCATCACAACGGGGTGGGGTCAAGGACTCATAGCATCCAAGAACAAGAATCCAAAACAACCGAGACGGCCTCCGTCACATGCGTTATTGGTTGGGTGATCATCCAGTGGCATCCAGAGGCAGTTTCTTCTGTGTCCATGGAAACCAGAGCTGAATCCAGGGGAACCAAACTAACTCTTTACATTGAAGATGAACAAAAAGATGATGAATGACCGGGCTATATGTTGCGTTAAAGGAAACTTCAGTCGGATGACCAGAGAAGCAGAATAGTAGATAGGTGTCAAGCAAAATGATTCCCATAACGATGCAGTCTAATGTGGAAGAATAACTTGTTAAAAGTGGGTGAACTGAGCCTTTAAAAAAAGTCTCCTTGGTCTTCTTCGCTCTTACATAGCACCATACACGTAGCTCATCGGTATTCATACCTTAGTCGGTCCATTACGAGTTCTTTCTGCCATCCATTTTGTTTAATTTCATTTGGATTTCGTGTGGCTACGTGAGTGCATGCTCTCATGGTTTTGGATAAAGGTTTAAGAGTGACGCCGAAGTCAAACTTTCCTTCACACACAATCAGACACATCATAACCGCGCTCCGTGGGGACAGAGCCCATGCTCCAACACGGTTCTGTTTATTCACGATTGATTTGGCATCCGGAGCCTCCATGTCTCTGCGTGCAGGGTGTTCCTGCCCCAATGACTCATTCACACACGGTTTGGCCGAGGCCCACGCGAGGAGATGTTTCGGCAGCGGACCACAGTGTTTAACTCAGCTCCGGGAGAGAAGAACTGAAACTGTGTTAAAGCACAATCCCTTTCATCCGAGTCACCCGAGTAGAGGCATCCTGTTTGTGTTTCTCTGTTAGCGCGTGCAAGTCCTGCACATGGGTTCGATTAGGGAGCCATGGGGAGGGGAGCCTCCACATCCAGCTCGCTTTTAACTTTATTCAAATGAACTCTTGACATTCGGAGGAGTGGGAGCCGGACGGCCACTCAGGGATGCAGCAGCTGTTTGGAATAGCCGGACTCCAAGGGTCTACCTCACCCATCCAGAGGCTTTGTTGCGCAATCGCTTGCATGCGCGTAGACCATCACAATCCCTCCTCCAGCCATTAGCGCTGTAATATCAGGTCTCATGGGGAAACTAACAGTCAGCTCCTCTTGACGGGTCTCACTGCAGTTTATCACGGTCTCCCTGGAGACTGATAGTGTTTGTACAGTTCAGACATGTCAAAGCTGTGAAAGTTGTGCAAATTTGTCCAATTTGTAAAGTCATACCTCAACATTAAAAGATGGAACAGTTAATCCTGTCAGTTTTATGAAGTGAATGTGGACTGGCGCCCGTGGTATCGATAGGCTTTGGTCTGACTCGGGCCATTTATGCACACGTTTTTCTGAGGCATGAACGGACCTTGAATATGTACTTAAATATGAATTATGCTGCCCATGTTGAAATGTTTTTGGATGTTTATTTCACAATAGCCAATAATGAAACGTGCAAAAAAGGTCAGACGTCCTTTCAGCAAATACGCTGGAGTAGTTATAGTTCGAAGGATAGAGACGAGTGGTTTGAACTGATAAGAAAAAGACAAAACACTGACATGCATCCTGGTTTGAATATCCTTGATTTAGTCCACGACTCTCCAATCCACGGCTGACAATGAAAACTGACAGAGCTTTTATGGAGATTTAGATAAAGAAAGAACACACACACCTGGAATGTCTGGCGTGACTCCAGACACATTGTAACGCATGTATAAAAACACAAACCATATGCATCATATGTACAAGTAATAGAAAGTGTTGAAATGTCTTTAGAAGCACGTTCGGCGCTGTTTACACTTTTACTTATACGGACAAGTCAGACTGCAGGCCAGAAAGCCCTATAGTAACATATGTGCTCCAAGCTGTTTTTGATTCTCTGACACAACTGTCATCCCGAAGGCAGGCACACATTGTATATATTAACACAAATATACAAATGCGTATGCGTAATTTGCCTGCATATGAGTGGACGTGCACAGAAACGTTCATATGGTTATCCCATTGTCCCGCCTGCCAAGTCAAAGCCAGGACGGGCCGTTTCCGCTCAGGTAACGAGCGTATTTATTTCTCTGTGGGGGTCTGCCAAGAGAAGGCCACTGGAATAAAAACTAAATCTACCTGAGCTTTGGCTGAACTCCGGGTCCCCGGTGGCGCTGGTTTATCCATCAGTTAGTGTGAGTCAGCGGTTGTCCTCAGCCCTGATTCAAACCACAAACTTTCCAGTCACATTAAAACGTGATTTTTTTTTTTTTTAAAGAAGAAAAACTATAAACTGCCATGTGAGTGAATAACCACCAAGACTCCATCATGTGCTTCACCCAAATGAGACTGCAATGGTTTATTTTACATCTCTGTGCCTGAAGAGCTTCATATTCCTACACTTTAAAAGGTAGAGTAGGTAAATCTATGCAATTTTCCAACCCAGAACGCTGTAATTCAGTGGATTTGTTGCTGCCTGCTAGTTACCCATGAGTCTTTGTTGGTGTTTGACCCCGTCACGTATGTTTTAGTTGTTGCAGCTCACCTGGTTCACGTGAAGGGAGCATTATGGCTTCTTTACAGGCTGATGAAGAGCTGACGCGTCGACCTTGTTATGTCAAACAGGTGTGTGGGATCACGAAAGCATGTAAGAAATGTAGGGCAGAGGGGCCCGAGGACCAGGATTCAAAATGCTGATATAATGCTTTGTATTTCATCTTTATGAGGTGCCACAAATGAGAAAGTTTTATACCATAAATAGCAGCGCTGACATGCGCAAGATTCTCTTTGAACTTGTATGTTTAAAGTAAATTTTGACTCAAACATTGATAGGAACCCAGATGGTTCCTCTTTCTCCAGTCCAGTGGACCACATGTCCATGGTTTCACAGAACTATTTCAAATTTCAATTCGTCTCACCGCAGGACAGTTTAAGTTCTCAGTTATGAATGAGTTTTGACAGAGAGAATTAAGCTTTTTTTTAATCATGTCCACATGTAGCTTTGTAGCATGACAGAGATTTAACCTGCGTTTCTGGACGCCATGGGGAACTGCTCTTTGACAGTGATTTCTGGAAGTGTTCCTGAGTCTTTACAGTCAGTTTTATTGAACAACCACGTTTCATGGATTCACAAACGTCTGTCCATATTTACTAATAAGATGCTCTTTTTATACCCAGTCATGACACTGACCTGGAGCCACTTAACCAAATCAGTTCTAGATGTTCCTCCAGGTTTTTCTCTTTACTTTAGTTTACTTCCAGCCTTCTTTTCAGACATGTTGCTATGTTATTTATGTTATTTATTATTTTCAACATTTGATGTTTTCTGTTTCATATTGTGAGTAAAATATGGAGTCATGAGATTGAATCGTTGCATAATTGTTTTTAAATTTACATTTTACAACAGCTGTCTTTGAAATTGGATTGTATGTTAACATATCCTCATGTATATACTCTTAATACTACTGTCACCAAAGCTCACACAGATATTGTTTGGACTGCAAAATATCAAATGTGAGTCACATTAAGATTTGATCTCTAAGTTGTTTACTAGAATTCACCTAAATTTATGACTGTTTTGAATTATAATCACTGTAGCTTCCAGCTAAGGTTTGCACATTTCCATGATAATCAAAGCAAATTTCAGCTGGTGCTTGACCCTGATTAGACCATATAAGAACAAATATTGTGATATAATGACGTTGAATGCAGCGTATTGTGCAATAAAGACAATGCTTATGCTCGGTCCCACCAGGAGCGGAAGCTCCTTTACTGCACTTCTTAGCACGATCTCGGGTCCCAGCAGGAGCCAAGCACTGCTGGATCTGTGAGATTACGATTGTACCTGAAGATTTTGAGATCATGTGACAAGCATAATCTCCTCGTTTTAAGACGTGTATCTCTCCAAATCTTAACCTTTTAGGAATTATAGATGTAAAAAGGTTGAGTGGTCTCAAATAAAACATTCTTTTCGACTTCTATACTGGATCCCTACAAGTTAACATAATGTCGATGTTCGAGTTGGAGCCTTCTCAAGGTGTTTTATTTTGAACATTCAGCAAATTGCCGATGCCATTCTCGTGTTTAACTTCCTGCCAGAGTTTAGTCTCCACAGCTGCTCTGTTCCTCGTGAAACATGCTTGCTTGACACGTTCCAAACTTTAACTTGGTCTTTGGGTCAAAACAAGGCTAATGTCATCTCTTTCACTGGAGCATTTTATGGTTGTTTCTCTCTTATTTCCCAACATCCCTCAGTGGGACCACCAGAGAATGAAGCTAACAGTCATGAAGTCACATCGGTGATGTTATTTTTTTGTTTTTGCTTAAAGTCATGCTTGCAAAGTGTGTGCTTTGTTAGTCTTAATGAAACTGAAGAAATGATGATGACATATAAATGTAGAGAAGGTAAGGGTGTGCTAAGACAGCCCCGTGTGAAGAACACTGTCATGTTATCTGTACCTGACGTTGTTACATGGTTGGCTTTTATTTAGTTTGGAGACAGGAGAAGTGAGAAAAACGTGATTTTCCTGCCAAGGAACAAGATAAACACCGTAGACACATATACTGGTCTGAATTACTGACGCTGGACCTTCATTCATTCCTGCATGTCATCAGCTACTTCTGGTGAGGATACAATTTGGACAAGTTTAAAATATGTCAAATCAGGAGAAACTCACAACAGTTTTGGAATAGCTGTGAGCCAAATCTTTTTTAATAAGAAGTGGATGTTTTGCTGAAATCTGAATCTGATAAATAAAGCTTTCTACTTGGCCCTGCTGCAAAGGCTTAGACAGAAAAACAAAAACAGGTAGAAACAGAGAGAGGCAAAGTAAATACACAAATTGATAAACCACAAGACATCCTGTCAAGATGAAGATGCAATGCCCCGAGTATCCCGGGCTGAGAATGCGAGCGAGCCTCCTGGGATGTGTCTTGACGTCTGGACGGGGGTCTCGCTCCCTCCTGTTCCCACACATGTGGGTTTGGAGAGGCCGGGGCTCAGGAGGGTTGCGGCTGGTGTCGAACCCAGAGCGCACTAATCTACTTCCTGCACTTGTTATGGTTTCTCCAGCAAGGCCCTGGAACATTCCAGGAGCCGAGCCTGGTGTTGGGGTGTCTTCGCCTGGAACCAGCTGTGTCAGCACAGACGGGGCTCGGTTCGATGCTGCGGGTCTCCGTGGCGTTCAGCCTTCCCTGGCTCCATAATCACACCTCGCCCAACACCTCATCCATTCTGGCTAACAGGGACTCAGACGCGGCTATGTTAACATGGGCGCTTGTCCTACACTGACAAATTTAATACGCGCCGTCATGCGATACTTTGCAGTGCATCTGTCGAATGTCTGATGAGGATTTTCTGCACTTTGCTGTGGTTTCTGTGTTGTGGGATTCTCAGATTCTGCCCTCTAGTTCTTTCCTAAAATTGCGTAGCAGCTTTTGATCGTTTAATTCTTTTGTGTAGTATATAATTCTGTTTTTCTCTCTCTCTGCCATACCACTGTCAATGTTTTCCTTTGGCCCCGTAACTTCACAGTCAGCCTTCACAAACACATTTATTGTGCGTGTGGGCGAGCAGATGTGCGTTTAACTTCTCTTTGATCACTTTTGACTTTTTTCCTGCTGGTGTTGGTATTTTCCCTCCCGGTGTTCATAATCCACCCAAGTCACAACTGTCTTTCGTCCCTGAAATTGTCTTAATGAACTAAATTTTCATTGTGAATGGATCAGAGGAGTCGAAGCCTTTTCCCTCAGCCTTGCATTGTTGTTGATGATGATGATGATGATGGATGAGGATGATGCAGCTAGCAGCAGGCAGCTGCTGTGAGATGATAAAAACAGGACCGAAGAAGAGTCTGTTGCAAACACATCTCCTACCAGAACAATAATGCAGCTCCTCACGACTAAACAGGTGTTGATGCTGTATTTATAGCCTGGTCCTGCTGCTCCCTGTGGCCCAAAAACACTTAAAGCAGGTTTAACTTAAGTCCCTTTTTGTGGCCTTCTTCGCTGAAGTGACTACTGAACCCAGACACGGATGTGAAAACCCGATCCGATTCAGCGAGTCGACACCTGTTGTGGAGAGGAGACGGGGATTGGAAAACCACTTGTTGAAGTCACCTGTTAGAACGGAGCAGCGATAAAACGCATGTAAATATCAGGAAGTCAGAATTGGCACGCTTTAAGGCATGCTCAGACATCACAGACCGTTTGTTTACCTCCTCATGGCGAAAACCAGTCATTTTAAAATGCTTGAGTGGATATCCAGACTGTAGGCTAACCAGCGCACCGTATGTCGTGAAAACAAACAGCTGTTTCCATTTAATAAGAGTTAAATGTGATGCTGCTCCATAAGATGAGTCAGTTAAACTTCTTGGATATAAATATGAATATAAATATTCATCAGATTTATATGATGTCCATGAGTAAAATTTTCTGATGTGTGACTTAAGTGTTAAAGTTTTAGAGCAGAATATGTTATGACAAAGCTGGGCCAAGTGGAAACAGGTGTGTGATTATCTCCATCACACCTGCTGCTTGTTGTTTCATTATGCTCCTTCAAAATAAAGGGTGGATTTTTTTGGCTGTTCTGTTTCTTTAGTCCATCTGCTACTGGTGATTTCTCTCTCTCTCTCTCTCTCTCTCTTTCTCTTTTCTCCCTATAAATGAATCAAAGTCCAACAGTTCCTCAACAGTACATAATTTTATTTTGAAAACGTACCTGCCTTTCAACCTCTGACAGTATTTATAACACCCACAGATTATGTTCCAGGCCAAATATGTGTTTTTTTTTCTTTTTCAATACTTGGTCTCAGATTTTTTCCTATTTGCACTGAAGAATGAAATTACATCCTCACTCTGTAAATAAAAATACAATGTACTGAGGGACTTCCTAAAATCTGGTTTTGGGAGAATCTTGTACCACGGGACAGACGAGAAGAGCGATGTCACATAAATGCAAAAATCAGGAGTTACTGGGCAAGATGGTATCTTACGGCAGGAGATGGGGGGTAAAGGGAAAGGAAGTGGGGGATAAAAGATGGAAGAGATGCAGCTGGTTGAAAGTGAAGAGCAGGAAGTCGATGGATGGGTTTTAGCTGGCGTGTGAGGAGATAAGGGTTTGAGTTTGTGATGGTCCTGCATGATAAATGAGAGGGAGTTGTGACTGCATATAAGATCCAGCTGGAACCATTTATCTGAAGCAGAGAATTTTACACCTATGGCACGGAGCAAATATACAGTTATAGAAAAAAGAGAAACATTGGCTGATGAAACTTGTGTCTTATCTTTGATGTATCCTGTTCAACTATGTGAATGTGAAATGATGCAGCCAAAATGAGAACTGGTCACCAAATACAGATGGATTTTTGTGAATACAGCTTTTCTTTTCAGTAATATTCTATCCAGACGACTATAGTAAGTCAGTTTACACATGTGCTGCACATTTTCCAGCTCTGGTGCTTTTAGTTTTCCAGCAGAAGTCTTTTTTTTTTTTTTTTATCATTCACTACCTACTAAAAGTGTAAAGACGTTAAAGTGGTAGCAACAGGGAGAGCAGATAAACCCAGGCCTCCCTGTCTCCATGCAACTGCCCACAGCTCCTCCTGGAGGATCCCCAGCTGCTCATGGGCCAGCAGGGAGATCACATTCCTCCAGTGAGTCAACCCTGAACCCAGCTGGCCATGGCTGCCAAACCTCAAAGGAAGGAAGGGGGCATTCCTATCACTTTAAAATCTCAAAAAGTAAACCCATCCTTTGGAGACAGCTCATTTCAGCCACTTATATAAGGGATTTTATTTGTTTTCTGTAGTTACCTAAAGTTCACAAACTGATTAAGATATCTGAGCTTTGCGTTGTGATTCAGCCCGTCACCGCTAACTGTGGTACTCCACCAGCATCGCTGCTGAAGCTTCAGTCAACCTGCAGTTGACATTACTGTCCCTCTTTTACCATCTTTGTCTGAACTACAGCCATGTCCACGTGTTTGGAGTTTATTTATATTCCATATTCAGTCATGTTAGGCCCTCTTGATGGTCGCCAGAAGTTTAATGCATCTCCCGAAAAACAGGCACTTGACCGTATTATTTTTATGTTGGATGCCTTCTCCATCATACTTGTTCTTTCACCTTAATCTCCATGAGCTCTTTACACACTAGTTTTTCTTTGTGAAATATTTCTACCTTTTGGATGCTGGTTTTACGTACGTAAGGGCATTCATTGGCAGAATTTTTCGGCCTTGCTTGGTCCAGTATGTAAAAGTCAACAGGGTAAAATTCGGAGCATATCTTTCCATAAATATTACAGAATATCAGGCATGCAAGCGGCAATGGTCTCTTTAAACTACTCCGGTCCAAGAGATCAGCTCAAAACCCCCTGAAGCCTTCAGCTCTACCTCTAGCATGGGATGCAAGTCCTACGGTTTAGACATTTATCAAATGGCTACTTCTATGGCTCAACAACATTAGTTCAGATCAGAGTTATTTCCCTTAGAACTCCTATACACTCGTCGTATAAGTTCAAAACATCTCACTGTACGATTTGCTTTTGCTCAATCTTGCGTATGACGCGCAGACTGCAAGATGATAAGCCCTCTTGAATCATAGGCTACGACTGATGCAGAGGTGCGTGCGGACCAGGGTTATTATAGTTAACGAAAACTAAGACTAAAACTAAAACTAGCAATGAAAAAATATTTCAGTTAACTGAAATAAAAATAAAAACTACAATTAAAAAAAAAACGAAAATAAATAAAAACACAATGAGGATGTAAACTAACTAAAACTAAACTGAATTGTAGATAAATTCAGCTTCGTTTTCGTTGTCGTTTCGTTTTCTCCCTCGATTACTGCCATAGAGATCACTGCCTGTCCTGCAGCAGCCGCTATGCTACCCTCCCTCCAGAGAGGGGGCAGCATAGCGGATATAGACCTTTTCGGGCCAGCCCCCCGGAAGTACCCCGTCCGCCATTACTGGAGGGTGCTACAGAGCGACACTTTCACCGGCTCGCAGATTAACCAGTGTTTTTCTCTTTCTACAAATATATATTTTTATAATGTCGAGTCGGTCGAGTGGGAATAATGTTCCGTCATAAACTGTGCCAACAATGGCGTGAAAATTCAACAATGGAAGAAGAAAGTATGCACGAAGACTGCCTTGTTTGCAGAACAAGAAGTTAGGAAGACGTGGGTGAAAATATCAACAGAAAGGACTTTGTTCCAAATGAATACAGCCGGTGAGTTTTCGTTAACATTCAATCTCGTACTACTCATAGTCTCGCTGAGAGTCCCGACGATTCTGGCCGAAAGACAGCAGTAAGAGGCTACTGTAGCCCTCGGCACTAGCACAAGACTATAAATGAATGAATGAATGACTTAGGAGAATGATAAAATAATTAAATATAACATTAACACATAGCCTAATTTACCGCTCGCGTTAACATTACAGCAGCATAGTCTTTATGGCTTGTTGACGTTAGTTATAGCCCGCGTTCCACAGTTTTTAGTGTTTGATTATGGGAATAGATCATGCTATTTCCATAACCAATCATTAAAAACAGCGATAAACTACCTTCATCTGTAACTGGAGGCCACTGCCTAACATCATCAATCCAAGACATGTCTGTGTTATCCGTAAAGATGCTCCACGCGCTGTGTTTGGGTTACTTGATGGAGCACCGCACACTCCAGTTATGGCGGGCCACTAGGGGGCGCATGTCCCAATTTTCAAGTCGAAAAGGTGTTAAACTCCTGCATACTGCAAGAAGAAGAAAAACTAAAACTAAGACTAAAACTAAATAAAAACTAAACTGAAACTAGTCAATTCCTCAAAATAAAAACTAAACTAAAACTACTAAATTACTTGTTGAACTAACTAAAACTAAACTGAAATAAAAAAGCAAACTGGAAAACTAAATAAAAATAAAAACTAAAGAAAATTTCAAAACTATAATAACCTTGGTGCGGACATAGAATTGTGTAATCCATATCCACTGACAGGGAACACGTGAAAATAAACTGCTCCGTTGTAACATCTGTGTGCCAAATGGCATTTTTTAAAAGTGGCAAATGAGAAGAATGTGCTCCCAGTCATGGTTAGGTAGACGGGGCCAACTCTGGATTCCTTTCTTTGGAATGGCACTAGGTCGCTGTTGTGAAATTATTACTAATTGATGTATTAGTTTGATGTATTGTTTAAAAATAATTTGTAAGTTCTAGTGAGGCAGTTGTACAACACTTTAACAAAGCACTTGACAATCGGACAGAGGGTGCAGAGTGAATTTACTTCTCCAAAAGTCGCAATAATCAATGCGTCTTTACAAGTTGCATGTTAATTGGTAGATGGAGTAAATGGAGTTGTACGGATTTCTGACACTGCCAGAAATTTAAATAGGGCCGTCTTTGGTTGCAAGACCAGGGTGATGGCCCTTGTCAAACTGCTCGTAGGACAGCTGATTTTGACCAAAGATATCCCCATAATTCTTTCACCATGCTGATATTTCATCTGCGACAGCCCAAACCCCAAGGCTTGGGTAGTGACCCTTCCTCCTCTAATGTGCAAGTGTCTAAAACTATTTCAGTGAACAAGCCTTTGAAGTGGACAGTCTGCATGAGTACATCTGTGTTTGATACTGAATTTATTGTGCTGCCTAATTTTCAAATTAAAGCTGCTTTAACCAATATCTATTTTCTCTGCGACATGGGAGGATCATGGAAAAGGCAAAGAAATGGCAAAAAGAAGTAGCAGGGTAGGGCATCCAAAAAGACACCAAATGTTAACATAAAAGCATGATAAAAAGGTACAAAAACAAAACAGAAGCAAACGAGGACAGGATGACGAGGACTGTGCCCGAAATCAGCTCCTGCTCACTGTTTAACATGCTACATAACATCATTTTGGTTTTGCTGTCTGAAAATATAAAGAGAATATTCATAGCCTATATAGTACAATTAGTGTATCCCACAATGCATCGTGAAAAGTAGTGTACCACTGTTGGTCACTACATTAACTGGTGGTGACTGATGATGGTTCATCTGTGCGACACCAATGATGCCAGTAGTTCACATAACTCCCCTATGGAGCGTTGCTCTATATCGTCAGTAGGAGATGATTTTAGATATTAGAACAGGGGTCACCAACTCGGTCAGGTACCGGTCCTCGGGTCATTTGGTACCGGACTGCAGAGAAAAAATAAATAATTTACATTATTACCATTTGATTTGTTGTTAAGTCCAAATTATGTTTTATTTTGTCAAATGACCGGATTCTCTACACCTGTCTATGACATATGACAAGACTTCAAGACCCGTGTCTCAGTCACGTGGAAAAATTAGTAAAAAACAAATGTCTTCGGAAAGTGTCTTTCTGAAGAATGTTACCGATGTTCTGTTGTTGGTGTGATGTTACGAGGACACTACTAATAAAGTTGCACGTGAATACACAGCGGATTTACATTTATTGTAATATATAGAAAGTATAACACAGTTTTTATTCCGGTCCCATCAGTTTTTATTTTGTTGTATTTATATCTGCGGCACATTTTACAGACCAGTCTGTGAAAAATATTGCCTGACATTAAAGGTTGGGGACCGCTGACTTAGAACATGTTCAGAAATATCACCAAATAAAACACTACATGATTATGTTTTGAGCTAATAAAAAAGTAGCCCAAAACGATTGAAAGAAATAAGTCAGACAATAAATAATACTGTCCATATATTCAAAGATGTTAGCGCAAATCTCTCTGTTTTACAGTTCTTTTTTTAACATCTAGCAGCTAATGGTTTTGGTTTACAAGTTAAGCTAGCAGCTAGCTTGCGCATATAGTTAACCATTTATCAGAGAGAGTGCGAAATGTTTTCACCTGGTCTTTACTGTGAGCAATATTGACCCAAAAACAGCTTGTGATGGTAAAAAAAAAGTGCAGTGAGTTTAAAATATATTGTCATTAATTAAGTTTGGTTTAATGTGTTCAGATTCTGGCTCACTTAATGTTTTCATGTTTATTCTTCTGTGTTCTTTCTCCCTGTCTGGTTATTACCCTCATCTTTCTAACACGATGGTTGCAGTTTGTAAAAGATAGCCACTAAATTTTTGTTAGATTTTACAAAGCTTCCTCAGACCCACACAAGGCTTTAAACAACTATTTTTACTGTCCTAGTTGTTCCCTTTGTGGTTAGTTAATTAACTTTGACATGTGAAATCACTGAGGTGCTTATTTTTAATGATGTGAGGACACGTTCAGCAGCAGGTAGAGAAAATTAAAGGTTTTAACATCGCTTTCTGTTCCAAAAGATCCTGTAAATGTTTGTCCAAACTTTCCACCTCCTCCTCTTTCTCTCTCTGTTATGCCTTCATTAGTCTGGATAAAACGGCAATAACACCACTCCAGGCGCTGAATGTGAAGAGCAGACGTAGATCTGTGATGCTTTTGCCAGATGAACACACATGCTGGCAATTAGCTGCTATTTTCAATCTGGCTCGTGATCCTCCGAATGTCAGTGACTTCTTTGACTCACCTTTTAAGAGTGAAGAAAAGCAGCAAACCTCAGCATGTTTCTCCTTCTGCTCTCAGCCACCATAATAATCCTGGTGTCCTTGATGTGACCCATGTGCAGATGTCAGGGGAGGGTTTCTGGAGTTCAGTAAAGCCTCTTTGAGTACCTTACAAATGGCTTGGTTTCAGTCATGGATTTGACAATTAAATTAAAAAAAAAAAAAAAAAAAGAACCAAAACGAAGCTATTTCTTATATTACATGTGACATTTGTATCCCATCAACTGTGTGAGTTCAGCTCCGGTATAACACGAAACATCTCACTCTCTGTGTAAAGTGGTACTTTCATGCGTGCGAGTCTCTTGTGTCCACGAACACCGAGGTTTCTCCAACACCTCCGGCAGCAGAACACACAGGAACACTTTTACAGCGATTTGGGGAGCTCTAATTTTTCCTCTTTTAGTCTAAGTCATAAAACCCCTTAAAATCTGCTTTTCATAGTCCAAAATGTTAACAAAAGGGGAGGAAAAAGTAACTCCTAGAGCTGCCAAGATCAACCCACAGCTTCCTGGTTTGCAGAAGGGAGTTGAAGCGAAGAGGAACAGTGCGCCAAAACCCTGTCAGTTGTATAATGGCTATCACATTTTCCATGTGTTCCTGAGATTGTACAGTGTTACATACTCTATCTGGCACCTTTTTACAAAGCTTATCATACCTGCATGTTTAATTGAAACATCTTTAAAGGATAATTCATCCTACAATCTTTTGTACATTAACTGTTATTGCACATTGATCACATACCTTACACCCATAGCTCGTCTTCCATACAAAGAATTGGTCTGGTTCCTCTGGATTTGACTTTAATTTCCAAGGGACAGTACCAATAGACACAGAAGAAAGAGCCTCTGGATGCCACTGGATAAGCGTACAACCGAGCAGAAAAATGAAGCATGCAACGTCGGCAGAGCAACAGTCAGACTTGTATAAACTAAATAAATTCAGAATAGCAGGCGGTAGAGCTGCATTGATGATGAATGACTGTTGTCAGTTTTTCATTAAAAATGTGTTTATTCAAAATGTTATTGGCAATTCTGCAGCCATCCTGGTTGTTTTGAATTGTGGCTCATAGATGCTCCTATATGAGTCCTGTTGTGATTGGTTTGGGACGTTCTGTAGCGGTGGAAATAGCTGTGAATGGGAGGGATACAGGGCCCAATTCACGAAAGAGAATCTGGGTACAGCTGGCCAGGCTGACTAGGTACAAAATGAGGTAAAATATCCCAGAATACTACAATAGTCTGTGACTCCATGCATTCACTGTTTCCAATCTTCAATGCATGGGGTTGTTTTTTTCCATTGCATGGTCCTTAATACGATAGTTATATCTAATTATCATGAAAAATGTTGTCATATTGAGGAATGCTGCTCCACTAAAAAGGCATGTTATTGTTACGCAGTGATGGAGTACAGAGCAATGGATACAGACCAACAGATTCAGTTTTATGGACGTTGCCAATAATCCTGAGTTCCTCCTCTGCTTCTGTGACAGTTGTTACAGGAGCTGGAGATCTAATTCCCAAGCAACAAACATGCTGCTGCTCCTGGTGGGAGTCGTTCAATGGTCGAAGGCTCCATTCTGTTACAGTGGCTCTCTGTCTGTACACAGGGATGAGCTTTTTTTCTGTCTCTGTCCCCGGGCACATTTCCCTGTTGTATTGTCTTAAGTTTGGGGATTTCCTTGCGGAAACTCATAGAGGTTATTATTTCCTGAAGCTGAAATTTAGAGATGTAAACGCCAAGGACCTGACATGCAGGTGATTTGTAGACAGATTCAGCTCCACTGTTTGCGCTGAGGGGAACATTCATCAAAAAGTCATTTGTGTTTATAGCTGTGTTTCTAATGCAAACAAATTTAAGTTCTGTAGTTTTAGTTATTCGCAGATTTTTTTCAGAAATATATAATATTTTTAAAAAATCAAGAAAAAAATTGCGGAAACATCACAGGATGTTGTGCTCGTTCTCTCACAGCAAAAAAATGTTGTGAGCCAGCCTGGCCCCTTTTAAGAAGGTGGCCTTATGGGTAATCGTGTGGCCTTATGGGTAATGTAGTGTGTGTGTCGTGGGACGGCAGAATGAAAACGGGGTTTTCTTTGTTTATTAAATGCATTGATGTAAGAGAACAATAAGTACCTTGATTGGATAACATCCTCAAGTTGGACAGGTTTCTTTGTATAAAGCTTCGCCATGGTCAGCTTTTTCCCAAGCTCAACTTTTGTGCAGGCTTCCCAAGGGGCCGTACGTAGACATTGACCAACGCTCATCACTTTCCATTAAAGATGAATGGGATCCAAGCTATGCAGCTAATTCATAGTGTACAGTGGTCCTCAGCCGTAACTGTCTCCTAGCATGATAGTTGTTGTCAAAAGTGCAGAACAAATCTGGCAACTAGTCTGACAAAAACATTCTGATTAAATGACTGTGTTGAGCTGAATTTAAAAACTAGGTTTCACTTCTATTAATAAAAGTTGTTAGGTCTTTTTAACCCGTGTGTCTGTATGCATCCCTCCCAAAACAGCAGGTATAAATCCTGTTTGCAGCGGTATTCATAAATACAAGTCAGAGGCTGGTGAATGTTGGTTTTGAGGGAATAGAGGACGAAATGTGATCTGTGTCCTTTGTGCACCATGATCCAAATACAGAGCAGACTAAACGCAAGATGACGCTGTAAGAGACATAATGATGGAGCTCTGTAGCGGCTCTGTGTATGTGGAAAAGTAAAGCAGTTCCTCAAACATTCCATAGCCGAACAAACGCTGAACATGCTCTGGCACCAGTCCAGAACCAGTACCTGGTTCAAATTAGTCAAAAAGGGAAGGTTGCTTCATTTCTTTTGAGTAAACGAGTCTGAAGCTGTAGTTGCTTCCTCTGGAACAATCTCTCTTGCAAGCTTTGCCTCATGAAAGAAGTTTAGCGCACTTATGTCCTAGATGTGAACTTGGACATTTTGCAACGTCTGCACGTTGGTTCTGATCATGGACCACCCACCTAACCATTCCTGGAGATAAGTTACATCCCCGTCATGGGAGCTACAGTCTGACTGTTGATAGTATTTTCAGGCTAATAAAGTGATTAAATGAGAAATACAATATCCCCCTTTTATAAGCTGTTGACTCCAAAGTGTCAACAGAAATTTGGAAAATAAACCGAGCCAATATCTAAAGTTCTGTTGTGGAGTTTCATGCAAGTTAGTGCATATGTAAGAGGTGATACCTCATTTGTGTATATTTGGACATTTTTCACCTGATTAGTTTTATGGTGGCAAAGTTATTCTTTTTGTCTGTGGTCATGTCTTGAAATGAAATGTAATGACATGACAACTTTCCTGAAAGTCAAGCCAAGCAGTGTTCTTCATTCCAGGTCCTCAGGACCCGCTGCCCTTCATGTCTCAGATGTTTCTCTGCTCCAACACACCTGATTTGAAATGAAAGGATCCCCATCGGCTTGTCACAAAGATCTGCAAAAGTCTGTTACTAGCCCACTGATTTAATCCGGATGTGTTGGAATGGGGAAAACATGCAGGGCAGTGGGTCCTGAGAACACTGCTCTACAGTAACTGATGATTTCATCCGGATCATTAAATCTGAATCCTTTATGGATTCATTCTCTTATGATAGTCAGAACTAACTATACATCCATGGTCGAACGGCCTCTGAAATTCTCCTAAAGTAAATCCTGTCAGAATACATTATTCAGTCAGATTAGAAACATTTCTACTATCTTTTCCTGCACAGTGCACCTTCCTGGAGGTGGAAGAAAAGGTCATGCGCATCCAGTAGTTTGACCAGAGATTGTTTTTTGGTAACCAAATAACCCTATTTGGAGTTATAAAATAACAAGTTTGGTCTCGGATGACTCAAAGATTGACTTCTAGCAAAGCAGTGTTATAAAATAACAAGTTTGGTCTCGGATGACTCAAAGATTGACTTCTAGCAAGCTCCGGGGAGGAGTTTCCTGCCCAGCACTTCTTAATTACACTAAACAAACAGTTGCGTAGAGTAATTCGAGCCATTGTCTGGTGTTGATTACCGCTTTCAATAAGTGGTATCGTCTCTGCGTGATTCACAAACCAGATGTCAGATGGTTCCTCCTGCCTCGTGATGCTTAGATAGCGAGAGGAGCGTGCCACCCTCGCGTCTGGAGTGTGTCTGTTTTAAAAGGGCTCTTCTTCCTGAGCAGGATGGAGTGTTGTCTTTCACACTGTCATGCTACACGCCCACATCTGACAGCAGATGTGGAGGGCCACCCAGAAGAATCTCTAAAACTCATGATGCGGCATTAACAGATGGTATTTACCCTCACGGAGCATCAGTCTATAGACCTGCTTCTCGTCTTCTATAAACCTATAAAAGTATTTTGACTTGGTGATTTTGGAGGTTTATGAGCAGTAGCAGAATTTATTTTTTTTCATGTGATCTTCCATATCATATTATCTTAAGACAAATTGCACAATCTGAATAAAAAGTGAGGCCAGCTAAGGCTCCAGCCACCTGGTCACACACAGGCTGCAGCTGTATCTGTGTTTTACAGCCCTCCATATTATCTCAAAGCCACTATTAAATGATAGAGCCTTCTGTTACACACAAACCCAAAAATTACAGGGTGGTTGATTCCACCATGACCATAATGCTATTCAGCCGTTACCCACTAACGACACCACAGGTAGTCAGCCGAGAACATGGGGTCCAATTAAAAATGTCAGTCCACACAGGTCGGTTGGCGAGGAAATGTGTTCCTAACTGGGTTTTGGGAGAAAACTGGTCCTCTGTCCAGAGTCTGTGGTGGATGTGGCCAACGTGGTGATGGGTTTTTTTGGCTGATGGTGGTATGCTGTTTAAGAGAAGTGTCCCACAGAGATTTTCCCAACCAGTTCCTTGTTAGATTTCCAAGATATCCACATGGCTTTTGCTCTCCGTTTGATCTGGCAGCACCTCAGCAGAGCTGAGAGCACAGTTCAGTACATTTACATGTCAGAGGCTATTTTAAGAGGACATTAGATGTGACAGACCCTGTTTTTGATGGTAATTTGTTTTCTAACCAAATATAAAGAGGAAAACTAGATTTCATTAGTAGAGATGTTTGATATGATCAGCCTTAGAATTGGACACAAAAGATTTTCCTTTTTATCTTATCACATGTATCTACACTCCACTGATTCCACTGCATTCTTTAAATTCCCTTACGGGAGACACATGAAGCTGTTTTGTGCATTTATCAGAATAACAGTGCTGCGATTAAAGGGGCAACATAGGTTTTCAAATCTGAAACCACTGAAAGAGGGAAAGATGGAGTTCACCAAATGACCACTAGAGGGCTGGCTCCAAAATTGAGTCAATCTCCATTGATCCCCATGTTAAGATGTCAGCCTGGCACAAACAAGGGTTATGGTCTCCATAGATAAAATTTGAAGTCTGTGACTAATATACTTAGAAACAAAAATTGTGTAGCTCATTAGATAAAATGGTATAAAGCCATAAATTTTATGCATCAGTAGGGGAGTGGATTTTTTTTTTTTTTTTTTTTTTTGTGGCTGCTAACTAGGGTTTTCTTGGCCTGACTTCTAAGTTGTGAATGAAGACCTTACAGGCCATAATCAGTCTTTTTTTAAACATATATTTTGTTGCGCTGTTAATCGCACTAACAGACTCCTGCAATTGGTTTTGGCTGGACCTGGAAGCATGTCTGAATATGAAGCTTAGCTAAGCAGCAGGAAGCAGCTCGCTTCGCCTACGGCCACAGGGCTGCTTCCTGGGCTAACGAGAGGATGGCTTCTAGCTCAGTGGTCACCTGCCCTGGTAACAGGCAGAACAGCTCCTCCAGCTTTTGAATTGATTAACATTGCCCAGACGTCCCCCAGGACCCAGTAGTGATTAAGCCACGAGTACCCCGGGTCAGTTAGCTTAGCAGCTGGAGGTCCAACTCGCCTTGTTTCAGCTCCTAAAGTACTCATTTCAAATGTCATATCAGAAAAGTCATCAGATATGAGGATTGGTGGAAAGTCAGTCAGAAGGAATGTAAGGCAACGCTAGTTAGCATCATAGCTCAACAAGAATCCAGACTCTAACGATCCCGAGGGAGCCCGAAGCCTTGGTCAGTCAACTGAGCATCAGGCTATTTGAGGGTCCCAGCTGGAGTTCTCTTTGGCCTTATTGTCTCAGCTCTGGCAGTACTAGTTTCAAATGTTGTTTTAATAGTGACATCTGAAATGAGGATGGATAGACAAATTTAATCAGAATGGATGTAAGATTAGCCATTGCTGGATGAACTAGGGTTGGAGCCATCTGCATCTCCATTGGAGTCATCTGGAATATTGATGTTCTATGATTGTATTAATGGTTTCTTTTGGATTTTTTTATTTATCAACAAAAGATTCTTTTAGATTTAGCTTTTCTCAATAAACAGTAGGGTTGTGTGGGCTACCATAATAGCCAAAAAGACAAAAACTAAATGTGAAAATGGACTGAGATTTAAGAAAATAAAATAAAATAAAACATATGAAAGAACTAAATGAACTTTGTGAGGTGCTTATATATCCTATGTAATTTTCCAAAAGTGCAAACCAAAAGAAAAAGAGCATGTCGCAAATACCATTTTGCGGTTTATTATCCCAGCTGCTCATCGGAGGGGGAACGTCATGTCATTTATTTTATTTCTGGTTTTCTCCCACTGGTGGCATTTAGCTGTTTGTTTTTCTTTGAAGTGCTGGCCGGCTCTCCGTCGGCACTGGGGGCCTTTGTAGTGGGTTCTAGATTTTGACTGGCACTTGAAGTCACCAGCAGGAGACCTGGTCAGGGCCAGATAACATCAGACGGATGAAGGTTTGGAGAAAGAAACTCAGTCTCAGGTCTTGGCAAGTGAAGAGTCAGCAGGAACTTCTTCTGAAAAAGCTGACTGAATGTTCTTAGTGGTTTTTTGTACTTTTGCTTTGAATGGGAATCTCATGCAAATCCAAGTCTGGCATGGTGATAGTAGGTGCTTAAATTTGATTTGTTTCTTGCAGTTGACAAGGAAGCAGACTTTAAATCTTCCATTCCATTTAATACAATCTTTGTGTTTTTCTTCTCCTGTTTTCATCAAATTACTTTGAACTCGCTTTTCTCTTTTTGCCGACGATCTTGTATTTCTTTCAAACTTGAGCGTGGGCTGGCTATCATGTTCTGGATGCTAATGGGATGGTCATTAACTGGTGGGCCACACACACACACACACACAGACAAAAAGAAACACATACACACTTACGAAAGAGCTGAAACACTCGGAGTGCCCCAGCTCTGATGTTTTCCTTTGTAACTAAAACCCAAGTCTCTCCGTGGGCCCCAAATCCCCAAGCTGAGTAAGACCATTCCCCACTCCTTTGTTGATGAAATTCTCTGGAAAGACAACCTGTTTGTGTAACTGCAGCAAGCACTGAGTCTGTGCAGAGCCGAGCGGGGGCCCCTGGGCTCGTGGGGAAGGGTGGGCGAGGCGGTGGATGCTGCCACAGCCTCTGCGCCCGTCTGACCACAGATCATGGAAGAACTGTTATATGGTGCGAGGAGTGAAGTGAGCGCTTTGAGAGGTCACACGGGAAAACTGCAACTGAAACAAAGTGTAAATCTGGTACTGAAGTTGTAATCAAACCTACTTCACACGTTAAAGTCTTGTGCCTTCTGTTCTGTTTAGCTCTGCAGAATATTTTAGCTTGTTTTGGATTAATGACCCTAAAATCTGCTCACATCAACCGGAGTTCCAGTGGCAGCAGGAAGCAACGAGCTGCAATAAATCTACTGTACATCATCACCCAGGACCAAACAACAGTCAAAGCAAATTAGTGACTGGCTGGAGAACATAGCGAAGCAAACGGCAGAACAAGGGCCAAATCTTTCACTCAGGGGATTAACAAAACTAAGCCGAAAAGGTAAAGGTGAAACTGTTACTTCCTGTGTGTTTCTGCGTGTCCAAAAAACAGCTTTTTGAAAACACTTGCATAACACCTTTTAAAAGAGGATTATAATAGCTGGACTGTGTTAAAGTTCTGAGCTGAGCCAATAAACAGTTTCATACTCCAGGAAAGTAATTTCATTCAGGGACACTGAGGGGAAAACACTTTCCACAGTGAAAATATTCGCTTCCCATCCGCCTCATGGGGAGAAATGCATTTCTCAAATTCAATTCATTTTATTTGCATGGCAGCAATTGCTTCTTTGTTAAATACCCTGTGGTGATTTTAGCTGGTAAACAAGTTCAAAATAAGTCCAGTTAAATACAGTCCTGATCAGTCCTACTATATTCCAGTTAAATCTAATTAGTTACAGTTCATTTAAATCAGATTCATTATTATTGCATTGACATAATGTCAGTGGCAAAGAAAAACTACCTTTTACCAGAAGAGACCTCCAGCAGATCCAGACTCAGAAAGGGTGGCTGTCTGTCTCAACTCGTTTGTGGTTGAGAGGAAGATAGTGGCTCTGTTCCCAATCGCATCCTCCTGCACTGGTACTATTTTCAGTGCAAAAAGATGTCCTCGAAGTAGCCAAAGCAGAAAATTCAGAAAACTGAGCGTGGACACGCTTTGTACACCCAGTGGTTGCCATCTTGTTGACATAGCTCGTTTGTGTGCTTTCTGTTAAAAAGAGGATGGTGGTCTGTCTTTGGTGACACCGCAGCGAAACACCAACAGCTGTGAACTCCCATAAAAGCAGGGAGAGATTAGAGACATATCAAGGAAAACTGGCTTAATTTTGTCAGGAATTTAAAACAGACGTAAATTCAGATCTCGGTGGTATCATGGCGGTAACTTGGGTGAAGGAGCTGAACGGGAAAGTTCACCTCCATCGCTGCCAGTAAGAGCACACCGCTAATCCAGTTAACTTGTCTTTGATGTGGAGGTTTTTCACTGAGTGCAGAATATCTAAAGATAGTCATCTGTACAGCATGGCTGGTTTTTAAAAAAAAAAACTGTGGAGAAATAACAAGTAAAACATCTGAGATGACAAATTTAGTCTGACACTCTCCTGATGAGAATGCCCAATGCTAACAAATGCTAACAAGCCATCAAAGGCTAAGATACTTAAAATAAAGTGCTTAGACCGCACAAGCAGCAGTCTCTATTATAGCCTACTGGTAGATTAAAGTCTGGACTTTGGGAGGGGGGGCATTTTATTGTTTATTGTATAGGTACCTGGCTGAAAATGGTAGAAACAAAGAGCTTCTACCGGCTCATTTTAAAACTAAAGAAGTGGCCATTTGGGAAATCATGACAAATACTGGAGACTAATGAAGAGGGCAATGAAACTTGGAAGTTAATGAAAATCAGCAGGGTTGCATTACTTCTGACCTTTCTTTTTTTTTCTCAAATTGTCAGTTTTCTTGGGTTGTAATGAAATATCTGTGACACTCTTTGATCAAAATGCCACAGATAATAAGTACAACTCCTTTTCCAGCCGTGGATAATTCTCCTCAGATGTGGGTCTGTGATGTCACATATTCCTTTGTCCAAAGCAAATGCAATTGGTACATATCTATGGAAACTGTTCTATAAATAAAGAAGATGTGACAGAAAAGACAGGAAGAAATTGCAAAAAAAAAAAGGGTTTTATTTCAATCCAATACAGCGACCTGACAGAGCTGGAGCCTGCAGAGCTGCTGGATGCTCAAATCTCACTTGCCTCGTAAATTGATTGTGTCTTTCATTGGCTGTCATGTGTAAAGAGCTGCGAGAGGTCTCCTGTCAGAGAGGCCCCCTAAGCTCCACTTCTTCATGTTACCTCACATTTAATCTTTTCTCCCAATCCATCCTTCACTGACTGAACTTGGCATGATTGGCTTTCCTCCTCCTCTTTTCCCCTCATTTACCGACAAGCGTGTCTCATGCGATGGAGTCGTATGGTTTCCATCACTTTAATAAAAGAGAGTGTGCCGGAACCGGGCCACACATGAAGTCGAGGCGGTGTCGGTTTCCTGCAAGGCCCCAGAACCATCTCCTGAGCTAAGAACCAATTGGTTCCAATCCCGGACTTCCTCCGATTGCGTCATTGCCAGCCACAACCTTGAAGTGATCACAGAGGGCACGTTGTAGGATGTAATATATTCTCCACGTTGTTAAACAGTTATGAGTATTCACGAGCCAGGTCCTCCACTGTGAGGAAGATTTGTATATTTACAGTCGATGGTGTTCAGCATAGATATGCCATACAAGGTATTGGAAAATATTCTCTTTGCTGAGTTCAGCAGGTTTACACCAGTTACACAATTAGGAATTTTGCAACTGAATGAGTAATTTAAAAACATCGTAAAAAATTCAGCTTGATTGCACTAAACATCCCAATCTGAGAGATGCCAAAACATTCGAATCAAAGATGCGTCTCGAAGTCACAGATTTACGTCAACAAACACCGAAAGTAGTGGATCAGTTGCTCACAGAGGCACACACTCATACTTTCATGATTCAGTGCAGGCCGCTGCACCTTCCAACTGAGAAAGCTGAGCTGGGTATGACTCATTCACTGGGTCGTCATCTCCCCGCTGACTGTAAAACAACTTGGCTTACATTACAGTGTATCGGAGTGCTTGTAAAACATCTTATTGTTAGAGTAATGAAGGACAGATGGCTTGAAAGATCACAGCTATTTCAAAACACAACAAAAGAGAATGATTACATACATGATGTGGTTTGCCGGCGATGAAATCAATACAACCAAACCAGTGATTTGTTCAGTCATTTTCTACGCACGTTTTAATCCTATTCAGGAGCATCCTGACTCACGCTCACTCCTTTAATCAACCAAACATATTTGTTGTTGGACTTTGGGATGAAGCTGGATTACCTTGATTAAACCCTGCTGCATATTCAAACCAAACAAATTAGGAAAATAATCAGTTTGTTGCATAAGAGTGTAAAGTACTGGGCAGTTCTGTACTAAGGGGTTGGTGGATACCTGGTCACAGTGGATCATATTTAACCTAACTGCCATGTAAAGGAGTCTTTTTTAATTTTTTTTATTTTTGGTTGCTCAATATTTGAATCAAATATGAATATATATTTATATATATACAGGATTTTCTTTTCATCATTGATTTGTGGAGGGATCACATGATGACCTAAGGGCTCCTATACACTACGATTTCTGCAGCCACATTAGACTACAGCATCTCACTGTACGATTTGCATTTGCGTAATCTTGGGTGGGATGTTCAGGAGCCCTCTTGAATCACAGGCTACGACTGATCCAGAGATGTGGATGAATTTAGAGTTACATCATCAGTTTGTGGAGAAAGTAAACAAACACATGAAAACAAACCGCTATGTCGTAGCATTTACGTGTGCCAAAAATGCTTTAAAAAAGAAATGACAAAGGAGAGGAATGTGTTTCCATTCATGGTTTGGGAGAAGAGGCCAACTTTTATATTCATTCTTTGGTTTTTTGTTTGTTTTGGAATGGTGCCAGGTGGCATTAATTATTACATCGTTATGGTCAGCAAATGGAGCGGCTTAAAATGCTGAAAAAATACAACATTTTTTTTGTCTTTATCAATGAGCATGTTGTGATGTCACTGGAGATGGATGTTGCAATTTGTACAACCTGATAGACAAAGATAAATAAATAAATAAAAGTCATGAAGTAACAGCAACCAAAACATGTGAGACACAAAACTTAATCCAACACTTGAAACGGGAAAGCTCCTACAGAGCATATGCTCAGTATTGTGAAGCTAAAAAGCTGGACACAACCAGTAGAGCAAACAGCCTGCAGCCTCTGCTACCTTTCATGGATGAGTTTAGTAGAGCTGATTATGGCTCTAAAAGAAAACAAAAATGAGATAGGAAAACTGCAATTGGCGCATCTCTAAAAACTAGATCTGCAGCCCATCTCGGACATGTGGGGTTGCTTCAAGAAATTATTTAGAAATGTAGTAAGATTGTCCTATCAAATAATTACCAATAGCGTTTAGCGATCATCTCAGTTGCTGCTGAAGTGCTGTACAATCAGGACTTCATCTCGGAGTTCAATGTCTGAGTTCTTCCCCCTCAGCTTGAGTTTGCGCTGAACTCCTCTTCCTCTCTGGTGCCAGCTGTAACTCACTGATTGCCCTCCTGGAGTGGATCTGCACTGGTTCTGGTTCCTGGACAGAGTTCAGCAAGGCCGAGATCCAAATCACAAGTTGCATGACCTCAGCGCACAGCTCTGTGTTATCGTCTGTTACTATAGCGTCCGCACTGCTATTTACAGTAAATAAACATCGTATTTGAACTGGCCAAAGCCCTCGTATCATTCTTGCCCCATAGACATTATTTTGGCATTTCAGGGGGCCCACGTTGAGATGAAAAAGATTATGTACGGGTAATATTTTGTTCAAGGAAATGAGGCTGGTGAAAGACGCAGACTTAAAAACACTTTTTCATCAGAGGGGTCGGCACTCTCAGGGTATCATTTCAGCTTTGTGGTTTTCCGTAAAACCACAATGTTGAGCCAAAGCGCACAACAACAGAAGGAATTCCTTAACATCTGAAAACCTTCTGGTGTTTGTTGTTCTAGTTTTGGAAAGACCCTTTGTGTTTCGAAGCTTCGGTTCTGTTTTGCTGGGAGCAGTTTAAAGTGTTGTTGACAGTCTGTGTCCTAAACCTCCTGGACGTTGGTTGTTTTTGTGGTTGTGGTCAATGTGATCCGACTGCATTTGCTGGTTCAGTCAAAGGGGAAACATGACAAATTGTGTCCGTTTCCATGAGGAGCAACCAAAGCAAAGAAAACAGACTCTGGTCTTTCACTGCCTCTAATTTCTTCATATACTGATAACTGAGAGTTTCGCTTCAGAAGTCTGCGATACAACCTGCGATACACAACTCCACATTTAGCTCAGTTTATCAAATCCAATGTTTTTCTTTTTTTATTCATGGATGTTCATCTTCGTTAGTGTGACTGTCTCAACGATAAAGCTCATGATTTCAACAAGTAACTGGGACTTGCCACAGTTGGACTTGCAGTTTTAGTAAAACAAATTAGTATTTATTATTTCTGATATATGTACAATTAGTTTGCACCAAGTGTGTAAATGGGGTGAATCACTAAATCACTAAATAAATGTCAAAAAATGGGGAAAAAGCTAATATTGCAACATCTTCTTTCACTCTTACATTGAATTTGTACAAGAATTCTCATAATATTACTTGAACTACTTAATTTGGAAAGAAATAATCACTTCCGATGAGGATGTGGGGAAGTTTTTTTTCTTCCACTTCTGGCCAGACACTAGCTGTGGTCTGGACAGTTGCCTTGACTGGAGCAAATGACAGTAGGGAGCTGTCTTGAGTACAGTCACAGCCTAGACCCTTCCAGGTTTGCCAGATGTTTCCCAATTGACCGTAAGGCTCTGAGAAAGCTGAAAGCCGCTATGGGAGCAAGGTAGGCCCCTGGCTGTCAGTTCACCCCATAGCTAAAGGCATCTAGCTGGTCCACAAGCTTCACTAAAACAACTAGTAGCCTTTTTGTTTGGAGTGAAGGTGGCCTCTGCTGACTAGCATTGGCCAGCAACATGTGGTCAATAATTGCATGCACAATTAACAGCATAAGAAGCTGTATTATCTTTAAAACAACAGTGAATATCCAATCTTAGCTCTGAAGCCTGATCTATGCTCCAACGCATAGCAGCTACGCATGTAGGCTATGCACAACCCCTACGCCGTTTCCGATGTTTCTACTTGAGCTTTACTGTTTGCATTGCTCTGTAATTACACCAGTAACTGCTAGATGGCAGTGCGGGTTCTTTCTGCAGCGCGCGGTGCTGAGTTTATTTTGTCTACTTCCTGTATGTAGTTCAGACATGGCAACGGAACAAATAAAGTATAATTTATGTGAGTTGGCACTGATAAATGTTGAACATCAATCATTTTAAGAGACATTGCAGCAAACCATCATTGTTATTGTTTTGACACGATGCGGCGTATCAACGGTGGTGCATGTCAGAGTATGGCGTAGCTTACGATGTAGGGTTCACAGCTACTGTGTACCTTCAGCGTAACTTTGATGCAGAAGTATAAACATCTGAATTTTAAGGTCAGATGTCAAGGTCACTGAAAATGTTACCTCATAAAACCATGGGTCCCTAATAAAAAGTTTGTGACTTTATATCATTAAAACTTGATGAGGTACATAAAAATTCGAATCTGCCCAGTTGTCATGGAGGTCCCCTACTGGTCATTTAAGGAACTGCACATTTTGGCACTTCTGCAGCATTATCGGTTTAGTAAGTACTTTCAAGTACTGTTAAAAGTTGGAGTTTCATAATATCATGATTCTCATTTCAGCTTCAATATTGTGTTTCTACTATAAACCTCTGTTGCAGGTGCATGGCTATCTTCCAAGTGCTTCTCAGCACAGCTAACACAGCTAAAACATTTGTTGTCATATTGATCTCATACGCACAGTACACCTTCCACTGCAGATTTAGCGTGGAGATGTTATGCCACACATGGCATGCCATGTCAAAAGAGCCATGCCAAATATGGCTTGCCTCCTTCTGACAAATACTGTCTTTTAACTTCAGCATTTTCCATGTGACTGGTCTTGTTGAGATTTAGCTTGAAACATTCATCTTATGAGCTTTGAAAGTCAAATATTCCCTTCCTTTCTGTGATGTCACACACGAGTCATGCCGGTCGCTGCCAGTACTTGACAGCCAAGTCAACATTTTTTACTCAACAGTGGAGCATCTGAGGACGATTATGTGAATGTGCACTGAAATGCAACAGTTTGAAGTGTTTTGGTATCACTTCAACGAAGCAGATTTGTCAACTTGTGCGCAATGGAACAGCAGCTTTGATTACTGATATGTTTGCTTCATTGTTGAAGCATGCGTGAGCAGATCTTTCAAACGTGCCAGTAGTTACCAGTAACTCAGAGATGCTGTCAGTTATTGTGCGTACATGTATTCCCAGGGTGCACCTCTCTGCTTTCAGTCAAACTGGAGGCGTGTTGCAATAATCACCTTCTTCTAGTTAACTCTCCCAAAGCCCAGAGTTATAGGTCTGTTTTTAAGCAATGCAGATGTTTCTGACAGAGACAATAAAAAGTCTACATATTCATGAAAGGATCTATTGGCAAGAAATTTTATTGCAATGAAAAACAAAAACCACAATGAGGTTCAGGCATCATTCACAACAATGGCAGAAAAAATAAAATGCCAAATCCAATGACTTATATAAGGAGAGTTAGCAGGTTTTAGATTAATTATTCCAACTGTCATTACTGGTTTCTCTCTTTCTTTTTTTTTTTTTTTTAAATGTCATCACCAGCCCTTGCTGCAATTATTTAATTATGGAGGGGTGTTATTACATCAACACAGCAGATACACACTCACTAGCCACCTTATTCAGTCCGTCTTGCTGGTACCTGGTGCACTGTGGTCAAAAAGGGATCAGTAACAATACTCAGGTAGGCTGTGATGTTTAAACCATGCTCAATTTGGTACTAAGGGACTCAGAGTGGCAGGAAAATATCCTCCACACCATTATACCATTATTCTGCATACCTTAGTTGCAATGACTGGTTATTTGAGTTACTATTGCCTTTCCATCATCTCAAACCAGTCTGCCCATTCTCCTCTGACATCAACAGGGCATTTTTGTCTACATAACTGGTGCTCACTGGATATATTCTCTTTTTCTGACTATTCTCTAAAAGCACTAGAGATGGATGTCCATCCATCATGTTCTTCCTCATCTTGATGCTCGTTTGATCTTCAGCAAGTCTACATGTCTAAATGCATTGTTGTGACAGTCCGGATTAAATTTTGTGTAAACAAGCAAATTAAAAGTTGAATAATCTCATTATTCTAGTTTTTCTCCTTTCCTCTTTTCCTCATCTTCCTCTATTTATTTGTGGTTGGCAAGCAGTGAAAGTCATGTACTACGACCACTAGGTGGTAGGTTGTAGTAGTTTGCTGAATCAGTTGATCCTACTGGCTCCGTCACTGTAAACGGAGACACAGCGGCTGAATTCTGCTGAATTTGTCCCTGTTATAATTCCACCCTCCTCGGTTTTACCAACGGTGGCAGCTATGGACTGTGTTGCTACATGGGGGTAGCTGTGGTTTAGTGACTGGAGTCAGTTGTCCTCCAAAGTGGAAAGTTGCCCCCCAGATTGCAAAACCCAACCATAAAAGGGTCACAAGCCAGTGCGTAATGCTGTCCCAAGCCAGGATAAATGGTTCGGGTTGTTTATACGTAAAAACTGATGCCAAATTAAAATATGGAACACGATAATCTGCTGTGGCGACGCTAAAGTGAAAAAAGCTGCATGAAGAAGTCGGTGTTGCTACATGGACGTTCTGTGGTAAAGAAAAAATGTACTGACAAAATGAATAATTGTCTTGTTGGTGAAAATTAACTTGTCAGGGCTGAATAATTTTGCCGACACTGTTTTTAAATGACTTCAAACTTGGACTGCATTGATTTCTCACTCATTAGCCACACTTACATGTGTGGAATAAGCTCAAACCTGGCAACATATCGACCTGGATGACTGTTCTGCTTCTGCTGGAGATGTCAAGCTTGAGACAGCTCTGGTACTGGGTTTGATACGAGATCATTACTGGGAACACGCTGCCTGCAGCTTTTCTCAGGTGAAAATGATCTGATACTTGGACCGTTAGGTGGTGTTGTCATTTATGGAAGAATTATTTTTTTGTTGCTGGTCTTGCCCATAATTTTTACTGCAAAATCCCACTTTCGCTCAAACTGGATGGGTGTTCTTCCTCTCTTCCAGCTGGAGTGTCAAACTCTTGGTGATTTTTAATAGTCCCCTCACACTCATAAGAACCATTCAATTTGGGAAGGTTGGCATCGAAACTCCCAGTGAGATCCTGCAGAGCAATCAGAGCTGTAGTTATAATCTATTTAAGAATTACCTCAACATATAAAACACACACTTGAATGGATGTATGTCGAAACCACTGGCATTACATGCTTTGTAAGCTTCAAGGTTTGATAGTTTGATGTCTGTGTGTGTGTGTGTGTGTATATGTATATATGTATATATATATATATATATATATATATATATATATATATATATATATATATATATATATATATATAATAGGGGCTGGGCAAAGATTAAAATGTTTAATCATGATTAATAGCATGATTTCCCTGATTAATCACAATTAATTGCATTGTATACGCAAAATCAAATCATATATTCAAAAGTGGTGTAAAGTGCACTTTTATTAAATGTTCTGCTGCCAGATATGAGCTAAAGTGTCGAACACTTTCAACATCAGCACTTGACAGTAACACATATTTAGTGTAAATCTCATCTTACAAAATGTAAAATAAAATTTCAACAGGGAGTTCAACTTTGCAGTGGTTACAGATGAAGATATATCTATATCTATATATATATATATATAAATATATATATATATATATATCTATATATATCTATATATCCATATATATATATATATATGTATGTATATATATATATGTATGTATATATGTATGTGTATGTATATGTGTATATGTATGTATCTGTATATATGTCTGTATATATCTATCTATATATCTATATATATATATATATATATATATATATATATATATGTGTGGTGTGTGTGTGTGTGTGTGTGTGTGTGTGCGTGTGTGTCTCATTCCAGGTGTATGAGGACTAAAACAGCCCCCCGTCACTTTTACACTTTTACACACAGTGCACCCTTCGCCCCTCCACTCACACAGACACACACTTCCTGGATTGAAAATGAAACACAGCTGTGTTCCCGTCAGTACTGGGGATCTTGCCACTCATCTGTTATAAAAAGAATTTTTAAAAAAAACCCTCCGACAAGAATATTCCACAAGTGTCCCCACGAGCTGGGGGGTCGTAGTTCGTCTCTGTAGTACCGACACTGCAGGACATCTGAAAGATGCAAGTAATGGTTGCACCAAAAGTGCACAAGAGTGACGAAATTTCATCCACACAGTGACTATAAAAGAAACAGTTTGAGTACAGAAGGAGTTCAACATGCCTTTGAGTGTAAATGGTTTCATCAGAGGGGAGGGGGGGTTGGGGGTTGTTTTTGAGTCCGCTGCCCCTTCACCACCGTGGCCCTGAGGGAACCGCTGGTCTCTTTTAATGTGGACTCCAGGGCTGTTTGTCCAGATGTGGGACCCCCGGAGCCCCTAGCTAACTCCAGACTCCACCAACATGTCCAGTTTAAACATTTCTGCTCTGGTAAAATGCAAAACAGAAATCAGAATGTTAAGAATCATGTGGTTTCCTCCATTGTTTTCACACAGGGATCCAGGAGGGAACCCAGTGCACTAAGTGTAAGAATGAATGGGCGCTGAAGACCTCCATAGCTCTGCTCTATGTGCTGTGTACTCTCCTCACCATCGCTGTTGCTGTGCTTGGATATAAAGGTATGTTGAGGTTACTTTCCTTGGAGCTCTCAACTGGTCCCTACTGTCTTCTTTTGCTCTGATCTGACAAGCACAATTAGAAAATACTGCACTTTCTTATCCAAAATGATGGAATTATTTGCATATGGTGTGTTGAAAGAACTGGCATCCAGACATGTCATTACTGGGGCTTTCTCTGTGCTTTCAAGAGCCGTACAGTTCACTGAGTGGACGAGTTCACTGAGACCTCCCGTGTTTGTGTGAGACACGTTGCTCCTCATCCCTCAAGTGGCCCTCAGCGTGGCCAAGTATGACATGAACGTTCTGTTGCAATTTTAGATCACGAACGGAAAATATGACGGCAGGTTTGCCACACCTACGAGAAAAATTGACGGGTTGACTCATACATTTTTTGTGGATTACAAATTACAAAATGCCATGAAAACAAACAAACAAACAAACAAAAAACTGGCATTGATGGAACAACTACAAAAAAAAAATGTAATGGTGCACACATACTTGTGTGTGTGTGCATGAGTCAACTGGAAATCCATTAATACCATTAATACCTAATAAGAATCCTGTAATATTCAATAGAAGTGCAAATACACCACCTTTCATTCTGTGTTTGGCAGAATATGCCATTTTTTGAGCAAATAGGTGGAATGAAGAAGCTCCGCAACTGTTTTGAACATGACCAACTAGCCTCAATCACCATAAACTGGCTATTTTAGCCTGAATTAGCTCATGTTAAGTTCTGATGCCGACATGTTTCCTGATAGTCACTCTGACCAATTCTGACCATCCATCATCGTTTTTGATGTCGTGACTGAAATGCTGAAATGAGATTTGAACCGAGAGCTGTCTTTTAATCTGGTAAAATAATGACAGCTAGCCACTGACACCATAGACTGCTATGCAGCTGTCACTCAAAAACCACGCTCCTAACTACACACAAATAAGTAGTTTTACACAATTTGTACCTAAAAGGTCACCCACTGCTACTTTCTACATCTCTTTCAGTCAAAATCCCTCCTTTATGTAATTGGCATAGAAAATCTTGGGTTCATACCAGAGCTTTTATTTTGAAATATCTGCGTGAGTATCATTCATAGGCAACAGCAGACTTTTCAGATACAAAGTGGGTTTCTGACAACTGCTTTGTCCAGTATAGTAAAATGGCGAAAAAAAAAAAAACATGTTTATTTAACTGAAGTGATTAAAGACGTAAGTATATAACATTATTGTTTTTGGCATGTAGACTACAGTATAATGACAGACATGCATTCCTACCTAACTATGCATTCCTTGCCACCACCCCCTACCCTGTACTGAGGGTGGCCTCTCTTTTTTTGTCAACCACGTTCTGGCTTACTATGAAGTTACCTAGAAAAAAAAAAATCTAAGTATGCCATAAACATGGAAATAAAGAAAATAGCTGCAAGTTAAACTTGCTCCAAACTCATTAGAAAAAGTTTGGAGCATATAAGTTACAAATCTCTCTCTGTGTGAAAAGGGCTTTCCCCATTAACAAATGTTAATTTCTATGGCATTAAACTTTAGAACAACTTTAGAACAAGACATTCATACGACTTATGTGTCATGAAAAGAGCAAGTTTCAGAGTCGGTGGACATCAGGAAAGATTTTGATGTGAGGAGTTGAGACTTTCTCCGAGCTGAGACTGCAGCTTGAGCAAAGAGCTAAACATCGGTCTCGAAGTTTTCTGAATTTTAAAAAATGAACGCCCACAGGCCAGAAGAAAATGGAGAAGCCGGAGGGAAATTATTCCTTGAATGTGGGGCGCTTTAACGAGCCAAGTTTTGAGATATTGGTGAAAGAGATTTCTGCTGCGTGCCATTGTTGAGGTTTTGGGGGGGAAAAAAAACAAAAATAAACTGCATTTAAAACACTTTATGCAAATGTTGCCAATTACTTTTGATTGGACTTCCTGCAAATGTTTTTAAAGGCTGTTTCCTCATCAAAAGGACACTTAAGTGTTCTCACCACTAATTAAATCCCATTTACCTCTGCAGTATTGGGTGGAGACAAATTTCAAAACCTCAACAGTCAAATCTGTATGCATTTTTACAAACCACCATTTTTTCCCTTGTAATTTTGGTGAGCGCTCCACTCTTCATGTGCCTGTCTTGTCTCCTCTTTGCCCTGCAGCCCCTCTGTCTCCACCCCACAACCTTCTCCCAGTATTTTTCCATCACCCCTAAAGCTCACACCTCCGGAGAACCTCTTCAGCCGATGTGGAACTTTACTTCCCGGTTCTCATTTTTTCCAGTTTGGAAACCCGTCCTGCCATCTTTTGCGGGATTGAACTCTGAATGTCCCTGCCCGTGTTTGTGTTAAACGTTCCCATATGAGGCCGCTTTACGTCCCCCCCCCCTCATTATTTTCAGTTGGTGAAAACGGCGTGAAGCTAACATGTTTGGAGGTTATCTGCATGTATTAAGTGCCTGTAGTACGATGTCCCCGTATGTTCAGAGCCCAGTCAGTCTTTCTTGTTCCACGCCGCATGTTTTCATGCAGGCCTAATTGATCCCAGATGAGCAGCGAGTGAACTCGGTGTAAATCCAGTAGAACCCATTCAAATTGGGTTTTTACTGGCGCTGAAGCGCTGCTTTGTCAAGGGAACCACAGTTCAAACACGCTCCTCGCACCAGATGGTTATGTAGTGAGACCCAGAAGGACTCTATGCTCATAACATGTGTGCTTGTCTCTGTCCTCCATCGCTGACCCGCACAAACCACCTCAGTGTGGCTGCTTTGTTTTGATGCAGACAGACCTCAGAGGTATGGCTGGGATTCAGACCTCCGTCTTCTCTCCTGCAGCTTCTTTTCATGACTGACAACAAGACAAGAAAAGCAACATGAGGTCATTCTAGGGGCTCTTAGGATTTGCATGTCATTAGTTTTTCTCGAAAACAGCAACGAGACGGTGGATTTCTTTATTTAGTAGCCACCACAGACACAGATAAGGCATGAGTACACTGTTTTTCTACCCATTCGGATGATAATTACTATCTTGGAGAGTGAAACAAACCCAATCCCATCTCCACAGAAACTCTACCCAACTGCTCTACAGCGCCCACGCTGATGGCTGCAAAATGACTGAGACAATAGGGTGTATATAAAGAACTGGACAAACCACCTATGGCGTCATCCACAAGAGCTCTTTTGAAGCCTCTTCTTTGTCTTAATGCGTGACACTGATTCCAATGATGTAGAGCAACCACACCTGGAAGCCTCAATTCAGATACCACGAATCAAATAATTTAGTTCAGCTGGCTTAGTCTGATGCTTTACTCGTACTGCTTTATGTTCATTGTGATCAAATCTGCGCTAAAATCTTGCTACCAAAACATCCAAAACAAGTGCCGCTAGAGCTAAAACGAGGAGTAGCGAAGCTCCTCTGGAAGCAACTGTCACTTGGCCCGCTGCTCATGGGCCCAAGTCTACCAGCCTCAGCCCACAAGCGGCGATGGGAGTGACCCCGGGTCCCCAGAGGCCCTCCGCTGGCTCCTGTTTCACCTCCAGCAGCACTCACTTCGGATGTCACTGGATAACGGTCTGGTTATTCAACGAAAAGGTCCTGAAATGATCTGAGGCAAAATCACTTGACCAGAAGACCCAGCTGCTGCAAGAGGTGGGAGATGATGAGCCAGATGGCAAAAGGGAAGATGAACTGGAATTTTTCTTTCTTCCTCGTTGAACACAACCAGGAAAACCAGATGTTACCTCTTGACTGAGACAGAGCACCAATGGACTTCTGGAGACAGCTGTGAAACTGGCTAAGCAGAGTTTGAATGCAGCATGCAGTGACTAAGAAAATTGATTTTATTGATAAAACCACTGCTCCTTGAGCCTTTTGGCTTGTTCTATTCACTTCATTAAGTTGTTTCACCAGGAAGATGGATTTTACATGACACAGTTTCATAAACCGCCCTCAGATCATCTGGAAAGAGCTCAAACTAGGTACAAGCAACTAAACTGTAAAACATTTGAACATATAAGCCAGAGCAATGCCTTTCTTCGCATCAGTTGTAACTTTTTGCATGTGTGTTTTATGGTAAATTTTACAGCAGTATGATGCAATGATCCTCCATGTGTGCCAATGCATGAACAGCATATATGGAAAAGACCCAGAAATATGTACATGCTTAAGCGTTAGCGAATGAAACAATATGCTTATAAGCTTATTTAGTTTTTTCTGGTGCTGGGCTGCAACATCCTACATCTGGAAACATGTCCCATTTAGTTTTCTTTGTGGACCATTTCATATCCAAATAACAGTTCTTCCCCCCATAACTAAAAATAATGTGGTTTTAAATCTGTTGACGTCTTCAGGTGGGTTTCTGGGAAGTTTAAGAGGGTGACGACAGGAAACAAAAACCAGCTTTGGTCATATGAACTGAAAGTTTGTTTTCTTATTTGAGGTTTTGAAAATCTCTGTATTGGTTACTCAGAAAACAATTTCTATACCTGCAAAATATCTTTTCTTTTTATATTCTAGAGTCTGAGTAATTGTTTTTGCACAGAAGTAGCTTAGAAAGTCAAAACTGTCATGCAGTACATGATTATAAAGATGGTAGACTTGTAGAACTTACTAATTATCATGCTTTATGTTTAATTTATACAAAAAGCCCAAACCTGGACCACTTATCTAAGCAGAAAGTCAGGAAGGGAAGTGGCTGTTAGCAATAGGTCAATAATTTCTCAAGAGTGGTAAATTCTTACCACGAAAGCTTCTTGGCTCATTTAAGGACACAATACACAAATATATTTCAGGCCAACATTAGTATTTGTGGGACCATAAATAAAATTTGGGAGGAAGGATGGATTTGCAAGAACTCATCTTTCTTCTGAGAAGCCTTTGGACTTTATTGTTGTCTTAGCTGCTGGGGTAAATAGCTTCCCAGCGGAGGAGCCCATGCTGTTCCCAGTTAGAGGAAGTGTCCCCCTGGCAAGGCTGGTGGTAGAAGTGGGCCGCTTCCCTGGAATCCCAGACATTCCAGAGGAAATGAACGCTGGTGTCGCCTGTGGGGGCGCGAAGAGGCTCCCTGCAACAGTGCCTGTCTCCAGTGGGTCGTCTTTGATCCATGTGTTTACTGAAGACCTCCCCTGGTCACTTCCTGTCCCTGGGGACTCTGGCCAGTGTCCTCCCATGCACCCCTAGCCTCGGCGTCTGTCGCTGACCACCCACTCCATCTATGCAGAGTATCTTATATGTTTCTCCCTCCCTCTGTCTCTTTCTTAAATCTGTCTGTTGCATAAGTGTTATTGGGACACAACTCTTAATTCCATTTTTTCAAACCGCTTTCCCTACATCTTTCATTTGCTCCACCATTATTGCATGCCTCCCAGACATGTATACCCTTCTGTTATAATTTCTCACAGACTTTCCCTCTGATCCCTTTTATATATGGCGTCTGAGATTGCGGTTCTGTCATCCCTGTTTGCTTTTTTAATAAAGCACTGTCATGCCTACAGCGCTAACCTTTGTCTAAACTGTTCTGTTTTTTTCTGCAGTTGTACAAAGAGTCGACAGTGTGTCTGAAGGTATCGCAAACTATGGAGGAAAGATAAAGGACGTTGAAAGTGTTTTAAAAAATCTAGGTATGCATCCGAGTAATGTTTAATAGAAAAAGCTACAGTGAGATGTTGAAACATTTTTGCAATTTATTGTGCAAATCTTCCCTTCTAGATGATCAAACGGGGAAGAAGTCGGAGAATACCACCACAGAGATCCAGGCTTTTAAGAGCAACATCTGGAGTCTCCAGAGGCAGCTGTCTGCGGTGGAGGAACGCATCCACACTGATCAAGTTAAGCTGAATCAGCTGCAGAGCATCGGCTCAGACATCCAGAGCAGCCAGGGCTCCATTCAAGGACTGCTCAACAGTAACACGGCCGTACTGCGGTCTGTAAACGGCACCCTGCAGTCGTACGGCGGCATCATCAAGGGTCTGCAGGAGGATACGGCCAGGCTGCAGAGAGGAGCTCCAACAGCAGGTCAAACTCCAAAACCAGGCGCTGCTCAGCACCGGCAACCTCAACCTCACTCAGGGCCAGCAGAGAGGCCTCATCGCCGTTCTGCAGCGGTCGGTCGACGACACCAGCCAGGCTATCCAGAAAATGCGCAATGACTTTCAGAGCTTGGAGCAGACGACCCGGCAGACGGTCTCCGACGCGGAGTGGCTCCGCAGCAAAGTTGAAAATTTGCAAATCACGGCCAACAACGCTTCAACTCTAGCTAAGGCCAATAACGACAGCCTGGAGGACGTTGGGGTGCAGCTCGCTTCGATGGCCAGCCAGCTCCAGAACACCAGCAGCCAGTCCGATGCCCATGAGCAGACCCTGAGGGAGATCATGGACCGACAGAGGGACTTCAGCAACGTCACGTCGGCAAAGTTTGACCGACTGGAGGTGCGGCTGGATGAGTTGGAGCAGAGTATGGACCGTGTGACCGGCAACATCAGCTTCACCACACAGCTCCTGGGCGCCATTAACCTTAACCTGAACGACCTGCGCACTTGCTCCGAGACAGTGGGTCGTCACTCAGACTTCTTGCAGAACCTCAACAGCAGCGTGACGGACGTGAGGACAGATGCAGCCGGCCTTCGGTCGCAGCAGGAAGAGCTAGCTGCGCGCTTGGACAAAGAGGTCACCAGTCTCTCTATTGTCATGGAGGAAATGAAGCTGGTGGACACCAAGCACTCGCAACTTATAACCAACTTCACTATTTTAAAGGGTGAGATATGGAGTTAGTTCGTAGACAGTTTTTCTATAAATGCTTTTCCAAATTGTTACTAAAAGCTAAATAGTTGGATTCTATACCTTCTCATCAGGTCTCACCAAGAAAGCAGACATGTTTATTTTCTTCAAAAGTGAGATTTATCACAAAATACCTTCACTATTTTCTCCATAATCTAATGGTATGTTTTATGTTTCAGGCCCTCCTGGTCCAAGAGGACCAAAAGGGGACAGAGGATCTCAAGGACCTCCTGGTCAGCAAGGTCAAAAGGGCGAGAAAGGAGAAAAAGGACCCCCAGGAATAAGAGGACCCAGAGGAGAACAGGGTAGTCCGGGACCACAGGGTGCTGCGGGGTTACGGGGTCTCACTGGTTTACCTGGCAGCCCTGGGTCCAAGGGCTCAAGAGGGTCAGGAGGCAGGGCCGGACCTCCAGGAGGTAAAGGAGAGCCAGGTTCTGCTGGCTTGCCTGGAAGAGATGGACAGCCTGGTCCTCAGGGGGCACAGGGACCACCAGGCATCCGCGGACCAATTGGACCAGCTGGAGAGCAAGGACCAAGAGGACTGCCAGGACCAGTTGGGCCTCCAGGGCCAGTTGGACCACCAGGGCAACCAGGATTCACACTTCAAAATCCATTAATTCCTCTTGGACCCGTGTCAATGTATGATGAGGCACTGCCTCCTACGCTGTGGTCCTCAGGTACAACCGAACTCATTATCATCAAAGGTTCAGTGGGATTTTAAAAAGCATATGAAACAAATGGGGAAAGAACACTTTCTTTATTTGGTCAGTTATTTAAACTAAAGAAAATTATTGAGCACATGTTCTCTTATGGTTGCTGTTTTGTTGCACTGTTGAGAACCTAAATCTCCTGATATTTTAATCTATAATTTACAGCTATAATTCAGAAAACATTCCTCCAACTGGGATGACAAATTATCCTGGTCCAAGTTGCAGCAAAACTGGTGCCAAACCATGACACTACCACCATCATGTTTCACACACTTCTCATGCTGGAATGCAGTTTTTTCCCATCTATCCATCAAACTGAAACCCTCTTGCTCTGATATGACACTACTAACACCTAACTGCTTCTAATTCGAACTCTTTTTTCTAATATTTTTTTTTTTATCGATTAATTCAAATTTATTTGGCACCTCAAGAAAATTTCGTATAAATGCTTTTCCCTCTTTTTTTTGCTAGAACAATTTATCGATTGTCAGGTTACTGTGGTTTCAAAGCAAACTCATCAGCTGCCATCACTGATAATACGGTGCCATGTGATGAAATGATGTCTTCCAGAGTGCCCTGCTGAGTGGCTGAACTACGGAGGCAAGTGCTACTTTTTCTCAAAAGACCTGCACAGTTTCGATGATGCAAAAACAACCTGTGAATCAAAGTCTGCATCATTACTGATCATCAACGACGGGGAGGAACAGGTGACGTGTAAATCTGGTCATCTGACGTGAACCACTGTTATGAATCTAAGTTCTGACTTGACACGTCTTCTGTCTTCAGAAATGGCTGAAGAAGCAGACGGTTGGGAAGGGGTACTTCTGGATGGGTCTGACGGACAGGGAGAACGAGAATGTGTGGCGCTGGCTGGACGGGACTGAGCCCGCTTTTACGTCAGTATTAAATTAATATCAGATCACATTGTCATCTTTAGTTTTGGAGGGAAAAAAGCGAGACCAAAACATAACAGATTTTTCACTTCCAAGATCCTCAAATAGTGCAGCACATTCAAACTGTAAAAATACAATCAAACTCACTGTACTGTTGCAGAGCTGTGAAAACAGCTCTTAGATCAGACTGTGATACATTTTAAACAAACCTTGAATAAGTTCGGTCTCGGAGATCTCCTGTCAGATCGAATCATTTCACAGAAAGGAATCTTGAGTGGAAAATTCCAGCTGCAGTTTTGAACCTGCTCTCACTCTTGGTGAGCTTCTGTAACTGTGATGCGTGATCGCCCCCTATTGTCCCCCTGCAGAAACTGGAAGCCCGGTCAACCCGACAACTGGGGCCACAGCCATGAACTGGGAGAAGACTGCGCGGGTCTCATCCACGAAGCTTTATGGAACGATTTCTTCTGTGAAGATCTCATAAGCTACATTTGTGAGAAGGAAATGGAGACCTGTATGTTTGCTTCTGTGCCTGTTTTAGCCTGACATTTTATTTACTTGCTGCTCTACAGTGATTTAAAGGGTATTTTCTACCTGTCTCTTCTTCTTCTTCTTCTTTTTTTTTTTTTTACAGCAAAACCCGATGCATCATAGCAGTGTGTTGAAAGCAAGCACTCAGTGAGCAGCTAGACTTCACCCATGTGGCACTGCTCGCCTGATACAGCGCATGGACGGTCGGTACGGAGAGAGCAAAGGGACATTTTTGGAATGAGACCAGGGCTGCAGCAGCAAAAGTCTGTCTGATACTTTCTTCTCCAAGGTGAAGCCAGTTCATCATTACCAGCAAGTGCAATACAGCAGGCCATCCAAAGGAAGAGGAGAATCTGTTTGATATTTTTGATTAACAAATCACCTATTGATTTATATATAGATATATTTTTATGGTTATGTGAAATACATTTTACAGAACTGTACTCCACGTGCAACTGAATATCTGAATGTATATTTCATTATACAAGTTTTTGTAGGGAATTATAAATGGTATGAAGCCAACTGGGCGTACTGTAATGCTTTTCTATGTTGCTGAGAATAAAGGTGCAAAATGATGCGCAAAAAAAAAAAAATGTCGCTGATATGCTGTCTTCAAGGAAACTCTTATCTAACCTCAAGAATGTTTTATATAGCATTTTCATTTCCCGGTATGCATAGGTAGGAATAAATTACACATAATCCTTGGAAAGTGTCAGAATCAGTTTAAGCTTTGGTCAGAAAGACTGTCATTTTTTTGCTATTATTGACATAATTGTGTGACATTTTCTGCACTCAGGTTTAAACTTTAAAAAGCTAAGGAAAAACTCACCAATAAATCTGTAAAAACCTTGGGATTGTTTGTGCTCATTGTTTGATTTGGATGCAGATAGACACAGTTACGCCACGTTTCGGTCGCTTCCTTTTCAAGTTCATTCATTACCATGGAAACCTCCGTAATCTTTGAAGTAGCCGCGAAACTCTTCCTGCGGAGCGGTATTTTCCTTTTGTGTGCTTGAAGATGTTAACTCACGAGGTGTGTCGCGGGGAGAACGTTTATGTTTTGTTAGCATCCGGTGCTAGCTATGATAATGCAAAAAATTAGCGTGCTAAAAATGAACTTCCTTCAGTTGATGGACTGAAGGAAATTGTGAAATTGTGTAGGCCGTAAGTGAATAGTTGGTGTCCCAGCAACGAGTTGGCGTTAGCAAACACTGAGATGGAGACAGTGTTGCCAACTCTCCAATGAGGAAAGTTGCTGTAGGCTGTCCCGGAAGTCCCAGAAAAAGTTGCTAGATTTGTCGCTAGTCGCTTTTTACAAATTAAGTCCCTAGGGGGGTCTGGAAAGTCGCTAGATATAGCGACAAAGTCGCTAAGTTGGCAACACTGGATGGAGAAAAACAAATTAACAAAAGCACTAGTTGATTTCCACGGGTCGATTTTCACTGGTTGGTTTCTACGGGTTGGTTTCCATGGTAGAGAGGGCGGCCATTCTGGTGCAGTATAAACATAAAGGGTTAGTATTCTGTGATGACAGGATTTTAAGAAGGGCCATTACATTTAATATATTGTCACGCAGACATCTTTGGCATTTTCACGCATATTTGTGGAGCACACATTGTAACATTTATTATTGCATTTCCCCAAGCACTGAGTTATTTAAACCAATCTCATTTTTAACATTTTTTATTTTAATGGACAGAATCTACTTACTGTCAGAACACCCCAGCTTGTCATGGAAAGTTTGTCGGTCCGTCGACCATTCTAGTCTGTGTGTCAGCAATTAGGTTGTATTATGAATTTCCCAAGAACCCTCAGATTATTATTATTATTTTTTTTTTTTGCAAATAGCAACGCATATATTAAGGCAACATTTTGGATCAGTATACTCAATCAAGGAATGGCAGAATTATTTCTTGACTGATTACTTGATTCACCCTAGCCCCCTCTTTTCTTTTTTTGTGGCCTTGTTACACATTCTTCCAACAAATTTTAAAAGTCCATTAAGCCATAATCATGTTGACAAATTGATGTGATGCATACATTCTTCTTGTATAACACATATTAGTCCCAGTTATGGCTCTATGCCCCCTCCCAATGCATTGATCTGGATCTAACAGTATCCTTCCTTTCATCAAAGACCTCAATAAAATACTACTTTTTTTTCTCTCAATTTTGCAACAAATTGGCAAGAAAACTGACAATAAGTGTTCAAGTGTTCATGGCATATATAATCCACTTATTTGGCTTTGTTTTTCTTACTACGCCAATGTGATGGAAGCACACGACTGTATGACTGGTTGAGCATGATCACATTTGCTGTAGTGATTTGTTTGTTTTTGTTTTTCTTTTGCATGTCAACAACCAGAGAATTGGCAAAAAACAAACAAACAAACAAAAAAAAAAAGTCATGAGCATTAGATTGAGCCAACCCCATGGATCTGTAGTACTTGGCCCTGAACACTAGGAGGTGTTTGCACATTTGCATGCATGTTTTGTATTTCATACGGATTGATGGGGGGGGGGCAAGTGGAAACGAGACGTTAGTGTTGAGTTCATCACAAAACTCTCCTCTGTGTTGTAGAATTACGTTTATTCATTTTGCACAAAAAAATTCACATTTTTATCGTCCCGTTTTCCTTGAAAAATTATTTTCCCATTGAATTTAACTGTTTTTTTTCCCTCCTCTATAACCCAGATTACAAGTAAAAGTGCTGGTTCTCTTCGATAACCACGGGCTATGCAGTTCACTGACTAACATCTCCTCTGTCATTTCACATCCTGCTTTCCTGCTTTAGGGTCAACTCCAATCACAGTCACTCCTTCAGCTGCACAGAAGTTTAAAATGATCTTATAATAGCACCTTTAGTCAGGGGGAGTGTTACTACCATTCTATCAATATGGACACCAGACTCTCCGTGTTAAAAAACAAACAAGACAGACTGAAGACTCCAAGTGCTCACAGAAACTTAAAATGTGATCTTACTGTACCTACTGCAAACACTTCTACGTTTGTGAAGACTCTTGTTGGTTTAAGAGGCTCTCTTGTGAATGAACTGGACACGGTAAACATCGAAACAATAAAAGAATGCAGGAGATGAGCAAAGCAGACACAGTGTTAAGTTTGAGCTGTGCTTGCTCCGAGCGAGACAGTGTGTGAATAAATTAAGAGATACGCTTCCTTTTAACTGCTCCGTTCACATTGCATCATTTACACATAAGGTAAAACAAACATACACAAAAGCAGCAGCACATTGTCTAAATGTAGATTTATTGTTGAGGTATGGTATGATAAAACTGTGATTTTTCTCTTTTCAGACCTTGCTTTGTGCAGCCACATTGCTTTATGTGTAAAATCTGTCGTGGAAAATACTTTGGTGATAATAAAACTGCCAATTTATTGCGCTGGGGGACGACTCAGAGCACACAACTTACAATCTTCCTTCAATGTTTCCTTTCAGACTTCTCCATCAGAGGTGCGGCTCAGTGCTTGTTTCTCTTCAGTGCAGCAAGATGCTGTTAAGGATGGTGGGTGGATAGAGGACTGTCAGGCTCAGACATGACGCCAGGCGTCTGTCTCAAGCTCCAGCAACATCTGGACTGTAAAACATCTTGTCCAAATTACCATTCAGAGAACCCGTCATCCTGCTCTCAGAATTGGTTATCAGAACTCCCAGCTGATGAAGTCCCGCGGTTTTCTTATTTCTCATCGTAGATGGTTGTGGCTCTTGTCGGACAGGTTGTCAGCTGCTCCTCAGGTCCCGTGCAACTACGAATGTTAACAGCCGAAAGGTGAGATGGAGATGTGGGTGAGTTTGGTGTGGAGGCAGGCTGGCTCAAACAAAGGCGTGAGGTGGTGCTCGTCTAGTCGTCCTTCTCCACTATGACCTCCCCCAGCAGCACCCTCCTCCTCTGCCGCAGCATATGGAAGTAGAGCTGAGGGAACACTGCGAAGAAGAGAGAAAAAAAACAGAAATTACAACTCTGAAAGAGAGGAGACAATGTACATTTTTCCTATATTTTACAGTCCATCCCATGTGTGACTGGACAGTTCAATATCCTGCTGTTCTCCTTTACACACTGAGCCGGGTCATAACATCCCTGCTGATGTTGAACCTCTCTTCAGTGGACTCATGGTGGATGTAAACCATGTGCGTATACACCACTGAACTTAATGTGTGTTTTCCTGCAAAACAAGTGTCTTAATATTGCCAGTCTTTATAAAAGTTGCTTTAAATAACAGTTAGTGTTTGTGAACGCTCATTGCTATGCCGACACAGCCTGGTCCAAATGTTGACCAGCTTTTACAAACACTTATAATCCGGTTTTACCCCTGCTGTTTTGACTGGAATCCATAAACACAAGCAGGGTGAGACTCAAAACACCCTGCAATGACTGTTTATGTAAGAAGTTAACACTCAACTCTGACTGCAGAGTTGAGAAAAGTTTAACGTTGTGCTTCTGCCGTTACCAACAACCCCCAAAAAACCCACTGCGGCTTGATTTTGGTGTCTATTGTTTGTTCATTCCTTTTAGTTTCTCCTCAACACAGACGTGACTTAACAACGGCGGTCAGTGTTTTCGTTGGTTCCTGATGATCCAGCCGCTCGCCCCTAATGTAACTGGTTCTTGCATCTAACCCAGCAAAGTTCAACGCCCAGCTCTGAACTGGGTGCCTTTCTTCAAAACCCGCTACTGAAAAGTGAAAAAGTGTTTCAGATTTGGACTGCTCTGGTAGTGAAGTCCTATTTCATGTGCAACAGTTCGTTGGATGGACAGAAAGCTACAATGTAGACATATGCTGTATTTCAGGGCTCAGAGGGCCTTTTTTGTTGACATTTTTGATTTTTTTATGTTTAGGAAATAGGGGTTAATTTCTCTGTTATTGTTAATGGGTATGTTGGGTCTTCAAATTTTAGATTCAACGTATTTGTGATTTTGATCGTGCTCGGTCCGACGCCTAAACTCCCTTGCATTGGTCACACGTGGATGTGGGAAAGACGGTAGTCACTTTTCTTTATGATACGTTCACTGACAACAAGTACATGAACAGAGAACGGTAAAATGTCTTTTTTTACTATTTAATAATCATAGGATTTTAAACATTTGAAAATCCCTGAATTTTCTGGGTGACTTTGTAAAGCACAGGTCTCCTTACGTGGGATATAAGACAGCATGACGATGATGAGGAAGTAGTAGTAGTCAAACGACACGTTATACTTGTTGGGGAGCCTCGTGGAGAACATTCCAGATCTACGTACGACCGGCAGAGCAGCATAAATGGTGAGAAGCTCGCCGATGACTCCCAGCGGGTACAAGACAATGAAGAAGTTGTATCTGTGGGGGAAAGAAAAAAAACCAACAGGATGTCAAATTCACCAGCGCACGGTTGACAAACAACTGAAAACGCACACCGATAATGTTAACACACTTCCGTGCATTGTCAGTGCAAGCTTTCCTTCTTCTTTAAAGACTTTTAGAGGTTGTAGAAACGGAGTAAAAGCAACTAGTCTGCAATGATGCAAGTGGTTTTTATACAAGTCAGGCTGCCGATAAAGAAGCAAAGAATGAGGACGCAAAAAGAAAAGACTTGTGTTCCTTCTATTGAATTTTAAGTATTTTCCTGATTGACATCTAATATTGATGTCAATAAATGTCAGGAAGTTGTTTTAATGTCCAGTTTTAAGGGAAAATGTTTGAAAAGTTTTCCAAACTCGTTCACTAAAGTGGTGCGTTTGTGGGAAGCTCCGACATTCGAGACTTTTTTTTCCCCCAGTTCCTCAGAAACGCTGTGGGCAAAGTGCTGCATGTACAGTGGTACGTCTACTTACGAACGTCTCAACATACGGAATTTTCAGGTTACGACACGACTGAATGGGAAAATATTGCTACTTGTTACAAGAGAAATTTCAGGATACAAAAGGCAAAAATAGAGTACGCGCTGCTACTTGCAGCTCCCAGAGTTTACTGAACGTAAACATACTTGTAGCTGCTCTGCCACTGGCTATCAGCTAGCATCTTCCTGGCATCCCTTTGATTTTAGGAAAATTCCATGAAGTTTCTGAATTCGTTAAAAAGAATCACCCAGAAAAAGTGTTCACTAGTCGGGCTGTTGCTCATTATGATGTTTGCCTTGCACATTTTTGAAGGATTAAAAGCCGACAAAATATCCTTGGATCGGCTCTTTACAAAACGTCAGCCAAAAACCACTGCTGAGAGAAAACATGAACCAAAGAAGGCAAAAGGTGATGACGATAGCCGTTAAAAGGTAAATGAACATCATTTTTATTCTTTATTTTACTCTCTGTTTTTTATTATGTACAACTCTCATTTTATGTTTGTTGTGCAGTAATCTAATTGTAACATGTATTTGTTACATGTTTCGATGCATTTTTATGATTTATTTAAAAAAAAAAAATGTTTGAATTTTGGGGGGCTTGGAACAGATTAGTGCATTTACATGGAAAACGCGTCTCTACTTACAGAATTTTCAGGTTACGAAAGTACTTGGTACACTGTATTTGCATTTATGTAATTAATAGTAAACCAGAATCACATCAACAGGTGGAAGATGTAAAGAACACATGTTCTTTACATGTTCATGTTGTTGTACATGTAAAGAAATGTGACGTACAGGAACAAACCAGCTCCTCGGGAAGAAGCAGCATTACTGATGATGGGTGGTGACTAAAATGTGGAACTGAGAGCCAGGAATTTAATTTGGCCCGGTGTTGAAGTGGGTAAAGCCGTAGGATCAGATTGTGGCTGTAGTTCAGAACTCAGACAACAGTCAGCAATACTGACACCACTATCAATAGAAGTCCTGAGGATGAGTGACCCAAAGATGCAAAAAATGACTCTTTCTAAACTTGTTAAAAAACAAATATGAGCTGTTTTTCAGCAAAAAAAGAAAGTAGCTCACACTGGCAAGCTGAATAAACTTTTACTCTTTCGTCAACAGAGAGCTCTTCAGAAAGTCCCGCTGCTTCGGGCATGTGAGATGGTGTGAGATGGCGTGCCAACCTCTGTGACAGCAGAGAGCTACAGTCAAGCAAAGCCCGCCATGACTCAGGACCGTAGTGGTCCTTCCTTGAGTCAAGACCGCAGCGAAGGCTCGGGGGAGCGTCTCAGCGGATGTGAGAGAAATGTTGGGTGAACATTCCATGACCAAAACAGATGGGTCTTAAAAACAGGAGCAGCTGAACATGAGCCCCTCTCTGGGGGCCTGGCGTCTCCTCTGTGCTTAGAGAACGACATGAAGGGTGGGGGGCAGGGAAGGGAGTGTGGCTCAGCGACCAAGGATCAAGATCATAGACAAAAGAAAGGCTGGCACTGCAACTTCCACTTAAGTCGTGGGAGAAAAAAAAAAAAGAGCATTTTGCATATTGGACACAACAAGCTGAAACACAGACAGAGCAAATGCATGACCGCACTTATGAGATAACGTGTTGGACCACTATCCGTGTGTACAGCTGATGTTCCTCCAAATGACTCCTATTTCAGGTGAGCGACTGCGAGAGCACACCCCCATGTTACGACTGCTCTCGTATAACAGGATACAGATGCAGCAATCCACCATTTTTCAGTTCGGATCTAATTCTGATTTAAACCTCCTGATAACCGACACCGATTCTGATATCGGAGGCCTTTTCCTTGAGTCTACACGAGGCTGTAGCGCACCACAGCACTTGATAAAAGAGCAAAAACAAAAATTACAAAAAATATTAGGGCTGGGCAAGTTAACGCGTTATCGCGTTAATGCATTAAATTAATTAACGCCTACATTTATTTGATAGCGCATTAACGCATGTTGCTCACATGCTTTTGTTTTGAAAAGTCTGTTACTGGCTGCTGTGGAACCGGAAGACAATTGGCAGGTCTGCTAAAACAGGAAAAAAGGAAAAGCTAAAACAGATATGGAGAACGGTCAAAATCCGTGTACTTTTCAGTTCGAGTAGCAACTCGGGTAGAAATATTAACAAGTCTAAAAAAAAAAAAATTTCTGGACCACAACAAAATTTCGCGTCATTCCTCCACCTTACATCAGATCCTCCTCCATGTGTTCACTGTCCTGCTGTTCTCTTACTGGTTACTTCAGTGCAGCTCCATCTAGTGGCACAGATGTGTACTGACAACAGAAAGTCCAGTCCTCGATTATAAAACAAATTCAGTCCTGTGGCCTGTCTTTTAATTCCGTATTTTTGATCCAAGTCTAAAATTGAAATACAAAAAAAACAGACATTTTTTTCATTTTTTTTGTGTTTGATTAAAAAATGAAAAATGTGATAAAACGTCACTTTTAAATTTTTTTCTTTTTTGATTGACAATTGAAAATGAAAGAATGAATGATACACGGATTGGTAAAGTTACTGAACTTTAACATGGACATTTTCATTTTAAAGTTCTCCCAGATGGAGGATTCAACAGAAACAAGGTTATTTGTAACAACTGACAAGTTGAACTCCTCGTTAAAAGTTTCTGCTGTTACCTCAGAAATTAATGTTTTAATGTTCTGATTGTGCTGAGCCACAATCATTTTGTTGGACTTCGTTTGTAGACTTTTTAAAATTTTTTTTTATAAAAACAGGATGACATTAATGCCCTGGCAGTGGCAATAAGCTTTATTTTATTTTACATTTTTTAAGATGAGATTTAAACTAAACTGTTACTGACAAGTGCTGATGTTAAAAGTGTTTGAACAACCAATGTTATGACACTTTAGTTCAAATGGCAGCAGAACATTTCAATTAAAGTGACCTTTACAGTACTTTCGAATTCATTATTTGATTTTGCGTATACATTGTGATTCATCTTGATTATCAGGGAAATAAAGCGATTAATCGCGATTAAAATTTTTAATCGTTGCCCAGCCCTAAAAAATATACAAGACATATACTGTATAGATTATTTCATAAGTGAATCTTAATTTGAATTATACATGCAAAGATCTACCAAAAAAGCACAACAATATCCAACCTTTAAAAGATGTTAGAAACAACTGTGCTTTATCTGGACAGGATTAATCAAAAGAGTCTGCTATGACAACGACAACGGTTTTCAAATTACAGTGCAAAAAATGCATAAAAATAGATGCTGATATGTGATGTCAATGTGATAAACTATTACAAATCTTTTTTTTTCCCCTCTGATCAGTATTCGGTGTCATTCTGCAGCTGAGAACCTCTCACTAATTTGCCTCAGTTGCATGTTTTATCTGGAAGAGGGGTTTGGATTTTTAGAAAGTATGAAGTAATAATTAACACATGCAGTGTTGTCAGAGCATGTTGTCAGCAGTTCGGTTGTCCACTCAGATAATGTCTAAGGAAGTTTGTTAGATGATGTCTGTCAAAAAACACACGTGTCCTCACTGTGCACGCAGGATGAACAGTCGTTACACTCATCTGTACCACATCCTGGTGTGTAAACTCGTCTCAACCAAGTGAGCAAATCATGCCACAAACAAGCTGTCATGCTCACACACAACCCCTGAGACGGCTAACAGCAACTCCACCTGGCCCATTTGATGAAGTGTGGCAGGTGGTTGAGCAGTTTGAATGTGTAGTAGGAATATCTGGTGATCTCCGTCACCGTCCACACGACCAGGAAAAGGATTACGCTTTCTTCATTCTGGATCTTCAGCAGAAATATGCACAGATGTAAGTCCACGAGGACGACATTTATTGCTCTTACAGGTCATGTTACGTGCGTGGGAAGCGACATGTGCAACGGTAGATAAAAAGCAAAAGCTGTAAAAGAAAGCTTAATTTAAAGGAGCCGTTTGTAAGATTATGGCCAAAACTGGTACTGCAGTCACTTTCAAATTACTATTGAGCGGCGTGTACCCTCCCCCTCCTCCCCGACCAGAGGTTGCCAGGTCGGCTGCAGAATGCAGCAGGAACGTAGGCTGTCATGGCAAGCGACGAGTCCTACACAGTAAGTTTATTTTCTGTTAATTATATTTAATGCTTTATGAAAGATCTTTTCTTTCTTTGATCTTTCGTAACTAGAGGAAATATTTTCCCGTTGAGGCGTTTCGTAACCTGAAAGTTTCGTATGTAGAGGCGTTCGTAAGTAGAGGTACCGCTGTATACCACTGTTACCATGTCCAAGTAAATTAGCATTAGCCAAACATTTAGCTATGAATCTTACCTGTCCAGGAGAAAATCAGCAACGTTGGCGTCTGTCTTCAAATTCTTCTCCGCTTTCACCCGTCTCCATCTATCAAAAGCATCTCCTATACAAATCCTTGTTTTATTTCGGACCTTGTCACGACGTAACTCGGATTCATAAAGAGGTCTTTTAGGTTTTGGAAAGCTAGACATTTTTTCATCCAACACGTTCGTAGCGGCTGCTGCGATAATTAGAGCCGAGCTGGCAACCCGGATGCCGAAACATCACTGACTTCGTGATTGGGAAATAGGTGGAGGGTGGCGCTTCAGGCCAAAACAAAAAATGACAACATCAACATCAGTTGAGGGCTGCAACTCCTCTTTTTAAACGGGAATATCCTGGCTTGAGTGCTGTTGTCAGTGACATAAGTATTTGAAATGAACATGATTTTTAAATGTCTGTTGACATATCGGGGTCATTTTATGATTCGTTTTATTAGGTCTCTTACATACGGCTCCTTTAAACTGGTTTTACTTTTAAAAAAAAAAGAGACTATTCTTATGTGTGTTTCCACTGAGAAGCTGAAAAACCAATATCAAACTGTGGTTCTTTTTTTTTTTTCTTTCCCACTTGCATGTGAAAAGTAGTCAAGTCAGTAGCTGGCTCGGTGCAGCATTTACCTGTCTGATGCTGCTGGCGATAAACCAAACCATGAAAATCCGTGAACACACTTGAACCCCAGTTACAATCACAGAAGTCCTCACGATTCCTGCAGCAGAGCAGGAGAAAAGAAAACAAACAGCTCAGCAGATGATGGGATGTATAAAAGCATGTTTAAAGTTGCACAAGTAAAAACAAAATCATCACATACCAATGGCACAATGTCCCACCTGGAAGACAAGATACACAGTAAGTACCAAATATAAACAGTTAATCTTTTTTTTTTTCCTTTCACTGCGCTCGGTTTTACCTCAACTAGCGCAAAGGTCTGGAAAAACTTGAGTGTCCTTGCTATACTTCGGTACAGACCCTTGTGTGTGCCTTTGTTGATGTAGAAGCGTATCATTGCAATGGCCAAAACCAGCCACCTGCAGAACAAAAAAAAACAAAAAAACATCCTAAACAATAAATATTGTACAGGAACTGATTTTCATTATCCAAGCTGAGCTCCTGAATGAGCTTGTATGAGGTTGTAAAGCATTTTCATACATGCATAGGAACAATATATCAGGAAGATTCATAGGTTTTGTTTGTTTGTTTTACTGCGAAGGTTATTAACATCTGTTTGCACACTTTAGGAGGCGGTGGCAGCAGCTGACCTCCCTCTCCCTGGTCACCTCCTCCAGCTTCTCTGAGGAAACACTGAGGCGTTCCCAAGCTAGCCAAGACATATAAGAGACCGGCTCTTCCTTGATTCTCTCCTGGATGACTGAACTTCTCACCCTATCTCTAAGTGAGAGTCCAGCCACCCTGCACAGCCGCTTGTATCTGTGATCTCATTCTTTCGGTCACTACCACAGTCCATGACCACAGCTGAGGCTCAGAACAAAGATCGGCCGGTAAATGGAGAGCCTCACTTCTTATTTACTCGTAAACAAGACCAAAACCTCACTCCAAACCCCAGAGAGGGCTTTCTACCCTTTTCCAAATAAGAACCACAATCTCAGATTTAAAGGTGCTGATTCTCATCCTTGCTGCAAATAGTTCCAGTAGAGCTGAAGGTTCCCGCTCGATGAAGCCAACAGGACTACATCATCTGCAAAAAGCAGAGAGGCGATCCTGAGGCCACCAAACTGGAACCCCTCCACTCCTCCAGGTGTGCCTAGAAATTCTGTCCATAAAAGTTATGAACATAATCGGTGCCAAATGGGCAGCCCTGACGGAGTCCAACTCTCACTGGAAACAAATTCAACTTTCAACCAGTAATGTGAACCAAACTCTCCTTTGGACAGGGACTGAGTGGCCCATAGCAACGGACCCAGGATCCCACACACTCTGAGTACTCCTAGACTTTCTCTGTTCGATGTCATGTCCTCAGCTAGTTGTTGAGTCTCTGGGTATATTTTCACCAAATTATTTTGTTGGCTAGTTATGTTGGACTTCAGGCTGCTCATTTATAAAACTGTGCTAGGATCCTTACTACAAGTTTCCTATTGTGATTTATAAAACCGTGTGTAGCACACCCCCAAGCAATTTTCCTTTCATAAATCACAACCCACCTGGAACTTTGCGCAGGTGGATTCTCCTCAGACCCCGCCCTCGACACGCCCACATTCTACCGTTAATGGCCAATGTAAAGTACCCCTCGTGAATGCTTCTGCATGTATTCTGCGCAGCGCCTGCCGGTCTGTTCCCTCCACTGCTGTGTGCGACACGATGGATGGGGCACGTGCTGAGCCAGGTCACCACGCCGCTAAATTTATCAAAACCATGTTTGAGTTACAAATAACTTCTATGCACTTTTTTTCATTCACATGGATTGCAAATTGTCTTGTAATGTTGGTCTGTTCGCTCTCACTGCGAGAAACGTGATGTATCAACGAGTCATGTTAATGATGTCATCCAAAACATCGGCATTATTGTGTCTGTTATTGGATATTATTTTGAGCATGATATCATACCCAAAAGTGGCTTCAGACAGACAATTTAACATTTGTATATTGTTAATGATATCAAACATATACCTCTCGGCTAATTCCCGCTGGAAAGAGCCAGTCGCCAAAAACCGAGATTGGTTAATGCCTGTCGCTGCATGTAGGGGATGTCACGGTCCTGTCGGTCTGTTTAAACACTGGACCCAGTTCAGCACATAGCTGGCTGCCATATTAGCCAGTCATCATCATCATGGGCCAGGAAATCTTCCTGGTACCTTAAAACTCTGTCCATCCTACCGTTGGCCTAATCCTTTAAGGAGTGACAACGCATCCATGATGTCGCATTACGCACTAAAGTGCTACACTGTTTGTTTACTCAGCAGTTAGACTGATCGCTACACACCTTGTTACGAATACTGCATTAATCAGAGCTGTCTACCACTCTAGTATATAATCTGACGATGGAAGTATGATACATGAACGGAGTGTGCTGAGTGCTGATGAGGACAGTCGTAGGCTCACTACAGGAGCACATCCATGGCGCTGCAGGCTTGCTTGTTTATGATTACGCTGATCTTTAAAGGTCTCCTTCCGCAACAACCAGTTTAATACTTGTTTTTTAATTACCATATAATCAGTTCAAGTTGCACTTCCATGCTTAACTTCAAAATGCTCTTCTCCCCCTTTAGTCTCTATCATCCTGTGATAGAAAACATCAGAAACACGAGCAGATCGGAAAAGCTGTACCAACCTACGTCACATTGAACAGTAACCCCGCCCCCAGAAAAACATTGAGGTCTGCAGGCAGGGAGCAGAGATTATTAACGAGTGAACAAAGAGGAGCTAACAATTCAAAAACATGGCAGAGAAAGTTCGTGGCTGGTGATATTTGCAACAGAAACAAATCTACATTGCATGTCTTGCCTAAGAAAGAGGATCTACAGAAGAAATGGTTGGAGTTTATTTTCGGAGCACCACCAGTGAAGTATAACGTAACTTGACTTGCGTGTTCTGATCATCAAAGTGTTCAAGTTACGGTGCCGACAGTAGCGGATAAGTTGCACTTCAAACCTGGATCTGTGCCATCAAAACGATCGACCACCAGCTCACAGGCTGGAAAGTAAAAACTTTTTTTTTCCAACTACGTTTTTTGTTTTCAAAAGCCCGTTATTCTACTCGTTAATAGGCTATAGCATGGATGACATTGGGACAAGCTATAGATATGGTAACGTTGGTCCATAATCACTCGCTAACTTCTACACAGAGAGTAACGTTATCTTGCTAAATCTATAATCTTCCAACTTAAAATTTGATAACTTGGTGTTTTACAGAGATTTTGGCCAGGAACAAAAAAAAAAAAAAAAAAAGGCTGTATCTCTGAAGACATTTTTTGCACGTTTTGCTATTTGTTGCTATTTGTTTTGGTATTTGTTGTTTATCTCTAAGTTGACGGAAACCAACTGAAGGAGAACCCACTAGAGGGAGCATCACAGTGCTGTTGGCCAATCAGAGGCGAGATGTTTGCATATCATTAATATCAATAAGAACCCTCTTGTAGTATCCCCGCCCTTGTTTTCACCTAACTAAAACAGTTTGAAACAAGACAACTGTAGCATATTTTTCATTGAAACCAACTCTCCAGGACATTATTTCAGACTAGAGACCACCGCAAAATTAATGAAAATACATGGAATGAGACCTTTGAGTGTGATATAAAATGAAATGGATGAGATTAACGTGGCTTCAACTCATCACCTCACTATCTACCAGTTTCTCCCGTCTCCAAACTTTCGTGCGCAAGGTTTAAAATCTGCTTACAGGTGCATACATTCTCCAGTCAAGTTATTATTATTTTTTTTTTTAATAGATCACAATTTTTGTGTAAAAAACGACATGTGCGGAACTTTCAGGCTCTGGTTGTGCTTATAGGAACATTTATAAATGAAGGTCCCAGGTTCCAGTGATGTCTTAGTTTGTGAACTTGTTTTTTTGTTGTTGTTGTTGTTGTTGTTTCTGTTTGTTTGTTTTTTTGTCTCAATCTGCCTGCATTTGTCCCCTTCCTCAAAGCTAAAACTTTCTTAAAGGTCTGTTTTCTTAGTTTTTTCCCCTTTATATTTTTATTTTCAGGATTAAATGATGTCCCCTTAAAAAAAAAAAAAAAGCTGATACAATTTCCTACAGGGATGTTTAGCAAATGGAATCTTCTGCTACTGAGTCACGTGATACAACAAGTGCAGATTTAAATGTGACGTATGGGGGGAAAAAGAAAAGAAAACAAAACAAAACATATGTGCTTAAGAGCATACTTTGGATGTTAGAAGGAACTATCAAAACAAAAACTCTGCCGCCTCCATCTGAAAATGTCATTCAGTGAGTGGTTCAGATTTACAGAGGACTATGACATCACAGACTCAGATTACAGAAATATTTCAGTTTCCACATTTTTATATCAACCCAGCTTCACATCATGATGCATTTACTGTTCCTAGGAAGTGGGTAGCATAAAGCTGTCACACCCATTTCAACAGAGGCACATTTCTCAGAGGAGGAGAGGTGGAGTACAGTCGAATAGCTCACTTCAGCCCATAAAACCAGTTGGTACGTACAGAGGTATGAACGCATGGTTTAAATAGGTGCTTTTGTACTGTACTCCTACTTTATTTTATTTTATTTTTTTTGCAAACCATGTCAGAAATGTGCAACCTGTCCAGGGTATACTCCTGCCTTTTGCCCACAGAGAGCTGGGACTAAACAGGTCTGGATAACGGATGGACGGATGTCAGAAATGTCTTTTTAAGATCCCAGGAAACTGCATCAGCTTTTGAAAAAAAAAAGAACTTAATTGAATCCTTTTGTTGTCAGCTGCCTCCAAAAGTTTTAAATATTGACCAGCATTAATGGTGCATTTAGAGATTTGCATGTTACCCACATCATGTGCACTCTTACACCCCCCCTGATTTTTAAAGATGCGGCCTTTGAACTGGATTCAGATAAAATACAGGAAAGCCCCTCTCCACTTTGGCCTCGAGGAAACTGGAATTTCAAAAAAAACAAACAAAAAGAATTCCAACATTGTGACTGGTCAGAGAACAGCATAGTTCCCAGTATTCCCACAGTCAGTCTTCATTAAGTTAAGCCCAGGAAGTGTGATTTTTCAAATAATTCAAAAGTGCTCCTGAGCCCAGGAAATAATTTCAACTGCAGAATCTTTTTTTTTTTTTTATGCTTCCTGAGAGGAGCTGAGGATCAAAGCCATGTAATGCTGGTTTCCAGTCCTGTTTGTTGTGCACAGATATTTATCTGAGCTCTCTGAATCTTTGAATGATCAGATCTGTACCACAACAGTCCTGCACACAGAAGTGACCCCCTCCCCGTCTTTATTGTCTTAGCTTCTCAGGGAAGCTAAGACAGCTTCTCTGCTTCTCTGTAATTGTTGCAGCTGACTTTTTGAAGTGTGACGATGGCATTAAATTGAAATTGAACAATTTTTTCTGAACATCATTTCACAGTTCTGTTTCTTTGATATTCTCTCAAGCTTACAGATATTTACTGTATGTGCTTCTTTGCTCAAACTATAGCGTCTGATGTAGCATGCTGGATGGATTTTTGTGTGGTTGTGTTTCATCTTTCTGGTGTTTGTGTTTCATTCCTGCTTCACACCAGAGGTGGTTCATCTATGTTAACACGTGAAGCAGCACTCAGAATCAAACAAGTCACCTATATTGCCTGAGCACATATCTGGGTGTATTACATCTCTCTGCATTGGTGGAGTTGCTATGCAGATGCTCTCCTGCTTAATTATCTCGACGTCCATCTAACCAATACCTCCTCCTGGCACAACAACACCACGGGCATCGTCAAAAATCCTCAGCAGCTAATATACTTCTAGAGGAAACTAAGGAAGGCAGGAGCGAACTCCAACATCCTCAGCTCATCCTGCAGGTGTGTGGTGGAGAGCACACCAACTTCCTGTATCACTGTTTGGTATCTGAGTGGTACAGTGCAGGGAAAGAAGCACCGGATGTCCATGTTGGACATTTACACCTGCAGGATTCAGGAACAAGGTGGCCTGTATCACATGAGACCTGCCTACATGAACTGTTTGGCCCCCTCCCCTCAGCCAGGAAGCTGCACGGCGTCTGGACAGGGACCACCAGGCTGAGGGACAGTTTCATGATCTGCTCCACACTGAAAAGGACGCTGCCATATTTCATTTTTATTCTTATTTTATAACACTTTAAAGTTACTGTAATTTACTGTCTGTGACCCCGTCGCTGCCCCCAGATGCCTGCTTTCTCACTGACTTCATTGCTTTTATAGTATTTATTTAAAACTTATTTACAACTTTTTATATTCGAACTTTTAGGAAACATAAATTGTACTAATTAAAGTATGGAATAGAGTACTGTTTTATTACACTGAGACCTGAGTATTTTATTTCATTCTTTCCATGTTTTTCATGGTCAGAACCACAATAAAGTATCGTTGAATTAACCGTCTACCAGCTTGGACTTCAAAAAATACAACTCTTTAACGTGACTTATAACTGCTGAAGGATGAGAAGAACAGTTGTGTCAGTTTTGTCATTTTAAAACTCACATTGTTTATGGTTGAAAAAGTTGGAACTGATCCCTGTGATTCTTACAATATAACAGTAATATCCACATGAACTTACGTAAACATTTGCACTTGACAGGAACAGACCTGGACATCTCAGCCTGTGACTCCTAATTAATTTCATTAAGTTGCTGATTATTGTCAGAAAATAACCTGTTGAGCCTCATCATAAGGCTTTTTGTCCAAAAACAAAAGTAACAATGCAAAAAAATTTAAATAACTGACAGATTACATTTTTTTTAAAAGGTGGAACTGTAAAAATTCAATTCAACAGTTCCATAGATTACTAATGTACGACGGAGTATTAGAGCCACACTTAGAAAAAGAAATTGTGGACAATGATTTTTTTTTTTCATTCTTCACTTACAAGAATAAAGTCGAAATGTTGAGAATAGTCGAGATATTGAGAATAAGTTGAAATGTCGAGAATAAAGTTGAGATATTGAGAATAAGTCGAAATGTCGAGAATAAAGTCGAAAATAAGTCGAAATATTGAGAATAAAGTCAAAATGCAATTTCTAGAATTGGTATAGTTTCTTTTTCTGAATTGGTGCAATTTCTGACACAATCTCTTCAAAGTAGAATACTTATTATTATACTGAGTCTATGTGATAAAAGCACATAGACACAGACATTATGTTGGTACAGTAAAGCTGGTTTGAATAAATCTTTAAGACAACTTTATTGTAGAAACTGCATTTCGACTTTATTCTCACCATTACGACTTTATTCTGGAAACTGCATTTCGACTTTATTGTCGACATTTCGACTTTATTCTCGTAAGTAAGGAATGAAAAAAAAATCATTGTCCTAAAACTCCGTCGTACTAATGTAATTAGTAACTTTCATTCCTTTGACAATAGTCTCTACAAATACTATGCTGCAATTTGAGAACTTTATTTATTTATTTGTTTCAGCACAGTCAATAAGGGCTTTTTTGATTTTGAACTTTGATTTTATTCTGGAGGAGCATGATAAAGAGCTCCTCGAGCTCTCTGCGGGGCAGCAGCGTCTTCACACTCAACGCGTCTTGTAAAAACATTTCATACTATTTCTGTACACCTCCGGGAAGAGTCCCGCCAGGGACCAGACAGTTTTTTCTATAAAAACACCGCTGTCTAGTTCCCCTCTTATGAATGTTTAGTTGCCGTATAAAAATGTGCCCATTGAGCAGTTCGCAGTCCCAGACCTGAGCTCCAGTGTCAGCAGCGCTGCCGGCTGCTATACTTATCTCTGCGGCTGTCCGGCGCGCGGCGGGGCCTTGACGCGGACGGCGCGCGGAGGCGGCCCTATTTGGACACGGCTTCAGCGCCAGGCTGTCACTGCGCACCAGCTGACGTTCATTCATTTCCAAAACACTCGCACAAACATTTTGATCAAATCAACTTCCCGCTGTTAAACCGGCCCCTCCGAGTTCATACAGACTCCAGCGGCGACGAGCCGCTAAAATCGGGGAGCCGAACGGGACACGGTCTGCCTTCGACACGCGCACACAGAGACCTATAAACAGCAACACACGCGCAAATGGAGCGCCCAGCTTCTCCGCTTTTCTTATAAATAGGGAGCGCACGTACCCGGCGGTCATGGCGATATTGTAGAAAGTGAGCCATGCGGTCGCGAGGGCGCTTTTCGTTCTCTTCTTGTTGTTGTTTTCCTTCTCCTCAACCGTGCCGTCCTCCTCGCTGGACGCCATGGCACCGGGGGCAGGGTGGGGAAGTCAGGAAAGGAGCTGACAGCTGGGCTGGGAGGAAGGGGAGCAGCGGGGTTAACCAACCATCCATCTATCTATCCGCCTACGGAATACCCCCCCCCTCCTCTCGCGGGACTAGTGCGACAAGTGCGTGGCCTGTCGGTTGGCCGGGGACCAGCGAGAAAAGAGAGCCGGTCATAGCTTTAAAGCAGTGCTCTTTAAGGGGATGGAAACGTGGGAATTATGGCGCTTCTTCACACAATTAAAGAGCTTGTTGCTTATGGACCTACTGGAGGAAAGCATTAGCTGTATTTGACTTCAAACTGGTAATATATATTTTCAAACAATCCAGTTGGGCGGTATACCGGTTCATACCGAATACTGGTGTTTATTTTTCTTATGATATGAATTTTTCATATAGCATAATACCGGTGAGTATGTACTGTAGCGTACACAACGTTGGGAACGCCGCGCGGCGGAACGTAAGTGCCGCAGAACATTGTTTGACAGGGGACTGTTTTGCAGTTGCACTGGAGGCGCAACACGCTACTAGTTTATGGTTAAACGGTGATGGCCGCAAACAGCAAAAGTCCCGAAGTGGGTAAGCTCCAGAACGGCAACATGAGACTGAGGAACTTCCTCCTAAAGGAGCCGTGTCTGTCGTGTGGAAGTTCTTTGGGTTTAAAAAAGACGACGTCCAACAAACTACAATAATCTGCAAATGTTGCCGAGCTAAAGTTGTAGCCGCGGGAGGCTACACCACTAATCTGCTGCTTTATAGACCTTTTCGGGCCAGACCCCCGGAAGTACCCCGTCCGCCATTGTTGGGTTGTGCTACAGAGCGACACTTTCACCGGCTCGCAGATTAACCAGTGTTTTTCTCTTTCTACAAATATATATTTTTATAATGTCGAGTCGGTCGAGTGGGAATACATGTTCTGTCATAAACTGTGCCAACAATGGTGTGGAAATTCAACAATGATAGAAGAAATTATGTGAAATACACAAGCCTTTACTGCACTAAGACTGCCTTGTTTGCAGAACAAGAAGTTAGGAAGACGTGGGTGAAAAATATCAACAGAAAGGACTTTGTTCCAAATGAATACAGCCGGGTGAGTTTTCGTTAACATTCAATCTCGTACTACTTACAGTCTCGCTGAGAGTCCCGGACAATTCTGGCTGAAAGAACAGCAGTATGACGCTACTGTAGCCCTCGGCACTAGCACAAGCCTATAAAACAATGAATGAATGAATGAATGAATGACTTAGGAGAATGATAAAATAAATTAAATATAACATTAACACATAGCCTAATTTACCGCTAGCGTTAACGTTACAGAAGCATAATCTTTATGGCTTGTTGACGTTAGTTATAGCCAGCGTTGCATATTTCATGTATTCCCACAGATTTTAGTGTTTGATTATGGGAATAGATCATGCTATTTCCATAACCAATCATTAAAAACAGCGATAAACTACCTTCATCTGTAACTGGAGGCCACTGCCTAACATCATCAATCCGAGACATGTCTGTGTTATCAGTAACAGATGCTCCACACTGCTGTGTTTGGGTTAGTTGGTGGAGCACCGCACACTCCAGTTATGGCGGGGCCACTAGGGGGCGCATGTCCACAATTTTTAAGTCGAAAAGGTGTATATGCTGCTACAGGATAATCCTTTTTTTTTTCTAAAACTTGAATATTGCAAGTTGCATACTTTGTTTACTATTTATTTATTGAAATATCTCGAGAACGTTGTTTACATTGTGTAGTTAATGTTTTTTTTTTTTTACAAAATGTTTTTTCAAGTTGTTTGCAAAATTTGAAAAATAAAAGGGTTCTGTATTTTAACTGCAACTATCATGCATTCTGATTCCTTCACTTAATTAGAATCATGAGTGCCACCTCTTTGTAAATAGTATAATTTTGTGAGCCCATGCAAACCTGTATTAATACTAGCATAGATATAAATGTTTTTCTACAATATTCACTCCTCGTGACAGTATAATAGGTCATTCTAAGCCAATTTACTGCAGCAATTCCTCTCTAAATGATTAGAAAATGTGGTTAACACCCAGTTGTGCCTTCAAAAAAAAATACTGTGAAACCGATATAATTTTAAAAAATACATACATTTTTGGTCATACCTCCCAGCACTACTTTCAACTCCATGCACTGCACAAAATCCCGAGGAGTTTAAGGCCCAAACATGGCACTTGAATAAAAGTTAAACGATTAAAAAAAAAAAGAAAACGTAGAATTCAGTTCATATATACTGGGTTGGACCCCCTTTTGCCTTCAGAACAGCCTTAATTTTTTGTGGCAGAGATTCAACAAGATTCAGAGATTTTGGTCCATATTGACATGGTAGCATTGCAGATGCTGCAGATTTGTTAGCTGCACATTCACAAGAACCTTCTGTTCCACCACATCCCAAAGCTGCTCTATTAGATTAAGATTTAAAAACTGTGGAGGCCATTGGGGTGACATGTTCAAGAAACCAGTTTGAGCAGATTGAGCTTTGTGACATGGTGCATTATCCTGCTGGAAGAAGCCATCAGAAGACGGGTACACTGAGGTCATAAAGAGATGGACGTGCTCAGCAACAATACTCAGGTACTCTGGCGTTGAGACGATGCTCAGTTTGGTACTAAGGGACTCAAAGTGTGCCATGAAAATACAATATTCCCCACGCCATTACACAAACACCAGCGTGAATAATTGATACAAGGCATGATGGATGCATGCTGACCCTACCATCTGAATGTTGCAGTTGAAACAGACTCATCAGACCAACATTTTTTTCCCAGTCTTCTGTTGTCCAATTTTGGTGATTCTGCATCAACTGTAGCCTCAGTTTTCTGTTCTCAGCTGACACACAAACACACAAAGATGTTTATTTCTTATTGTGATTATTTATTGTTGCCTGAATCTCATAAAGAGCTAAATAAACACACTCAAAAGTTGTTACATCTGCACTGCAACTGAATATGCAACAAATATTTTTTAATAAGACAATTTTAATTATCTCAAGCTACACATTTTGTTTGAAACGTATTTATAATTCATTGTATGTTTCCGATTTTTTTAAAAGTGAAAATGTGGAAAGTCATGACGTTCCCTCGCTTACCACCAGAGAGCGCTCACGTACCACTAGTGGTACACGTACCACAGTTTGGGCACCACTGGTGTAGCACATTTCATACACAAAGGCAATTCAAAGGCCTGGGCTGGGTCATGGGTCTTGCTGTCAGGGATCTGGGAGCTTGTGTTGATGTAGTGTCTTGCGTGTGCCAACCGGGCAGGAGGCCCTCCTGGTTCTGCTCATGTGCCATCATTGTGGGGACTAGTGGGGGGACTGGATTTACGTGAGTTTGGTGTCCGAATGCAGTATGGTGGGATGGGATGGGGGGGTTATCTGGGTGCACTGTGTGTGTGTGAATATTGGTGTTGGTGTGAATTGTGCAGGGTGAAGTACCTCCCTATATCGCGTGGTTCCTCCATTTTACATCCCATCCTGCTCCGTTCACTGTGATGCTCCACTCGCTTACTGTTTACTTCGGTGCGGCTCCATCTAGTGGCGCATATGTGTAACTACAATAGAAAAGTCTAGACCTTGATTATAAAACGACCCCAATTTTTGAGAATATGATTTCTAGAATACAATGTCATCCTATATTCGGGCCAATGCGGTATATGTAGTATATACTGTAGTGTGAATGTGTGTGTATCAGTATCAGTATGTAGTTGGATGTCAGTGTCTATCTGGATATGAAATTACAACTCTAAAATTTAGCATTAAGCTTCGCAACATCGGAAAAATTTTAAGGGTTGTTATGGAATATTGAAGAAGGGGTAGGATTAAATAAGTTTTACTTCATCCTAACGCTTTTCAGACATGTTAAAACAGATATATATATATATATATATATATATATATATATATATATATATATATATATATATATATATAGATATATATACATACATACGTACATATGGGTAGGTGTGTATACATTGGGTACAGATTTGTTTTTTGGGGGGGGATGGGTCCATTTATTATTTAGATTTATTTACAAAAGGTTCTACATGTTCCAAAAGTATAGGTATGCATATGTGTGTGTGTATATTGATGCTAGTGGTAACGTTGTCATGCTTTATACAATTGTTTTGACATGTCTGGAATGAATCAATAAAATGAAATGAAATATTTAGGACTCAGATCATGTTTTTTGAAATGTGGGTTAAAAACATTTCATGCCAACATAATCCACATCTGCAGGACATGCAGGATGAGGATTCACCTTTAAACCCCCTCACATGGTGGTCCCTGGATGGGGATTCTATTAGTGAGCAGCAGGAGCGCGTTGCCATTGATTTTTAGCGGTGTTTGCTAATCTGAATATAGGTTTTTTTCACAACATTTCTATTGAAGTAAAGTCAGAACCTTTTGGCCGCTCCAAAATATCAACTACATTTCCTTAAATCATTCTTTGGTAAAGTGTTTATATCATTCTTCTCTGTGCATTTGATCATTGTCTTGTGGCATGACACAGTTTATCTTGACGATCACTTAGAAGACAGATGTACAAACATTTTCCTCTAAAATTCATTGACATCATTTAGAACTCCCTGTTCTATTAGCAACCACATCTACATGGATAGCAATATGGTGATATTAACCTCTGAATAAGACTGCACTGCTATTTAAACTACATTTTCTAAGTTTCATAAATAAAGTCATAGCCAGGGTAAGTGATAATTGAATGAAACTATTGATACACTATGATCTTAGTAGACCTATATTTTGCTGTAACAGTCCATCTGAGTTCTCATAACATTTTGGCAACTTCCAAATGCCTGGAGAGGCATCATTAACTGGACTATGCTCTGTATTCTACTATGCCCAGTGTTCCCTAATCCAGGTCCTTGAGAGCCAGTGCCTTGCATGTTTCACATGTTTCCCCGCTCCAACAATCCGATTCAAATGAGTGGGTTATAAATAGACTTGCGCAACATTGGTGACAAGCTGACAGCGTTTCATTAGTTTGAATCAGAGGCTGCAACAGGGAGACATTTAAAAACATGCAGAGGACCTGGATTGGGGAACACTGATGTAGACTACGTAGAAACAAGACATAACACTTCTAGTTTAAAACCAGTTTCTATTTTAGCTCCATACATCATCTAACCTGTAACTAAAAACAGAAAATAATGATTTGCAAATTTCAAAAATCCATAAAACTGTAAGCCTGACATCTGCAGCATCTCTCTGCAGCTTCTGATGTTTCGCAGTGATCCGAATTTGTCACTAGATGGCAGCAGATAGACTTAGATGTGCCTTGTGTTGCAGTACTATGGTGATACCAAATTTTAAACCCCTCTACCCTGGATGTTGATTCATTATAGGAGTTAACTTCACTTATGTCTAACACAGCAAGAACATGAGATACCTAGAATCAAAATGACCATATATTTACTGTGACGAGATGGTATTATGGCCTCTAAACTTCTGACTGCGACGCAGCTTTTTAAAATTCTGAATTGCTGAGATGATTGTATTTCAGGAACACCCTTCGGGATGTAAAATTAGATTAACTTTTTTTGTATCCTTTACAAATATAAAGTAAAGGACCAGTCACATCACCGTCACACCAAGGTACACAATGCCTAGTGCAGTGTAAGCAGTTGGGTGATCAGAGAGCCAGGGCTGTGATGTGTGGAAAATGCTAGTGGAGGCAGACAATGCAGCAGTCCGAGGCCTGACCAGCCCTCAGAGGGACAGGGGTCGCCTCACTGCGACAACAGCCCCCGTCTCCCTCCCTTCTTTCTCTTTTTGCGACTTGCCACAGGATGGGCTCTGGGAGCACGCTGAAGTTTACCCTCTGCGAGGTGCTGCAGTTCGCAGGCCTGTGCGTGCCACTCTTTATCGTCATGCAGAGGTTTGCTGTTATCGTAGCGACAGTCAAAACCTCAGCACAGCCCCCCGGCGATGGCAGAACGGCCTACTGGCTGATCGTGGCCTCCTCCATCGCCTATGTCACCTCCACCGCCCTGCTGGTCTGGGTACCCCTGAAGTATATGGTCTTCATAAAGAAGAAGTTTCTCATTGGGAGGAAGAAGTGGTGAGTTTCTGTGGAGCTGGCTCTAGCTATGTGTGCTCATCAGCTGGGATCCCAGTGAAGCTCTGAGCAAGAGCTGTCCAGCTGGTGTGAGTCTAAACAGGCCTGTGGCTGGTTTTTACAGAAATTGGCTGGCAAACATCATGAGCAGGTCTTATATCTTTGTCCTCCTCTTTTACTTTTTGATGTCTTTCTCCTCTTTTGTCGTCATATCAGGAGGCCCGTGGCCCTCGTATATGTGATCCTGTCCACATTGCCCTGCTTTGCCTTTCTCGTCGCCAGCTCTGAGGTACAACATGCAATGGATTTTTTTTTTTTTTGATTCACTTTGTTTATTTTATGAGTTTGTCTGTGATATGATCATTACTTCATCTGCACGCTGCTTTATTTGTAACAAGAGTCAGCCTGTAATTGTATACCTTTTCTATTTTTTCTTGGTGTTTACATGTTTGCATTCAAAACAACGGGAAAAAATGCTTTGACAACATTACATTTTGGAGCATTTTGACTGATAGGTGCACTGTGTGCAAGTGTTAGGCATCTCTGCAAATGGAGCCAAGGTGATGATTTGTGAGAAACCTTTTGGTTCTCATGGGAGGAATATCTAACCCTAATGTATAAGGAGCTACTGATAAGCAGCTTGGTTCCCCTTCCTGTCCGTGCTGTCAAATCATCTGTCCATGAGGCACATTTTCACTTCCTCAGTGGCTGCAGTCCAGGGTCTAGCGCTCTCCAAAGCCCACGTTGACCTGCTGGCCCTTTACTTATCTGCTGTCTTTTCCATAAGAGCCATAAATTCTGCAAGGATGACCAGTTTGTCTGCTTTGTTCAGTGTCCTGTTGGCGTGAAGTCCTGACTCAGGCAAATACCAGAGAACTGCGAGTGATATAACCTAGCTCACAAAGTTCATTATTGTTGAGGTTAAGTGATGAGTTCAGGTCAAATGTAAGTACATCTCATTTTCATATTATTGTTTGTCCAGGTGCAGATTAATAACAACATGAAACATGATACGTTCACAGAGCTCCCAGTGTCACTCGTCCTCTTCTCGCTCATCTGTATTGATGTTGTGGAGAGGATACGCCACTGCAGACTGACCGGCCAGGGTGAGTGCAGCGCTCAACACATTACACAAATCACTCACTGGGTGCTGTGGATCCTGAACATTCCTCTACCAACTTCTATGGTGATATCAGCCTGGTTTCACACTGCAGGAGCTCTGAGGCAACAAATAGTGAAAAGGTCTTTATATAATTTATCCAGAACAATTTAGAGACCCACGTTGAGTCGCTAAATCTTTTATTCTCTTCCAACAGCTTAAATATATCAGTGCGTCTGAGAAACTGAACAGGAAATTTGTTAGCAAAGCTCAATTCTCAAAAAGCAAAGATCTCATATTTCACAAATTACCACAGCGTTCTTCAGAAGAAATTCAGACCATTTTGGAGAAACACTGTGGTATGTTTATTAACAAGAAATAAAAAGCGCGTAAATAGTAACTCATTATTTTAAGAAACACTGTACATGGAAAAACCTGGGAAGAGACGATAAAAAAAAAAACCTTCTTAGAACATACACTGCCTGGCCAAAAAAAAAAGTCACCACCAGGATAGTCGAGACCCATCATCTTCCAGGAGGAAATGTGGCCAGAAAGAAATCCTCAATGGTCGTGATCGGCGCTCACTTAAAAGTTTGGTGAGATCAAATTGAAGAAACAGTAGAACTCAGGGCTGTTTTAATAGTGAAAGTAAGAGCATTTCCACACACACAATTAGAAGGGAACTCAAGGGATTGGGACTGAACAGCTGTGTAGCCTTAAGAAAACCACTAACCAGTGAGGCTAACTGGAAAAAAAAGGTTTCAGTTTGCTAGGGAGCAAAAAGATTGGACTCTGGAGCAATGGAAGAAGGTCATGTGGTCTGATGAGTCCAGATTGACCCTGTTCCAGAGTGATGGGTGCATCAGGGTAGGAAGAGAGGCAGGTGAAGGGATGCACCCATCATGCCTAGTGCCTACTGTACCAGCCTGTGGGGGCAGCGTTATGATCTGGGGTTGCTGCTGTTGGTCAGATCCAGGTTCAGCAAGAGTATGAGCTCAAAGAATGAGGTCAGCTGACTACCTGAATATACTGAATGACCAGATTATTCCATCAATGGATTTTTTTCTTCCCTGATGGCACGGGCATATTCCAAGATGACAATGCCAAGATTCATCGGGCTCAAATAGTGAAAGACTGGTTCAGGGAGCATGAGACATTATTTTCACACATGGATCGGCCACCACAGAGTCCAGACCTGAACCCCATTGAGAATCTTTGGGATGTGCTGGAGAAGGCTTTGTGCAGCGGTCAGACTCTACCATCATCAATGCAAGATCCTGTTGAAAAATTAATGCAACACTGGATGGAAATAAATGTTGTGACATTGCAGAAGCTTATTGGGAAACAATGCCAAAATCAAAGCTAAAGGCGGTCCAATGAAATATTAGTGTATGACCTTTTTTTTGGCCAGGCAGTGTATATATGTATACATATACATACAGTACACGCACACACACAAACACACTGAAATCATAAGTTTGCATACATTGTATAAAAAGACAACCTTTTTTTTGTCTGACATTAAATCAGATAAAACTTGTTTTAGGTCAGTTAGGATTACCAAAAACATTTCTTTTTTCTATATGCCAGAATAATAAGAGAGAGCGCTTCACATGTTTTATAGGGTTGAGATCAGGGCTTTGTGACAAAAACATTGACTTTGTTGTCCTTAAGCCTCACTGTAACTAATTTAGAGGTATTTTTTAGGGTCATTGTACATTTGGAAGGCCTATTTGCACCCATGCTTTAACTTCCCAGCTGATGTCTTGAGATGTTGCTTCAAAATTTCTACATAATGTTCTTTCTTCATGATACAGTGATCCCTTTTTTTTTGCGGTTAATGGGGACCAGCGCAAAAATCCACCAACGGGAGCCTAAGCCCCCCAAGCCTAAATAATGTGTTTAAAATATGTTTAAAAACCACAAAAAAGTAATGAGGCACTGCAGTGAAACAAGACAAAGGCTCAACTGTGGTCTTTCTGTTACCGTCAAAACACCTTCTTTCTTCATGATACAGTGATCCCTTAATTTTTGCGGTTAATGGGGACCAGTGCAAAAATCAGCGAACGGGAGCCTAAGCCCCCCAAGCCTAAATAATGTGTTTTAAAATATGTTTAAAAACCTCCAAAAAGTAGTGAGACACTGCAGTGAAACAAGACAAAGGCTCAACTGTGGTCTTTCTGTTACCATCACAGCCTCTGGTCTCTGAACCGTAGTAAAGAAACCGCTAGTATTGTGCTATTTTTGGCTCGCAATTAGCGACTAACACGCTAACAACAACAAAACGCTTTATTCTGGCACTGCACAGAACTTGTAACATCACACAGGTTGTATTGTTCGGCTCCTGTTGGTTAAGGGAGAATGCAAATCTATACACACTGGGCTGCTGTTTATGCTTACTCCACTTTTCATCTAACCCTGTCTTCGTTCTGCCGTCCCACGACACACACACTTCATTACCCATAAGGCCACCTTCTTAAAGGGGCCGGGCTGGCTCACAACATTTCTTCACTGTGAGAGAACACGCACAACATCCTGTAATGTTTCCACAATTTTTTCTTGATTTTTTTTTATTGTATTATATATTTCTGAAAAATCCGTGAATAACTAAAACCGCGGAACTTAAAGAGCGAATTGGCAAGCGATCACTGTATCATCTAATTTGTGAAGTGCACCAGGCACTCCTGCTGAAAAACACCACCACTGCAACCCCTGCACTTAACACTTGGGATGGTTTTCTCCGGTTTGCAAACTTCCCCCCTTTTGCCTTCAAATGTAATGATGATCATTATGGCCAAACAATTTTAGTTACATCAAATCAATTAAGATGTCAATTAAGCTTCCAAAGCCATGACATCATCATCATCTGGACCTTTCCAAATAGTTTAAATACATAGTTATAAGATTGTATGGTGAACTTCTGATTTAGCCTGATATAAGGTCAGATGAAAAAAAAGGTTGCGTCTTTTTACACAGCGTATGTAAACTGCTGATTTCAACCGTACATACATACACGTGCGTATTATATACAGTACATAAAGTTTTGTTTATATCATTTCAGTCAGATAATTCTGCTGATGAAGACATCAAAGGTTTCCCTAATGAAAAAACACCTGAGTTTTAGCATCTATACTCCTGTGTAGTAAGTCTCCTTTTTAAGGCAGAAATAGAGGTATTGGGCATCAGGAACACAACTTAATCTCACTTCATAGAATTGAAGCATAGAGGCTGGGATTTTAAGAGCTACAACAAGCTTAGTGAGTAAGAGAAATGAGAAGGCATGTGAGAGGCGTGAACCTCTTTTAGACAGACCTAAAGTAAATATATATAAGTGAAAATAATTGGAATACACCATGCAGAGGAGTGAGAGTGAGCATAAAACACAGCTCAAGATGTCTGCCTGAACTGGCTCCGGAGAGTTCCCTCATTTTCCCAGAACGATTTAGAGACCCAGTTTGAACATTCAGTTCTTTTTCTGTTTCCACAGCCGAAATATATCAATATATCTGAGGAAATGAGCAGGGAATTTATCTAACCCTAACCCTATGCTCAATTCTCAGAATTCAAAATGTCAAAAAAAAAAAAAAATTACTACAGTTTTACCCCAATCCAGCTGTGCCATGGCCAACTGGGTGTGACGTTCTCTTTCATTCATTCAGATGCATTTGATTTTCTATCTCTGTACAATCCAGTTTGCTTGTTCTTCTTTTTCCGCAGCTAACGACATTCAAAGAGACGCTGAAATTCCCTCCAGCGTTCTCACACATGTGGAACAGGTAACACCAATAACTCCCATCACTCCAGCTGTGCCAGGGCCAGCTGTGCCTGGGCAGGTCGCGCCAGGGCCAGCTGCGCCAGGGCCGGTTGCGCCAGGGCCAGCTGCGCCAGTGCCAGCTGCACCAGGGCCAGCTGCGCCAGGGCCAGCTGCACCAGGGCCAGCTGCACCAGGGCAAGGTGGGCCAACACCCATTCAGTCGGGAGCAAGCCAGGTCAATGACAGGAACCAGAACGGAGCAGGAGCTCGTCCAGAGACCAACGGGACAGTCCCTGGGATACCAGGGACTGGCAGGCCATTCAGCATCTCTGGACTGAGCTCACGATCGGCGAGCACCACAGCATACCATATATCTCCATATGCTTACACGGGCCCTCTAAGATTTTTGTGTGCCAGTGATGCCCGAGCAGATGTGTTTGTGGACAGCTTTATGTTCTGGATGGATACGGTGGAGATGGTGAGAGTGGCAGGACACCCTCTGGTCTATTTCTCAGGCTGGGTGTTCCCCATCTACATCTTCAGCTACGTGTCTTGCCTCCGTGTGGTGGTCATGCCTCACAGCCCCTTGCTCTCCTCACTGGGAGTGGCCCTGCAGGACTTCCCCTTCTTCTTTGTACGAGTTGGCCTCATTGCGTTCTTCGGCTTTGTCACACCCATCCTCTATCTGATGAAGAACCTGTTAGTCTGCCTGGCCTTTGTCTATTTCAACTTCATGACCAAGCTGAGGGTCTTCAACACAGAAAGGATGTTCTTTTGAGAAGAACACAGTAACACTGGCAGAGGTGGTGGGAGACACACGCAGGAAATGTAGCATGATGGGATTCAGAAGGTGGTTGCACCAGCTCTTCGTCAGTTTGAACTTAGAAATAGAAAGATCAAAAAAGGGGGGGATATCATTACCTTGAAACGGTATGCACTTAAATTAGTTAATCCATAGAGTTTTGTTTTTAATATTTATATTCACTAACTGCCAGGTTTTGTGGTTGCGTGGCTATCTGTTGTGCTATCATCTGTGAAGCTAACGCTACTGTGTTAGCCTGTGACTTAAACTGGATGAGGCTTAGATCTTAAAGTCAAAGAAGTAACGTGAAACTTGGTCCACAAACCTCCCAGGATCCTTATTTAAATGTGGTTTTCAAAGAAAGCAAATCTGTGAAAGAAGAACTTTCACAAAAATGTCCAAAAGACCCGATCAAACCATAATTTTCTACCTTAGAGCAGTAACTGTTTCAACGGATGATGATGGCACAGTGACTTTCTGTTCACAGAATTTACACATTTCTTGAGTTTTAATGCTGCAACCTGGTTTATTGATTATTTTAAAAACAGAACAATATACAAGAATAGCTGGTGCAACCAATCTTTTTTTTTTTTTTAATATATGACGATACTTTTCACAGGCCAAAAGGGAGTTCTTAGGCAATGGAACGTTTGTGTCCAATAACTGTTGTGTTATGTTTTAATAATTTTATGTGCAAATATACTTTTTTACCCCTCACCCTCACTAAACATGACACTTTGAGAATGTACCTGTACCGTTCGACTGAGAGTTCAAAGCATTTTTTTTCCTACCATCTCAAGGTGTGGTGAATACGTAAATAAAATAAATCCATGTTGTTAATAATATTTTTACTTGCTAAGATTTTATTTGCTAACTTAAAACTCACAGGAGAAAAAAACGGCAGTGTGAGTTTGTATCATTGATACATTTATTACGGTAAAAGAAATAAACACTATTTAAATATTTGTTTGAAGTTTCACTTGTGATTTATGAATTTACTGACAGTGTTTTTATGTTTTTGACCTCCATTTCTACCTTTTACCCTGGAATTTACTCCATTTCTTCCCAAATGCTCCCCAAGAGAAAAGGTTTCCTGTCATTCTTTTGCAAAACATTCTCATCACTTACAGGAGCAGCAGAGGAAACGCCACTGCACCTGCAGAATGTGCTGCTGTTCGAAGGCCATGCAGCTCGCCAAGATAGTGGAGTTCAGCGTTTTCAGAATGAACCAAGCAAAATAGTGTTTCTGTGCAGGTTCACCATAATTTCATCACTTCATGGTCCATCAGAGCGCCACAGACAATCAGGTTAAAGAACCATGTGCGCTTCCACATCCACCCTTGGTGATTTAGAGTCATGTTAATTTATAACCGTCCTCTTTAAATCTTATGTATTTTTGTGTAAAAACACATATATATATATATTAGGGATGCAACGGTACTCGGTAAAATACTGCATGGGACAATACGCATTTATGTCCCGCTGTATCTATGTTCCAATAACTTTGCATTTCACTTGCACGTGAGCGTGTGTGCCTTTTAGGCAACTGGCCCGCTACTGCATGTCATTGTCCACTTGCCTCTGCTCGCTCACAGTGACCAGCCTATCACACTATGCCCTGTTGGCTGCAGCTCATAGACACAGAAAAAAACAAACAAACAAACAAACAAAAAAAAAAACAAGCAGGCATGGCCAGCTGTAGCATAGAAATTGGGAAAAACTTTTTTTAATCACCGGTGTGGAAGCATTTTGGTTTTGCTGTTGAATACACCGGCGAGGGAGTGAAAACAGTTAACAGAACACAATCTTCCACCTCCCTAAACCCGCGATCCTACCTGGGTAAGATCCAGTTGTTACCAGTTGTGCGTCTTGGCGCAGCTGATGTGCTTTTTAAAATACTGCAGAATAAATCGTTGAATGCGCATTTAAAGATCACGAACTATTAATGCTTCCTGTCCCTCCTCGACCACCAACAGTTTCAGACATATCGGAAATAAATTCCCGCATCCAACCTTTTACAGCTTGACAGAGATCTCCTTGGTTTCCTCCACAGCAGACCTCTGAATGAGATCTGCCACAGCTGTACAGACTGATGTGTCTGGCCTTGACTATTCCCAGATCCACCACAACTGCTGACCAGACATCCTCTGACCTCAGGAGAATAAAAACATATGCAAGTAATACGGTGATGCGTAATCGAGAGGTAGAGTTTGTGCACGTCCACGTGACCAGGTGGACGTGCATTTATTCCATTTGGATTTCCGCAAACTCGGTATCTTGTGATCGCGGGTTTAGGGCGAGTAGAAGGTGGTCTGAAACTGTACCGAATCCGTACCGAAACCGTGACACAAAAACCGCGCAAAAACCACAAAAGACCGTATCGTGAGCCACCTGTACTGTTGCACCCCTAGTATATATATATATATACAGTGGAGGAAATAAGTATTTGATCTCCTGCTCATTTTAGCAGTCGTCATACTAAGAAATAAACGTCTCAGACTTCCATGGCAGCTTTATTTTAACAGTTGTAGAAAGAATATTGAAAAAAAAAAATTGAGAAAATTACATGAAATGAAAAATAAAAATTAATTTGCAAGTCATTGAGGGAAATAAGTATTTGATCCCTTAGAAAAACATGATCTAATACTTGGTGGAAAAACCCTTGTTGGCAAGCACAGCTGTCAGACGTTTCTTGTAGTTGCTTACTAGGTTTGCACACACATCAGGAGTAATTTTCGTCCACTCCTCTCTGCAGATCATCTCCAAATCCTGAAGGTTTTGAGGCTTGCGCTTGGAAACTCGAAGCTTCAGCTCTCTCCATAGATTTTTAATAGGATTAAGGTCAGGACACTGGCTAGGCCATTCCATGACCTTGTTGTGCTTCTTATGGAGCCACTCCTTTGTTTCCTTGGCTGTATGTTTTGGGTCATTGTCATGCTGGAAGACCCATCCACGACCCATTTTCAATGTCCTTGTGGAGGCAAGGAGGTTGTCACCCAAGATTTTGCGGTACGTGTCCCCGTTCATCTTCCCATCGATGCAGTGAAGTCGACCTGTCCCCTTAGAAGAGAAACACCCCCAAAGCATAAGGCTTCCACCGCCATGCTTGACAGTAGGGATGGTGTTTTTGGGGTCATATTCAACATTTCTCTTCCTCCAAACACATCGAGTTGAGTTGAGGCCAAAGAGCTCAATTTTGGTCTCATCTGACCGCAGCACCTTCTCCCAGTCTCTTTCAGAGTCATCAATATGTTCGTTGGCGAACCTGAGTCGGGCCTGGACGTGAACCTTCTTGAGCAGAGGAACCTTGTGCGCACTGCAGGATTTTAAACCATTGTGTCTCAGTGTATTAACAATAGTTTTCTTGGTGACTGTGGTCCCAGCTGCCTTGAGATCATTAACCAGCCTCTCCCGTGTGGTTCTCGGCTGATCTCTAACCTTTCTCATGATCACTGAGACCCCACGAGGTGATATCTTCCATGGAGCCCCCAGCCTAGGTTGATTAACAGTCATGTTGTACTTCTTCCATTTCCAAATAATTGCACCATCAGTTGTCACCTTCTCATTCAGCTTCTTACTTATGGTTTTGTAGCCCATTCCAGCCTTGTGGAGTTCAACAACTTTGTCCTTGACATCTTTTGACAGCTCTTTAGTCTTGCCCATGGTGGAGATGGTGGAGTATTACTGAGACTGTGGGCAGATGGCTTTTTATACAGGTGACAATTTGGAACAGGTGTCTCTCATGCCAGTAATTACTTCAGTGAGATTAGGAGTATGCCAGTGGTCTGTGGGAGCCAACATTGGTCAAGGTTGGTCGGGGATCAAATACTTATTTCCCTCAATGACTTGCAAATTAATTTTAATTTTTTATTTTGTGTAATTTTCTCAAATTTTTTTTCAATATTCTTTCTATAACTGTTAAAGCTGCCATAAAAATCTTGAGACTGTTCATTTATTTCTTAGTTTGACAACTGTGAAAATCAGCGGGGGATCAAATACTTATTTCCTCCACTGTATGTGTGTGTATATATATATATATATATATATATATATATATATATATATATATATATATATATATATATGCTGGCCTATTGTGACAGGTCTGTGGATATTTAATTCACCAGGACCACTGTGTATTTAAACCAAGGGGTTCATGATATTGGATATTTGTCGATGTTCAATATGCCGATATATTTCAACAAATTTTTGCAGATTGCAGATGCTGATGTAATCCATCTATGCTTCTAATGCAGTGCTTAATGCTGGCATTAAATCAGAGCTTCTCAATTATTTTCTTCTGCGACCCCCCTAGGAAGAAGAAAATATTTCAAATCTCCACACAGCAGACATCTTTGGTTGTCCCTCTGTTATGCTCATCAGCGCAATGATGTTTCCCTCGTTTTTCAATCTTACCATGGTAGCGTGCTCGGCAGGGGGAAAAAATAGGACCATTAGTGTTTTATGCTGGTGTTTCATTTTATAGTCTTTATCAGCAGATACCAATGTCATGTTAATATCAATGTGCATCCCTAATTTAAATGCATCTCTTATAGTCTGCCTTGTTTTTTTTTTTTTGTTAACAGAAATAAGTCATTTTGCCTGTCTGATGCAATATAACCAGATACACATGTCTATTATATATATATATATATATATATATATATATATATATATATATATATATATATATATATATATATATATATATATATGCTAGCCTGAGCAGCATTTCTGGGTTTTCCTTCAGTTGAGGGGACAAAGTGGTAAGATCCAAACTCACTTCCCCCCTGTAGGAAGCAGGATTTCCTCTTGCTTTCTGTGTCTACTGATTTGATTCATCTCTGTAATCCTAAACTGAAGCCTCCTGGGGGTCCTGTCCCCTAAAATTTGCAACATCAGCAAAATTCTGCAAACATAATATAATCTACATGGGTTTAGGATTGGTACTCCATTCAAACAACAAATTCTTAAAAATCCTTGTACTGAATGACATGTGCTTACTGGGTTTACAATCCAGGCACAGCTGTGGCACATATGGACCATTTATTCCAGAAACTATTTCTGAGCCTAAATTTGAGACTTTCTCAACTCTCCAGCCAGTTCTTTTTTGTTCTCAGAGGGTTGTTTTTTCATTTCCCACTTTCTTGCTTAGCAGTAAAATCCCACTTCCTCTTCTCCTTTGCCAAAAACCTGTAAAAGCTCATGGAAGTTGCAGGGTTCTTACCAGCCTTAACTACCCATGTGACAGGATATCCATCAGTGCGATTAAGAGGAGAGAAAAACATCCCTGTGTCATTGTAGCTCTCTGTTGTGCACCTTTGCACACAGCAGCCTCCCTCTCTCATGACTGGAACACCTCCTACAGCTTCCAAGTCCAAACGACACACTGAGAATGTTACCCAGTTCAAATTTTGCTGTGGTTCTTTGTCTCCTGCAAGTCCTCTGCATCACCGCCAACATAGGTACGTACCCATGACATATTTCTTGTTTCAATCAGTTTGGATGAAATAAAGAAATGAATAGGTTTGATTTTTGTTCTCTTCCAGACAGTGGCAGCTTCCTGATCTTCAACCAGGATCACAACAAGTGCGTAATGGTGGAGAGCGCAACCTCAGTAACATTGGCCCAATGTAATCCCCATGCCAAAGAGCAGCAGTTTCGCTGGGTCTCCGAGTCTCGCATCCTCAGCCTGTCTCTTAAGTTGTGTTTGGGCGCCGCAGAGATAAAAGACTGGGTGAAGGTGCTCCTTTTTGAATGTGATGAAAATAACGATCTACAGCATTGGCAGTGCAAGACTGATACCCTCTTTGGCCTAAAAGACCAGGACCTGCACCTGAACTGGGGAAACAACCATGAGAGGAGTGTAATGATATACAAAGGATCAGGGGTGTGGAGTCGCTGGAGGGTATTTGGCACTCAGTCAGACCTTTGTTCAAAGGGATATCAAGGTAGGAACTGTGAGTCTACAACTGAGGGATCCATGATGTTGTTTTTGCAGTGATAGCTCAACTCAAGGTTTTCGTCTGCTTTCTAGGAAATTTGGAAATCTCTGAGCAGTAATTCCATATTGTCTGAAAGATAGTTGAATAGACAAAAAAAAATGAATCCAAGTACTGCTACAGTCTTCTACTTTAATTATCATAATAATATAATATAATATAATATAATATAATATAATATAATATAATATAATATAATATAATATAATATAATATAATATAATATAATATAATATAATATAATATAATATAATATAATATAATATAATATAGCCTATGCCAAAAATTAAAGTTTCTGCCATTTTGACAAATAAACAGCTCTTCATACAGTAATGGAGTTTAAAGTTTAAAGATGTACCTTGGCTTTTATGGTCATCAGAAGAAGTAAGTCAGTGGATAATTACCACATTCCTTAAAAATCAGGATGTGCCAGTTTCAAATAAAAAAAGATGAAGTCCTTGTGAGAAGTGAAACCTTCAGGGAATTATTTTATGGTATTGAACTGATCATTTCTGCAATAGGACTAGAATAACATTGGACCAGCCGATTTCAATGTGTCATTTGTGTTGGTGTGCCAATGCTTCTTTGGAGCTTTCAGATAGTTTAATCTGCTGAGATTTTTATTTCAAGAGTGCCAATGATGATCGCAAGACACTGTTTGATTCATTCATTTAAAGTCTTGACAATTAGACTTGAATCCGTTTGAGCTGGATTCAAAATGATCATAATCATGCACCGTAAAAGAATCTGCTCAACTAATTGCGAGCTTTTGGCTCATCAAGTCACTTTATTTTCAAGCAAACCTTAGTTTTGTAACAATATTTTATTCCAGTGGGCAGCATGGCAGCTAGAAGTGTTGCCTCCCAGCAAGAGGGTTCCTGGTTCAAATCCCAGCTTGGGTCTTTCTGTGTGGAGTTTGTATGTTTCCTGTGAATACTCCTCTCACTGTTCAAAAACATGCATGTTAGGCTAATTGGTGACACCAAATTGCCCACAGGAGTGAGTGTGTGTGGTTATTTGTCTATATGTGGCCCTATGATGGACTGGGAACCCATCCAGGACAGCTGGGAATAGGCTACAGCAGACCCATGTGACCCAGAATAGGAGTAAGTGTGGAACACAAGAACATATCTTATCAAACAAAAGTTTGGTGTTGAAGACTTTCACCTAACCGCATCTAAGATCTTCAAACTGGACCTATTGCTGAAACTTTCTCACCCAGGGTGAGTAAATTTCTTTGGGACTGAGTTGGAGTACATTCCTGGAATCAGCTTCCAAAGCAATTAACGTTAAGACCTGTGATGTAGTGACGACATGTCCATACAGTTTCTAATCTTCCTTTTCGTAATCTGTGTCTTCTCAGAGATTTTCACTATCAGAGGCAATGGTTTCGGAAGCCCTTGTCAGTTCCCATTTAAGTTCCTGGAGAAGTGGTATGCTGAATGTACACAGGACGGCCGCGCAGATAAACAACTGTGGTGTGCTACAGTCACTGATTATGACAAAGAGAGTAAATGGGGGTTTTGCCCAACCAAAGGTTAGTGTCAGTAAAACATTATTTCAATCTCAAGAGTCCACTTGCATCTGCATCAACATGTCTAAAGAGCTTTGACCTTTTCCCACAATTTTCTGGCTGATGAACTAAATCAGACACCAGACCAGACGCAGAATTGTCTTCTCTTATTTGATTAGGAGGTCAATACTTACAGGCCTGGTTTCTGACCCCGTGTCCTCTCCTGTCCCCCAGAAGAACAACACTACCACTTCCTCTCCTGTTGTCAGCAGAGCACTGTCCTTGCTTTCCTCTTTTCACATGCCTGTCTTTCCCCTGATGCTGCTCTTCAGCCTGGACAGGAAGGGAACAGGAAAATGACTGATCTCACTTAACTATAGTCTTTATTGAAAGAGTTCTGTCCTCAATACGGATGTAGAAGATGCTTCTCAATCTGCAAATTTACCTACTTCTTTGTGCTCCCCATTTGTCCTAAATACATTCAAATGTTACTTCATATTCCATGATAAAAATCACAGATTTTAACTTGCAAAGTTTTGTGCATTTGACATAATCTAGGACTGACTGGCTGGGATTCTGACCCAGTCACAGGGATTCGGTATCAGAGGAATGCACAGGCAGCGCTGACCTGGCATCAGGCCAGGAAGACCTGCCAGCAGCAGGGAGCTGACCTCCTCAGCATTGTAGAGCTGCACGAACAGTCGTACATTTCAGGTACAACATTAACCCTGTATAAGCCGTTTACATTGTTGTTTGTTGAAGACTAATTGGTTTCTAATGCATGTGTTGAGAAAGGGTTGACCCGTTCTTTGGGAACAGCTCTGTGGATCGGACTGAACAGCTTGAATTTCGAGAGCGGATGGCAATGGAGCAACGGAAACCCATTCAGATATTTAAACTGGGCCCCAGGTTTGTGAGGAAACTGAACTGCACAGATATGTTCTTTAATTTACAGTTGGAGCAATTCAAGTTAATTCTGTCATTTATCATCAGTGAATCGATGTTTCCAACAGGTCACCCGTCTTCAGAGCCAGGGCTCAACTGTGCAACTCTCAATACTGCAAAAGCCTCAAAATGGGAGAGCGACGCCTGCACCAAGAAACTAGGTTACATTTGTCGAAAAGGAAACTCTACCAGTCTGCCCCAACCACCAAGTAAAATCCCTACCAAGCATGCTTAGAGTCTGGTTCACCGTTGGAACATTGCAAATCCTCGGCTGTAGATGTCCTTAGCTCCTTTTGTGTCTGTCCACAGGCACAGGGCCCAGCTTCTGCCCCAGTCTCTGGGTTCCTTATGCAGGAAACTGTTACTATCTGGAACGGAGTCAAAAGATGTGGAAGGATGCCTTGGTTGCATGCCGCAAAGAGGAAGCAGAATTGGCCAGCATACACAATATAGAAGAGCAGAGCTTCATCATATCTCAGTCTGGATACGGTAAGAGCATGTTAAGTTGTATTTACACAACAATAAAGAGTAAGATGCCTTTGTTGTAAACCGTAAAGATTATCCCACTATTACATGTCTGAGGTTTCATTAGCAAGTGCCTACCAAATGGCTTTATTCTCTACAAAACACTGTTCTTCAATTGCCTGATACACCTTATTTACAGTACAGTCTTTTCATGCGTGATGGTACTTATAAACATAAAGATAAGACAGTATAGGCATGTTAAACCTCTTCAAGAAGATCTTCAAAGTACTCTGGCACATGAACATTCTGCTCAAGTACTTAACATTATCTGTGTAACTTCAGTGGCGACAGATGTGTTTTGGATTGGTTTGAATGATCTGAGGAATCAGATGCTGTTCGAATGGTCCGATCACTCCCACGTCACCTTCACCCAGTGGAACGCTGGTGAGCCCTCTCATGCCACCAACTACCAGGAGGACTGCGTCCTCATCCAGGGAACGGTAATGAGCATTACTGTCCAAATGCACAAACGTGATTTTAACCCTAACCCTAACCCTAACGCATCAGATCTGCTCTAATGTTTTCTGCATGCATCATACAGGATGGAAAGTGGGCAGATCACATGTGTGAAAAGGCGTATGGGTATATTTGTAAGAAGAAAGCTTCATCTAAACCAATAGAAGGCACTCAAAGGCAAGAGAATCCAGGATGCAAGGAGGTGAGTGACTTCATATTTTTCAGGGTTTTCCTGGAAAGATAACGAATTATAAAACAAAGAATTCTTATTGAGTAACACAAATGTTTTTTTTTTTATAGGGCTCTGCCAGATTTGGCTCACATTGCTATAGCATTGGAGCTGAGATAAAGACTTTTGAAGAGGCGAAACAGGCATGCTCAGAGGCTGGCGCGACACTGGTGGATGTGGCTGATAGGTATCATTTATCCATTTATATCGTACATATTAATGGCATTAAAATGAGTGTGATTAGGTTGTGCTTGGGACTAGTTTCTATGTTTTTGCTCTTGAGTTTGGCCTTTTGGCTTTGAAGAAATCTAAACGAAGACACATTTGCATAACTGTATGATAATAAAAATATAACATTTAATACCTTATTGTAAAGCATTTTGAAAACTTGTGTTTTCATGCAGGTATGAGAATGCTTTCTTGGTCAGTTTGGTGGGTCTGAGACCAGAGCAGTATTTCTGGACAGGTCTTTCCAATACAGAAGACAGAAGCACCTTCAAGTGGACGACCAAAAGGAAGGTCACCTTCACTCATTTCAACGTGGGCCTGCCAGGTAGAACACGTGCCCTTAGACTCTTCCACTGTTTACCTTTTTATATTCAGTTTAGCTTTATCTTTTTGCAGCAATCTACTGTTTACGTGATATTTGAATTCATAATATCAGAGATTAACATATTTAGCTGGATTCCATTTTAGCTTTTGTTGTCCCCAACATATTAGTGTTACAATATATTACAGTAATCAGTCCAGAGGTGTAATAGGCCATTGCATGTGGGAAAAAAACAAACAAAAACTAAAGAGTGGAATCACTCAGCCAAGTAAAATAGTGTGTGGTCACAAATCAATATCAGTGCAACTACCAACTAAATCCCAGAGTCAGACTCTTCAGTGGATCTAGTTTGATACGAGACATTGTTATTGTTTCGTGGTTAAGATCTGAACTACACAGGAATAAGGAAGAGTTACCTGATATGTAATAACAGCAGCCATTGGTGCAGCCTGCTACACTTATAAACAGCGATTAGGACATATGAAGGTAAAACTGCTGTGTGTCAGCGCATTCAGGAGCTATTAAAAGTTTAGTTTTAAAGATGGAAGTTTTAATTTATTGAAAATAAATTCAAAGGAAAACACAAAAATAACATTACTCACTGTAAGTTAAGTATCCAGAACTGGACCTACAAAAGAGAAGTACCATTAAATGAGGTGACAACTTGTTTGCATCAGGAAGTAAAGCACAAGCTGCTGACACGGTCGTCGGCTGAATTCATTTAATAATGTGCGTTTTTTTTTTTGATGTTTTACAAAAGACAGACATCAGGGATGTGTTGCCATGACAACTGGGGTTTCTGCCGGACTATGGGATATTATCAGCTGCAGCTACAAGGAAAAGTATATTTGCAAGAAGCTGGCAGAGGGCATTCAGACGACAACCATCCCTCCCACCACCCCAGCTCTGAGCTGCGCGTCCGGTTGGACCCCCATTGACAACAGGAACGCCTGCTACAAAGTAGGACGACGAACTGAAGTTATCTATAGTATGAGCAGCCTGGTATTCATAGACAATAAAACTGAACGCGATTTTATCTTTCACTCTTTACAAAGTTTTACAAAAAATCAAACAGCCTTAAGAAAACTTGGCCTGAAGCACAGAAGTTTTGCAAGGCCATCGGGGGAGACCTGATGAGCGTACACAGTGAGGAGGACCTGGAGAATTTACAGTAAGTTAGTCTGCACAGAGTCAAAGTTCATGTACAGCCATTCCCAGTGATCTTGAGTAAATAAATGTTTTCTGCTCTTTTCAAGGGTTTATAGCTCTGATTCAGGCTGGATAGGCCTCTCCTTACAGGGTCCCGATGAAAGTTTTATCTGGAGTGATGGATCTCCTGTATGTAATATCTCTGAGATCACAAAAGTATGTGCTTGCTGTAATTCTAAACCCTTGTCTAATTCAGTGTTTTTCCAAATACTATGACCTAGGTTAACTTTGAGAACTGGGGCTTTGGGGAACCAAACAACCACAATGACAATGAACATTGTACAGAAGTCCATGTTTACTATGGAAGGCACTGGAATGATAGGCACTGTGAGTTCTACAACAACTGGATCTGCCAGATACGCAAAGGTAAAATCTAATTCATAAATGACTGGTGAGGGTTAAGTAAACTTCTCCCTGCTGTTTTGGTTTGTGATCCTGATGATTCTTGTATTTTATAGGCATGACTCCCAATCCTGAGCCTGTGGTAGTTCCAGAAAGTAAGTTTCAGTTGTGGCATATTTTTGTTTTCTGGCTTTATTTAGTAACACAAATGTGGGTTTGGGCCCATTCTGAAATATCTTCTGACGATTTGGATTAACTATAATGTTGATAAGGCAGAGGAACAATGACATTTTAATATACGCTCAAAATACCTTTATATTTGGGCTGCATAATATATAAAAAAATTATCTATATCACAATATCAAAAGGTGCAATATCAATATTATTGGGGAAGAAAAAACATGCTCTGCATTTACACTCTAAATCTCAACAGAAGAGGGAAGGAGAGATCCTACCAGGGTCAACTGCTTCGAGAAACATGAGATGACGAAGGAAGGAATGTTTTCGTCTCAAGCATTTAATTAAGCTCTTAAGGCCAGATCTTCCGCCAGATCTCCTAAAGCCGCTATTCAGGGATAGTGGGTAGCTGGAGGGGCGTTTCCCCTGCAAAGAATGCAATTTTCCACCTTCCTAAACCCGCTATCCCACCTGCGCTAACCGCTACATTATGCATAGGAGTGGTTAGGGCGTTCCACCTGTTAAACCAATCAATGCGTCAGTAGCCATTGCCTTTAAGAGCAGGTTGTGCTACCCACAAACCGCTATCGCAAGATACCAAGTTTGCGGAAAGGGCAAAAGATATGCCCATTGCCACACCTACAATGTGAATAGGGGAGTCAGCATAATGGGTAGCGGCTTTAGGGAGAGGAAGATTGGATTAGCGGTTAGCGGAGGTTCCTAAACCCGCAATTTGTGGGTAGCGGTTAGTGGGTAGTGGCTAGTGGAAAGTGTAGGATCGGGGCCTTAGTCTGCAGAAATCACAACTACTGATGTGCACAGACACTTTTAGGGCCCCTTTAAGTTACGCAGACTGAAAAGACATTAAAGAGCATCCCTATCGCCCTTGTACAATCTGCAATGTGATAATGCAACTTTACAAAACTATCAATAGTAATAAGCAGAAACATCACAAATATAATCATTAGATTAAAATTAACATCACCAGGCTCAAATGCAGGATCGCTGAAATTGTATCTGATCAGTCTCTGATCCATCCTGGTCTGATGAGGCAGCGAGCCTCTCCCACGTCACTCTCATCTGAAGAGCTGATGCGTCCTCCCCTCTCTCTCTGTCACCACGACTGTTGCCTGAGTAATCGTCCTCAGCCAGCTCTCCTTCTTTGCTCTCACCTACAGATTTTACTGCTCTCTCCTGTGCCTCCCGCTCTGATTGAGCTACCAAACTCAGCTGTTAATGTCAGAGAGAGCATGTTGTTTATCATTTACAAACTAACCAGTTAGTTAACGTTACAAGGCTGGTAAACGTTAGTGGCCGCTCTGTTTCTTGCCTTGCTCCAGATTGGCATTACTGCCAACTCTTGCTGTTGATGTGAGTTTTTGAGAACACGGCAACTGAGATCAAGCTAACCTTCAACTGCAGGTTAAACCACGGGGCACAACAACAGTGCAACTTTAAACCTCAACTTGAGGAGGCGCAACTGGCATGTGTTATATATAATGTATTCTCTAATATTGTGTTTTACACCTCAGGCCGTACTGTAGCACTTTAAAGTCAGATGGTGAACAGCTTCTAACATGGTCATCACGAATCTGATTGTAGTATTTTCTACTGAGAGCTTTAACAATTAAAACAGTTTTGCACGCCTGACAGCTGTTTGCTCTCTTTGCAGAATACAACACCACTGAAGATGGATGGCTGATATACAATGACACTCATTACTACATCAACATGGACAACTTACCGATGGAAACTGCCAGAGCTTATTGCAAAAAAAACTTTGGTGATCTTGCAATCATCACGGGGGACAGTGAAAGAAAGTTTCTCTGGAAACAAGTGAGAAGCATTTCATGAACAACAATGGCAGTTCAATTTGGCACTCTTATTTTCTGATCTGCTGGTACAAATGTTTAACATTGGCTTTTCATGTACGTAAATTCTCTCTAACAGTATGCTTATGTTCAAACAGATAGCAAAAGGCTCTGAAGGACAGTACTACATTGGCATGATAGTAAATTTGGATAAATCATTCAGGTAAATAAAACAACATCAAGACATTACACTGGTAATTTTGACTATTTACCAGTAGTCATCTTTAATTTAATCTTTCTGTTTTCACTGTAGCTGGCTGGATGGGACACCAGTAACTTACACAGCGTGGGAACACAATGAGCCCAACTTCGCTAACAATGATGAAAATTGTGTGACTATGTACAAGAGCATGGGTGAGTCTAGTTCGTAAGCACCACATGGTTTACTGGTTTGGTGAATATTAACTACTAATTATATCCTTCTACCACTCTACACTTTAAACTCTACATATACAGGCTACTGGAATGACATTAACTGTGGTCTTGAGCTTCCCTCTATTTGCAAAAGAAGCAGCAGCTTTATCAATGCAACAATGGCACCAACTACAATTCCTAAAGGAGGATGTGCGCCTGAGTGGCTTGCCTTCCAAGGAAAGGTAATTGCACAAGTATACAGCATATAAATTAATACCGAGTACAACATGCACATCTTAGATTGATTTCTCCTCCTTCTAGAAGTTCTAAGGAACCATTTCCAGTGTGCTCTAATTTTGTTTACAAGCCTGCACAGAAATCCACAACTGACATAATAAGTTTCATCTTGTTTACATATGTTTATTAGTGCTACAAGTTTTTAGTGGGGAAAGATGGGAAGAACTGGCAGGATGCCAGGATCCATTGTCAACAAGAGGGGGGAAATCTGCTGTCCATCGTTGGAGAGAAAGAGCAAGGTGAGCAGTAGATCAATGCTGCTGACGAACAAATCAAACTTCCTTTGTGTTGTGTTAAAATTAAATTTCAAATAAGTTATGGAAGTCTTGGTTCTCTCTCTTTAGCATTCCTAACAACCCAAATGTTGCACTACAATGCTGATTTCTGGATTGGCATGAATGACGTCAACTGGGAGATGCACTTTGTGTGGACAGATGGGAGAGCCATTTTATACACCAACTGGGCCAAAGGACATCCTACATCATCACCTGGTGGCCGCTATTTCATGGATGAGGTCACTAACTCAGTCAGGCTCTCTTTTTTCACATCGGATTACATTTTTTTCATTTCTTTCTTTTTTTGGATTAACATTTTAATATCTGTTTGAACATAATGATACATTTAAATAATACAAGATTTGGTAGAGTGTACTGTATAAATGGTTTCCATGATTAACTAACAATAGAGGAAATTATTTTTAAAAAATGGCCTTTAATTACCAAGTTTGACTGAGAAAATCTTATTATTTAATACAAATGACGTGAGGAGATTTGACATTTTGGTTGCACAGTTCTGATTCACACCACTGTAAACAGTTAGTTCCAGAAATATTTCACATATTTTTCATTTTGCTTTTATGCAACACCACAATGGATTTGAAACAAATCAATCAAGATGTGAACAAAAAGTAGACTTTTAGCTTTAATTTAAGAGGTATCACAAAAATATGTAACTTATATAACCATATAGAAAATTACAGCCTTTGTAGCATTTGGGTGAATGCGAGCAGAGTATAGCTCTTTAACCTCAGATGCGTTTGGATCATGAGCTATTCCTTGCTTTTTCCAAATGTTTCTCTTCCCATCATTTGGATCCAAGTTTATATTGGTTTTATCCAGTCTAATGTCTTATCTGTTTGATTTTTTGTTAATAAATTTCCACCTCACAATTTTTTCAGTGACTTGAGTAAGACTTTGAATCCAGTCATTATATCCAGAATTTTTAAACAAACTTTTACTTTAGCTAAAGAAAAAAACAAAAACTTGCCACTCTGTAAAACATCCCTCCAAAATATGATAAAAAAGGTGTCAAATGGTAAAACACAAAGGTACAAAGAAATCTTATTTTTGCCTGGCAGTTATTCGACTGCGTGATCATGGTTGGGGCCGTCGCCAAAGAAAAAGGACAATGGAAGGTGGAGGACTGCAACTTAAAACGTGACTTCATCTGTAAAAAAAATGTTGGTGAGTAACATATCACCAAGGTCATATATTCATAACGTACACTGATACAGTGGCATGCAACAGTGCAGTAAAACACGTCTGCTGTTGTTGACAGTTCTTGGAAAATGTATAAGGAGAGAACTTTTGGAGTCAAAGGTTTGCCTGTGAACATCTAAACATGTACCGAAGTCTCAGAAAACAGAACTGACTGCTCCCAGAGATCAGGAATATGTCTGGAGAAAATGTCATCAAAAGATCACCTTGCTAACTTTTAAACATGACAGCTGTTTGATCAATCATGTCTTGGGTTGTGTTACAGCCGAAGAGACAAAATAAAGAATAGATTGTTGAAATGCTGTAAACTATAAGAGGAAGGATTCTACCTTGAGATACTGATCCGAAATACATTTCAGTATCAACAATAGACCACCACAAGATGAACGTGCTGAAGCAACCAACACATCATATCTGAGGGTAACCCTCGATTAAATAGCGCAGTTAAAGGTGGTCCAGGAATTTCACATAATTTTAAATAACAGGAAGAATAACATCCCCTAAAGTGAGAGACTAGGTGTCGACAAAAAAGCGCTAATGAGCTGTGATACATGCCAAAGGAAGTGCCATTAAATACTGGCCATGACTGTTGCTTCAGGTCTTTTGACACAGTAAAAGGTGGAAATTAAAAAGTAAACTTGCTTAAGGTATTCCAAACAAAAAAAGAAGCCTTTTATGCCTTTTGAAAATCAGGCTCTTCTTTGACGCAAATGGCTTTAACAGTTTTTCTGACCAAAACCTTTGCATACCACTGCAGAATTATCTGTGAAAATAATGTGCATTATCTGTTCAGATTCCCAGATTGCAGTCCCGCCCACCTGCATCATCAAATGCATTCTACAAGCTTGGAAATGACTCCTTCAAACTGGTGGCCCAAAAGATGAAATGGGATGAGGCTCGGAGACAGTGCCAAGCAGATGATGCAGATCTGGCCAGTATCCTGGATCCTGTAACCCAGGCACACATCACCTTGCTGATTTCCAAGCACAAGGAGCCTGTGTGGATTGGCCTCAACAGCAATGTGGTAAAGGGCCTCCCTATTGTTGTTTACCACAGATTCATGCATAATTTTTATCTTCAGACTTTCTTACAGTCAATTATATCTTTTTCAGACTGGTGGTCGTTTCAAGTGGGTCGATAACTGGCTTCTCTCTTACACCAAATGGGGCAGAGGTGAGCCTAAAAACAACTATGGATGTGTGTATATGGATGTGGATAAAACGTGGAAGACTGCACCGTGCACCAGTACCTACTACTCCATTTGCAAAAGGTCACCAGGTCAGGCAATAACGGTCGCTTTTCTTGAACGTCACACGATCACTACCAAGGGTCACCAACAGTTTCTGAGATTTTGGTGTAATCGTTGTATCATTTTCAGTCATTGCTCCCACTGAACCGCCACAGCTTCCTGGACACTGTCCAGAGTCAAAGAGGCAAAGAACATGGATACCCTTCAGAGGCCATTGTTATTCATTCCTTAGCTCACTTTCAGAAAACTGGGCACATGCTTCAGTTGAATGTCTGAAAATGGGTAAGTTGTGAAGAATCCCATTGATTTACCAATAAGTAATTATATCTGTCAGCAGATACTCCAAAATAATGCAATTGTGGTTGTCAGGTGCTACTCTGTTGAGTATTGAGGATCCTGCTGAGGAGATGTTCATACAGCAGAACCTAGAAATCCTCCAGGATGGTGCCAAAACCTTTTGGATTGGTCTTTATAAGTCCCATAATGGTACGTATAATGGAGTTAAGATTAGGTTTTATTTCTTATTAAAAAAAAAAAAAGACATTTATGTACATTAGATTTCATGTGTAAAACACCAAGGCTTGACATCTGAAATGCTGTGATTAAAGCTAGTACAAAGACTTTCGATTCAAGTGGCCTTTTCCAGAAGATATGGAGAAGTGAATTCGTTACAGCTTTAAACCAAATTTAGAGCTTATATATATGTGGGGGGGGGGGGGGGGTGGGGGGGGGGGGGGGGGGGGGGAGTCGCGTATCACAAGGGTCTTGAATTTTGAGGATGGTTTAAATCCTTTTATGACCCACTGTATGAAAAATCAAGTCATCTGTCAAAATTATGTGCCAAATGTACATCCACACAAATACAGGAATTCAGATTTTTACAGTATGTATGAGCACATAATAATAAAGAAGCAAAAAAAGAAGAAATGTAGTTCTTATCTTTAATATCAACTCAGATGAACAACCAATGACATGTTAAAATGTTTAATTCTTTAAGAAAAACTAGCCTAGAATTAAGAAGCCGTGTGTGAAAATATAAGTAACACCCCATGATTCAATAGTTTGTAGAAACACCTACCAAGGAATAACTGAAAGTAATCATAGTCTGCATGATGCCATCGGACATTGCTTTACAAATATTTTGACCCACTCTTGCCACAACATTTTAGGTTGAGACTTTCACTAGGTCACTGCAAAACTGTGCATCTTGTCTTCTTCAACCATGCTGTTGTAGATTTGCTCCTGTGCTTGGGATCATTGTCTTGTCCCATGAGCCAAGCTTTGATCAATCTGTCAGACAGATGCCATGCATATGAACTGAGAATACTTTGCTATATGGTCTAAATGCATTCATGGTGAGCTCAGTGAGCTGAAGGTGCAGAACAAGCCTGGATCATCAAGACTCAAGACACCACACCATCACTGTCTTGTCTCTTTGTCTGTCCTATCCTTTTGTGTTTTCACTATTGGTGATTTTAGTCCTCTCTGACAGTATCAGGGTTTCAGGGGTTAATAAAATATTTAGATCAGACTGTCGGGTAGGACTGGTGAAGGACACGTTCTTTCTCACTCACACACAGGCAGATGGAAAAAAATAACATCCTCTGTAAGAATCAAAATGCACTTATATCTCACTTTAACAAGGTTTAGCCAAATTATGACACTATTCATTAATATATGCAGACAGTTGTAAAAGAAAAGAGAAGATATTTTCTGACTCAATAAAAGATATATAGTGTTTTCCCCGCTTTTTATTACCACATACCTTCCTTTTATAATCATATACCATAACGTAAGTAATGTTGCAGGATTATTGTACTGCGAGTATCTGGCTTTAGAGAATAAAGTGATGTTTGTTTGTTTCAGGCCAATGGATGTGGATTGACAACAGTGTTGTAGACTATACAAACTGGCAAAAAGGAATGCCAAAGTCGGATTCATGTGTGGACATCCATTCTGTAAGCGGACAGTGGAGTACAAACAGCTGCGGCAGATATCGATCTTACATCTGCAAAACACCTAAAGGTAAGTTTAATCTGATGTTCTCTCATTTCTCTGAAAGGTCATTTAAACTGATTATTTGTTATCTTTTTCAGTTATTAAACCCACAGAAAAGCTTCCAATTGCTGGTAAGTCAATAATATTTACCTAAAATATGTATAACATAAAATGCTTCAAGGTAAATAGTGTGACGATTAAAACCTTTTTTTTTTTCTGTTGCCTCTTCAGCTCCTAGTATTGAAGAAGCTTCGCACGGGTCTGCGGGCATCATAGTGGCAATCATGCTGGTTGTCATTGCTGTAGCTGGGCTAGGTGCCTTCCTTCTCTTCCGTAAACGGATGGCAACACCTGTCGTGGGAGAGAACACCTTTGACAACAAGCTGTACTTCAGCAATCCAAACCGAGCCCCTGTGGACACTAAAGGCCTGGTGGCCAACATAGAACAGAACGAACAATCATAGAACAACATGAGCCAGTGATAATCAGCACTGTCAAAATGACTTGATCAGAGATTTGAAAGTCTACTGTGGATCACCTTACTGCGGAAGAGGATCTTAAGGAAACCATCAGGTGTTCTTTTTAGTTTTTCAGAGGACTGGCTTAGATTTTGGTTATTAGTAATTACATTGTGAGTGTTCATTCAAGCATGGACACGGCACTTACAGAGTTGGGAAGATGATAATATTGCAAAGGATCAAAAATAATTAAATATGATTGTGTGATTAATGAAATATGTACAGGATTTTGGGGGGAATTTTGCCAATCAGTGTAACCATGTTCAAAATCAAGAGAGGTCCATGTCCTTGTAAGTCAAAGTGGCAGACCTCCCTCAGTGGGGGTACTTGTTAGTAATCTCAAAGGGTTCTTAATAAGGTTTTACCTTACTTATGATATTGTAAATATTGAACAAATAAATAAATACCTAGAGTAATTTCTTGCCTATTTTTTCTACCTAATCAAGCACAAAAATAGCAACATTTTATTTCCTGAATTACAGAGACTTTTGTAAACTTTTGATAAGAAAAATAAAACCATTTTCATGATGATCACAGTCACCAGTAGATATGTTTTTGCACAAAAATATACTAGTACCAACATACTCATAAAGGCAAATCTAACAGTGCTGTTCAACAGCAATAGTTTTACAATTCTTCTTTAAGCTATGAATGTTTTGACTTTTTTTTTCCTTTCTTTGTTTCAGAAGTTCAGTCTTTATCAAAGTAGTGGATGGACCGACAGATTAACATTTCTATTCACAATTGATCTTCTAAACATATCAAACTGGCAAAAATCTGGTAAAACCTTCATACGAGACATTTCCTTGACATAATTTGACTGATGGATACGATAAGATTCCCATCAGTTTTATCAAGGCCTCCATGTCAGTTCATTTTTTTATATATGCTTTATCATAATCCTCTTCTTTTTGTGCTCCTGAGACAGCAAATCCTTCATGATAGTACTGATGAAGGTGAAACTGTGTGCAAATGTTTGTGAACAATTTGAAATTACAACAAATATTCAAAATTGACATGTAAGTCACATACAGTAATTTACAGGGTTTTTACACATTTTTATCAATATTTCCATGATTGGAGTAACTACACGTGATCTTAAGTATGAATTAAACTCAGCGCCAGATGGTTTCATTTGTTCTTACAGAGATAGGATTCATCTTGGGTCAGACTGTTTTCCTGTAAAAATTATTTGCACAGTACATGCAACATTTTATGGACAACAGTTCAGTACTGTGAAAACATCTTTGGTTGGCTGATTACTGGCCATTATTAATTATCTTCATCAGACACTCAAAAGACATATGCTGATTGACTTCTAGATACTATGGACACAAAATAAAACCGCACAATGTTCTAAAAATGACAAGCAAAGGTCAATATTTAGTGTGACGTCCATCTGAACCAAGAACAGATTTACAGTAACTCTTTATAAGAAGATACAACTGTTTACATACAGCTTTTTTACATAATTTAATTTGGATTCAATTCTATATCAGGTTTAGTTAATTTTCTCTGCGGATCCTAAAGAGACTGGAAAATAAATACTGATGCCATGAAAATGTTGATAAAACAACAACACTAGGGGTGTCTAGATTTTTGCACAGTACTTGAAATAATGAGGCATTTCAAAGAGAGAAATATACTGTAACTCCTCCAGTGAGTCTTGGGTCTTCCTCAAGGTCTTCTCCTGGTTGAACATGCATGAAACACCTCCTCAGGGTGGTGTTCAGGTAGCATCTTAACCAGATGCTGTGCAAAGGTCTCAGGCACCAAGTGTCTTATTGTTTTATTGAAGTTTAAATGATCATCCATATTTATTTTTCAGTCTCTTTATGAGGATTAAAACAGAAAATATCATGTTAATATTGGAGATTGGCAAACTAACTGGTTGGCAAATTATAGGTCACTTTAAAATAATCTGCATTTGCAGAGAAAGCCATATAAGTCAACCTCTAGATAATAAGTACATGACAGAAAAGCACACAATGTTCAGAACAAAATGCCTCTACAAGCAAAAGTCTCTATTTGTTCTGTTTTTATTTTTGACTTTGGTTGGGAGCAAATGTACGAACTTTAAATTTGTAAAAACAGGCTAAAATAAATCAGTATTAATATATTTGTTTTTCAAAGTATTACTCCATCAGGCACCAGAACTAGAGATTAGGTCCACGCCGCTCCATCCATTCTTTGCTGAAAATGAGGTAGCATTCTCCATGGCAACCACCACCAGCTAATCCTTAAGAGCTTATTCAACTTTTACTGCTTGTAAAAGGGTTTTACTCACAGCACCAATACTCAAGAATTCTTCCCAAACAAGTGCTAAATCTGAGGATAACCTTCCCCCAGACAAGAAAAAAAGCCCACTTATAGCAGCTGAGTGGGACAGAAGGGTAAATGGTGGGTGTATATATACACACTGTATCTCGTAATGGACATGTTGATGCTACTGTAGCTTTCAGGATGTTTCACCAATAATTCCCTTGTCCTCTTGTTGCTGGGATGAGTCGACCTGTGGGGCGGCCAGTGTGGGAGGACGCTGGCAAGCTTGGCATGTTTTGCTCTGTGTTTTTGAGTCTTTATGACTCAGAGATCAGGAATAATAACAAAACCTCATGTTTGAGCGTCACTGGCTCCTGTCTAAAAAGGAAACTGTCTCAATCGACAAAATGTTAGTAGAACTGATAGTTTGAAGAAGCAAATAAAGATTTTCTTAAAATGAGATACAAGCTCGCAAAACAGTGGGCACATCAGGTCACCTCTGTAAGACTTACAAATAACTTCAGAGAAGGTTATTTATGTCAGATGTACTGTAGACCTACATAGAGTTATCACTGTACACTTAATAATAGTTTCTCCCCAACACTAATTATTTTCTTTACCCCCCTCTTTATAACCCCTTATCCCTGCCCTGTGCTCTCTCCCTCTTGCCTGCACTAATCCTTTTGTTGTGGAGGGGCCCAGGCTCTGAGTGAACATTCGGCGCTGTAAGGACGGGTTCACTTGAAGTGTGCCTGCCGAGCTCTCCTGTCTTCCATCAGTTCAGCCGTCCGATTACTAATGCCTCCCTCAGCAAACTCTAATCGTTGTTCTTCTGCTTTAGGAGCTTTCTATTGTCATTCACCTTTGCTCAAATCGCTCTACTGATTTTCTCTCTTATTGTTTCTTTTTGTCGCTTCCTTGTCTCAACCCGTTTCCTAGTCCTGCGAGGGTCAGTGAGTCTTGGGGTGAAGGCAGGAACATGCATTTCAGGAGTACTGCTCCATGTTTGCTGCTACTGCTGCTGCATTTTTGTCTTCTGGGAGTGCAGGAGGGGAAAGGGCAGGACCAGGGATACCTGCTAGAGTCTCTCAGGGCTCTGGATCTTTCTCTGGGGAATGAAGACAAGCCTCAGCTCGAGAAGAACAGGACCAGTGTCCTCATTACCAAACTGTTCCATGCTGTGCGCTGTGCAGAGAGGACCGGCATCTCCCAGGATATGTGCGAGAAGGTAAAGGTCGACTTTTTATCATGAATGTGTCACTTAATGAGTGACAGCATAAGTAAGTTAGTGAAACACTATTTTTTTGCTCTCCAGTATATTTTCTGATAAATGTCATTATGACTGAAATGGGAGTGAAGGCTTAAACACTAGAGGCTTAAGCATTTGACCCCTGTGGTCCATTCATGCCAAGTAATTTTAAACATCTACAGCTGAAACCAGAAGTTTATGTACACTCTATAAAAAGACATAACTTCTTTTTCTCACTGCCTGACATGAAATCAAATTAAGCATTTCCTGTTTTAGGTCAGTTAGGATTGCCATTGTAGTTTATTTCCCAGAATGAGAGAGAGAATTTTATATTACTTTCTTCAAAGTCAGAAAATGTAGATACGCCAAGCTTATTATGCCTTTAAACAATTTGGAAAAGCCCAGATGGTGATGTCATGGCTTTTGAAGCTTCTGATTAATTAATTGACAACATTTGAGTTAATTGAATGCACACCTGTAGGTATATTTTAAGGCACACCTCAAACACACTGCTTCCTTGTGTGACTTCCTGAGAAAACCAAAAAGGATCACCCAAGATATCAGGAAGAGAACTTGTGGATTTTGACAAGTGTGGTTCCTCCTTGGGTACAATTTCCAGATGACTGAAGGTACCGCATTCATCTGTTCAAACCAGTATACACAAGTATAAACACCATGGGAATGTCCATCCTTCATACCACTTCAGGATGGAGACGGGTTCTGTGTCCCAGAGATGAACGCTCTTTAGTGTGAAATGTGCTTAACAACCGATCATACGGAGCAAAAGACCTTGTGAAGATGTTTCCGAAGCTGGTAAAAGTCATTATCCACAATAAAACGAGTCCTGTACCAACATCGACTGAAAGGGCATTCAGCCAGGAAGCCATTACCGGTAACTCTGAAAGCAACATAAAAACATGAGATGACAGTTTACAAATACACACAAGAACAAATACCTTAATTTTTGAGATACAACCTGTGGACTAATGAAACTAAAATTGAACTGTTTGGCCATAATGATTACTGTTACATTTGGAAGAAAAAGGGGGAAAGCTTGCAAACCCGAGAACAGCATCCTAACTGTGCATCATGTTGTGTGGATGTTTTGCAGCAGGAGGACCTGGTGCACGTCACAAAATATAGATGGCATCATGAAGAAAGAACATGTAGAAATATTGGCGCTAGGAAGTTAAAGCTTGGGTGCAAATGGGTCTAAACATACCTCCAAATTTGTTACAGCGTGGCTTAATTACAACAAAATCAATGCTTTGGAGTGGCCATCACAAACCTCTCGTCTCAGTCCTATAGAGCTGGGCAGAGCTGAAAAGACGTGTGCAAGCAAGGCAGTAATTTTTTTTCCCAAGAAACAAAGTGCAGTGAGTGTGGAGTGGAAATAAGCCTATTATCAAGCTAACCCCTTTTCATCTACATGCTGATACTTGATTGACCTGGTATTTTACAACTTTCTATTAAAGAAAATCAGCCCGAAAGTGTTCTGTTTTTCATGCTCGGTCTGATTTTCATTACAGTGTCTGACAACGGAGGTGGCTCTCTCTGTGCTGGAGGATGATGAGAGGGTTTATCTGAATGAAGAAGACTACCAGCGGATATCAACTCTTCTTCTGTATTACATCATTCACATGAATGATGTGTGTGTGTCAAGCACTGCCTCCATTTCACCCTTTACCTCTTCATTTGAGAATTTTCAGTTCTATATTCAGGCCATCGCCAACCAAACCCCAGCTGAAGACAATCACTTTCTCTCACACAGTGAGACAGAAAATATTCTTCAGCTCATCAGCCAGCACTACCACCCTTACAATCAAGAAAACTCTTCTGATTTGCAAGTATGGGAGCATTTTCTTACAAATATATCCATTCCAATTAGATGAAAATGTGCATATGAACATATCATTTTGACTGTACAGTGCATCGATGCAGCTCACCTTCTAGAGGATGTCAACGTAGAGGGAAATTCAGGTGCAGGAGTGACAGCTGTGCCCAGACTTGCTGCAGCAGTTATCAGTCATATCCTGCAGGGCCACTGTTTCAGATGGAGGAACCTCCCACCCCCTGGATTCTTCATAGACTATGTCTTTGAATTTCAAAACTGCACAAGTAATCTGCAGACTGCTGGTAAGTTTAAGAGAAGACAGATCAGATAGATTAGATCACAATTACAAGAAAAAGCTTCAGTACCACTCGTCCACAGTGGTTTTTTATAAAAAAAAAAAAATTAATGGAGAACACAACAGCTTTTTTCCAAAAAGACTTGTTCAGGTTTCTTATAAAAAAAACAAACCAGACATGTGGAAGCCTTAGTATCAGTGTGTGTATTGCAGGACACAAAGGAGGAGCACCACCTTTGTCTCCACAACGGTCCAGCATTGCATTGATGCTCTGTCCCTTAATTAGACAATTTCATCTTAATAACTGATTGCATGCATTTTGGCACTGAGCACTTTGTCAATGACAGTCATGGTGGAAAACACTGCTAATGTCTTTTGCACTTTTCATTTTGCATTTTGAATTTGTGTTTTTTTGCATCCTGTGTGTGTTGCTCTCTGTCTCTTTTAATTGCCCCTCAGGGACAAATAGTGTTTTTGAATTTAATTGAGTGTAGCCAGGAATTGTTTTCTATACAGCTTCATTATTTCTAGAGCTCTGTGAGCATCTTCAACCACGAGAAAAGATCAAATTTATTTCTTCACTTTGCTTGCATAAATTAGCTTTTTTTTTTTTTTTAAATACAGATTTTTTTCTTTCTTTTTTTCTCACTAGCCAGTAAACATCCAATACGATGAATCAGAGTTCAGGCTATTTTGTTGCCATTCCTCTGTGCAGACCTCAAGGAGCTGCTTCATCAGTTGGGATTGGGTCATGAAGAAGGGGTGCACTCTCACAACAGGATGGAACAGCATCAGAGGACGTTCACAGAAGCTGGAAGTGCATTCACCGGACAGTTACGACCATGGAAAACAAGAAATAATCAGAGATTGGACACAGGTAAGGCTGGAACAAATTTCTACTCAGTATTCAGAAGAAGATATTACGTGCAGAGAATGACAACATTCTATGACAGCATTGCTTTGCAACAAACGCAGGTGCCGTACATCCTGAGCTGAAAAGCTTTCCTTTCTCTTTTGAATCCAACCAGGTGTGTTTTTCAGCCAATCAGCTGGTGGATATATTTGCTCTGGATCCCTATTTATCCATTTCCAAGGAAAACTTCAGACAAATTTGCCCTGCCATCATTCAGCAGTTGCTGAGCGATTCCTGTGGGTCTGCAGAGGAAAAAACAACAGGGTCTCTGCCAAGTGCTATTGAGAGTAAGACATTTGACCTAACTCTCCACTTTTTTTAAAAAAAAAAACATGGTCTGTAATTATAGTTTAATTTGTAACTTTATTTCACTGAAATTAAATAAACTTATTTATTGGTTATTAGTTGGCATTTAGGTAAGAAAGTCCTGATTTTACTATTTAAGTACATTTAAACAAAAAAAAATACCAATAGTAAATATAAAATACAAAGAAATATCAATTGGGAAAATGTGGAAAGATAACCTCCCTGAAGACCTGAAGTTTCCTTCAGGTCTATATATAATTTTTAATTCTGCATAATTTATTATTCTATTGGGATTTTTCCAACATTTTATATTTAGATTATTTAGACTATATTTATTGCTGTTTATCGTATTTTAATAACTAAAATTTTAGTTTCTTCCTGCAGAGTATGGGTACAGCACAGCCGCTGTCTTGCTCATCACTGTGGGCTCAATGTTCAGCATCTGCCTGATCTTCTTTAACTCCTGTCAGGAGACATACACACTCATCCTGCAACTGTTTGTAGGCCTGGCAGTGGGAACTCTCTCAGGAGATGCTCTCCTGCACCTCATACCACAGGTACCAGGCCACTACAGCACTATGAGTGACCACATATGGCTTTGGTGGTGGAGGAAACTCTCGACTTTTTAATGTTCTTTTCAGATCCTTGGCCTCCATGATGAAACTCACAGTCATCACAATGATCAGCATAATGAAGAAAAGGATTATCTGTGGAAGATTCTGGGCTTGATCGCTGGGATTTACGGCTTTTTCCTTATTGAAAGAATATTCTCCTTTTTAGGCCCTTGTCATGGCCATGTAAGATTTTTCCTTTTTTTTTTTCCCCTAGCATGTTAAGTTTGACTGCTTTGCCGAAAGAAACACTTTTGTTATGACTTGAGCATGTGAAGTAGCAACAGCCCTTGACTTTTTTTGTCTGTAGGGTCATGCCAGTGACCTTCCCCTTAGAGCTGAACTACAGTGGTCAGTCACAGAAGGGCAAATCCATCTCAACTGTTCAGCTGGTGAGTCTCTTCACATCAGTAGCTGTAATGCTGTTGATTTTTCCTTTCTTTGTTTTTGTTTATTTGCATCTCTTTTATTTACATAGTTGTAGAACAGATGGCGGGGACCATGATTTGGCAGCTCTTGGAAATTAATCAAAAATTCTTAAAGATGGATCCTCAATAGAGAAAAGTGACTTGTTCTGTTGTCTGACCATCTAAAATTTAAATTGTTTTTGGAAATCATGGATTCCTCCCTTGTCCAGCCTCAAAAAAAGAAGAGGGACTCCCAAAAAAAAAAATGTTTTTCAAGCAATTTAAAAGCAAGCTTTCAAAATGGTAGAGAGAGGCATTAGTGTTCATAACATACAGTAGGTAATTTACAATAAGATAATAAATTTAATACTGTAATGACACCGAAATGGTTGGAGCAACATGCTTAATTTGGTCAAACCGCTTTCTGTGTGCATTGCTTCAACATGATCCTGTAGAAGGAAAGTCCAGATTTTTATATCCAGCAGAAACAGGAAAACATTTAACCTTCAGAAATTACAATAACTGGTATCCTCAGTCCCAAACAGCGAGTTGGTTAGTTTGTAGAGTTGCAAAACAGTGTTAAATAAGTACCTAACTTTATTTTTAAATGAGCTTCATGCTCTTCAGAAAACTAGTTTGACCATCATGTGCCTTGTTTTTTGTAGTAGTTTTTCTTTGTAAATATACTGTTATGATAAGCAAACAACTGTGTTCTAGTTTTACTTTGCATATATAAATCTTCAAAACTTACAGTATATTTTAGTTTAGTTTAGTTTTCATAAGAGCCAGTGCAGCCAAGGAAGCAAGATTATTTTCAGAATTCCAATTTACAACATTTTTAAACCTTTATACACCAGGATAAAATGACTTGTTAAGATACACCCATGTAAAAACCAAATCACACATCTTTCATCCATTCTTCCGTTTTCCATACAACTCCATTCAGGGTCACATCGGTCTGATGGTGCCTTTCCCTACTGTCAGGTGGGGTATGTCCTGGACATCTTCTATTGGTACATTAAATTAATTTAATTTACTTATTATCAGGACATAATGAAAAAAAAATCATCTGGTCCTTACCAGGTTTTAAAATTAGATAAACACGGCCTCAGATGAACAACAACGCATAACATATTACATTCATGACATTATTTTACAAAAACTAAGCCAAAATTCTGAAACAACAAGCACAACCTATGATTCAATAGCTTCTAAAACAACTTTTAGGTGCAATATCTTTAAGTAATTGTTTCTGTATGTTGTTATCAGCCTCTAACATCATTGTGGAGGAATTTGGCCCACACTTCTTTACAATATTGCTTCAGTTTATCAAGGTTTGCAGTCACTGACACACATCTTTCCTAAGGTCTCCCACACGGTTTCAGTTGGGTTCAGGTTTGGACTTTGGACCAGTGAAACAACTTGAGACTTTTTTTTAGCCATTCTGATATAGATTTCTGGAGCCTATTCCAGGTGTCGACTGGCACCCTAAAACAAGCTGCTTCACCCTGGACAGGTCACCATCCATCACACAATCACACCAAGATAAACAAGACAAACCCTCCCGCATGATTGCAGTCACTACTGCAGTGAGTTTTGAATTACAAATCAGCCTAACATGCATTTTATTGGAACGTGCAAAGAAGCTGAGTGGTTCCCAGATCCTGTAGCTACATAACAAATCAGTATGGCATGCTTCCAAAATTCTGACCCCACTGCCATCAAAAATAAAGGAAAACAAAAAAAAAAATCAGTCTATACATGCCATAGTTAATCTCTATGATTATTTTTAAATCATAGAGATTTGTGTTGACTGTGTACATACAGCTGAATACCTACTTTCAGACTGGAGTAGGAAAACCCAAAGAACAGGACCCTCCGCAAAATACCCTCTTTTGGTTAATCTGTTTTACCCCGTTTCCTTCATTTTAGTTTGACAACTCAGAAGACTGCGGAATTGTAAGAGTTTCTTTAGCAAATTATCTCTATTTTGCAGGGACCAGTGGATGAGTTAGATTGTTCAGAAATATCTCCTGAACATACAGACACAAAGGATCCTTCGAGTCAGAGTAAGTTAAACAGTGCCTTCAAATAAGATTTACACTAGCACAGATGAACGTGTTGTATTTTATAATTAGTCGCCTGGCATGACAGAGCAATCTCTGTGGTCTGGTTATGAGCTTCAGTGACACAGAAACCTCTTTGTGTACCCAGAACAAGGGGTTCCTCTGCTGGCGGTGATGGTAATTGTGGGAGACAGTCTTCATAACTTTGCAGATGGCCTGGTTGTCGGAGCAGCCTTCTCCTCTTCAGTGGAGACTGGCATGGCAACGACTGTGGCCATCCTTTGCCATGAGATCCCCCACGAGATGGGTGAGACCACATTTTTTTTTAAGTGCTTATGGCTGAGGTCAAAACCATCGTCCTTTACTGACCACCATGTTACTGTTTTTACCTTAAAGGAGACTTTGCAGTGTTACTTAGCTCCGGTCTTTCTGTGAAGACTGCTGTGTTGATGAACTTCCTCAGCGCTCTGACAGCATTCATGGGCCTATACATCGGACTTTTTGTCTCTTCAGAGACAGAAGTGCAGCAATGGATCTTCTCTGTCACTGCTGGGATATTTCTATATCTGTCACTGGTAGAAATGGTGAGGCATTCTTCTACGAGGGCAAGGCTGGTGATTTTTTAAATGACTAATTGTTAACAAAAGCCAAGAAAAGACCAAAGCAACAAAAATATTGATCAAGTGTAATCTACTGTCATATACCATAGACTTGTTGTTCAAAAACTATAAGAAACATGCAAATATTCCACCATGTAGCAAAGGACGGCATATCCCTTTATTGTAATGAACAGTCTATTTTGAATCACAAAATATGGACTGTTAACTCTTCTTTGTGCAATGTTTGCTAATAGTTAAACCTCCCAGATATGGAGTGGAATTAAAATAAATATCTAACTGCTTCAAATTATTTATTACTTGAGCAACAGACAGTTATTCTTCAGTCCAAAAAACATGCAAAATGAGTGGAAGAGTGAGTGAGTGTACATGGCTGTTTTTCATGCTTGCTTCTGTGTGGGTCTGTAATGAACTGGCGACCTGTCCACGGTGTCCCTCGGCTCTCGCCAGATGACAGCTGGGATAAACTCCTGCCCAGTGGTCATAGAAAATGGATGGTTGGGACTGGACAATCACATCTTCAAAACACTTATGATTTGACATCTGCGACAGAGTTTTGCAAACTCCTTCTTCATGTGCCAGGCTAGCAGATGTCTTCAAATGGTTTGTATGGAGTCTTTCAACTCTAAAAAGTGTTGTTTTCTATTTTTAACCAACTGTGGTTTCTTAAGAGCTACTTAATGTGTTTTGTTGTGTCTCATTCTCGTGACTCCCCAGATCCCAATCTGATCAAGCATCCACAAGACATACTGGAGCAAGCCTGATGGACAGATACCTCACAGTCCTACCCATGAGATGCAAAGGATCTACTACCAATATCCTAGTGCCAGATACCACAGGACCCCCCAAACCCTTCTGTAACAGTGTTAGATGGATCGTTTTAAAACAATGACTGATTGATGGACATGAGACGAAGGCCTTGCTGTCACTGTAAAGCCATGGATTTTAAAATTGCAGTCTATGGCAGCTCTTAGGTAAACTACTTTGAAAAAAGAATTCTAATTCCAACCAATACAATGGATAATCATGGACTTCCAGACACATTTCCTGACAGAAGTGGTGTAGCTCAGGACTGTTTACTGTTCTACGTTCACAATGTGGATTTCTTTTTTGACCAATAGCTCCATTTCATCTCATTGACTTGAGCATATCTTCCATGCTGCCAAAAGATGCCTGACAAAGATCACACTGTCAACTGTCAACCATCATTTGTGAATGCCATGTGTTTGTGTCTTGTGTGAAGAAGGAAGCAATGTATGCAACGTTCTCATCGCTGTTTTCATCCAGGCTGCTTCACTCTCAAATGACAGTGTGTAGTCATGGAAGACCTATAGGTTTGCTCTTGGTTACACTTCATTTTCATTGTTTTTGTTGAAATTCCACATGGAACTTTTTGTCAGTTGTAGAGCTAAGCTTTTGCATCTAAACTCACAGAGAAGGAGACGTTTTACTGAAGACCTGGCAACAATGAAATGTTCTTTTGTTGTTTCACAGCAACTAGCAAACAGCTTGCTACATTACCACCACCTTGTGGTAGCATCCTCCACTAGCAGACGGAAGAAAAAAACGTTCTTAAATGACGGATACAAGATTGCAAAATCATTCTTTTCCTTATTCAAATGAACAAGAAACATGGAAAAGCTGAGAAATCCAGGGTGCACAGACATGTCTTAATGGCTCACGTTTACAGTTTTGACTAGAATGAATCAACAGTAACAGCAGTATTGTTTCCTAAGAATGTATTGTCATAATTTTGGCCTGCGTTTTTTATCAAGGGCCATCATCAGGACAAGCATCCAGCTCAAAGCACTGCTCTGCTTTAGTACAGGCTTCAGTGCTGCTATCATGGCTGTGGTTTAAAACCATGATAAGGAGCTGGAAAGTACCGAAAGATGAACCAGTGCATTGTTGAATTTGGTCTTTTCATATAGGATTACTTGCCAAAAAGAAAACTAGAGTAGTGCCAGCCTAATTCCATCTTTCTGTCAAACTCCTGAAGGCATTGTTTTTACTCTCATCTTCTTTCTTTCATCAGCTTCCAGAGATGAGTCGAGTGAAGACCAACAGACCGTGTCTCATGTTTTTCCTGCAGAACCTTGGTCTCCTGATGGGTTGGGCTTGTCTTTTGTTGCTTGCAATTTTTGAACATGAACTCAAGTTCTAAATGCAGTGTGCAACTCTAAACACAGGATGGGACTGAAATAGATATAGGCTAATTTGTTGTGTTTTTATTTTATTTTGTAATTGTTTAGGTGTCCTGTATTTATCATCCTCTGCTCTTTACAAATCCAAGGATTAGTTTGTGTATGCGTGAATGCAATAGGTCCTAAATATATGATATGTTATGTTTTTGTCAGATGTCTCTTTTTTATACTTAATGATTAATTCCTTTGTGTTGAGTAATTACTTGGCTGTATCTATATGCAATGTGTGTAAGTTTAGGATTATTTGGCAAAAGGGTAAAGATTTTCATATCTGCTGCTTGTAAAATATTCTTGAATGCTTCAGACAATTAAATAGTTTGATTTCTAGATAAATTCTCTTTAAAAAAAATATCTCCCTTTTTCTAATTTCTTGTTTTGAATCTATTTTTTAACTGATGGAAATATAATTTCAAAATCCAGTTAATGTGGCATTAGATGGTTTCACTTTTTAAATCAGTCAAATTTAGTACCCCTTATCAGGAAAATGGGAGACAGAGTTAAACTAAAACAGAACTAATTAATAAATATAATTTGCGGGGAACACTGTAGTGCTGCAGGATTGTTTTTCCACAGAACTGTAGCAAAAAGAGATATGTTTATTTAATAAAAAAAAAAAAAAAAAATCCAATCCCAGTCCCATTTTCATCCATATCTAATCAGATATTTACAACAGGGAAATTACACCTCTTTTAAAAATTACACTTAACTTCTACAGTAATGAGCAGCAAATTATATGCAGTTAGGTACTTTCCAAAAAAAATGTTTTTGTTATTATTGGAAAATTTTGGACCCAGATAACTGAGCATGACCTACTTCTGAATTACTTAAAAATATACCAAACCTATCTGGCTTAATCAAAAACTCTTTCGTTCTGAAGAAAGAACTCGAACCTCTTAAGCAGGCATGAGATACTCTCAGATATGGTTATTAATGATGCGCTGTTTTGAAAAACTTCGGTCTCCTACAGCTTCTCATCCCATAAGCATTGTTCTTTGTTTTTGAGGCCTCTCTGTGATCCAATATGAGGGCATTTCCACCCACCTGAGCTCATCCACCAACCTGGGTGACTAATGCTCGCTGCTGCACAAGACAGAAACTCCGACCCACACAGTGCACACGCTCTTTAGTGGTCAAAGTAGGCCTGTGGAAGGAGGTGGAGGCAGAAGAGAGTATGATGGATATATAAGCACAATATGATAAATGAAACACAGTAAAGCAACTTATTTGTATAGAGAATTGGATTTGTGATACTGACAGAGTGAGTGGGCTTGAGAGGATTTTTCTTTTCACTTTCTAATCAGCCTGCTGTATTAAATCCTGAAGCTCCGAGTATCAACATGCTTCTGTGTAATTTCAGCAAACAGCTGTCAAGCACTTGCCTTATTTGCACTACGGATTAGTTTATTTGCTCAATTTGGGTGGTGATTATGTTAATTTTCCTTTCTAGACTCATTGTAGAACTGCAAAGTGAGCTCTTTCGACAGCATAGTGGGATTATTTTCCTATCATGTCACAAAAAGCTGACACCGTTTACTGTGACTTCCCGTGTAATGTTCACACAATGGAAGGAAGTGCATTGTATTTTCTCTCATTCTAGCAAATTTGCTGTTTTTTTTAGAAATGCCAGCCCTTTTGGCATTTGCAGGAAAGCCTGAGTCCTACTCATTTGTGTGGAAATCTGCTTTTTAAAGACCAAAAATATATTCTTTTAAGCGTGTATGTGTGTGTCTTTTCTAGCCAACCACCGCCAGGACAGAGGAAGGAAGGACTTTCATACGGGGCATGTTGGTGTGTACACTGAGTACACTCACTTGCTCAGCAGAGACCTCTTAGATGAAGAGTTCAACATCCAGGGTCTCTGTGGCAGCAGAACACACAAACAAGCTAAAAGATAAGACTGAACAGGAAATATAAAAAGGGTTTCCCTTTGATTTCAAAGGGTCTGACTAAATAATTCTTGCCAGCTGTAATTGTCACACAGAACCACACAGGATATACAGGATGTATTAGGGATGCACGATAACTGTTTTTTTAAACCGATACCGATAACCGATGACTTTCAGCTCCTAAAGGCCGATACCGATAACCGATAACACACACATATACCTAAGATCATTACATCAATACTATGAAAAATATCAAAAATAGTTTTGACTCTTAAATGAACAGATATTTATTTTTTCCAATGAAAAACTATTGGCAAGCCTCTCAAACGTTTTCATAAAGCTATCAAAACAAACCTATTTGATATCTCACATCAACTTAAATAAGGTTCATTACTGACTGATATAAAAAATAAAAGGCTCCTTGAACTGATGGAAAATACATGCATCAGAATTACAAACTGAAAAAATGCATTCCTCAATGACAATAAAAAATAATGCTGCAGTACATAATGTACTGACACAAGTTAGACTTGTTGGTGTAAATAAACTGAAAAAGTGCACTGCTGCACAAAGAAATTATGTTTAAAGGATTTTGGCTTGTGGTTCCATTCAAATGAATACCTTTAATTAAAGTAAATGAGGTTTAGTATTTTTTTTTTTATCTCATGGAGCGGAGGGGTTGACTTGCTGCTGGCTTGCTCACGTTAGCTCACGTTAGCGCGATTTCAAAACTCCATGAAAGCGACGGTTATGTTTCAGGTGGCTGATCAGGTTTGACGTATTAAAGCTTGTGATATTTTTCCCTCCTTCGCTTGGAGCATTTGTCACAAATAACCAGCGAACTATCTTCCTCTGAAACTTAAACGAAGTTCTGCACCATCGTTGCCATGTTATTTCTTTTCAGCGCACTGTTCCGCAATGCTGCATTCAAGGTGTAACGTAAATTCTGACGTTCCCTCGTTTGCTCGTCGTTCTTTCGGCCTTATCTATTTTTTGTATTTTTTAATGTGTAACATGTGGGAAAATACTGCGAATATCAATTAAAGTCAGCAACTACCAAAAATATGACCGAATAAACAAGTTGTTTTCTGGCATGAGGGGGTATTCTTGATTTTCCTTACTGAGAAATCGTTTTTCTGATTATGCCGACGTCACTGAACATAACATTCACTGCTGGTCATTCAACGCTCCGAGGGAGCGAGGCACTGCCGTGTTGACAAAAATACATATGTTATCGGGGCTATTCGTCATGATATCGGACTTATTGGGATGATGTCATAATTTCCTGTTATCCTGTTTCCCGATAACTATCGGCCCGATAACTATTGGGCCGATAGTGCAGGATGTCCCTAGGATGTATAGTTTTCAGAAGCAAAAACTGTCGGTTATCACTTTTAAACTGTCTATATTTATATTCTGTTTGTCATCATCTTATTAAAACTGTCTCATTAGTATAAATCTGCCAAAATCCACAAAATAAAAAGAGAATGGGAAGCTATACAGCTTAAAAACTTAAAGATTAAATAGAAACAAAATATCTTAATAAAACAAATCAAGTTACTGTTTTGTCTCAAAATCTCTACTCCTTAAAGTAACATGAAAAAGTATAATGGTAATAAGATAATGTTATAATATTGGCTGCTCAGGCTGTGATTTCTTTCTCTTTCTGCATTGCAAGTCTTTTTATTTTTCAAAAAAGGCATTATAAACATAAACAAGACATGCATATTAGGGCTCTGAGAAATCCGAATAGATAATCAAATGCATAAAATCTCCCATGTGCATAAAATCTCCCAAGTAATTTTGCTATTCTGCATATCTGCCGATATGCTGGGGATCAAAAGATTAAAACACCAATCTTCCAGTTCAGCTATGGCATTCCCAAATATGCTTGGGCATTCCTCAATTCACTTTTCCTCATTTATTGATGAGGTATTGTTTCCAGGCAACATTTTATAATATTTCCAGCCATTATCGATTTCAAAAAGTCAAGCAGCTGTGACATCAGGAAGAGTGTGTGATGGTTTACTGACTGCAGTTTGGAGGTAAAGATATGGATCGAGGCATACAGCAGGAACACACAAGCAAACTCTTTCGGTGGGTTTGCTCAGTTTGTTGAATACATTATTTGTGATAATGGAATTACAAATCTGGGAAAATTTGATGGCAAATTTTCCAAATCCAGGAACACTATCGTACATTTCCTTTTATGTTTGCTTTGTTAATGCCTACATCACTGAAACACCACACAGTTGCGTTGTAAATTTGAGATAACCTTTATGGTACTAGTATAACATTTTTACCGTTAAATTGTCAGACTTTGCTCCCTCAGTGCCAATGATTGCATTATAGAACTATTACAACTGGGTGATAGTAACTAACACTGGTAAGGTGCTCTTTTTAAATGAAAATGCACATGGAGCCACAAGAGGGCAATGATGACTACTAAAACGTCAGCAACCTGTGTTTCAAAAAATAATCTGAGTTATTTTTCTGCAGCAATCTATACTTTATTTACTGTAACAGGCAAAACTACATATGCTTATCACAGTCCATCTCATGTAGGAGCATTACAAAGCTGATGTACCTGTTCCTCACCTAACCTAAGCAGTGAAAAAAAGTATATTTTTATCAGAAGACTTATTTTTCACAGGTTTTTGAAGGGAAAAAAAAAAGTTTGGATGAATGGTGAGTGAAGTTTTGTCACTTGGGAGGTCATTGAAAAGAGGATTTGCATAAGGTATCCTTAAATTAATGTTTGAACCTTCCCTTTTATTAATTTATGGTCGTGCCCTGTCAATCCTGTAATGTTTGAGTGGAAAGCAGCTCAACTTCTTGTTTGGAGTCATCTGAAAACCTTTTATTTATGCTTTGTTGCAACCCACAATTAAAAAGTGACTTAAATCAGAAATGTCCTCCCACTTTCAGTCTGATGCACTCTACACTTCTGCAATTCAGTCATCTTCTTAACCATTCTTTGCTGTGATGGTGCTCATTTTCATCCTTCACTGCTTTCAGGAAGTAGAGGTGTTGGCGTTGGATGAGAGGGCGCGTGGAGCAGGAGAGCTCTCAGCCAGTGTGGGTAGGAGTGAACCGATGAGGAGGATCTGTGGTGCTCAGGGCTATAACATCATTCACATCATCGTCAACATTATCGGAATTTGAGAGAAACTGCGAACCTCTTCTAGACAAGCCCCTCCTTTAACAATCCCGACTCAACCTTGAAAATTGGTGGTGCCAACTGAGGAGCAGCAGCGCCGCGCTCCTGTCAACCTTCTACTCCTCAGCAAAAAGTGTCTGAACATGCGTTTTAGCTTTTCTCTTTCCTATAACTGGGGCGCCTACCCCAATCGTAAGGTTTTGTTGAATATGTGTACTTTTTCAAATGGCGTAATGGTCGTCAATAACAGTCCCAAAGAGGAGATCAGGAGCGCCTCCAGACAAAGACATGGAGACTCTGGAACACCCGATATTACAAGTAAGTTGATTTGAGTACAGTTTGACCGCTTCACCTTTAATTGATGTCAGTTTATCTGCCCGCTCTTTCACGAGTTCTCGAAAGTTAACATATTTGGCGAAGTGAAATTATCAACTCACCTGTCCACTTCCCTCGTCTCCGTTGGTGGTCAAACACCTACAATTGGAATTAGCCAACGTAATCCGAGACGGAGCGTCGCGTGCGAAGCAGAATTTTGAATTTTTAACGGTTCAATTTTGGTCGAAACGACTGTCGCTTGCTGGAACAAGTTCTTTTTTTTTTTTGTTTTTTTTTTTAATGTTTAATACGAAGACAAATAATATTTTATTCCAGTGTCAGTAAAGTTTTAATTGGTTTAATTTCTCTTGAATTTTATTTTATATTTCCTTGACAAATCATTATCAATATTGCCTCCAATTAAATCTTAAAACACGAAGAAAAATAAATTAAATTAAATAAAGAAGTTGATTTAACAAAAGTCACTCTCTTTATCATTATTTTCTTGGTGTTGCTCTTATACGTTTTAGTTTCGTTTATATTTATATATTTATTTTTCTGAATTGGGGAAATAGCATGTTCTAGTTTACCATAAATTATAATACAGCAGCCCAATATCATATTTCAATAAAATGATATGATGCCTGATTGAATATCAATTGGTATCAGAAAAAATAAGTCTTGTACTTACATCTGAATTTTAAATCTGTTATCCATGATGACAATGATAATAAATTGAGGAATGAATTAAAAACACACAATATAATATTGTATACTGCAATTGAGATGTTTTTGTGCAGTTTGATTGTAGATTTACCACTTCCCTGTGCTGGTAAACTCAAAATATGTTGGTATTCTAAATTCAACGCCTTCCCACTAATGGATGAATGGACAAATAACCTAACAAAGTCATGATAATTTGTTTCAATTATAATTGCATTGAAACTATTTTTATTATTATGATGAATATATATTCATTGGATACCAGAATAGTTTCCTTATATTAGATATTTTGGATATAATCATGTACTGACATAATAACCTGACAGGTCTAATATGTATTTTATCCTCAACTGCGGGCACCTTAACAGGACTTTAGAAACGGTTCATGTTCTTTAGAAATATTTTCTCAGAATTCATTTTAAGGATGCCTGTAGATAAAATATCAAAAAGGACATTACACATTTTAATTTTGAAATAAAGCATTTCATTTTGGTTCTACAGACTCTTTTCAGCTCAGACTGCTCAACATGACCAACTGCAAAGGAGCAGTTAGACCAGCTCTCAGTGCTCTGGTTTTATATGCATGATTAACATGTCCCAGGGGAGAGTGGTTGGAATAACAGGCATATTGGAACTCAATTTATGGTTTTCAGTTGCTATTGGCAAAAAGTGCTGTAAGAGCACTTCTGCAGTAGTTTTCCAGCATGTCATCTTATCACCCGGCAAAGTAGACCACCTACATAATTACAATTATTTAGTGAAAACCTGTTCTAATGTTACACCTCGAATAAAGAACTTTAATCATTTCACTAATTGTAAGGCTGCCATTTATGTATTAACGTTAGAGTTAGAATTATACTTTTAAATCAATTTATACACTGAAACAGTGAACAATGCAATCCTGCTAAGGAGGCTTAAGTAGGCTGAAACAGATATAAAAAACAAATTAAGTTAAACTAAAAAAGTTAAACTAGCTTGTGAAATAAGTCGTTAATGTTAAATGAATTTGCTTGTTTCAATTCTAAATAGTTAACTTTCTGTTGTCTGGTTTTAACTAATAACTTGCTGATCTGTTGCATACAGTATTATCCTGGCCAGCGATCCAAATTCTTTCCGAGTCAATACAAAAAATTAGTCAGGTTCCGCTGAATTTGAATTTGATTTCCAGGGGGCAGTACTAATGGACCTAGAAGAAACTTCCTCTTTTACACCACTGGACAGGCATAAAACCAATCAGAGAAAGGAACCATATGACTGTAGACAGGGCAATAACCTGCACGTCAACAAGTTACATACAAAATGGCGTGCAGTGGAATAGGAATGCCGGTTTCCAATTTTGCAGTGAAAACTTGTTCTAAGCTGGTATTAGCAAATCTTCAGCCGTCCTGTTTATATTGAATAGTGGCTCTTGACTCCTGCACGAGTCACCACATAAAGGAACCATCATGACTGGATCAGAACATTCTCCACTGGTAGAGATGGCTGAACTTAGAAGAAACTTCTCAATGAGAAACATGAAGGGGATGAACTGTAACAGGAACAGAAACTGCTTAAAGGAACATTCTGGAGATCGAACAATCCTAGGTTTATTATTAGATGATATGGACTGTAAACCTTTGTCAAGGACCAAATGTCATGAATCAGAGTGGTTTTGAAGGGGAGAATTGAATATGTGTATGCAGAAAAATAGCAGTTTCTGGCCTCTTCTTCAAACCCTTGTCTATTTCATCATAAACCATGCATACAGACCCAGTACTATGGAAGCAGAGGTCGTTGCCTTTCTTCCTTTTGTGTCTATTGACAGTACTGTGCACAAGATCGGTAGTGAACTTGTATGGACTTACAACAAGATGGCAGCGACCCGATGCAGATGCCTGTACAAATAACCCTTTTTATGCTCTTTTTGTACAGATAGCAAGTTAAAATGACCTCAGTTTATCTGTAGGGTCTCTGTCCACACTATCGCTTGGATAGTGGAAGGACATATTTAAGTCTTGTCAGAGGCGTAGAATAGCAATTTACTTTGAAGTAGCTCCAGATCTAACATGAATTGTAAATTTGCTGCATATTTTGTTCTTACTCAAATTATGCTGTGATTCATATTGTTTTGGTCCCTAATTAAAGTCTCCCTACCATTCAATAATAGACCAGGCCTTGTTTTAACTCTGGAATGTTCCTTTTGAGATACAAATGGTCTAGGTTTTGTCTAAAGGTAAGCCTGAAGGGGCAGACTTTTTTTTTTTTTTTAACAATTTCACTCTGCCCTTTTGGTTGTAAAGTTTCAAGGTAAAGGAGCCCGGAGAAAAGGTCGGTTCAAAGGTTCAGACGGCAGCACTTCCTCCGACACCACAACCAACAGCCTTGTTCGCCAGGTAAAGTGGAGTTTCAAATTGATTCTGTTTGGGATGTTTGTTGCATGCCCTTTTCTATCCTTCTCTTGTCTTCATTTCTTATCTATCAACTGTCAGTTATCTAATAACAGAGGGAAAAAACATGTACTCCCTGAAGTATATGCTAAGGTACATATAGTAGATATATGCTGCTGAGGGGCAAAATGCATTTGAGAACACACAGAAGGGTATAGATAAATGACCATACCAAACTAGTATAACATGAAGTGTCATTCATTTTCTTTGTTGGAGTTAGTACACTTGAAACACACATGTGTGTGTGCGCCTGAGTTTTTGTAAATACCTTAGAGTAAACAAACGCTGATATAAAAGCTCAACTTCAGTCATCATCATCCATTAGGGATATGATGTGAGGTGCAGTAAAAGCGCTCTGTAAACACTTCTGGGTACAGTATGTAAAGTGGAAGTCTCTATTCTGAGCTTCATCCTCAGTGCTTTGAGTGTAGCTGCAACGCAGTGGTCTGTTATAAAGCAGACCTTGCAATGAACACACTTAACAAGTCTGGTCTTTGTTGAGCGGACCTGCAAAGGGACAGGATGGGCTGGGATATTTAGGCCGGGATGAGCCTAAATGTTTCTGCCTTTTTTGGAGGAGATGCAGAACGCCTCGTCTTTGGCACAGCAACAAGACTGTAACAGGAAGCTGGAGGAGATCAGAACGAAATGGCACCTCCTAGACGGCCGCCTGCTTCATCTCATGGCCCAAGAGAACCTCTGGATATGTTACTGCAGCTAAGTCAGAGCTGATTAGTGAGAAATTCGCTGGATTTTACCATCACCCATGGGAGCTCATGCCCATTCCCACAGTCTTGTCCCAAAATGAGTATTTCCCCTACAGTCATCACTCAACTTGGCTGAATGTGATCATCATTCTGCATCATAATGCCACATCCTACAGAAATGAAAGGTTGATTGAGTAACAGAAAGCACAGAGATGTGGCGATAGGACTGATGTGTTTTTGGGTCAGTGAAGGCCTTGTACGCTGAGCAAAAATATCTTCTTTTAGATATTTGCTGCAAGACAGCCCCATAAATAACAGATGTTCCAGTAACTTCTCCTCTGTTTGGATAACATTGTAAATATAATTATTCAACTGTGTTAACAGAACAGTGGCTTTGATTTGACTTTATTTTTCTCTTGTTCATGCTGAGTCATATTTATAGTGGTTATTTTCACACAAAAAAAAGAGAGTAAAATGACTAAGTTAAAACCATTCTAGGAAGGTATGACAATAATCTCTTTGTGGTTATCTGACTGATTATTCATCCTCCCTCTTGCCTTTATTGGAATAATTCGAAGTTGCATGACTGGCTTTATGATTTCGAATCATGTTTTGTATATTTTCTTTTGTTATCTGGCCTGTTGTTTTCTATGGCTCCTAGTCCTTTCATTCCTGCAGGCGTTTTAAGAATATCTAATCTATGCGATCGATCCAGCGTGGCTCCAAGCATCAAGACAGTACAGTAACTTCTCATAAACAGCTCCTTAAAGGCAGAATTACTCATGCTGCTACAGATAGAGGGGGCAGAGGGCAGACAGACAGTCGGTTGCGAGAGAAAGGATGAGAGACATTCCCTGCGGTTATGGCCTGATGCCCAGGGGGGTGTAGAAGAGGCTGGGAAGGATGGAGGTCCAGGCCAGACCGAACCGTTCAGCCGTGGGAGTAGCGAGGTCAGCGTTTAACTGGAGCTCAGCACTCCATTGAGAAGAAAAAGGGCAGAGCTGCCATAGGTTTGTCGGCAGACCTGCATCTTCAGGTGGATGGTTTATTTATATTTATATGGAGGTGGTTTAGTTCTGGGGTGCAAGTAAACAAGTCAGATTGTATTGTTTGCTTTGCAGTGTCAACTAAATAGTTTAGAGATCATGATCATAGGCTCCAGATCAGTGCTTGAGCACTCTGTATTGATTTAATTTTAAAATTCGCACATAGTCAGCCAGCTGGTTCCCCGTATGTCTGAACTTCAGGCTCAGTTAAAAGCAGCAGCTTGTGGCATTAGTTTTCACTTGGTGACCGGAGAGTCGTCTAAGTAGCCTTGGATGAAAATTAAAAGGCAATGTTTCTTGATAGGGCTGAACGATATAGCCAAATTTCTTTTCACAATATAGTTCTTAATTTTGGTTGGTACGACATAATTCTGATGTCGTTATAAATTATATGAAAACTACAAAGGAACTGACAAGAATGGCCAGATAGCTTAACTGTACACACATATCTCTGAAAAAATAAAATATACCAAATCCATAAAACTTCGCCATCTAAAGCCTTATAATATTTTAGGTAGAAAAATGGTACAAAAAAAAGATTAGTGTTGACCTTTTATTTAAATGTATAACCAAGAAACATGACATCACCATGAAACAACCAAACTTCTTGGCATCATTGTCATAATAATGTATTTTAAAATATTGACAATGTGTTTAAAACATATTGTTATTAAAGCACTTTTTCATCATTATTTCAACAAAAATTAGGTGACAAGCTGAACATTGTGAGGCTGCAAATAGAGGCATGAGTTCATATGAACTAATCAGTTTACTGAGCAGCACAGTCAGACAGTGACCTAACAGGGAGGAGCAGCAGATCTGTCAGGTTATACGTATAAGTTTAAAGTACTTGAACTATATGGGATTTTTCTTTCCTGCAGCAATCTTGATAGGTGCAGAGTAAATGAAAGAAGTCATTATTAAGACTGAATTTTGAAACCTTTGTCTGTTGTTGTCAGTTTTTTCATGTTTTGCTCTAAATTAGATTACTATCAACAAATAAGTATTGTTATCAATAAGCAATATTGGCATCCTTACCAATAAAATCCAACAGTGCCCATCCCTAAGCCGAGGTGTTCAGTAATATTAATTATCTGTCAACTAGATCTTTGTTCAGAGTGTGTGCTGTTGTCTAATGCACCCTGGGAAATGATCCAGACCCTATGACCCTGAATAATAATAAACTTTCTTTATATAGCACCTTTCTAAAAACAGAGTTTACAAAGTGCTTTACAGCGAGTGAGAAACAAATCACTGAACAAACAGCAGGATTAAATACGGGTGGCTGGATGACTTGAAAGTAGGCTAATAAAAGTTGTTCTGAAGCAGCGAATTAAAGAGAGGAAGAAAAAAGAGAGGCTGTCGGCATAATTTCTCCTGGCTGGTTCTTCTACTGAAGACTGAAAAACTGTCACCAAGACCCTGAGATGGAAAATGTAGTCACACACCAGGTGTACATTGTCTTAAGAGCGGCTCCTGGTGTCACCTTATTAGATTCACATCATATTCCAGAATTGATTGCATAAAATAGCACCTGCTTTGGGGGAATGTGAAATGAAGACATGCTGATCAGTATTTCAACTGGATGGAGATTTGTGTAACTCACACATTATGTCATTATTAACTTCCCACTACTTCCCACACTCGTTATGTTTATGTAAATGATTGCTTCAGGCTTCCCACTCTGTGCAGTTTGCCAAGCTCTGTCCTTTTCACCTCCATCTGTATAGAAGTATCTCATTATGTCTCCCACAGCAGTAACACTGTACATTGCTGCAGTTTGTCCCGCTCTGTCTGTACCTTTAGGATGGAGAAACTGATGTGATGAAAAAAATGCTGCCTTAGCATGTGTGGTGAGGACAGAATGCCCCTTCACACTCTGTCAGTGATTACAAATATTTTTTTTTTGTCATTCCCTGGATTTTTTTTTTTTTCAGTTTAATGGAGAAAAAGCATAATATTTAAATTATGCCTATCAAATCTGGCTGTCTCTTTGACCTTATGTAATGCCCATTGTCCTTTTACTCAGCAGTGGTATGGAGTTGATGCTACTGACAGTCCTTGAAAGCTGAAGAGCAACATACAGTAAAGCCTGTAGAATTTTTTCCCCTTTGAGCGACAGTTATTAAGATTTTTCCAATATAAAACTTTGCCATCAATCCATATGTCTTTGCTGACATCAGTAGTAGTGATGGCTGGGATAAAACAACAGTGGCACCAGACTGCCACCTTGTGGTCATTTATTATTGTTGTCCGCAACACTAGAATAGGAAGCAACTGGACATCGTTTCTTGGTTTTTGGACTCATCAAGAGGATAAAAGTCCCAACAATGAAGTATACCTGAAACTTCTGAAGACAGAATAGTTGTTAAAAAAATGGAAATGAGCTCCAGTACTTTAAGAAAGCACTTTAAGACTGTGGATGCTAAGCTTTTGTCAAGAGAGCAAAGAATGATAAATATTAGAATATAAAGAACATATCCGATGTTGAAACTGAGACATTTTACCATTTGGTTGGATGAAGTCTCTGCAGTTTTATGTTGAGGAACTGAAAGTTGAAGTATGTTTGCTGTAGATAGAGGTTCTCTCTCTCTGAAATACTAGTTTTATACCCAGTAACATTACTGAACTGTTGTCAGTTAACCAAGGAGCCATATGCTCCTTCATTTGTCTCTGATTTGCATCAGTTACTTCTCCAGTCTTTTGTTGCTCCTGTTCCAACTTTTTTGAGACGTGCTGCTGCTCATCAAAGTCAAACTAAGCTAATATTTTCTATGAAGTGGTGAAATGTCTCAGCTTCAACATCTGATATGTTCTTTATGTTCCTTTGGGAATAAAAAATGGGTTTATGAGATTTGTGAATCATAACATCTGGTTAACATAAAAAAAAAAATCAAAAATATAATTAGTTTCACAAAACTAAAACATCATTTGTGATAGGAAGATTTACATCAGTTTTCTGAGTCAGTTTGATTTGGTTTTGACTCCAAATATTCACAGTAACATTCATTATATCTCTGATCAACATCCTGGATGTCTGCAGCAGGACATTTAATGTTTCACAACATCTTACCCAGCCAGAAGTTTCAGTTTCACCAATGAAACCTGATCCAGACAGTGATTATGTGATGTGAATCTGTGACAGATGACAGTTTTAATTCTGGAGATGTTTCCTGCATCCACCCAGAACTTCAGTTCCCTCATTTAAACTGTGGTGTCCTGAACCCTGAACTTCACTGAGACTCATCTGGATGAAGAAGAGCTGTGAACCTGCTTTGTTCACCACATATCAAGATCAGTCATTTTATTTGGACTTTGAAACTTAGCTTTTCTTTTGTTGTCATTTTGAATGAAGCAAACACAGTATTTTCCTCTGAACTAGTTCAGTTCATAGTTCATATTCAAAATTTGGAACAAGAATTCACCATTTCAAAAAATGACTAAATAGTTCATTGTTAGTTCTTTTTACCTCCACCAAGGAGGTAATGTTTTTGCCGGCATTTATATGTCTGTCTGTCTGTGTCCAATTAACTCAAAAGTTTTAGATGGATTTTGATGAAATTTTCAGGAGTTGTTGGAAATGTGAAAAGGAAGAACTGATTTCATTTTGGGTGTGATCCGGAAGAAATCCTGGATTCTGGATCACTTTCAAAGTTTTGTATAACATTGCGGTCAATGGGGCCAAAATTTTTGTTTCTCAAAATCTCTGTTAATTATTGCCCAAAACTTATGAAATTTGACTCAGGGATTGACAATGGGAACATCTATCAAATTTCAAAGGCTAATCCTGATCTGATCCAGAAGGTGGATTTTATCGCAATCTGTAAATCGCTATATGGGGGAATTGTTGCGCTTGGCGGAGGCCTGCGCTCTCCGAGTGCTTTTCTAGTTGCAAAAGTTACAAAATGTATTTAGGAGTATGCTTTGGTAATATCAGCTATGTGAAAAAAATAATTAATTCCTGCTGTTATGAGGAATCCATCAAAGGCTTTTATTTAAGTCAATTTCCATCAAAAATTCTCATATTTCGTGGCATGGAGGTTACCATGGGCGAGGCTAGCCCTATTTAAGGCGTGCTTCAGCACCCCTAAATTGAAATTCAGCCCCCCAAAAACCTGGAGTAAGAAATGTTGTTATTCTAAAATTTTAGTTCGCATTTGACAGGCTTAGATAATGTCCAAAACTTAATCCATAGTTTGTGGTTTAAGTTTATATTTTAAGAATGAAAATGAAAACAACCCCGCCTAATGGTATCATCCTCTTCTCACTAACGTTACTTGTGGGTTGTGGTGGGGCTCATTGGTGCTCAGCTCCCCTAAAACTCTGACCCTAGAATCGCCCCTGGAGGTTACTAAACTAGGAATGGAATGGAAATATAAATGTAGTAATGATGGGAGTTCTGGTGCCTGTTTCTTTGCTCATAGATAGAATTAACACATTGTTAGTTGATTCATTTCCATAAATTCTAAAGCTGCGTATTTATTTTGGGTTGAGAAATTGTCCAAATCCACAAAATAATTGGCATACATAGCACAAGCAAGAGGTCCTCTCCGTTCAGTTGTAACAAGCACCTTTTCTTTTTTTCTCAATTTAATCACAAGATGGAGTAATTTAATTAGCTTATCCTTATGCCTTGAAAGCTTGTTCCTGCTGCTTTGTGGCTGATTGATTAATTCTGTTTTCTGGGCGGTGAAGGAGACAAACGGAGGGAATAAACACGTCTTTCACAGTTCAATCTCATAAGGTTTTTTTTCCAACTAATTCTATGTAACGAGCAAACCTTGAAGCAGGAATTAGCACAGCTTCTTCATTAAATTACCAAGATTTTAGAAGGTGCACCCAGACAGCACATTATGAGGCTGGATTCAAATGAGAGTGTTTTATTGTGCAGGCATATTAGGTTAAGAGCCATCAGCAGGTGAGTGATTATTTCTCCAGGGAAGCAGCCTCCTACAGGTTAACCAATACATGCCATTACCTTCTCACTTTAAGCTCCACGGCTTTGTTTTTGATGATGCCTTTACATCACAACTGGCACATGTTAGTCTGTGAAATATTGGCAGTAAACTGAAGACACAAAAGCTGCTTAAAGAGAGTGACAGGTTTATGTAGAGGTGTTTTTCAGGTCTAAGGAGATGTAAAATACTGATGCCATTATTATTGAACCCAAAAACAGCAGACCACATTTCCTCCTCAGTCTTTTTGCATCCGAGCAATTCTGTATATATGCCAAATCAACAGTGATGCTTTTATGTGTGTGAATGTACAGTATCCATTTAAATAAATTCACGAGTACGTCCAAGCTTTTGACATCCCAGACCTTAAATTCAGCCAAACTAAATACCCCACACTTTTCCCCAAAATACAGAGAACGTTGGACCAATATGAAAAATGCAATTAAAAACACAGTCATTCTTGGAGTTTACTTGACTTTTATTTCTTTGCAGACAGCATGACCCCAGGTATTTCCTATTTGTTTTGCCCTCATCTTCTTCAACTTCATTTGTTAATATTCATTTATGTTTTCCATTTCAGGCCTGCAAAAATTGATAATTTGGGGTTGTGAATTTGGTGCGCTGGCTGCTAAAAGCATAGAAAGCCAGTTGTTGACTAGTTAGAGTAGGTTTCTCACTACTGACAGTTGATTACAAAGTAACAATTTCTGCATAACTGCCATAACTTCTGCTGTGTGAAAACAGATGGGCGAAACTAACAGAAATGTCCTGTTCCTAAATTCCATTTCATGATTTGATAGAGCCGACTGAATAATTTACACCTTTTTAATAATGTCAGTTTTGAATGATGATGATCTCTCATTGCAGCTCTGTCCTCTGCTGCGTAGACATATCACATCAGCCATGTGCAATTTTATATATGAGGGTTATGTGAATTAGAAGACTCGGTGTTAATGAGGGAAGGAGGGCAGTCTGTGATATCTTTGGAAACAGATTGCTTTTTTTTTTGAAGATTTTGGAAGTGCAACAGACTGATTGATTACCTTAAATGTTACACACTTGAACTTTCTGAAGCCTATCAATACATTGTTCAACAACTTGGAAAATTGTCTCTTTTTTGAAGAAGAAGAAGAAAAAAAAGTGAAAGAATCTGTTGAATACTAGCTTCTGCTATGGCAGCACTTCTAAATCTCATTAATTAGCTTGTCATATCTCATCCTGGTAGATGGATATATTACCTTTGAACAGAGGCAAGCCACCTCTTCCTCCATGATTTAAGGTAATTCACCACTGGCAGTGGTTTGATATTTACTAGATAGATACCAGCCAACTCTCTAAAGCAACTTCTTTCAGTTTTTACCACAGCAGATCATTGTGTTGTGCATGTTGATTTGACGTAGGTCTCTTCCTGACACGAGCCTCTCATTTATCTGGGCTTGGGACTGGCTCCATGAGAATACTAGCTTATGTCCCCTTGGTGACTGGGTTTTTACAGATCTAACGCTCTACAAGTAAAAAAAATAAAGAAAGTATATTACACATTTAATTAGAAAAAGCTATTATATAACTTAAACAAGAAAAGCACTTGAAGAGTGCAGACCTCCGCCAAGCGCAACAATTTCCCCATATAGCGATTTACAGATTGCGATAAAATCTGCCTTCTGGATCAGATCCAGATCAGCCTTTGAAATTTGATAATCCCTGAGTCAAATTTCATGAGTTTTGGGCAATAATTAACGGAGATATTGAGAAACAAAATTTTTGGCCCCATTGACCGCAATATTATCGAAAATTTGAAAGTGATCCAGAATCCAGGATTTCTTCCGGATCACACCCAAAATGAAACCAGTTCTTCCTTTTCACATTTCCGACAACTCCAGAAAATTTAATCAAAATCCATCTCATAACTTTTTGAGTTATTTTGAACACAGACAGACAGACAGACAGACATATAAATGCCAGTAAAAATGTTACCTCCTTGGCGGAGGTAAAAAGAACTAACAATGAACTATTTAGTTCATTTTTTGAAATGGTGAATTCTTGTTCCAAATTTTGAATATGAACTATGAACTGATGTGTTCATGTTCAGTGATGTTCACTTATTCTTTCAATAAAACAGCCGATAAAAGCCTCAGGGCTGAATGAATCAATTAACATGGAATGAAAATCACTTCCCTGCCAAAGCCCAAGAATAAAATGAATGTGTAGTGACATGCATATTTGATTTTCAAAAGCAACAGCCACTTGGTGAAGGCAGTGAGTATCACTTCTGATTTGCAAACACAGCAAAATCAGATTGTCTCGATATTTATCACAGTATTATCTGACACCAGAGAGCATGCTGTTATTCTCCCTACAGCACTTAAGACAGAGGAGCAGCACTGATGGTGACTGATCTCCTCAGGCTCTTGATGAACACTGAGCAACATTAGGATAAATCTTTTTCAAAATACATGACACTTCTAGAAGGCTTTTGGTTAATTCTAAAATTCAGTCAGTCTCTGTTGCTGTTTACTCGCTTGCCCTTGTCATTGATGAGTATATGAACGTTACCTAAGCCTTTTCTCCTCGCGCCTGTCGCTAAACACCCAGGCATGAATACAATCTGTGATTTCTGGCTGATGCAGCAGTAATGACACAGCAGTAAGTCTGCATATCATTTTGAAGTTAATCACCTTAACATTTGTGGCAGGAGAAGAATGGACTGTGGGTGTGTGATGAGAGGGTTGAAAGACAGTCATTCAGCCCTCTGCTAAGACTTGGCATATATACACGATTTAAGAATGCAAATGCCTTCCCTTTGCAGCACAAGCGGAACTGTGCCGCCGCTCTGCTTTCTTCACAACAAAGCAACATACAGCAAAGTGCAACCTCTGTCGCAAGCAGCGCCTGTCTTAACATCTGTCTTAACCATTCACATAAACTACAAAGAGTTAATGGAGAAAAGTGAAGAAGCAACAGCAGCTAAAGAAATGGGGCACAAAGTCAAGAAAGCCAACGTTTTAGAGTGCACTAACCCTCGGATAAAAGAAAAGAGCAGTTGCTGGGAAATCACAGAGGCAGTATCCTCCATTAGGAAGCAGTGGACAGTGGTCACTAAAGGACACGCCACCTCCTCCACAAGAGGGAACATGTGTGTGATGACGAGTGCGTCTAAATCCACTCGCAGCTGAACCAGTGTGCCAGCCCTGCAACTGTAAGTCTCCTCCACAGCCAGCAGCGCTGCAGAGGATTTGGCAGCGCAGGGGATCTGCTGGAGCGTGCAGAGATTTTTTTGGGGTGGGGTAAACTCTTCAGACGTGCACCTCGCTGTCAGCCGGAGGGCACGCTGCTGCAACAGTCTGGACATGGGTAGCGCAGGGGAGTATCACAATCTGACTTTCTGAAGCCTCTCAGTGTATGAGTCGGGGTAAATAGGTGCACGCTTGGGAGGGGTGGACAGGAGTAGGGGGCTGCTCACTCTTCCATCGCGGATTCTTCTGTCTTCGTTACATTCATTTTTTTCTGTTTTGTTTTGTTTTGGTTTGGTTTTTCTTTTTGGGGGGGTGGGTAGGGGGGGGTGGGGGGTGGTTGGTCTGCAACCCTGTGGACCGAGTGTGCGGGCATGGATCAAGGCTGAACACTGTCAATGCTGTTGACTGACGGGGAGTCTGTGAGACGGCCATCCATTTCTCCCCTCCCTGGTCCCCTTCATGCCGTGCTGTGGGCTGGGCCATCGCCGGAGAGCAGAGCTTCCATATGTGAGTGATCTTTTTATGTGCAAGTGAGAGGTTGAGAAGCCGATGGAGTCCTCATGAGCTTTGTTTTGTTTCATCGTTATTATCATTATCGTTGTTATTTCATTTTATGTTGAGTTATACTGCATAAATAATTCAAGAGTATTGCTGAAGTTGCAGATAACTTTTTCCTTTTTAAACCTCAGAGCAGCTTCTCAGCACCGATTTGGAAAAAAACAAGGGACATTTTCCAGCTTTCTTTATCAACGTTGATCACTAGTGTGGCTCTCTTGAACTGAAACTGTTCTAAATTCAGCAGAATTAAACTGAAATATTTTTTTTCTTCTGCTGAGCTCACAGTTATCTGCAGAGATGTTCTCTCTGTGCATGCAGCAGAACATGATAAATCTTTTATTTCATATTTATTCCAGGGTTTGCACAGGGAGCTGAGATCATAATGCTTTTGAATATAGTGCTTGCACAGCACAGGCTCAGTTGACTGTTCTTTTTTTTTTCTTTGTGTTTTGCTGCTTTATTTCACATGTCTTTCCGTTTGCTAGTGTCTTTAATTAGATGCTTACTGTAGCCGTTCAGCTTAATGAACTGCAGTGAGAGGAGAATGCTGGTGTTTTTCTGCTAAATTTGATGATATGTGCATTTTTCTCCCATGTAGTCCTTTATGACTTTGTCATTTCTGTGTGACTGATTTTTCTAATCTCCATTATGCGTAAGACAAATTTTCTGCTTCCATCAGGAGAGCAATGCAGAAAATGAGGGTGTTTTCCCCTTTCCACACAGTTCTGTAGTACTGCAGATAAAATGATGATTTCTAATTGAGTTTACCACTAGATGGCCACATTACACTTTGGCTGTCACACACAAGCAGACCCTTTTTTTCACAAGGAATGAGTAAATAAAGATCCTCTGAATGGCCCCAAAAAGAAATGATAGTACTGTTCAGATACTGTGAGCAGACAGTGGTACACCACTTTGGTCCGCCACAACTTTTGGAACGAAGGTTCCTGATGAGGATTGTTTACCAGTGACTTTAAAAAAAGCTTTTATAAAAGGACCATATGGGCCCATTATGACGTATTCTGTCTAGAAATGTGGACTTTGAAGGGTCCAGCTTCTCAGCTGGGTGAAAAGGTTTGAGAAGGAAAAGTGTTAGTGTTTCTGTGCAGACGTCTTTTGGTTTGGATTATACAATTTAGTCTTGTGTGGCATGGATCAGTGTTCACCGTACAACTGCATAAGCTTTAATTTAACTGATGAGTGGATTAGTGTAGAACCAGCTGTTGAAATGCCACACTGGAGCATGTAAGCTGCATGAGTAAGGTGTTTGCATAAAAACAAATGTTCCATCTAGTGGAGTATCACTGTAAACTACGCACAAAGAGAGCACGTTAAAATCAATTTAATGAGTAAAGTTAAAGCTACAGATTTTGGCAGAGGGCCATGCAGGGCTGAACTCGAGAAGACCCGAGATGCCGTGACACGCCGCTCTCTCTATGACACTCCTCTCACATGTTTCCAATATGGAGCACCAAACCACCGTTTTACGTCTGAAATGGGGCGGAACACAATTCTGCTCTGGATGGAATGTGGAGCGCGGAGACCCGGCCGGATGGGACTCTGTCTGACAGACTGAGTAGCCAGTCCCAGACGCTCCTCATGGAAACTCAGCTAATTGAAGACAGCAGGGCCTACTCCATGCCCAAATTTGTGTTCTAGGTTTCCCTGCTTGACATGATACAGCAACAGCCAGTGTATGAGTAAGTTAAGTTATACCTGAGAGGTGAAACGTTGGAACTAGGGGTTTTTGCCTGCTCTATAAAAATTGCTCAATCTTGAGCGCAATGCTTTTATTTGCATGTGTGTTTGTGTAAAGAATGCTTATGAACATACAATATTTTATTAATTATAAATATATTCCAACATTTTTGGTAAAAGATAAATGTGTAAAGCTTTAGTGTGGCTTTCTTCATTCATAGCTATACTAGTTGGATGGTTTTTAGATTTTCTAGTTAATGCCAAATGCTATATTATAAATGAAGCTAACTGGATTGCTGTATGCTTTGGAGATTCTTGCTCCATAACAACAAATTAAAGCCTCGATCTGTCAAAGGTGCAAGCTGAAGTTACAGTTTACAGATGTAAGAAAACTTGAACACAGTTTTTTTTTCCTGTAATAACAGAAGTTAGAGACCTTCCACTTAAAAACCCATCTGTTCTGATTGTTTACCATGATGGTTTCAGCTCTTTTGAAATGTGAAAAGAAAAAAACAAAACGAATTGGGTTCAATTGTACTGTAATGACCGGCCAGGTCATCAACATTTTTTAAATAGTTTTTCAAGGAAATGATATTTTAGAAAATCTCCAGCACATTTATTTGCCAGCATCCAGATGCTGGTAGGTGAGTGATTTCTAGTGGAAGACAGATCATATAAAAGCATTTAAATGGAAGTTAGGGAAGAAAAGGAAATTAATCTCTGCACCATATTTTACAGCAAGGCATTTAGAAGCTGTTGAGACGTTTGACTAAAACCCAAAAGTTGAACCTCATGTGTGATTAGGAAAAAAAAAGTGATTATCAGATCCAGAAATGAAACCAGTTTTTTCCAATTCATTCAGTAGCGTAAGATGAGGAGAATGTAGATAAAAAAGAGGATATGAGAAGAAAAAAAATCACATGTTGGCTTTGCCAATTTTTAAAAGAATGAGAAAGATAAACTATATAGTTTATGTGTGCAATGGTGAGCTAAGCTCTCATGGCAGAAGTGTATCCAGGAACTCCCAGTTTTCCAGACACTGGGACGCACGCCCAGGAGAGAGCGTCAAGCCAGCACAGAGTAGACTGGAGGAGGGTTCCCTTGGCAGCTGTTGCACGTTCTTTCACTTATCCAAAGAATATAGAAATTTCCGGAAACTGAGCAGTTAATTGGTCACAGAGGCCTTCAGGAATGTTTCAGATTTAAATGCTTACGGATTTTTACAGCTTTTACATAATCCACCACGTCACCATTGGACTGGAAAGTGTGATCTATACCTGTGGAGGTCTATGTCGAGTATATCTCTATTGTAGCGTGGAAATAGAGACGTTGTCTGTACTGACCCTGAGACCCTGGGAGTGTTTTCAAAACTCCTACTGGTCTGGAAACAGTGAGGTCATAGGCGTTATGCTATTTAAAAAATGTACAGCTTTATTTGTAGGATACTAATGAGGTTAAAATGTGTCAGGAAGAAAAAAAAATATTGTACCTTTTTTTTGTTATTAACTTTAAAACAAATGTTAAAGTGGCACAAAGGAACTTAATTTTTTTTTAGTGTCATTGTTCAGTCATAAGTATTCCACCAGATCAAACTGAAACTTGTATCCTAACATGCAAAAAAAAATCAGACGAGCTGCTTTAAGTAACTGAAAAAGCCATGCATGCTAGTCGGTTATTGAGGCCGTACACGTAGCTACAAAGAAAATAGTTCTTTAATTATTTATAGTAGACATCGATAGCAATGTGATTAGTTTTGCAAGTACATGTTAACATAATTAATCAGTGTTTGTCTCCTTCCCCAACACTTGTTGGCTGCTTTGCTGCTATCAGAAGAATTCAGCTACTTTTGAAGACTGATGTGTTGTCATCCGTTTTTGCAAAGCTCGCCATTTCTGGCATAGCCTGTTAAAAACTTCCATTCATGATTGTCACGTAATACTACAACACATTTACAGACAAGTCTCCTCTGCTGTTGCATGACCTATGGCTTTTTCTGCGCTCTATAAAACACAAGGTTTGGTTTAAAGCTCATTATGCTTATATTTTAAACTGCATAGCTCGACATACCCATCCTCGCTCATCCTCTTTCTCATTTTTCACCTTGCCTTTAATTTACCTTATGCTGACTGTGCTTTGTGTCATTTCCCTGCCGTAACCGCATTATAGGTATCTGCAGAATGGTGGATCGTCTTGCTGGCATTAGAGGGATGGAGTTTCAGGGTCAGCTTGCACCTTCTACAAGCAAAATTTTCAGGCCAAAAAGACCATCACTCAAAACAGGAGCAGATGTTCACTGAGGCCAATTAACAACAGAGAGATGGAGACAGCATTGTGGACCCGAGGAGGGCTGCTGCTCCATATGGGTCTAAGAAACTTAATTAGATTGACAGAGTTTAAGACAACAACATGCTTATATAGCGCCTTTCTAGTACATGGACCACTCAAGGCACTTTTACAACGCAAGCAGTTTTCTCTCACTGCCACACACACACATTGTGCTGGATGGTGAACCGTAGACCTCTGTTTAAGACTACACTTCTTGTTCCGGACGTTCACCCAACCGTCCTGGTTTCCCAGCTGCCCGGGACCCAGGCTGAGCCTCATAGCGGTGCGCACAGGCTAACGGGGCCTGGCTGACTACGGGCACTAATGTTGTAGTTTCGATAGTGTGGAGTCGCATTTCTAGATTAAGCCTCGCCTCCAGGGATGTAACTAAACTACACTTAGCACAAACACCGCTACCGCTAGAGGAGGCAGAGGGATAACTAAACATAACATAAGACACACTGGGTAAGACAGAGCAGGAGAGCTAGAGGGGGAAACCATAACCGATAGTGTGGCTAGGCAGTAAGGGAAAGTCAAGTTATTGCTTAAGTGTCGACTCAGGGTAGCAGTAAATGCTTTAAGACTGGATCAAGATTTGTGCAAGGTCCTCTCTGAAAGTGGGATATTTTCTTTTGTTCATAAAATTATTTTTTTTTTCAATTATTTAATGAGTTTGTACCTATTTATTTTCCACACAATGCAAAAAAAAGATAAATGAGTAAAAAAAATCTATTTTAAAAATATGATGCAAATGGTGCAAATAAAAAAGTATGTCTCAAATATGATTAAGTAAAGGAGGCTACAACAAAACCTAATTCATTAGGTAGTAGATATGAAGAAAGTTAATATAAGTCTTCATTTGGGTTATGTTTTATGATGCAAACAAACTTTGGTTTCAGTTTATCAAATGTGACTATTTGCAGATTTCCCTGCCATGAAAATTGAAAATATTAAGGTTTTAGTCTTCTAATCGGGGAAAAAAAATATCAGAAAAAAGGGAATATTTGCTGAAATGCAATTATTTACCAACTCTGTAAATCAATAATGAACTTGACTGTTAATTGCAGTTATGATCATCATCAGTTAAAGGTTTTTGGGTTTTTTTTTTTTTTTTTTTGGGGGGGGGGGGGGGGGGGGGGGGGGTTTATATAGGGCTGGGCAATGATTAAAATTTTTAATCGTGATTAATCACATGATTTCCCTGATTAATCACGATTAATCGCATATACGGAAAATCAAATAATGAATTCAAAAGTAGTCTAAAGTGCATTTTCATTTAAATGTTCTGCTGCCATATGAGCTAAACACATGGAGCCATAACATTTGTTGTTCAAACACTTTTAACATATGTTACTTGTCAGTAACATATTTAGTGTAAATCTCATCTTAAAAAATGTCAAATAATATAAAACTCATTGCCCCTGCCAGGGCATTAATGTCATCCTGTTTTTTTTATGACAAATAAAAAAAGTCTACCAACAAAATCCTGAGCCCCAATCAGAACATTAAAACAGGCAATTTCTGAGGTAACAGCAGAACCTTTTAATGGGGAGTTCAACTTGTCAGTTGTTACAAATAACCTTGTTTCTGTCGAAACCTCCATCTGGGAGAACTTTAAAATGAAAATGTCCATGTTAAAGTTCTGTAACTTTATCAATCTGTGTATCATTCGTTCTTTCCATTTTTCAATTGTCAATCAAAAATTAAAAATATTAAAAAGTGACATTTTATTTTATTTTTTCCATTTTTTAATCTAACACAAAAAAACGAAAAATGCACAGAATCTCCTGAGGCTCATTTCCAATCATTGCCCCTCCGCTGCTTAATAAGTCCTTGATCAAACTACCGTATTGACCCAAATACAGTATAGGATGATATTTTAATCTAGAAGTCATATTCTCAAAAATGGGTTTCGTTTTATAATAAAGGACTAGACTTTCTGTTGTCATTACACATCTGTGCCACTAGATGGAGCTGCACTGAAGTAACCAGTAGGAGAACAGCAGGACAGTGAACACATGGAGCAGATCTGATGTAACATGGAGGAATGATGCGATCATCTTGAACAAAGGGGTTTAAAAGTTTTGTGTCAGTCCAGAATTTTTTTTTTTCAGACAGAATTGCTAATATTACTACCTGAGTTGCTACCCGAACTGCAAAGTACACGGATATTTTACCGCTCTTCATGTCTGCTTTAGCTTTTCCAAATGCCATCAAATGCTATCTTCCGGTTCCTCAGCAGTCAGTAACAGACTTTTCAAAACAAAAGCATGTGAGCAACATGCGTTAACGTGCGATAAATTAAATGTCGGCGTTAATAAAGTAATGCGTTAACGCGATAATAATGCATTAACTTGCCCAGCCCTAGTTTTATATCTTATTAATTTTCTGCTGACCCGTCTAAGGTGTAGTCTCTCACCTGATGGCAGCTGGGATAGGCCCCAGGCCTTTAGATAGGATGAAAAGAGTCAGAAAGAGAAAAGGGCTAACAAACTGTAATCTGGCACATTAAGGAAGATATTATAATTGCTTATCTGTTGGAGTTTTTTATTTATATAATTTTTTTTTTTTTAATTTTCAATGACAGAGAGAAAAGAGAGAAGAGAAACTGACCACAGTTCCAGGGAAAATGTATGGATACTTACAGATCATTTTTGTGCTTCAGCAAAATGTATAAAAAAGGGTTTGTATGTGGTTGATTATAGTTGTCAGAAAGGCAGTCATAATCAATCAGTATCAGAACTGGTGGATCAGATCCTTAAGAAAATCTGTATTTGTAATTTTAAGTTCCAGTTTTGTTTGTGTACAGTCTGTTGCTTTTTCTGCAATTGCCCGAGAGATTTGGATCTGCTCTGTGGCTCAATTTCACCTAAGTATAGGCACTCAAATCAGCATTTATAGTCTTCACTGATCTTTTACAAGTAATCCGGATCAACTTATAACAGACTGCAAGAACTATGGCGTTCTCTCATAAGAGTTGGGAAGCTCCCACAGTAGTGTGTCACGCTGGTGAAGTCCAGGGGGGAGGTCATTTGGAGTCCAGAATGTTGTTAAAGAAAGAAGATTTAATTCTGAGTCAGAGAGCGATTCAACCACAGACTGAAAAGAGATCAAAGAGACAGCTGCTAAGAATTTTCTTACTGTCTGTCCTGGTATTTATCGCTTACTAAAAAGGTGCCATGACAACAGGTAGCAGCCAGGCGAGAAGATGCACCCCAGAGAGAGGCAGAGATGCAGAGAGGAGGGGAAGGGTTTAGAGGAAGAAAAGTGACATCAAGTCAGTGTAGAGAAAGAGTGGAAAGATAAAAATGAAGAGAGGGGAGAGTTATTAGTGGAGAAGACATCTAAAGCAGATAAAGACAAGGGGAATGACTTTAACGGTTGTGTTGTTGCTTTCTGTGTGTTAACTACCCATGTGTGTATTTGTCAGTGACCTGCTTGTCAGCGAACGGCTCTGTGCTCTCCTTCAAAGGTTCAGTGTTCTTCCTAATACTTCCATAAGCTCACCCTTGGGACCTGGCCACAACAGTCTGCTCCGTGATTGGGTGCATGCTGCGGCTCAGCGGGGCGGGGTTAAACCAGCGCGGATGTTTCATATTCATACTAAGCTTGAATACATCATCAGTGCATCAGGTCACTGTGTGCTGTCAGCAGGAAGACACTTTTGAGTTTGCTGGATATTAGATTTGGACTTTTTTTTTTTTTTTTTGCTTCATTAAGGAGCCTGAAAAATACTGCAAACTTTTTCTGAATTGCTCCTCGGTGTGTGGTGCGGTGTGGCTCCTCTTCACTGATGCTTGACTCAGTCAGAGAAGGCGCTCTGGGCTCGCAGGTTTGCAGGACAGATGATGACCTATGGCTGAGCTCGACGTGCCCCTGGCCATCTCCCCTGATCCCGCTCAAACCTGGCCACGCAACAGGCTGTGGGGGTGAAATCTGCTGAGGAGGGGGCTCCTCTCACCACATTACTGGCCTGCTCTCGTTGCCATGATCAAACAAAACAAGAATAAAAATGTTTCATGGGTGAGTAGTGAGGTTTTTTTTTTTTTTTACATGGTACAGGTTTCACCTATCATGTATGTTTTAATATCTATAGTTTCTTTAAAGTATCAGAAGGCTGTGGGGCATTTTGATAGGACTGATTAGATTTTCTGGTTCAACAGATTATACTGAGAGTACTGTGGTGCATTATCATTGATTTTGTTTTTATTTTTATTTTTCTGATGCTTCTGCACCCATTGGCTATTCCAAAGAGAAGCTTAGAGATTTAGATATTATATAACTGCAAGCTACTACATGCCCACTTTATGAAATCTGGTTATCAGTCTGCCAGACCTGCCTGTGTTACAAAAAGTATGGCAAATGTTAAATGAGTTGAGAAGCAACTTAAGGCTAAATCTCCAAGGAAACGCTGACCCGTTTGGTGGAAAATAGTGATAATAACGGCAGGTAAACCGCACTTTCTGTCCTCATGATGTCTCAGGTTTTTTTTTTTTTTTTTTTTTAAGCCTGTGTGTGTTTGATATCTGATTCTTTGCCAGTGCAGACGGATCAGGGAGATTATAGTGAGAGTGGCTTTGCAGAGATGAAATCAGCTACTTGGGAAAAGGGGGGGTGGGGCGTGGAATAGAGAGTATGAGATGTAGTTACGAATCCACTCTTTTTTTTCTGTCAGTGGACACTTTCTGATGTCTATCTGATGCTGCAGTTGTTTCACCCCCAGTCACTCAGCTCAGGCTCTTTTTCTGTAATTAATGAACTCTTGCTGGAGTTCCTCATAATCACGTGCAAATGAGACCGTAATTATGTCATTAGTCTGAAGCTAAATTTACATCCATATACAGGCTTATGTTGTGCTCAGAGGTATCTGACACTGGGAATACCTATCATTTTTGCCTAATATAGTGTAAATGCGCACGTGCGTATAAATAGAGATGTACGTATGCGTTTTCCTCCGGAGGGAAACGCTGCTCCACTTTCCCTCAAACCACCCATATGGCACATATGTCAAGCTGCTGCTTTCTGCAGCCCATCTCTGCGTCCTTACACTGAACCTGACTGGTCCTGGGCTGAGGGAGTCAAAAAGTTATGTGGAAGCTATTGAAATAATGCCAAAGTGATCACAGGATCGTTGGAAAGGAGGATATCTTCACACTTTCTCTGTTTTTACTTGCGTCTTTTTGCACTCTCTTGTTTTGACATTATATTCAGACAGCACAAACTGAATACACCCACTGTAAAAGATGAATGAATACATTAAATCAGGAATCCCAGATTTGACATGGAAACTCCTGCTAATATCGCTGTTTATCTCTTTGTTCCATCTTCTCTACATATAATGTGCTCCATTAAATCACTTGTTCAGCTATTACTTTGTAGTTGAGTTTTGTCAGAATAACAGAGGAGAACAACAGCAGGAGTCGGATGATCAAAACCTTGAGGAGATTTTTTATAGAATATGTAAAATTTATGGAAATATTTTATTCAAGTCCAGCTGTTAGTATTCAAACCATCAAGTTTGAATGAATCAAGAGAGAGAAAAGCATTTAGTTATTGGTGACATTAGATGAAAACGCAGAAGACTCTAAAAGCACTTGTTAAGTTGCAAGACTTTTTTTCAGATTAAGATACAGTCATGGAAAAAATTTTAGACCACCCTTGTTTTCTTCAGTTTCTTGTTCATTTTAATGCCTGGTACAACTAAGGGTACATTTGTTTGGACAAACATAACGATAACCACAAAGATTGCTCATAAGAGTTTTATTTAAGAGCTGATATCTTACCATTTTCCATGGTTTTCTTGATTATAACCTAAATCACTTAAGTTTTTACATCAATAGCTATGGCCTTGTACTGCCAAAAACACTGCTTTTATGCATTCAGTGTTTTCTTTTCTGTCTGTTTTAGTCACATGATGACGTTTAGTGGTACCAGGTATTAAAATGAACAAGAAAGTGAAGAAAAAATGGTGGTCTAATAATTTTTTCCATGACTATATCAATTATCACAACTAGACATGTTTAAATACAGATTCAGATATTGATTCTGATTCCTGGGTTTTGGTTATCAACTGATACTGAGTATTGATCCAATACCAGTCTTTACCAGTCTATTCTTTTAAATTAGGTTTGATACCAACTTTGAATGACTGTTGCTCACTTCTCAGAGACAGCAGGCCTTTATTTAACTAATTATGGCCAGAAACGGTCTATTAGATGGTGAAATCCTATATTTTAATGGTCAACAGGGGCTGGTCATCCAGGAACAGTTCATTCTCTAGGCAATCCTCTGGAAAGCAAACTCCAGGGTTTGCTACAGTGACTCCTCCATCTTTCCCTTTGAATTAATAAAGTCCTCGTGCCCTTTCACCTGATAGCTCCTTAACTGATAATAATAATAAAGTTACGTGAGTAACATTTAGCATCATTATAAGCACTCCATGCTAATGTTGCCAATCCAGCAATTAACATCTGCATCTGTTAACTTAAAACAGGAAGTCACTGTTTTCAGTATTCCATAACTTCCTGTGCTTGTTTTCAGAGGAACAAAGATGAATCGGATGCCATTAACAAAAATGAAGTGGTACCAGTTGGTGCATGGGAGTAAATATTCATCGATCCTGAAGCCCTTATTTTTAGAAGTATTTCCGATGGTGGTATTGGAACTGGAACAACTTGAGTTACACCTTTAGTGATGATGGAAAAAATGGGACAAAAGATAACCTGCTGTACACTGAGGCACACCCTTAGCATATGACATACTTTATTAAGTTATTTTACTTCTGGCAAATTTGTTTTGTTAACTTGAACTGTTTGCAAGCTAGACTTGTTGATGACTGTCATTAGTTTTCATGCTGTCGTCAACATATACAAAAAATATTGGAAACTGTATTATCGGTAAATATAGGAGGATACATTTTTAATGAAGTAGATGCCATTTCCTGTATTCTGGCACATTTTAACAGATTATTAGACACCTACTTTTACCTGCAAGTAAGCGTTTGATTCGAAGACTATTTCAGAGACAGATTCAACCGTAAGTCCTCGTTCAACTAGTCCATATATGCACCAGCCTGTTTTTAAACCACTGCAATGGCTGAGATACTGAACTGCACTGAACTGCATTTGAGTTTTGATGTCATTGTTGGATTTGGATGAACTAGCTAATGCTAACCTAGCTGATGGATCTCCTTACCTCATAACCTTTCCATAGGAAAAACAATCGTCCTTTGGAGAAATTGTGACTTAAAGGTGGGGTGGGTGTTGTTTTTTTGCAACACTTTTTACAATATTGCCTGAAAACCTTTTCACATTTCCATTGCACCCACTGAAATAAAATGTTTGCAAAAAAAAATAAAACATTTTGGTCCAGTCTAGAAGGTATAATCAGAGAAAAAAAACTCTGACCAATCAAAAAAGTGATCATCACTATTTTGATTGGCTGCCTAATACGTCCATCAAAATATCACCCCTCCCTCCCTCCCTATGGTTCATGCAGTTGTGAATCATGTGAAGGGTGGTTTCGTGGTTTCGAGGGGTGAGCTGAAGAGGAGGAGGCGGAGCCTTTGGGAGGAGGGAGGGAGTGTATATTTTCAAAATCTCACTTGAGTTGGATTGCTGGAACCGTTTTTCAAACAACACCTACTCCACCTTTAATTTCCACAACTTTTTAAATAATCTCCTTATGTCCATTGTGTCTTGGGAGGGAGCAAATATTGCAAACAATTGATCATCAGCCAGAAATAAATAAAAAAAAATAAAATAAAACATTGCCTTCCAGTCTATATTACTGTACATTAAAGTAAACAAGGCAATACTTCTTACTAATTTTTTATTGTTTAGTTTAATGTCACATCAATTTAATGTGACATAGGCCTAATTTGGGGGTTTTTGTAAGATTTAGTCAAAATCTGGACAATGTGAGGTAGCAGGGGGGCTGACGTTAGTTTTGACCTCCAGTTTTTGAGCCGCCTGCGCTGACAGCCCACTTCGGTCATAAACTTCGTGCCAGAGGCGGTTGATGAACCGGGTTCTAAACTACCTTCGTTTAGGCTTGCATGCGGTGAATTGTTGCAGGTAACCAGGAAAACCTGAATTCCACTTTCAATGGTGTGAATATTCTTATTATCAGTAAAGTGAAATGGATTCTTTGGAGAAGCAATAGAAACAGCCCCTGAGATATCATGATTGACTATGGGACCAAAGGTCATGCAACTGGATGGACAAAAACATTATGTTGTTATGTGAGCCAAACCTGATTTAATATTAGTCCGTTTGGTTTGTTTTCTGCAGAAACTTTGGATGCAGATGCAGCACCTCTGCAGTGTGCTCCTCCTGAGTATCCATTTTTCTATCCAATAAGCTTAATGACTTTGAGGGCCACATTTATAATCACAGGGGTCGGCCGTGCCGGGCGGATTAGAACTCCAGATGGTGCTGTTACTGCCTGACTGTCTGTCTGGGAAGGGATGTACAGCTGCAGGAGGTCACATGTTCTACAACTGCCTCTGCACCCTAGCCGCTCAGCATCACAGCGGCATTACAGCTGCCTATCAGCGCTAACTGTTGAGCGTTTCAGGAGTTTCAAAGTATGCTTGTATGCGTGCAGTGAGTGTGTTTTTCTTTAATCTGCCTTGTATTGCTGCTGATAGTCGGGCTGGCCATGCAACAGATGTCGCACTATAAAATTAAAGCTTAATACCCAGCCATCTAAAAAAGAAAAAGAAAAAGACTTCAGGGCTAACTATGACACCACAGAGCTTAAACATTTGGCTGCGTGTATGTACGTGAGCGCGTGCGTATGTGCCCATGTCAGAGTGTGATCCGCCTCAGGGACTCTCTTCACTCCACATGAGGCTGTTGGAAGAGCTCTTGAGGATGACCACGTCTCGCATCCTCTCCTCTAGATTTCACCTCAGACTCACACCGGATGTATTTAAGAGCAACTTGCGTGCAGCACAGCAGTCACCGTTATCCCTTTTGACCGTTGGCTTTTTTTATGCCAGGCGTCAGCTGCTTGCACCTCTGGGTCATGGTGCTCTGAACAAAAACCAGGGGATTTGCATTATTCATTACAGTCGCTGTGGAGCGGACAGGCGACACAGGTGTCTTGGCATTGTGGGGAAACGAGTATGTCTAAGAAGCCAAAGGTAAATAAAAAAAAAAAAAAGGAATTTGTTTTTGATTTTGCCTTGTTTTCTGCAGCTTTCTTCCTCGATGTAGAGTTTATACTATCAGTTGTCCGGGCTTGTCCTCTGGGAGTTTTTGGCTTCACTCATAGTGCTTTTGCTATTTTTGTCAATTATTTGCTGTTGGATTTGTGGCAGCATCAAGACTGTTGTGACCTATTGTGTGGTCTCTTTCTGATGTCTAAATATGGAGCTGTTCTGCAAGTATTGGATGAAGCATACTTTTAAAACGAGTTTAGCTCTTCTTTTTTTTTTTTATCATGGATTGTTGCTGTTTTACTTGTAGTCCAGCAAACAGACGTGGCATACTCACAGGGCTTCTCTGTTGGTGAAAGACAATCTGTGGGGTCATCTTTCTCTTTCCATGTGCACATAACTCGCAGAGGTCCGGTGAAAGACTCCGTGCAGCTAAATCCCGTGTTTGCACAGTGATTCAGTAATGTATGGTAGAATGATTTAATCTGGTGTTTTACGCAAGGCACTGCCTCCAAAAGCTTTTCACTTGTGATTCTACACAAATCCATGTAAGTGATGCCTGCTTGCGAGTAGTTCAAAAAAGTTTTGGGCTTTTTGTTTTGTTTGTTTGATTTTGGAATTTTCAAGCTTTGTACTGAAAATTAATATTTAGAGTACTAAATCCAAACTTGGGTGCGAACAGCTTTCATATTAAATATCTGAGTTTGACGTTTTTAATTTTCTTTATTAGATTATTGTAAATAGAGCTAGCAGAGGCTCCAGCAGATCCCCGTGACCCTGTATAGGATGAAACGGGTGTAAATAATAATGTATGATTTATTAATTTACTTCCTAACAAATCTTATTTTTTACTTTTTTTTTTTTTTAGTTAGCATATAATATAATTTGGTAAGAAACTGCTCTAAGATATAAAACAATGAAACGAAGCTGCAGGTGTTTGTGTTATAGTCTTCGTGTGTTCTCATCTGAGTTTGTGAAATAAAATTTAAGTCCACCCATAAAAACAATGCTCAAACGCCCACAAGGGAGCATAATCCACTCAAAACCTTGCACATTTGGCCACTTTAGTTTATTTTTTTTGAAAAGCTCTGTTTTGAGAAACACCCAAAAATGGAGAAATATTTAGCCGTAGATTACAGTCTTCCCTATTTAAATTAAAATAGCAGATCTTCCAGAGTATAAAGAGCAGCTTTTCACAGCTTCTCAGTATGCTTAATTTCAGTCATTTCTTCTACTCTAAATCCTGGATAGGTTGAGAGGCTGAAGCAGATTTAAATCTGCTTACTAAGAGAAGCAATCACTACAATGTGAGTCAGGGGATCAAGTTGGCACAAGCAATCACCCCTGTATGTGTTCTTGTGTGCAGCGTGGATTGTGTCCTCCTGACCGTAAAGCTGCACACTATACAGACAAGCATTTGTCTCTCACTGATCCGCCCAAGCACCCACGTTGAGGCAAGTCAGATGCTCATCAGCAGTGTCATATGTGTACAAACTGATGAAATTTTGGACTGTGTAAAAATGAATGTGACTACACTTTATGCTTCTGTTCTGTTAGAGAGAACTGAATGGAGGAGTTCTCTTAAAGGATTCTGTAGGGAAAGAGCATCATGCATCTCTAATTTCAGGATATAAAAAAAGTGATCTTTTCAGAAATATATACCGAGTCGGGTTTCTGTTTTGAAATGTAAATTCTTTAGCATTCTTCAAGTCTTTGCGTATCATGAGGGTTTTTGCTTGGACGTACGGCGACATGTCAGGTGGCTCCTGGTGCCCCCACTGGACTGGGGAGTCAGTTATTGGCGGGTTTGGTTTCCTGACATCATGATATCAAGGTAAGTCATTGCAGCCAAAAACAGGCTTAGGAACAGATGCTCTTGTGTAACCTAAGCCACCCCCACCCCCCACTGAATTAGCAGGTATGAGGCAGTGCATTTAATTGATTAAACAGGATTGGGACACAGCTTTGTGCCAAAACTCCTTTTCACAAAATGTTTAGTGCATTTAATCCTCGTGGAAGTGCATGTGCATACACAGCATCAGCCTCTGCCTCTGCCATCCTGACCAGTGCGTGACTGCACTGGTCACAGCAGTCCCAACCACCAATGTGGTGATGTGTTCAGCGAGCGTAAAGTGACTCAGTTAACACCATACGCTGCACTGCTGCCGCCAGACATTGCACAATGTTGTACATGCCAGCGCTTCAGAAACCATCAACTGTTTTCTCCCTTAGCTGCCCAGAAACTCAGAGCTCATGATCTTCATTCCCTTAAGCATGCTTGACTGGCTTCCTTTATCCCCGCCGACTAGACACATCTTAGGAAGGGTAAGCTGATAACTTTTTCATTTTTCATTCAGTTTTTAGATTGTTTTCTGTTTGCTGGAAATATCCTGTTTCCTGATTTGGAGCGTGATTTTTTTTTTTTATTTCTTTTTAAGTAAATAAGTGTATTTTCACAAGGAGAAGAAAAACATGATCATTCTTGGTAAACATGCTTGTGGGATATCCTTTGGTGGGGTGGAGGAAACGGTTGCTGAAATACCAGCTGCGACTTCTAGCCCCCTGTCTCGTCCTCTACTTCTGGTTGTTTTGCCTACTCCGTTCTTATTCAGCAATTGTCTCTTCTTCTTTTGCGCCTCCTTTCCTTTCTCTCATCCTCTGTAATTAAAGATGGTCCCGGGGCTCAAGCGGCCCGGCGTGTAGGCAGCTGTATCTAGGTAACCGCAGTCTGATGCTGGCTACCGACCCTGGGGCTTTCATTAGACATGACTCACAGTCACGTCAGGCCCTGCATGCTTTCTCCACTCTATGGATCATTTCTATCAGGTTCAATACAATCAACCGTAAGTTCACTGTACATTGTTGTAGTGGAGGGAAAAGGTGGATCTTGGATGGTCTCTGCAGCTCAAAGGGTATGTGTGTGGGGGGGTATTTAGACAGTTCAAACAGATACAGCCATGCACACGCGAATCCCAGGAATCCCAATCTATTACATTATTGTGTCCATTTTATAGTGAGGTTTCTTCTGTAATGTATACGTGGAAGTTTATCTTCAGATCTTTATGATAGCCTGCGGTGTGTTCAACATGATCTTCTATAGCACATGTGTCAAACTCAAGGCCCGCGGGCCAAATGTGGCCCGCCATGTCATTTTATGTGGCCCTCAAGAGCTTGGGCATGATTGGATTAAATTATAAACCAATATTTTAAGACTTAAAATAAGCTTACACTGCTTTAAAGCGCATATTGACAATAAACTACATCTCCCATCATGCATTTCGTCGTTACCCACAACGATAACGGTAGCTATGAGCAAGACGATTTTTCAGAACATGTCCAAGAAAAGAAAAATTGATGCACAAGGAAGGCAGTTTCATGAATGATGGGAAAACAACAGTATGTCATTTGTGTTATGAGGTGGTGTTAGTCATTAAAGAGTTTAATCTACGTCGGCATTTTGACAGCAAACATGGATCTAAGTATGCTAAATATAGCCTGCAAGAAAAACAGAACCGCTTCCGCTTCTGAAACCGAGGTAATGGATACTCTTACAACCACAAAGCCTGAGTTTAATATAATGAGTTAAATTTTTGAAACTTGAATATATAATACATACAGAAACTGTTACTTAACATTATAATAAGGTGTAGTTTAATTTATTTTGATTTACATTGCATTTTAAGATAGATAAGATAAGAATCTTTATTGTCATTGTACAAAATATACAACAAAATTCTGTTTGGCAGCATCTCTGTTATAGCAGCTTCAGTCACAAGAAATATATCACAGGTAATCATAAATAGAAAAAAAAACAGTAAAAACAGTAAAGTGCAGGTAGAAGTTTTATAAACATAAATATTTTTTTGTAAATAAATAAATAAATTTTGTTACATTTTATGCTGTCAATCTGGCCCTTCGAGGGCAACTATGATGCTGATGTGGCCCTCAGTGAAAATGAGTCTGACACCCCTGTTCTATAGTAACTTGACTGTCTATTGACTGTTTTTACTGGAAAAGCCCAGGGCCTATATTAGTTATATGTATGGAAGCTTTCATTTCTGTAACTTTTAACAAGACGATCAAACAAAAGAAATACGATTCAACAAATAAAGCCAAACTTTTCAAACGTGTTAGCTTGAAGGATATATGTTCATTCCCTTTCTTTCTAAAGTCACTATACAAAAACAAAAGTGTAAAATCAGTTGTTTTTTATTTTTACTTTGCATTATTTGCCTCACGAGGAGCAGTCTCCTGGCAACCAGCAGAATCACAAGGATATTACTGTTTTCTAGCAGAAAACCATAAATTATTCGTACTAAATAGAAAAGATATAACACCTTTGGAGAGAAACTTGCTGCCCCCCCCTTTAACTCTATTTCTAGGCTGAAACTTAGTATTTGAAAAGAAAAAAAAAAGGAACTATCCCCTCCTCTGGATTACTCCTTTAAAGGTAGGGTAAGTGATTCTACACCAGGAGTGCTCAAATGGTCCACTTGCAGACCCAAAGAGGTCACTTTCGGACCCAGAAGAAATTGGGAGTTTTGAAAAATAAAACGGTGACTTCTAGTGACTTCTGGGAGAGCCAATAGCGACTTCCTTTACTGGGTAGTGGGCAACACTGGCAATCGAACCTACTGGCATTGATCTGTTTGCCTATTAATTAGGCAATCAGATCAATTCATGTGCATAAGCGAGCTGGGGGGAAAAAAAGCAGGAGCCTCTCATACGACGCAGTGTACACACTCGCTAAACAGACTGACAGGATGCGAGGAGGACGGTTTTGACAGTGGAGGAGGCAGGAGCAGAGATGGAAAGAATGAGAGGAAGAGAAAGATGGGTTTATCTACTTGTAAAAAGTGAAAGGTAGATCGGGCGTTAAAAGAGGACTGGGCAGATCTGTATGTGTTCATTTTGTCTGCGCGCAGCAACAAGCCTGCTTGACTTAAACTGAATGAACCGAAACAGTTGGTCTGTTTCCCCCTGCTGGCCAATATGTTGCATTGATGTGGGAAAAAACTGCTAATAAATATTGATAAAATATTATTGGAATGTACTTCATTTGATTTGAAAATCAGCGGTATACTCAGGCGAACACAGCTAGCCAGTGTTGGGCAAGTTTACTTTCTACACCAACTAGTTCAGTTCATAGTTCACAGAAATTAAAACGAACTAGTTGAGTTCACCATTTCAAGAAATGAACTAAATAGTTCATTTTTAGTTCTTTTTTAAATTCTTTTTTTTAATGTTGCTGCGAGCAATTATTTGTCAAAATGATTGCCACTGCCCATATACTACCACAAACAGCAATTATTTTATCCATTTTATCTGTCGAAAACTGTGTCCAATTTGGAATCCGTAACCAACCAGGGTTCACATTAGCATTGAAGGGACAGCACATGAAAAACTGTAATTTCCCTTTCAGCTTCTCTCTACAGTATATTCAAAATATGAGGAAAAACATGCTGCCAAATGGTCTTTACAATAAGACAAAAACAGGTCCTTAAGGACTCCTATTTCTAACGCAGTTCACGTTCACATTTTCTTGGCGAGCACTGGAGAGAGAAGGAGGTAAGAGCTCGCTCACTTTTTTTTTTCATCAACAGATGTGATGTAGAGGTCTTCGGAGCAACCCGAAAACCCAAGGTTCGGACCCAACCCGAATCGGGTCTCGGTCCATTCAAAAGACGTGACTCCGGGTTCAGGTCGGAATCGGTACAGTTAGTCTCGGGTCCGGTCGGTCCACGTTTACTCGAGAGAGGTAAAGATATTGGCGGTGGCAGCCAATGTCAGGACTAAATTAATTATTCATTAACGTGGCATATTAGTCATGAGACAATCGTGTTGCTGTAGCGTGTTATTAGGGGTATGCCCGGCAGCTGTAAAGCACAACAGATCGCCAACATGACAACGTTGGATGAGATAACATATTCACACGTCCTGACCGGTGTAGGCTATTAGTGTTAGCTGTTGCTACCAACAGCATATGTATCCACAAAGAAAATAACGACGTGGATTTATTGTTGTTTACATCACGTAGCCTATGGAGCAACTGAACCAGGTGGAAGAAGACAACTTTAGTTAAGAAAATCAAGTTTTATTCAACGCTAGACAACTTTTAAAATGAGCAACTATGGGCTGTATTGTCTCGGTTCTATTCGGGTAACTCGGTTCGGTTCGTGGTCGGAAACTAAAGACTCGGGTCGGGTCGGTTCCGGGTCCAAATAATGTGGGTCCATTCGGGTTCGGACTCCCAAACTTATGACAATAGCTCGGGTCAGGTCGGTTTCGGGTCGGATTTTCACGGGTCCATTCGGGTTCAGGTCCGTAAAAGTGGACCTGTGAAGACCTCTAATGTGATGTCATCCAAAAATCCCTTGCTCTACCTTTAATTTTGGCTTACTACAAAACAGCTGAAAAAAGTGTTACTGTAAAGAATGTTTGACACACTTTAAAATGTCCGATCAAAGAATAAATGACAAAGAGAAAGAAGCAATGAGAATTCACTGACTCGTGTCACTTCAGTTCCGTAAAATCGCTGGAATTATGGTACGATGAAACCTCAAAGCTTCATGACAGCTTGTCAGAAAGAAAGAAAACCCTCTGTTCTATTAAAAGATTGATTATGTAAATAGCTGTAATTGTTGAATAAAAATATTTTAGGACAATTCTATTGTATTCAATGATGACCTTTTGTGGAGGTTTTTCCTTTTTTTTCCCCATGGAGAGTTTCATTTTTATAATAAGATTCTTGGAAAGGCAAAGCTCCTTTTGGAAAGGTCTGTACACTGTTTCGTAACTGATCTAATTGTAGTATACTTTATCCCATTATTGGTCTATTTAATTTTACTTACATAATTTCAATTGTTTTGTTATGATATCACTTTTTACAGTAAACACAATTATTATTATCCATTTTGTTGGATAATATCTCTGTTGTTGGCAATATGCCCTGTCAAAATTGCTCAGTTATTGTTTGCATCTTATGTTCTTTTTTTTTTCATTGTAATTATATGTTTTTACATTTTTTATTCATTTATTTATTTATTATAAATCTAATGCGGGTTTAGCACACAGCCCCAGTTGCTTTGTCACTGTCAAAGTGTAGACGGCTCTTGTTTTGGGCCATTAAAGAGCAAGTCGTGGTCAGTGTGAAGTCCGACTGGCATGAGGCTGACTGATACCTGTGAACGTCCCTGATGTAGCAGTAGAGTTGCACTCTGAAAGCGTCCTCGGCATTGGTCTCCATGGATTTTGAATGGGGTGACGTCCAGTGCTGCAGAACTGAATTGTGGGCTCCGTGCATCGTCGTGGCAGCGTAGCCTACATCAAAAGTTGGGGAACAGCTTCTTCTCAACTCCTCGTGGCCCAGTGCGAGCATCGGCCAATCAAATCGTGACTCCACAGCAAGAACAAGCCAGTGAAATTCCACATGGGGTGGGACCTTTTCAGCATTCAGCTTATTTGTGTAGCGAGCAGGAAGAAATTTGATTAGCTGTTTATTTGTATGACGAAGGCCCATCAGAAGCATGCCCCCCTGGAGCATTGCTGCAGCGCTGCTGTGTGTGCGGGGTTTCAGTACTCAGGCCTGATGCCTGCAATGCTGTCTTAAGCAGCACAAAGTAAACAGAACTGCTCACCCATTGTAAATGACTCGGAGGTGCCAGTTCCTGCGACTTTCCTCTGAGGTTAAGGATGGACTAGCGCTTAGACTTTTAGGAGTGCTTTTTGGAAAAAAAAAAAAAAAAAAAAATCTCAATGTCGATAAGACTGAAGATCATTGAACTTAATCCGAGTCCATGCTTTTTTTGTAATGGTGTCTGGAGTTAAGGGGTTTCCCACATAATAATGCGACACACTTGGATTGGCCTCCCAGCTGTCTTGACAACCAAAATATGCTGCTTACAGATATTAAAGTTGTTTATTTGGCAGTTTTCAACAGAGCAGGAGAGAGAAAAACCCCATTAAACACTAGCAAGGATCGTGAACACTTTTAGTCTTTTCTTCATTCTCAGCTGACTGACTCACCCATTTGCCGACCAGCTGGTTCCCCATATGAAACTGAACACATGAAAATATGCCCTCTCACCCATTATTCTTGATGTCATTCATTGACATTCATTGAGTGGCGCAACTATTTTATGACAGATCTGGTACAGTGTCAGTTCCTTGATTTCATTGTCATTCCAGTTCCTTCTATCTTTTTCCCAAATTTGCTGCTTTCTTGAATGAGTGCTCTGATGAATCATGGTTCTCACTTGTGTCACGAGTTGCTTGCATACTGACAATCTGTAATATTAACGGAAAGTCCCCCCTCAATTTTACCCCGTTGGCGTTTACGCACTGGAGCAACCAAGGCCGAACGATTCTACATATGGACACCCTTACATGCATAAAACCAGGCTGACGGAAACGAAAAGCCAAAACAATGCTGCTATTTACTCAGTGGAACCTTTTCTTTCATTATTTGAGTTTGCTCTCAGCCTGACCTGAATGACTGCAGCTCAAGTGCATCTGCTCTCGTTCAGCTGTTTCATCAGTCAGTCTAAAACTGGATCGTGACATCACACCTGATTTCATCTTCTGTTCAAAGACTCAGAACTTCTCTTATGTCTGTAACTCCCCAGTTCAGCATTGTTAAGTTATTTAGAGCAAGTGAAGGGAAATACATGCAGATAAATGTTTCTGCTCTGTTTTTTCCATGTCTCTGTGATGGTGTCGCACACATAAGATGTGACCAGAAAGTTGTTAGAGATTCCTCCGATGTTGCACTCTGTTACAGGTGGGGGGATATCCCTTACTTATGCAAGCCTGTCTCTATTTTTCATTCCTTTTTGTTTACCCCACGGGGTGGAAAAGAGGGGTTATCTTAGCTTTTGGCTTTTTGAGAAATGGCAGTTGCATACGCATACCGAGACCGGGAAAAAAATTTGAAATATTCTGCCAGGAAAAGCCTGTATGTATTGTGTGATTGATATGTTGCGCTGCAACTGTGGTATTCAGATCACCTCACCATCTGGTCACAGCACACTAAAAACTATCTAAACCACATGTGACAAACTGGAGGCAGAAATATTGAAGCCACCGCTACTCCCCCTTCGAGTCCATATTAATGTCAAAAACATGGATAACTGAAGGGAGGAGAGGAGCCAGGAGACTGTTGCGCCGCTTTGTTGTGATGAAAAGTAGCGATTTTATGTCAAAAAGTCACAATTCTACAACAAAAGATCAAAAAGTTGCAACTTTGTAAAAGTAAAAAAAAAATTGTGATTTCAGTACATAAGGTTGCAATATATTTCAGCTTTACAACAAAGGTGTAAATTACGTAAAAAAATTGCAACTTTTGGTGTTTTGAACCAATCTGCACGTGCAAATTGTGCTTGCGTGAGCAGAAAGCCCTTTTGATAAAAGGAAGGCTCCTGGTATGCCTAGTCTTTCAAAAACCTTTTTTAAAAGTACCTTTTAAAATGACAGCTAGAGAGCCGAAAAACTGGGTTATAATGGGCAAAAACCAAAAAGAGTGTACCAACATCAATGGCCCCAAATCTCTCCGCATCACCACCGTCCACCGATTAGAAACTGTAAATGTGGCAGTAAATAACAGCTTTAAAGGAACAGGCAAGACAGAAAGTGTCAATGGTATTGAATGTTCTCTAAAAATATAACCACATCAATGCCTATTTTAGATTCAATAGATCCATCCGGCCTCTTCATTAAATACGCAGCAACCTGCAGCCTTTTAAAAAAAATGACCACCGGTTATGTTTTAATAGTAGATCCACCCTGATCCTGGTACAGGAAACTCCAGAATGTAATTATTGGCCTTAAAAAATAAAGTTATTTGGCAAACAGATTACATGCTTTGATATGGTGATGCACATAACATACAGTGGAGTCAATCTAAAGAAAAAGCTTGTTGAGATGATTAGAGAAACCGACCTAACATACAGTATTTCAGGTGGAACGGTGGAAACCAGAACATCCACACTGGCGAGACAGGCAGTGAAAAGTGACAAGGTGACTTTGTAGGAGCGACGTAATGAACGGAACGAATGTTGTCAGTGTCGTTTTGTTGTGGGATGTTTCATTGATTCCCCTCGTGGTCCAATTACTCTGAGCTGGTTGTGTAAGCTATCCATGCTGGCCTTTATGTGCTTGTCAGTTTGAACGACTGCTGACAGCTATGTGTGCTTGATCACTTATCAATAAGCCAAAGACAGGAGCTGGAATAACTGATTCCAGAGCTGGAGGTCATTGATCTGTTAAAGCCTACTAAGAGAGCTCATTCAGAGAGATTCAGAGAGTTTTTTAATGCAGAATGTAGCTATACATTGTGTTTTATATATATATATATATATATATATATATATATATATATATATATATATATATATATATATATATATATATATATATATACTATAAAAAGATGAAGCATTTACTTTGGATTATTTACTTTAAATGAACTCCTGGGTGTGATTGCTGGAAGTTGCTGAGACTTTTTTAGGCATTAATTAAATGGCATCTCAAAACTTACTATGAATTTACAAAAGTCCAGATAAACCTGAGCGCGCATGTTTTTGTCTCGATTGTCTCTGGTAACCTGCTCGGGGTATGCATCGCCTCTTCCCTTATGACAGCAGGAATAGATGCTTGCCATTTCCGTGACCCTGAATTGGATAAGGAATATGGATAGATGAATCCCATAATGGTTCATAATCTCCTCCATATTCTGGCAGCGGATGGCAGGTTTCATTTATGAAAGACATTAGGTGTGCTTTCAGACACATCAGATCACGGCTCCTGATCAAAATGTCATCACCCTCAACATGTTGAGGCATTGGTCCCCACGACTGAAATTCTTTACATCCAACTCTGGGACATGGCAATAGATGTTAAACTGTTGTTAAACATTATGAAGTCTTCATGAAAGCACTTTTGACAAATTAATTGGTACGGTGTTGAGGACAAGCCAAAAAAAGGGGCAAAAATGCCAAAGATTCAGTGATCTTATGTTCTCAGTTGTGATGTTGACATGTACTTTGAGCCTGCTATGGTGGTAAGTTGTGTAATTGTTTCACAGTTGGACGAAACAAGCAACTATAGCAAACTGTGTCTTCTACTCTCTTTTTTATATATTTTTGAATGAATACATAAAAAGATAAATTATTATTCTGATTAACATATTTGTTGGTGATTAGAGCCTTGTATATACAGTTAGGTCCCTGTTAAGCCCTGTTATGCCCTGTCCTATGGGTTTAGCGGCATTTAGCTGGATGTGAACAGAGAGCGTATCCCTGTATACCTCAGAATTCATCTTGCTACTTCTGTCAACAGTCACGTCATCAGTAAACACCACTGAGCCTGTTTTATTGGCAGTCAAACACACCAATGCTATAACACGGCCTCCACCATCATGTGGAATGCTTTTGATCATGAGCTGTTCCTTTCCTTCACCATACTTTCCCATTACCAACATCAAAGTTTATCTTGGTTTCATCTGCCCATAGAAACATGTGAGGCTTTTTTAGATGTTTTTCTGGCAAACTCTAATCTTTCTCTCCTGTTCTTGAATGCTACCAGTGGCTTGCACCTTATTGTAAACCAATCTCTTGATTGCAGATTTTATAGAGTAATATGGCAACCTTCTACAGAGTATTCTTGACTTCTGTCGATGTTGTAAAGGGGTTTTATTTGACAGAGGAAAGGCTTCTGTGTTCATCCACTTAAGTCATCTTTCATGGTCTTCAAGGCTTTTGAGGTTCTTTGAGCTCATCAGTGATTGCTTTCTTTTTTTAAGAACACATCAAACTGTTGATTTGGCCACAGTTAAGGATTTTGCGATCACTCTTTTCAACTGATGTTTTTTTTTTTTTTTCGGTAGTCTAATGATGGTCTCCTTCACTTGCATTAATGCAAGTGAAGGAGTTTCTCCTTGGACTTCATAGACGTAACTCTATTCAAACAGCTGACAAATGCCAACTCAATTCCTGATATCAACTCCAGACTTTTAATTTTTTTGATTTGTCTTGAAGTACCAAGGGAATGGACCACACCTGACCAATTTATGTCTTTTTTAGTCTGGAGTCCAAATATTTTTGAGCCCCTGAAAACTGAGGTATTTTGCTTCATTAACTTGGATGTCATTTCTAAATGGTACATGTCCAAGTTTTTGTGAAACCTCCCAACGCTGAACGCCTACACTATAATCACATTTTCACTGTTTTTTTTTTTACATGAAGAGGCTCATCTATTTGTTGAAAGGCTTACAGAAACAGCAAACATCCATTTATGCGCTGACTTGCTGGTAACAAATCTAAAGATCTGTTCTTCCTAATTTCATATTAGTTTGTTCTCCACCAAGAGTGTTCAGTGCAGTTAAAGCTGTCAGCTGGATACGTTTTCAGCCTTGGAGAACTGAACGTAGAGTTTTCTGCCTTCAAGTAATAACACTTTGCACTCTTCCTACAGTTTTGAGTATACTTAACTGATGAAATAACAACTGTGTCATATTACACATATTGTGTCTCAGACAACAGTAGAGTTCTTCTCCAGAAGCGTGCACAAAAGGACTTGAAACCGCCGTCAAGGGGAAATGAGAGTAGCCACATGCCAAGCACACACCCTGGATGATAATCCTCAGAACGGGGTTAACCCTGAACAAACAAGACATAATCTAGGATTTAGGCCAAACTGGCCAGAAAACATTTTTTTTTCCTATTAGAAAAAAAAAAAAATCCAAATCTGGGTTTTAACAGAATGTCAAATGTCTGAACATTTTTTATGTTTTTCCAGGGACTTTGCTGTCGCACTCTGCCCTACTCTGCTCTCATTTTATAACAAGAACATTGAGATTAGTTATGGTTTTGTTTTATGAACACATGACTAAGCTTTTTACTCTTTCTGTTTTTTTTTTTTTTTACTGCCATTAGAATATTTAATATGTGAGTCCTACATGAGCTCTTAGCAGCGTGATTACAAAGCACACAAGTGTTTCTGATGTCAGATCATAGAGAGATGGATCTGTTGTGAGTTTCTTTCATGTAACCGCTACAGTTTTTAGATGCATGCCAGCTGCTCTCTGTCGCATGATTACTCAGCCCGCTTTTACTGTATATGCCTATAGTTTTTAATAGATGAAAGACCTCGTTTTAGTACTTTCGGTCTTTCCAAGAAACTTCATTTTGGACCTGAAGTGAAACACAAGCTCCGTGTTTTTATTTTACAGTTTTGTGCCACCAAATGACCAAGTGGAAAGTTTTGTTTTTCATCCCGCTGACGATGAAAGCAAATATGGTATTTTGTTGATGCAGTTGAGATAATTACTTCCTGACATTTTGGTGTCAGCTGCATATGTTGAGACGATACGGCGAGATCAGATCCTTTAGCTTTCCTCTCCACCAAGTGTGACCATTTGAAAGCAAAGTGGAACACATGTAAACTCCCAAGATCACACACTCGCACACAGACATAAAAAGCTTCTGCATCTGCTTTTGGTGCTTTCTGGAATTTTCAGGCCAGCCCCATTGGCCAGAGATCTTACTTCCTAACTAGCTGTGTGTGTGTGTGTATGTGACAGGGAGTGTGTGTGTGTGTGTGTGGGAGGGGAGAGGGGCAGGGGGCTTGTTTTTGGGACTGGAGGACGGTTGCAGTGCTCTGAAGGAGTGCTCTCCCAGCGTGGGAAAGACGTTTGACTTTTCTTTGCCTCTCAGGGACTAAAGTAGGCCAAAGAAGGACTGAGAGGAGCCAGCATTCTTCTCCGGCTGGAACTTTCTACAAAGGCAGAGTTGTTCCCCTCTGGAGCCGGGACAAGGGATTGGTAGGAGCGACGCAGCCCGGCTAGAAGGAGTTCTCGTGCTCCGAGAGAAGATGGACAGCAGCTGAGGAGGTTTTCTCCCGGCCTGGCTGAACAGCACAGTGTCAGTAGGGCAGAAATGTTTTACTCTACCAGTGAGGAGTCAGATCTGGTAAGTTTGTATAAACATGTGCTCTGCAGTTCAAACTCGACAACTCTTCTGAGTCTAACTCCTCCACCGTTTGAACAAAGAGGAAGGGCTTGGACTGCACGAGAATGGAGGGCATCAGTGCATTATTTAAAGAGACATAACCGTACAAGCTTTGTTTTTCCTCCCGTCACTTTTCTGGAAAGATTTTGAGCGTTTGTTAAGATGCATTTAACTCTGTTGCAGCGTGCTCTGTTGAGACAAAGAGCCCAGTGTAAGTTTGCGAGCACCGCTGCATGACTACTGCAAGTTTGAAACGGGTAGCTGAGGCGTTAGTTAACAAATAGGGAAAGGGTGAAAAAAAAAAAGGCAGGATGAGTTGGGTTTTTTTCGTTCTGAGACCGGTTGACAGCACTTCTTCTGCCTAAGGGCTTTTGTCTCAGTCACAACAGAGGCTTTTTGTACTTCTGATTTCATTCTTGCAAAACTTGCGTTCAGATCCCAAGCACGAGAGACTAAATATCATGTTCACAGTAGTTCCTTCTTCTTATTTATTTGTTTCAGTTTATTCCTGTCCAGCTCATGTGGACAGTATGGAATATCGGTTAGATCCCTGATACAGCGTTTGCCGGCAAACTAGTCCAGATATTTTCCAGGTGACAGTAACTGAAATCCCCCGTGCACAATATATTCTGTCTACCTCAGAAAAAAGTCAGATCCAGATGCACTTTGAGGAAGCAGCCCTGAAAAGTGGAATATAACCGACAGACAGAAGCCACAGTGATGATACCATTATTCAATACCGTGTGTGTTACGTTGTATGTTCTTTGTTGCTGATTTGTGTTTGTGTACATGCATGAGATATAAGATAAAGTCTCCTAATGAAGGGCTGACTGCTCTTCATTAGGACTTAAAGCATTAGTTGTTCACACACAAAGAAGCGCTTGTTTGATTATATTAGACTCTTACACATATTAAAGTGTTTCTATATCTGCTCCTGTGTGCTGAAGTGTTACTGAGAGGTGTGGAGCGTTAACATAGTTAACATAGCTAACTGTGAAGTGCTGAGGCGATAAAACACGACTCGAAAATATGAAGTGAAGAAAAACAACCCAGTAAACTACACCACTAGTCATGTTTCCATGAACATCATAGTCGCAAGTATTCTTTTTATGCAATTTTTGTCATATATTTGTTTGTTTGTTTTGTTTAAACTAGAACTTATATTTACAACACAACAGATAAAAAGTGTTTCCTTGTTTCTGTTTTAAACATTAGAAACTTGTCAGTAATATAGGTACTTTTTTTTTTCTTCTCTTCAACTGCTTATTTATGGAGCGAGAATTCACATCAAAAGTCACCTGAGTATCTCAGATCAAGTTTAAAACGCTACTCAGGTGTTAAAGTCTTGTACTGTAATGCCTCGTCGTCACTAAGTGAAACAAAAAAAATCAGAGCATTCAGTCAGAAACTCAGACTAAGAGCCAGGTGGATGATAAATCACAATAAAGAGAACTGCTTCCTGTGATGAAACTGAGACTCAGAAAAGCTGTAACTTAGGCCTCGTACACACCGCTCGACTTTGAGCTGCCACAGACGAAAGATGGACGTTGTGAAAGATTCGTGGGGGCGTCTTTGGTCTTTGGTCAAAATAGCTGTCCTGACGACAGCGACAACGTAGAGTCTGTGCATGCCAGTTCCTGACATCGTACCCAAGATCGAGCGCATGCTTAGACCTTAGACCGGGTCTTCATGGGGCTGATTAATAAAAGTACTGCCACTGCCACTCCTCCTCCTCCTCCTCCACCACTGCTTCAAGGACTGGGAAAATTCAAATCGCTCGGTGCCGTTGATTCATTGACGCTCGTGTGATTATATCGCAGCAGCCAGGTTTTATAAAACAGAACATCAATGTTATGATCACAAATCAAGTCATTTACTAACAAAGATTTACTCAGAAAGATTTAGATGGGAGAGATCTAATATTCAATAAATAACATGTTATGGTCTTGTCTTTTGCTTTGTTGAATTAGTTGTCTTAGTTTTTTTTTTTAGTGTTTTTTTTTTTAGGTTATTTGCTCCTCATGTGTCTTTTTTATATATATTATTTTTTTTATTTATTTAACCTGTGTGGTTGGGCAGCAGACACAGTCACTGGGGGTAGTGGGAAGGTTGCAGCAAGGTGAAGAACATCATTTTAGCGTTCCTGTCCGTGGTGTGAAGGCAGCTTGGTAAAGGTGTGTAGGTGAAGGTGTGTTTTTCACTGTCTTTGGGAAGTGTTCGGTCCACACACACCTGATATCACAGACCAGTGTAATTGTTGATGGTCCCACTGACGGTGCTTACAAGCAAGCTGCCTAAGCCAGGTCTCAACAGTTATCCATCGCATGCTTTGAATATCAGAAAATAGTCTGAATATTGGTAATAAGGACAAAATGGCAACATGAAGCCTCCTAAGAATCCACAGTGTAAACTGGTTAGGGGATGAGAGAGTGATTGTCAGATTCAGTTTCAGTTACAGAACCATTACACACATAGTTAGCCATCTTCTTTGTTCAGTTTTTTTTTTTCCCTTGAAAGGGCGACGCAGTAGATCATCCGTTTCCGTCTTAATCTGTCTTCTTCTTTCGTCACACCAAGCTGACTCCATATCCTCCTCCACCACAGTCTCATAATCCCCAGACCGTATCAGTGGGTATGGTTGCGTGAGGAAGGGCGTAGGGCGTAAAATCTGTGCCAACTCAACACGTGGGACAAAGAACGCACAGAGCTGGACCACCAAGCATTAAACTTGCTGGATGCAGAAGAGTTTTGCCATCATTGTGAGGAGTCTAGGAAGAAAGTATGGATTAATGGAAGTTTAAATGATCCCTTTGTGCACTTGAAAATATTGTTAAGCTTTTCTTAGTCTCTTGGTGGATTTGTAAAATAGTAAAAAATAACATAAAAATTGCCAATACCAACAATGCATGGACATTCCTTGCTTTTGTCTCAGTAATAAACTCTATATAATAATCTAAAGTTAAGAGTATACAAACTCTTAACTGTGTTATAGTTCCCATATTTTTAATTTAATTTATTTTAAAGATTTTGTTCTTGATAACGTTTGGTATTTAGTGAGATGCAGCTTCTAAACTATATATCCAGTTTACGTCCGGTCTCTTTCTGGCTTTTTATTACGTTTCCGGCTAGCTTTTAACTGCGCTGCAGTCTGGGATCCTGTCATGGGATTGACAGCTGTGGCCCCGTCACCTCAGTGGAGTAATGCTCTTATCTAATGCACTAACTCATGGACTGCTCTATAAACATTTTTTTTCCACAGGTCTGTCAGTTTCACCTTCGCATCCATGCAGCCAGTCCCTCTTTTCTGGCCTGCCAGAGGGGTTTTTTCTTCTTCCCTCTCTCTCTGTATACGTCTGCTCTCATTTCTCTCCTTCGACGCCTCCTTTCTCTCTCGCAGATGCTCTTGTCAGTATATTTCTTTCTAGTTTTCTTGCTCTCTTGTTACCATTTCTCTATTGTTTGTAAGATATTAGTAACCTTTTGTGGCAGTCACACACTAATGGCTGTCGTGTCTGCTGCCATTGTCTCACGTTGATGAAGGAGACGCTTTTTCTGGAACAATGAATCAAAGGACTATGCCTTCCGTCAACTGAAGTGGCAGTGATGGACAGATGGCCGGGACAAAAAAGCTTTACTTCCAGCCAAGAATGACTCATGCCAAGTCTTAAACTTCTTGCTCACTCAGTCAGCCCATTCTCAGCTTGCTGCAGTCGAGTTCAGTCCATCCGCCAGGACTGGAGATGACTTGGCACGAGCAGAAACCTTCATTCTTTAGTCATGATGTGAGACATGAAGTATATGTTGGGCTCTGACAATACTAGGGGTGCACGATAACTATCGGGCCGATAACAGGAAATTATGACATCATCCCGATAAGTCCGATATCACGACGAATAGCCCTGTTAACATATATATTTCTGTCAACACAGCAGTGCCTCGCTCCCTCTGAGCCTTGAATGACCGGCAGTGAATGTTATGTTTAAGTGAAGTCGGCATAATCAGAAAAACGAATACTCAATAAGGAAAATCAAGAATACCCCTCATGCCAGAAAACAACTCGTTAACTCGGTCATAATTTTGGTAGTTGCTGACTTGAATTGATATTCGCAGTATTCTCCCACATGTTACACATAAAAAAAGAAAAAATAGAAAAGGCTGAAAGAACGACTGGCAAATGAGGGAATGTGGGAATTTATGTTACACCTTGAATGCAGCCTGCAGCACAGCGCTGATCACAACAAACATGGCGGCGTGGAACTTCGTTAAAGTTTCAGAAGAAGATTGTTTGCTGGTTATTTGTGACGAATCCTCCGAGCGAATTCTACGAGGAGGGAAGCAAAGCACAAGCTTTAATACGTTAAACCCGATCGGCCACCTACAACATAACAATCGCTTCCATGGAGGTTTGAAATCGCGCTAACTTGAGCTAACTGAAGCTAATGCTAACGTGCGCAAGCCAGCAGCAGTCTCCCCTCCGTCTCCTCTCCCTCATTCCTCTCATCTAAAGCTTCCATGAGATTAAAAAATAAAAAATAAAAACTAATGAACCTCATTTACTTTAATTAAAATGGAATGGAAACACAAGCCAAAATCCTTTAAATTATCATCTTTTTCAGTTTGTAATTTTGATGCATGTATTTCCATCAGTTCAAGGAGCCTTTATTTTTTTATATCAGTCAGTAATGAACCTTATTTAAGTTAATGTGAGATATCAAATAAGTTTGTTTGAAGCTTTATGAAAATGTTTGAGAGGCTTGCCAATAGTTTTTCACTGGAAAAATTAAATATCTGTTCATTTAAAAAGTCAAAACTATTTTTGATTTTGTTCATAGTATTGATGTAATGATCTTAGGTATCGGTATCAGCCTTTAGGAGCTGAAAGTTATCGGTTATCGGTATCGGTTTAAAAAAACGCATCCCTAGACAATACTGTGTCATTAATTTCCCCACTAGTTTTTTTTTTTTTTTTTTAACTTTCACTGTGTCGGTTGGTGTTCCTTGCAGGTCAAATTAACAATTTGTACAGCTGCTGTTATTTATTCATCAAATCCCTTCTTTCAGTTATTCATGTATTTTTTTTTCTTTTTTTAGATGTTACAGCTACATGTCAATTTGTGCCAATCATTACAATGAAACATACACCACAAACCATCAAATTGACAAGTTAGATGTGGGACCCCTGAATCCCAGTGTTTTGAGCTATAAATGGTGTGCAGTTTCTGGGTGCACTTTAACCACGAATGTTTTTTAGTTTTTTGCAAACTTAGACTCATTAAGCTTCCCTGAATGAAGGGCAAAACTGAGGAGGCTAAGCAAAGCTAAGTAAAAGTGGCAAACCGAAGAACAATCATAGCATTTTTTTTTCCCGTTGGCATGTATGGTGGTGGTGTAGCAGTCGGTTAGAAATGAAAATTGAAGTTTTCGCTAGTGGATAAATCCCCCTGTGCAACTGCTTCATCCATGATAAGTGATCTTGTCAGATATAGGAGGCAGCAACAGCTGACTCACAGCTTCTTCTTTCACTGTGGCCGCTGTGATTTGTTGTTCTAATGGAATGATCGCCCTGACATCCCTGCATGTAGAGCTTATTGGTGGTCCTGCAGCAATACATCTGCTTAATAAATCAGTGAGGGTGGAGAAAAGTAAGAAACCGTTTCCCTTTCAAGCCCCCCCCCCCCCCCCCCCACCCACCCACCCAAGTCTATATCTTTCCAAGCTGCATAAAAACAGCCATCTTTTATGTCTTTTATGTCTCTGTTCACGTGATCCAATTTGAGTTCAGGCTTTCAGCCCCTATGCAAAAAAAAAAAAAAAAGTATTGTTTGACGTGGCAAAGCGTGTTCATGAGACAACTGCATTTCCATGCACATATCCGGTAAAAAGAAAATTTGTAGCTGCTCAGTGGAAGTCAGAGGCTAAACCCTACTTGGCAGCTGCATTGGCCTGCAGGCGCAGCAAAGCTTTGAGCTAAATGCTCAAAATACAGCTTAAAAGAAAAATGCCGATCAGCAAGATGCTGATTTTTTTTTTCTTCAAAAACCCGTATATAAACCTCACGTTGACGTTACAAAAAAAGTCAGGGCGTCTGTCGAGTCTATGTTGAGATATTCCACAGGAAAACTGAAAAAGTGAACCTGTTGGGGAAGCTACAGGCAAACGGCCAAAAATGCCATCCTTGCAAGCTATTCATCTAAATGTCTAATGACAATATTTTGTTCAATTACATCACATTTGTTTTACAAATGTGATGTCATTTGTTTTATAGATGTGATGCAATTAGTGGCTTTTTGGAGGTCATGCTAGATTGAAGGAGTTGGCAGGAAAAGCTCTTCGTGAGAAAAAAAAAGAACAAAAAACAACCTTGCTGAGATTTCTTTTAACAGGACACTAAATTTCAAGTATTTTAAAGGGGCTTTGCTGGGTGAGCCCCAAGAAGCAGTATCTCTCCCCACAGATCAAAATGGCATCATGCTATTATTGTGATACGATTATTCTTAGTGGGCTCTGTGTGGGTGACATGGTGCTGTCAGCATCAGCAGTGGTGAGTCTGGAGGTCAGTTGTGTCAGGCACCCAGATGGCTCTTCTGTCTCCATGAGTGTTTGTCAGTGTAGCCGTCAGAGAGCAGCCTTGTATCTGGGTTCCTCAACTACATGTTAGGAGCATCTGTCACCTGCCCTGAGAGCTCTTGAGGCTCTTATTACCCGAACACGTTAAAACACACTGTCTGTGACCACTGCTAAATATGATGGGATGTTTTCAAAGATGTTGTTGTTTGGGATGCTGTTATTATCTTTTTTTTTCAATAATCTCTTTCTTTAACTCCAGTTCTCATTATCCAGTAGCCCTCTAATTAGACCACATAGTAATTTTTTCTTGTCGACCATTCCCATCCATCTGTGTTCAAAACGTAATCTACTTTAGGTTATTGCTTTCCTCGTTAGGCTAATTGGTCTGAAAGAACTAAAATCACATTAGTCTCCCCCCAGCATTTTCCTCCTTCTTTCCTGTACGTCTTGTTAAGTCCACACATGTTGTTGAAGGACGCCGGCGAAAATGGAGCCTCGTCACTCATTGTTTATGATAAGCGCTGATGATTAGAAAGTTATCCTTTGATCCCCGATAACAGCGTTTCTCATGAACCAGCAAGCCTGTTTTAACAGCTGGTCCCAGGGAGCGGCTTCAGAGTGACCGTAGAGCGACTCCTCAGACGACGGGTCAGAGGACCGTCATACGTCAGCAAGCAGCAGCGCAGGAAAATAAAAATAAAAGACGGGGGGAACATTCTGTATAATCCATCTGCAGCGTTCAGCTTTCATTAATGCTTTAATTGTTCTCATTTGTCCGGTGTGGGTTTGGGAGGGGCTTCTCACATGTAATGAATCTGCAGTGATCTGAGAGGATTGAGAGCAGCTTTCACCGCAGAGACCAGACTGAGGGAGACGGAGCAAGGATATATCAAACTTACTTAGTCCTTGCATTATTCTCTATGAAATATCATTATTGCAGGGACTTTTTGATACATGAAACCTTGAAATGATGAAATGCAAAAAGACAAGTTGAGTAACTGAATACCCTTAGAGAGGATATCTAATAAGTTTAGTCATAGATTATGGCAGAATATGAAACATTCACAGTTTCGTTCTGTTTAAATGTGAAGCTTTAGTGTTTTTCCTAAGTTTCAAGATGACGTATTTAGGGATGCACATTTTGGATTTTTTTTATGACCGTTAACCGACGCCCTTTAACGATTAATAACCGTTAACCGATAAGTCCGGGAGGGTTGGCTGCCGCGATGTTGCGCGCGTTGTCGTGGACGCATGTGGACACTTCCCCGTGTATACTCTCGCGGTAATCTGTCGCCGTCAGCTTGTCGCAGAGATGCCGCCGTGACTTTTGATTCATACTAGCGCGGTCTCCGCTATGTTATTCCACGCCACAACGCAAGAGCGACAATCACGAACTAGCTAAACTTACTAAACTTATCTCTTGCATTTTTCCACTTCCTCACCGTCTCGGCCGTATCCAGACCCACATTCATCACAATGTCCCTCCATGAATTACTAGAATATGTGCTGTCTTTGTAGCGTGGAGAATGAGAATCGTACAGATGTGGGTACTTTCTTATTTTTTCGATGACGCGCTCTTTTCTACGCGGATGTAGAATTGACCAATCAGAGGCCTGTTGCACCTGTCGACACGCCCCCATGAGTTGATTGAATTACGTAGCTTAAAAACAAAATTGACCGTTACTATTAATCGGTCAGAGTTAGTGTTATCGGGTAATGGTTAAACGGTTAACCAGGTGCATCCCTAGACGTATTGTATTTTGGAAATAAATACTAAATAACCTTTCTCATATTTTGGGTTTTAAGATAATTGATAAATGTTGTGAGCTGTAGTTTATCATATTGCATGGGCACAAGAGGTTATTTTTTAAAAAAAGAAATGTGTTCAGTTTGCCTTTGTTTTCTACAGTGATTGAAAAAAAATGCATGGTTAAACCGAAGTTTTGAGCTTTTAAAGAAGGGTATGAAGCGAACTGTGAGAGAATTAAAGCAGGGTAAATGCAGGCTAAAGGTTGAAATGATACAAATTTAGAGGGAAATGCATTTACAAAGAACTGACAGCAGTAGAGAGGTTCTGTAGTGCGTTTGCATATAGAAGATATCAAAGCTGTATGCACTGTCAATGCATGAATAGTATTCATAAAGCACGTGCACTGTCCAGAAACGATCACTGCAGATGAAAAAAAAAAAGAAAAAAACGAGCAGATGGACTGACTCTGAGGGATAACTGGAGAAAAAAGGAGAGTGAGAGAGCAGGAGGAGGAGGAGGAGGAGATGTGGGTAGAGACAGAGATAGAAAGGCGGAATCACTGAAGTAGCACAGGAGCGCTTGTGAAAAAAGGAGTAAGCAGCACAAACACAGACGGGCTGAGACAGAGTGAGAAAGGGGAGAGCTTGCAGCAGCGGCTTCATTAGCATCGGGAGGAGAGTTGGTCACATGCAGCCACGCTGGGACTCTTGCAGAAAAACCGTTACACATCGCTGGCGGAGCAGCACGGGGAGCCAACAGTGGAGGACAGCAAGGCTGGAGCCACAGCTTCAAGTACCTGACTCATACTGGGAGTCAGCCGCAACACCTGCAGTGGCAGACTGAGCTCTCCAGCTATCAAGGAGACTGGGGCATATGGGGGGAGAGCTGCTGAGATTATGCGTGGGGCAGAGAGCTCCAGTGGATTCCCCATCTTTGGCAACAGCAGCAGCAGCAGCAGGGGGAGTGGGAGCTTTCGCTGTGCAGACAGCAGCAGTGTGCGCTGGAGCTGCCGCAAAACAAGGAGCTCAGACTCCAGAGCTATTTATTTATCCAGAGATGAAAGTAGCATTTACAGCCAAGGTGTAAGAGGAACCAGCTGTCACTGCAGCTACATTGTTGAATGTACCTGTAGGCAAACCTGTCCCAGTAGCTGCAGTGCTGGTGCGAAGGTGACCACAGCCGAGCAGTTAGAGGTAGTTGTAGAAGAACTGGGGAGGGGGGGGCAGTAGCTCAGGACACTGAATGACCAGTGTGGCTGATGAAGGCCACCTGGATCCGCTTGCTGAAACGTGCCAAAGGAGGTCGAGTCAAGAGCTCCGATGCCGGTGTAAGGGGAACTCTTGAGTGTTTTTTCCATCACAGAAGTTGGTGTGATTTTGTGTGCATGCACTTGTATTTTATTCATCCCACCTGTGTTCCTCTGGTGAATCCATCCTCACTGCAAACTGTTGAGGTCAGTATGGCACAGTTATGTATGGACCGATGATGACGTTGGCGTTTGCCGTCAGTTATGGCCATCAGGATGCCAGGCAGAGCTCCTCATTGACACACTGGGACAGTCTCCCCAGTTGCACCTTATCTTTCTAACATAATGGAATAAATAAAGCAAGCAAGGTTGTTCACCTGAATTTTTAAAGCCAAACAGGGGCAAATGTTCAGAGAGCAATTAACTGCATTTTTATCCTTGTGTAGAAGGGAAGCATGTCATCTTGAGGACATTAAGGCCAGTTTAAATGCTTGATGTTTTAAAAGCCATTGAGGGTGAAATGTTGCTGTGATTGAGATGACAACAAAAAAACAGGCTTGTTAATGAGCTTGCTTACTAATTTGGTTTTCATCTCAGGTACAGAAGGGAACAATGGAAAAACACCCAGGCAGCTGACGGGAAGCAGGGCTTTTCCTGTAAGACAGAGGACAAAAATAATATCAATAACTTTGTGTTATCAATGACAACAACACTTAAGATGTCTCAATGCATAAATCAAGTGGCCTTAAGTGCAGAGGAGGGAGTGGTGCGATCCTTCTTTGTATGTATGTGATGGCTGGGTAATTCTAATCAGCCACAGCGTGAGGGAGGCTATTTTTAACTCAAACAGTGGAGTGCAATGGTGCAGTGAGATGAATGAAAGACCTTGTGTGGGTGGCGTACTAGCGTGCAGGTAAGGATGAGAAACACACTGACTCACTTAATCAAAATAACCCTGTTTTTTATTTGATTCCTCATTATACGCTCTTGTAAACTAATGTTTGCTGAAGGGCCATTATCTTGATCAAGATCAAAATAAAATAACGGCTATCCAGGCTTCGTGAAATTTTGAAGACTCAGAACAAAACACATTTGGAGACCTTGGAAGATACCCAAAGGTAGCTGTTGCTATATCTAATTCTTTCCTTCAACTGAGATATAACATCTTGCCATACAAAATATTAGCAAACTGTCAACTCTGTTTATTGTTTAGTGTGATTAAAGTCACATATTTAAATGTATTGAATTTAATAAATCGTATTGATATTTGATTTTCTTTGAGGTAGTCCAGCTATCTATCAAATTACAAAAAGGAGGAACAGACCTGCAGGTTAGATGTGTGTGTGTGTGTGTGTGTGTGTGTGTGTGAGCTGATGTTAGTCTTGTTCTTGTCCGCAGGACTGATGGACAAATCTGTTCAGGTTATACCTGAATTAGGCCACGCCCCCCTTTGGAAAAGAAAGTTACAGCAAAACAAACTGAGGATGAGAAAAAGAAATCACAATATATTTTAATATTTTAAGGCACGTTTCACAATTCTACATGATGTCTAACCCAGAAGACTTTTTTCACACTTGAGTGAATATCTCTCACCATCTGCTAGCTGCCCATCTTGCGAGTACATTGCAATTAGAAAAATAAAATAAAACTAGAACTGATTAGCTCTGACCCGTATCTGCAAATATTGCTTGATGAAATCTGACAAAAGTGGCTGATTTCTTTTTTTTTTTTCAGTACATGGATCTTATGCACAATCTTGGAACTGTTTATTTTATGACTTATTTGACAGGATGGGGATTCAGTACTAAATGTATCAGCGTAGAGGCTTTAGAATACGGAGAAATCTTTTTTTTTTTTCACTTTTCTTTTTTTTTTTTGCACTCAGTGAGTACACCGTGATGACACAGCCACTGGGAAGCATACCGCTGAGGTCCTTCCACAGCCTGTAACATAAAAAAATATGAGACGTAACAACATTTGAGACAACAAACCTAATCCAACACTTAAGACAGCGTCAGCCTGCTGAGCATGCTCAATGTGATGAAGCTAACAAAGGTTTAAGGGCCTAAAAAAGCAAAGTCGCACAGCTTGCAGCTTCTGATATCTTTCATTGTTGCTTGAGTTAATGTATGCAGGTGACTACAGCTTCTGAGAAGTTGGTATCTGCAGGCAAGACCTGAAGGAAAATTGGATTCGGCAATGAAAGTTGATCGGTGCATCTTAAAAAAAAATAAAATCCTGGCGTGTGAACTGGAAACAAAGTTGGGGGAAGCCTACCCCCCCCAACCATGACAAACATTGCTCTTGCCAGTCACCAACAGGGAGAGGGCTTGGTAGAGTTTATGATGAGGCCTGGATAGGGAGGAGCAGGATCTCCAGTTTTATTGTTACTTTGATAATCTCAGCAGAGGTGACGTAATCCAGAAATTGCTTCCCTTGCCTTTAAAACTGTGTTTTGTTTGTTGCACCTTTGGGCTTTTTAATTTCAGTTATCTGAGCTTTCAGACATTTCAATAACTGGCAGAATAGTTTATATTTAACCCTGTTAACCACTAGATATTTCTCTCCCACCAGCTGTTTTCTACACAGCCTATTCCTGATCTGATTTTATGATACATCAGAACAGTTTTTCATGGTGTCAGTAATTTTTATTTATTTATTTATTTTTTGGACAGAAAAAAAAGGTCCATTTGTTGCAGGCTGCAGTTTACTGACTCCTGAAACAATAACTTGTGTGTATTTTTCAGCATAACAGCGTGTTTCATGTGACGCGGCTGCTTATACAATGTCGTACAGTCAGTGTTCAGGAGTGTGAGCGACGCAGTGATCCCATTTGTACTGGTATGCATGAGTCTGGATGTTTATAAGTTAATCTGCCTCAACTCCGTGTCACAGACAAACTAGGATCTGGTGTTCCTCAAGATTTTCCCCCTGCGCTTGAGACAAAGGGCTCAACTCTTAGCTCTGTCTCAGCGAGCAGCTGAGAGAGCTAAAGACAGACCGAGACCGAGGCCTAAAACCCAGTTTCTGCCCCTGAGCATAGTTTCACTTGCTGTCTGATTTGTTGGATCCAACCACCACTTAATTTCGTCAAGAAATCCACAAGGGTCTTCTAGATGCTCACAAGCCCTTTGCTTTTCTTTTAACACCTGTCATTTTAGGGCTGCTGGGTAGCTCGGTGGTTTAAAGCAGGCGGCCCATGTACATGTCCTAAGTCATAAGTTCACTCTTCGCTGCATGTCTTCCTCATTCTCTCTCTGCCCCACTTTCCTGTCTCTCTCTCTCTGTAAACAAAGGCCTCTAGGGGTACAAAATCTTAAGAAAAATACCTGTCATTTTAAAGTGTGAATAGACAGGTTTGAGTTCAAGGTGTTGATGTCTGTGTGTCTGCAGGGTTCGGCCGACTCCTACACCAGCCGTCCATCAGACTCCGATGTGTCCCTTGAGGAGGATAAGGAGGCAGTGCGCAGAGAGGCAGAGCGACAGGCTCAGGCACAGCTTGACAAAGCCAAGGTTGGTATCCTAAACCACAGCAGCACTTAGTCCTGCTCCGCCCACTAACAGTAATGGGCTCTTACAGGGGCGCGTCAAGAGCATTTTACACGTTACAACAAATGTGGCAAACAATCAACACGTGCACAGCTAGATATGAAGCCGCATCATGCGTTGTGTCAGGGACGGTCCCTCTAAGTATTTAAATAAAACTGTGTTTTTGCACAGCCCAAAAAAAAAAAAAAAAACCTGTTTATTTTGCTTGAAGAAGTGATGGCAGTCATCACCGAAATTGTAACGTAAACTTTACACTGTATGTTTGTTTTTGAAAAGCTGAGGCTGCTTCCTTTTCTGGTTTCTCCTCTTGGGTCCTTATTTTGTTGTTTTCTACTTTTGTAACGTTAAGCAACTGACCCATCTTTTTCAGTCGGGTGGAGGAGCAGCGAAGTTCAGTGTGGGGACAAGTCACCGTCATGCAAAAAAAAAAGTATAATAAACTAGTGTTTAGCAGGTAGTGTGCTTAAAAAATAGTTCACCCCATGATTTAATAGCTTGTAGAACCATCTTTAGAAATGATAATTCAATTATTTTTTTTTTTCTATGTGACATTGTCCGTCTCTCACATTTCCTCATTCTTCTTTGCAGTGTGTGTGCACACCTCTCTTAAGATCTAATATTTCAATTGAGTTGAGGTCTAATCTTTGACTGATTCTTTCCTTTTTCAGCCATCCTCTGATAGATTTGCTGGAGTGGTTGTCCAGCAGTATGAAACAATATCAACCAAGCTCTATCTGTCAGACAGATGGCCTCAGATATGAATACAGCTCTGGTGTGCAGAAGGACTCATGGCTGACTCAGTGACTGTGAGGCATGCAGGTCCTGTGGCAGCAAAACAAGTGCAAATTATCAACCCGTCACCACCGTGCTTGACAGTTGGGACGAGGTGTTTGTTCTTAAATGCTGTTTTGTAAATAAATGTAAGTGAGAAGTAATCTTTCTCTGTGTGCAGCGATAGACTCCCATTTGGAAATGGTATTTTCATCCTGCTCAGACTGATGGACAGTAACAGTTGCTCCACTGAGATGGTTGTTAGTGTCTTACCATCCTGGCGTTGTGGTAGGACACGCCTGAATGCTCCAGACCAGCTGACTGTCAGAAATATTACTTTTATGGATGTGGTCATGCATTTCACCAGCTGCATTTGATTATCAGGGCTGAGCTGCTACTTTCCCTCTTAATTCGCGTGGAGGTTGTTCACACAATGCATCTGCGTTTTAGCTCAGTTTTTGTTGAGTAAATAATGACACATTGTGATATGTTTTGCGTTGTTGTCTGTTTGGATTTCCCTTTTTTTTAGACCTTTGTTGTATGTCTCATACTTTAGGACTTTACAGTGGTGATTTTTTGTAGATTTTTTTTTTTTTGGCAACTTACAGACAAGGCAGGAGCACATACTTGAAAGCAATAAGTGATGCAGGATGCTAGAATTTATTTCTACTGATTTCGACACATGAATGAGGGCTATCAGGGGCCCCTTAGGTTGGAGGTTTGAAGCCTCGGAGTTCAGCATCACTATTCATCAAAGCCATGCCTCTCCTGCTCTGCTCTTGGCCACAATTAGCAGCACATAAACAAACACACACACGACAAAGCAGGCTTGCCTTTGCGCGACAGGAATTGCAATCAGAGCTCACTTCCACAAAATCGCTCAACTCACTGGCGCTGTTAAGATTTATGTCTTTGATCTGTGAAAAAAAATTCAGCTATCTCCAGTTTGCATTCTGTTCTCTTCCTGCTTTACAGCTCATTGGATAGCTCTCGGTGTTCTATCTTTCATGTTAATTCAAGCAAGTATCTGAAAATGCGTGTATTGTCCTTCTTTGGGTGTTTGGGATCTGTAACAACTGGTGTCTCATTAGCCCTGAGCCTTAACAGTTTGGCTATCCATCCATTTCAGCAGCGATTTCTCCTCTTCGGTGTCTCTCAGTTGCTTGTAGCTGACAAAGACAGATGATTCCAGCAGATCTATGTTGTTATTTTCCAGACTCGCCCTCTGTGGCACATTAATTAAAAAGATAAGTTGACTTTACAGATAACCTGGCATAGATTACCCCTGCTGGCATTTTACATGACAGATTACTAATAAAAAATAGCTTCTCAGTGGTCCAGCCACTAGAGCGAGCAGGCTGGAGTCAGAGGAAGTGTAATGTCTGTCTGACTTTATGGACAGTAAATGGCATACAGTTTGTTGTTGTTCATATATATATATATATCTTTCTCTACAGCATAACGAATTTGGAGTTTGATGCATGTGGGGGACAAAATGTTTATGATGCATTGTCTTTGTTCAGATTAATAGTTGTGTGAAGGTTATTCTGAAGCTTTCAGTAACACTGAAGCTTTTTAAGACACTTTGGCCTGGCCAGCAGTCCTAGTTATTCTCCCCTTCGATACAAACTATCCATTTGTCTTGATTCGGCTTTGATTTCCAGGGGGCATTACCAGCAGATGCAGAGAAAACTGCCCCTGGATGCCGCTGGATAGACCTACAACCATCCATCCATCTATCCATCCATTATCCATACCTGTTTAGTCCTATACAGGGTCACGGGGATCTGATGGAGCCTATCCCAGCTTTCTTAGGGCAAAAAGTAGGGATAGACCCAGGATAGGTTGCCAGTCCATCACAAGAATTACAACCAATCAAAGATATGAAGCGCATCATGTAGGCAGAGGGACAACCAGACGAGTGTGAACAAAAGACATGTGAAATGCTGTGCAGTAGGAACGCAGGCGAAGGGCTGTTGTTGGTTTTGCTGTAAAAACTTGGTCCAAGGTGTTATTAGCAATTCAGCCATCATGGCGGCTATGAATAGTAGTGGCTCTTGACTGGTCCTCTATGAGTCATCGCACAAAGCCCACCCCCGCACGTTTGCGATTGGTTTGGTACGTTCTGTACCAGTATAAATGGCTGTGAATGGGAGGGAGTACCAGACCCATTCCAGTAAGTGAATGGGTGGGGCTGGCCGGCCTAAGGCCATCTAGCTCCGAGTCGCTGAATTTTCAGCTCCTTTCAACCCTATAAAGCTTTTGAACATCTTTCAGTGGATTCTTTCAGTTTTTATGATGTTTTTGTTTTTCACAGCTGGAAGTTCTTACAGCCTGCTGCCAATAAGCACAGTCAAATACTGAAGGATACTGGGAGCATTCAGCAGCTAAAAAGATAAATATTTCCTATATGAGCCGGTGAAGACCAAACAGAGCTGAAAAAGAGAGGTAACCTGCCGGATAAAGTATTTACAACTTGTTTGCGATGCTGTGGCGTGGTGGCGGAGCAGAAGCTCCACTAACTGAGCATTTCTTGTCAGTTCAGACAGTTTTCCAACATACAACCACACAGGAACTTGACTTTCTCAATCAGTGAGCTCACAATAGAGAGAATATTATTACTGTAGATAAGATGTGACTGAAAACAAAACTCAATATTCCTCCAAGTATGCATGACAGGTAAAAAGGGTTAACTGGCAGCTGCGTTGGCGTAGTCGGTATCCTCGACCAAACTTAAATGATTATTGAAATATATCTTCCCATTATTACTCAATAAAAGTTGTTATGGTGCCATATAAATTTAAATTATGCAGGCTCCCAGTTTAGCCTAAAGCAAGTGCACAGAGCTGAGGAGAATTTATTTCAAATCAATCCAGAACGTTCAAGGTGAAACAATGATAGAATCTTGATTTATAGCATCAAGTCCTGTGTGTGTGCTGCTAATGGAAAGGCTGTGGCATGTTATGTGGCAAATCAGCACGGGCAGGCATTCATTCAGCTGGTATAAATACAGGGAGGACTGGGAGATATAATCTTATGAAATATGCATGTTGTGATGAGATACTGTAACAAGCATTGTGGGATGTTAATTGGCTGCAGTCCATAGAACTGCTCATTGGGTTCACAGATAAGGTCTGCCTTTAACTGGTTACCCTGCGCCACATTCTCAGTCTGCTTCCTTCTTCTCTCACTTCCTGCCCTCTCTTGTTTTTACACTGATTGCTCCTCTCCTTTGCTGTCCTCTGTCCTCAATCTCTAACCCTCTGCCTAGCCTTCTCCCTCTCTGCAGTCAATATGGCATCCATGATGAAGGGCTTGCATTACCAAAGAAGCAGTATGGGCTCAACCTGGAGATTAAGAGACAATGTTCAAGGTGTAAAGACACCATTATGTACAGATCTTTCTTTTATGCTGTGCAAACACACGTATCTTTTAGTATGTTTAGGAAATTGCTCTCAGTCTGCATAATGTCATCAAGGTTATAAACAGCTTCAGCTGACAAGAGGAGAAGCAGGAAGGGAGAAAAGAGGCAGCCATTCATAAGATAATTGAAAAAAAATGCAGTTGTACAAATGTATAGTGGTGTTTATACCTTCATGCAGTCATATAACTCAGTGTATGGAAAACCCAAAGGCTCTCTGTCCTCCATGGAAAAAGATGTGACACATGCTGCATTATATGCTCTCCTTGATGTAAAAATATCCAACTCAAACCAGCACACAATTGTATCAAACTTATATCACTTTACTGAATATTTATATCGAAGTCTTAAAGGGAAAAATGATTCCATGAGGTTTTCCGACGTGCTTTATTTCTTTGTTCATTATCTTTGTGTTACACCTTGAGGACTTCAGTGATGCTTCAGCAGTGACCTGTAAACCCCTCCTGAGGTGTGTGGTCAATTACTCTCCTAAGTAAAATGCTCCATTTAAAAAAAAAAAAGAAAAAACATCTAAAAGTGTAGGACTAGATAAATAAATAAACATCTCGGTCACTTGGTAACAAAAGAACCAAGTTTTTATCTTCAGTGTTTTGTTACATATTATCATCTAAGTCATCTGAGTTATGGACTGTACTTGTTCACCTGGTCGAATGCAAGTCAAAGTCCAATTTATTTACATGCCACATTTAAAAACAATAAATACTGACCAAAGTGCTTTACACTCAAACGAAATTAAAAATTTAAGAAACTGAAAAACCTTAAAACCCTAGAACACAATTAATAAAATCAGAATATCAATAAAATAATAAAACACGGCAGCCCAGGGTAAATGATCTAATTCACCATCATACCGACAGGCGTGGTGACCGGTGATCTAGTCCTCTGACCATCTCACCTCAGTGCTGCTACCTGCATCTGTTTATGTTTATGCCTTCTCCCTCAGTCATTTGTGTGCTCTCCTGTCTCTGTCCTACATCCTCTCTCTGTCCTGTCTCCCCTCTTTTTTTCCTTCTCTACCTGGCTGGCCTTCGGCAGGAAGGTCCCCCCATATGAGCCAGGTCAAGGTTTCTTCCTCTTAAAGTGGAGTTTTTCCTTGCCACTGTTTGGATTTAAAAGTTTTTTTCTCCCACTGTGGGAGTTTTTTTACCTGCCTATATCCTTGTTTAGGATTTAATATTATAATTTTATTTAATGCTATTTGCTCGGGGGTCATGCTCTGGGTCTCTGTAAAGCACCTAGAGACAACTGACATTGTAACAGATGCTATACAAATAAAATTGAATTGAATTCAATTGAATTGAAAAGAAGTGAATTTGAAGCTGTGAATAGAGGTGACTCGAGTACCGGGGAATATGACCTGTGGGGGGGCTGATCTCTCACTCATCCAGGGCTTTGCAGACATGCTCTCCTCTCAGTTACTCCAAGCAAAGTAGATGGAATGATCACTTGTCTCATAGTCAGTGTTGATCTCTTCCTTGCCAAGTTGACGGCAACACAGCCTGGAATTTCTTGTGAAATTGAGCACATCAGTATTTTTGTCCCTACGCTTGTGCTAATCAGTGGAGTTCACATAGTCACTTCAAAACCGGATGTTTCACATCATGCAAAAGCCCCAAATGCAGCAGTAACGACCGGTTTTAACCGCTGCTGCCACCCAGTGGAAGCCATTTTTGCGGTAATCGGGTTTCTTTTGAGCCACATGTACATGGAGAGCTAAAGTGCTACACTGCTACTGCAAACGCTGGATCAGCGCTGTGTTTTGATTTGGAACTAAAAAGTAAAAGCAGTCGGCTAGATGATTGCAGAGCTTTTGTAGGGGTGTGAAAATGTAAAAGATCTGATCAGTAAGATGGCACCAGCCCACTTAAAAGACCAGCGATATTAATGTGATTCGCAAATGGATCCCAAAGCAAATAACTTGAGCCCTGTTTTCATTACAGTTATGAAAGTTGAGCTTCATCAATGTTTTAACGGCACCAAAACAATCCAGAAGAGATTTCAACTGTCGCCAGTTAAAAAAATCAGTTTTCTGTTTTTATTATTAGGTTTTCTAATATTGGGGCTAGTGAAAACACAGCTCCAAGGCCATATATGCAATGAAGGACCTGTTCATGTTCACTCACTGACGCTTGAGGCTCCAGTTTAACTACATAACCACGAACATGATTAAATCAAGTATAGCTGATGGCTGAATTGATTTTTAATAACATAATATTTCATTATCCTGTGCCTCACTCTTAGTCCGCCTCCTCCTTCGCTCACTTCCCGTCGTCTGTTAGCTTATAGTTTTGATTACACTGCCGGCCAGTTACGCTCTCACTGTAATCATCATTTTGGTAAACATTTTGTAGGAAATGACTAGTGGCTGGTCGCATAGCAGCAGCAGGACAGATAAAGTCACATTGTGTCTGGTGAACATAGGCAAGGCAAGTTTATTTATATAAACACATTTCATGTACAAGACAATTCAGTCTGTGTATGAAACATCTGAGGAAACGGAGACTAAAGCTGACTTATTGTTGTTTTTTTTCTTTATGATGTGATGCTGATAATAAACTTCAGGCCAGCAGTGGTGGGATAAGAGTATTTGCAAATAAGAAAATATTGCTGTCTGCACTTTTTTGGCTTGTTTAGATCATTTTTTCCCACATGAGAAGAAAATAATTTAGTTCACTATTAGAAAATAAGGCAGAATATTAAAAAAAAAAAAAAGTAGAATATGAGCTTGTTATAAATTAGCACAAAATAGTATGACTGTCTACATTTCTCATGGAATTTCTGACACAGACATGTAACTGTAGAGGACATTACCTCACTCTGTTAGCATACTTTATTTTTGGGTTGCTTAGAGAAAATCTGATTGTGCCACAGCAGGCCAGATTTGACTGCACTTTGAAAGCATTTCCTAGAATCTGTATGAAATCCAACTGAATAATAGCTTCAGAGCCCTGATCTAGTGGGCTCATTTTGGCTTGGAGCAAAATATTTCTCTCATCCTGCCCTCTTTCATCTGCAGGTAAATATTTGTCGTGTGAGTTTACGCTGGGAGATTACTCTGAGCCACATCCGTGTGCGTTCACTTTTCAGTTGACTTCTGTCAAGTTTGTCACTCTTTCAGAGGCTGAGCAGATGTAATCGGGTTGAGGGTATGGCCATGTTGCCAACTGTTGCCGCCAGACTGGCTCCAAGATTATGTCCAAAAGCTTTTTATGTAATTCTTAAAGGGGTGTGTGTCTAAAATAAATATTCTGGCTTTGTGAAACTAAATCTAGAAACAAGTTTTTATGACATTTATTCAAGACGTGTCTCTTTGAAATCTCATTTAGGTTTTGTTTTAAGGAGATGTATTGTGTTACTGTGGGCAAAGAAGATGCTCTCAGGTGTTGGACAGTTGCCAATGAAACGAGGTTTTATCACACCCTGCAGGGGTATGAACAGTATTTCACTGGATTCCTGCTTCATCTCAATGATTATTTGTCCCAAAGAGGAAAGGTAGCAGTTATCAGACAGGAAGGTCGACATTGATTTTCCCATCGTAAAGATTGTTGGATTGATTCATGGACCCCTTGCATGGGTGCTGTTTGTGCCTCCCATAAATAAATGCAAGCGAAACATATTGTGATTAATAAAGAAGATTACATTTCTGCATCTGCATTGGAACAAGTAAAGTACTTTAGGGTGTAACAAAGATGCAGCTAAATCATTTGTGGAAAGAAAGACTGGATGAGTCAGAGCCTGCATGTATCTCTCACTCAGTTATTTTTACACCTCAGACAAAGACGAGACTCATAGCTCACCACTAGTGAACGGAAGTAACCTTTGGTTAGGTCTTCTGTCTCATTCTGAAGCTGTGGCTCTCTAATTTAAACGTTTTGCATTGTCTGACATTTTTCCTTTGTCTTCGTGTTTTCTGCTTTCTTACAGACCAAACCAGTTGCATTTGCAGTTCGCACAAATGTCAGCTACAGCCCGAGTCATGATGACGACGTCCCCGTGCCAGGCATGGCCATCTCCTTTGAGGCTAAAGACTTCCTTCATGTCAAAGAGGTGACTGACTGACTTTCCAGTCAGCGATGATGATCGAGACGGTGGCTCTGAAAAAAGAGGACTTTCAAGATAACCGTCTTGTTATATTCTGTCTAGAAATTCAACAATGACTGGTGGATAGGACGTCTGGTTAAAGAAGGCTGTGAAATCGGCTTCATCCCCAGTCCAGTGAAGCTTGAAAACGCTCGCATCCTGCAGGAGCAGAGAGCCAAACAGGGCAAGTTACTCTCCAGGTAAGTCTACAGCGAAGTCTTTTGCTTTGACTTTCAGATCATTTGAAATTAATCTTTACTTCTTTATTTAGTTTTGCTAATCCTGATGTCACTAATGTCTTTTTTTTTTTCTGTTTTTTTTTTCCAGTAAACTGGGAGCAAACTCATCATCTAGTTTAGGTGAAGTGGTTCCTAACTCACGAAAATCGACGCCTCCTTCGTCTGGTAAGTGGCACCACGGGCAGATTCAGATATCTAACTTTACACTAAATAGGTTCTTTGGCCTTTTAAACCAACATTTTTACCACTGAAATAAGGTTGAAGGTAAGGTGCATTAGATTTTTCCATTTTTTTCTGTTAAGCAGAGATTATTCTTGCCATTTTGTACCTTTACATGTTTCATTTACTCTCTGTGTAGTATCTACATTCTGTGTCACTGCTGATGTGAAACGTACCTCGTCAGCTGTGATCGCCTGTGTTCACCTGTGTGTGATGAGGCTTTTGTCTGTGTGTGGATAGCCATTGACATAGACGCCGCAGGCTTAGACCCCGAGGATAATGAGCTCCCAGTCAACCTGCGCTCCCCTAAAGCCAGTCCAAACACTGTCATATCACCCCTAGCAAAAGAGAAACGAATGCCCTTCTTTAAGAAGGTAAACTCTGGGCCACCCCTCTTTCTCTTCCTCTCTGTCCGCCGGCATCGCTCTGACTAAAAATGCCTGCGGCCGTTAAGCTATCACTCCGTGCCCGTCCTGACTGTCAACACCATTGTCTTTGTCCCTTTATGTGCACGCAGCTGTTAGCATGCATGCCTGTTCTTAACCTCTCTCTCTTTCCTCTTCCATCCCACTACAGCTAAGCAGAAGCAGAAGTCGGTAAGTCTTGGTATGTGGCGGTATAGCAGAGCCCGGGCAGGACGTCCGTGTTCTGGACTGTACGATTTCTACATTTCCTGAGCAAGACATTCCACCCCTGCTCCCACCTCGCACCCTTGTTCCTGCAAACCTCCGTGTCGTGATTGTTTGTACGAGAACTTGCAATGCTGACAGAGTGAGGCCTCAGTGCAAGCCGGGTTTTATAGAGGTAGAATGTACTCTAATTTGATTGGCTGCTCAGGTCTCGGTGACGAGAGTAATATCTTCATCGTCCCCATTAATTTCCTATACCCACTTCATCTTATTTAGGGCTGCAAGTGGAGGCTATGTATGTCATTAACGGATACGAAGTCAGTCAGGAAGGAGATACGACCTCGAACAAAAACTGGAAATGAGACACAATATCAAGCAAAAAAAAAAAAAAAAAAAAAGCCAAGATATAGTATGGCACATACCCAAATCAGTTCTTATAAGCCTAAATCATGCTCCTTAAGGAGAATTTAAACAGTTAACTCCAGGTCCATTTATTGTCTACTTTAAAGTGTTTATCCTACCCTTTACATAAACGACTGCAAACTACTCGTAATTTCCTCAGTAACACCTGATGTAAGTGCTTTCTCTAGGATCATCTCTTCTTTTTTTTAAGACTCATCAGTCAACAGTTCAAGTAAATTATTTTCCATAAGTGAAAAAAGAATTTCGCAAATACTTTAGGGAAATAGAGTTTGGCATTAAGCTTGCTTCACGTTGTCACGCTGAAACGCCAAGCTTCGCTCCAGATAGCAGAAGTTACATGAGGAGGAACACATTCATCATTAATACCTTCATGTTAGTCAGCACCAGTTCCCACCACATTCCTCAGGAAGCTCTGTGACGACAGCAAGAGTTATAGAGAAAATGTTTAAAAGTGAAGCGCTGAGTAAGAAGCCGTGGTAGACTGAGCGAAAGAAGTAAAAATAAATCCATGGAGATACAAATCGAGTGAGCTGCTGGAGCAGCGGGGCAAATAAGGAGGGGCAGAGAAAATGACTGTGTGGTGAATGAGATAATCAAAAGTTCTTTCAGAGCTTCTGTCTGCTTCCCAGCTGTGTTGCCCTCCTACAGGGCTTCAGCTTAGATCACCAGCTGGTTTTTTTTTTTTTTTCTTTTCCTCTGGGAGCTGAATGATTTCAACGCTCCTCCAGTGTATTGACATATTGGTAAATCCTTCAAACGCGCTGCTCAGAAAACAAGGGACACGCTGCGGTGTCAGGTTCACTGACTGCTGGGTTCACACCACCAAGCTCATCAGGCACGATGAACGAATGAAGTAAAGAAAAATTACATTTAAATGCATTAAAAAGAATGTTATGAGTAATAAATGTTATTCAGTGCATGGTGATCAATTAATAGTATTTGCTTTTGAAACTACAAAGCGTCAAAGAATTAGTGTTTTTTTTTTTTTATGACAATACAAATGCAAAATGTTGTTTGTTTTGTATCTAGAATTTAACTGTCGGACTTAAAATACTTCACAGCTGTTTTAAGAGTCATATTTAACCCTCATTAGGCCGTAAATAAGTTTTAAGAAGAGAAGGAATGTGTGTGCAGTAATTAAACTGAGATTAAAGGTGAACGCAGAAACACTCAATCTCTTCCTCACATAAAAACAGACTTCTGGTCAACTTTAAATGTCTTGTTTTAGCCGATCAGCACAGTTAAACTGCACAGTTAATTATTTTTTCAGAGACAGGAAAGAACGCCAGCAATTATTTTCCTTTTGCTTGTTGGTCCAGATGCAGGAAGGAATACCAATAACTGGTACTGGCTAAATTAAAAATCTGTGAATCTGAGGAAAGAGTCACCGCGGCACTACAGACTAACTAGAAATACTTATATATTTTATATCGCAGTTGTGGTTTAGGAGCGTTTCAGAGCGTTTCCATCCCATCTGCACTGCTAAAGATACAAGTTGAGTCTACACTACACTTAAACCGTTCAGGCTGAGATGAAACAATTCAGACGGTCTCAAAAGACAATTTTCAGTCACATGCAGGAGTTTAAAAGTCAAAAAGCACACTTTATTTGGCTCCGCCCATATTTTCAATATGTCTAACATGTATGTTCGTGCCAAGGAAAGAGGAAAAGCACAGAGCCTCCGTGCCCAGTAGGACCCAGGGGTCCCTGTCTGTGATTCATGATTTCTATGGCGCAGCGATTCAAAGTGTGGGCCGCGGCCCCCTGGTGGGCCGCCGTGGTACTGCAGGTGGGCCGTGAGAGGTCATTAAATTTAAACAAATATGTTTTAAAACCTCGATCTTTTTTAAATATGTTTTTAATTACTGTGAAATATTAAAGACATGATTAAAAAAACATTAAGAAGTAATAAAACAAACCAGTTAAGTGTTACTCTACTGTCATCTTAACTTAATATGACAAGTGTCACCTTATTTGTTGACCCCTCACATTAATATCAGAACATAGCTTCTAGTCCTGTATGTTGATCACAGTTGTGATTAAAGGTTTGAGTGGGCCGTGGAGATTTTTCACATTTCAAATTGGGCCGTGGTTTTCTGAAGTTTGGGAATGGTTGCTATAGAGAAAGAGATTAATTTTTTTTTCCAGTATTTTTTTCAGTATTCAGGTGTTTTCGAAGACTGAATTCTGAGGCTTGAAAAGAACAAAATAATTCATCTGAAATTTAGAGAATAACAGTATTATGTGAAGTAATTATATTACTGACTGAGCTAAATGTACTCTATATCTGGACTGATGTCAGTCAGGCATCTGCCGTAGATCTAAACATTGATCTCAAGCTGAGATCAACAGCTGAGCTCTCACTTTGTCTCACAGCAGCAAGCATGTTTCTCTGTGTCCTAATTTTTATTTTTTTCTTCAGTCGTAGCCTCTGCTGTTCTCCCCTCTCTGACTAATCTTTCCTGTCATTTGTGTTCTTTTTTTTTTTGTTTGTTTGTTTTTTTTCCAAGTGGCATCAGAACCATGAGATGGCATGACCAGTTGTTAGATATCATTATCTCCTTAAACATCCTCTGAAATGTTGTTAAAAACCCAACAACATTTAAATTTGCAGTCCAAAGTGCCAGATCTTTATCACACCAGCCTGCTTGTGTTCGGTCTGACTCACTGCGATGCCCCGTTTCATGGTTCCAGAATGTGCCAGCGCTTTTAAATTGTACTCGTCACTGTGGTTTCAACCTTTTAAGTAAACAGTAATAGCGTTTATCTAGTCTTCACGAATGCTTGACTCCATTTTTCTTCCTCTGTTTTCCAAAGACGGAACACATTCCTCCATACGACGTTGTGCCTTCCATGCGGCCCGTGGTTCTGGTTGGACCGTCACTGAAGGGCTACGAGGTGCGTCAAACGCAAGCCTTTTATTTCTTTCTGCTCATCACTGTAAGAAACCTGTGGTCCTCAGCTGACTTTCCCTCCTGAATCCTCTCTCAACAGGTGACAGACATGATGCAAAAAGCACTGTTTGACTTTTTGAAACACCGGTTTGAGGGAAGGTAAGTTCCCTGTGACCTTTTAAAATACAAGCTTGCATTCCTCTTCCTTCCTCATTCTTCCTCCCTCCGTGTCCATAGGCTGGTATTTATCTGTCCCCTGAGGTTAGCAGAAGGAGTGTGTAACAAGTTTGTTTGGCCTGGAGATGTGTGCTGCTGCTCTAAATAGGCCCCTCTACATGTCCTTAATAGGCCATAGTGGGCCCTGAAGCAGAGCAGGATTGTCCTTATTCAATGTTGAGGCCACGAAGTTACACAACACCAACATACACCCAGCCCATTAACAGCTGCAGAAAATAGCTTTTAATTGACTTTAAACTGTTGATTAAAGAAACACGGCTTTGTTTTTTTGTCTTTGATTTAGAGCTAGTTCATCTCCCGTAACCTCTCAGTTATGAAACAGTTAAACTCAGACGTCGTCCTCAGTCATCAGAGGAGGATTTGCCTCTTTAAGGAAGTGCGCGTGCCTTGTTTTACATCAGCGTACTTGTCCCATAGGTATTAAAATGCTAAACAGAGCAAACTTTAAAATTCAAATGCTCAGTTAAGCTCAGCGGTGTTTGGTCCAACAGTTTGTGAATGTGGAGCTGATGGAGATCAGAGTGGGACTGCTTCATCACAGCGTGCATATACCGAGGCGTGGGTGTCATGCTTGGAAAGTTTGGAAAGGACACAATTATTTTTTCCTTGATGTAGATAAGACAGTAAAAATACGCTGCACAGGAACTTGTTGTGGATCTCGCCGGCTGAGGGTCGTGATTAAGGGTTATGTAAAAAAAGTTTAATAACAGGTACTGACACCAAACAACGTGAAAACACTTGACTGTGCATGCAGTTAGCATGGCCAGCCATCCTGATGCTGTTCTGCTTCAATTCAAAGACTTGATGGTCCCAGGCGCAGTAACACCCGACTCATAACACCAGAGCCACTTGGATGGGCTCACAGCTAATCAGAGAAATGAAACATGTGACGTAGACAGAGAGGCAACAAGACGAGTATCAGCAGAGCACGTCCAAAATGGGAACACAGGCGGGAACACGAGTGAATGACTGTTGCAGTAAAATCTTGTTGATCCAAGCAGTTCTTCAGCCATCTTGGTTGAGTCGTGGCTCTTGGACTGTCCTGCATAAAGCCCGTCCACGCTCTGTTGCGGCGGGTTCTGTATGCTCTGCACTGGTGCACATGGATGTCAATGGGGGGATTGCCAGACCTACTTCTACAAGTGAATGGTGTGACTGGCCAGGTTACCATGCACAAAGCGTCAATGTAAAATAATTCAAAGTGCAATTCTACATTTTGTTTTCTTTGACATTTGGTTGTTTTTGCCGAAAGGCTCTCCCCTTAGTCGGTTACATATATTTTTCCTTTTTCCTTTTGCCTGTTTCGCCATTTAGCCGTTTTCATTGTTTTTGAGATGTCTGCTAAAATTCTCTGCCTTCTACTGAACGTAATGAATCCGTGTGGGATTTGATTTGGGGTGCTTAATATATTTGAAAAACTTTATGATGTCTCTGTTCAGAAATCTTGACACGGCCATCCAATAAAATCTATAAATAATTTGTCTAATTTAGTCAAGGATGCATTTTTGAGTTGAGGAGTTTGAGGAGTTTTCTGAGGCCAATATTAAAAAAAAACAAAAAAAAAACATCAGCAATGGTTAACTTGTGTTAAGTTTACGGCCGTGGTGTATAAAATGACACCTCATTATCTGATTATCGACTGTTCTTGTTTCTTATCCCAGAATATCAATCACTCGCGTCACGGCGGACATCTCTCTGGCCAAGCGCTCAGTCCTGAACAACCCCAGCAAGCACGCCATCATCGAACGCTCCAACACGCGCTCGAATTTGGGTGAGTTTCGTCTGCATCTCCACAACGCCTGGAAACATCTGGTGTTGTGATTTATAATGTTTTCAAGGAGACCAGTTTACGTGGAGAAGGAAGGAAACAATTAAAGAAACTCTTGACAACAGTAACGCTAATTCCCGAAGGCCCTGAGTGGCCTCGCCTCTTTTGTTGGGAATGAAAGATAGAGCATAAACGCACGATAACGAGCTGGAGAACTGCTCTGATTTGACTGAGGTTGATTGGAGTTTAGATGCGATTACAATGAAAGAGATTCCTGAGTCAAACAGAGGTGACGGAGCTAATCTCCACTATTTATCACCAGAAACATCAGTCAGAACTCACAGCAGAGGTAGGAATCCCTGGAAGAGTTTACAAAGAAAGCAAAGCATGTATTATGTGTCATTTTTATCATCTCTTCATTAAAAAGAGCCACTGTGGGCTGCTGGGTAGCTTGTTGGGTTTGAGTGAGAAACAAAATTCATACTCACTCCACAGCTGACCCAAATCTTCTTTTTCTATGAGTCATTTAACTACCAAAAGTGATCACTTTTAACTCACTTTCAAACACAGGACAAGCAGTCCTGTGTTTTTTTCTTAATGTAATTTCATGAATAAAATGTGCTGTTGACTGGAAGCAGCATGACTCCAAAGTTATAATAAATGATTTCAAGGAAAACTCCGCTGCTGGAAAGAACTGAAATCATTTTGTCACTCCAGAATATTTTGTCAGGAGAAGAAAACCTCGATTACGCCGTCAGATTGGAATCTTTTCCTGTCGTCACGTCTAGTCGTGATTGAGACTCGTGAAGCTTTCTTTGTGTGTCTGCGAGACTGCTTCTGCAGTCAAATCATCACCCGTCAGTGTGATAATGTGTTGGAACAGTCAGTTATTGTTAGAGATGACATAATATGGCTTGCTGCTCCTCTCAGAGCTCCTAGTTTCTTCTATAAACCTTATCCCTTAAGTCAAGATGTCTTAAATATTTCAGGAGGATCGTGCCCTACCTTATCAATGATGCATTGCAGTTGGATTTTTAAAGACAGATATGATTAATGGTCTCATAAAAGAAACAACCTGGATGTGCTTGTTTCTCTGGGCGTTCGTAGTGGTGATCATTTAAAGACATTAACAAAAACATTTTTTCTGCCATATTGGTATCATGAGAGGGTTTTCTCCAAAAATACTGGACTGATTAAAATGTTATTTATAGGGCGGGGGAAGTTAACGCGTTATTATTGCATTAACGTATTAATTTATTAACGCCAACATTTATTTTATCGCATGTTGCTCACATGCTTTGGTTTTGAAAAGTCTGTTACTGGTTGCTGCAGAACCGGAAGACAATTGGCTGGTAAACATGCAGAAAAGCTAAAAGAGACATGGAGAACGGTAAAAAATGCGTGTACTTTACAGTTCGGGTAGTAACTCAGGTAGCAATATTAACAATCCTGTCTGAAAAAAAAATTCTGGACTGCAACAAAATTTTTGCGTCATTCCTTCATGTTACATCAGATCTGCTCCATGTGTTCACTATCTCTAGCTATCTCTATTCTCTAGCTCAGCCATTCCCAGAACTTCAGAATACCAAGGCCCAATTTGAAATGTGAAAAATCTCCGCGGTCCCCACCGAACCTTTAATCACAACTATGATCAACATTCAGGACTAGAAGATATGTTCTGACATGAATGTAAGGTGTCAACAAATAAGGTGACACTTGTCATATTAAGTTAAGATGACGGTAGTAACTGGTTTGTTTTGTTACTTCTTAATGTTTTTAAATCATGTGTTAATATTTTACAGTAATTAAAAACATATTTTAAAAAGATCGAAGATTTAAAACATATTTGTTTAATTTTAATGACCTCTCACGGCCCACCTGCAGTACCGCGACGGCCCATCAGGGGACCGCGGCCCACACTTTGGGAATCACTGCTCTAGCTGGTTACTCCATCTAGTGGCACAGATGTGTAATGACAACAGAAAGTCCAGTCCTCGATTATAAAACAAATTCAGTTCTGTGGCCCGTTTTTTCATTTCGTATTTTTGATCCAAGTCTAAAATTAAAATATAAAAAAACAGGCATTTTTTTCATTTTTTTTGTGTTAGATTAAAAAACAAAAAACATAATAAAATGTCACTTTTTAATTTTTTTTTTTTTTTTTTATTTTTGATTGACAATTGAAAATAGAAAGAATGAATGATACACAGATTGGTAAAGTTAGTGAACTTTAACATGGAGATTTTCATTTTAAAGTTCCCCCAGATGGAGGATTCAACAGAAACAAGGTTATTTGTAACAACTGACAAGTTGAACTCCCCGATAAAAGTTTCTGCTGTTACCTCAGAAATGACCTGTTTTAATGTTGATTGTGCTGAGCCACAATCATTTTGTTGGATTTTGTTTGTAAACTTTTTTTATTTTTTATAATAACAGGATGACATTAATGCCCTGGCAGTGGCAATAAGCTTTATTTTATTTTACATTTTTCTAGATGAGATTTACACTAAATATGTGTTACTGACAAGTGCCTATGTTAAAAGTGTTTGAACAACAAATGTTATGACACTTTAGTTCATATGGCAGCAGAACATTCATCATTTGATTTTGCGTATACAATGCGATTAATCGTGATTAATCAGGGAAATCATGCGATTAATCGCAATTAAAATTTTTAATCATTGTCCCAGCCCTAGTTATTTAATAATATTTAAGGTACAAAACAGATCATCTTAAACTGATATGTTTCTGTTTCTATATAATGTACCTATTTGCTGTGAATGGCAGACTTTGATAAAGATGTATATTCCATTCTTCTGTCTTTGCAGCCAATAACCCAGTCTGACAAAACCTCAGTAACGTAGCTCACAATAGTCGCTGGAAGTGGATTGATAAACCTACCCTACATGACAAAACTTCCTCATGACGCCAAAACGTTGAGACTTGTACATTTACCTTGTGCAGAAATAAATTGACACCCAGTGCTCTTAAATCCCTTTGGATATAAGGAGCTCTGTTTTGGCGAAGCACCACAGCCGGGGGGATGGTCCCTGTCCTGTTCCTCAAAGCATTTCACCTTTACCTAATGTGCAAGCGTGTTCTTTCACATTTAAACATTTCATCATGAATGCCTGTCATTTTATAGGCCTGCTAAACTCGTCCTTAAGAGTGTTTTTGACTGTGTAAAAAACACAGAGAGCCAACTGGTTACTCAGAGACATTCAGTAAATGTTCATGTCAGAGATTATTTTGCATGAACTTGTAATTTATGTCCGCTTCAGTGACCAACCAATACTAAAACCCTACAGCATGTAAACCTTCTTACCTTTTGTTATGTTTTGAAGGAATTTCCACAAATTCCTGTTTTTTATTAACTTGATTATAATTTTGTTGTGCAATGTTTTTTTTTTTTTTTTTTAATATCTCAAGGACGTTTAGATGAGTTGGGTGTCTCATTAGAGCCCCTTTAGCAGCACTGCTCTGCATGATAAGACAGTTTAATATATAACAGAGTATAGCAGACTTGGTGAGTCATGCATAATAACAATTATTGTAATCACTTACTCGATTGGATTCACTTGGCAACAGATGTTTTTACCATATTTCATCACACCGGGATGCAGGATGTATTGTAGCTGAAAGTTCTTTCATTGATGCGACAGATAGTTTCGTGCGCTGTCCTCTTCTCCAGATTTGTCAAATCTTGCCATTAGTGGCAGTCCGTTTGCCGCGGCAGATATTCAGTTTCTGTCTGTAACGGGGCAGTAAACTCCACATTCACACCACAGCACTGAAGTGAGTTTGTGTTTTACAGCTTCCTGTTCCACAGAAGTGATTGCATGTCACACCTGTCACTACCACAAACAGTGTTAAGGTTTCGTAAATCACCGACTGTGTCATATTTTCTTTTACTAGCTAAAGATCATTTATTCCAAGTTTGAGAAGATTCAGAAACTGTGACTCACAAGCTAACTCTAGTGTTTCCAGGTAGTGATGCTTCGCCAAAATATGTGTAGTTCCTCAAATCCATCTGTTTTCATCAGATTGTTGTGTCTCCTTGTGTTTGGTTATTTCTGTTTTCTACAAATGTGACAACATGTAAATGAAATGAAGATAAAATTCAACGCCGATTTAAAAAAAACATTTGTAACACACAAAAAAAAAGAAACAGCGGCCTGTTAGTCTTTAATATAACAGCCTTTTAATTGTAGTGACCCAGCTGATAAAACCTACAAACTGTTTTTGACCAAACAAATAATGCCCACGTTTTCTCCCAGAATAAACTTGAACCTCTGCGTCTCTTTTCAGCCGAAGTCCAGAGTGAGATCGAGAGGATTTTCGAGCTGGCCCGGACGTTGCAGCTGGTGGTTCTGGACGCTGACACCATCAACCACCCGTCACAGCTGGGGAAGACCTCTCTCGCCCCCATCATCGTCTACGTCAAGATCACCTCTCCCAAGGTGAGGGAGGTTTAGAGAGAAACAACAAATGCAGCAGTCTGGGAACATACGCACTGATGGAAAATAAAGACAAGATGACAAATGAAGGCAGCTACCCCCCCCCCACCCCACCCCCCTCATTAGTTGGTATTAGTCAGGCCGTCCAGACTTGTTTGCATACAGCTTGTCGTTGCGTCTTGTCACTGCTCCTGCAAATAAAATCCAGCACATCAGACTTGGCTGCTGGTTTGTGAGCTCGAAAATCCAAGAGAAGGCTGATTCATTGTTCTGACCTTCAGCAAGTGTTAAAAAAAAGCCTTATGATTCAGAGATCAATAAAAAAAAAAAAAAATCCAAGCATTTGAGTAATACAGAAAATGAGAGAAGGCCCAGCGAAAGAGACATGAGGTGCAGGCTTTAAATCAGTGGCAGCAGACTGAATCACTCTCACAGCAGGATCAAATAAATTCTGCTTTATCATCTCTGCTCTCAGTTGCACAACGCTGCCACTTCATATATAACCTGAGGGGAAAATAACAGTATTTTTATAGAGCTTATTGTGACTTTGTTTGCAGTGGTATTAGGTCTCAAAGCACGACTCAGAGCACTGAATTAGGCAAAGGTGCACAAAAGAGTTAAATGTACTAGAAATACCAGTAATAGCACTTGATCTGCAGATTAATGTCTAAGTTTAACTTGTCTATAATATTATGTTCATAGATCTTTATTGTATATTACAAAGCGAACCTTGAAAGATTCAATAATGTCTTGATTTAGTTTTTCCACAAAAACAGCCATGACCTCGTTGCCTTGTGTCCTCATTTGCTTTTAGGTGCTGCAGCGGCTCATCAAGTCCAGAGGCAAGTCTCAGGCCAAACACCTCAATGTCCAGATGGTGGCGGCCGACAAGCTGGCCCAGTGCCCTGCTGTGAGTCTCCACATTCGACCCAAATCACTGTTCTTTTGGAATTTAGAGTTTCAAATAACTCAGAGTTTTGTCTTCTTTGGTTCTTGGTTTTAGAAGCCCATAACAGAAAAAGCTGGCACTGTTTAGAAAGGAAGAAAGAAAAGGGGGATTCTCTCATTTACTTTTTTTTTTTTAATCTTTGGACATCCATTCATTCTTTTATTGAAGATGTTCCAAAAAAAACCTGGCATGGCAAAGCTCATACTATTTTCTAATGCTATCATTTTTTAAAAACACTTCAGACGTTCTGGCATTGAGAATACATTCCACCGAGGTCGCGTTCTTCCTGCAAACACATTTTAAAATTGCGCAGCAGTACAGGGTGTTTGCTGTTACATTTTTCATTTCGAGAAGTCTCCCCACATTCTCCGCCGTGGACAGGTCCGCCACGTGCCCTCTTCTCCTTCAGCCGTGCCTTTGTAACGCTGCAGTTGTCCTGGTGAAAAATGCGCTGCTGTCCCCGGAAAAGATGTTGTCTTGAAGGCAGCGGATGTTTCTCTAAAATCTCAATGTATTTTTCTGTGTTAACGTTCCCCTTACAGAAGGATAAATCAGCCTTGCTCAGGGAACTGATACACTTGTATACTCTGCCTTGTTGCCCCTCAGGTGTCACATTTCAGTGGAAACACAGTGGAAATGTGACCGCAATACGCAATAGGCCCTAACCCCAAAAAACAAACAACAACAACAAAAAAAAGATAAATGAAACTTAGCTGATGAGTCAAACACGACTTGTCTCGGGTCCACATTCCTCTGCAGTCTGCGTAGCTATTATTTTAGAAAGTGAATCAGGCACCCCCGGGGTGTGAATGTGCAGACTTAATTAAAGTCGATATTTTTAGGGAGTTATCGCTGGAGATTTTCTGAGAATTAGAAGCTATTGTTGTTTTTAATTCGGTGGGTTGTTTTTCTAAGATAGTTCTGATATCTCGTATGTTCAGTATTCACATTTTTGACTGTGTGTGGGTTTCTCGGGGGCCCAGAGTCAAGCCATTATGTTGAAATTTTATCATCTGCATCCTTTTCTTTAACATTGTCATGTTTCATTTCCTTAAACGGGGATCATCTCGTGTTTCCCAGGAGATGTTTGACATCATCCTCGATGAGAACCAGCTGGAGGACGCATGTGAGCATATGGCCGATTACCTGGAGGCCTACTGGAAGAGCACTCACCCACCCAGCTCCAGCCCCCCTGACCCGCTCCTAACAAAGCTGCCCACAGCCACCCTCCCCTCCAGCCCGGCACCGGCCTCCGGAGTCCAGGTAACAAGAGCTGAGGAGACTCTGCTCCCGTAACAGAAACTGACAGGAGCGGTTCCTGAAAAGGGCTAGAAGGAGAAAGACGGAGCCAGATGGGGCCTGTGTTTATCAAACTTAGAAGAATTTCACTTGAGAATACTGCCTGGAGCTAGAATAGCCAATAACTGTGAAAGATTTATCTCACAACTGCCATGTTGGTCAAAGTTTAAAAATACATAAATATATACTTGTCAATAATGTATAAGTTACAAATGCACCCATAAAGACTTCTGAAATCCCTAGAAAATGTCTGAAATTAAAACATGTAGGTTTGGAAATTCTGCTCCTTATAAAAGAGACAAGTCAGATAAATTATATTATATAATATAATCCTTTGTAGCTACATTTTTGCTAATGAACTGCAAATAATAAGCCAGCATATCTGCATATAAGTATTGTCCATCACTACAAAATCTATCCTGTGGAACATGTCCAAACATGTCTCACTCTGTGTTTTTAGTTAGAACCTAACTTGTGACTATTTTTGTATACCAATTAAACAAGCTTTTATAACAGCCAACCTCTTCATTGGTCATACGAGTAGCTTGACGAATTTGCACGAGTGCTTACCTCTACCCTTTCTCCACACACTGCCATCACAATGGGAAATGTAAGACTGATAATGAGGACAAGGCTGGTATTGATGAGGAGCAGGAGTGAGCTTGTATTTGCTTGTGTGGTAAGTGTGGCAATGAAGCTGTGGAGTGTAAGGAAGACTAAAGTGAAACCTGCAGTGGGTTTGACAAAGCAACTGTGTGCTCAAGTGTGATAATTCATGCTTTGAAACTGTGTGTGAATTGAAGTGAATCCGTGCGGAAGAGGGAGGTGAGTATTTGTGTGTGTTTGCAGTGAAGAGTCATGATATTGAGCTTCGTGCCGTCTTACTGATTGATCTGTGTCACTCATTTCAGGGCAACAGTACAGAGCAGAAAGGAGATAAAGCATTAGTGGAGAGGAAGGGCTCAAAAGAAGATTACCAGCACCACCATCATCACCACCACCATCACCATCACCACCAGAGCCCGGACCCGGCCGACGCAGACGCAGAAGCCGAGGGAGAGGGCAACGAGGAGGAGAGGCCCCTTAGGACAGAATCCTCTAAAAGAGCCCAGCACATCCACCACAGGTCTTCTTCCACCAGGACCGAGCACCACAACCACCATCACCACCACCACCACCACAGCAGTAGGGCCAGGGGCCTCTCCCGGCAGGAGACCTTAGACTCTGAGACCCCCGAGAGCCGAGAAAGCCGCGAGAGCAAGGACTCTGCTCCGATCCACGGGCTCAGCTCCGCCATCAGGATGAGGAAGAAGAGGAGGAGGAGGAGGAGGAGGAGGATGAGGAGGAGGACGAGGATCTAGGGGAGGGGCACCCCCAGCAGCAACAGCGTTATGAACCTCTGCCCCACCGGGACCACAACCACCATCACCACCACCACCATCACCGTAGCGCGGCGGACGAGGCCGGCCACAGCATGGGACACCACCGCTCGAAGGAGCGCGAGCAGGACCACAACGAACGGAACAAACAGCGCTCGCACCACCACCACCGGCCTGCGCGTGACCACCACCACCACTACTACGACCGGGACAGAGAGAGGGACCGAGAGGGGGAGGTGGCTCCCAAAAAGAGGGGTGAGGCAGGGGAGTGGTCCAGAGACTCCTACATCCACCAGTAACAGACCAAACTCCTGCTGAGGCTCCTCTGGACTCCCCTCACAGACCATTCTGTTCTCCCATTGTGCTGCTATACCCTTAAACCACAGCATCCTATTTATGTACACTTCTTTGTAAAAGTGCTTGCATCATTTGCAGGATTTTTGATTACATAGATACAAATATAAATATATGAATATATGTATGTGTGTATCTATGCATAGACATTGTTTTATGTGTGGATATGCATGAATATTCTCAAATATGCATATTTTAAACCTGTGTTTGGTAAAGCATGACACGAAAGCAGAATTGTTTCTGTTCTGAGCTGTGCTTTCTGTGATTAGCATTATAATTTTTATTATTTCTATTATTCTTAATTTTTATTACTTGTTACCACTTGAATAATTTGTTCCTTCAGACTACTGCGAGGGTCGACCTGCCAACATAGTTTAATGCTGTAATTGCAGATTAGTTTGGCAATTTGGGAAATTTGCTTATTTGCTTGCATAGACGTTAAACCCAGATTCCAGTTTATTAGGTTCATCAAGCTGAAACGAATGCACTCTAATGCATTAATGATGTTCTGTTGGAGAGATGTAGACCTAACTTTATCATTTTGAATTGTTTTTGAATTACTGTGTCCCTGCAGTTTTGGTTTTTTTTTTTACCAAACAGACTAAACAGAAGCAGCTTCTGGTATAATTAACAATTCAACTGAACCACAAACTGCAAGCTTTAAAAATAATTACAGATTTCAATCAGAGCCTCACTGAAAACGGCTTTGGTGCAGGAATTTCCATTGATTTTAGCTTTAGCCTCCAGATAGCCCACGTTCCTTCCACAGTCTAAAAAGATGCATGTTAGGCTAAATGGTGATTCTGAATTGAGCCTGGGATTGAGAGTGAGCATGTGTGTGGTTGATTGTCTGTATGTGGCCCTGCAGTGGACTGGTGGCCTGTCCAGGATGAGCCCCACCTTTCACCCAAAATCAGCTGGAATGTGCTCCAGCAGATCCTTGTAACCCTGAATAATATGAAGCGGCTGTAGAAACAAGACGGATGGTTACTGGAGGGTTAGGCTGATTTTATTTAAAGGACCATTCCCAGAGTTAAAAAATAACCTCAGGTCTATCGTTAGACAGTAGGGAGTGTAAACTTTCATTAGGGACCAAAAAGAGAAAAGTCAGAGCAGTTGGAGAGAGAATGATATATATGTTTGCGTTAAAAAGGCAATTAATGTTAGCACTTACAGCTGTTGACCTGAGTCAAAATAAACTGCTATTTTAACAATTTAGAATGAAATGGGATGACATTTTTGAGTCCAGCAAGGCTCAAAAATGTCATTCCATTTAAGAGATAGTATGGTTGGGGTCTTTGGAGACAAACCGAGGAATTTTAACTTTCTAAGTGTTACAGAAAGTGTATAAAAGATACGGATGCCAGTGGAAGGAGATCCCTGTGAAATCAAGTCCTATACTTTTGTGTTTTTTCCTCATATTAAGTTTAAATTACTTTGATTTGTTTGAAAGGGATCCTATCCACTCAAAAATGTTATTTTTGAGTCTTGTCTGATGAAAATAGAAGTTTATTTTGGCGTATGTCTTTTGCCCTCTGCGTTAACGTTGCCATTTTGCCACAAACATAGATAACATTGACACTCAAAACTGCTTAGATTCACATTGCTGTTGGTCCTGAACAAATGTTTACAGTTCTTCCTATTATCTAATAATAGACCTAGTATGGTTCCTTATTTAACAGACAGGTCTGAGAGTCGTCCAGATCTCTTGAACTCGCAGCAGGAGAGTATTTTTCCCAAATTGTCAGTCTACTCCTTTAATGTAAACATTTAAAGCTCGGTTTCATTTTCTTTTAAATTATTATTATTATTCTATGTCCACCATTTCCGACATTCATTTTTACCATATTTATGCCTCCTTCGAGGCGCACTTTAGTCTTTCTTTAAAAGACGAATGAGTTTAAAGCTAACTTTCTCTCCAACATGCAGTACTGTTCTTTGTATGGGTCCAGAAACATTTTATAACTTGGTACACGTTATTCTGCACTTTTACTGATTCACACTGGTTTCAAGTGAAAAACGGTTTGATATAATGTTCAACTCTCTGTAGGTCTGTTAGGAAAACTCCACTCTGGTTCTTCTTTTATCAAGTCTGACCCCTTTTCTAATGAACGTTCTTTAATTCCCACCTGAGTTCCCACTTCTTAGTACAAAAAAAAAAAAATGTTAAATACAGGAAATTGTGTTCAGGTATGTTCCACACCTAAAATTAAAAGATGCATTTGAAGAAAGAAAAAAAAACAAGCTCAAACGATTCCAAATGTTTACCAGATAGTATTTTTTTTTTCTTTTTTTAATCTTACTGCCATCTGTTCCTCTCCCTGACTAAAACACTGAGTCCATTCAAAGTAAACCAGTGACATTTGGGATATTTTGTGAGCTTCCACCTGGACTGTTGGCTCAAGATTCATTAAACCAAAAATCTTAACTAGTTCTGTTTTTATGTTTGATTCCATGCACTTGTCCTTGTCTGTTTACACATCACCCCCCATGTCTTTTATTTTTTTGCCCAACAAATGTAATTATAAAAAATATAACAAAAAAACAACCCATTTCTTTGCTACATTTGTAGCACTACAGATTTTATAACAGTGTACATGTGTATGTACATAACAATGCGTAAATATGAAGAATAAAGTTGGAAAACAGGAAAGAAAAGAAAAGAAAACTGGACAGCAGGAGGAAAAATCTGATGTGCGCTTTGTCAGAAGACCCAGACACAGGAGGGATGCGGCGTCTATAAATAGTCACAAGAAACTCTGCTGAAAACTGTGTTAGACTCACCGGCCTGCCTCCTGGGTCGTCATGACAACCTCGACATGAATGATAACACTGAGGGGATGCGTCTAAAATAGAAAGGCGCTTCTCCGCGCACAGCTGCTGCCAAAATAGACGAGCGCTCCCGGAGACGCAGTTGGTGTCGGAGGTTTAATGCCAAAACAATGAAAAAAAAAAAAATGTAAATAAACCTGCTCTGCTGCTGTGAGACGATCTGCCGTTGTAGTCAACCGGCGTCTTCTCACAGTATAAACAACAAAATGGTGAGATGCAGAGCAGACGGATGTGTGCATGGACCGGTAACAGTCTGAAGGGATCCTGAGGAAGGAGGAAAGTCAATGTGAAGGCACTCAACACTGCATGATGGAGCGGATCAGAGATTTGTGCATTGCAGAGACATTTGATGGACACCCATAATTCAACGTAGACTAACAAAATTAGTCAATAAGTCCACATTCTGAGCAGACTTAACACATGAGTGTGTAATGAATACTTTACAGGTTCGTAAAGGCATGTCTTGATTAATTTAGTCAACAAACAAGTATTTCCTCCCACAAACTATTCACAATCTAATGCAAGCAAATAGAAAAGTGGATTCTGATCTTAATGTTTTCGAAACACCTTTTCTATAAACCAAATCAATAAATTAAGCTTCTGTAATAACAGGTAGTGAGTGAAATAACTAGTTACATGTATTCAAATATTTCCACATCAGTTCTAATCAAATGCAACAATGTTTTAATATCTGCAGATCACTGGATGATGTTGTCCTAGAAAGCATTGATTAAATATTTATATGAACATTAAATAGAGGACTTGAGGTCATTTGCATTTTGAAACAGCGTACACTGTCAGACGGGACAAAAAAAAAAAAAAATTTTATTTTGAAAAACAGTTACTTCCTTCTAGCGACGGTGTTGATTCGGGCAGAGACCATCATCAGATGTACTAATTAGACGTCCCGCTTGTCTCCGGCACCAATAGAGATGCTAAATTGTTAATACCTCTTATGACCTCTTTCTGCGCACTACTTCCTGATCTGCACTCCCAGATCCAGCAAATCCACTGTCACCATGGCAGCTGTGTCGTCACTGTTGTTATGGCGACACTAGCACTGCTGCATTCGCCGGCGCTCATTCAGTCTCCCTCCCTCCCTCCTGCCCTCCATGTTTATAAAGCTTATCCCTATATGGCCCGCGGTTTCAAAGAGCAGCTGTTAAGAGGCGGATGCTGTAAACAGCAGAAAGCTCTTTGTCAATAGCGGAGTGTCATAGCAGGCAGAGTGCCGTACTATTGTTCCCGTCTCGTTGTCTCGTGTGAGGCCTGTGTGAGAAAGCATGCCCGGCAGTCAGTTTTTCAAGAACTTGGCAATAAAAAAGCCGATGGTGTCCCTGTTGGCTCTGCAGGGGAGGGGGGTTGTAGTTTCATTCTGGCCCCAGCTCAGCTCGGGACTGAACCTCTGGAGGAGGCGCAGCTGCTCAGGTGACAGGCCGGCTCCCAGCATGCCCTCTGCACCGAGATGAGGGCTCCTGAGAAAGGCAGAAATGAGATTCTGTGACGTCATCTTTGCATGTCGGGGTGTGGGTGCGGGGCGGGTGTTTTACCTGCGGCTGCAGCGTGAGGCCGGGAAAGGTTCTGAGGGCCCAGGTGACCTGCTCCTCATTCTCAGCCAGAGTCACCGTGCAGGTGCTGTACACCAAAACCCCGCCTTTCTTCAACAACCGCACCGCCTGCAGCAAACGAAGCCAATACAATAGATCTTTATGGTTATTTTTAGTGACTAAACCTCTTCTTGGCTGAAGAGACCTGTTAGACTGAGTTACAGGACAGTTTTCTACAGCAGATATTTTTAACACAGGTGGGATGTTTTGGCCGACATATTGTTAAATAAACCAGCTTTTTTTTTTTTTTTTTAGCTGAAATCATGTGTGAAGCAGAATAACAGTGACTGAAAACACCACAGACGAAGTTTAAAACTACAAACTTACTTCTCAATGCTTTTTTTTTTTTTTTTTAATGAGGAATGGGCTCATTGTTGCCTCTTGTGGTTGCTGAGGGAGAATCACCCTGAACTGTGCCTCTTCCCACCCAGCCCACCAGGGGGCATTAATGAGCTCGTTTCAGTCCAGTATAGAAGGGAGCAGCAAAGAGATCATCACGGTAGAGATCAACTAGAAGTGGACACCTGACTATTGCTCCCCGGTACATGAGCCAAAACAGTTTCATATGTGCTTCTCCACATGTTACAGCACCAACATGATACAGCGCCACCTAAAGAGTTTACATTTTCTATTTTCAAGCCATATTCCTTTTAGTTTTCTGTCTTGATGCTTTCATATCTTACTTGGTCTAACTTTCTCGTTTTTTCTTTCTCCAAATTTTAGACACAGCTAACTGGGATTGACCAACAGCCTTTTACCTCGCTCATTTTTGAATCACCTTCTTAATGGAGTTTTAAAATCCTTTGCACTGTTTCAGCTGACAGCTTACTTCCTGGGGCTCCGTTTTTTTGATCGGCCAGGTGCAACAGCCCGGTAAGGACTGCAGGTTTGGATTTGTGCAGGTATTTGGTTTATAAATGCAAATTACAAGCTTGTTCCATATTTCTTCCCACTATTCAGAACTTTTACTTGGAATTCCCGATTATGATTCTCTGTCATTGCCAAATGAGATAAATTATCAATATTTTATGTTTGCCCAGATGGCCAAAAAAAAAAAACATCTTAACTCTCACTTGTCACATAATGCAGAATGTTATATATAAGCCATGGCACATACATCTTCAGAGAAGCCATTTTTCTTCTGGGTGACCTTGAGGAGACGCTGCTGGATGCTGATGGAGCACAATGTGTCTCAGGGATAAATGATTCCTACTGCAAAGGGCTCCATCTAGAATCCATAGTTAAAGCAAAACGTCCACCCACGTAATCATTCACATTTCATGAGGAAGAAGAGAACACGCCTCACGGGTGACGTCCTTCTGGAATCGTATTCTAGAGTTGCCTCTCTTTCTGTCAAAAACAACATCCAGGCAATCTTTCTCACACTCTCAGTTGTGAGGATACTGGCCAGCAAATCTAAATCAAAGGAATAATTTGCCTAAAAATCCATCTGAGGTGGATTTTTTTTTTCCCTTCAACATGTAAATCTAAGCTTGTCATCTCACTGCAACCCAATGCCTCCCCCTACAGGCCAATATCAGTCACTGTCAATAACAATCTGACAAACTGGTGCCAACAGGAGATGCTGAAGTTGTGAAAAATCTGTGTGAAGTAAAAACCTACAGCATGAAACAGCTTGCGCTGCAGCGGCGGGTATGAACGGATCTCCTTCAGGCTCCAGGTGATGGCCATGTTGGGCCTCTGTCCAAGGCTGCTGCAGGGGGCATCGAGCAGAACCCGGTCAAAACTCTCAGCGGGGAAAGGTGGCCCTGTAAGGTGTGAGGAAACAGGGATCCTAGTTTTATATCACATCTGACCACACACAGGAAGGATGAAAGGTGCTGTGCGGTACCTTCAGTTTCCTGCGCCGGGTCACTCCTCACAGCCTGAGTGCTGTTGAAGCAGTAAGCTTTGACGCTTTTAAGTTGTAGCATTTGTGCGTTCTGGCAAATGCGGTCGATCTTGTTTTTGATCCTGTCCAAGGCCACAACCTCTCCCTGAGTGGGACAGGACATCACGATGTGGCAAGGAACACTAAATCTCCAGTTTTAAGAACTTTTACAATTACTCAACATTTTTACGTACTTAAAGCCATCCTTTCTGCTACATTTTTATTCTCAGTTAAATAAATGTGAATAAATGTGAGTTGTTTCACATGTGTTGGCCTGCTCATATCTCTCATAAAATTTATATCTTATATTTATATCCTGTTTCACAATATTTAGATTTTCTTTGTTTTTTTTTTTGACATGAGCTTCACTGAAATGAAGCAAATCTGGTACCTGATCCCCCATGAGGGCGGCGATATGGCAGGTCTTTCCCCCAGGAGCAGCACACATATCCAGGACTCGTTCTCCAGGTCGAGGCCCGAGCACGTGTCCCACAACCACAGAGGGGAGGTTCTGCTGAGAAAACAGTCTGCTCAGTTTGGGCCACGGTGTGTGCAAGTTACTCACAGGTAACAAGCGGCTCCAGATTTTTACATTCAGAGGAGTCAAGAAGTTTAACAGTAGTCCAATTCTGTCCAGTTTTATCAGCAAAGCAATTCATCACTGCGGCTTGAACGGACTCAAACAGGAATACCTGCAGGAACGCCAGGCTGGGCAGAACGCCATCGAAGGAGGGACTCTGATAGAGGGGCTCCACCATACGAACACCCACACCTCTGAAACCACACAGTCTCATTAGAGGAAGCCACGAGCACTTCTGTGTCTTGATGAAACAACGCAACTGGCCCCTCTTTTGGAGCACCTTCTTGAGCCCTTGTCTTTGATTGTGAGCGCCTGCTTTGGGTCTCTCCTCTGTGAGAGTTCAAGAACCCGAAGTCAGCTGCACAGAAAACCTTAAATTTCTTATTAATTACACATCAGGCTTCATCTCCTCCTTAAGAGACCTTTGGTCTCTTAAATAGGCATCCTACACTGAATTATTTTTACTGGATTGTCTCAGAACACTCGACTGCCATTTTGTCCAAAACAAAACTTATCTACAGTGATCTCTTGCCACTTCGCGGTTTGAGAACTGCGGTTTTAGTGCTTCACGGATTCTTTTCAGAAATATATAATTTAAAAAAAATTTTTAAAAATCACAGAAACATCACAGGATTTTGTGTGCGTTCTCTCACAGTGAAGAAATGCTCTGAGCCAGCCTGGCCCCTTTAAGAAGGTAGCCTTATGGGTAATGGTGTGGCCTTATGGGTAATGGAGTGTGTGTGTCGTGGGACGGCAGAAGAAAACGGGGTTAGATTAAAAGTGGAGTGAGCATAAACAGCAGCCCAGCGTGTATAGATTTACATTCTCTGTTAACCGACAGAAGCCGAACAATACAACCTGTGTGATATTACAAGTTCCTGCAGAGAAAACCGGACTTTTTCTTTTGTTGTTGTTAGCGTGTTAGCCGCTAATTACGAGCCAAAAATAGCACAATACCAGCGGTTTCCTTACTACGGTTCAGAGACCAGAGGCAGTGAAGGTAACAGAAAGACCACAGTTGAGCCTTTGTCTTGTTTCGCTGCAGTGTCTCGCTACTGTTTTGGGGTTTTTACATATTTTAAACACATTATTGAGGCTCGGGGGGCTCCGGCTCCAGATCGCGGATTTTGATTGTCGCGTGGGGGCGCCGGTTCCCATTAACCGTGAAAAATAAGGGATCACGGTATCCCCAAATTTTAAGAAAGGTTTCATTTGAGCAATTATTAGGGCTAAACTAACTTTTTTAAGGCTGACAGCAATAACCTCATGTGCTTTCATGTTTTACAGAAATGGTCCAGCAGGGGTGTGATGCAGATTTGTTTGAGGATGTGCAAAACCATCTTTAGCTTTCAGTTAACCTCGGGGGTTTTTCAGCCACCAACCCTGATAACTTCTCATGTTATCCCGAAGCTGTGCCGCTCAGCTCGCTGCTCAGACTGCTCAACTTTTAAAAAATTAAAAAAACACTCGTTCATTAAACAAGAAAAAAGATCTTAAAAGAGTGTAACAACCTGGCGGGTTCAACAGCACAGAAGATGCTTGAGCGATCCATTTCAGCAACTCCATTCCCAACAAACACCTTGCTCCCCTGGAAGCTTGTGGCTCCTCGAGTACACCTGCCCTCCAGATCAGAGAAGACGGACACCACATCCCCCACCTTCATGTCTGAGGACACAAGCGGACCACGGGAAAGAGTTCACAGCTCATGATCAACACGGTTAAAGTGATAGGTGCGGGGGAAGACACCTGCGCCTCACATCTTTTAGGTCTTACACTTGGGGCTGGCGACGATCCCCGGGGCGAACACGTGAGCTCCTCTCAGCACGGCGCTGCCACACTGAGCGCCCACCACCACCTCTGAGCTGAGCTGCTTCACAGGTCTGGGAGTGCAGGACAACACAGTTACTCACAGCCTGTTCTAACACTGTCCTTTTCTTTTTTCTTTTTTTTTTTGAGTATAAGCTGACAGGAACGTGAGGCTGATTCATTTGTTTCTCAGCTGCGGTTCTGCGGCGCTCCTTTTAAACTGCAAGTATATTCTAGCATGAGAAAACCAAAGCTCAGCGGTTGGACTGATGCTGAGTTTGAGCTCCACGCAGCAGATGCAGGCTTATCTGACATCCCAGCATTCCTCACATACCTCGGCCCATCAACAGGAAGAAGGAGCACATCTGCAATTTGCGGGTGAGGAAGAATCTGAAAAGACGCCTCCTCTTCTGACGAGCTGCGGACCATCTGCTTCTGCAACAACAGCATGATAAAGGACTTTCATGAACACACCCGCCGCTGCGGAGCAACAAAACAACACAGCCTGGTGGCTTGCCTTCTCCAGTTCCTCTCGCAGCCGGTCTCTGATCTCTTCCAGGGGAGCCAGATGGGTGCTGGCCCGCACGCACGTATGCGAAGGCGGGTGAGACAGACACATGAGCAGCCTCTGAAAACGACCTTTCGCCTCCTGATGATCCACAGATGCCAACACCTGAATGCGACACGGCCAGAAAAAGCAAAATTCAAAAAATGCAATTCGATCTTGATTTATTAACCCCAGAAGGGCAAATATAGTGTTGAAGCATGAATGATACATTGGTATTAATAGGTAATAAAGTCATAAAGAGCCAGAAGAAACCAAACTGGAGAGCTGCTTACAGAATCAGCGTGAACCTAAGAGCGTGTCTTCAAATCTCCATAGTTGGGACGTTTTTAGTCAAACAGGAAATAGCAACAACATGGCTTTAATTACTGCGTTTCTTTTTTGTGGTCTGGTCATTTGTAGCGTTTAGAGGTCAATCCAGCAAATCCAGAGTCAGAAAAGATTTCAATGCTTGATTTTTTAATGATCTTTTTTTTTTTTAATGAAAAAAAAAAAGACACAGTCCACCAATAGAAGGTAGACTTCTTTGTGGCAAGAAAACTGCCACAAACTTGATTTTATTAAGTACAGTCACTAAAAAGAAATATGAGGTGGGTCACAATATCCCCACCTATATTTATTCAGGTGACAGTACCAAGCAGAATAAAGGGTTACCACCACAGTTATTTCCATGTAATTGTCTTTAGACCCGGCAATATCATTAAATAAATAGTGAAAGGAACGTAGATTCTTGTGTCTTACTCTGCTGTTCCATAGAGGCCGAATTCTTAAATTTGACTGTTTTAAGGCTTTGAAAAGGGATCACAGAATCATTTTTCAGGAAATATAATTTGATATTTCTACAAACATAGGGTAACATGAGGTTCACGCTTTGATTCTCCAGAACAGCTCCAACCTCTAAATAATCCTCACCTCCTTGTTTAAGAAGACACTCTTCAGATACTCCGTCACTTCAGGCTTCAGACAAACTCTTGGGAATACTGACATGTCTTCTGTGTAGAATAAGTCTTCGGTCTATTCAAAGGAAAGCAGAAAGTCAATGCCACACAAACAATAACAAAAAAGCCAAACCAGGTACACACAGTCTCTGATTAGTTCTGACAATCAAAGAAGAAAAACGCTTTTTGATTTCTTTTCGCTGAAGCACAGGGACGTAATAACTATATTTATACCTAAACCTCAAAATGAATCACCACTGGACTGGTTTTTAACAGAGGTAACAGTAATTGAGAGTGATCTCCTGTCTTTTTGTGGTGTAATTGTTCGTAACTTGTGAGTTTAATCAGCTGGTCTCGGATTTCTGTTTCGTCTCGTCAGTAAAATTAAGCTTTCTAACACTCAACTCTAACTGCTCAACGCGTCTGCTTGCCAGACATATCTAATAAGCAGAATTTTATATTAACTGCGACAGCAAAGGTGTGATAACTGGGGGGCAAATAATGTTCGTCTTCAAGTACTCACAGCACATTTCAGATCCATCTAGCTGTACGAGCATTCTCGATGCGCTACTACCTCCGCATACGTCACTCGGTAGTCACGTGACAATAATGTTTTTGACAATTCTTTATAATGATTGATTAAACAGTTTTTTTGAGGTAAATTCCAAAAATATGTGTATTTATTTTATCATTTCTACTAACAATTTGTTTTTCAGCACTGTAGGAGAGTTTTTAAAAAGTAATTGAAAACAAATGCAAGCTATAATAAAGAGCTGTAGCAGCACTTTTAGATTTGTTGCAGATTTAGCTCTTTATGGTAATTATTTCGTGCAGATATTCGTGCAAATAAACTGTTGAAAAAACAAAGAAAAAAATGTGCGACGTCATCACGTAAGCGGAAGATAAGCGAATAGCACTGGTTTGCTTTGCTCAGTGTACCAGCAGCGGAGCTCAGAGACCGTTACCAGTGGCGAGGAGAGCAGCGGTTAGCTCGGCACTCTGTTTGTCGAGGTTTTCACTCACTGACGTATCATTACTGTGGCTCCATTTTAGACGACATTAGCGCGCATGGAGTCTGCGTTTAAAAGCTCTGGGGGGTGTTTTGCGTATAAGAAATCGTCCAGCTAATGGTAACTAGCCGCCGCCAGCCACGGACTCCACGGTGCGGACAATACAGCGGAGAAGCTCGGGACTGCTGGCCGCTCTGCTGACGGGACGCACGTTTGTATAAATCCGAACAATGGGCCTCATATTTGCCAAACTGTGGAGCTTCTTTTGTAACCAAGGTGGGTGTTGGAGACGTTTGCTTGTTTATTTTTGTTGTTTCCTGACTCAGTTCCCCTGTTGTCTGCTCTACAGGGGATAGTGTCAACTGTTAGCCGGCTAGCACAAAGTGAGCGGCGAAGGCTACAACAACAGGGGCGAAGTATTTCACTACTCATCAGCGCTGGCCCGAGCTTCGAGCTCTCTTTGTTCAACTTGCCTAAGAAAACAAGCATTTAAAGTCCCTGTTATCCGCTGAACCCACTACTGATTTGGTTAATCTGTTCATCAGTTGATCAACGAGCCTCTTCATCCAGTTGTCAATCAGCTTTAGCTCACTATTGAGGACACGTCGTATTACATTACCCCTCAACTTTATGGAAAGTTGTTTTCTGTACACGTGCTCACCCAGTCCACTTCACTGTGTTGCTGTTTGCTTTGTTTTTAGCTTTATTCTAAAAATGTTTTTATTATGTAACTGAGTGGCGTTGTATTATTACTCAGTTTATATAAATTTGGGTTTATCAGGGACTTGAATGATGGAGTTTATGATTTTTAACTGCACAGGCCAATGCTGTCTGCCACAGTGAAAGACATGCTTTCAAACCCTAATTCTGGATTATTCTGTTCCCAGTGTCAAGTTTCACTCGCTCATAGAGATTACAGTGTAGTCTGAGTAGCAGCCAAATGCATATAATCAACACTGTAATAAGATTAGCAGCCAGATGACTAAACAAGAAGTACTGGTAGCTGCAGTTTTGTAAATAACACTTGAAAGCTTTTTTGGCGCTTAGAAGAGTCGGGAACCTGCTGCTGGTCTGTGTGTTTTTAGTTTTAACAGTTTATCTGTAAGTGCACCCGGTAGCTCCTCTTTAAGGAAGCAATACACATCCATCGTCTTCCAACAACCAGTGTAGTTCATCCTGACTATCAGTCTTCCTTCCTCTCAGACCTCAGCAGGGAAGAGAATAAAATAAATAAAAACACGAACCTGCAGTTTTTGTTGGCTCTGATCTTGCATTTAGTGTGACACATTTGCCTGCTTCCTAACATATTCAAAGTATCCATTGTTATCCAATCAGATTTTCTTCCACGAATGGTTAGAAATGAGGTCACGGGAAACTCTGGAAGGAAGTATGATTTTGATTGTGCAGCAGTGACTGACATAAATGCTTCTGTCATTTTCATTGTCACTTTGTTTTTAATGTGTCAGTAGAGCTACTGTATTTGTGCAGGTCAAAAAAAAAAAAAATCAGAGTTAACAGACTGTTTGTATTACAGAGCACAAGGTGATCATTGTGGGACTAGACAATGCAGGGAAGACCACTATCCTCTACCAATTGTAAGAACTGAATCTTCTTAAACATCTAGATTTGCTGTACTGAAATGCATTTAATTAACATTATTTTATTTTATTTTTTTGTGTTTGTGTTTTTTTTCCCTTTTTGTTTCAAATCAAGTCTAATGAATGAGGTTGTCCATACGTCACCCACCATTGGAAGCAATGTGGAGGAGATAGTTGTGAAGAACACTCACTTCCTGATGTGGGACATAGGGGGGCAGGAGTCTCTCAGGTCCTCCTGGAACACCTACTACTCCAATACAGAGGTGAGAACTGAAAAACAAAATCTATATTTATACATTACACTTCTCCCCAGTACTAAAGTATTGTTAAGCAGCTGTTTTCTTCCTGAGCATGGCAGCTGGTGTGTTTGTTCGCAGCGCAGACAGCAGCAGGAGCCGCCCAAGTCAGAGGTCAGCCTTTTAACAAAGAGGTCTGTCTGAGAAGGAAAGCTAGGGTCAGCTGCCACAACACTTTAGAGACCCAAGGGCAAAGAGAAGAACAAAAAGAGGCAGATGTGTGTGAGAAATGTAAACATTACTCACCGCTGAGTTCCGCAGATGTAACAGAAACCTGCACATGATATGGAACATTCAACAAGTGTTAAACTTGCATTTTGTCTGTAATTCATGCTTCAGATAGAGGACCTGATCCTCCGCTTTTGTTGTCTGCTTTTGTTTGGTTAAAAAAAAAAAAAAAAACTCCAAAGATTTGACTTCGACCTTTCTAGCTAAACTAAAACTAAAGCATGATTTTCTAAGAGATAATGTAACAAAATAACACAGATATAAATGTAAAGAACTGCTGCTTATTAAAAAATTATTCAATTCCACACCAGCATTTAAATTCCAAATAAAATAGAATCAAAGTTAATTTATACATTATGTATCATCAACAAATTTAACATGAACACATCGTCTCGTGGATTGGTTTAATTTTCCAATAAACAATGCACATATTTTGTCAATTTTGGGACATAGATCTGATCCTAATGATATACTGATAATAGTGTATCAGTGCATCCCTAATATAGACCCAATATCCTGTTTAATGGAAACATGTTAGGAGTTGTTCTTTATTTATATAAACCAAATTAAACATCTTCAGGTTTTGGATGCGTTTTTTTGTTTCTTTTGAAAGATGGTAGCACATATATTACATTTACGTATGTTAAAATAACTGTCAGTTTGGGAGTAAAGAGAAGCTAATTTTAACCTCTACCCTCGTCAGTTTCAGCATGTTTGTGTTGTGACTTGATGATGATCAAGTCGGCCCATCCGACTTGTGCTAAAGGGCACAAACTGAACCAGGGGAAGAGATGTGATAAATAATACATTTACTAAATAATCAAATAGAAATGGTAGTTATATTAGCTGCTGGCTTTGACCGAACTCTTGGGAACTCTGTGGTTCATGGTGAGGACTGTTTGCAGTGAGACGTGGGTGTTAAAACACAGTGTTTCTCATAATTTGAAGGGTCACTTCAGGGGGTGGGTGACATGTCGTGTTACAATTTTCCAAAGTCCCCTGAATGCCCCACAAACATGCAAGCGTGAAAGTATTGTAACACTTGATAACAATTATTTATTAATTTATTTTAAGATTTTGTGACTATGATGGCCTGCTGAACCAAGTGAGTTATCTGATGCATCACAATGCTGCAAACCTGTTCCTACTTACCACATTAAAATAAATTAAATTATTTTAAGTCTGGTTTATGCTCAGAAATCAGGTCGTCTGCATGTGTGACACAGATATGCCCCCCCACCCTACGCAGACACTACGGTGCAACTCCCCAAAATTGTAGGTGACCGCAGAAAGTGTCACAGAGAGGAGAGAAAGGAGGCCTCTGATTGGTCAATTCTACATCCGCGTAGAAAAGAGCGCGTCATCGAAGAAGTGAGGAAGTACCCACATCTGTACGATTCTCGTTCTCCAGACTACAAAGACAGCACAAATTCTAGTAATTCATGGAGGAAGATTGCGATGAATGTGGGTCTGGATACGGCCGAGACGGTGAGGAAGTGGAAAAACGCAAGAGATAAGTTTAGTAAGTTTAGCTAATTCGTGATTGTCCCTCTTATCGCAGACAGCGCTTCAAAATTGGGCATAAATCAAAAATAACTGCTGCATACCTGCGAGCTAACAAGCTAACTGCGACACATTGCTGCGAGAGTATACACAGGGCTTCCTTAGACTTCACTTTATTGATCCCCTGGGGATGACTCCCTCAGGGAAATTCAAAATTTTTGTCAGAAAGAAGTGACAAGCACATACACATGCATTTAGAAATGTTAGCATGTTTGTAATAGGGAAATCAAAGCTAAAACAATTCAACAGACTTTAAGCCACATAGTCTACAGAATTAGATGTATCCATCCTCTTATTCAGAAGTCAAGTAGTCAGCACCTAGCACCTGGTCTTGGTCTCACATTCAAGTTAATTAACGCCCCTTGACCTGTTCATTCCTCTTCTTCTTGAGCAGTTGTTTCGGTTTAAATGGTGTCTGTCAGATCTCTTTAAACTTAACATTCCTTTGGTCTTTTGTCACACATGCTGATCTTTCTTATTCTGAAAGATCTGTTAGCATAACCATCACCCAGGCCATCGGCCCGGAAATGCCCACCCGTGGTTTCCATTTCACTGCTGTAAATGTCTTTTGTAAAAAGGTCGCTCTTTGTGACTCTGCCTCCTGCTTCTGCAGTTCATTATTTTGGTGGTGGACAGCACAGACAGAGAGAGGCTGGCCATCTCTAAAGAGGAGCTCTACAGGATGCTGGCTCACGAGGTAAAGCTGTCATACTAACACTTTGTAGCGAGGAAACGGACCACACAGAACTGAGACTGGGTCTGTAATGGCTGCTGGTATTCCAGCCCAGTTGGACCTTTCCAGTCAGCCACACTGTTTTAATGCTTGCGGTCCAGAAGGTGTGAGAGAGCAGCGTTGAGGTCTCATTGTTCTTTTCCCTCTCCCTCAGGACCTGCGGAAAGCAGCTGTGCTGATATTTGCTAATAAGCAGGATATGAAGGACTGCATGTCTGCTGCAGAGATCTCCAAATACCTCACCCTGAGCTCCATTAAAGACCACCCCTGGCACATACAGTCCTGCTGTGCACTTACAGGAGAAGGGTAAGGGAAATCTGATAATTCTTCATAGAATGCACTTTGTACCAAGAGTACAAAGCAATTGTACACAATCGAATATACAGATGTTCCCAGCTGCTCTCACCATGTTTTCCAGACAAAGAATATGAGGATTTTTTTCCAGAAATCCATACAGATGTCATTTGTTTTATTCCCCTAATTAAAGCTACTCTACTGTGTTTACTTTTTTAAACATAAAAGCACTAAAGCTTGTTTCACTGCTGTTTCAGGATACTAATTACCTCAAGTGAAGAATAGTACATGATTTATTAAGTCTGGTCCTTCATCAAACAAAATAAGTTTAGTAAATGATTAATTGTGGCATCTGTGGCTACAAACTATAGTATTGAAATGAGCCCTTGAACATATGTGTGATTAAAATCCATCTTAAAGATTTGCTGTGACTCCTGGAAGCCACCAGATGTCACTATCAAAACTATACCGTCACCTTTAAAGTAAATAAAATGTATTTGAGGGTAAAGTCACCTACATATAAAGTTAATTAAGAAGGTTCTGAGATATATTTAAATCAAGAATGATGATCAAACTGTGAAGGGAAATCGGACGGGTCAGTTCTATCAGTAACTATCTCTGGTCAGTTACTGGCCACTCAGGCACTAAAAAGTCTGCTGCTACTTGTTGAAGATGTCAGAATAAATCTGTTGTGCAGCAGCCTTTAGCTGCCATGGAGCGTAGACAGACTTTACAGCCTACAGCAGTTTGCATGACATTAATTTCTCCCTCTCAGCTGCATGCCATTGTTTAAGATGCTGTAGCCGCGTTGCTACCTTTTGCTGTTCACAGACTCTAGACAAGCTATAAATAAACTTTACAGCAGACAGCGGTTGACAAACACAAATCCCTTCCAGGCAGCTGAAGAAACTGTCCCTGTTATGGGGGTATTTTCCCATCTGAGGAGATTTGTTATAGATATTATGGGACAAAGGAAGTCACAATAAAGTCACTATGCCGATGCATATTTCCACAACTTTTTTTTTTTCCTCTCCCTCCCCAGTTTATGCCAAGGCCTCGAGTGGATGACCTCCAGAGCTGGACTCAGATAGCCCCTTCCTCTGCCATCGATGGCCTGACTACCTGCACCACCCTTGAGGTGGCACATCTTGTCCTTATTTGCTTATTGTTACTTTTTTTTTTTATGACAAACTATGGGGAAAAGGATGGCAGAAGTGACAGAATAATTGCTAAAGTGGAGCCAGTTCTTCTCCTGATGATGAGCTACAACTTCAAGAAACCTGGTTATGAAACGTGCGGTAGTTTTTACATCAGAGAAAGCGGTTATTTCAGAAGACCCCGCCCCCAAACATTTATATTATCAACATATCATGTTGCATTACTTCGTATTATAGCAGATGTGTGGAGGCACAAATGTGGTGCAGCTGTTGTTTCTGCCTCTATTCAAGTTTGTTTATGTTCAGGGCAAAAAAAAAAAGGGATTAGTCAGTATTCTAAAAGCAGTTTTCATAGGAACGGTTACACTAAGTTTTATGATGCGCATTATTTGAGCTATTTTTTTTCTGTTCTCATTTTCTGCACAGCTTTTGGTGATGTTACACAAAATTTCAGTTTCATAAGCTACTTTTGGTGGCATTTCTCATGCTTAAGAACTTGATGGTTCTGTGTTGAAATGTGGTAAAGTTTTGAATCCTATTTTTAAAACTGTCACTGTAGTTATTGAGCCAGATGGGTGTTGAGTCGATGTTTTCCTTCATGTCTGTGGAAAGAAAAATGAAACTTGCCCTGTAACATAATTTCAAATGCAATGCAAAGCTCAGTTTTAACAGTATTTTAAACATCTTTATAACTAATACATTGTGTTATTTGATTTTATATTTCCTTAAAAGCACCTCCTCCCTGCACCCCAGTGCAGGCTGGTATCTTCACCTATTTTGACATGGTCTCTGCTCCGCTTCATCTGTACTGAAGCAATTTTCTGCAGAACATTTTATACTTTTTCAAAGGGATCAGAGTAAGCCACCAACAGGTGCCACATATTTATAAAACATTACTCTTAAACCACTACACTCTCCGGTGGTTTAGTAGCATACTAGATCGGTCATTAATTGCAATATTTGATCCTCAGCCTTAACGGAGCCGTTGTGGTGTTTTGAGGAACCACGTTTGGGAAAACTAACAGTCTGCCTGTGATTTTTGCCGTTTCCTCATTTAACCTTGTATAAGACGTCCTTGAACTTGCTATCAGATCTATGCACGTGTCACTTTGAAACCTTGTATACTTTTCACAAGTTCTTAAGTGGCCAAATAAGAGGTGCACTGGTTGCAGTGAGAAAATTAAAGCGGTGATTGAAAGCTGGAATCCATCCGAGTGCCTCTGGGTCTCTGCATATCGCTACGCCTCTTTACACCTGCAGGACGGTGAAGCGTGCAGCTGTTAAGCTTTTTAAAGCATCAAAGTTTTACAGTTTTTACCTTGACATCACAGAGCAAGGAAACTGACCATACTGTGTGGTGACATCTAGTCTGTACATTTTCATTAAAGGCCTGTTTTGAACCAGTTTCCTGTCCTGTTTTTGAAGAATGCTATGCAGAGATGTACATATTGGACAAACTATTCTTTACTGACTGAAGATGAGAAAGAAACTAATCCATTAACAGCAGTTTATTAATATTTGCAATAAGTGGGTTGATCAAATGAGCCATCAGTCAAAACAAGACTGAACTTTAATGTGCGTGAAAGGAGCTTTAATATTTCTAAAAAAGAAAAGACTTTAATGCTGTTTATCCTCTAATCTGCACTATACATTCACTTTTTTTTTTTAAATGCTTTTGAAATGAGGTACCAAGCTAAAACACTGGGAAGACACAATCAGGAACAGGGGAAGTTAATGGGAAAAATAAAAATATTCAAATACATCAAAATGGAGAATAATCTGTCTAATAAAAGGCTGATATGTTTTCTAAGCAGTGACCCAGATGCCAGGAGTGTTCTCCTTGACTACATCCTCTTGTCCAAATGGTACAGATGAGCATATGAAGTACAGAGCAACCATAAAATGAGTTTCACTTGTAAAAAGCCTTTTTTTTTTCTCCTCAGAATTTTAAAAGGAAAAAGATTCACAGTTACATCACTGTCACACACACAAAAAAAAAAATTATACACAAAAGTAGCACACACTGAAGAACAGATGGCCTTATCTGTCTAGTCAGTCTCAGGTGGCTTACTGTGGACCCGGCTCCGTCCGAGGTTGGACGACTACAAAATGTTCATCTGTCACTTTTCATTGTTGCTGGTGTTGCGTGGACTCGCTCTGACAATAGGCAAGAAATCAACTTGCCGGCAGTCTCTCGTCTCAGCCATAAGTCTGTATCAAGAACTTTTAATGAAGCATCCAAGGGGTATAAAGAAGCCTGCATGCATGTACGTGGGCATCCTGAAGGAGTTGAGGAGCCTGGCATCATCGTGGGGCATCTTCACTAAACGTCCACCACCTTTCAACCATCAGAGAAGCTTTCACACGTGCACAAGGGTAAAGTGTGAAAATGGCTTTGGATGAGGCAGCAAAAATTAAAAAAAAAAAAAAAACAATCGGGCAAGAAATAGGCAGGAAGAAAAGGGTGGGATTTTCTTTGGATGATGCATGTCCAGGATCTACACACACAGAGCTCTGGGGCACCTGAGGAAAATAAATAATCAATAATCTTTCTGGGAAGCATGAAACCTTGCATACAGCGAGCTGGTGCGCTGGTGTTACCTGTCCTCAGTGAAGCCGTCCATTTCCTCTTCGTCATCCAGATCCATGGCCAGCTCATTGTCGAGAGAACCACGTCCATAGTCACTCAGGACGCTGCATTCATGAAACATTTTCAAATAATTAGACCTCTGTCAGCTGTCACAGTTCAGATCTATTTATCAGTCGCTGACCTGACAGAGCGGCACGTGAAAAATACAATCCTCTTGAGTTTCTTGTTGTAGAAGAAGTAGTTAAAGGACCAGAGGCTTCCCTCTTCACCGAAGGGGTCTGAGTCCAGATCTGGGTTGTAGCTGAGAACAGGTATTAAAATTAAAAAAAGCTTCCCCAGACACCAAATGGAACTTATTTTTGCAGCAAAAACCACTCAGGCAGCTACCTGTAAATGTCACAGCCCTGCAGATTAATCTCCTGGTCAATGGCGTTCCACAGATCAGGCCCCAGAGAGTTGAAGTCCTCTCCAACAGCTGAGAACAAGCTGCTGTTTACTGCATTAGCCACCTGAGAGAAATCACAATCAAATGATTACTCATCTGTTACTGTTCATGGTCAGACTTGGCTGCAGAAGGGTAGAGACACTGACCCAGTTGAGGCTGGGCTCCCGGCTGAATTCATGAGCCCGCGCTGCGCTGAAGTCATAGTCCGGCCTGAAGGACTCATTGAGCGTGGTGATGAGGTAGAAGAGAGTCTTCCTGCAACACTTGTCACTCAGAGGGTTTTCTCCATCTTCACTGCTCTTCCCCAGCCTGAACGAAAGAATACAGTCTTCAACAATGCTAACGCGCTAACATCGGCTTCTTTTGAGCTACGCTGCAGTACTCACAGTGAAGGGCTGGTGGCGCTGGTGGACTGAGGGGGAGAAAGGGCCTCCAGGACATGCGGCTCCCCCTCCTGGCAGAACTGTTTGAACATGTGTTTATCGTCTCCTGCCATCTTACAGGAGTAGCTCTCGATCCTGCAGGACAAAAAGAGTAAATAAACATTGATGGGCTACACAAAATATGAGTAAATGTCCTTGAAACACAGTCACTGTAGTCGTCTATTAGGCTTCAATACTCTAGCAAAAACAGATTAGAGTCACTTCAGAACATTCAAATCCACAGTTAATAGCTCTCACTTTTCTCTTCCGCAACCGATTTCATCATGTCCATGTACTACTTGCCCAAAAAATTACAAGAAAATTGGAAAAGAAGAAAAAAAAAGGCATATTTTGTTCTAATTTAAAAGATTCAAGCTATAAACTGCACCAGGACACATAAATAGCTCTTAATCTGAGCTGTCCCTCCACTTGAATTTATATCTGTAACAGCACCTGACTAGTGATAGCTAAAGGTCTGATGTGCTACTCAGGTTTCTGGGTCAGACGCCGCTGATAAAGATATCTGAGAGCAGCAGGCTGGGGTTCAGTTGTTTATTTTGCTCCTGCTCAGGCAGAGGTTACACAAGGACGGAAGGCCATTCAGATTTTGGGATAGACTGACTATCTAGACCCTTCAGGATCACGACGGTCTAATTACAGGCACATCAGAGGACGCCGTGGTGGAAATAGCACGACTGGCATTTTCAACACAAATGAGCTGCCAAGAAAACCCCACGGGTAACCAGATGACTGCAAGGACACAGGGAGCCAAGAAGATACATATCATATCATGCACACATCTATTTATGTACTGTTTGTTTACCAATATATGATTCCATTTTTAGCACCAAGCATGTGCCCTTTAACTGGTTTTGCCTACTTTGTGGAGCACTGTTCAGTATATAAGCCCAATAAAATAATCTCATCATTTTACGTGCCTCTAGAAAACCCAAACGTGAATCCATCCTTGGCTCCAGCTCTCTGTAACGACAAACTACCTTGCTAATCCATTAATCAGACTCTGAAGCTCCAGCAGAACTCAGGTGTCATGCATTGTGTGTATACATACACCCCGACAACAATCTCCAAAATAACCTCAGGGTGCAGTGAGAGGACACCGTGATCTGCGTCACATTAGGTCACGGCCCGCATAGCTCGGCTTCAGCACCCACACATCAAACTCTGCTTTGACTGAGCAGCATAACTCCACGGCCCACAGACATTTATGTAATGGCTTTGACACCGACACTATCTGTATTTGCAGGCCCGGGCCGCGGGGCTTACGTAACATGAACTTTCAGTGCATTGCTCTGAAACTAGAGTAGTAAACCGTTATCATGATATCGCATAAACTTCAGGCTGTTTGCTCTACTACCCCGGTTGTGAGCAGTTAATTTCTGCACTGTTCACACTTTTTTAAACAGCTAATTACTCATTCCAGATCTTTTCATGTGTAAGCAAGTCTTCAGCCAAGTTGGAGGCTGCCTACAACAAAATGTTCATTACTACTGAACTGATTGAGTCAGCAATGATAGTTTTTTGTCATCTTTAACCTACTATTTTACTTTCTGTTTTCACAAGATACCACAGTTTGCTTGGTGAAAATTAATAAAAGTGTCAAGTAAGTGCTATAAAGTTGAAATGAAAAGTTAATTTGAAGGAATGATGAGTGAACACATTTCCCTACAAGTGATTTTATAGATGATAAACTGGTTTAAGATTTGAAAGAGTTTAAAGGGTAATTCTAGATGTGCATAATACCGAAACAGAAACAGCTCAGCTAAAATGTCTCAGGCTGGTTTGTGTTGGAGGTGTCTGCGTAAAAGCACATGAACCAGAGCTGAGGTTTTGCATCGCATTCAAGTGAGAATTTCCCCAGAGACAGTTTGTTGTTGTCAACATGTCTTCAGGGAGCATCACAGTGGTGGGCTGGTTACCTGCCGAGGATGCGAGACTCCCCAGTTTCAACACACAGCCGGGAGTTGAGGGCTTCAAAGCTGGAGTTTTCCAACAGTTTCATGGCTGTCTGTCTGTTTTTTTTTTTTTTTTTTTTTTTTTTTTTTTTTAAAGAAAGGAAAAAAGGAGGGAGATAGAGAATTAGAAACATATTTTACATTTGCCACCATGTTTTAAGCCTGTTAAGGCACAGAAATAGGGAAACATAGCACCAAACATGCGTACTCTGTGAAATACAATAATTAAAAGCCATTAGGGCACAAAAGCTTTCAGGCAGAAACATTTACGTCAGTGTAATTAACATTGTGACTGCAGCGCCCCGCGAGGACACATTTCCAGTCCAAAACACCATTTCCTCTAACAGAAACCGCCGCCCCTCCCCCACCCCAAAGAAACAGAAGTGAACAGTCTTCCTGGTTTTGTATATCGAAATTATTGACTTACCGATAGATACTTCGACCACGAACAGACAGTGGTGGTTTTTTTCAGTTACGCAGGCGGTTGCAGCGTCACAAACTCGACCTCTGGTTATCGAAGATTAACGAGCCGCTCTTGTTGTCGCGAGCTACCGCTAGCCGTTAGCTTTTTAATTATGACACTTCTGTCTTCACTTTACAACGCAGCAATTAATGCGAACTTGAGCTTAAGTTACTCGCGGAAGCACTCGGTCGAGCAGGGGTTATTCTGAGGCCTTTTAATTTTATTGAGAAGCTGCTTTTCCCGATCAAATGCGATGACATTAAATCCAGAGACTGTTGGCGTCCGTCGGAGTCTATCTGCAGCGGCATCCCTTTCTACGTGATTTCACCAAGCGATCTGGACAACGGGGATCAAGTCGCTCTTTTCTAAGCGACTCGATCAGAGAGGCAGCGACGAGCTACTAAAAACAATAATATCACAACGGGCTGCGATAGCTGCTAGTCGTCGATTATCTCAAGTGCGCTCCTTTTCTCATCAAAACAACGACACCCACTGTACTAGAAAACCCAGCCCCCTTCCATTTATATACGCTTCCTTTAGGTACCCGCCCATTTTCTCTTCCTATCCTCTCGTGATTGGCTGTTTCAGACTGTCGCTACCCAAACTCGAGCTTAGCGACTGAACAATAAATTCAGAATTGGTATAGTGTAACAAACCGATTCACTATCAAGGTTTTTGACACATTATACCTTTGTATTAAATCACGCATTCTATATTCTACAAAGAAACCGATCATATTTACAACCCCAGTTTCAAAAAAGTTCCACAATGTGAAATGTAAACAAAAGCAGGATGCAATGATTTGCAAATCACACAAATCAGTATTTTATTTACAAAAGAATATAGAATACGTATCAAATGTTTAAACTGAGGAAATGTACCATACTAGGGGAAGAAAAACAAGGTAATTTTGAATTCAAAACTAAAAGATGAAGCAGACTTTTGTATGCAGCAGTCTGCTCTTAGGTCACAGGTTGCTGCATCAATACGCTTTGCCTCAATACATTTTAAATTAGCTTTGGCCAAGAGAAGATAGAGCTCTTTCTGGATGTGTTCACACGTGGCTTCTTCTTAGTATAATAGAGCTTTAACTATCATTGGTGGATAACACAACAAAATGGGAGTGTTCCTGAATCCATGCTGTGATTCTCATTGCAGATTTAGGCCAATTTTTAATGCAGCGCCATCAAAGGGCCTGAAGATATTGAGCATTCAGTTTACTTTCGAGTATTCAGTTTTCCAGGATTGATATTTGGTCTTGACAGCCTACAGAGATTTCTCCAGGTTATCTGAATTGTTTGATCACAGTATTTTCTGCAGATGGTGAGATACTCAAAATCTTCACAACTTTACAGAGAAACAATGTTCTACAACTGTTTCACGCCTTGGAGACACAAATCTTTACCTATTTTTACTTCTTAGACTCTGCCTTTATACCGAATCCTTCACTAACCTGTCACCAGTTAACCTATTTGCTGCAAGATGTTCTTCCAGGTGTTTCTTCTTAGCATCACTTGCTTTTCCAATGTTTTGTTGCCCAAGTTTCAATTTTTTTTAGACTTAATGGCGTCATTAAATTCAAAATGAGCTCATATTTTTCATTAGATGGTAAAATGTCTAATATTTGATGTAGTTTTATGGTATTTCCAAATCAATTGCAATGTTTTTAATTACATATTACACAGTATACTGACTTTTCAGAAATTTGTTGTCCTTTCTTCATTATATAGTATTTTCTTTCCATGATTTCTGTATTATTGCAACAATTTTAGTAGCTTCAACAATTGAAAAGATTCTTTCTATAATAGATCATTTCAGTTCAGACCTATTACACCCAAAAGCATATTTCAAAAACATTATTCACCTCAATCAGCCTATTCTTCTTGACATATATGAATACATAACTGTGGCACAGTGATTGGAACAGGAGACTGTGGTTGTTTTTATGTCATGTATAAAGCTGTGGTTTACAAAAGCCAACTCAATACAAGTGCAAGAAATTAAGTTCAGATCTTTCTTTTATAAGAACAGGAGCATGTTTTGTTGTGAGAAATGCCACAGCTCCCGAAACAATGCATTTTCCTCATATCTTGGACATACAACCAAAATCCACAATTTTAAAATAAGGTTTTATTGACATAAAAACAAACTGCGCACACTAAATTCATCCACACAGTAGGTGGCGTTGGCTGGTCAAGTCTGAGTAATGTATTCAGAAACTTCCTCTAGACCTGTGCACTCATTGTCCAGGTACTCCAGGATCACATTACCCCCATTATGCAGGGGAGTTTCTGGGTGAGCCAGCAGTGAGACCAGAGTGTCATCCATCCGAAGAGCTTCACCTGTTTGAGGATGGCAGAGCCGCAGCTTCTGAAAGTGGAAAAAAAAAAAACACTAACTGTTACATACAATACCAAACAGTTTTAAAAGATACCTCTGGGGCTGCTGGATAGCTCAGTGGTTTAAGCAGGCGGCCCATACATAGTCGAAGACACACAGCCATTTGCTGTGTGTCTTCCCCACACTATCTCTGCCCAAACTTCCTGTCTCTCTACACTCTAAATAAAGGCCACTAGAGCCAAAAATTTTTTTATTTACTTTTAAAGATACATCTGGACTAAATATAACTGTCAGGTGTTTTCATTTTAACATCCATCAAAGAGAGAACCATCGTAATAAGATGCAGACTTTGTTTGTGTTTGTGTAGGCAAGAAGAGTAACACTATAGCCGTATTCACACTACACGGTTCAAATGACCCAATTCCAACATTTTGCTACCACGTGACACAGATCAGATATCGCTAGTGGACATGTAAGCAGTGCAAAGAAAAAATATGACATTAATCTAGACCAGGCAGTTCTTAACCTGGGTTCGATTGAACCCCAGGGATTCAATGAGTCAGTTGTAGGGGTTCGGCGGAGGTCAAGGAAGCTTGGTAAATATTTGTATACCGTTTGTCACAACATGTCATTTGCGAGCGATCCTTGTCAAGGATGCTGGACGTAAAAACAAAGAAAAGGAACTGACAGGCTTTGCTGTTAAAATGACATGAGAGTGGAACTTGCCAAGGTGAAACCACGCATTTCTGAACTGGTCTCTCAAAGGCAGCAGCAGAAGTCACACTGATTTGCAGTAAATATTCATTATTATTGTAGGCTGATGGAAATTGGTTTTGTTTTTTGAACACAGTGATTTTAATGCATGGTTAATTTTTTGCACTAATAAAGCATATACCTGTCTTGAATTTGAAAAAAAAAAACATTTTTTTTTAATTCACTAATGAAGGGTTCGGTGAATTTGCATATGAATCTGTTGGGGTTCAATACCTCCAACAAGGTTAAGAACCACTGATCTAGACGTTCTTATCCTAGTTTCAGGCTTTTGGCTGTGTCGAAATAAATCTGAAAGGAATCAGATATGTGCGTTTCTGTCTGCCATCTAAGTGGATGGTTTGGAGTTTCCCCATCAATACAACGTATACAGTTTTGAAAATGTGATGCTGGAAACATAGTCAGACAGCATCCATACTTGTATCTTCATCGGCACAATGAAGGACTCAATCCAGCGGTCTAACACAGGGGGTGGTGTCTCCTAGTCTTTCAAAACAGGGAGACCATCCAGTATAAAATAAGGGACATTCAATCAGTTAGTCAGTATAATCCCTTTTATTTCCTACCTTTGCTGTCAGTACATTATTGTTGTTTTGAGGCTGGCTATGGAAGCTGCATAATCCACCACTTTCCCCACACTCCATTTGGAACTGAAGAACATTGGTTTGCTGCAGTCCTTGAATTCTTTAGGAAGATACACCTGAAAATAGGTCCTTTCTGTCTGGAAAGCCAAAAAATATCGAAACAAAACAATGACAGTTGGTTGATTAATGATGTACAGCATGTAGTAATGTGAATACAAGGAAGTGTGGTGTTGTTAAAGTTTGAATTTCAAAGCCAGATGAGCAGGGATTTTACCTGAGGCAGTCCTTTGTCTCCTGAAGCATGCAGTTTCAGTTTCATGAGTGCGACTTTTGCTGCAGTAGCAGCATTCTTTGCTCCTCTGCGCCCTTTGCTCTTGGAACCTTCTTTTGATTCTGAATATCAGGTGACAGGCATAAAATTATAATCCAAATGTAAGCATGTTAAAGCTACCAGGTGTGCCTTAGCTATGAGACATGAGATGAAGGTGCTCAGTTTATTACTGAACCCATGTGGACAAAAGAAGGAATGACAGAAACACAATCTGCATTTGCTCCACTGACCTACTATCTTTTGCACCAGTTCTTTGGTGGCTGCCATTCGAGGTTTTGGGATCTCAAGTTTCTCACATTTGTGATCATCTTGATGACGATGGCTATAAAGAAAAGATGTTCATCAGTTCCACCGAGGAAACAAACACTGTACATCTTTCATTTCAAATTTCTCTGAAGTCCACTTGACTACATTACAGCTCAAGACCTTTGCTTTTGCATCAAAGAAAAGCAGCAAATGACAAAAAAAAAAAAGAAAAGAAACTCACGCTAAACAGAAGTGTTTTTCACAGTGTTGACATATAACTTTTACTAGTTCCTTTTCCTTGCAGTCTTCAAATGAGCATGGGTAACTTGTGCTGCCACCTGCAGTCTGAGATTCTTTTTTCACTGGGTCCTGAGGGGGAAAAAGCAAAAGGAGATTATATATTAAAAAGGAGATTACATAAGGTTTAGAAAATGGGCTGACAGTGGAACTTGTAATTACATATTACTTAATTGGTATTTATGTATAAAATTAAAAAATTAACAATTGAGGAATGAATTTATTCTATGTGCATCCGACTTCTTTAGGTATCTTCAGTTATGGTCCTTCTTAACAATGCAAAAGGAATGGGGGAAGACATTAATCCCTACTCCAGTGGAAAATCTCTTAGTAGAACTGCAAAAGTGACCGGGGCACAAGAAAGTGATTTACTAACATATATAACAAGTTCATGACCATGACCCGAATACAAGACAGAGACACAGATAGAGACAGGTAAGGCCATGACAGAAGACAAGTAGAGGTGATGTTTATAGGGGGCCAACCAGACCACTGATTCAAATATTTGTAGGAAATTTAAGTGGAAAATTATCAGTAAATATTTTAAGGACCCCAGAAGTTGTTGTTAAGATTTCCTAGTCTATACTGGAGGAACTGCAAAATGTATATGTGGCTCTCAATCAGTTATTAAAGTGACTCTCCCCGAGGATAATACAGAGGCTATATATGGTCTTATCACAAAGGCTTAAAAATATCTTCTGAATATACATATACATATATATATAAGGACTTCAAATCTGTGTCTCTATTAAAATATGGGCCCTGTAGGAAAATTAGTAATATGTTTTTTCCACTTTGTCTGCTCTTGGAGGTGTCTCTGCATATCTGTTACCATTGCTAATGGCCTCTTGATATTACTGGCCACCAGCTGAGCACCCGTAGCATTGGTATTTCCTTATTTTTGTATATTTCCTTCCTGTCCACAAAAATAACCCTCTACAATCAATCTTTGAAGAAAACTACTGCACAATTAATTTCCTGTCAGGGATTAATGTATGTGAATGGCTGGTGGGATGGAGGCAGAAGTATTCATTCAGTATATTCTCTTATATAAGTAGCTATTCCTGGGGAAATTTTTAGTTATTGCTCAGTACTATATTATCTGTAAATAACATAAATGTTGGAAAGCAAATATGGCAATTATGACACGTTTGCACTGTTGTTTAAGAAACATATAAAGTTGAAATCATTAAAAGAAAAAAAAAATACAACACAGGCAGTATCAGAGGGTGATACCATGAAGCAAGTTCAACAAAGTTACTTGGGACTACGTTGGCGACCAGAAAGAATTGGTGAACCTGAATTTGTTAAATTCAGTTTTCTGCTTTAAGCTCTGTGTACATGGCACTCATTAATGTTGATGCTTTTTCTGCAGAAAATTCACATAAATTCATGACACTTCATTCATAAAGATAGGCCTGACTGATCGGATAAGTGCAAAAGAATTTCAAAATCATAAAAATAAAAATAAACATTTAAGAAAAGTTTGAGTAAAAAGAGACAAGCACATGACTGGAGGGTTTACCTCTGAACATGAGTGGGCGTCTCTGCTTCTGTGCTCAAGACTGTAAGAGACAGAAAAAAAAGACGTCTCATTAAAAAAAAAAAAAAAAAAAAAAAAAAATTGTTTGAGGTGACAAATTATTCATTGAAATATTTATTGCACACACTTTCCTCTACAATTATGAGTTACCTAGGTATTTCTTACATCTGGAAATTCAGATTTTTACCTTCACCTCATCTCAAAACCAACATGTGAACAGCCACTGTTAATTTCAATGTGTACTACTTAAAAATGAATTATCGGGGAGGGACTTACCAGTAAACACCACTACAAGAAGCACAAACAAATGGAAGGAAATCTGTCAAAGGAATGCAAACAATCAGAGTCTGTTTAAAGTCAGAAAAGGGATGATTCACCAAGAAACTGGTCAAAGTTTGCTACTTATCGAAAACTGTATTTGACAGCAACAAACAGCAGACGCGTCCAACATGTTATATATTCACCTGAATTAGCTTTTAACGTATTCTACATTAGCCCGGGCTGCATTTAATAATGATACGGGTCCACAGAGACTTTGAGCCAGTCTTAAGGGACTATTTAAAGTTGTTGTCAAAGAAAACAGATAGTTAGCGGTTAGCCTTCGAGCCTACTATGCTAACTGCTAGCCGTGATACAGAGACTTGCGTCTTATTTCATTGGAAGAAAACGGGTAATATGATGTCACATTTAAATAAATTAGTTTATTAAGATCTGATTGAATATGTAACGGACCTTTCAGATTGCAGGACTCAACCTGACAATGATTCCCTATGTCTAATTCAGCCATTGGAGATATATTTACCGAGCAGTGCTAATACGAACTTTGACCCCAAATTTCAATCATGTGACATAAAAAAAAAGTTTTTCTAATTCAACTTGGAATTTATCATAACATGTTTATTATTGTTATACTTGGACGTGAAAATAATATGTTATTCATAATTAAAATAAAATACCCGATTAATGCATATCTTTTATTTTTTAAAAAGCAGCGAGTTTATATTATTTTATCACAGTTTCGAAACACAACTGCTCTTAAAATCAAATAATTTTCACATAATTGAAAACTTTTTCGTCTATCTTAAATATGATAAACAAAAAAAATCAGGGGCCCGCTTTGAAAAGGGACGCGGCGGTTGCGGAGTCAGGTATCATTACGTCACAGCTAATGGTCAAAAAGCAAAGGTGTGGTGAAAGGTGCTCTCACTGGCTGGTTTGAATAGAAAACACACAAAGCCGTCGAGCCTGAAAAACTGCAACACACACCCGCGTGTGAAGTTGGACGGTTGCATTCTTCCCGGACAACGTTTGCCTGATTTTAGTTCTCTTCACTGTTTTACTGCAGAAACGTTTAAAATGAGTAAAATATCGAAACTTTTCAAGGGGAGCTCCGGTTCGAGTTCATCCAGTTCCTCAAAGTCAAAACATCATCACCGGTCCCGGGGAGGTCCGAGTCCTCAGGAGGCCATACACAGACTCCGGGAAACGGAGGAAATGTTAACGAAGAAGCAGGACTACTTGGAGAAGAGGATTGAACAAGAAATAACCACAGCCAAGAAGCACGGCACAAAAAACAAAAGGGGTACGTTGCCACAGTAGGTCATAAAGTATGGACACCTGCTGGCGCAGCCGATACACCTTTAGTGTTGCGGCTGAAAAGCGGTTATTTGACTTTAAATTAAAAAAGAAAAACATTGAAGTTCAGTCTCCTTGACGGATGTTAAATGCTTTCCAACGTCACCCCTTTGCCCTTTTATGCTTTACACTTTTGGAAACGACACAGAAAATTACATTTAAGTTGATAGTTGTGCCATTGAGTTCATTTTCAGGTTGCTGGTTTTATTTCCATGAGAATATATAATACAGAGGAGACTGATTTTTTTTAATAATTTAAAAAATGAGAAACTATATAGTATCGAAATGTAAAGAGAAATGAAACATATAAGGTGTTAAAAAAAAAACAAAATGGAGTAATGCATATGAACTTTTAACATCTGCAGCCTCTCATTTGTATGATATAGCCTTTGATGTTGATTATGAAGCAGCTTATTCCATGAACTGCAGAAGTCAGAGTTAAATGTTGGAATTTTGACTACATTAGCAACAAGAAGAAGTAATATTCTTTATAAACCTGAAAAGATTCCCTCCCTGTGCAGAAAACATGCATCATAACCCACTAAGAGTTGTTTTCTTTGCTACATAACATGGTGAATCACCTCGATGACAAACATTTCCATGCAAATGGAGGAACTGTGTATCTTTTCTTTGTTCATGTCCAGCACTTCTTAACCAAATGAAAGAAAGGGATGAAACAGTTGAAAACTGGATGAAGTGTCCTCTCCAACCTCTGTGTCTTCATCAGCTGCCTTGCAGGCCCTGAAGAGGAAGAAACGTCTGGAGCAGCAGCTGACCCAGATCGATGGCACGCCTGTCCACCATCGAGTTTCAGAGAGAAGCCCTGGAGAACTCGCACACCAACACTGAGGTTCTGAAAGAACATGGGCTTTGCTGCCAAGGCCATGAAGCAGGTCCACCAGAACATGTAAGAAGCTGGTGGTGGCAAGAGAGCAATAACCTTTGACAAATCTCTGCCCTTGTTATTCCAAAAGTTCTCGCATGCTCATGGATTAAAAGTTTGACAAACTGAAACTGTGTGCACTGGGATTTGACTTTACTTTACTTTTTGGAATGAGGGAAACCAGCAACTTGCACAAGATGATAAATGAAAATCCTGTATTCACTTGCACTGTAAAATATTTTATGTTATAATCCAGGACAAATAATCCAGCGTATTCTGACTGGTAAAAACCTTTATAACATGACCATGTTGCTGTTTACATAGTCTCTTTTTTGTAGCATTCAAAAGTGTACAAAAATTATTGTTTTTTTTGGAACAGTTTAAAGTTACGTCTCTATCTTCTTTCATTCTCAGGGATCTTGACAAGATAGATGATTTGATGCAGGATATCACAGAGCAACAGGACGTGGCCCAGGAGATCAGTGATGCCATCTCCAGACCTTTTGGCGAGACATTTGATGAAGTAGGTTTTTTTTGTTTTTTGACATTTCTTACCTTTCTCTTTCATTGAGATCACATTTTTAAATATGCTTGGGACTCTGTGTGTTGTCTGCTAATCTGTAACCTTTTTGTTTTGTTAGGATGAGCTGCTGGCAGAGCTGGAGGAGCTGGAGCAGCAGGACCTGGAGGACAGCATGAAGCACATGGGCGGACTTCCCACTGTTCCCAGCGCCAAACTTCCTTCCTCACGGCCCAGTCAGCGCACAGGTGAGTCTATAACACCGCATGCACATGAGGTATTATCTTTAATTGTTTTTGCACATTTTATCAGCCACTTTTTCTTTTTTTCATCTAAAAATGCGTGCATTTTCTCAAGACGATTATCGAAATTTGCTTAACAAAACGGAACTAAATATTTACACGTCAATCTAATCTCAGCTGAAGTTTATAATTTTGCCATTGAATTGTTTCTTATAAAAGCAATTTTGTTTAAATGTACTTTTGATTACATTATTAAGAAATTATGAGTACAAGGGCTAAAAAAAAAAGTTTGAAAACTAAAAGATGTTTTTGCTGTTTTCCAAGATTCAGGGGTCTGTTTCAGAAAGCAGGTTACGTGTAAACTCGGAGTATGTTGAACCTGAACTCGGGTAAACTTTGAGTTTTCTATTTTATAAAGCAAGGTAACTTAAATCCCAAGCAAGAGGATTCAGTTAAGCCAGTCTCAGAAACCGAGGTAACTCATACTCCAAGTCTGTTACCACAGTAACTAACAGTGAACTAAACAGACTTAGAGTAGGTTTACCTCCACATACTGAGTTTCTTTCTTTCTCCTCCCCTTTATGAAGCTGAAACAGATCCAAATATAGCTTGCTGTTGTCAAGCCAGCCGTTGCTTGTATTTGTGAGACTCCAGTGAATTTGTTTGAAGAGCATTACGTCTACTGTTATTCTGCATAGTTACATAACTTGTATACACGATCTTACCCTTCTGTGCACCACAAATGTCACCCACCACTGCAGCTGTCTGAATTTCTGCAAAAAGCCATGCGATCTGAAACCAGGAAACTCAGTTTCTTTTTTCAGGATGTTAGTTTTTTAACTCTGGTGTTTGTTGAAGCTCCTTTCTGAAACAGGCCCTAGATGTATTCCAATGTACGCTGACAGTATATTTTAAGACACTTAACCCACAAATGCGTTATTTATGCTCAAATGAATGGAAAAGATCAGAAAAAGGCCTTAACCCATATCAAATTTCCCACCTCTGAATGTTAAATGTTTCCTCTTTTTTTTCTTTTTCTTTCTTTTTTTTAAACAGTGAGCAAGAAAAGGGCTGAAGATGAAGATGACATGCGTATGCTGGCATCATGGGCAACTTAAGCATGTTAAGATAGCTCTTCACGTGGAGAAGAGTAGCACTCAAGACTATATGATGATCTGCCCATATCTTTTTTTTTGTACTTTGTTTTATAATTTTGTTGAAGGTTTTTAGGGAAAATGAAGAGTACTATGTTTTCTTTTATTAGATAAGCTTAAATCTTTTAATGCTGCTTTTCTGCTTATATTTAACAGAATAAAAAAAGTGAAGGAATAAAGCATGTTGTTTTACATTTATGTTCCTGTTTTATGTCCCATTTATGGTTCGTTGTTTTATTCTTAATCACCCCGTACAGTATGGAGTACTTACATCAATTTTATGAGTCTAATCTGAATCAACCTTTTATGTCATAGTACAGAAATGTAATTAGTGGAGCTGTAAATATTTGAATTGCAATTTGAAAGTATTGTAAATGTATTGGGTTTATCATTGTTCAATAAAATATCTTATGTTATCTTACAGTGTTGCGCTGTTGTTGTGTATTTTCTGGATAATTTATTTGTTTGCTTGTCAATCAATCGCATTTTCCAGGTTTTAAATGCAAGTGTCAATAGTGTCGTTATCTGCTTCCACGTTTCGTGCATTCGGATTGTATGATGCCGCGCTTTTATTCTGAAGGTTTTCACCGGAAATGAGTTTTGTAGATTCCTGTTGTCCGGTAACTTGTGTCATCAGGAGGAAGTTGGTCGAAGAACGCGGCACCCAGAAGAGAAATAAGTCACTTATAAGTCTTTTGTCCAAAATAAAAACCAAATATGGAAGAGAATTAGACCAACCCGAGACATCAGGTGAATATATTTTTCATTATATTGCTTCTTCAATGAGTCGTTTCCACTACCTTTTGAAACGAGCATAAAGTTAGCAGACAGTTTCAGGTTACACGTTTCACACGTAATTAATGGAGGGACAAATGACGTCTGAGTTTATTTTACGTTCACGGGAAAGATGTTTATTATCATGTAACTAAAAGATACGTAATCATTAACCGCTTCCGAATTAATTGGGTTACATCAATACATTAATATTAAGTTGTTAATGTAAGAGACCTGGGCAATTTAAGAAGATTCTCTTTTCTACAAGTAGTAAAATTAGCTTTATCGAGGATTTGACCTCTTTCAACATTACATGTTGTTCATTAAAAGGAAAATACTCCTTGAAGTATCATTACCATAATCATAAATACTCTGAACATACTGTAAATTGTAGCAGGAGCACAAAATAAAACAGTTGTAGTGACTGATCAATATGGCTCCTTTAAATGAGATCAAGACAGTTTTGGCTGAAATAATTGATGATGTGACTACTGATAGAAGTAGCTGGATGAGGTCTATACAGCTATACTTTCTGCTCACATTCAGAAAAAATGCTACAAAACTGATAAGACATGCCTCACAGTACAGATGATTAAACCTACTGTAAAATAAACTGTCGACCTTTTAAAGGCAAAGAAATGTGAATATTCAATGGCCAAGTCATTCACCTGATTAGTTCATGCTTTTTTTTCATTTGGCATATTTTAAGATTAATTCATTCTTTTTTTTTTTTTTTTGTTCACATTCCAGTTTGAGTTTCTGAGTATTAAAAGTTTCATCCTTGTCGTTGACCCCAATTTATTTAAATTGGGGTCAACTGGTGCTTTGAATAATGATATAGATTCTTAGTAGTCAAGTAGATTGTTTAAAGATAATTAAACAATGTAGCCCAAACTGTTTCGGCATAGAAAATAAGCATATAGACATGCTGACAGTGACATTTCTGAACTCTCTGCAGCTGGAGGTGCCTGTGGACCAGAGAAGACCAAGAACACAGCAGCTGCAGCCCCGGTGGCCAGCCGTCTGCCAGAAGTCCGCCTGGTGGTGTTGGGCTGGAGGTGGCCGGGGAAGAGCTTGACGGGCAACACCATCATCGGCAGGGAGGAGTTTCGCTTGGAACGAGCGGCCGAGTTCTGCGTTACGAGGCAGACGGAGGTGGATGGACGGCAGGTGACCGTGGTGGACACGCCAGGCTGGTTCTCCGCTCAGGACACGCCGCCCTCCTATAAACAGGAGCTGGTCAGGGGCCCCTCTCTTTGCCCTCCAGGCCCTCATGCCTTCCTGCTTGTGATCCCCGTTGGCATGTTCACAGATGTGGACCGTGCACGCATTGAAGAGCACGTGAGCCTTTTTGGGGAGCATGTTTGGAGGCATACAATCGTGGTGTTCACCTGGGCACAGGTGTTGCAGAGCATTTCCATCGAGAGGTACATACGCAGGGAGGGCAAGGCGCTGCAGTGGGTGCTGGAGAAATGTAAGAAGAGGTACTTTGTTATCAACAACTCCATATTTGGAGAGGACCCCCAGGTGGGGCGCTTAATGCAGAAGGTGGAGAAGATGGTGGCAGAAGAGGGGGGTCACTACAATTTAGAAGTGGAGAAAAAATCTCTGGATGAGAACCAGAATCCAGCCAGAGATTTCCAGGAGCTGGGGGCCCGACCCAAACAGAACTCTGGACTGGATCTGTCTAAAGCCATGGAGGTGGAGCCACTTTCCAGTGAGTGATGAGTTCATGTTGGTTGTTGAGATGGTAAAGTCTTAAGCACCATTTCTGTCAATCAGAGATCCCATAATATTAATTTCAGACATTATCCAACAATAATCAAACAGTTATAATAAATATTATGTTAGTAATGACTCACTTGTACTTGAAAGTAGTGAAGACAGTCAAATATCACCAGAGTCTGCTGTTCCCCTCAACTCCGAGTTGCTTTCTAGCCAGTTTTGGTTCTAATTTTCTGGATTTCAGTTTTACTGTTTCTGTTCATTCTCATCAGTGTTGTATTCTTCAGGGGCCAGATGTCTAACTTCACATCAGTTTGAGGAAAAATGCGGAGTAATACGGTAATTCTCTGTGGGTTCGTGACAATGAGCAACTAACACGATACTCTGATTTATTTGACTGTTTTTGACTAATCATAATTGCTTTAAGGAAGTAATTTCAGGAGACTTTTCAGGCATGAATTTATGAGCCTTTCTTCATATTATCACTGCTTCATGGAATGAATGTTGATTAGACCGAAGCAGTGTTTGCACGTTATCTCATCATCTTACCTTTTGAATTAGCCAGTTTGTAATTTCCTCTTCACTTCTCCGTAACAAGGAAGGCAGAAAGCAAGTTATTCTACACTATATTGTCGCAGTAGTTTATCAGAAGGCATGATGACTGACAGCGAATCCTGTTCATATATAAACTGAAGTCTTGTTATAACCTTGTGATGCAGTTTGTTTTTGGTTCCAGATGAATGAGCCTGTCGAGGCTCATGGACCTTCTCAGGATGGCAAAGCTGCTTTTAAAAAAAAACAGAAAAAAACAGAAAATTGATTTAAAAAAAAAATAGCAACATTACTGAATGTAGTCTACAAAGCAGTGTGATTTAACATATTTATTATTATAACCAAACATGTTACCGTGTGCATTCTTGATTAGGTGATTTATATCATCTCACTGTGATACGAGAGGCCTTTTTAACCACCTTCTGTTAAAAGATTTTCTCTTTCGTTTCCACCTGTACTGATATTTGGATGAATTCAGATGATTGTATAGTAGAACTGTGAGGTTGTGTTATGGGAAAGATTTTTCTTTTCTTTCTCTATAAAAACAAAAAGAAAAAGCATCACAATCTGTTACATAGAGAAGGTAGCTGTTGTTATTTTTAAATTTGATGCTCCTTAGTCTTTGCTGACATCAATAGTAAAACTGCACTAAACTGTCAATTAAATTTCCTGTCCATGATTGTTAAGTAAATTGATTTTCAAACAATTCCCTTTTGTTGTGACCAAACTGTAAATGGTTTTCTGTTGCTGCCGTGTTTATTACAGTCATGTGTGTACAGTTGTAAAGCATGTGAACAGTTTGGGCTTTCTCTCTTGTATGATGCCTTAAAGTAGTGACTGTGTTTGCTTCAAACAGATTTTTAAGATGTTAATATTAATTCAGGTCAGGGGGATACATTTTAAGGAAAGGATGTGCTACTGTATAGATCATTAACTTCTTTGTTGAACTTGTTATCCAACTAAAAATTATTTGATTATGTTATTCAATATTTTCTGTTAAATTGTGTTTGTTTTCTTTATTGGTATTACAAGAGTAAATTAAATATATTTGGGTTTACAAAAAATGAAGTGATTTCTTTTTTAATCAGTTGATTTATGAAAGCTAAATCCTTGCACCCCTCCACTGAAGATGTCACACGTTTATTTCTGAAGATTAACCACAAGATATTAGCTGTGTTTTTTTGATGGAGAGCTGATGTAATTGTGGCAAAAAAAAAGGAAATTATAATTGTGGGGAACAACCACTAGATGGCATCAGAGAGGCCATAAAGAAAAGCTTCCACTGTAATAATTGATATAAAAATTTATTTTCAGGATAGCGTGAAACCTTATCTGAAAATATGAATTAAAGACTGTTTTGTAAAAACATGTTTTAAGAAAGAAGTCAAGTGAGAACAGGAGACATACAAGAAAGGTGAACACTACTTTCAGGCCTCTGGCGTGAGTCACCACTGCTTTTCTACAATTCAATGTCAGTGTTGAATATCTTTAAAGCAAGAGTTCCGTGAAAATTTGTGTTGGAAGCTCATTTTGCAGGACATTAGAGATTTTCAGAGGGCAATAGTGATAGTTTGTGTGGACTGATATTTCTTTCCAGTGACAGTTGTAAACCGTACACAATAAAGTTGGAAATGAGTTGTTCCTTAATGCTCTCCCATCAGACTCCCCTTGATTTTTTTCACAAATCTCAGCTTTCTGGAAACAAGAACAAGTCCTTGCATAGATTACAAGTAGTAAACCATCACTTTGGTTTGTTAAAGTTCTTTCTGTCATAAATGAGAGCCTCTTGTGCTCTTGGGAAGAATCCTACAAGTTTAGCAAGCCTCTCTTTTGGAGTCTTTCCCATTTCCCTTGGCAGTAATCTCCATAAATACTGGATAGAGAGCATCAGTTTCACAGCCATTTACAGGCATGTCTATGCACACTCTGTATGAGTCATTGCAGGAGTTGAGACTTCATGAAACCTCCCCTGTTTTCTTGAGGATACATTTCAGATCTTTGTCTTGTGGAATCTTCAGCTCAGAGATTCATTTGCACTCTGAAAAAGTTTTATTTATATATTAACTGAGGGGGACTATATTCATTCCAGATCAAAGTTTCGCTTTGTCCTGGCTGATCTGTTGGTCCCCACTGGAGAAAACCCTCCCAGAGAAGATGCTACCATCATGATGTTTGACCATATGGATGCATTAATGAGGTGATTCTCAGTGAGCTTCGAGACATTTTCATTTTCCATTCCAGAACATGTGGTATGAGCAAAACTTATTACTGTGAGATCAGTGAGGAGAAATGGAAATACAAAAATAAAATCTAAAGTCAAATGAAAAACAACATATTATTACTTGAAAAAAAATCCAAAAGGTACAATGTATTCAGAACAGCTGAGCAGATTACATAACAATTAAACTAAAACAATGTAAATACTCTGTAAAATTGCACAAGAAACCAGCAAGTGAGCTTTAAACAACCAGCGCTAAAGAGCACTGATAAAAGTATAAATGTTCAGCACTGTTGCACATGAGAGGCCATGGAGAGTCAGTGTTGGATTCTGACTGTCGTCTTTTATTTTATTTTTAATCCAGTATCCTCTTGTATAATGATGGGTGTAGCAGTGTTTCTAGGATAATTGGGTTACAAATGAAACTGATAGCTAGAAGAACACTGACAAAGGAGTCATTTTTTCTTGGCGGATGAGGATCAGATATGCAAACTATGACTGCAGCTACAGTGCACCTGTTCTTCCTGTAAACGTGCCGAAATGAGTTAGTGCCAGTGTCCATTTTTATTTTCATTTGGTCCAAGCCCAGCCACTCAAAGCACCTCATGTTTATGAGAGACAGTGTCAGAGGACAACAGACACCCAAGCACAACACTGCTGATGTTTTTGGGACGTATATGAAAGGTGTGGATTTAAAGATAATGTCATGTCTGACTACATGGGGACATACATACATCTGCTGTTTTGACCAAAAACTACAGACAATACTGTGCTCACGAGTGGTGACAGTCCTGCACATCTTTAATACCACTAAATCCCAACGCAAGTGCACTTCATTGTGTCTTATATCAAGGGATGACGCATGAACCGTCATGTGATATGTCGCCTCCATGTGGTCAGAAGTGGCATTCCTACATAGGGTGGCTTTAAAGCATGATGGTAACCTTTGATTGGGAGATTGAGATGTTAAGAGATGTTATCAGTAAGTACCTCTGAAATGTCAATAAGTCTGTTTTATCTTTTTAAGGTCCGGAAATCATTCAGATGCATTTTGGCAAGAAATGCCTTGTCTGGTCACTCTTCTGCACTGTTGGTCATCCTTCTGCAAGATTCTCCCTATTTTTTTTTTAAATGAGGGAACTCATTAAAAGAACTTGGCTTGTTGGTTACCTGTCCAACCAAGACTGTTTGGCAGCTAGCTCTTAGCAGCTAGCTCTGGATAGTTCCTGTCTAGGTCTTCAAATATCATTGTTGACATCATATCTTTGTTTTCAGCTGTTACTCATTTATAAACTTTGAGATCTTACAGAGACAAGTACGTGTCTTCTTAAATTATGTCTTATTAATTCATTTGGGTACAAGTAGACTCCAGTCAAGATGAAAAAGGAAGCACAAGGGCTGCTGATAAATGTAGGAATCACCAGAGCTCATCGTTCTGAATAATTAGGTAAATGGATTATTTGAAGTTTTATCAAGATTCTTTAATGGGCACCATCAAGTAATCATTAGTTAATGGACAGCGATCATTCCAACAAGAGGAGTCAAGATCTGTGGATTGATATGCACAGTCATTTTTATCTCTGTCTGTACTGACCTCCAGGATACAGTAGTCACATGGTGGAAAATAATATTAGTAATGGTTGCACACATGGTTTATCGTGCGTTTCTTTTTAGTCCAGTCAGTCATTGATCGCTTGCTTTGAACATACCCCTCCCAATAATCTAGACGCAACCATGACTCAGTTTTTAAACACACTGCGAGTTACAGTGTTGGAAATGTTTTCCTTCTGTCTTTCACTAAATGTCACTATATTTTTGTCATCAATCAATCAATCAATCAATCTTTATTTGTATAGCGCTTTTCATGCAAAACATGCAACACAAAGTGCTTTACAGAATTAAAAACAAATAATCACAATAAAACCCCTTCCCTCCCACCCTCCATACTAAACACATACACACGCACAATCACAACCAATAGGGCGACATGGCATGGCACTGAGGATTAAGGAAACGCCACCTTTTGGGCCGTCCACACTGGGAGGAGCCGCAGGCCTTATCAGGGTGACCAGCACCTGGGCCCCCCGACTCCAACTGACAGGCGGACCCCCAGATCAGTAGGAGGAACCCCCAGCCAGCCAGGCCAGAGGGACCCAAGGACAGCACCCCCAGTCACCTGACACAGCTCCCAGTGTGGAGGACCCCCCTGAGGAAACACTGGAGTTAAAAGATAATGACTAAAAGCATAAAATAGCAAGATAAAAGCAGCTAAAAGCAGGTAAAAGCATCATCCTAAAAAGCAAGTTAAAAGGAGCAACATAAAACAGGATAGCACCAGATAAAAACGTAAGAAGAGTTTAAAATATTAATTAAAAGCCTGATTAAAAAGGTGTGTCTTTAGTCTTCCTTTAAAAATATCAACAGTCTCTGCAGTCCTGAGGCCCTCCGGCAGGCTGTTCCACAGGTGGGGGCCATAGTGGCTAAATGCTGCCTCACCGTGGGTTTTTGTTCTAGGTTTTGGTATGGTTAAAAGGCCAGTGCCGGAGGACCGCAGGGTCCGCGAGGGTTGATATGGTAAAAGCAGGTCAGATAAATAAGAGGGCGCAAGGCCATTAAGACATTTAAATACCAGTAAGAGAATCTTAAAATCGATCCTGAAGCAGACAGGGAGCCAATGCAGCGACTTTAAAACTGGCGTAATGTGTTCCCGCCCTCTGGTCTTCGTCAGCACGCGAGCGGCTGAGTTCTGTAATAACTGGAGATTTGAGATACTCTTTTTGGGAAGACCAGAGAGCAGGGCATTACAGTAATCCAAGCGACATGAAATAAAAGCATGCATTAGCACCTCCGTATTGGCCTGAGAGAGAAACGGGCGGACTCTGGCTATGTTCTTAAGGTGATAAAAACCTATTTTTGTTATATTTTTAATATAACAAAAGCTCAGGGTGCAACGGTTTCATTCTCCCCAAAGAATGGACCGTTTTTCACTTGGTGTTGTGACCAAATGGAAAAGGGCCTAGAAAGTCAGAGAATAAGACAAGCCATGTATTGTGGGGATCCTCTGTATACTGTAGGTCTGTCTCTTTGTCTTGCGTTTATTCTCTCTGACAACTTTTGCAAGCTAATCACTGTGCACTCATATATGCATAGTGACAGTTTAACTGTCACCATGCATTCGTTGACATTTGATGCTGAAACCTGAGATGGGAAGCTAATATGTTGTAAATTAATTTGTACACGGGTCCCTGAGGAGTCATCATTGATGGTACAAATACAAGCTTGCAGTTGACTAACTGCAGTTGTTTGCTTTGACTAGTGGGCCACCTACTGTTTGTGAACCAAAAGAAGAAAAAGTGACAGCAACAGCATGAGCACATGGAAAAAGAGTTAAATGTCTTCCACACACTGTAAAAAAAAAAAAAAAAAAAAAAGAACTGTTGGACAAATACATGATACTAAAACTGCTGTGATTCATGCAGCCCTTTCGTTGCAGTCTTTCCCGATGACCTCGTGTTGTTCCTGTGAGGCATCTATATGTCCACGTGTCCACGTGTCACAGTAACATGTCCAGAATTATACTCTTTACTGTTAACAAGCACAATACCATCTCCTTTATTTTCACTCTTCTTTCTGTGGTCTCTTTACAGCTGTATAGTGTGAAAAGTCAAGCAGAGAGTTGCCGGAGTCTAAAACATGTTCTTGCAGTCGTGTCTAAGTGAAAAACCTAAAACCATATTCCCAAAACACCTGCTGTGTCTTCATCAGCACCCAAAATTCATCCATTTCATTTGCCAGTGATCATATATTCTCCATGATGTTCTCCATGTTGTTCCTTCCCTAAATTCTCAGTGTGTTTTTAATATATTCTGGACCTGAGTTAGGATTTGGAAAACTAGAGTAACTTTCCTGTTGTCATGATCACTCATATAACAGATGTTAAACGGTGCCAGCATAACAAGCTGATATCACTTAAGCAGTAAAGCACCCAAACCTGCACAGAATATGTTTAGAAAAAATGCTCATCTGATAATCTAAAGAAGAAACAAAGAAAGACACATTTTAACCAGAGCTGCTAAAACATGATGCTGCTAGTGCAGGACCACATTTCAATATTTATTATCAATTCATATAGACTCACTTCTGTTTAAATTACTGTAGTGATTCGGGTTTGTTTTTTTTTTTTTTATTAGAGATGCACTACTTTTCTGTTTGCTGTAGATAAATATCTGCTTTGTGTCTACTGTAAACCTGCAGCATCTGTGACATGCTGATGGAGTCTAGAAACATCCAGACCGTGTCTTTACAACACTGTTCATGGCAGTCAGTTATGAGGGGTGGAGTGAAATCTATGGAGCCCCGTTTGGGACATAATTCAATGAATAAATGAGTCTATTATTATGAAATACAGGCATTTATTATTATGAAATATTTCCCATTATTATGAAATGCATGTTTATTATTATGAAATATTTCCCATTATTATGATAATGGTTTTGATTTTCATAAGAATGAGCTTTTACATAATAATGGCTTTGTTTTTAATAAGAATGTAGGGTCTATCATATGGTATCGTTTTTTTACTTTTACTTTAAATTTTTTATTTCTTATTATTTATTACATCTGATACCAGAGAGACAACAACTACTGGCAAATAATTTATTATGTGTTTACGTACTTGGCAAGTAAATCTGATTCTGAATCTGAAAAGTGTGAGAACCCTGGATGGAATTTTTTTATGTTTTTATTTTTTAAGTCACACAGTCGAGGCAACAAATCCACACATTTCTGATCAGGACAAACCTCCTTTACATGCATTCAGTGTACGCTGATTTAAATATGTATCCTTTGAAAGACAATTGCAGGCCTGTGATTTATTTAGCCACAATAAAGCTGCTTTCACTGCTGCACAACTTTTTAAGCTGTTACTCTTGCAAACACATGTATTCTGCTGAGAATACAGACTTCGTATTCATTTTTGTTGGTCTTCTTCGTGAAGTTCCTACATAAACTGTTTTCTTGGGGCACTCTCACTGCGCCACAGCAAAGAAAATGCACTTGTTTGTCTCTGTTAAACAGAAACGTGCTTTTGCTTACCAACTCTTCTCAAACCTCCCTCTTCTTCAGGATGAGAGATAGATTGATGAACAGTTCTCTTATTCATTTGTATGCACCTTAAACATTTATATTAATGAGGTTTTGAAGAGCAATGCAGTGAACAGTCAACTGGTATAACAAAGTACTACATGTGATCATTCTTATTAGCTTTTACAGACAAACATTCTGATGATGCAGTGTTGGACGTAAATATGTGGGTTGTTCTATGGTTTGGCCACTAGATGGCAGTAGAACATCAAGTCACAGAAACAATCCTTAATAACAAAAGCATTGCTTTGACCTTTCTTACAACAGATTCATTAATTTGTTTTGGGATGTGTAAAAGCAAGCTGTCATGTTATTAATTGCAGCTTATTTTTGTTTATGGGTAAAACATACAAGGCTTGGGTTTGTATGTCTCAAAGTACTAAATCTATCATCACTGAACTTTACGTTGCTGAGCCTGTCCCTTTTAATATTCTGTAATAAACGACTTATGTCAAGAAGCCCTGCCTTGCTCAGGCTGCAACATGTTCCTACTTCCTCAAACCCCCAACACGTCTGTGTTTCTCAGCGTGCACAGCTCGGCTCCATCTCTCCTGTGCTTTACTCATAGATCAAAAAAATTAACCGTAGAGCTCTATCTCCTCGATAGGCATCCAAAGTACCACAGCTGAAGTAGCATCTGATCAAAAAACGGTCATGATCAGGTCAAGCAGCCGGGATCATATGTTAATGTTTTCCCTGAATTTTTAATCACTTAAAATTTAAGCATAAATAATGCGTCGGCATGCTACTGCATATCCACTATAGATGGGTTCTGCATGCATAAATAAAGAATTGTGTCTTTCTGTGTAGAGTAACCATGAACGCAATCACACATGTGGCTGTTTTTAACAACATTGTTTATTCAAATGTAATCAAAATAACAGTAGTTACAGAAATTACAGACAGCTATGATAATGAGTGATTTTGAGTCTTATTGTGTGCTATGAAGAGTCATGATGACATGAGACAAGGTCACAGTTGAGGAGAACTCCACTTCTTGTTTCTTTCAGCTACTGTTGCTAAATCTAATGTTTATTGTCGTTGAATTCAACTTATCAGAGATTAAAGAATATCAAACAGCATTAGTAACCTAGCTGAGCGTCATCACCACTCTGCTTGCTTTCTATAATAACAAAATAAAAGTAGAAGTGAAGGCTGTTAGTCAAGTCCAGAGGGGGAATGAAGCCTTTTCTCCAAGACAACCTCCTGTACCTGTGATCCAAGTGTTTCAGCTTTTTTTTTTTTTTTTAGATGTGTGTTAAGACATCAAATTCAGTTCACTCTCTCCAAATGTTTTTTTTTAAGTGGTTATAAAAACACTTGCAGTTTCAGGTGGCAGCGAAAAACAAGATGTTATGAGAGCATTTCTCCAGAGGGATCCATACAACAGTATTAAAGTATGTTTGAAGACATTTAGAAGCCATTTAGAAGAGCAATTAAACTCAACATTTTGCTCTCTTCTACAAGTTTTAAACCTTTTATTCTGTGCAAAGGACTCATTATTAATTTAAGGATAAGCGACAGCTAATATGGTTATCAGTTAGGGTTTGGATAGGTTTTTTTTTTTTAACAGGCAATGTCCTAAATCTCTCTAAAAAAATAATCTCTCATTATTCAGATATTTAGCAAACAGAGATAATTTTGGTAATCCTAACTGACCTAAAACAGGAAAACTTTGGTCTGATTTAATGTCAGACAGTAAGGAGAAAAAAAAAGGTAACATTTATTTTTTATGGAGTGCGTGTAAACTTCTGGTTTCAACTGTAAGTGTGCCTTAAGGTGTGAAAAGATACAAGAAAATGGCCATTAGGCACTTACGTTAGCTAATGTTGCTAGCATGTCATGCTAGCAAACCATAAAGACAGATAAGGGTCAGACAGTGTTTCTACTTGATCTCATTATCTAAAATCACAGTCATCAGTTATCCCTAGTCAGTTAAAAGTTAGCTGTCCTAGTGGGCTAATGTTAGCTTCATAAATTGGTTAGAAATGCATTTTCCCTTTGTTTTCTCTATATATTTCAGTTGACTTTTGTAGTATAACACTCTTAAGGGGTTCAGTGGTCTTACAAATGATGTATGCCTGCTAGCTCTCTGACATATCAAGGACTTTTAACTTGAGACTGACAGCTAGTTGCCTCACAGCATTCTGGTTACAAAAGTAAAATGTTGGTTCTTCTTTTACATAAAAGGTGATTCAAAGGGGACCTGTTGTACTTATTTCCAGCTTTGGGAGATTTTATATATGTTTTTTCTTTTTAAATTTTATTTTTTGCTGTTTGCCAGAAAAAGCGAGGCTGTTTAAAGCCCGACTACTTACATGCCCATTTCCTCCCGGCTGTCATATTACACTGGGACTCTGTTCAGACCTTGTGATGAGGAAATCTGACCATAATGGCCAATGCTAATGCAAAGTCTGAACACATTTGTGTATGGATTCAGATCCAGTCATTGGGTCTGAGACACTTGTGTCCGCGTTCTCTTCATTTGTGGGACAGATTCAGGGACCGCCTGATAGTTAACTAATACAATCAGCAGTTGTAATAATTCATTTGATTTTGTGTACAAATGGCCACAAAAAAAAAAGCATTTTTTCATTTGATTCTTTTTATGTATTAGGCAGATCTTTTCTTGTATTGTGTCCACCCTGGTTGATTTGTACATATCCTTCATTAAATAAAGTTTGACAAAAAGGTTTTTGGTAGATTTCTTTTCAACTTATTATTTCTGTCTTCTTTCTCTTTTCTTCTTTTCTCAAGTTACACATAGTTTTTTCCAGCTGCTGCCTTGGGTGTTTGAAATCGCCATGTGTTTGATGTTTGCAAGCGAAGTTTTATTCAGTAATACTTTATTATGGAGTGGGAAGGTCAGGTCTGATCACTCAAGACGCATTTGGTCACAGATTTTATTACTGGGTGTGAACACACATGCTAAGCACTGGCTGGACTGGATTCCTCATGATACAAGATAATGCAAAGTCTGAGTGCGGGCCTTGATACTTTGCACGTCCATAAATGCACAAGAGCTCGCCGGGGTCAGTCTGATGTAAAAATCATTCCCAGAGGGTGACTGCGTGCACCTGGACGTGCAATCAAGATACCATTTGAGCATGCGCTGACTGGTGCAGACAAACCAAGAAGGAATGAACCTGTTTTTGTAGTGAGGTTGTGCTACATCATTTATGTTTTTTTTTATCCTTTTACAGTTTGCAGTAAATAAAAGAGTCAGAAAAGTTCCTCTTCACTTTGAATGAATTCCGCCATTCTTTATGTTTTAATCTGACAATGGAGTGCAAAAGCCAACCGTTAAAGAATCAATTATGCATCTTTTTTTTCCCCACGCATATGTCCACATGTGCGAGCGTTTATAAGTCCTGCATTAGTGAATGTGCTGGGATCTCAGCAAATGACTATACAAAGAAATTCAGAATTGTGACAGCAGAAGAAAGAAACCAAGTATTGCGAGCACTCTGAAGCTTTAACGTTTTATGTTAATATGTTTTACTTTAGGTTTAAAATTTGTGCTATTTATAAGACAATTAAAAAGAAAAACCAAAACGTATTCTTATAAACCCGTCTGTAAAATAAGAACTAACATAATGTTATGTTGTTAGCCGGTGATATACCCTGGGGTTGTTGTTAGATAGTTCTTTAGCCTAGCATGTACTGTTAGCAGCTCGTGCTCAGATACATCAGTTTATCCTTTAAATTTAGTAAATAACTTTAGTATTAGCTTTTACAATTGTGGTTAATCACTGTACCCCAGAACCTCCTTAAAAATAACCATTGGGGTTTTTGCTCTTCCTTGGTGATGCTAAGGAATTATTACAGTTACTGTTGAGGGGGAAGTGATTTAGTGAATCAATCAATGGTGACTTTAAAGAAAAAAAAAATATATATATCTGAGATAGGTACAGTTTTATAAGACATTAAAATGGTTCAGAAACAGTTATAACAGTATGTCAACGTATCTACCTCTAATGGCTGCTGAATACGTGATGTGTGGATACTAATGGGGAGGACGAGGTATATATTTGAAAATATATCCAACTCAAATGCTGATTACTCTTTGGTCTCAATGTGATGGCAACAGGTTATGAGTAAAAATAAATCCAGATATTATTTTAATCCATTTTTTTTCTGTGAACCAAACAGATGTAATATTGCACTTCTTATATTTCAGTAGAATTCCAGGATATTGATCTCTGTTATCTCTACAGTAAGTCTACAATCATTGGTGTAAAGGATGATTTTGTCTTGATATAGTATTCACCAGTAGAGATGAGTGTTTGGATTGTGTATTGATCTGTAACAATAACAGAACAGAACACTATTCACATTTAAGTAAAAAAAAAAAAAAAAAGTAGAGAAAAAAGGCCACTCATAATAAAAATAAAAAAGGTTTCTCATTACCATCGTTGCTATTCTACAAATGTTTGCCATGAGTTACCTGAATCTGCAAATGTTTTGGCCTTGGTATATACATTATTATGCTGACATGGATGAATCAACTAGTAAACGTGGACACAGAACTGGTTATGCATGGCTGCGTGACTGGAAAAGGAAACCACAATGTAAAGTCAATAAAAACTCCAATCTGAACAGCGTGTTTGCTGGCTCACACAAACTGTATCCAGATACCTATGAAGATAATCAATGAGTCAACTGTGCAAAGCCAGCTCACACATATGCTTCCATAAAGAAGGTGGGTATCGCATATCTAATGTAAACTGCTCGTCTGTATTCACACACATGAATCACTTACATTTCAGAAAATATTTTCAAAAACTCACAAGCGCCTGTCTTGTAATTTTGCATTAGTACCACATATTTAAAAAAAAAAAAAATGTGCATGGAACAAATTGTGCAAACTCTTGTCTAGGACAAAATGGCACGGCAGTAATGAAAACAGAAACATAAAGAGAAGGATAGAATGTTCCCATCACCCATTGAAAAAAAAAAAACACACAAAAAAAAAATCTTGCACTTCATTTTCAGAAAATGAAACCAGCCAAATGTCTCAATCTAATTCAACACCGATGCTGCATGTTGAGAGATTTTCTTCGAGCTATGACTGATTGCGGTGACAGGAGTTCAGCTCACGTCATATCACACAGCTGCTGCACAGAGCGGGCTGTGGAAAAGTCAATTGCGCCTGCCTGTATTGAAAAGCAATACCATCGTCTGTACAGATTAATGTGCCAAGCCCTGTGAACCAACATACCGAAAAAAAAAAAAAAAAAGCAAAACAAGTAAAAACCTGATGGATATACAAAGGCCTATGCTGTATAACCCCACCAACAATAAAGGGGAAATCTCTGATCACGTATGCTGTATTGGTTCAGAAAATATATACTGTATAAGTCACCCTTCTCCCATTCAGACACACCAGTGACCAGTCTAGGCAGTGAAGACTGTACAATCCTTCCAGAGCCACAGGACCACAGCCACACAAACTCTTAAGCAGTGCTGGCTGAATCGATGATATCAGTCCTCTTCCCTCTCTCTGTCCTCGGCAGTTAAGTTTCTCGCCAATAGGAGCTGAGCAGTAGGCTCGTCTGGGATCAGCTTTCAGGGTTTTTCTCATTATTTCATGTTACTGGCTAATGTATCCAGTTTCATCTATTGCTAAAAGGGCCAATTCCACAGTTTCAACAACTCATTGTGTACGCTGAGCTCCTCCACCGACGAGCTGATCCTGGTGAGGCGTCCCCATGGAGCGGGAGGGCCCCTCCTCCCTCAGCACTGCTCGGACTCAATGAAGCCCTCCTTCTCCTGGCCCACTGACTCCACCTCCGCGTAAGCTGGGTGACCCGACCCCCGGCGAAACTTCATGGCTGGCCACCTGCTTGGGCGTCTCTGGAGTAGTGGAGAGGAGAGGAAACATGTCAGGGTTTAAAATAAATGTCAGAGGTCACAGAGTCGTCAGGATAAAGATTATGGTTGAGGGGCACCAGACTGTGTCTGAAATCACTCCCTGTATCCCACAGTGCACCATTTCCCTTCTGCTCTCCAGCCTGTGTCTGACCTGAACGTGATGGTTGTGCAGCTTCAGAGTTTATGCAAAGGCTGTGTGTGTGCAGGAGAGGAGCGAAAAGCCCTCAAAATCGAGTTTTCTGACAGATCTCTCACTGATATTGTATTCTGATGCATGTTGTTCCTTACATGCACAGGGCTCTTTTGTTGTTCAAAAGCGATTACAACTGATCATTGAGTCACACTGTCACAATGTCTTACAGTCGTAAATTCTTGCTTCCACTGAATCTAGTCCCCCAAAAACCTCAGTTTACTCTTTAATCATGAATGCCATTGGATAGGCATACAACTAATCAGAGGAACAAAGCATGTGGTCCTGGCAGACAACAACCAGACGAGTATCTTTTTCTTTTTTTTCTTTGCTGTGATTGGTTTGGCATTTTCTGTACCTATGGCAACAGTTGTCAACAGGAGGGGCAGCAGACTCATTTCATGATAGGATTCCCGTGAAGTGAATGGACACAGCTTCTCAGGTTAATGAACGCTCACTGCAGCAGCGATTTCTAACATTTGCCGCTGTTGACTCCTTACAAGTAAAGTTTATTAGCAACCTATTTTCACCGAAATGTGAGTGTTTCAGTCCATTTACCGAAGTGCAGTCGTTTGGGAGCGTTCTCTCTCTATTTGTGCCACTTTCTGCTTTTACTCAGCTGTAAAATGTGTTAGCTTTGCCTCAGCACATTTGTCACAAAGCTTCAGTGACCGGCCCCTTTACAGCATTTTTGCACACAAAACATAAAAAACAATAAAAATAATCATGAGCTGCAGTTTGATATTTCAAAGTGAGCTGCACCTCCACCGACTACATCAGTAAAATCTTCTTTTCGGATGCATTAAGGGAGAATACTATCATCTGTTCATCATTTTAGAATGGCTTTTATACTTTCGTAGCATGGCGTTAGTACTTCCCAACTGCTCCCAGGCGCCTCTGGCGTCACGGCTCTCATTGACTAGAATAACTGTGATTCACAGAAGCTCTAGGTCCTCTGGGACTTGAGCTTAATATGTCTTCTATAAGATAAACAACAGTAAAGGATAAACTCCCTGGGTTTGATGGACAGAACGCTGAAGTGCGGCTTCATTTTTAGAAAACGCTGTTCTCATGGGGGCATTTGCTGAGAGTGACAATGACCTTACGATGCTGGCAGTGAGAGCGACTGAAATCGGAGGTTTCATTTTCTTTGAAAGATGTTTAAACAGCAGTCAGCGCAGCACTCTTTAAACAGCTCACACTCATCCTCAGTGAATTTACATTCGTTCATTGTAGACTGTGAACAGGTTTCATCATCTCCGTCTAATAATGATCATGAATATTTATGAGTCGGTGGAATAAAATTAATTCAGGGTGTCTTTGTGCAATAGTGGTAGTAAGACTTTTCAAATCTGAAGATTTGGTTAATAAATATCCTCAAATGTAGATAGTATGTACTGAATTTTGGTTTGGTTCTCAGATAGAAAGAGTTTATTTATTAAAAAATAAATAAATTAAAGATCTCATTGAGGACTTGGTTTTTAGAATTAAAGAAAAAAAAAGAGACTAAAATAATGTATAAGCTTTGTAACTTTGGCTCTATTTGTAACCGGTGTAATCATGCCAGCCAGATGTTGCTGCTCACCTCGATGAGGAAGAGGCTGGCTGCGGAGGTCGGGTGATGGTACACATACACGGTGATCAGCACGCCGGCAATCATGATGAGCATTACCAGCAGGATGCCCAGGATCAGACCGGTGTGCAGGGGATGCGTGCCCGGCATCCTGTCTACGGCACTGTCAGCCGGCATCACTGGAAAGTAAAGTAAAAACAGCTGTTAGAGACTTTTATACTGGGTTAAAAAAAAAAAAAAACAGATATAAAAAAAAGATTTAAAGTGTTAAGCACTGATATCTTTATTGTCTGGACAATTACTTTAAGTCATGCTCTTAAAATGCAGTGATAATTTTGATAAAAAAAAAAAAAAACATTTTTCAAATGTTCATTTTTGTTGTTTTACTATTAGTGCAGTTTTGTTCATGAGCACCAGGGGGCGCTCGTCAGTCATCCCTGGGTTGATCTCCCGCATGGATTATATACATTAAAATTCAGGTTTTGTCACTATCGTCTATGGTAAAATGTAATTTTAAAACAGTGACACTTTGGCTACTGATCTCATTACATCCCTTTATGTTTGAAAAATAAATACATTTCACCCAATTTAATACCTTAATGTCTTAAGAATTGTGATTTCTTTGGTTTATTGAAGTTCATTGTAACACTGGGTTTTCAGCACTCAGTGGAATGATTGTGCTAAAATCTGGTTAGGTATTCATGGGCAGTTTTCCTTTTGAACAGCTAAGAATTAATCTCAGATGAAAGTTAGCAGGTCTGGATGTGAGGAAGAAGCCATTCATTTGATGCTGACGGAGTCCCATTGAAGCTATCAAGCATGGCACTGCAAACTGAAGAGGATGTATGCAGCAACTCCATAATAACACTGTCCTTCTGAGAGTTTTGGAAGTCATCACTCATCCATGATGCATGTCATCGGACTCATATTTGAACCTGACCCAGCAGATCCTCAAAGATCTTGAGCAGATGATGACAGCATCCCCTAAACCTCCAAAGACTATGTTTTCATCTTGGAGAGTACAATTTCAGGAAAAAAAAACAAAAACAAAATAGTTTTACCTGTAATTTCAGGCAGAAGGAGACGCAAATGAATACAAAGAGGGTTTTCACATCCCAGCGGGGAGTAACAGATCATCCTGGGAAAGGAGTGACTGTGATACCGGCAACAGATTCAACCTTCATTTCGCAGCTCACCTCGCACATATTTACATCTATTCGCATAGCTGTGGATTTCTTCTTGCGTGCCCCCCTGACAACCTCTCTCCGGGCTCCTCCCTGGCTTTAATTAGCAGCTGCAGACACCACTGAGCTCGCCAGCCAACCAACGACTCCCCTGGCTCCCCGTCTCATTGATTTGCAGCAGGCAGATTAACTGAGCAGTGATCAAACCTGCCCTATGTGTAAGGACAGGCACTGTGAATGTGAGCTGCTGAAAGTTAGCACTTCCATGGTGTGAACATAATGACAGAGAAATGACCAAAAAAAGGATATTTATTACATGTATTTTTTTATGCTCAAACATAATGAGCTTACATCAATAGACACAACCATACAGTTTTCATTTTGGGAGCTATTAAGTCATGAGGCTCATTGCTGTCCCACTCCTTATCCAACAAATGCTCGGATGGGCTTCCACTTTTCCCAGAAAGCTATTTTCCCCTGCTTTTATCTGTTATAGCGACGCAGTCCGGGAGTCATCTCCTACCTCAGAGGGAAGCCCAAACGTTGTGACAGGCTGTTGTTTTGCCATATTGGAGGGTTAGCAGGGGGCATGTTCCTCAGCAGAGGTGCGGGCGCCATGACAAAGCAGCAGCTCAGCAGCAAAGTAAGCAGCGAGATGCGAGCAGATGCCACTCAGTCAGATCTTCAGAGGAGCTCAGAGCGCTGACACCAACAGTTTAATCTTGTGTGGCAACCAATTTAATATATATATATATATATATATGAAAATGCACATAGGTTTTCACAGATACATAACGCAACAAAAGTAGTCATACGACCAACAGAAACATGTCTACGGTTTCCTCAGCAGCTCTGTGAAGCAGAGATATAAGATGATAGATGGGAAGCTGCCGTTTGGAAGCTGCACTCTTGTCTGTGTAAGCTAAATACTGATTATTGTCAATAAACGCAAAAGGCCTCTTGATCTGTCATGATCCTGGGTTTAAGGGTTTATCTTGGGTTCCTTTCTCCTCCTGATTCATGACAATATGAACTAGCCGGGAAGAGATGACAGGACAGAATACACAGACACAGACAGCCGCTGTTTTGTCATTAATATAAGTGCTGATCATGTTCTCAGGTCTTTTTGCGTTTATTGACAGTAGTTTGCGTGACATTCAGCACCTGACTTCTACGACCACAAGGAGATTCCTGTACAAACACATTCAGGACACTTGCAAGGTTAAAACTACCCTGACTTTCATGTAGTGACCCTGTCCACACTACCACTTAAGTGGAATGACATTTTTGCACTTTTTGCATCAGTCTACTGCCATCTCTGCTAATATTAATTAATTGCCATTAATTGCCATTTTGCAAGACAGATTTCAATCTAACTTAAAACTGATTCAGTTCATGTTTTTTTGGTCTCCCTACCAAAAGTCTACACTCCCTACCCTCTAGAAATAGACCAAGGGCTGTTTGAAACTCCAGACTGTTCCTATGAGTAAATATTAAATATTAAAATACACCTAAAACCTTGAAACCAGCATTAGAAAAGCTGCAGCCTTTTTTCCAAGGACACATCTAAAATTCTTTGGCTACATTTAATTTAACCGATCTCCACATGTTGTTCTGGTTAAATCCAGAGTTTCTGTGTGGCGCCATATCCACATTTAAACTCTTTTCATTTTTATTGAGACTTAGATGATTAATCCCTATGTGGGCCCCGTTTCTTTCTTTTTTTTTTTAACTGCATGAGAACGAGCAACTAACTTGGGATATGAGTGTAAAACATCAGTTTTCTGGTTTAACATTATGTAAAAAGGAGGCATGTCACAATTTTAAAGGAAAATGCAGCCATGCTGTGGACACAACGTGGAGCAGCGGATGCTGCTGTTACTTCTGAGGTGAGACTACCTTCGATGATTACGGTCATCTGTTTTCAACTAGAGTTGTGAAAAAAAAAAGTCGATGGCAAATACATCTGCATGTCAACCATCCAGCAACCAGTCAATACTGGTTGCTGGAATCGGCTAATACTGCTTTCACTCAGTACATGCATCACACGGACAGCTCTGAGAGCTTTTATTTGATCTATTTAAATACCCCCCCCTCCTCTAAGTACATCATGAAGATGTAGTCATCAGGAGCATGCTGAGGAAGTTTTCCACTGTGAGTACAGAACGGCTATTAAAAGTAATTTGGACAACCATCTTGGCAAAAAAAGAGCTTGTTGAGTAACAACGACCAAAGCATTTGAGACAACAAACTTAATCCAACACTTAAACAAACATTTTACAGCCTCCAGTCTCTGCTAGCTTTGATTGTTGATTCACTTAATGTTTGCTGCTGATTACAGTATTAAGAAAGAAAGTTGGAATCAGCATCTCTTTTCAAGATGGTAAATGTTCTTTCCCATTAATGAACTCACTGTTTTTAGTCTATTTCTCAGTCTAATTTCTAACATAAATGTGTGCTCAAATGTGAAGATTGCTTTCAGTTTGTTCCCTGGTTTGTAGTGTAAACTTCACTGCTTCTCCGCTGCCAATCAAATCAGTGTCTCTAGAGCAGTGGTTCTTAACCTGGGTTCGATCCAACTCTAGGGGTTCGGTGAGTCAGTCTCAGGGGTTCGGCGGAGGTCAAGACACCTGACTCATATGATTCATGATGACACGCCCTGATTGGCTATCACTGGCTACAGGTGATCACGTTGCTTTGCTTGGCCAATCGGGGAATTTGGTGCGCTCAGTAGTCGACCCATGACTGTCGTAATGGTACACCGTGCATCCATGCAAACTATGTCAAGCAAAAAAAAATGTGGTCGGATAAAACGGGTTCAGAAAATGAATGATAAATACGATAAATAATCAGTAAGGTAAGTAATGCATGCAGTTCATGCATTGCATTGGTTTTGTTTTTTGAACGCAGTGATGTGAATCCACGGTTCATTTTGTGCACCAATAAAACATATACCTATGTCTTGAATTTAAAAAAATAAAATAAAATAAAACAATATTTTATTAAAGAAGGGTTCGGTGAACGTGCATAAGAAATTGGTGGAGTTCATGATGTCTTTATTCTGAGTTGCATCTCCAGACGACGTCGCCATATTGGAAGGACACGCTTTCCATAGCCCTGGTGATTTTGACAGTGAGACAGCGAGAGAGAGGGCACGTCTTGTATTTGTTTGACTTTTACTACGCAGGGACTCTACTGGGAGAAGCTAAACCCCAGTACCAGCTGCATTTTGAGAAACTGCTTGAGATCAATAAGATCCAAATGAATGACCTGCCAGTTGCTGAATGGAGGAAAGACCAGAGGCACCTCCCACATACCTTGATGTAATGAATCACCTGGTTCATGTTATCAGTGGCTACGCAATAAGTTTAAAAGCACTATTTAAGAGGCGCATGGTTAGTTCTGAAGCTGATGGGATTATTGCAGATGGTAACAACGACATAAACTTTGTGGCTTCATAGCAGCATTTCCTTTGTGCCTTTTCCATGTTGGAAGCGTGAAAAACCGTATAATGTAAAGTTTTTTTTTTTGCAATGACCTTCATGTGACCTGGTAATTCTTCACACAGCAGTGTCATCCTAGCACTTAAAAGTTGTGAAAAAAATCAATAGAGCTTGACAACAATCTCACAACGATGCGACTGGCCAAACACAGCAAAGAGAGTGTAAAAATCAATTATATTTTCCTTTTATGATCAGAGAAGCATTTTCTATATATTTTCAAATAGAAAAGAAAAAAGCAAATGAAACAATCTACATTATTTTGATGATGTAATATAGAATAGTTCAATTAAAATCTGTCTAACACTGTAGATATATCCCTATTTCTAAGTTTCATATATCCCTTGACTCTATAAACTTTAATACACTAATAAGTTTTTAATGTTTGCTTTAACAACCTCATTGTGGCTCCAGAGAAAAAGCCAGACAAGCACCAAAACTGACATTATTCATCCTCTGTAGATGTTATATGATGAAACGTTCACTGTTCAGTAGTTTTGTCTAAAAAGCAACAGAAAACAACAGATTCTCACATTTTAAATGCAGGAACCACGACATTATTGGCAACATTTTGTTGAACGCGTCTATTTGTTTGGTGCAGCTTCAGCAGTTTAAATATTTCAGTCGGGAGTGAAGTTTAGCTGACAGACACTGATGTGCTCAAGTATTCTTGAGTGCATAGTTTTGAAACTACTAGGAATATTTCTCATTATAGCAATCATAAAACCACATTGGGACATAAAAGCAGAAGAGTTTTAGCAGACTGAAGTCAGTTTTAATTAGCCTTGTCCTTACTGAGGATCTCTAACGGACATCTGAGCTCTAAAATCATAATAAATCTGTTCTTTTTCAGCTCCACATTAACGCCACAGCTGTAACAGAGGAGCACAACTGTTATCTCACCTGGCTAATGGGTTTCAGGAGCTAATGATACCAACTGAGCAGACCTATAATTCAGTGTCTCTGTAGCCAGCTGCTGAGAAGCCTCTCCTGAGAAAAGGGGGGGGGTTGCTCCTGTTGTTTCCATGGCTGTAATCACCTAAACATCTCCTGTCACAGTCATGTGCCTTCCTCAGGGTTCCTTTTTCACCTTGAATGGCACTGCAGCCAGGTATGACGTGATAAAGAGTTAGATGCGTGGAAGAAAAAAATGCAGAGATATAATCGCAGCATGCGGCGCCAGCACATGTATGCTCTGCTGATAGGAGACATGCAGTGTTTGTTTAATGAAAAGTGCCATAGAAGTCATAGATTTCCTGTTCCTTTCAAGCAAGGAATAAAAAAATTAGGGAAGCTATCTCCACTGAGTTATAGAGTTCAAAGTCATGTTGGAAGTTTGGATGTGATGGAACTTTAGCAGCTGAAGTAAACTGAAGGAAAAACTGATTTCTGTACCAATGCTGGGTCTTTCTTCAACAACCACTCCCATCTCAGTTATGATGTCCTGATTTAATCTATGTTGAAAAAAAAAAAAAAAAACCCACACCTGTGGCCTCTCACAGTATGATACAGCTGATGCAAACTTTGAACTAGAATGTTTCTTTTCACTTTATTTCTTGTTGTGCTGCAGTGACAGTGATGGATGTTTGTACAAATATGTTCCCTTTAGATCCATTTTAAGATAAAAGGGTGTTTCATCTTAATTTATTTGGGACGATGCAATTATTCAAACAAAATAGGAAAGCTTGCCCTAGCAGTCTGTAGCCATTACTGTTCTTAAAAGTCTACAAATTGCCAAATGCAGCGCTGTGGCTTGGCTAGAGCCAGTTGCCCTTCAGCTGGAAGGTTACTGGATCGATCCCCAGCTCTGTCACATGGGCTTCAGTGTCCTGAGCAGGGCGCTGAATTGCTCCTGATACCCCAGCTAAGCCTCAAACCCAGAGAAATGAAGAGGGTTGCATTAGGAAGGGCATCTGATTTAAAAGCTATCCCAAATCAGTACGTGGAACATGATACGGCGCTGTGGTGAGCCCATCAAAAGCAGAAGCCAAAGGAAATTGCTTTTAAAGTGCTGATGACTCACAAACAATCATTTTCTTGTTTTTGAATTCCTTTTCTTTCCTGAACACATCTATTAAGTGTTGGAGAGTGCTGGAGAAAAAAAGCTATAGCAAATATATATACAATATTTTTTTCAATGTTAAAAATAAAAGGGTCGGCAGGAGAAAGCCTCCTTTTGAACATGGAGGTATGACAGAAGTTCACAAGAACATATAAAAAGACCTAAGGTACAATGTTTCTGTGGACAGATAAGACCAAAGTGGAATTGTTTGCTCAGTGCCACGGTGGGAGAAAACCAAACAGCATTTCAGCAGAAACCCACTGCCAAACACGGCAGTGGTGGGATGATGATATGGGGTTGTTTTGCAGTCACATGACCTGGATACCTGGCAGTCACTGGGTGGACCATGAAACTGTCTGTATTCTAGAGGCAAATGTGAGGCCTTCTGTCCAACAAATAAAGTTTGGTTTAAATCGTGTCACTTGCAAATCTACAACAAAATATCTGGAGAAAAAAAGAAAACCATAATTTTAGAATGACCATGTCAAAGTCCAGACCTGGGCCAAATTGAAATGCTGTCATGGGACTTTAAGAGTGCTGTGCATAAGCAAATGTCTTAAAACCTAAATAAAGTGAAGCAATATTGTAAAGAAGAATGGGCCAGAATTCCTCCACAATGATCTGAGAAAGTGATAGTCAAACAGGAAATGACTACTTCAAGTTAATGCTGCTAAAGGTGGATATACAAGATATTGTTTCATGTGGGTTATTGCCTGCGTATTTTTTCCTTTTGCCTTATTTCTTGTTAAATAAATAATGGCTCAGTGAAAAAAAGTAGTATGTTGTTTGTCTGAGGTTGTTTTTGTTTAATACTACCGTCTACATTCAGATGATTTTTTTTATCATGTTTTTACACAAAACAAACACAGGATTAAATAACTTTTGCATGTGTCTCACTTCAAATATAGTACACTGATGGAAGAATGATTACAGCACAGCTGAATATGTGCAGCTTCCTGTTGTTTTCCCTCACACCAGCCCAGACAAAGAAATTGATTTCTACGACCCACAGAGGACAGTTAACCATTACAATCACTGGCTGGAGAAAGTTTATCAACTAAATGAGCTATGTGTCTGCCAAAAAGATTAAAAAAAAAAAAAAAAAAAAAAAAAAGAGGCAATCTGGGAACACGTCAAACAATAAGGCATACAGAAAAACAAAAGAAATGCTTCAGCAGTGGATGACAAAAACCTACCCTGGTTGTCTCGGAGATGCAGTGCAATCTTCGTATCATCTGTGAGGAGACAGAGAGAGACAAAGAGCCATGAGAGTCAGGCACCGTAATCAGTATTTCTCTTTGTTCTTTGTTTTTGATGCTTTTACAATATAAGCACCTCCCTGATGCTCCCAAATGAGATTAAGTCTCTTTCATTAATGAACCGTCTTCCTTTACAGCACTTATTAAAAATGAATGCTTTGAGGATAATGGCTTAGCATCCATAATTCAACACATAAAATCAGTCTGGGGTTAACCATACATGTGAAATATGGAAATGCAGCATGACCCACTTCTCCAAGGGTAAGAGACGCCATAAGATTCACATTATGCTAATTTGGCACAATTCTCCACCAGATGTACCTGAACAACTCAATTCAAAATAATTTCCTATTTGCAAAACGAGAGAGTAATGTATCCCAAGTTGATGCCAAATCATAGTGGGGATCATGGATGTGGATTATTATCTGAATAAAGCCACTACAGATGCAATGCAAAAGCACCTTGTGTTCTGTTTTAATTTTAGATAATTATATGCTTAAGAATACAGTATCTGAATACAGCAATTAACAAGAACCCCTGCTATCCCCAAAATAATAATAATTGATAAAGAGGAAAAACAGAAGGAATGGTAAGTCAATGACAATGCTACAGTGTATGTTACTGTAAATGTAATATAAGCTTCCCAGCCTTTAATCTGCCTAGAACCAAAAGTGGACAGATATTTGCCCAAAATGTCTCAAACCTAGGTCAACACATTTCAGTCTCAGAATTTATATGATGTGTCTTGAATAATACAATACCTTAAAAAACAAAATTTGTCCCACCACTACCAAGGTAGCCAGAGTTTTCACTGTCCAATGATCCAAAACCATCAAGCTGATTTGAGTTTGGAGACTAAGTACATGTCAGTATAGTCTTTTAAACACAAACTTTCTAAGTATGACTACATCAGTTTAAACTATCATGACCATCAACCCTGATGGGTAGGTTTCACTGACTTAGCAATTGATGGCAATACTGTACCACTTTTGCCATCTGCCAACTGCCAATGAAACAAATGAAAGAAGACAACTATGGAAAAAGAAGATAAATAAAAAGAACTGAGAACAAACAAGAAAAACATTGACAGAGCTGAAATGGTTGTTGCATTTCTGTTCACTGTGTTTGTTTGCATACATGGTGATGGTGTTGATACTCATAGGATCATCGAGAGGAACGAACATCACCCTCTCCTGACTACGACAAATCCAACGAGCACCAAGTCAGCACCAAAATGATTACATGAAAAGACTAGGGCTGGGCAACGATTAAAATTTTTAATCGCGATTAATCGCATTATTTCCCTGATTAATCGCGATTAATCGCATTGTATATGCAAAATCAAATAAATGAATTCAAAAGTAGTGTAAAATGCACTTTTATTTAAATGTTCTGCTGTCATATGAACTAAAGTGTCATAACACTTGTTGTTCAAACACTTTTAACATCAGCACTTGTCAGTAACACATATTTAGTGTAAATCTCAGCTTAAAAATGTAAAATATAATAAAGCTTATTGCCACTGCCAGGGCATTAATGTCATCCTGTTTTTGTAAAACATAAAAAAAAGTCTACAAACAGAATTTAAAAAAAAAAGGATTGGGGCTCAGCACAATCATAACATTAAAACAGGTCATTTCTGAGGTAACAGCAGAAACTTTTAACGGGGAGTTTAACTTGTCAGTTGTTACAAATAACCTTGTTTCTGTCGAATCCTCCGTCTGGGAGAACTTTAAAATAAAAATGTCCATGTTAAAGTTCAGTAACTTTACCAATCCGTGTATCATTCATTATTTCCATTTTCAATTGTCAATCAAAAATTAAAAAGATTAAAAAGTTACATTTTATTATGTCTTTCGTTTTTTAATCTAACACAAAAAAAATGAAAAAAAGCCTGTTTTTTTTTATATTTCAATTTTAGACTTGGATCAAAAATACGAAATGAAAAAACAGGCCACAGAACTGAATTTGTTTTATAATCGAGGACTGGACTTTCTGCTGTCATTACACATCTGTGCCACTAGATGGAGCCGCACTGAAGTAACCAGTAACACAATAGCAGGACAGTGAACACATGGAGCAGATCTGATGTAACATGGAGGAATGAGATGAAAACTTTGTTGCAGTCCAGAATTGCTACCCGAACTATAAAGTATACAGATTTTTATCGTTCTCCATGTCTGTTTTAGTTTTTTTTGCATGTTTATCTGCCGATTGTATTCCGGTTCCGCAGCTGCTAGTAACAGACTTTTCAAAACAAAAGCATGTGAGAAAAAAAATGTCGGCGTTAATAAATTAATGCGTTAACGCGATAATAACGTGTTATCTTGCCCAGCCCTAGAAAAGACACAATGTTTTCATCTCACACGCAAACATACTTCTGCCTACACATACATTCTTCTCTCTTGTCTTCCTCTTTTCTTTTCCCCCCAGTCCTTCTTCCTGCTGCAGGTCCCCAGCATGTGCATGAACCCCCCCAGACTGTATCATAATCTGACCCCTGACCCCTGCAGCTGAAGAGACAGGTGATTGTTGAGGTAACTGATCCACTGTGCCTGTCACATAGACAACCATAACAAATACAAATACCAGGGTTCAATCTCATGACCTCAAAGATTCTAACATATACAGATCACACCAACACTTTTTATCCCCCAGTTAGTCCTTTCCCCACACCCTGTTTTGATCTGTACTGTAGGACGACTCATTGTGTTTTTCCTCACAGATGGACTATTTTCACACAGCAGCCCATCCAGTGCAACAGCTGCAATGGCCTGTCTGTGAAAACATAGCTAAACAGGGGCATAAATGTGAGTTTGATGGAGAAAAGGGTGGCCTTTGCCTCAGTTAGCAATAAAAGTAAATCCCTTTTAGTAAAAATTAAAGAATGGATAACACAGGCAGAATAAAGTCTTCGAAAAGAAACAACAGCCAAAGATTAAAAAAAATTAGTGATTTATATACATTTCCAGAGGAATAAGAGCTTCAGTTTCTTACGACCCTTGATCTTGGATGAACCAAAAGCAACGGAGGAAACTTTGGGACACACTGAGGTGTGTACTGTGCTACAACAATAATAGAAAAACTTCCTTTAGGCTCTTAGATATTAAAATATTAAACAGCAATACCATATTTCTGTAAGTCCCACAACTCCATTACTGTCTGGTAACTGCTATAATAGTAACTAGAACAGTAAGTGAACATGAGAACAGCACATGCCGTGTTGCTGAATTAATCTAACCCATGGCTGAAAACTGCTCCAAAGAAGCACTTTTCCCAGCTGTGGTGGATAATGTTTGCCAATCACTACAGCTGTTTCAGGAAAATACTAAGGCAATTTGAAAGTGGAACCTTATATTTATGATCTGTTTCAAGATTTATGTGTTAAACAGAGATAAATGAGCTTGAGTGCTGAGAGCCACAGACAGGATGGGGAAATTAAAGGCGTATAGCAATGTATTTCTAGTTTTTACAGCACATTAAAAATGTTTTTCTTTTTTTTAAATCTTGACCTGAACTGTTTTTACTTAACATTTCCTGGATGTCCTTTTGCTTAAATTACATTTATATTTAATGAGGAGAGATAATGAGTCCTGCTTTATGCACAAGATAAACAGCTTAAACTAACAACAGTGAAAACAACCCTAGGTGTATAATTAGACAGCAAAGACTGTAAACTTCCATTAGGGAGCAAAGCAGCATAAATCAAAGACATTTTGACTGAGAACTGAATATGCAGTTGGTGCAAAATTTGCAAATAATGTTCACACATGGGCATGACAGCTATTCTAAGTGTCTAACAAGATTAAAAAATGTTATTCGACTTAAGTGAAAGCGTGGATAGAGCCAACGGACAATGTCTGCACAAATCCACAACCAAAGTCATACAAGCCATTGTAAATGGTTGCAAAAGGAGGAGAGTTCATGACTTCTACTTCTCATACTTGTCTATTTTGTTTATATGAGCAGACGCCATGAACTCTCTTCTTTTTGTGTCTATATACAGCTGTTTGTGGGACACTGTTAGCCAACTTGTACAGAAGGAGATGCTTGTAGAAACAGTTCATTTTTATATTTTATGTTCTCTTACACTGTTAAAATGACCTTGGTTTGTCTGTAGAGACCCGATCCACAATATCACTTAAGGGTTTTAACATCTTTTAGACTTATCAATTGCCCCAAGTGCTAAACATCAATAACCATTTTGCTGCAAATGCATATTCTGTTCTGCCTCAAAACATCTTTGATTCACGTCGTTTAGGTTCCTGATGGAAGTTTACACTCCTCAACATGTGACAGAAGACCGTAGGTTGTTTTGACTCTGGAGTGGTCCTTTAAGCTGTGTGATGTCCTTCAGGGCCAGCGCCTTTACTGCAAACATGGGGCCTCACATTCTTAAAAGCACATAGCAAATTTGTTCATCAGACCGGTAAGAGCGGATGTCTGAAACTGTGTTCCATTAACTTATTGTGCAACCCAAACATAACGCACAAATAATACATATGACACAAATAAGGAATCGCATGAAAACGCATTACATCAAGTACTAGATTTAAGTTAGCCCTTTGTACATATTTCTGATTCGAGGCAACCACATCTGGAGCTGGTTGATGAAGAATTGCCAGTTTGCTGATATAAATTGCTCAAAAGGTCATGAAAAGGAAATTGAGCTGGAAAGGCACATCATCTTCAGGATGTAACTCTAGCAGCTCTATAGACAGAAATGCAAGTAAACAAACTTCAGAGGACACCTTGACTATTTTCCTAACATCAGCAAAAGAATCATGTCAGGTGCCTTCACAGAGGATTTGCATTAGATAACTGTTAGATTCTGCTGCAGTATGGTTTAGGATGGTCTCCTGCAGCGGTGCAATGAATCATGTCCTGAATACATTATAATATAGCACAATAAGGAAGGAACACGACCTTCTTGACTTTAACTTTTATGTTTACTGTCCTACTTACATGTTTTTTCTGTTTCATCTTTATGGTTCGTTGCAGACTTTGAAAATATTGCCCGATTGCTCAGTTATGAACTTTTCTCCACTTGCATGTATTGTTGGTATTATGTGTATTTCAATATGTTTCTATTATGATTTTACATTAGTTTTATTGTCTATGTGTGCATGCGTGTTTTATGATAATTATGCTGTGGTGAATTTTGTCATTTGTCATAGACTTTTTCTAGCTTAGTAACTTTATAACTGAAGATATATCTTTAAAAAAAGGTTTCAAATTCATACTTTTGAATTTCAAATAAAGCCTAAGAATTTTAAAGTGACACCAAGGACCCACTGTCGTGGTCTCTCATTCCAACCATTGACAAAAACCACTCCTTTGCACTCCTGTCTCGGCCATCTCTTGCAACAAAGGTAGATTCCTTTATGGCACCATGTCACACATTAACAGGATGACGCAAGTCACCAGAGCGATAATGAACATCATCCTAGATGAGCTTAGAGAAACAGAAAAGTAACAACAGAAGAGAGTGACTGAACATGAGTAAATGTTGGACAGTCAGTGCAGCAACTTTGGGGGAACAACTCAAAGACTTGCTGTTCAGTGGATATCAATCAAGCCAAACATCTGGAGTTGTTGATATGCCCATTCAAATTACAGCCAATGAGAGAGTAAGGCACTGAGTAGAAGAGAATCCCAAAAGGAAAACCTACAATGCAAGGGGAGACACACGGTGTGCAATACCACAATACAGCTGGCAGCTGCTTTTTTTTTTTTTTTATAAAAAAGACTTTCTAATCACCTTCAACTCTCTCTGTGGCACAGATGGCCTCTGCTACCTGTGTGTGCTCATCCATTCCTTACCCCTGTTTTTCTAACTCTACGCTTTTGTTAGCAATGTGAACAAATCATTGCACAAACAACTCCAACTTGAAATAATCAACTCCTCTTTTGCACCGTCTCCTCCTTCCCATGTGGGTTTTTTATTAATAAAATGCATTTTTGATAAATTACAGTAAGATCGTTTAGTGGGTGACCCTCTGTTGGTGATCAGCCACAAGTACACAATCACAAGCCAACTACATAATTTTCACTATTTAGGCTAAAACACTGGCGCTATTAAAGCTGAAAAGTGTACAGAACTCCATACTGAACTTTAAGATCATTATGAGTTTAAACTATTCAGATTATTACAGTCCACTTCATGTAGCCACACTGTAAATGCATCTGCAGATTTGATACTCTTGCAGCTGTATTTATACATATTCAATTTCATTTTCACATTTTTTTAAAGCCATTTTAATAATGTTGACCTTCTGTTTCTTGGGATATTTTCTTTGTGACTGTTCGAATGTCAGAAATATGTTTTGCTGCAAAGCATAAAATGGGATTACAGGAGATAAAGCCTCCTTGAGAAAACCTTTTGATCACATTCATAAAAAACCCAATTTCCCCACTCTAAAACTACTTTAAAGTCACACAAAAGCAAGATTTGGAAATCTTTAACCTTCAAAAACAACATGAAATTTGACTGGCCTGGTCACAAAGAAGCAGTTAATGTTTTTCTAAAAATGATAAGGACAAAAATGAAAGTTGACTTTAACAAGGTTATTGGGGATGAAAGATCGAACAGGACTGAATGAAGGTGCATCTGTCTTGAACTGGTAAGATTCATTTTAAATGAGTCTGTATTGTTTAAAATGTGAGACAAACACATCTGCTGCCACCTGCCATCAGGATTTTTTTTGTTTTAGTTTAAGTGCAGAGCAATAGGGCGAATTTAGACACGATCCAAATAAAGTGTCTTGCTGTAAAAGAGAAAACACATAGTTAGTAATGAGGAACAGCTTTAACGAATGCAACTCCTCGCCCCAAACATCACACGCCGATAGAAAACTCGGCTTTGATTGTGTTTCTGATGCTCCACTGTTTAAAACTTTACCTTCAGTGGGGACACTGGTGGGAGGTTCAGAGGTGGAGGTTGTGTCCCTGCCTGCAGAGGTCTCTTTACTCCTCGATGTCGTCTTGCCAACAATTGCGGTGGTGAAAGGATACACCGCCGTAGTGTCGACCATGTCACACATCTTGTCCTTGGTCTAAAAAAAAAAAAAAAAAAAAAAGAGAAATTCTGTCTTGATTTGTTTGACTTGTTTGCAGCCTCAAATGAGGAAAATGTGTGTTTGCACATGTGAGGATTGCAGTGAAAAAAAAAAAAGCATGTGCATCTAATCACTCACCTCGTCCGGGCAGCTGTTATCCACCCAGTCCTGGCGATGGCGGTCAAAGCCACTGGAACATCTGAGACCAGAGGAAACAAATGTCCGTCAGAACAACGACTGTCATGGCAGCCATGCTGGTGATTTGTCTGATTATGTCAGGTTCATACTCATTACAACCGATCTCTGTATAATGAGCATCTGAACAAAGATGTGCTGTCAGCACATCCAACAGTGGGTGATTTATCTATTTGTGTCGTCTATAAAGGGACTTTACATGCATGTTGTCTGCCCAATAGAAAAACCTAATTATATATAATAAACTAATGAGAGAAAAAACATCAAATTACCACTTGGAAAAAAAAAGATTGATCAATTTTCTTTTGATAATTTACTTAAACTGAGTACAGTGCTATCTAAATTGTCCTGTTCTAGTTGGTGAGATACTTCTGTCGAGATGAAACATATACGATAATCAATAAATTAAGGACTTTTATAAATCTACAGTCATGCCATTACTGTACCTATCAGATCAGTCTTTGATCCTTAAACCTCACAAAAAAATAATTAATTTAGAATGTATAGTTACTTTTTTTAAGGGAAGTTACCTCCAATATACATCCTCAGCAGCATCTTCAGTACCAAACTGATGTTGCTGCTGTAACAGCATGTCAATGCTATCAGAACAAATCCATCACATGTCATGAATGGGTACAGATGGTCTCAGACTTTGGAAAACTTGCTCAAACTATTCAATCTAAGCTGAAAAGCCCCAACAGCAGCATCAGAATCTCAACCCAGCTAACTGGGGTAAAAAGAAAATAAAGTCACCTTTTTGTATCTGTAAATCACAGATACCGGTTATCTCTGTTTCCTGTCAGTCAAGGGAAGCAATGAAGACTTTAAGTGTTTTCTTGAACGTCCCATATTATGCAGCATTGATTCCTGTTCATATTGATCAAACACAACAATAGAGACACTTGACGTTGATGACCATTCAAAAACCCTCTGGGTCTGTTAGCTTAAAACTGTATAATAGCGTTTCAGTCAATTTTGAACCTTTAGAAGTCAAGAAAAGCATCATATGGGACCTTTATTTGTTATCGAGACATTGAGGGAGATTAACTGTCCGTAGAATCGGAGTCCCTAGGTAGACGCTGGGTGAGAAGTGGGATTTTAAGAGCAGCAGGCAGCCATGAGAAAGCATGTGAGAGAAAAGTACCTCTGGCTCCTCAAATAGATCTATGAATGTGACTGAGTAATTGGAGTGAACCATGCAGAGGGGTGAAAGTGAGCATAAAATGCAGCTTGAGACTCCTGCCTGAACTATCTCCCTGGGGGCCGCCTCATTTTTGATTTGACTGGTTTCACTCCGATGGACAGCTATTTAAATCCGCTGTGTTTTCTGGATACAGTAGTTTAAGGCACCAAAAGTATTTGGTTTGAAATCGGAAAGCATTTCCATGCACGTTTCAAAGCTGCACAAAAGGCAATCCAGAGTGTAATGGCATATGACTTAAGACAATCTTTTCTAGGAAAAAGAAAATGTTCCAACCGGGAGGCAAACATCTGCACCTCCCACTCCCTGCGACCCTTTGAGGTTCGGATTCACGGCGCTCACAGAGGGAGCGTTGCTTTGGGGATGTGCGAAGTAGGAGTTCAAATGGTCATTGGGACTCGGGATGAGGGCAATGTCGAGTCAACAGTCTGGGTTGGACGTGGCAGTAAGTAGACCTCATGTATGTGAACAGATCCAACTCACAGCCTCAAACAGTTGTCCATCTGTAAAGAAATGTGTATCGACAAAGCTGTGAACCTGTTCTCTGCCAAATTAAATAAGGCTGAAAAGCTTTAGCAATCTGAACTGTAGGAAAATCCACTCAAGTAAAAGCACAATGGTTTTAAATGTGCTATCAGTACTGCCACCCAGCATGAGTCCAGCACAGTCTCAAGGAGCCACCACTTCTCCGGTGAACATATTGTTATGGTAATGGATTTATGTGAAGAAGTCCATTTTCATCTTTTCTACTCCTCCACCCCCCCTACCACCGCCGCCCCCAGTCCATCTGCTCAATCAGGCGACGCAGATTCCTCCACTTAATCCCCCACTTTTCCCCGAATGCTCTCCCTTGAGAGAGCAGCAAAGGAAGCGAAGTGAGGCGCAAAGTAACCGAGTCTGGTCTAACGTGAGCTTGTGTTTTGTTTAATCTCAGTGGCATCCGTCTCAGCTAGTTGTCATCTAACACAATGAGCCACGGAGTCTTTAATTAGAAATTAAGGAGCCTCATTTGAATGTAAATGAGTCCACGGGGGAAAATGTTTCTGTTCTGGTTTTCAAAAACAGTCACAGCAGGATGGATAGATAGCATTATTTCAGTCCTACTCGTGTAAGGCACGCACTTATACTTTGCATGGTGAAAAGCCATTTGTTTTGTTTTGTTTTTTTTCACACAATAAGAATTTTTAGACATCAAATGTAATATTGTGCCTCTTCTGCATGTATTTCAGCCCGAGGAACTGTGTTATTTAAAAGCTTTCTTGTCAACTGTTCTCTCTTGAGTAGCCATAACAGAGCTGTGTAAAGTTACCGCTGCTGCTTCACATTAGGAATCCTTAATAGGCTTTAAAAATCGCTGTGTCCATCTGTTGCTTGGAACGCTACTCGTGCCATGTGCTGGATAAAATCAGTTCAGTCAGTCAACTAACGCAACGATGAGAACATACATTTAATTATCATTGTTGTAACAAATGCTTATAGTTTGGCATCTACTCTCCGACCTCATCATTCATGGATTGTACCTACCTTGAAATACTGAAAGAGATAAACAATTTAAGCTCTCCCCTGCGTTAGAGTCTACATCACAATACTTGTGTGGTGGTGGGATTTTTTTTCAGAAGCGGCATATTTGGCAGTTGTGCGTTGGTTGGCAAGGCTGAAATGGGCGTAGTTTTGCTGATGCATAAAGATCTCATAAACCTGTTCCCCTCTCCCATTTTTAGGTGCAGACAGTGCCCTGCTCTAGCAATAACATTATGACCACCTGCTTAATATGGAGCAGGTCCCCTTGTGTTGCCAAAGGGGCTCTGAGCAGTCAGGGTCTGGACAAACATCTGAGAGTCTGACAGTCTTGGTTGTGGGGTTGGATCCCCGTTGACCGGGATTCCTTACCACAGATGCCATCAGTCTGGTCCAACCTCAGACTCTTTGTCGTGACCACCGTCAGTGGTCATAATGTTACGGCTGATTAGCGGAGGAATTACAATAAAAGCTGAAGGAAAAAGTAACAGAATGAATAAAGTGAACGTGAGCATGCTGAGGTCCAGTCTCCCCATGCAGACCTTACGTCATCACCTTCACATGGATACCCAGTTCAGGCAATTACCACAGTACTGTAAAGCTCAAGTACCATTCGGAGACAGTAGCACTGACGCTGCAAGGCTAGATGCAGACATACTGGCAACACCAGAGGAGGACCATCCTGATGCAAAAAAAATGTTGCATAGGTTCACGCAGGTCTCTGAACAGATGTGTGTCGTCTCTCAACACAGATAACATGCAGAAGAAATGATTTTCTAGAGACTGGAATGCATCAAAATGCACAGTTTGTCTCCTCCCCAGCCATTTGAGTTCCGAACACCAGCTGTGTTTTTTTTTTTTTTTTAGGGAAACAAAAAAAAAAACACATCAGCATTCAGATGCTCTGATGGCTATGGCCCACTGCAATGTCTGTCATACTTAATTAACCTGCTCACATCCGCCATCGCAAACTGATTCGACCATAAATTTGTATGAAGGAGGCGCTGCGCTCTCACCTTCTCAGCGCTTCACAGTGGGAGAAGTTCAATGGGGTTGCTCTTTTTAAAAACCAGCACCTTCCTTTAACCTCACAGCCAGCGAGGCCACCAAAGCTTTTAATTAGTGCGTGCCAAGAGCATGTTTGCCGTTTGCAAAAGGAAGTGGCTGAAGGGCACAAAAAAGAATGGGGAGGGTGGACAGTCAGATATTAACACTGTCAGAAAGCTAATTAAAATGCAGCTTAATGAGACCACAGCTGAAGGCACACTGTATCTCCACAGCAGCTATAAATTGTTAAACGGAAAAGCACTTTTTTTTTTTTTTTTTAAATGTTGCTGAGCTGTAAATGGGTTTTTCTTGGTCAAAACCTGATAATAAGGTGCTGCAGTAAAAGCCAAATCCAAAACATTCTCGTAAGTCCTCCGTACCAAATTGAAGCAGACAGAGCACAAATGCCCCACATTTCTCCAGTCCAACACATCACGCAGAATAAATGATTCAAAATAAAAGAGTTATGGATTAATATTTGATGCATATGGAATTATAAATGCTCCAGCGACTGATGGTGGGTCCAACACACCATGAGAACAACCTCCAAAAAGACATTATCAGGACAGTAAACATCTAGTGACATGCAAGTACCGACTCTTTTAACTGACATGGACATTTAACTCTACCAACTCTTCATAGTTTGTCCACTCTTATGTTTTCAGCCCTTCAGACTTTCCAAATCTGACAGAACAAAAAAAAAAAAAAAAAAAAAAAAAATCCACCACAGCTCACATTTCAGCTGTCAGGAATATCTGGGGAAGAACACCAACACTTCTCGAGTAGCTAAAATATTTACCTTTGTTTGAAGTGTAGGGAGACAAGACGGATGAGATCAGAGGTTGGTAGAAAAGGTGTGAGTTGAGTGAATGTCAGAATAAGCTGCTATCTCAGCTAACTACTTTCCCAAACTAGAACCTCACTGGGGTGCTACAAAAGCGCCGTAAATCAACTTTCAGAAGATTGTGGGAGCCACACATCACTAGGTGTATTGTTACAAGGCAAAATGTTTTTAAGAAAGCAATTGAAAACCCATTATGAAAAAAATGTAGAAACACAGGATATGAAATGTTGAAAGATAGAAGACGTCTAGTTTTTTTGTTATTTTTTATTTCTTAAATATATGCTTCATTTCTAATTTGGTGCGAGCAGAAAGTATTGAACAACAGGAGCACGTTTACACCATCATTTTCTCTCTGTGGAAGATGTTTGGTGCATCATTTAAGGGTAAACATTAAACCAGTTTAACAGTTCAATGCCTCTTTAGTTCTTTGTTTTTAATTTTATAATTTTAAAAAAGACTCAGTGTTCATAACTGATACTGGATCGCAGTCGTAACCAAGACCATATCTGATGGTGGTCATAAGCAATCATTATAGAAAAGGAGAGAGGAGGTCCAATCAGAAACAAAACAAGCTACCTTTGGCATGAATTTCAGCATCTGGGTGGTAGTTGCCAGTCTAGACCAGCGTAGACATACTATCACCCACTGATGGATGGATGGATGGATGGATGGATGATGGTAATGATTTACATCACACAAATGGTCAAATGTGCAAATTCTTAGCAACATAAAACAGAGGTTTCATTTTTTTTATTCTTTAAAACTCAGTCTATAACAGAGCGGAGATCCTCTCCCTTTAAACTTCTGAAGCTCAGCTGCAGTGTTTTCAGCTGCAGACCCAACCATCTCACTTACTTGTTGATCGTGTCAGTATGATTATCAGTGAAATTTTCAACCAGGTGCTTTTTACCATTGTATCATAATTTTTTAAACATGCTGATATCAAACTCTAAATGATTATATACCGTATTTTTTGGACTATAAGTCGCACTTTTTTCATAGGTTGGCTGTTCCTGCGACTTAAACTCCGGAGCGACTTTTGCATGAAAAAATAAAAAATAAAACAGCCACAAGAGGGCACTCTAGACTTACTCACCAATATCTTTTACTCCTTAACAATTAAAATTTTAAACAGTAAACGTTAGCTTACAAAGGCAACTGAGAACGAACACAAATTACCCCCAAAAGAAAATCATATTCTTCAGACTACAAGCTGCAAGTCGTGAAATTTGCGGCTGAAAACAGTAATCGAGCAGGAGAGAGAAAGTTTGGAGTAAGTGAAAAACTTGTTAGGGACGTGAAGCAGAGGCTAGTCTTAGTGCGATGAAAAAAAACAAAAAAAGCTACTCGCAGGCTCAAAGCTAGGTGGCCACAGCTAGAGGAGCGAGTTTGCAGCAACTGGGAGGATGTGCCACGCAACTTTTCTCCAGGCTATGGAATGGATCGACCAAGCATGGTCTTCAGTGATAACTGAGACCATCCTGTCTGGATCCAGAGAGGCTGGAATAATTGGAACTGGAACTGATTCTGAGTCTGACGACAGCCACGCAGAAGAGGAAACTCCGCTTCGTCTTCCTCCGGAGTTGGCGGAGTTATTCAGAAGTGACACCGAGGACGAAGAATTCAACGGATTTAGTGATGTGGAGTGAGATTGCTTGTTATTAATTACAGTAAAGGCACATTTGTTTTGTTCTTTAGGCCAGTGGTTCCCAAAGTGGGGGTCGGGACCCCCCGGGGGGTCGCGGGACGCCGTGGCGTGGGTCGCGAAATGATTTCCATAAATTTTATATATATATATATATATATATATATATATATATATATATAATCTAATAAATTAAAAAAAAAATAAAATACAGAAAAATTCAGCCATAGTTGTAAAAATTATGAAACATGGTAGTTAAAATTAAAATAAAACTACAGATTTTCTTCCTGAGGTGATTAAGACAGATTAACATAGCATCATTTGCAGGTGTCAGGTTACGGCTCCACAGTAAACATCACAAAGCGGATGCTTTAATACCATTAACCATTAAAGTAATGTTAAAGTTAAGTTTGCACATGACAGTAATACTGTGCACTCATGTTACATAGATATTATTTTGACTGAGGTATTCTGCTTTTATCAAACAGTAAATTTCTATATGTAAAATCATAACAGGCTGCTCTGTTCTTTTGTGTTGTCGTTAAGCCCGTGTTTGTGCGTATGGCCTGTGCGCACATTTTATTTTTTCAGTCACAGCCGGGGATAGTGGGGGTCGCCAGTCTCTGGCACCGTTATTTTGGGGGTCGCGGGTTGAAAAGTTTGGGAACCCCTGCTTTAGGCTATAGTTACATAAAACTGTTTAAGTTACATAAACACTGGACACCTTTTCTGATAATGTTTATTTTTTGAGTAACTGATTAACCTTCATTCTGTTAGCAAATCTTGCACCTTTTCAGCCTGTTCGCTATTCTTTTATTAAGGTTAAAACTTGCCTTCCAAGATGACGTAATGTCTGTTTTTGGTCAAGTAGTTTGTAAAATAAATTACCCGCAAAAATGTGACTTATACTCCAGTGCGGCATATGTATGTTTTTTCTACCTAATTATACATTTTTAGCCTCGTGCGATTTATACTCCAGAAAAAACGGTAGTTTAAAACACCTAAAGTCTCAGTTCAGACATTTGATATACTGGTGCACTAATATAAATCACATATAAAATGCAGAGGATTTGAAAATCACCTAATTTTTTTTTAACATTTTTTCTGTCATTGCAGAATCACCTTTATTGTCATTGCACAATAAAAACCAAATTTGCTTGTGTAGCCTCTAAAACCATACTCTCACTGATTTTAATTTTACACAACACCCAACTTTTTTGGAAAACTGACCTGCAGGTGAACTAGTTGTTCTTCTATTTTATTTATTTTTTTTAAAGGATGTTAGTTTGGCATCCAAGATAGTATTTTAGGAAAGAGTAGTGCATTAAACTTGCTCCGTATTTGTGATAATACATTTGTGAAAATGCTGACAGGAACGGTATCGAGGAAGGTAAAAGATGAAGTCCAACCTGCTGAGGCGATGGCACCAGCTGCAGTTGAAGTTGATCTGTGAGGAGATGCAGGTGCTACAGGTGGTGAACTGAAGACAGGCTGAAAATGAAGTTCAGGTCAAATCATTTACATAGTCACAGTCTAATAATGGAGAAAAGGTGCCATTTAGTTTAGTGCCTAAAGATTTTACCAAAAAATAAATAAATTCTTCCTTACTGGGTAAAGGCATAATTTCCACAGCTGTAGAGTTGGTGATCCTCATCTTTGTCAGCTCCACGCGGTGGTACTCATAGATCGTCCTACGCCTCACATCTGTATTTCGGAAGAAGTAAACAGAGAGCGTGAACACAACACTGCAAATCTGGCACCCTAAGATAAAAACTGGGACGGATGGTCTCCAAAGAAAGAGTAAAGAGAGCAGGCGGCAGAATCAGGTCATATACAATGCTGCCATTGCACTTCTCTGCTCTCTTTGTGTCCAAAGTGTCAGGCCACAACTTGGCAATGGACGGAAGCAATTCCCCCCTGGACCCGATATCAATCTGACCCTGTTGAAAGACCGCCCTCCCAGTCATCTCTAACAGGTCATTAGACCAGTAAGATCGAGTGAATGATTAGATACATCACTGACTCTCCTGGCCATGCAGCTTCACTACTATCACAGGAAATGGAGAAAAAAAAAAAAGACCTGAAATGCATCTGATGCATAACATTTTAAAAGATCTAATAAACCAGTGGTTACTGAAACTCCAAGTGGATTTCAATGTCATTTTATGAGCAGATGTTCCAAGAAGGAAACAGTAATTCTGCCAAATAAATCACAGACATGCACTGGAACATGGATAGGAACATTTGTAATTGCTGCTCTTGTACTTGCTTGACTGATGTGCAGTTAAATTTGATTCCAAATCTGCTCCGTACGGCAGGAAATGACTTGAAAGTCCCATTGATCACGTAATAGCTTCAGCTGATGGAAATGGTCTTAAAATTAAAGCAGCAGCTGGACATTTGTGAAACAAGCTTATTTGATTCAAATTCAATTCAAAAATAATTATTTTTTTTTTAATTTCCCTCAGGGGAATTAAACTGATTAATGAGATGACAGCTGCAGAATGTACAGTCAAGAGGTAGCTAGCTTAGCTTAGCATATATATTGGAAACTGGGATAGCTTTGTCCAAAGTAACAAAATAAAACTCAGAGCAGAGCTCTGTTGGGAACCCGTCAGTCAACCCGCCGAACCTTGCCGGGATGGAAGCGTCACATTCAGGAAAGCCTGTCGGTGTCACTGGTGGGATTATCGACTGTTAGTCTCAGCATATTTGTGCTTGGAAAAGTACTGTGGCTTCCTTGGGAAACCCTGTTCTTAGAGTGAAGGACAAGTCCAGGTAAGAAGAGCATCTGATAAAATGACAATGGAACTCCTACGGGGGCGGTAATATGATCTGGGTTGCTTGAGTTGGTCAGCTCTAGGTTCACCAAATTACATATTTAAAAGATGAGGTCAGATGACTACTTGAATATACTGAATGACCTTGTTTTCCTAACAATAGTCTTCCCTGATGATGAAGACGTACTCCAAAATGATGATGCTTGGATTCATCACGCTAAAAGTGAATGGTTCACAGAGCATGATACACCATTTTCACACATGTATCGGCCACCATGCTGTCCAGATCTTAACTCCATAGATAATCTCATAACAGCACTCAACTGAAGCAACTCTGGATGGAAATAAACAAATAAACATTGTGACATTTCAGCATCATAGATGCCATCGTGCTTTTTTTCTTCCCTTTTGATTCTTTTTTTTTTTCTTTTTTTTTTTTGGCCAGGCAGTGTTTTTTGTTTTTTTTTTTTGCTGCAGAGGAGCCGTCTTACTCTGAGTCCACATGTGTTGGGGTCCTTTTCTGATTTATGCTGTCCAGAAATGGCCAGGCTGCTAGATTAAGTGCTGAAGGTGAGTTGCTCCCACTGCTCCTAAAAGCTTTACACTGGAACTGGTTTGACAGGTTCTCTACAAGCTCTTCCACATGCTGGATTGATGGGTTTTTTTCCCCCCTCTGGTAACTGTTGACTGCACAGGCATCAGTATTGTTTTCGTCATGTGATAGGACGTCGCTTCCCTACAGACCTGTTTGGTTTGATTAAGCACAGAGAATCTGATCAAAGCAGCACATTTGAACCCGCCTGGTTCAGCCTTCCTTCCCCTCCCCTGCTCCCCCGGTGTCTGACTTCCTCTTGCTTCTAGCAGGGAATTATCAGGTGCCTAACCACTATTTGCGGGCTAGAAAAAGGTCAGGTAGCCACCCTGGGGCCGTTCATGTGTGTGGTCAGACTGCACAGGCTCGCTGCCCTCTAGTCTGTTGCTGGAAGGAAGCTGCAAATCAGATCAATTATTCTCTGGACTCAGCCGCAACATAAACACTGCCTAATGAGCATTCAGATGGCTTTATTGATTATACCTGAGCCATCAATTAGATGCAACAGGTTCAGTTAATCTGCAGTCACACATCCATGATGAAAAAAAAAGTCACTTACAAACACGGTTTTTCATTAAAATATGATAAATGGCTGCTGCTTTTTCTTAATTCACAAAAAGCAAACAAAACAAGTTATACTCTAATCATACAACTCTGCAAACACTGTCTCTAAAACCTCAACATTATACCCTGTATAATGTATTTCAATCTTGATTAAATAAATCATGAAAAATACTGGGGTGTTAATTAATGATAAATATGCATATTGTATATTTAAAAGCTAGAAACTTGGCACCTTCACGCAGTGAAAATAATCCACGTAGGCAGGAAAACATGAAAAGAGTGGAGGTGGTTTCAGCTCTATTTAAACAAGTAATTAACTGTGACTGATAAAGTATAATCAAGCATTAGGGAAGTAGAGTAAAGCTGCCTTTTCACATGTACTTGTATCTGACTTGGTAATTACCTGACCACAGAACATCCACAAATCTATTCTCTGATCTCCACCTTTACCTGCTCAGCTGTGGCGCATTTGTCCCGGAGGCAGTGTAAAATATTTCATTTGAGCTTTTAAACTGAAGGAGAGCTGCAGCGAGTGAAGCGATGCCTCTCTGGTTGCCAGGGTTACTGTGCAGTAACTGGCTTCAGAGACTTTTATTGGAGCTCTTCCTGGTTCCTATAGCGCTCATGCTTTTCCTGTCTACTTTTTTTTCTCTCCGTCAGGATTCTGGCTTAATTTACTTAAAAGAGCAATGGGAGTAATGCTAATTTGGCATAAAAAATCTGTCGAAATATTTCTTTTAATCAAGATGATGACTTTCACATAAGACCTTGTATGCACTAGGTCTGATACATGGCAGGACTCTTTACATTTATTTATTTATTTTTTATTTTAGATCTTCAAAATCTATTTCCTTTGCTCTGACATAATGAGTCCCAAACATTCATGGGCATGATGTAATATAATGTAATATAGCTATGATGCAATATAACTGGTCATATCTTTTTTTCCTTCTTCTGTAAAAAAAAAAAGGGTACTCCATCGAACCTTTTTTTCCTTTATGAAAATGTATTTCTTTATGCTAATTTCTTCTCATTCTGGGGAAGACTGGATCTATCAACTCCCCTTTTCAAGGAGCCTTGTTATATTTTTAAACCTAATCATACATGCAGCACCCTTTGCTTTTTTAATGGAATGTAAAGCCCTTTGGACTGATGGCCTCAGGATGCTGATACTGCCCTTTCCTGCACGCATAGCCATGAACCGGTGTACAGGTGTTTGTTTCAGGATGCAGTTTTATTTTGGTTACAGTGTCTGAATGGGTCGTGTATGGGTTTCAGGCTAGAGAGCGTGAAGCGAGACATGCACTTCATGTGGGGGAGATGAGGAAGACGCCGTACTCTTTCTCAGTCAAAAATGACCAAACTGCAGACTCTCTTACTGGGTCTAAAAGATGTCTATTTCACCATCAGAGATGTGTAAAGGGGGTTTCATAGAAAAGATTAGCCCCAATAGGTAGACAAAAGTTGCATAAACAGTCAGGAAAGAAGAAAGTGTGTGAGTAGATGCAACGTTGGCTCCTTTTAGAGGGCAAGAAAAATAGAATAAAAGCAATGGCATGTTCATGGCATGTCTGGAAACTAACTTTTTATATTTAACATAATGTACTTGCAGCCTGTCTCGCTATTAACATTCCTTTCCTTTTTCATCATTTATTTTGCTACACTCTTGGTGTTAGCTAGTCACCTTTTCTTTAAGAATTTTATTCATTTCATAAACACACACATGTATAACAGAAATAAAAGTTCTAAGGTGAGATGACTGGTTTGTATTATTCATGTGGATTCAAAATCTTCTAATGTGAAAACACCATTTTGCTCAAAAATACCTTTTTAATTCCAGCCAGTCAACACACCCTGATAAGGGAGTGACTGTAAACCATTTGTAGATGTGTTTTCCTTTCAGTGGATTAGGAAATTCTTTGTTTTTTCTTTTTTCTAACTTTTGCTGTCTGTGATCAAAATATTAATACTGTATAGTCCAAATCAGAGAGCAGATGTTGGTTGTTTTGTCACACTACTTCGTGGATGTGAAATTGAAATTTTATCAGTAAACAGCAGCAGGCTCTACATACACTACTGGTCAAAAGTTTTAGAACACCCCTATTTTTCCTGTTTTTATTTAAATTAAAGCGGGTCAAGTCCAGTGAATAACTTTAAATGGTACAAAGGTAAGCAGTAAACTGCCAGAGGTGGAAAAAAAGTTTAGATTGCCAAAACAAATTTCAGAGTTATAAAAAAAAGAGGGGTCTTTTTCAGTGATCAAGCAACAATGGATGTAAATTAAGTCTTGAAATTTGATGCAAACAATTCCCACAGATGTCCCAACCTCTGTTGATTACTTACAAAGCTCTTAAGTAATCAACAGATTGCTGGATCCAGAGTTGGTGACTTGTACAGAGCGACTGACACCCTGGACCAAAAGGGCTACAACGGCATTTTACAGAGCCATCCAGTACCTTCTCTGGTCTACGCCTAGTCGCTTAGGGGTTCATCTTACAGCAAGATAATGATCCAAAACATACATCCATTCTGTCAGAATGACCTTAAAAGAAAAAAACAAGACGGCCGGCTTCAAATGATGTAATGGCAGCCCTGTGTCCAGACCAGAACCCCATTGAGCTGGTTTGGGATGAACTGGAGAGAAAGATGAAAGCAAAACAACCTGCAAGTTCAACACATTTCTGGAAACTTCTGACAGTGTTGGGAAGAACCTTCCCAACAATATTAGATTTCCATTGTAGAAAGAAAGCCAGTAACACAAGTGTGTTTGTCTGTTATATCTGCAAAAAGTGGCGACTTTGATGACTCAAAGATTGTGGTTAAATTTTTGTAAAAGAGATTTCATGATATCTTTTTTCAAATATCTAATTGTTTATTTGTTCTATACATTAATTTCAGATTACATTGAGACATTAAGCTATGTACTGTAAATTACTATAGAAACTGGAAAACTGGAGGTGTTCTAAAACTTTTGACCGGTAGTGTACATGACAGTGACTGCAGCTTAACTCATAGACTTTCAATCCCACATTTGAACTTGTTTTTCATATCATAAAAATATGAGATTAAGAGCAGCTATCATATATTTGGAGGCCATTTATAGACATGTGCCACTGTCGTAAAAGGCTAATACAAAACAGAATGCAGATACAACCAAGTGGCATCTATCCAACGTCCGAGTTGAGTCTAATGTGGAAGTATGAAAGGCTGCAGGTCCTCAACTGACCAGTAGGGGCTGGTTCCAAAAGCCAGTCAATCTCTATTTAACCCCTTCTTAAAATGTCCAACTTTGCAGCAGAAAACTAACTTATTTTTATCCTTGTACAAAGGTGCTTTTGGTCTCCATGTCTATATTTCACATCCAAGGCAACTGCATGGGGGTGAAGTTTTTTGTACTACATCACTTAAAATTATATAAAGCAATAAACTTACTTGTAATTAGGGGTGTGGTCTTTTAATTAAAGATGGGCATAGACAATGGCTAGCTGTCATCACACTTCCTAATTAGCACTATATTGATTTCTGTAAACAGATTCTGAGCTGTTAATGAAAACCTAACAGAGCATGGTCATTCTTATTTTAAAAAGAATATGTTTTGTGCTTTTAATTGCTGCTTGCTGGTAATTGCGGCAGGCTTGGGTCTGAGGATGAAGATTAGCATCTTAAGCTAACCAAGAGCTCCATAACTCCTCTGGCAGATCATTTCAGGACCCCTCCAGGCAGAAGTCTGCTGAGACCTGCAGTCAATCATCCTGCAACCTGCAGCTTTATGTCAGGCGGCTTTCTTTACTAGAGAGGATCCAACCAGCTCTGTTTGTCCTCGATTCAGCTCCGGCAGCACTCATTTTAGATTTCGTTGAAGTATTGAGACTTGACATGAGAATGTTTGAACAGATTTGATCAGAATGAATGTAAATTAATATTAAATAGCACCATAAGTCAGCATTATCTAGGCCAGCCAAACTAAAATAGCTAGCGACGACTGACGTAAGGTGGCCATGTTCTATCCCTGTTCGTTACACATCCAGTTTTTCACATGGCGCTGCACAGTACAAGGAAAGCACTCCTCAGAAACCTGTGTTGGTGATGTGACAGGAGGTCTGCCCAGTTTTTCTTACACAGTTTATGGATACAATGTGACACCAAGAATATGGTAATTAGTGTACAATGTCATCTGGTGACATTAAGCTTCATTTTCAGCAGGCTTGATCTATGTTCCATTGGATTCTGCAGTAGATAGTTGGGAAGGTGTGGTGCCTGTTTGTGTGTGAATAGTTCATTTAAGCTGTTTAAATGTCTTTCCTAAAAACAGTTTCAGGCATATTCAGCATTCTGGTGTCTTCGGAGACGGGGTGAGAGCAGATTGTGTCAGATCAAGTATCAGAGCAGTAAGGGTCTGCCACAGACAACACCTCCATACAAAATTTCATCATTTTGCAACTGCATCTGCACCCATTTCATCATGCTGTGTTTGAGGCATCAAAGACTAAGAAGGCTCAGACTGTCTCAGAAGACTGCACATAGAGGTGCCATATTTGAATCTCTCAGCACCAATGGCAGACCCGTGCAGAGAGATAAGATACAGCCAAGCCAGAACTGAATTTATCTCCAACATGTGCTTCTTTTTACGAGGTTTGTTCAAATTAAGCCAAACTTGCAAAAATAATCATTCTCATTACACACTGCTTAAACAAAAGGTTGCCAAGTGAAGAAAGCAATAAGCTCAAGGATATGGATTTTTGACAAATAAATTCCAATCAGGTTTTGCCAATGCTACGAAACTACAGTTTAAATTGCTGAATAAATTACATTTGACAACTTATTATTATAGCAGATTTGCATCAGAACCCATGACAGCAAGAGAGAACCTGACTCCGCCTGAAAAGATTTAAAGGGTCTCCCTCTTGGTTGCATTTGCTTTAAATTTAATGGGCACTAATTGTAGTTTTCAAAAACAAATCTGCAGAGAAGATCTGGAGGTTTTTCTGCTCTCCTCGGAGGTTGGATGGTTTAGGAAAGGAGGAGCCGGAGTTTAAAGTAAATGATGCTCTGACATGATGTAAAGCGGATGTGGCGTTCTTCTTCTGCGGTTTTGGACTTATCTGTTGCAACGGTGAACTTTCATCTTTGACAACATTGTAAGCCAAAATACAAAAAAGAGATGTATGAGGTGTTTTTGGAGTTCTATGCAAAATAAGCATGTTGTATCGAAATCTTGAAATACTTTATTTCATCACTTCAACTAACTATATGTTAAGGGAAGATTGCCTTGATTTGTCAGATTCTACTAGAGACTAAAGGGGCCATGCGGTTTATGAGAGGGACAGCTTGCAGCTATGTGTCACCAGCCCAGCCAATAGGAAACAGTCGGTAGTGGGTCTGGTGTTATGACATATGTGGACACAATCCATCCATAAAAAAAGAGAAAGCTTTCAGCAGTGCACCAAGGAAGGAATGATCAACTTCTCCTTTGTGCAAAACACATTTGTTTTTGTTTCCATCATGTCTTGGAAGACATGTGTGTTTGGCTTCTTTGCTTTCGCTTTAACTGGCTCGCTTTTACAGCCAGAGACAATGGCGCCGGCTGCAGTTCTGGCTCAAATATTGTAGCTGGATTCCTTGACTTGTCATTGTTGAAACAGTTTTGGTTGTTTTGACCAAAGCAAAAGACAAATGCATTTGAGACTCACTGGGTATGTGTTGGATCTTGTGGACCACCACAAAGGCATCAGACAGGCCCACCTTCACCGGGTGATTGACTGAGCTGATCTGCGACACCTCCACGGGGATCTGAAACGGGAAAAAGGTAGAAATCATCCATTAGCAGCCTCGGAACAACCGACAGGTCGCTTTGGTCTGACAGCGTTGTCGACCTCAAATAACAATGTCCTCAGCTTATGCACAACTTAAAAAAGTATGTGGACACCTGTAGAGCAAATAATAAAGATTTTACACACAGACAGAATTACAGAGGTGTTAGGTGATGTAAGGTGATGTAATGATGTGATGTAAGGGTGAGTTCATGAAAGAATGTATAAGCAAGTCGACTTCAGTGGGGCTGAACACACCTCATGATCCCTGAGGTTATGTAAAAACCTACATTATCTGGCTAAAGGTCAGTTTGCTTTTTCTAAATGAAAAATAGCAACATATTTAAACTCACAGCAGCTTCCATATCAGCTCCAATGTGAAAATAGCAAATTACACGAGGGCCTCCGGTCATAAAAGACACAGCCCTGCTGTTATAAACCCCTGCAATAATATAGATCATTACAGAGTTATTGCAGCTTCCCAGTCCTGCAGCAGAAGTCTCTGTCAGAAATTAATTTTAAATTCCATTTCCTACTCTGAGTTCAGGGAAGTTATTTTTCCAATATACTTTTGAGATTCTGAAATTAACACCATTGAGATGTAGTGAGACCAAACTTTCAACATGGTTCTAAAATATACTGAATCCAAATTAAGCTTTATGAAAAACTAGAGTAGGATTACTGTAAGTCATATTTCTTGAAGAGCTGCCAAGAAGAGTATTTTTGTTATGGTGGTGTCAAACTCTTGCATGTAAAGGTGCCATGTTTTTTTTTTTCTTCCTTCCTCTAGCTGGGTAGACAGGGACAGCGGTAAATGTTAGAAATGACCCTGAAGGAAGCAGCAGGGACACATACTGTGTAAGCTCTGTGGCTTCGGGGCAGGTGTGAACCGAGTCACTGTTTATTTCCGACTATATTTGGTGTCGATTTCAAATAAAATGGGACCTGAAATACTCATGCCTATGATGGTTTACCAAAACCTTCAGGATCACACAGCAATAGTTTTTATCACGCTAACAATTAAGATCTAGTTAGTTTACAGTCCGTTCATGTGTGGCTGGGTGAAGGATCTGGGCTGGGATTTGGTAAACAGGACATGTTGTGACTACGAGAAAGGTTTGTTGAAATTCATTTCATGCTTTGAGCAAGTCCATTGTTCCTTAATTCCCCCCCAAAATATGTCATCAATACATTTATCCTAGACCCACATATATTTTATTGAGTTGAGAGCAGGGGTGGGAAATCCCCGTCCCAGTCAAATAAATGGATCACCCTCAGCTCGTCATCAAGGTCTGAACAAGACCGTTAACGATCCATTCATTTGATTCAGGTGTGCTGAAACAGGGAAACACCTAAGACGTGCAGGACACCGGGGCTCGAGGACTGGATTTATCAGGAAAAATATGTGATGTCAGTTTACGGTATGATTACCATAACCCCCAATATCTATCTTTAGATTTCTGAATCAGATCCTTTTACTTTCAAATGTTGTTAACCTTATTTAATTTAAAAACAACTGTGATCAGCTCTGAATGTTTACTGAATGAAATAAATATTGTTTAAAGCAGGCAGGCTAGGCTAGGCTAGGCTAGGCTAGGCTAGGCAGTGATGCCCATCCATGGTAATCTTCCTCGATTTGATCTGAGAAATGATAAATAGCAAACCAAAATTATAGGTACAGAAATTATTAGTCTTACCTTCGACAAAATGATCAGAACACACTTTAGAATAATCAGTGGGAACGAAGTTTTTGTGGTTTACTCGCGCGGTCCACGTTTGTCAGTGACAGTGCTGAGTTCTTCAGTTTTTTATCCTGCTGAACTCCAGTTTATGTGGAATCTGTATGGATCCGATCTGTTCTTACGTACATGAACGACGGACGTATGTGGCATTTTAAAGACTTTATTGGTGATTTCAGCCTCAAAAATCTCAGTTTGCTGAATGTAAGTGACACTCGTGTGTTACAGTGTTCATGAGTGGACTGTTGCCTACTATCTATTGCCTGTGTCTCTTTTGACAACACAGCATGCCCCCCCATGTGGTCAGAAGTGGGACTGTCACATAGTGTGGCTTTAAGAGCAACAAGTGAGACGCTTCTCCATACTTGGTCCTCAAATAATGATCAACAGTGATCACCTTTTCTAGGGCAGCTACTATTGCCCAGATTGTGACTGCTGTTGCATGCAAACAACTACAACGAGCTACAGGTGAGACTGTCAGGTGGGGACAATGGGAACAAACTACCAGCATGATATGTTCCCCCGTCAGAGGTGCTGTTCCTCCCTGAAACCCCAAACTCCCCCATTCTCTGGCAAAGTAATAATAAAGTATGTCAAATAGACAAAAAGGCACTGACACTGACAAAGAAATAAAATATCAGACTTCAGAAAAAAAAGAGGTAAAGAGAAATAAAATACGGTGAAAAATGAGACTCTACCTCTTTGTATGCGAAGACAATCCGGCCTGTGTTGTGCAGTGTGGCTTGGAAGGTGAAGCTTCCCAGGTTGTAGTTATCCTGGAGGTGGACATGGTCCCACTGCACCACCAGAGCTGTGCCTGAAGCAGAAAGAACCACAGTGACAATTAATATCACATGTTGGACTGCACAGAGTCATTCAGATCAAAGGGGAATACAGTCACAGTAATAGCTGCCATCTTCACTGTAAAATGAGCCAACGACTGGTTAAAAATGAAGTAGTCATCGGTAACAAAGATCTGTTTTTGATGGACTGTATCTTGGAAGAGAATTCATTTGCCTTTCTGAGTGTGAGGTGACTGACGCTGAAACTCTGAGAGTGCTGATATGAAGACACTCCACTGGAGAAAGATAAAACCGCAATAAAACCAAAGCTTTTGACAGTACCAAATCAAACAGCAGCCGTTACTGTGATGGATTATGTAGCTTGGGCAATTTTCACCAGTGTGAGAGCTTTTCACACTGTGCGCACTGTTCCAAAAGAAAAAGCCGAGAATGAATGTTTATGTGGATGTAATGCAGGGTCCTGAGGCGTCTGCCTAAAATGGCAGAGATCAGTTATCAACGGGGGTCACAGAATTTTAAAAATAAGGCACAAAACAATATCACCTCAAAGAATAATGCCCATCTTATGTTATCTTATCCGTGATCACCTGGATCTAACTGCTGGAAGGATTTTCTGTGAAAGAATGTGCAAACTATCGAAAGAAAAATATGATGCTTTTGAGCACAAATCATTCCGTGTTAGTTTTATTAGCAGCTAAGGAACAACTTGCATGCCTGTAGAGTATGGAAAACTGCAGTTCATCAAATAACCACTAGGGGTCGGCTCCAATAGCGAGTCTAAGCACTTTCAGTGAACTTCTGTCAATTTGACAAGGTGAACCTGACTTCTAAACCATGAATTAAGACCTATCTGGGTGTAATCACTCTTATTTTTAAGATAATATTGCTTGTTATGCTGTTTATTTCATTTATACATTCCACGGTAGGAGCCAACATTTTAGAGTTTAAAAAACTGATGAAATGTGGTTTGTTCTACACCTCAAGGTGAAAATAATTAGTCAGTTTATCAATCCACAGAAAAATATCTGTTAGCTCTTTTCATAATCCATTCTTTGTCAAGCAACAATGCCCGTTTTGTTTCCACCTCGTGAGGAGGTGCTGCAACCTATCGACAAATTAATTGTTTGATTCAGAAACAATAAGCAAATTTATCTGATATTGAAAGCACTTGTTGTTTGCAGCCAAAAGCAGTTACTCCATCAGGAGGGTTTCACTGATCTTGGATATAAAAGATGTGAGCAGACTGGAATAAACGCGTCAAGAAGTAAATCACTCACATGGCCTTCAGCTCTGCCCTCCAAAAAGTGGGCCTTGTATTACTCTTAACACTATTTTGATTTACTGTGGACTCTGACACACCTATTGATGTGAAAGTCGCCCCTTTGAGAGTTAGTAATTTGGCTGTTTGCCGGGGCAATAATGCTTGTTAACACAGCCAATCAGTTTTTCCGTCACAGTGGGAGAGCGCTTCCATCCAGAGTGAAGACAAGAGTAAAGGAAAGACTTAACTCTTCTGCTGACAGCTTGGAGATCGGGGGAGAGCAGTAACACAGGAACCCCCAACAATAAATCACATGCCGTCGCATGTCTTGCTCAGAACACAGATGTTTCATGTGAGAAAGCAGTTGTGCAACTTCATGTTTGCACTGTCAGCGCCGCGTTGTACAAGACAGAAAAAAAGACAGAGTGGGGGGAAAAAAGGGAGTAAGAGCGGCTGGAGCACTACATCACTCCTAACTTATGGCACAGGTAGCTTACTCAGTCAGCACAATCTTAACTGAGCGCCAGTATGCTCTAAAATGTATTTAGTTCAGCAGGAGAAGCTGTAATGCTATCTGGGACTTCCTGACTAAAAATAAAGAGTGGGTGAGGAAGTGTGGAGGAAGTACACACTGGCCTTAATTCTATTTCTATCTACAGCTTTCCATGCAGTATGGACTTGAAGTCAACAAAACAAATACAGTCCCATTAAACCAGCAAATCTCACCCTATTACAACAGTTTAGGTCAAACATTTTAAGTTTAATTCTACTGTATATTATGTTCGCTGGTGTCCAAAGCTTTCCCAGTGTATTTGTATTTATTGTAGACATCACTTGCCAGGAGATTCGAAAAAAAAAAAAAACCATGCTAACTGCAGTACAAACAATGAATGTGAGAAGAAGAAAAAGCCCTGAATATCTTTTCCAACTTAATACTAAAACATTTGAACAGAAGGCCTCTGTGGTTCTTCAAGAATCAAGAAAAGAAGAATCAGGAAACCTATGGGTGATGTCACAGAAGGTTTGTCCATTTCTTTTATACAGTTTGAGTCAAATCTGCTGTTTGTAGAGCTGCTCACATCTTGCATGCTGTTTAGTACATTTTAACAAAAAATGCTATGGCCACTATACACTTTCCTATGCTCTCTGCAGATCAGGATCCATGTAACTGTTAGGAGGGTGAGGGTAATGCGCCAGAAGCTGAACGGCAACTGATAAAAAAAAAAATGCAACATTCACACGATCAGATGTACTTAAGCAGCTTTGTTAGCCTGGATAATCTACTGGAGGAGACAAACGCTTGAAGTCGGTTTATTTTCCACAGATTAATGCATCTCAGCTGTACAGATCAGTCAGGGTTGGAGCTGATCAGGGAAGAGATGAATGGTTCATCTGTCCATCATTAAATTGACCAATAAAACCCCAAATGTAGTTCCAGCTGAAAGGAGAGACAATTTGTTCCAGATGAGATGGATACATTACTTTTTGAAGTTTGATAGCTGTCTGATCCACCCGGGACGCGAGAAGTGTGAGTGGGCTCTGACAGTGAGTCATTGTGCATAATTCCAGGAACAAGAACCCAAGGGAGTCTTTCAGAAGTTTGCCATTACATATTCCTGTAATTCACTACCGTTCTTTACCAACATTGTTATCTTAGAATGTGTCACTTCATGAAAACCAGTGTTTTTATTTTCATTAGTCAGACTTTTTTTTTTGATGGCTCTGCTTCTCATGTGGACTAAATATGAACTTAAATCACTACTCCAGGCTTAAAGGAAATAAAGAGGACATTTCAACTTTGAGCTGACAATTCTGCAAGTTTTAAAATTAATAAGCGAATAATGAAGTCATAAAAAAAGCTCCCTGCTGCGTTAAAAAAAAAATCTAAAAGTGGTATTTTTTTTTAGCACAGTGTGACAGTTCAATTCACAGTTTTAAGACTGAATGTGAGAGTCTCATCTCCACCCTTCACTTATGTTCTTTGTTTAGAAGATTCCAATTAACAAAAACAAGTGAAAGCTCTTTTGTGGGCAGCAGCATTTCACAATGTCAAGCAGAAACTTCACACAATCCCGTGGTGGTGGTGGTGGTGGTGTTGTTTGTGAAAGACAAACATGTCTCTGCTGCGAACGCCTCATCAAACTTGTTTTTTAATTCCTAATGGAAAAACAGCAAACTGAGCTGCACTGGCAGGACGCTGACTGATGGACAGTGAGTTGAGGTGGAGAAATCGATCGACTGCCAGTCTGGTTCAAGTCTAGCTGCACCGCAGAAGGTCACGCAGTTGGTGTGTCACTCCGCTGCAGAGGGTGAAACAGCGCTGACAGCCATGATGGATAAAACCCATAACACGTGGGAGAGGAAGGTTACAAAGAGCAGAAGGCCCGCACTTCCTCAGATTTTATGATACCTGTAACTATAGTGACAATTATGTCTAAAAGCCTGGATACATCCAACTATCCATCCATCCATCCATCCATGCCATCCATCCATCCATTCATGCATGCATCCATCCATACATGCATCCATCATCCATCTATACATGCATTCATCAATACATCCATGCATCCATCCATGCATGCATCCATCCATACATGCATCCATGCATGCATCCAACCATCCAACCATCCATCCATCAATACATCCATGCATCCATCCATGTATCCATCCATCCATCCATCTATACATGCATGCATCCATCCATCCATCCATCCATCCATCCATGCATGCATCCATCCATACATGCATCCATCCATACATGCATCCATCCATACATACATCCATGCATCCATCCATAGATGAATCCATCCATTCATCCATGCATCCATCCATGTATCCATGCATCCATCCATCCATCCATTAGGACCAAGGCCTGGACCCTCCATTCCCCAGCCAAGGAGGTGAAAATTTTGATTTTTTCAGAAAACAAATTCCTGAAAAACTGGAAAACTTGGCATTGCTACTTAACTTCAGTCCTGGGCAGCTATGCATTGCTCGTAACACGCTACTGTAAAAACATGACTTTTCCCAGAAATGTAACTTAACTCATGAAAAAGAAATTGAAAACTAACATTGCCTTTACTGTGAAATGAAACAACACACTGGTTCATTCACTGGTTGGAAATATGTTCTTGACTTTGATTTTGTTGGGAACAAAGTCAAATATGAAATGCAAATGGTCTTTTAGGGATAACATTTCACTGGATTATCCAAAGTTTACAAGAAAGCTGCTGTGGAGTGCTAATGCATCACAAGAAAAGACTCCTCTGATGTTGTCGGTGCAGATATTGAACAGACGCATTCATTTCATGGGCTTTTTAACCAAGTGATGGCTACTGATGGTGGATCAAACGTTTGGAAAGGCATTTAAAATGGATCAGCCTGTTGATTCCAACCTTAGGAGGTAGGATGCTAAAGAGAGGAAGAAGACACAATAAACATGATGTTCACCACACTATTCTCCCAGCTCACCTGCAGTAGACTAACATTTACAGATTCACAGCTGTAGGAAAAACTATGTAGTCTAAAGTCCTTATCCCTTTAGGGCCAGTATCACCACGGAGACAGAGCTGATCTCAGAATATTAACGGAAAATTAGAGGTATTCTCATCATCACTACAATTTACTGAGTTTCTCAGGTTCCAATAATTCTGCGTACGTGAACAGGACCTCAGCTGTCCTTTCAAGGATGCATATGCAGCTCTGAATTTTGAGAATGAAAGGAATAAGCAGTATCGTGGGATGGAACGGAAAATAACATTAATTTTGTGAAGATCAATGAGGAACATATTTTTTTTTTTTAGTAATAAGCTGATAACTTCTCATATTTTGACAATTATCTTGGTTGTTATAATCAGCTATGGTCACTGTCCAGAGAATGTGTATTAAAACTATTTATCTTCCAAGTTAAATTTATTTAGTGAACATACGCTACAAAATCTAAAATAAATCTGGAACACTTCAATCAGACGTCCAAAGTAATAACAGTCAAAAAGAGCTTTCATGTAGAGAAAATGGAAAATGAAATACACAAACAGAATTCATCTCAGAGACGCTTTCAGGCACTCCTCATAAATATTTGGTTCACTAACTTTTGGCTCCAATGACAACCTGTCTGTCTCTCTTCCATCTCCGGGGGCTACAAGCTTTTCAAATGTCTTGCAGTGGAAGATTTTAACGCATGGAAGCTCGTCCAAATATTTTCATCTGGATGAAAGTCGCAACTCACTGCTGTCCAGTTTAAGACTCTTCTTTCATTTTTAACCTCTCTTTCATGCCGCTGGACGTGTGCTTCAGGTCACTATCTTGCTAGAAGACCCAAGACTTTTGCCTCAAGCCCAGTTTTCTGTCACTAAGCAACATATTCATCCTAGAGTCTCATCATAAATTCATAATTTCTTTGATACATTCAATGCCTCCAGTACCAGAGGCATCAAAGAAGCTTCAAAGCATGACAGAACATTCATGTTTTACTGTGGACACGGTGCCCTTTTCCTTGTAAACTTTATTTCTTCACCTATAAACAAACCTATGCTCTGCATTCCCAAAGCGGTCTGCTTTATTTCCCTTGTCTGATTGACATTAAGCCAGAAGGCCTGTGGCTGATCTTACTGTTTAGTCTAGCCTTTTTATAGCTTTCATTCAATTCTGAGGGACTCTTTCGCTCTGAGAGTTCAGTGGTGCATGTATGGAAAGGGCTGAAATCACCACCCCAGATCACTCTGTGTCAACCTGAAATGTTTGAGTGTTTTTGTGTTTTTCTGCAGTCTGCACTGTGCTGTTACGGACTTCAGTTTTTGGCTGATAATCCCCGACCCACTATATAGTGCACCACATAGTGTGCTTGCCACTTTTAAGTGCTGTGTGAATATTTTTTTATGATAATTGTTATAGCCTATTTAGTGCACTCAGTGTATCCCACAGTGCAGCATGAAGAGTAGTGTTGAACCAGTAGCCGCCATTTTAGCTGGTGCAGATCTGTTACGCCTTATCTGTACGACAGCAATGACGCAAAAACCAGTGTTGACAAAAATAATGCAAGAAGTGGGGCTGCTGATGATGAGGCCACTTCATAGCCACCTACATAGTGTCCATGGAGTAATGAACTGCAGTTGGTAGGAGGTGATTTGAACCCCAATGTTTAATTCTCTTCCTAGCATAACATCCCCGGAGCCATCTTAATCATCTTACAGCTGGGAAATACTGCGATAACAGCCATATTTCTTATATTAGTCTTTAACCACTTGATGAGTAAAAGATCTGGGTAAGACTGAGAATAAACTTAAATAACAAGACTTGGCTATAACTGGAATTCAGTGACTTTATTATCCATTTGCATGCAAAAGGGGTCACGCCTTACACACCTCAGCAGTCGATGCAGAACGACACCGAGCAATCAGTGCACAGTGGTTTTGACAGATCAGAATACACCAGACAAAACATTTGAGGCAACTGGAGACACATTTTGTCCATAGGACGCGTACGCATGACCTCAATCTTCACTTAGCTGGATAGTAACAAGGACATGATAGATAATGTTTACATTCCACCACAATAAGATCATAATCTGTTAAAACAGGGATTTGTTGTTCTTGTTTATTTTTTGATTGTACACCAACTACTAGGATTTCAAACAATCCACGTCAGTAGTAGTAAGTTAGTAATATCATTGTTCAGTTGCTAATTTAGATCACTCTTCTTTTCTTGTTTGAAAAACGAATTCAAATTCTATTTACTCTTCTGTTTACTTTCAAGGCCATCCATAACCTCACCCGTCCTTATCTTTCTGATCTCCTCCACATCGATACATCCTCCTGCTCCCTCAGGTCATCCTGCTCCATCCACCTCAGCACCGTGGGCAGTAGAGCCTTCAGCCACTCTGATCCCAAACTATCTCCCACCAGACATCCGAAGTCTCAGCTCTCTCCTTTTGTTCAATTTCTGACTCAAACCCCACCTGTTTAAACCAGTATACTCTCTGTAACGCCACTACTCTACTATTTTCTGTTTAGCCTTTTATGTTGTTTTACAGTATTTCTAGTTTTTTATTGTTTGTGGTTTTTTTTTTATTCATAAAGTGTCCTTGAGTGTCATGAAAGGCGCTGATAAATAAAATGTAGTAGTAGTAGTATTAATAATAAATTCATGACATATTTGTGTCCGAGTTGCATTTTGTGTTTGCATTAATCCACTGGATGAAAGTATTGCATGTGAGCATCCTCACTGGTGTCTTCGCAGGCCGACACTCCAGACTCCATCAGTTGTTTATTGTAGTTTGTTTCTGCTATTGAAAATACTGACAATCCAGGTTAGAGAGGAGGAAGCAGAGCTGGAGTCTTACAGGCTTCTCTGCAGCGTCCCACCTGCTGCCACCCTCCCAATACTCCACAGTGACTGAGTACGCTTCCAGACTCACAAATCAAAGAAATAAAAGAATCAACGCAGGAGGGAGGACTCGTAAAAACTTCACACAAATACTACTGCTTTAATAAATCTAAGAAATAAGACCATTAAATTTGGTTATTGAATATTAGATCTCTTTCATCTAAGTCTCTGTTAGTAAATGACGTGATTGGTAATCATGTAGATTTATAATGTCTTAAAAAAGGCTGACTGCTGCAGGAGAGCTGTGATGGCGTCAGTGAGTCGACTCCTCCTGACTAATGAAGTTTTTGCAATCCTTAAAGCGCAGCCAGAGGAGGAGGAGTGGCAGCAAAAAACAATCAGGTTTACTAATCAGTCCTAAAATGAAAATATGTGAATGTTAGTTTGCTGTTTTGAATTTGCATCTAAACTGCAGCATCTTCTGCAGACTGCCAAGAAGGGAATGAGGACTGAGAAGCTCTCGCTCCTTTATCTCAGTGAGATTAGGGGGAAAAAAAACGAGCCAATTAGGAACTTGATCTCATGAAATATGGCATAAAAATGTGAACCACAACTCAATGCAGCATATTGTAGTTTTAGTTGGTAAGAAAATATCGTCAAATGCATTTCAATGTTTCCAAGATTTTTTTTTTCAAACTTACTGTGGGCTGTGATCGTCACCAGAGCTTCAGTTATTCTTAGCTGGCATGCAAGCTGGTGGCATCTGCATCAGCTGTGTGGTATATTTTAATTTGAGTGATGACAAACGAGAAAATTATAAACTCCTCCCCCCTTGTATTTATCCCGAGGAAGGATTTTTTTTTTTCCACTGGCATATAAGTCATGTTCCAAGTATCATGCTTCTGTCATGCACTCCTCAGATGCTCTCACACCCATTTATTTGCTTGCTCTCATGTCCTCTTATCCTTGGGTGCGATACTCATTCGGTGTCCAACAGGGTTATGTGCTTGTGGACTTTCGGGTTTGCTCGTGTGAGTATGTGAACCATACTCGCTTGGTGCGTAATGGCTGCTCTGGTTACACATCTGCCCATCCAAAAACTAAAAAAAAAAAACCAAAGCTTTGAATATTCATTGTTATCTAATACCAAAGCTCTGGAGCCCATAAAAAGGGTATCCGTGCCAACCCTAATGATGAAACAGATTTGGCTTCTATGCTCAGATTAATTATCATTTATTAGGCATATGTAGAGTTATTGAGGGTGATTAACTTAATCCCCATCCATTAGAACTGGAGCCCACAGGTGGAAGCTAGGGGAGGAGGTGGGAAGCATCGGTGAGCTTGACGGGTGAGAGACATTTAAGAGGCGTGCACCTTGAGCGCCTTATGTAGGTCTATGAGCAAGATGATGTAATTAAAAAAAAAAACAAATTGCTTGCACTTACGTGGCCCTTTTCAAACCACATCAAGGTTCTAACAAATCGAATTTGCATTGTGGGTCTTATTTACCTTTTCACACAAACTCACCACAGCGCTTCTATTATGTAGATAGTTAATATACAGTAGCGCTTTGATTTCTACACTCATCAGTGAGGCAATGCAGTGTTCGGGATTCTGGCCAAGGACACCTAGACACGTGATGGGGCTCAGGATTGATCTGCCAACCTTCCACTTAGAGAATAACCCCCTTTACCTACCGTTCGATGGCTGCCCCATGGTGAACCAAGATGAAAACAAGCATGGATGCTGCCTGAAACAGCTCCAGAGGGTCACCTCTCTACTATTCATTTTGGTTTTCTAAATCTTCTTCACAGCTCACCATGCAAAACCTAAATTAATTTGTGGCTACAGGCAGCTGGGAAACCTGCTACAGACCCCTTTAGAAATAAAGGATTACCATTGTCGAAGTAGATGACAGTGGAGTTTCTGGAGACACTGGGGTCAAAGTTGGCCATTAGAGGAGCGATGTACTGTGTAGCTGTGAGCATCCGGTGGACGACATCTCCAGTGTAGATGAAGCCTGAAACAAGAACAAAAAAAACACACTGCAATTTACTTTCTGCTTGAAACTGTGGGTAAATGTGAATTGTTTGACAGAGTCAATATGTGATGCATCAGGTCTTAGGTAGACGACATGCTTTACAAATACAAATACAAATACAAATTTGGGGTAGCAGTAGGCGGTATAAACAGTATAAGGTAGAAACGATATAAATGTAGCTAACGGTAGAGATTTTTACAATGCCGGCCTGCCGCGATTGCGCATGTTGATAATGTCAAGCTGGGCCTACTTTGGTCGAAAGTGAATGTGATAACATGGCAGCAGTTGCAAACATGGACCGAGGTGAGGAGGAGGTGCTTGGAAAAAAGACCGGTGCAACGTTGTCACTTCGTATGACAAAAAGAATCAGAGGTGGATTGATATTACAAATGCTATTACTGTATACTTGTGTAAGGTCATGGCGCCATTTCTTACAGTGGAAAAAAGCGGCTTTAGGAACATGATAAAGACACTTGATGGACGCTACAAGGTACCTAGCCGCAAATACTTTAACCCAGTGATTCCCAAAGTGTGGGCCGCGGCCCTCTGGTGGGCCGTTGAGGTACTGCAGGTGGGCAGTGAGGGGTCATCAAAAATAAACGTAAATATGTTTATTATTCTTTGATTTTTTTTTTTTTTTTTAATGGTGGCAGCATCATGGTCTGGGCCTGCTTTTCTTCAGCAGGGACAGGGAAGATGGTTAAAATTGATGGGAAGATGGATGGAGCCAAATACAGGACCATTCTGGAAGAAAACCAGTTAGAGTCTGCAAAAGACCTGAGACTGGGATGGAGATTTATCTTCCAACAGAACAATCATCCAAAACATAAAGCCAAATCTACAATGGAATCGTTCACAAATAAACATATCCAGGTGTTAGAACGGCCAAGTCAAAGTCCAGACCTGAATCTAGTCCAGAATCTGTGGAAAGAGCTAAAGACTGCTGTTCCCAAACGCTCTCCATCCAACCTCACTGAGCTCCAGCTGTTTTACAGGAAGAATGGGCAAGAATTTCAGCCTCTGGATGTGCAAAACTGATAGAGACAAACCCCAAGAGACTTGCAGCTGTAATTGCAGCAAAAGGTGGCGCTACAAAGTATTAATGCAATAATATTGCACGGCCCACTTTTCAGTTTTTTATTTCTTAAAAAAGTTTAAAATATTCAATAAATTTCATTTCACTTAACAATTGTGTCCCACTTGTTAAGTCTTGACAAAAAATTGAAAATTTATATCTTTATGTTTGAAGCCTGAAATGTGGAGAAAGGTTGAAAAGTTCAAGGGGGGCGAATACTTTCACAAGGCACTGTATATCGTTACCGCACATGCTTTAGATCATACCGTAATATAGATTTGAAGCCATATCGCCCAGCCCCACCCTTTACCAACATCCCCTCTCCCTCACTCCTACCAGTGCACACTTAATAAAACCGCTTGATCATACAGTATCGTTTAGGGAGTTCATAAGTCTTAACTTGCATTGCTTACAGCCTCAGTTTACAAGAGTAATGTAGTATTAGCACTATTATCGTTAATCAAATACAGAGACACAAATCAGAGAAGCTTGAAGATAGATATGTAAACTGAGTGAGCAGATATGTGATGAGACAGGACTCTGAGACCAGCTGGGCTACTCTCCTAATGATGTACTGCCCTCCACATCCCCATCAATTGTCCATTATATGCTCATGAAGTCACAAGGCAAGCAATGGAAGGATCTTGCTAATTTTTTCAATTTACGCATTTCTTCAGCAACAGACACATAGATCGGTCCACAGAGAGGGACGTGGTCAGGCAACGCAAACCAGAGCTGCAGCAGTTAGAAGCCTGCAAACATGGTTATTAATGGACACAATGAAAAGAGTAAAAATGCCCACTATACATCGCAAGGGGGACAGTGTTTGCACAAAGGAATTTGAACTGATCACAACAGAGTCAAAGAGCTTCTTAATGTTCTTGCTGGTTGCAACGTTTAGGAAAGCTACCTGCTATTATGGGATTTGCCGAAGGTAAAAGCTTTAGCTCCGACCCCGGCTGGACTGCAGAAATATCCAGAAAAAAACTCAATGTGTCACCTTGAAAAAGCAAGGAAAATTGACACTTGGGTAAAACAGTCTTAAGTTTCAAATTAATTTCAGTTTTGACAGTTAATCCCAGGGTTTATTACCCGTGTATGTAATGGATGAAATAAATCTTGATTCGTACCCTCACTGCTGTTTCCTATGAACTGGTAGCTGAGGTTGTCACATTACGAAATCAAGGTATTTGTGAGAAAGTGAACCGATATTCACTTAAAGCAAAACAAAATAACTTTGCCATCATAAAATATCAGTTTCAATCATACTATTAGGTAACATTTGACTGTTTTTAGGAACTATTAATCGGCTCCCAGACCCTTCTGGGCCTGTGGGTCTGTGTTTTTATGATTACTTCAGTCGCAGATGAAACCTCACTCACGTTAACGGTAAATCTTCAGTTATTAGCCGCTGTAGCCAGCAACAACGATTATAATCTGTAGAGGAAAACGTGTTTTTTTTGCATCTGGTCCTAGTATTGTTGTTTTATTCGGATGCTAAATTAAGTGATTCTGATGTGGACAGTGTGCAAAACAGCTAAAAAGAGTGAAAAAAGATTTTAAAAACTAAACGTTTATTCACTGATTGTTAATAGATCTGAATGACGGGGTGAAAATCAGTGCAATTATAGAATCAGTGGGCATTGGCTACAGTACTGTACACACAGATAATAAAGCCACTCAGTTTACTAAACAGTAAATACGAGTGTATGGTTCATTTATCAACTTTCAAATTAAGTGCATGATTACCAGCATGTAAACATGCGTTTGTAGGTGGAACAGCAACTGACATAAAAATTACAAAAATCTCTATGCAGGCATGTGTGAACAGGTATGAATGAGAAACAGCAAAAAGGCATTCAATGTCACATCATAATCTGCTATTAATCAGCTTCAGAGCCATTATTGGAGTTTACACCATCCCACCCAGGTGCAGATGTCCATCGCTACTGGCACACAGCTCCTTTATTTATTCATTTTAATCAAGGTATGATCAAAAAGAGTTGATAAATTGTCTGTTTATTTATTTTATTAAATAATTAAAAAAAATACAACTGGATAACTCCATGTACATTGAGGGCAGCAAAGGTAAAATAATCTGCCTACTAACCTCTGAAATGCTCTCTTCTTATCTTAAGATGTGCTGTTATCACACCTGAGTTTTCTGAAAACAAAACTGTTCTTTTTAATTGTGGCTGAACTTATGAGTAAGTCTGCAAATGTAGTAATAATGCCATTGAATTAAAATGAAATAAGCCAGAAGAAGTAGCGTTTTTCTTTCCTTTTGTCTGAAGTTCAATGGAAGTGTTGAAAATAAAAGGACTGCCTGGGGCATTTAAGAAGAAGAAACCTGTACTTAGAAGGAAAAAAAAAAAAAGGAATATCTGGGAAAAACTCATTGAGTCGAGGTTTATAAACTCTAATTTCACCATAGGTCTCTTTATATGTTGGCTTGTCTTTAAAAACAAATCTATCACTGGAAACTCCAGGCAGAGATTACAGTTAGGAGAACCAATCTTTCCCCACACAAGTCTCCATTTGGGATTACTGGACCTCTATATAAACAAGAAAGATCTAACTTTATTGAGTTGTGAGAGGACACCACCAGCAAGAGGACTGAATGAGGAAAATGGTCTCAATAGGGGCAGTCATCACGGTTACATTTACTTTTATCATTTGTCAAAATAAAAGAGCCAATGGTAGCAATTTTCTTTACCGCATCAAATTTGCAGCTTCCGTAAAGTTCTGACCTCCCTGTACTTTCTTTTATGTTTTTTATTTTATTTTATTGAGTTCTAACTGAAAATCCATGTTTACCATTGTAAATCACTGAATATAAATAACTTACATTTTGTCTTAAATGAGAGCAGGTTACAGTTTTATATTTGGGATTAGGATTGTGGAATCTCAAGGCCTCTCTACAAAGACATAGAGTCACCAGCCTAACACTTGTTAAATAGCTTGGTAACATAAACAGCTAATCAACCAATCACGTGGCAGCAACTCGGTGCATCCAGGCGTGTAGACGTGGTCCAGAACACTTGCTGAGACTTGCTCACCATGTTCTACAGAGGGACCGTTGAGAGCTTCCTGTGCCGCTGCATCACTGCCTGGTTCGGGAATTGCTCTGTCTCAGATCGCAGCTGACAGTGAGGACAGCTGAGAAGATCATCGGGGTCTCTCTTCCCTCCATCACAGACATTTATACCTCACGCTGCGTCCGCAAAGACACCGGCATTGTGGACGACCTCTCTCACAAACCCTTTTCCCTCCTGCCGTCCTGTAAATGGTAACGAAGCATTCGAGCCCTCACGACCGGACTGTGCAACAGTTTCTTCCCTCATGCCATGAGACTTCTCAATACTTAGGAACTGGAGGTACACACACTTATCTAATCACATACAAGTGAGCATCCTCCATCCTCTCTGCAAGTTTTTCACATGTTTGTGCTGCTGCAACACTTATCACTGTACACGGGCTGCTTCTCTTATGGTCGCTATTATCACCAGGTCACCTTTAAACATATCTGTGTACTGATCATTGTGTAGTCATTGTATTGTCTTGCCCTGTCTTGTGCTGTCTGCACGTGTCTGCACATGTCTTCACTTTCGATATAAATCGTGTGGTTCTGACTAGTTCTGCGCTTTGTCTTTTGTAGCACAGTGGTCCTGGTGAAACGTTGTCTTGTTTCATGATGTACTTGACTTGATTTGACTTGACTTGACTTGAAAACCAAGCATCAGAATGTGGAAAAAAGGAAAATGTAAGTGACTTTGAACGTGGCATGGTTGTTGGTGCCAGACGGGCTGGTCTGACTATTTCAGAAATCTACTGGGATTCTCGAGTTTACAGAGAATGGTCTGAAAAAGAGAAAATATCCAGTGAGCGTGTCTGATGGCTGCTTCCAGCAGAATAATACACCATGTCTCAAAGCTCAAATCAACTGATTTCTTGAACATGACGAATGAGTTCACTGCTGCACTCTAATGGCGTCCACAGTCACCAGATCTCAATCCAACAGAGCACCGCTGGGATGTGGTGGAGCAGGAGATTCTCATCATGGATGTGCAGCCGACAAATCTGCAGCAACTGTGAGATGCTGTCGTACCAATATGAACCAAAATCTCTGAGGAATGTTTCCAAGATCTTGTTGAATCTATGCCACCGAGCATTAAGGCAGTTCTGAGGAGAAAAGGGGATCCAACCTGGTACTAGCAAGGTGGACCTGATAAAGTGACAGGTGAGTGTAGAAGGAAAAATGTTGGTTCTCCCAAATCTGCTCAGTTGCACTGCAAAGAATAATTAAGCATCCTGTGCCTTTCATGATAAAATGTCTAATGAGCACCAACATATAAATGTATACATGGTGTTTCAAAGGATGATTGTATCTGATACTGTGGGGAAAATCCTCTTGAAACATCAACTGTTTTATGATAAATTTGTGGCTTGTTTTTAGGGACCGCGTGTCTCCTTTGCATCATCACTGAGGTGGCCTGATACTTCCTTCCTTCTTGATGCTACACAGGCACTGAAGAAGCTATATTAGGTTGGTTCACGCTGGCTAATGTAACTTGACTAGATGCAAGCCAGCTTTAGCTAATAGGCTGTTCTCAAGGAAATGGTCCTTGAGTCTAATTTGGTAAGTTATGCCTGTGCTGCTAAAAGACTACAGCTATAAAAGTACAGCTGCTTCTAAAAGAGGCAGAAGAATGTATAAACATCTGAGATACAGTAGTGAGTAGAAGGTAGAGTACTGGAGCTGAGGGCTAGAAGCAAACTGTTATAACTGTAATAGCATATTAGAACTGAAACAAGTATGGTATTTTGCAAAGCAGGTACCTTGGTAAAGCAAGCATAAAGGGACATTTTTATTTTTTGAAATTGTTTGGCTCTAGCAGCTGTATTTGTAGCATTAATCAGCGAGGAAACGGAGGTAGAGAAAGAGGGGGAAGACATGCAGCAAGTGGCCACAGGGCAGACCTTGAACCGGAGTTGGCTGCATGAGGACTGTAGCCTCTGTATACGGGGCACCTGCTCAACCAGGTAACCAGCTAACTGGAACCCTGTTGCTGTTTGTGTGGCAGATTAGGTCTGAAAATATCTCCTTCTGTGAGCTGTTCAGGTTTTCAGGGGTCTGTGGCAACACAAATCAACATTAGAGAAGAATTACCCAGCCCCTCCATTTTTTTTTTAATTAAAAAAAAAACAAAACAAAAAAACATCCAACATTCTGCCTTTGTTGTACCTCATAAGTGCCACAATGCTGCACCCGAATTCAGATTTATGACTCATTAACAGACTTGAGCAGACCTTGATAACAATTTGATGAGGCGATCCATTCATTGTAATCAAGTTAGTTGAAGAAGGGAAACATCTAAAACATGGATGGAAGTCACAACCCAAGAGATGGAGGGGTGGGCTGGTTGAATATCTAACTCTACCCACTTAAAGCTGGCTGCCATTAACATAGCACTGGAGACATGATAAATACACTTTTAGATCTTTTGTCTAACATCAAAATGGCCAATATTGATTCCATGTCATTGAATATGTTTACCCAACAACTTCAAGCTTGTTATCATGCCAGCCTGTTTTTTTTCTTCTTTTTGTCTTTTTTTTTTTTGTCCAGACTTCATTTTCAACATCTAAAAAGCTGAGAGAGCCATCCTCATCACCACAACACGCACCTGTCTGGGAGAAAAAAAAAAAAAAAAAGAAGCTAAGTTTGAAGGGATTTAATTTCTGTTGTACCTCTGCGTTCCACCCACAACCCCCTGAAAATACAATCCAACTTGTTTGACAGTCTAAAGAAAATCAGACTGCCTCTCAATACCATAAAGAGGTGAAAGCTCCAGCGTGCTCAATAGAGAGACTGTTCATTCATTATGGTTGTCACTTAAAGCAGGAGGAGGGAAACTTGGGGAGCAACAGATAGGGGAGAGAGAGGCCACATGAATAATGGAGAGAAGTCTGAGAGAAAAGTGGGATATGTCTTTCCTTGACGAGCTTCGTTTATGTGTGCTTCACTCAGAAACTGCTGGACTGCATATGTCCAAGAAAAACATTAGCAGGAATTATCAGTCCCAACGGACTAAATCTTCACTCTCCTGGACAAGATGTTAAAACAAGATTTCTGTTCCTGTGAGGTGAGTTGTGTTTCATTTACAATATACTTCTTGTTTACCAGAGTGAATGAAGTCTGGACACGGTCTGCATGCACACCCACCTTTTATTTAGTCCTCTGATGAAAAACTGTTTTTCTTCACCTAAAATAAATGTCAGCTTTATTGTTTGTTTTTTTTATTGATGAATGCGACAAAGTCAGACTGTTAGCACTTAACCAGGCCTTCATTTCCTCAATGTCACTGCTTTACTTTCAAAATAATGAATTTTAGTCACACTAAAATTGGAAAGTGCCTTCTAGATGACCGTAACACTATATATGGAGGGTTAGGATAACCCTTAACTTTCTCCTCCTCAGAGTGGCAGAAGACAACAGGTGAAGCAAACATGCTTCAAACTCTGGGGAACACTGCCCCAACAGGCTGGTAGAGTAGGCACTAGGCATGATGGGAGCATCACTTCATCTGCCTCTCTTCTTACCCTGATGCTCCCATCACTCTGGAACAGGGTCAATCTGGACTCATCAGACCACATGACCTTCTTCCATTGATCCAGAGTCCAATCTTTACGCTCCCTAGCAAACTGAAACCTTTTTTTCTGGCCACATTTCCTCCTCGAAGATGATGGGTTCCCACTATTCTTCCAGTTTTTAATAATGCTTTGAACAGTTCTTAACCCAATTTTGGTAGTTTCTGCAATCTCCTTAGATGTTTTCTCTGCTTGATGCGTGCCAATGATTTGACCCTTCTCAAACAGACTTTTCCACGACCGCTGGATGTGTCTTTGTCGTGGTTGTTTAGGAAATGAGAAGCAACTCATTGAACCAGTTGGGGTTAAATAACTTGTTGCCAGCTGAAAGATAATCGCCCATGCAGTAATTATCCAATAGGAGGCTCGTACCTATTTGCTGGGTTAAATCCAGGTGGCAACTTTTTCTTTTGGCCGGGCAGTGTATATAAATAAATCAATAAGAATGTTTTCTATCATGAGCCCCATAAACATGTTTCAGAATTTGAGGCCGGGAGAAAGCTTTGCTTAACAGGGCATGATGCAAGTCAGTAAAATGTCTCTATTTTACTCTCCTATAAACATACATAAGACCAGATATTTATACTAACGGTGGTCCCTGCTGCGCTCCAGCAATACGGTTTGTGAGTGTTGTGTTGTCAGGCTGCGTTGCACTCTTGGAAAATCCACTATGTTGGCAGTTTTCTGTTTTCTGCATTTCTTTTGATCAATAGGTTACCTAAGTAGTTCAGAAGTGTTTCATGTAGCTGTAATTTTAACAAAAAAGAAATGATAGGATGACTTTTTACTGCCTTTATGTACGCGTGTAAAAACCATGCTAGAAGAGCTTGAATTTCATATGTGCCTCAAGAGATTTGTAACTCCTGGACTGCTCAGCTGTCTATGCACGCACCCCACAAATCAGATAAGAAAACACATCAGGTGCCTGAGCAGAGGTGGCAGGTGGGATCGGCGGGCCAGTCAAGCCATCTTACATGGATCTAAACCATTAGAAATCTCTATCTTCTCTAAATAATGCTTGATTTGGCAATTGCTGTAATTTGCCCATTTTCTTTCCAAGTTTCTTATTTTTTTGTCTTCTTATGACTTGCCTTCTCTTGACTTGCTATTTACTATCCACTTCTGTAGCTACCAACATGGCCGCCATGCTCCACAATGCAGCCACCATTCCCAACATGCACATACATTATCAATGAGTAGCAAAGTCTACAGTACATCAGTGATGGTGGAGGAAGTGGTACCATGGAGAACAATCTGAAAATATTTCTTCTTCACTTGTTTTGTGTTTGGGCGCCACGGTTCAATAGTCTGGTAATTAGAGCAACATCAAATGCGGATTTTTTTTCCCAATTTAACAACTGCAGCTACATCAACAAAAGAGCCGACATTTCAGCATGGTGGCCTTTGGAATGAAGACTGTTGATGAATAAATTCAGCCTTTCAGAACCATGCACGTTTATGTGGCTCTCTGTGAAAGCTTGCTCTTAACGTTCAGACGCAAATTAGCACACCACGCATCAACACTGAGCACAAGAGGACTCAATCTGTTCTGCCTGTGAGGTCACGGCAGTGTGTTGTAATCAAAATTATACTGACCGTGTGAATAATTTCTCTCTGTTGAAATGTTCCTTTTAATTACAACAAAATGTAAAGGGTCATTTAATGTGCTGTGTCTCTATTTCTCTATTAAAACATTTAAAGTGCTGCACTCTATTGCCAGAACTCGAAGGAAAAGTTTCTGTGATTTTTAAACAAGAGCACGTCAGGAACTGTCAATTAACTAGTACGTATGTATTATGTATGTACAGTATGTTCGTTTCTGTTTTTAATTCAAACCATGTGGCTCCTCCTGATATGTGATATGTAAGCTGGCTCTTTAAATCTTGTTTTTAAAGTCTTTATCCTCAGTCTCTGCAGGTTGTGGTCACCTTATCCTGCTGGCAGGCCTCAAAACAAAACAAGCAGAACGTTGAAGACTTGCAATTCTAGACACTGTAATAGTTTTATAGAACATTACCATAAAAGTAGAGTTGGGCCGGAGATGCCTGACAAGCCTGCATGCCTTTCAACTGCTTTAAGTTTTAACCCTAAGTTGTAACAAGTAAGTAATTCTGAAAGTGAGAAGAGTGAATGTAAATGTGACCCTGCTGCTGCGTTCACAGACTTTATTTTGAAACTGCACAGAATTTTTTATTTTTATTTTAACTGCGGTAAAAACGGTGAGTTGACAGAAATGAAGGCACTGAGATAGGACGGCAAGCTGAGTGATAGAGGGGTATGAGGAAAAAATTTAAGAGACAAAAGCCCCTGAGGCCTGTAAGAGGAAGATAGCTGCCTCCTCCTCCTCTGTGCCGTTCCTCCATCTCTGTCTGGAGGAATGCAAATTCTTGTTATCACCGCCATGCGAGCAGTCTGCACCCGTCCAGGTCTCTTCGCCATCATGCAGAACGTCTCTCGACCCAACTCCCGGTGATTGAGGATTGAGTGCGGAAATGAGATGGTGATGATGGAGACGATAAGGCACACAACAAATTATTTCTTTCCAAAAATATTCAAGAGGCAGTTTAGTGCGGCACAACGCCTCTAAAATTGTTGGGTAAGAGCAGGGCTTTAGTTTTTGATGTGATAATAGCTGGTTGGGGTGTTTGCGGTTTCGCCGTCATGACTCAAGTGGAAAATTGTTTCGCACACTCTGGCGAACACGTCTGCTGCATCACATGCCTCGCCCGCACATCGTCTGATGCCCCCCCTCCCCCCTTATTCTTCTGTATCAGGGTGCCGCTTGGCAGAGAGATTCCTGTTTTCAGGCCAGAACCCACTGGTCTGGTTTCTCCCCGGGTTCAGTCTGGCGTGGAGAGGCTGGTGCTGATTGCTGAGAGTGGTTTGTTTTTTTTTTATCCCTCGGTCTAGCGAGTGTACCACGGAGGTGGGAGCTGTAAATGCTCTTGTATTTGGTGGACTGCTCAGCTGGCAGGGTGTAGTTAGTGGTTTTGTAGTGCAGTTTTGTGCCAGATGAGGTCTTTCAACCCTTAATGATCTGATTAAGTTTCCCTGAAGGAACATCTAAAGAAATAACTCCATACTTTTTCAGAATAACGGGGTGAGGTCTCTCCGCAGTTTGACGCACACATCCAATAGGTGCGTGCGCGCGCCGCTTTGTCCTCCACGCCTCTGTACTCCAGACTCATTTCATAAATCTCACCGCATTCCCTCCAAAACCCCAAAGCAATAAAAACTGTCTGTGAGCAGTCTTATATGACAAGAACATACAGCATGTCCAATAATAACACAAATAACTTCCAAAGAGAGCAGAGTCCAACTTACCACCAGTCGCCACGGTGATTTCACGCAGGAGATGTCCATAAAAAGGGAAATCGAAGGACAGATTAACTCTCTGTGAGTGGGAAAGCAGACAGATGACATCAGTCAGAAAGATAAAGGGAAGAATGAAACAAGAAGATGCTCTTTTCATCTTACAAAACAAGCAGAGGATTAAGATCAGAGAGAAAACGTGAACAGTAAACAGAGGGCTGCTGCTCGCTAGTGTGGGCTCAAATACACAGTATAAATGGTGACCTTTATATATTTGTATGCACTCTGTGTTTGTATTTGTTAAGATGAGAGAGGAATGTTCAATTTTGAAAGCGTAATATTCACAACAACATCATGTTTATTAATGAGGTGCAATATTAGAATTTCCTTTGGCACCTGAACACCTGAACTATGTCACCTCCTGCAGATCTCATCAAAATAAGCCTCATTCGAATCAAAATTGTGGCATCAAATTCAAAATGGCAAATGAATAATCTGTGCATCTTTTATAACTTTGTCTACAAAGTTCTACAAAGGAGTTTGGATTTTATTTCTCATTCACCCACTCTCACAAATATTCATCAGAGCGGTTGACTGCTCCGCTGGTGTTGCATCTCTTTGGGCTAAAAGGTTCCAGATGAATGTGACTCTTTAAATCGTATCAAAGCAATTAGACCATGTCATGTCTGATGTGAAATTAACAAGTGTGAAAAGTAACAGCAGTCCACTTCTTTTAATTATGCTGTAAATAAAACAGTCTTTCACAAATTGATCAAAACTATATGTTTTTAGATATATTTGGTTAAAAAAAAAAATGTTTTTCTTCTTAAAATCCTAAATAATGTTGAGAAATCTCTCCTCTTGGTAAGACCGGGCTCATTTATATACAAGTGTACCACCACACATGGTTTAGGTATTCATCATTTTATCCGCAAACCAAATATGCCACAGTGGAAGCCAGAAAAGGTTATGGAGATTGACAATTGACAGTAAACATGCAGCTCTGTGGTCCTGCATTGGTAGTTCTGTGGTAAACCACCCTGAATTGCACAGTCTGTCCAGCCAATCCAGAACTTAACGTCTCTGCAATCCTGTGATGGAGTTGACCTCTGCAGCTGGGTTTTGTTTTATGACCTTATCAGCCAATTTCTATCAGTGTCAGGGCCAAAACACTGGTAGGCAGTGGAGCTGGGAGGCAGCAAGCTCTCCTGGGTTTTATGCAGTTTCTAAGGACTTTAACTGCCATCACAATAAACTCTAGTATGCTGACGCGGTGCCACAGATCATTTCAGCGCAAATGGCTTTCACTTCTTAATTATTCTGCCAAGATTTCCATGTGTCCTTTTGACTCCAAATTGCTTGGCTGACCGTTAAATTGGGAAATTCACTTATTGATTTTTCAGAGGAAGCCAAAGTCAGACAAAACTCCCACATTGCTCCTCTACTGTTAGGAAAAAAAGACTTGACTCTAAGTCGGGACTTTTGGAAGGGCTTGCCTTAGAGTGTATGATTCAATCCATCATTACCAGACTGAAGGTGAAGGAGCAGAATGCACAATGTGGTACTCTATTCTGTCTCCTCGTCAGCTATTGTTCACCCCGGGTACGTTCCTTTTTTTTTTTCTGAGGCCATGCTGCTTGGTTTCTTTGGTCTGCTGCTGCTGCCTTGCGTGACTTCATCAGTATGCAGCTCTCATGGGTCACCTGCTTGTGCTTAAACGGAGGGAGGGAGCTTTCAAAGTTCACCGCAGAACATTACAGTGTTCTTTCCTTTCAAATTACAATAATGTATTGGAAAAAAAGCTTGCCTTTTAAGTCATGTCTGTGTGGAGGCAAGTTCTCTTTTCTGGTATGTAGACAAGATCAAAATGAGCTGGGACAGGATCTCCACATGCAACAAGCAAAGAATAATAGACAGTTTCCTTGAAATAGTTGTGAATGTAAGCTGGAGACTGCAGAGATGTAGAGGATATTCAACTAGTCTGATGGTGGAGCATGGCGTCCGTCAGTAATGTCTGTGCTTTGTCGTCTTTTTGTAAATTGTTTGTTACACATGCATCATGTATTAGAGATAACTAAAAAAATTATGTAACTGATGTGACTTCCCTGCAGAATGATGTACAGCTGATCCCAGAGCTTTTAAAGTTGGTGATAGTTTCCAAATGGTCCACACTTACGTTGCACCTTTTAACATGATCTAGGTTCCATCCATCCATGGTCTATACATGCTTGTTTCACAGTTGAGGTTAAAAGCCTTGTAAAGTGAATGAAGACAAATGTGCTGTTTCATATATCACTGCAAAAGAGCACCACAGTCTATGAGAGCACTTGAAAAAGAGATGGTAGGAAACTCTAATCACAACGGAATCAAGCAACTGCTGGCTGCTCGCGCCAAGGATGAAATTTCTCTGCAGATCACCACGTGGGATCATCTACTTTGATGGCAGCAGCGCATCTTAAAAAAGTTGGAACAGGGTGATGCTCGGCATTTTTTAGCATCCCCTCTTCTTGTAACTACTGTCTGTAAACGTCTGGGAAGTAAGGAGACCAGTTGCTGGAGTTTTAGGAGAGGAATGTTGCCCCATTCTTGCAGGATTCCAGTCTTTTGTTGAGATGTGTTGAATGAGCTAATATTTTCCATGAAATGGTAAATTGTCTCAACATCTGATACGCTCTTTATGTTCTATTGAGAACTAGAAAAGCACTCGGAGAGCGCAGACCTCCGCCAAGCGCAACAACTCCCCCATATAGCGATTTACAGATTCCGATAAAATCCTCCTTCTGGATCAGATCTGGATCAGCCTTTGAAATTTGATAGAGGTTCCCATTGTCAATCCCTGAGTCAAATATTAATGAGTTTTGGGCAATAATTAACAGAGATATTGAGAAACAAAATTTTTGGCCCCATTGACTGCAATGTTATCGAAAATTGAAAGTGATCCATTCATGAAAGAGCTGGTCTTTGAAAACGAGCACGACGGGGTCCATATCCTCCCTGATTCTAGCGGCAGCAAAGACTGGAACGAAGACCCTGAACTTCCAATGTCCTGCTCTGAAAATGACCATTTCTCTGGACCAAATGAATTTGTGTTTGACAGCCTGGATGAATTCTCTTCACTTACAGATATGTCCAAACCATGTTTGACACAGGCTCAAAAACACTGTCTGGTTCAGAACCAGCAGAGCTCTCTGACATGGAGGGGACCAGTCAAATCAAACTGGTCTCCAAACCAACAGAGGTCTTTCAACATCAGATGAACAACAAATCAACAAAGAAAGGTAAGAACAAGAACAAGCCAAAAAAAGGAAAAAGAGCAAAAAAGCATAGACACGGCATCTCAACTTTGTTGGGGTTGAATGATTAAATGATCATGTTCTGTGAAAGAGGCAAATGTAAGGAATCAATATATTAAAATCACTGTGACCTTCACTGAGGTAGCATTGTTGGACATATTTTGATCTGTGCAAGTCCATATGGGGAAACAGCTGGACAGCAGGTTCTGCAGCTCTTCTGAGGAGGATATGAAGTCAGGAATGGAGAGAACAGAGACCTGAGCTGGCTGTGAATGAAGAAGTAGTAGT